>CM069235.1:42057380-43372332 GCA_035582765.1 Acer negundo | reverse complement strand
AACATTCCGTTACAAATCTTGAGAGGAGATTTTAGATTTAGGTTTTAGGTTTTAAGTTTTGCCTTTAAAAAGAGTAAATGAATATATTATAATTATATTTATATATGTTTAGGGGAAATTGAGAAATAGGAGATCTCCCCCTAAAAAAATAACAAGATGAGGTTGGCCTCGTAGTATGCCCCTCACACCTATATCGCGATGTTATGGGTTCGAGTATCTCCCTCTCCCCAAACCCAAAATTATTGTAATATTTTAAAACAAAAAAAAAAGTTATTTTATTTCAAATTAATTTTATTTATTTAAAAAAAATTATTTTATTCAAAATATAATTTCAATATTTTTTTTAACTAATTTTAATTTAAAATATTTTTCTTTTTCTTTTATTTGCATTGAATTAAAATGATTTTATTTATTTAAAAATTAATTTAATATAATTTTATACTGGCCTCTCGTAAAAAATAATTACTTTCAATTATTTTTTATTCAATCCTATGTTATACCATATAACAGATAATATTATTTTAGTCTAATCTGTACTACACCAAACATATTACGGTACAAAATGCACCCTAAATATTGAAACTTGAAGGCATAGTCTTTGGCTTGGAAACCGGGATTTGTCATGCATGTGCTTGACAACATCCAACAAAAAGCAACCTCCAATATGGGAAATTATATTATATTGTATACGTTAATAAGAGCAAAACCATTGCTAAGGTAAATTTGTTTGTGATTCCAAATTCATCTTTGTAAACCAACATTCAGGTTCATGAACAATCAGCCTCAAAATATTGTGCTTTGGCGACTACAAAAAATTGGGGGAACCGAGTGATATACCATTATAAGCACGGATCAGGAGTTTATCAAGCCTTGTCGAGAGATCATCAAGCAACGGTTCGTAAAGCGATATGGAGGGTTTTCTCCGCATTTTGAAATTTTATAGATAAAGTTGAAACTCGAACATCTATCATGAATATGAAAGGGAAGTGTACAACCATTTAACAACAAGTGAATATATATATGTGTGCATACTTATTATAATAATAATAATAATAATAATAATAATTATTATTATTATTATTTTAAAACTATTACAACTAAAGGAGTTTTTATGTTTAATAGGAGATTGGTTTTCGAAAACGACGTAGAATAAATCTCTAAAGAGAGAGATATTCATTTACTTTTCTTCCTTTTAAGATTTGGTTAAAACATTGATACAGTGCACACTTACGGTGAGAAACTCATTGAAATATATATATATATATTTTCTCGTTCCGTTTTGATTTAATTATTATAAAGAAAAAATTTGTTTAGTAGTTAGTTCAAAATTTTTCATTGTAATATATATATATATATATATATATATAAATCGAGAATGCTATTTTGTCTAAGTTTGATATCTAAATGACGTGGAAACACTGTAATATATTCATTTAAATAATGTAAATCTAATATAATTTAAATGAATAGATTACAATGGTGCCACATCATTTGAACACCTGATTTAGACAAAGTAACATTATTATATATATATTTATTAAAATTGTTATAAACTTCTTTAAAGATTGTCAAAAACTCTCTTCGAGGCTGAAGTTTTATAAATTTTAAAAGAAACTTTCTCCGGATAAAAGATCCATCCATTTTCCAATCACTATATAACAATTACTATATTGAGAGACCCATTCCATTGAAGTTCCTAAAGTTTCATAAAATTTATCAGAATCCTTTATAAAAAGAGGATCGATCAGGATTTGATTTCAGAACTAGAAAGATCAAATCTGTATTTTAGCATCTAAAAGAAAAATAAATAAATAAATATTAAGAGTGATATAAGTGCCCTGTTTTGTCATGACAGCCATAGCAAATATTGTTCAATCCAAGAACAAGGAACACAACCCAAAAGTTCTAATCTCAAGGCCCCATCTACATCGCCTTTTGAGATGGCAAACACAAAAAAGATTGAAAGAAAGTAATAATAATAATAATAATAATAATAATAATAATAATAAATATATATATAAAAAAACCCTTTTAAACTATAGAAAAAAAGGGAAAAAGGAAACAATTATTATATTAAAAAGTCATGATTTCTCCAATTTGTTATCAATGACACAACACAAGAGAAGAGGAGAGATAGAGGGTCTTCACTCTCCAGTGCAACACAGCTCATTTAGAAAGAGAAGACTTAAAAAGAGTGTTAAATTAAAAAACATATCAATGGCGCAAATCAAGGGAAGAAGGAGGCCATCATTAATTTACCTAATAACTAATGAAAACACCTTGTTTTTTTTGTTTTTTTTTTTTTCTTTTGAAATCTACAACCAAATAGATCAGGGTTTATCGGAATCTATCGATCGAGATCAAATGTTTCAAAAATATCTCAAATATCTAGTCGTACACCCTACGGCATGGAGAAGAAAACTCCACGTTGATGCACTAAACAACTATTAAAAATTAGCTAATTGGCAAGTTATAGTAGAAACTAATGATGATTGTGATGATGATACCCCTTGTGTTCTCATCATTTTCAACATTTAAAGCACCCCCACCTCATCTCCTTCTCCACCGCATATATAAAAGTTCATTAAAGGTATATTTAATAAGTTTAAGATTTGAAAATTAGTGTAAAAATTTAGAAATGAGTTAGGCAGTGATTTAATGTGACTTGTAAAAAAGGAATACAGCTCTTTCTAATCTTCTATGGATATAGCTAATCATCTAAAATTTGTGATTTCAATCTCTAGAGTCTAGACATCCAAAGCTCAGGAAGAGTTATGGATTAAAAGTCAATATATATATATATATATAGAAACTGAGTTATTGTTTCAACTCTTGATATTATTTTTAAAAAAAAAAAAAAAAAAAAAAAACGATGTTGAAATAAAGTGACACAAATAAAGGTGTTTTTGGATATAATTTTTTTATTTTTTTATTTTTATCATATATATATATAAAATTTTCAGAAAAACTCTACTAACTTTATCAAATAAAAGTATCAAACCCATTATAAACTACTCCAATAACTACATCTCAAAAAAGCAAACAAAAACCAAACTTTCAAAAGCCTCCAAAAACTCCCCATTCACTCCCATCTCTCTCTCTCTCTCTCTCTCTCTCTCTAAACACCCACCTCTGTTTCTCTCTCTCAACAAACTTCTTCAAAGTTTCAAACTTAAAAAAGAACATAACACCACAACACAAACACAACTAAGCAGATTGAAATTTTGAAGATCATTTGAAAACACAATGATCCCAACTTGTTTTAGCAACCCCAACACACTCTCAAGCAGTAGTAATTCTCATAATCATAATCATAATCATCATCATCAAGTGCCTGCTCATCATCAAAACCTCATCACTACTATCTACCAAACAAAAATATGCAACTCACCAACTTATCTCACACTCACCTGGTCCAAAACCCAATTCTCACACTCCCTCACCATCTATGCATCGGATTCCTTCTCCATCACCATCTCTCTCCACCCATCGACCTTCTCTTTCTTCACCAGGAATCGTCCCGGCTCCAAATCCATCTACTTGACCCACCACCATTACCAAAGAATCAAGCTTTACTGGGACTTCACTAGGACTGAGTTCTCCAAGAACTCCGCTGAGCCCGAGTCATGCTTCTACGTTGCCATTTCATGCAATGCAAAGCTGGAATTCTTCCTTGGTGATCTCCAAGATGAGCTGACTAAACGGTCTGGGTTGGTCATGACTCGCCAAGTCTCTGAGCCGAGCTTGTTGTCCCGGAGAGAACATGTGTTTGGACGCAAGAGTTACATGTCCAGAGCTCAGTTCTTGGGTTCAAAACATGAGATTGGTGTAGAGTGCAATGGTGGTGTTTTAAAAGTTAAAGTTGATGGACAGACGAGCCTGGTCATCAAAAGACTGGCTTGGAAGTTCAGAGGCCATGAAAGAATCTACATCGATGGAATCGAAGTTGAGTTTTTTTGGGATGTTTTCAACTGGGTCAACAACAATAACGTCAATGGAGCTGATTCTGATCACAATCATCAAAAGGGTGTCAATCAAGATGATCATCACGGTAACGGTCACGGAGTGTTCATCTTTCAGGTGGGTGATGGTGGTGTGTGGCCAGAGATGGTTGGGCCAGAGAAGAGGTTAATGAAGAAGAGCTTGTCTTCGGTGGGGTCCATGTCCACCGTTTCACTGCCTTCGCCGTCCCCATCATGCTCGAGCGTGTTGCAATGGGCAGAGGAGAGCAGCGATGGCGGCCGGAGTTCTTGTTCTTCATCTACCAAGTCATGTGGGAGTAATGGAGGGTTCTCATTGTTGTTGTATGCTTGGAGGAAGGACTGAATTGAATAAAGTTGAAAGTTTTTGGGTTGAAAACATTATAATGTCTTTTTGATTTGTGATTATATATATTATATTTATTTTTTGAATTCAATTTCTCAAATGTATATGCTAGTTCCTTGAATTCCAATGCAAGAGATTGAAAATAATTAGAAAGTTTGATGGCACAGAGTTTGAAACATTAACCACTTCGAAAAATTTTAAAACAAAAAGGCAAAACCTAAAGTTTCTACTCCAACCCAAAAATATTTAATAGAATTTTTTAGGCATTTTTAGGTTTAAAAGCCAAGGGATCTGTTAAATTAATTGATTCAATTCAATCACTTTGAATGATCCATATGTTGAGAAACCAATCAACTCCATTGTCAAGAATATTCTCCTAATCCACATGTATGATGTTTATTAATTAAGGTTTAGTGTATATTTTGACTTTAAATTATATTAATTTGGTTTAGGTTCTATTCCACTTCAACTTATACAATTAGATTCCGATAAAAAAATGAGATTATATTAAATTAAAACCCATCAACATCAACTCAAATGATACCTTGATACAAGTTCATAAAAAGGTTAAACAAAAATTTCATTGTATTTCCTTAAAATGATGATTTTTTTTTTTTTTTTTTTTGGGTTTATCTTTAGATTACGTTAACGTGTGTCCTTAGAGCACATGTTAAAGGACCGTGTAACGTTACATAGTTACAAAACATTTTTTCTAAATCTAAGAGTCTATGCAATTTTTATTTTTATTTTTAATATGTAACGTTTCACAACTAGTTATGTAATGTTAAATAGTCGTTTAACATGTGTAAAGACACACGTTAACATGACCTATTATCTTTTAATAATTTGTTTATATAAAAGTATATGAATAGATGCAATCCAACTAATTAGTTTTGACATCTTGATTGAATTAACATGGGAACTATGTGTGCAACACGAAAGAATTTACTATTTAATATTTATATATAAGCAAATATTATACTGTAAATCATCATTAAAAATAAAATAAAAACATGAAGAGCCAAGTTCAAAAGGCTATTGATTAGCCCCACAATGCCAAAACACCACAAATCTCAAAAGCAAAAACTTAGCAATCACAACCAGCAACGCATGCCTTGGATTCTCATATAATAAAAACAATAGCTTCAAAACAAGAATTGAATTGAAAAATCTAGACAGGTTATATAAGTTGCTTTTCTGTGGAAAAAAAGTGTTATGGACTGACTTTCTGCGCCAGAACATGAGGAGCTCTCATTACAAAACCCACTAATATTCTAATGCTTGCTTGATGGCAATGTCCCCATTTCCATCATTACACTGCTAGGCTTCTGCCCTTTTAAAATCATAGCAGATATTTGTTTTTTTCCCCCCAATTTGATGTGCAAAATCATGCTCAAGTGAGTAATATCAGAGTGGAAATGGAGTATTTTAGTATTATAAGATTTGTGTTCCTCTATTGTTTGTAAATTAATCACTTAAAAAAGCAGCTATAAAATTATTAGCTATGATATATAACTGAACACAAGACAAGAACTCCAAGCATTGAACATAACAGTTTATATCTAGTTCAAATATTTACATGAAGTAGTGTACCGGTTTTATTCTCCTTGTGCTAATTCGGATCTGAAACTGAAAATAGTCATGCGTGAATTGAGGCAGTAACGGATCTCCAGAAACTGGTTCGTTTCAATTACTAGAGGTGAATATCTGGCCGATTGCTTCTAATGCAGAAACATTCCAACTCTCAGCATGCCTAATAATCTGTTAAATGCACAGTGGCAAGCACACATAGATAGAAGAAATCAAATCACAGCTAGCAATAATAAGTTCAAACAGAGAAACATCAAAAGTGATATATTTTTCTACTTACTTTAAACTCATCATTCAATTCATAGATTGTGCTTCCATCAATAGAAATGAGAGGCCTCCATGGAAGTTTCAAGTAGGTTCTGCAAATAAGAGAAACTTACATATCATTAACGAGCCGATGAGGCAACAACAAAAGTTGCCATAATCTTGAAAGATATTTCTTTATATATGGAAAATACATCAGGTAGAATATACTTAGTTCAATTAAGCACCTTAGTTTCCATGCTGCCACTACAGTGTTTGTTTTAGAGTTGATGCCCTGCACATAAGGTCATATTATTATGGGCCTCAAACGATAACTCAATTCAACAGAGGTTGTCATGCAAACTTAAAACTGAAAGCGGACGATAATAGAAAGACCCAATGTCGAAACATTGACAAAATAATTGTACAAAAGAACATCAAAATGCAATGAGATGAACTGTCTTATATGACCTGGTAAACCAAATGAGAATAAAAACATTGACTGTTTCTTTTTCTTTCTTTTTTTGCTTTTTCATAAAAACTGTCGAAGTTCACAGCATTTCAATGAATTGTAACTACTGAATTATCATCAATAAGACAATGAACAGAATGGGAAAAATGTCAGGTCTGCATTGGAGCTACATGCATACTGTTTGAAGCTCTCGGCTACAGATAATTCCTCTAGCCCGACTCTCCAAATCCCTTGAAGAAACCTTATAATGATATTTTCATTACGTTGAAAAAATACCAACAAATTTCTCCACCAGCTAGGATGGGTTTGATATTGTTATATTTTCTAAAATAATCATTGTTAAATTTTCATAATTCCGTACTTTTTAAATGCTTATTTATCTTCACTCACAACTGTTGATTGTTCTGAAACTACATTGTTCTAGCTCACATCCCAAATAAACCCTCTAAGATTCAATGGGGGCAATGTATATTATGCAACGTGATCTTAGAAATCAGGACAAAACTAACTCTTCCTGATCAATTTTAACACTTCCACCTGTTTCTAAAGCCATGTTTTCGGTAGAACATAAGATGAGGTTATGGATATCTTTATTCTAAACCAAAAATTTGGCAAGCATATGCTCAAATGAAGCCACCTGCTTTACAGTCCATTGTTTGCGAACAATCAAGCAACAGAGTTAATGTGTATAAATGTTAATCTTAACCAAATCTTAATGTATGGAGAATAAATACCTTCTCAATCTTTTGCAATCGAATCGAAGGAGATTCAAAGAAAGGAACAAGCAATCTCAAGTTCTGTGAATACAACTCCGTACCTGTATAGCCAAAGACCACAGAAATTAGTTTGCATGCAGTGTTACTGGGCTATGATTCCAAAATGGAATCTCGGAAATATAAGATTTAACAGAGACAAATGACAATAAGCTAATTCTATATTCTTGTGTCAATCAACCTGATTCATATAGTCTCCTAGTGAAAAGTTAAATAAAGGTTATACCGAACAAGGCTTCTAAGAAGACATGGGAGAAAACTACTGAAAGAATGATAGCACAGGACGTGCTTAGACACAGTCAGAAACTTATCGAAAAGAAACAGAAATATACTTTTGGATAAATTTTACATCAAAAAGTTAAACAAGTAATCTTCAAATGATAGTTACATGATGTAGTATACAATTTTTTGGATTAACCCATTCTGGTTACACATTGAAATCAAGCAAAACACAGATTACCAAAAGCAAGGAAAACGAAAATGAATCCAATTGAAAGGACTAAAGGTTGTAAAAATACAATACTTTAGAGACTCTCGTTTATGTCTAAGTGGATAGAATTCAATCGAAAGATTTAACCATTGCGGACCTCACACTAGTCCAACATTAACACATTAAAATCACATTATAAACACTGTTAAATCACGAAAAAGGCACCATGATTCTTCTCCTTACCTCGAAAGCTAATAGTGGGATCTTCAAATAAACAATCTTCAACATAAATTGCAGAAGTGAAAGTCCCTATTCATTCAATAAAACAAAATGTATCAATTAATAGGAAAATCAAAATAAATATTATGATTTACACAAACTTCAAAAAGGATTTAAAAAAAAATAGAAGAATAAAAATTCAATCATCTTACCTGTAACAAAATAAGCATTCTCATAATCAGACTTGAGCACAGTTACAACATCATCGACACCCAAAACCGAATCCGAATCCGAATCCGAAATCGTAATCTCATCTTGTTGTCTAGAAAACAAAACCTGAGATAAATAAACTTAAATAAACAAAATATGACAATCTTCAATTTTGATTTTTTCCTCAGATATTGTAGAAAGTGTAAAAGAATCAAAATTGTGTTATTTTTCTCGGGAAACAAACGGAAAAAAGAACCTGTTTTTGTCTTCATCGGAGGAGGAGAAGAGCCTGAGAAGCTCGGTGACTCCGGTGACTGCGAATTTCAAAACTTGCGGAGTTGTTCGTTTTTGGTTGTTGTTGTGGTGGTTATCGAGTGTGCATCTGACGGCATGGAGTCTCCGGAAGAATGAACGGTGGTGATACACGGTTGGATTCGCTTGACCAAAACAGCTGATTCCCGCCATTTCCTATCCTCTACTCTACTTGTGATACTCGCGATTTTTTGCAAAAATCAAATATTTTTAATTAAAAAAAGCATTTTTTAAATATATATTTAAGTTTTTTTTTTTTTGAATGATTTATAATATTTTCTAATAAATTTTATAAAAATATATTTTCAACACTCTCCTTAGTTTTACCAAAAATACAAAAAATCAAAATTAAATAAAGTTTTTTTTTTTTTTTTTCAATTTTGATTCAAGATTTTTGAAATTCTCATATATATATATATATATATATATATATTAATCTAAAAACATATATTATTAAAATTTATAAATATTAATAAAGCAAATAATTGTAATACAAAAACAAAATTCATAAGATAAAATGTAAGCAAATAAATTTAATTATAATATGCATTAAAAAGAATCAATTATATATTTATATTCCCAAAACCTTTTTTTTAATTTTTTTTAATTTAAAGTATCATACTCCCAAAACTTAGTGAGGTTAAACACCGTAGAGAGATCTAATGTAAAAGAAATAACTCTCCAAACATATTTATAAAATGATCACCCGACTTCAAACACCAAAAAAAAAAAAAATTGAATTGTTTATTTATTTTTTGATGAGACAAGGATATCTAATGTTAGAGAAATAACTCTCCAAACATATTTATAAAATGAACACCGGACTTCAAACACCAAGAAAAAAAAAGTTAATTGAATAATTTATTTATTTTTTGAAATCAATGGAGATTGAATTTGAAATTTTGAGTGGACAAGATTCATCAGCTTTCAAGTAGAGGTGGCCATGAGTTGGTTTAGGTTGGGTTTGAGGATATCCAAACCAAATTATTATTTAATCGGTTTATTTTTTTACAATCCAAACCAAACCAATTATAAGGTAAAACTAAACCATAAATGAGATAAATCATAATTAATACGTATTTAATTACCTTTTGACATTTCAAGTGCACATGTATTGAGATGAAAAATGTAGGATTTTAGATGAAATATTTAATATTATTCAAATATAAATCATAAATGTTAGCAAAAATAGTTATACAAAAACAAAAATGTAGTCCAAATAATTAATTTAAAAAAAAAAAATTAAAATCCACTAATTAATCAAACAATGATGCTACGTATTCCATCTAAAATTCCATATTTTTTATCAAATCCTACATTTTTTATCCTATTATATATGACATGTGAGGTGTCAAATTGTGAGTGTGGCATGTGAGGTGTTAAATTGTGAATGGATACATATGGTAGGTGAGATAAATCATCATTAATGAATATCTACTCGAAATTTGACACTTCACATACCACATGTAGTGAGATGATAATGGTATCGTGGGATGTTTAACATTAGTTATAATAAAAAAAATCTTGTACTTTGTAAATTAAAAAAAATCTTAATCGCCGACACTAACATCTCATCACTCTCGCAGCTTCTGAGGCTCTGAGCTCTCTACTCTCCAGACTGTAGTCAACAATGGCCAACACCACCGCCGCCGCCTCATCCGCCGATACACGGCCTCGCAAAATCATCGCCGGAGCTGACGGTTTCGGTGCCGAGCTAAAAGACGCGCTAATCTCCCACCTCCAGTCCCTCAACATTGAAGTCGAAGACCTCGGCACGTCCGACTACTACTCCGTCGGCGCGGAGGTCGGCCGCCGTGTATCAGCCGCAGAATCCGACTCCGGTACCCGCGGCCTACTCGCGTGCGGCACTGGCGTCGGCGTCGGGATCTTCGCGAACAAGTTCCCGGGAGTGTTCGCCGCCACCTGCCTCACTACCGGCGACGCCCTCAACGCCAGGTCGATCAACAACTGCAACGTGCTAGCTGTCTCCGGCATGTCCACATCCAAAGACTCCGCCGTCGAAATCCTCAACGCCTGGCTCGACACGCCTTTTAAAGCGCCCTGTCCAGCGTCGAATTTCAAACCCTGGGAAGATAACCTATCATGCTTTTTCGATAATTCGATGAACGAAATGCCTAAAATAGGCAAAGAAGAATCGAAATTCGATAGTTCTTGTAGTATATGTTGTTTGGTGAAGAACAGAGAATTGAATCCAATCGATATGATTCCGGGCGGATCAATGAAGATAGTTAGAGAGAGTCCAACCTCTGCGATAGTGAGGTTCAAGGCGGGGAGCGTGGAGCCAGCACACCACCACACATTCGGGCACGATTTGGTGGTGATGGAGGGGAGGAAGAGCGTGTGGAATTTGAGCAAAGGAGAGAAGTTTGATTTGGGAGTTGGAGATTACTTGTTTACGCCCGCTGGGGATGTGCATAGAGTGAAGTATTATGAGGATACTGAGTTTTTCATCAAGTGGGATGGACATTGGGATATGTTTTTCGATGAGGATCTTGAGACCGCAAAGAGTGAGATTGACAAGGGAAGTGCTTGATTTTGGTTCATGAATGGATTGGTTTTGAGTAGTGAATCAATAATGCAAGGTATTATATGATGCGAGTTTTGAATAATGTATAGTTATGTAACTTATGTGTATGTAATGTGTTTGATGTTATTGACTCTGTATGTTATGGAATTTCTGCTTTGGTTTTGATCTCTAGCTATATGTATGTGTGTATTGTGATATGTTCTTAACTCTTTTTGTTATGGAATTTCTGCTTTGGTTTTGATCTCAAGCTATATATATTTGTGTGTGTTTTGCTGTTATTGGGATGTGTTTTTCGACGAGGATCTCGAGAGTTGGGTCTAGGGAAGTGCTTGATTTCAGGTCATGAATGTATTGGTAATAATGATAGGTTGGTTTGGGCTGTGAGTAGTGAATCAATAATTTATAGCTATATATATATATATACATGTGTGTGTGTATATGATCAATGATGTATTGTGTTTGATGATATTGATTCTTTTTATTATGGAATTTCTGCTTAATTTTGTTTTGATATCTATCATCATATACATGTAATGTGTTTGTTGTTATTGGGATATGTTTTTCGATGAGAATCTTGAGACTGCCAAGAGTGAGATTGACTCGGAAAGTTCTTGATTTCGGGTCATGAATGGATTAGTAATGATGGGTTTTTTTTTTTTTGGTAAATATCTGGAGAAGACATGAAACATCAAGGGCAAACGACATCCCTACTAGGTTGGTTTCCTTTCTTGATGGGTTGGTTTGGTTTAGTTTTGAGTGTCTTGAGACTGTCAAGAGTGACATTGAGAAGGGCAGTGCTTGAAGAGCAGTGGAAGATTTAGCTAAACATAACAAACATGAAAGCCTTAAATAATGTATCAGGAACTTTAAGAATGCCTTATTAACATATTGTGCTAAGAAGAATCACTGGAATCTTCATCAGAACACTGATCAATCTGATGATGCCTAGAAGAACCACCACAATCTTCGTCAGATTTCCTTGAAGAATCTCTGCAGTCTTTATCAGAACCCTGGTCACTCAGATGGAGAAAAGAAGGTTCAATGTCGTCTTCTGAACTTTGGACATCCTGTAAGAAGAAGCATGTTAGAGGTGAAAGAAAGAATTATATTTTTGTAGATGTGAATTAATTTACCTCTTTTTCATATAATTGTTGTATGGTTTTATTAAGGTCAACATCAGGTTCAATCAACTCCAAGTCAGTTTTGACTTTTCGTAATGCTGGTGTGCTCAAGACTTCTCGAGAGAAAATCTTCAACTTGTCGCATCCTTCCACAGTTAATTTTTCTAAAGATGGGAATTCTAAGATGTAATTCCCGGAGCAAAAACTTCTGAGACTCAGTAATGATTCAAGTGACAAACTATTCAGTTTGCGGAAAATAATTTTATCCTCTGCTCTATCTTCTTGATTTTCTATTACCTCTGTAATCTTGTAGCAATGGGATATTGTCATTTTAATGAGTTGCACTAGACTTTTAGCTGTCGAGGATGTTACCAAATTCATCAGATTCTTGCAACTTTTAACTTCCAAAATTGTTAGATTTTGAAAAGAAGCAAAAGGTGCCGTTAGAGTGATCAAACTGCCACATACCTCTACTTCTAAGACTTCAAGATTTTGAAGAATTAGATCCAATCCGGAGTCTTGTTTCTACATATACTTCAGATCCTCAAGTCTGCTAAGAGCTAATTGTCTGTTTCAAAATCCCTTCACTTGAAAATATCATTTCGTATGAATTAGAATAAAGCGAAAGTTTTTCCAGGTTGTGAAACCTCTGAATGATATGGAGTGGCAAAACTGCGGATTCATCGTAACAAACTTCAAGAATTTCAAGTGTATGAAAGAGGCCAAACTGCTGATTCATCATAACAAACTTCAAGAATTTCAAGTGTATGAAAGAGGCCTTTTGGAATGTGTCCCTCCCACATCATTGCGATGTTCTCTCCACTTGTTAACTTCAATTCCTCCAAGCAGGGAAAGGCCTAGCAACCAAGAAGTGGGGTTGGATTGAAAGAAAATGAATCTCATCGTACCTTTTCGACCAAGAATGCTTCTTGTCAGTTTCATGTTTGCTAACATTGTCCGAAGGGAATATCTTTACTTTGTCACAATCATATAGAGTCAACTGTTTCAAGACAGGCCCTTCTATGGTATGTCTACCACGGTAGAAAGTTCTAAGTTCCGGTAGCTGACAGAGTTCCAACGTTGCCATCCGAGGAAAGATAAACCTAGTAGCTGCTTCTTCTTCCACAAATCTTTCCTTTGCAACAATTTCCTTCAGTGCACTGCAGTCAAATACGCTAAGGTATTCGAGTTTCGAAAGACTTCTGGCAACTGATGCTGGAAAGAGATTTTTCAGATCATGGCACTCAAGTACTTGTATCTTTAGTAGGTTTTCGAAGGAGAGCATTCTTCCGGGATCCTTATTCCATATGCTCTTAATGCTCGGTAGATGTTTGATATACAAGTTTCTCAGGTGAGTTGATGCTACTGTGGAACGTTTTTCTTCAGGATTTATTTCCTGTATATCAAGTATTTCTTCTGCATTGACACAATCACAAACGATTAGAGATTCCAACCTCGAGGATCTTCCACACATGCTTGATGGAACCACAGTCAATAGGTCACAACAGTGGTCAACTTCCAATGATTTTAATTTGTAAAATGAGTCGTCAGCGAATTGGTTGTGCCATATCCTTTTCAAGTTAAACATGTCTGAAATTTTCATTTTCTCTATACTTGGAAATCCAACTTGTAACGTATATATAGAGTGAGCATTCTTTCTAATTCTAATAGAAAATAATTGAAAATAATTTATTGAAAAATGTAAATAAATTCTATATACCTTATCATCGAAGATGAATGCCCTCAGGTTGACACAATTCTCTATCTCTAGCTCTTTAAAGGATAGAAATTTGATATAATTTCCTGAGTACAATCTTCTCAGCTTTACAGGATGTTTTATTCTTAGGCAGTGTAATTGAGCAAACAACAATATTACATCCCTACTTCCTTCATCTATTAACTCTTCTATATATGGCTACCATCTCCTCTAGGATGAGACAATCACTTATCTCAAGGTATTGGAGTTGCATGAAGCTATTAACCATGGAAGCTGAAAAAAGGTTCTTTAGACTATGACATCCTTTTATGATTAAGCGTGTTAAATTTTGAATGCTCGAAGACGTCCCTAGAAGTTCATTGTGCCAAATTTTCTCAACATCAATAACAGAAAGATTCAAGGTCTCTATGTTAGGCAGCAGAACCTACAATACAATCATATCAATAACTACATGAACTAAACAAGTAATATATATATATATATATATATATATATATATATAAAAGCTTTAGATACTGGGAATAAAGTTGTAACTCACATACCATTTCATTGAAAAAAGATCCAAGAATAGTCTTCAGAGTGAGTGTTCTTTCTAATTCTAACAAAAAAATAATCGAAAAATATTTATTGAAAAATGTTAAATAAAATTCTATGTACCTTATCATCAAAGATGAATTCCCTAAATTGGAAACAATTGGATATCTTCATCTCTTTTAAGGACAGAAATTTGATAAAATTTCCGAATCCAATCTTTTCATCTTTACAAGATGATTTATTCTTAGGTAGTGTAACCGAGGAAACAACAATATTATATCTTTCCTTCCTTCTTCTATTAACTCCTCAATGACAACCATCTCTTCCAAGACGGGGCAATCCCTTATCTCAAGGTGTTGGAGTTGCACAAATCTATTAACCATGGAAACTAAAAAAATATTCTTCAGATTACGACAGCATTTTATGATCAAGCGTATTAAATTTTGAATGCTAGAAGACATTGTTGGAAGTCGGTTGTGCCAAATATTTTTGACATTAATATCAAAAAGATTCAAGATCTCCATGTTCGGCAGCACAACCTGCAATACAATTCTTTCAATCTTCTCTGTATGAACTAAACAAGTAAATATTTTTTTTTAATATTTTTTTATTTTATGAAATTGAGAATAAGGTTATAACTGACATATCATCTCGTTGAAAAGTGATTCGAAAATATCTTGTCTGTTCTCCGAAATGAATCCTCTTTTGGCATTGTATCGATTGTCTTCACTTTAGAGCATAAACTTTTGAGACATCGCATGTATCCCAGAGTCACAACGCGTAATAGACTGACTTGAATCATCTTATTTACTTCAGTGTTATTGACATCATCTTGTCTCTTAATAACAAAAATCTCTTCCATCCTCGAGCAATTAGTCACTGCAATTTCTTCAAGTTGTGGAAGGCCGTTGTCCGTGGAGAATGAGAAGATATTATTCAATCTATCACACTTGTTCACTTTAATGATTTTTAATTGTCGGAAAGACGTTGTTCCAAGTTCACCATTGCATATCTTCTCCAACTTAATCAACCCGCTAAGAGACAACATCTCCAAGGTGGGTAAGGCATCACAAGATACTGTCTGCATTGAGTCGATGATACATGAAGTGTAAGGACTATTTTGGACTTTGAGATACCTCAATTCTAAAGAACCCTCTCTACCTAATTCATTAAAGAGATTGGAAACACTTGGTATTTGATCAATTGATCCAAATGTAGAGATCTGATTCCCTTCAATTGTGTGATAATCCCAACCTCACTAGTTTGAAGCTTGAGTGTCAGTGCTCTAGAAGTCTCATACTTGGCCTTGCCATACATTGGCCAGCTTTCTGAACGATCTACTACGAATATTTTGTATCTTTCCAGCTTGTGGGAGAGCAATCCTTTTGACATTTTAGCATCTGGAATATGTATTTCCAAAGTTGTCAAGTTAACAAATGGTTCAACTCGTCCAGGCTAGCATTATTTCTTTCAATTTTATCTGTTTCCATCTCCCACAAAATAGAGGTATTTTCCAAATACAGTTCTTCTAACTGGGTTAAGCTCGACATGACTTTTGCAGGAATAACTCTAAGTTTGGAATAGTCGGTCAAATCTAGCAACCTTAAACTAATCAATTGACGCATCTCTTCGGGCAGCTTCATGATCTGAGAACCTCGAAAACTAAGGAGTACAAGTTTCTTCAAGTCTCGGATAATAGTTGCAATGCTCAATTTACATTCCTCTAGACATAATGTTTTAAGGTTTACAAGGCGACCAAGTGACATTGGTAGTGGCCCTAAATACATTTCAACTAAATGTAGAACTTGAGGCTTTGACATCTCTAAGAAAAACTGATCATGAATTCTAAGAAATGAAACCTTATATTTTATGTAAAGAAACATAAGTTTTGGACGTACCAACTTTTCAGGAAGCTCAATAATATTATGTAAGGAGATTCTAGTGTAATTTTCCAGCGTATTTTCAATACACCCAATCCCGTGGAATGAAATCATCAATCACAGTAAATACATGTTCATTTTGGGAAGCAATTGATCTCGCAACATCACAAACAACATCATTTATTGCGAACCATTCACTATCAGGAGTGTCAAGCAACAAGGAAGAGGACTTGAGTTTGCTGACCAAAGTAGTTACTCTATTTGTTACTGCTTCCATTGTATTAAGTCCTGTAAACAAACTCAAACCTATTCCATATCTCAACAAATCTCGAATGGAAGCATTGTAGGTACATCCCATGCTACTACAAAGCAAAAACATTGCCTTGAGTTCATAGCTTACTAGATAATTGTAGCTCAACTTAATACTTGTATTACTTCTTTTGTGATCATATATTTATGGAAGCGGTTGAAAAATAATAATTAAATATGCACACATGTCCCCAATTTAGTTGGTTGGACACAAATTAGGACACCAAAATTTGATAGCTGATCTGAGTCATAAAAAAAATATAAAATAAGTATTCCAAATTAGACTATAATTTATTGTGTGATTTTGACGATTTGTTGTTTGACGTGAAAGCATAGAATCACAGTATCAACAATTATATTTTAAACCAACTCAATAAAAATAAAATAAACTGCATTACAAACCAACGTTGAATGTGGTTTTGTGATAACTGTCCTTGTAGACATCGCATGATATATATATATTTATCGAGTTGATTATGTTGTGCTTGATTTCAGGTCATGAATAGATTAGTAATGATGGGATGGTTTGGTTTGGTTTTGAGTGTCTTGAGACTGCCAAGAGTGACATTGAGAAGGGCAGTGCTTGATTTTGGGTTAGGTAATTGATTAAATTATTAATCAGTGAACGATAATGCGTGGTATGGTACTATGGTGTGGTGTGTCTGCTTTGAACAATGAACGGCTGCCATACATAACCAAGGGTGAAAGTGAAATATTCATGTGCCAACAAAAAGGTTTCACCTTTTTTTTTTCCCTCAAGGTTTCACCTTTTTTTACTTCAAGTTTCCTAAATTTAAAGACTAACTAAACCCTAAAAACTCTTTTCAAGCTCACCCTTTAGAGCAGCCTAAAGCAATTTATATATAAGTAGGGTTGAACCTTTTGCTCATGTATTTTTAGATGTGAAACAAAATTATTTATATTTGTAGTGGTTGTCTCTCCAAGTCATTCTTCGTTTGAGAAACCTTAAACAACTCGATGCTCCATTGCCGTCTGCCTCCACCCAAACAACTCTATCATTGCTTTGGGATGCGAAATTGATAAGTTGTAAACTATGCTGTCCTTTTAACATGTGTCTTAAAAAAAAAAATATGCGGTCAAGATTTACCTTTTTATTTGTCTCCTTTAAAGCAGCTTCGATGCTATAATATAGTACATAGTACAAAAACCATACTCCATAGCAATAAATATTCATTTTTAATTATAAAAATATCATTATATATATATTTTAAAATATTTAAAATAAGGGTACAGATATTGACACCTATAAAACTTATTAGTGCACATATTTTTATAAATATACCCATGTCTAAAATTTAAAAATTAAATACTACTATAAACAACTATTCTAATGCTAACAGTAGCCCCATAAAATAAATAAATTTATTTTAATATATATTATTTATAAACACTCTTAAATTATTACCACACCCAATTTATATATAAAAAAATCATATTATTTTTAGAATCAAATCCTTTTTTAATGATGATCCAATTTACTTTTGGAAATATTTCGAATGTAGGAGTTTTATAAAAGGGAATATGTATATGAGGTTAAAAGATTTTCAATTTTCAATTTTCTTATTTATACAGCTATTTAAAAATAAAAATAAAAATTATTGACGTCTATGGATAAAAAAAAAAAAAATTTGTTGATATTTACAGCTATAGTTAAAAAACAAAATGTTGTTTTTTGATAGAGTTTATAAATATACATTAAAAAAAAAAACAATATGATAACCATGTGATGATGAGAAAATTTGATATTTGAAATAAAATTAGAGTTTTAATTAAGGTTTATCATAATTTTTTTTTTTTAAAGGTAATTGTTTTTAATAAAGAAAAATAGTTGAAGATATGAGTGTAATTAATGAGTGTATATAATATTTGGTTTATTTTTAATTAAAATAACTTATCATTATTGGTAAATTTCTATTGAGTTATTTTTGTAATTAAATTTTTTAATAAAATATGGGTGTACTAATAAGTTTTATGGGTGTCAATATCGGCTCTCTTAAAATAATTTAAATTTAATGTAAATTAATGATATTTCAATCAAAATCTATTTCATCGGAAACAATTCCCTTTTTTTTTTTTTTGAAATAAACTTCATAAACTATTCTATGAATGCATTAATGGTAATTGTTGACTTTTATAATTTTAATTAATAAAACAATAAAAGTAGCATTTTAATAAAATTGTGTATTGGAACACAATGCTAAATTGGTGTGCCAAATATAACATTTTACTCTCTTTTGTGCTAATTTACCGTTTTGTAATTATTATTATTATTTTGAATGTCTTCATCTTCTTCATCAAAAGGCAATTCCGTAATTAATGAAATAGTGAATAAATTTTCTTAACTATAATATCATAATTGATTTTTATTTATTTATTTATTTATTTTAAGTATTTTTGGGTAAGTTTAAAAGAAAAGCCATAATATTTTTTGCCAACAAGCCATAAATTCATATTAATTAGTTTTTTTAAGTTTCCGTTTGATATTGGTTTTTTTTTTCCCATTTTTTGAAAGGGTTTGGTATTGTTTTTGAAAAGTTAAAATCTAATTATTTATTAATTTTCGGTACAAAAAAGATGTTTGGTAAAATTTCCAAATGTGATTATTTTATAATCTGGGTTCATTTGGCAACAATAATTTATTACGTGATTGCCTCTTGATTGCCTACATATTTTTGAAATCATACAAACAATTTTCCGATATTGGTTTAAACTTACAAAAAAAAAAATAATAATAAAAAAAAAAAAAAAAACTAATTAATATGAATTTATGGCTTGTTGATAAAAAAAAAAAAAAAATTTATGGCTTGTCTTTTAAACTTATCCAACAATGTAATACTTAAAAAAAAAAAAATACTTAATAATTAAAAATCAATTATGATATTTGTTAAGAGATTTTATTCACTACCATTAATTATGAGATTGCCTCTTAATGAAAACGATGAAGATGTTCAAAATAATAATAATAATAATAAGACCTGCAAAATCAAGATTTCAGAATTTAGAATATTTTCTTAGGGTTTGGACTTACAAAACGGTGTAGTTTTAGTTTTACTTAAAAAAGACAAATGAAAGAGTAAATCTTGACCACACTTTTTTTTTTTAAAAAAAGACACATGTCATTGGATCATTAAAAAGATAATAGTTAAGTAGGGTGTTCGGCAAAAGATCCTTATCCATATATATAAGATATTTTTTTTCACGGAACTTGTACCTCTAAAGTTTAAGAATAACAAATATTTTCACTTTTTCAATAATATAATGAGCATTTAAGTTTCAATATTCCATATCGCTTTATTTAGGTAATATGATAAGTATTATTTAATGCTAAATGTAAAATTAATTGACCATTTGACCCTAACCGTAAATGTTGTTTAAAAAGAGAGCATCAGAATGTATGAATTATTATGATAATTAGTTCTCTAGAGTGAAAATGTCTTCTTTTCTTTTATTTGTCCTATTTCTTAGTTTCAGTTGCTATGGTGTTGAATGTGGACGCAAAGTTTCCAGGCAATTACAAAAGGTATGGCAATCCTCCATTCAGATCTCAAAACTTTTGTTGATTAAAATTTAATTTCAAATTCTTGATTTTGTTAATTATTTTATCATGATACAATAATTAATCAAAATTTGTATTTAATTACAAATCATGTTCAAGTTTAAAACAAACTGAAAAACAATGACGATTAACAATAATTATGTTGAAATTACTTGTACAGCCAAAACTCACTGATGAATATGATTGTGTGGATATTTACAAACAACCTGCTTTCGATAACATCTTATTGAAGAATCACAAAATTCAGGTATATATAATTCAATTCAATATTTGAGGGAATTATAGTCTTTTTATTTTTAAAGAAAATTATAGTTCTTTGTTTATATTATACTTCATTTGTTTTAAACATCAATGAATGATTGTATATTTTGCAGATGAACCCAAGTTCTTTACCAAAATTCAAAAGCAATAACAAGTTATTATTCGATAGACATCATAGTTTTCCTCTTCAAATTAAAGATAGTTGTCCAGAGGGAATGATACCTATTCAAAGAAGTCAAATTAACAACCTTACGGATTTACAATCAATATCCAAATTGCACCTTGGAAATATTCGTATTAGTACATCAGGCAGACATGTAAGTATACTTAACTATATTACAATGATTGTTTTAGATAATGCAGGAGTTTGTTATAAACACCATGAATACAAAAGGATGTATTAAATATGGTAATGTATATCATGTAATGAAAAAAATGACATAAATATATGTTTTATTTATTTAATTAAAAGAAATATTTTGGTAATAATTGCAAATATTATTTAGGTTGCAGCGTTTCATACTAAATTAAATAAACCTGGCATTTATGGAGCAAGAGCTGCTATAGACCTATATAACCCGGCAGTTAAAATGGATCAAGTTAGTATGGCCCAGATATGGGTGGAAGGTGGACCTCCAGCTGAACTCAACAGCATACAATATGGTTGGACAGTAAGTCATTACTTTCATTTATCTAGTTTTATGAATAATTTATATTTTTGATTTATTTGTATGAGCGATTTAATTTTAGTCTCAAAATTATATATTAATCTTCATTTGTTTTCTTTTACACAACCCTTTATTATTTAATAAATAAATTATTCTAAAAGAAAGAAACAAATTTTCAAAATAAAACGTTATCTTTTTTTACCATTTATAAGTATAACAAATAATCATCTTAACATTTCAGGTGAACCCACGCCTTTATGGTGATAACCTCACGCGTGCGACTGCATATTGGACTGTAAGAATTAATTTCTTATTTGCATTTCGTGTATCTTTATTTGTTTTTCAAGTCTAATATAGATCTTTGTTATGTACAAAAGGCAGATGGATCTCATAAAACAGGGTGTTACAATTTGATATGTCCTGGTTTTATACAAGTTCATCCTAAATACCATGTTGGTACACCTTATAATCCCGTATCTGTTACAGGTGGGAAAATGTATGTAACTCAGCCGATGATATACAAGGTACTTATACAATCAATAATCATATAAACTAAATATTGAAGTATTTTATTTTTAATTGTAAAAGATAGTGGTTGGTAACTATGTATTGAAGTATTTTATTTTTACTTGCAAGAGATAGTGATTGGTAACGTGCCAAAACAATTAATGAAAACATATAATAGTATAATTTGGTAAGGTGTAAATAATAGCATCCTAAAAGTTCATAATTTTACTTGGTGTAGTGTTGACCTGCCTAGAAAATTAACTATTAAAGGATTGTCTTATCGAAGAGAGCCTCTTTTGACAATCCAATTTTTTCTTTTTACACTCCTTTTCTAAATACACTTCATTCTTAAAATTTAAATTTTAAAAAGTTTTAAAGACACTTCTTTTTATTCAAAGATTATCATTTTTATCTTTTAACACTCCTATTATAAAAAAACTTCATTTTAAAAAATAAATTTCTAAAGACATTCCATTTTATTTTAATAAAAATTATGAGGAACCATCATAGCTTTTGGATTTATTCGGGGAGTAATCTTTTTTGAATAAAATTATTAAAAAAAGAAATTATCTCCCATAAATCATTAGATTAAATATTACATATTAAATACTCTCTCCTAAATTTTTAATTACCATATTAAATTCTTTCTCCTCAAATACATATCTCAAATAATTCTTTCTCCTCAAATACATATCTCAATCAAGACTAATGGTTAAAAAAAAAAAAAACAACTTACGAATAAACTTGATTTTTAGAAACCGTATATATGTATATATTAAAAAAAAAAAAAACTCAAAAAACAAGTACCCTGTTTTTAATTCTTTCATTAGTCTTAGAAATTATGAGTTTAATCGAATCTTGTTGTAATAAATCAAGTTTTCATATATCTATTTTTTTTAATATTGACTTTTTAATATATATATATATTACTGTTAGTAAAAAACAAAAAATATTTATAAGTTTTTTTTTCTTTTAACTATTAATCGAAAAAGTATGGAGATATGATTTTTTTTTTAATAAAAAAAATGGAGAGAAAGTAATTAGGAGAAAATGTTTAATATGGTAATAATAGATTTAGGAGATAGAGTTTAATACGTAATATTTAATCTAATGATTTAGAAGGGATAATTTTTTTTATAATAATTTAATTAGTTTGGAGTGTCTTTAGAATTTTTTTTTGTCTTGATTAGTAATTTTAGTTTAAGTTAAAATTTTCATTAATAAACAAAATTAAATTGGATTGTAAATAGATAATTTGTAGATTGTAAGGAGAAACTCTCCTTATTGAATAACGTTGTCCTTTTATAGTTATTTTTTAGGTTTTTAGGTTTTAACCCTACCCTTTTACTTAAATGCACGTTATCTTATTTAACATAAATATTAACATACTCTAAGAAAATCAACCTATATTTCATCATTCAATTTCAACATGGTTAAGAGAAATTTTTACAGGATCCGGAATCAGGTAATTGGTGGCTATTTCTTGGTACTGACTTGAAGATAGGATACTGGCCAAAGGAAATTCTCCCTCACTTAAGCAAAGCAGCAACATTTGTCCAATATGGTGGATTGACATATAGTTCTCCAAATGGGTTGAGTCCACCAATGGGAGATGGGCGTTTTCCCATTAGACAAACTAGAAATATTCAAGAGACATGTTTTTTTGCACAACTTCAGACAGTGAATAAATTTAATAATTTAGTTAGTATTGAGCAAGATAGTCTACAAAAGGTTGTTGATAATACAAATTGTTATGATGCCAAACACTGGGGTAATCGGTATGGGACACTCGCTCAAACGTTTTCATTTGGAGGACCTGGTGGAATTTGTGATCTTTGATGAGTTCTTGTATGGTGCAATGATAAACAAAATAAAGATAACATTTACTTAATGTTTTTTTTAGAACCGTTTATAACAAGTAATAGGTTAAAATAGATAAATTTATATATATATATATATATATATATATATATATATTATAAAAGAGTGGCACCCACTGTTGAACTATTTATACCCTATATTTTAAATTATTTAGGTTTTTTTTTTATTTTATCAAATTACTTAAACAGACATACCATTTTTATTAAAAAAAATCTTGTACAAAGTAAAATTATTAAAACCCCACTTAAACCCCACTTTCCCTATTTCAAAACCTTAATGACAAAAACTTTAATGTTATAGATTATTTCAAATCATTGAATGTTTACTATTTTTGTTTATATTTTCTTCCGGATTTCGATCTCATGTTTTCCATGTTTAGTATTTATTGATTTATGACTATTTTTATTTATATTTTATTTCAGATCTCGATCTCATGTTTTTCATCTTTAGTATTTGTATATTTTATTGTTTCACATGTTTGTTTTATTTTTCTTCTCAATTCCAGATCCATGTTTGCTATTTTTTTTTTTCTCTTGGTTTTTTTTCTTTCAGATTTTCCAGGTATACTATAATTTGAATAAAGACCTTCGTAGATTTTATTCCGGATCTTCCAAAATTAGTTTAACGTTATTTACCAAAAAAAAAAAAAAAACAACAGAATCGAACCAATAAAACCTAATCGTTGACGAAACGAAACCATACCAAAACTCTAACTCAATCGCTCAAAAAAATCATCAACCGATTAGTATCACACTCACAATTTACCACCAATAACCCAATCGACTACAGAAAAAATCTTATAAAATAAATAATGGTTTTACCATGAAAATAAGAAGAAAAAACAAGTCATGCAAATGGATGTGAGAAAACTATATATAAATATTAGAGATGAAGTGTATTTTTATTTTTATTTTTTTGAAAAAGATATGGGTGTATTAAGTTTGAAAATAAGTAAAATGGTAGTCCTGTAAATAAATCAAAAAATTAATAAAACCATTTAATTTTATATAATTAAATCAAATTTTTTAAAAGTGTGGCGTAAATAGTTCAGTAGTGGGGGTGCCAATAGCACAACTCATTATAAAATTATGATAAAATTGATAAAATTGGAAATATGTTATTTTTGGACGGATAATCTTTGAATTTTTTTTTTAAATGAAATTCATTGATTTGAAATTAAATTAAAAGTCAGGATTTGTTAATTTTATTTTATTTTATTTTAAGTTGTTTTATTGTATTTTTTAAAGTTGTTTAACAATATAAAAAACAAACAAAACAGCTTAATAGTTTCAGTTTAAGCACATTAAATTTTAAGTGCAAAAAACAAAAGGACCTTTAACTCATTTAAAAAAATCTTTAAAGTCAAAAGGGCACTTGGTTTTGGTTCATTTAATTTTTTTTTAAGAGTTTGTTTGAATTCATTTAATTTAAAAGTTATTATTATTATTATTATTAAATGTTTTGTGGGTGAGGGGGGAGTGACTCGAACTCACAACCTTATAGTGTGAGTGTAAGAGTTTTCACCACTTGATTAACCTTATATTGTCGCTATACATATATAGTTATTTGCTTCATTGTTTTTTTTTTTTTTTTCCCTCATTTTTAAATATTACATATATTTATGAATTTTTGGAGAGGGAGATGACTCGAATCACCGGACCAACTTCATCCCACCTATTTACTTCATTGTTTAAGTGGTATTTGTGCTTTCATTCATCTGCTATACGACTGGTATGAACGTATGATCAATCTAGCTCTAATACATATGTAAGTTGGGGGTGAATAAGTATAATTCAAAATTTTAATGATTACCATATTTGATTTAATTATTTGTGGAAGCAAATCTGATTTGATCAAATTTAACTTTCTAGTGATTATTTTCATTTGATCCGCTGACTGACAAATTTCAATTTTTATCTTATAAGCAATTATCAGGCCCGTATGCATGCACGCACGCGCACCAACACCCGCATGCCTAAATGCACGCTGCACGTTCACGTGCACGCACGCTGGCACACACAC
Organism: Acer negundo; assembly: GCA_035582765.1. Taxonomy (NCBI): domain Eukaryota; kingdom Viridiplantae; phylum Streptophyta; class Magnoliopsida; order Sapindales; family Sapindaceae; genus Acer; species Acer negundo. The sequence continues at coordinate 43,346,732 of CM069235.1, read as the reverse complement.
AGGCACACACGCTTGCATGCACACAAGCACACACACTAATGCACACACGCTCGCATGCACTTCTGCATGCAAGCCCACACACCCGCACGATTGCATGCAAACGCACAATGTTGAAAAAAAACGTAAAATCTAATTAAAAAAATCGTGAAATCAGATATTAAAAAAAGTGAAATGTTTACACTTTTTTCAAGTGTAAAATTACTAAAGCAACACCTCTAAAATCATGTTTTAACTTTTTCTATGATAATATTATCAAAACATCCCTCCAAGAGTAGGGATGGCAATGAGGCGGGTTCGGGGTGGGGTGGTCCTCCCTGCACCCTACCCCATTTATTTTTTTGAAACCCCATCTATACATAAAACTCCACAATATATGGAGCGGCACGGGGAGGGGAGGGGTATGGTTTACCCATCCCCACCCATTTACCTCATTTGCCTATCAAAATAATAAAATATATAACCTAATGAATTTGATATACTATATAGAGTAATTTCAAAAAATTATTGAAAATCATCTCATAAACATTAAAAATAAACATAAACCTCACAACTAAACAAATAGATTCAATAATTTTTAAACATAATATTAAAAGAAAAAAACTATATAATAAAAAAATAAAGATTTTATTTTAAGCGGGGCAATACGGGGCAGAGACTATAAAACCCATCCCCGCCCTATACCCATTGCGGATTTTACTATCTATCCCTATCCCCACCCCATTCCCACCAAATTGAAACCTATCCCCACCCCAAAAAGTACGAGTCCCCACGGAGCCCGTACCCTCAGGTTCTTTTACTATCCTTATCTAAGAGGGGTGTTTCAGTAATTCACCCTTCATGACTTAGGTTTTTTTTCCCTTCATTTTCTTCAATGAACAGCGCTGTTAGGAAAGGAAATCCACGATGACGTTATTGCCATGCCTGGGCATGCGCTGCCTTGACACGGCATCACTTGGTCTTGTGTTGCCCAAGCACGGCATCGCTTGGGCTTGCAATGCCAAAGAGACTTTGCTTGGGCTCATGTTGCCTAAGCAACACTCTACCAGGGTGGTATGGGCTTGGTACCAGCGAGGGTTTGATGAGAGAAAGAGAGAGAGGAGAACGAAAGTGAGAGTGAGTTTGGGGAGAGTTTTTATATGAGGTTATTTAGGTAATTTTTTAAAATGTAGTTATTAACAATTAAATTTTCATATGTGATTAAAAACAAAATTATAATATTATGAGAGGCTAAAAAAAAAATCACTTATAGCTTTGCTTATGAAATAATCCACTTAAAAAATAAACAAGCATGTGTTTGGTATTTTTTTTTTTTTTTTTTAGGTTGCTTTGCTCATGAAGGATTAGGAAAATATGTTTAGCAAATTAGTAAAATAGACATCATTATACTATAAAAGGAAAATTGCACTAACTTCCATCGAGTTTTGGCCTAATTGCATGCATAAGTAACTTTTTCAATAATTACATAAATATACCTTGTCGTTAGTAAAGAGCCGTTAGGCATTTAATGTGGGAGAGAGATTGATCGAACGATTTATATACCTATTTGAAGTCCACATTTCCTAGCATTTGTGCTCATTTTCAAGCGTGTTTTTGTGTATGATATGTTTTTTGAGCCATGTGTAGGTATATATTCCCTTCATATGGTGTTTGAGCTTAAAGTCAAGCTTGGGAAGTCAAAAACGAGCTAAAAAGTGAAGAATTGGAAACCATTCAGAGGTGTTGGGGCCTCGTCGTTGACCCAAACAACGGCGTGATTTGAGGTCTACCACGGCAAGCAAAACCAATGTTTCCACGGTCAATCTACCATTGAGCCAGACTGCAACATTAAGACCATGATAAAGTGCCAACTCTGTTTTCCAAAGTTTAAAAGGCTGGAATTGTATAGGTGTGTGTTAAACGATTAACTTGCGGAGGCTATAACCTCATCCTCAGATCGAACCATGATGAGATCCATATATATTCGGAAAGCCTTGAAAGTCTAGTTTCCAAAAAATTTCACGGATTGCAATTCCGGGCTTTCTAGAAGAAGTTATGCATGTTTAAGTAACTAGTGCGCGAAGTTTAAATTTTCACTAGTGGCCATGGCGACTTCCATGGGGAGTGAAATATCACTCACCTCACCCACTCTCCAAAACCTTTGCCCAAACTTCGCAGAAGGCATGGCGACCATTCGACTTGCCTTGACACCTGGAAAGGGTAAACTTGTCCTTTCAAGCCCAAATTTGTCCCCAAACTTGCCCTAACTATAAAAACACCTCTTTGCCTCTTCTTTTATATCATCCCATGAATTTCTTCACCTCTCTTCACTCCATCTTCATTTTCTTCACCTAAATAAGAGAGAGAGAGAGAGAGAGAGAGAGAGAGAGAGAGAGAGAGAGAGAGATGGGCTTTCAAAGCTTCCATAGAGGTTCTCCTCCATCAGAAGCTCTCCATCACAATTTCTATACATCCTTCACCACATTTGGGAGTAGATTGTAAGGAGATAGGAGGGTCTTAGGACCAAATTCGAGCTAGGATTCATGAAGCTCTTGGAGGAGGCCATCTTCAAAGGTTGTCTCTTTTTTACTCCTCTTTGTATATCTTGTTTTCTTTGATGTGTAACTCCACTTGGGAATATTTGTAAACCTAACTTGTGCTCATTTATGTATGTGATTGTTTTTAAATTCATTTGGGTTTTGATTCATTCTTGTTGTTATTGATCAATCTCTTATCTTGATATGCATGTGTGTTGAGATTGGAAATTGATATGTGTTCATGGATGAGATTAGGAGTAGATTAACTTAATATGTAGGAGTAGTTGTAATTAAACATCCCATTTGTGTATGTATGTTTATGGATGATTGAATGCCATGTTTGAATGGGTTTGAGTGTATGTGGGTTTCAGTTGTGCCTATGGAGGGCCAATTCGGGTATGATCTTAACCATTTAGCTCTAGAAAGAATGGATAAAACTTATTAAATGACCTTTGCTAGAATAGGTTTTGGCTCAATGTAACGGTGCTTAATGGGTCTTTAGCCTTAAGACATATGCTCTATCCATGGCCTTTGGGGAGCTAGAATAGATTTCGGTTTCCTTAATCAACGAATGATTCTTGACAAGAGATGATTTGGTTTCGAAATTCCTTAATCGTGAGAACGAGCCTTTAACTTGAATTGGATGTGCTTAATTGTCTAACAATCAACTAAGTGTGCATTTATGTATGGTGAGCTTATGAACCTTGTGCTCTTAATGTTCGATAGATGCTTGATAGACAAGTTTTTTAGGTGAGTTGTTGCTATTGTGGGACGTTTTTTTCAAGATTTATTCCCTATATGTCAAATATTTCTTCTCCATTGACACAACCACAAATGATTAGATATTCCAACCTCGAGGATCATTCACACATGCTCGATGGAACCATAGTCAATAGGTCACAACAATGGTAGACTTCCAATGATTTCAGTTTGTAAAACGAGTCCTCGGCGAGTTGATTGTGCCATATCCTCTTCAAGTTAAACATGTCTGAAATTTTCATTTTCTCTAAACTTGGAAATCCAACATGTAGCATATTTGCAGAGTGAGCATTCTTTCTAATTCTAACAAAAATAATTGAAAAATATTTATTGAAAAATGTAAATAAAATTCTATGTACCTTATTATCGAAGATGAACGCCTTTAGATTGAAACAATTCTCTATCTCTAGCTCTTTCAAGGACGGAAATTCAATATAATTTCCCGAGTACAATCTTTTCAGCTTTACAAGATGTTTTATTCTTAGGTAGTATAATTGAGCAAACAACAATATGACATCCCTAGTGCCTTCACCTATTTACTCTTCTATGACTACCATATCTTCTAGGACGGGGCAATCTCTTATCTCAAGGTGTTGGAGTTACACGAAGCTATTAACCATGGAAGTTGAAAAAAGGTTCTTCAGATTATGACAACCTTTTATGATCAAGCGTGTTAAATTTTGAAAGCTCGAAGACATCCCTGAAAGTTGGTTGTGCCAAATTTTTTCAACATCAATATCAGAAAGATTCAAGATCTCCAGGTTAGGTAGCAGAACCTGCAATATAGTCATATCAATAACTATATGAACTAAACAAGTAATATATATATATATATATATATATTTTGAAGCTTTAGATATTGAGAATAAAATTATAACTCACATACCAATTCATTGAAAAAGGACTCAGGAATAGTCTTCAGAGTAAGCATTCTTTCTTATTCTAATAGAAAATAATCAAAAAATATAAATAAAATTCTATGTACCTTATCATCAAAGATGAATTCCCTAAATTGGAAACAATTCACTATCTCCATCTCTTTCAAGGACGGAAATTCCATGAATTTCTTAGGGATGTGACGGTGGTGAAAGATTTAAATTGAGCGTTTATTGCTCTAATTCCCAAAGTTGAGAACCCAGAATCTATGAATGATTATAGACTGATCAGTTTAGTTAGTGCTATGTATAAAATCCTTGCTAGGGTTTTGGCTAATAGATTGAAGAAGACTATAGATTCTATAATTGGTGAATCCCAAATGGCGTCCATCAACAACCAAATTTTCGATGGCTTTGTTATAGCATAGGAAATTGTGCACAAATGGAAAAAAGATAAGGAGGGCGGTTTACTTGTGAAACTTGACTTGGAAAAAGTTTATGATAGTGTGGATCACGAGTTCCTCGATTCTATGGTGGAGAGTATGGGTTTTGGTAGTAAATGGAGAGGTTGGATGAAAGAGTGCATCTCCTCCCCGTTAATGTCCGTATTGGTGAATGGTAATCCCACGCCTCAATTTGGTGTTGAGAGGGGGTTGAGGCAAGACGAGCCACTATCTCCATTCCTTTTTAACATAGTGGTTGAAGGCTTGAACTATTTGTTTATGAAAGCTTTTGATTTGAATTTGATTGAAGGTGAACATTTTGAGGACATTCATGTATCCCACCTTCAGTTTGCGGACAATACTATTTTATTCCTTAAACCTAGGGAGGAGTATTTGCGCAATGCTAAAAGAGTGCTTTGATGTTTCGAGGTGGCCTCGGGCCTTAAGATTAATTTCCATAAATCTTATGTAGTGAGAGTGGGAATAGGTAGAGCGGTGAAATTGGACCATTGGGCTTCGATTTTCAAATGCAAGAAAGCTTCTCTTCCCATTACATATCTAGGATTTCCGTTGTGGGTGGGTGGGGGGGGGGAACCGGGATCTAAGAGTTTTTGGGAGCCTATGATTGCCAAAATCGAAAAGAGGTTGGTTCCTTGGAAGAGGAAGTTTTTATCCAAAGGGAGGAGACTTGTGTTGATTAAATCAGTGATTTCTAGCATTCCTACGTATTTCCTATCTATCTTGAAAATGCCAATGGGAGTGGCTCAAAGAATTGGGAAGCTTCAAAGAAGTTTTTTGTGGGGTGATGGGGTTGTTAAAAGGAAAATTCATGCGGTTAGATGGGAGGAAGTGTGCAAATCTAAGGACAGTGATGGTCTTGGAATAGAGAGAATCCTAGATAAAAACAAGGCTTTGTTGGCGAAATGGATATGGAGGTTTGGTATTGATGATATGTCTTTATGGAGAAGGATCATGTGTTCTAAATATAGGGTGCACGATACTTCTCTATTTTGGAATTGGCAGCCTTCCAACCAACATCCTTTTTTGTTAATTCGGTGTATAGTCTTTTTAAAGTTGGCTCTCGGTTTGCAAAGGTGATGAAAAAGGGTTTTGTGACAGTTAGTGGTAGAGGAGATAGAGCCAAATTCTGGTATGACATAAAAGTGGAAGTAGATTGCTTAAGGAAGCATTTCCTAGATTCTTTGCCTTGGTTGTTAATAAAGTATGAACAATTCATGATTTTGGTTTGGCTTTTGGTCTGCTACAAATCAGAAATGGGTTTGTTCAATTCCGACTAGAAGGCCTTAGTTCGATTGGGAAAAAGATCAATGGAATCTCTTATTAACTTTCTTAGATTGCCTCCCAATGAGTCATTATACGTTGGATGCTATTGCTTGGACCTTTAATCCTAAAGGCTTGTTTTCTGTGGGATCTTTTTCGAAGAGTCTTAGAGTATAATCATGATTTTACGGTGTCTGTGCCTTCATTTTTCTGGAAAGGTTTTTGTCCTCCCAAGATGGAGGTGTTTTCTTGGCAATTATGGATAGGTCTCGTGATGGTTAAAGATGTTATGAGCAGGTATGGTATGGACAATATCCTTGATATGCTCTGCCCAATTTGTGGTGTGGAAAATGAGACCATAGATCATCCATTTCTTCATTACTCTTGGTCTAATTCTTTATGGTTGATTTGTTTGTCTTGGTGGGAGGTAGTTGGCTACCCAAACCTATCGGTTTCAGAGTGGATGGAGGGTTGGAGTGGGCTCTGCCCAGCGCCTAAACTGGAGAGAATTTGGTGCACTCTATTATTTGCTACTGTTTGGACCATATGGGAGTCGAGGAACCATGTGATTTTTGATGGTAAAAACACGAGTGCTGAGCATGCTGCAGACAAGGTAAAGCTAAGGATTGTGTGGTGGTTTAAATTTCTAGGCAAGGGATCGAATCATTCGATCCAATCTTTACTTCTTCATTTCTAGGATGTTTGTGTGGAGTTTAAAAAGAAGAAACAACCAAGAATAGAGGACTGGATCCCCCCCGCTTGGGGATATTTTAAAGTTTAATGTCGACAGTTCTTCGAGAGGAAAGCCTGGACCTTCAGGAATTGGTGGGGTGTTGAGAGATTCCAATGAGAAAATCTGTGCTTATTCTCCTTTTCAGTGGGGATTTCGGACTCCAATTCGGCATAAATTTGGGTTGTGCAAAAAGCGATAGAGTTGTGTTTATTGAATTTGAATCTCAGAGGTAGATTCATCTCGGTGGTTAGTGATTCTAAGATTGCAGTTTCGTGAGTGAATGGTAGCGATTTCGGGAGCATTTCTCATGTCCAGTCGATTTATGAGATATGCAGAAATTTGTATGTTTTTGATCTCATTGAGATTGTGTATGATTCCAGAGCCTACAATTATTTTGCGGATAGCTTGGTCAAGATGGGATCCAGCTTGTGTGGTGATTTTGTGGAGTGGGGAGATGTTTGATTCCGCCTGTGGTGGCTTGGCTGGTGTGCTGTCGTTTTTGTCTGTCTAATGTGGTTCTTTTTTGCTTTGGTTGTCTTCTCTATTTTTTTTTGTGTGCTTTCTTCTCTTTTTCTGTTCTTTGTTTTAGGGCCTGTGTTACTCTGGTTTGTTTTGGCTTTTGTTGTGTCTCTTGTTGGCGTTTGTCTTTATTTGAGGTTTTCCCTGCTTACCTCTTGGCATTTATAAAACTTCCTTTCAAAAAAAAAAAAAAAAAAAAGGACGGAAATTCATATAATTTCCCAAGTACAATTTCCTCACCTTTACACGATGCTTTATTCTTTGGAAACAGTAATTTTATATCCCACCTTCCTTCATCTATGACTACCATCTCTTCTAGGATGGGGCAATCACTTATCTCAAGGTGTTGGAGTTGCACGAAGCTATTAACCATGGAAGCTGAAAAATATATTCTTCAAATTACGATAGCCTTTTATGATCAAGCGAGTAAAATTTTGAATGCTAGAAGACATTGTTGGAAGCCGGTTGTGCCAAATATTTTTGACATTAATATCGAAAAGATTCAAGATCTTCATGTTCGGCAGCACAGCATGCAATACAATTCTTTCAATCTTCTCTGTATGAACTTAACAAGTGAAAAAAAAAAATAAAAATTTATGAAACTGAGAATAAGGTTATAATTGACATACCATTTTATTGAAAAACGATTCGAAAATATCTTGTCTGCTCTCCGAAGTGAATTCTCCTTTGGCATTTGTATCAATTGTCTTCACTTGAGAGTATAAACTTTTGAGACATCGTATATATCTCAAAGTCACAACGCGCAATAGAATGACTTGAATCGTCTTATTTACTTAAGTGTTATTGACATCATCTTGTCCCTCAGTAACAAAAATCTCTTCCATCCTTGAGCAGTTAGTCACTGCAATTTCTTCAAGTTGTGGAAGGCCTTTGTCCATGGAGAATGAGAAGAAATTATTCAATCTATCACACTTGTTCACTTTAATGATTTTTAATTGCCGAAAAGACGTTGTTCCAAGTTCACCATTGCATATCCTCTCCAACTTAATCAAACCGCTAAGAGACAATGTCTCCAAGGTGGGTAAGGCATCACAAGACGCTGGCCGCATTGAGTCGATGATACATGAAGTGTAAGGACTATTCTAGACTTTGAGATGCCTCAATTCTAGAGAACCCTCTCTAGCTAATTCTTTAAGGAGATTGGAAACACTTGGTATTTGATCCAAATTTAGAGATCTGATTCCCTTCAACTGTGTGATAATCCCAACCTCACTAGTTTGGAGCTTGAGTGTCAGTGCTCTAGAAGTCTCATACTTGGCCTTGCCATACATTGGCCAGCTTTTTGTATGATCTCCTATGAATATTTTGTATCTTTCCGGCTTGTTGGACAGCAACCCTTTTGACATTTTAGCATATGGAATATGTATTTCCAAAGTTGTCAAGTAAGACAAATGCTTCAACTCGTCCATGATAGCATTACTTCGTTCAACTTTGTATGTTTCCATCTCCCACCGAATAGAGGTATTTTCCAGATACATTCCTTCTAACTGGGTTAAGCTCGACATGACTTTTTGATGCAGCAGCGGACATGGCATTGGATTACATAGAGGGATGAGATCGCAAGAAGGGAAAATGATTCCTACTAGTCTGGGTGACGGAGTCGGAATGACGTGAAACTTTCACAGTTGAAACGAATCATAGAGATCTTTCAAATTCAGGACCAAAGGTAGTGTGGCATGACCTTTTTAGTTGAATTTCGTCGTTTAGGCCCCGAAATTACCGTTTTTACCGTTTTAGAAAAGTTTCATTTTCGCAATAACTTTAGTTTTCCAAGTGCCAATCGACTTCCGTCAATTCTGGCTTGCTTAGAATATTTAGCTTTATTTGTTTCCGCATTTAACTCAAATTTGCCATTTTTGGTCATTTTCATTAATTAGTTTAATTAGGCCATTTTTCCTTGCTCAACAAAGTTTCGGTTTAGGGTTAGGGTTTGTTTACTTTATATAGACCTGTAAGCCGCTTTTGCTATTCAGTTTTTGATTAATAAAATTTCAGAGATAGTTTTCTCAAATATCCAATTACGAATATCTTTGCGAAGATTGAAGTATTTGAAACGGTTTATAATACTTCGTGCGCGAGGTTGATTGTTTACAGTAGGTTGTTTTCTAATTGTTTTTTGCAGGTTTTTCTCATAGAGCTTCCGCTACACCACTTTTGCAGGAATAACTCTAAGTTTGGAATAGTCGGTCAAATCTAGCAACCTTAAACTAATCAATTGACTCATCTCTTCGGGCAGCTTCATGATCTGAGAACTTCGAAAACTATGGATTTCAAGTTTCTTCAAGTCTTGGATAATAGTTGCATTGCTCAGTTTACATTCCTCTAAACATAATGTTTTAAGGTTTACAAGGCGACTGCGTGACATGGGTAGTGACCCTAAATATATTTCAACTAAATGTAAAAATTGAAGCTTTGGCATCTTTAAGAAAAACTGATAATGCATTCTCAGAAATGAAACCTTAGCTTTTATATAAAGAAACATAAGTTTTGGACATTCCAACTATTTAGGAAACTCAATAATATTATGTAAGGAGATTCTAGTGCAATTTTCCAACGTATTTTCATAAACCCAATCTCGTGGAATGAAATCATCAATCACAGTAAACACATGTTCATTTAGGGAAGCATTTGATCTTGCAACATCACAAACAAAACATCATGCAATGCAAACCATTCATTATCAGGAGTGTCAAGCAACAAGGAAGAGGACTTGAGTTTGCTGACCAAAGTAGCTACTCTATTTGTTATTGCTTCCATTGTATTAAGTCTTGTTAATAAACTCAAACCTATTTGCGTTGCCCTGCTCAATTTTCGGTGATAGGAGTGTTGTGGGCCTGTGCAGATACTGTAGCAGTTTTTTGATGTGTTTTTGGCTTGGCTTTTTGCCTCTTGAATAATTTTGCCTTTCAAAAAAATAAACTCAAACCTATTCCTTATCTCAACAAATCTCGAATGGAAGCGTCGTAGGTACATCCCATGCTACTACAAAGCAAAAACATAAACATTGCCTTGAGTTCATCGCTTTCTAGATAATTGTAGCTCAACGTAATACTTGTATATACTTCTTTTGTGACTGCTCCTTGAAAATTTTTCCAGGAAGGATTTCTCAATTCCTGCAATGCATTATTCCATTAGTATAAATCCTTGTTTTTCAATGCCTTTGCTATGGTAACAATGGCTATGGGCACACCTCCACATATCTTAACTATATTAAATGCTATGTGTTTCAAATCAAGATTGTCTATAGACGTACATGCTATGTGTTTCAAATCAATACTTCTTTTGCGACCGCTCTTTGAAATTTTTTCCGGGAAGGATTTCTCCATTCTTGCAGTGCATTATTATATCCTTGTTTTTCAATGCCTTTGCTATAGTAACAATGGCTATGGGCACACCTCCACATATCTTAACTATATTAAATGCTATGTGTTTCAAATCAAGATTGTCTATAGACGTACATGCTATGTGTTTCAAATCAATACTTCTTTTGCGACCGCTCTTTGAAATTTTTTCCGGGAAGGATTTCTCCATTCTTGCAGTGCATTATTATATCCTTGTTTTTCAATGCCTTTGCTATAGTAACAATGGCTATGGGCACACCTCCACATATCTTAACTATATTAAATGCTATGTGTTTCAAATCAAGATTGTCTATACATGTACATACTATGCTTTTAAAAAGACTCCAAGCATCTTCTTCATTTAAAGCCTCAATGTGGAAATTAATTATGTTGAGAATCCATTTCATTTGTTAGCAAGTTGTTGCTTCTTGTCGTCAACAACAATTTTAAACCCTTAAGTCGATTGTTTTCGGAAGGAATTCCTACCTTCTCAAAATCAAGACTTCCCCATATATTATCCAGAACTAGAAGAATCTTCTCCTCTTTTTTCAATCGATCACATAGTCTCCTTGCTCGTCTGGAGTCCGTCTTTTCACAATATTCCAAACCCAATTTGTCTGCAATTTCTTCTTGAATCTTTTTAATATCCAGTGTCTGCGACACTTGTTTAAAGACTATCTCACGACTTCCTTCGCTAGCGTTGTCTTACCAACGCCACCCATGACGTAAATGCCAACCCTATCAACATCAGGATTACTCAATGCATAGATGATGTTCTTCAAAATGTACTTTCTTGCTTCGAAAGCCTTGTAATTATTGCTGGACTCAATCCATGTCTCCTCTGGAATGGTTCGGTATGAAACCTTTTCGAACTTGCCAGCTTCTTCCCGAACCCCAGCAACACCAGCCTTCAATCTGGCTGCTTTCTGGCTATGTTGATAGCGTTTCTTCAAATTAGTACAAGAAAAACCCTTGAAGAATTTCATGTCTGGTTGCTGTTGTTGATGATGATCATCTCCATTAATGAGCTCTGAGGCCTCATCAATGGTGTTCTTGACATTATCGAGCCAACTCTCAACATGCTTTTCAATCTCTTCACCATTTCTTCTAGCATCCTCAACTGAATGCCGCACAGAGTCTCTTCTACCCTCCAGCTTCTTCGCTTCATTCTTCAGATTTTCAAAGTTGCTCTTGTGGTTCCACAAATAACCGAACGGTTGTGCTATCGGAGCAACTAAGTATTCAGCAACCTTTGCGGCAGCAGAAATAGCAATCTCAGTCATCTTGAACAACTGATCTCTGTACTTTTCTCTTTCACTTTTTTTATTTATTAAGCTTTTGAAGAAATAAAGATGAGAATCAAAGCAATAAAAAAAAAACAGAGAATACAATAAAGCCGAGTAAAACGGAGGCAGGAAGCAACAATCTCAAAATGAGAAAAGAGTATGTAGATCTGCTATTACACTAATGTCTTGTTTAGTCAACTAAAAGTCCAAAACATCAAAAACAATAGGACATCTAATTACAGTATTAAAAATTAGAATAAATGACGAAAGTGTTACAAATAGAAATTAAACTACTGATTAATTATTTAGTGCACATGAATATGAGAACCACTACCTAGTTTGCATGGGAAAGAAAATATTAATTTGCTGGTGTGGTTGGTATCGTTTTTAAAATTATGTTTTAGTTAAAAAAAAATGGATATTGACTAGCTACTTACTGTAATATAGTGTGAGTAGGCTAGAAGGACCAAAAAAAAAAAAAAACATTGGAAACATTATGCTTACCTAATTACATTATGCAAGTATTTCAAATTGGACTATAATTTATTGTTTGATTTTGACGATTTGTTGTTTGATGTGAAAGTATAGAATCAAAGTATCAACAATTATAATATAAAACAACTCAAATAAAATAAAATAAACAACATTATAAACCATTGTTGAATGTGGTTTTGTGATGATTGTTCTTACCAACATTACATGGTATATATATTTATTGAGTTGATTATGTTGTGCTTGATTTAGGGTCATGAATAGATTAGTAATGATGGGTTGATTTGGTTTGGTTTTGAGTGTCTTGAGACTGCTAACTGCCAAGAGTGACATTGAAAAGGGTAGTGCTTGATTTTAATCAATTTCAAATTATTAAATAATAAAAATAATAGGTAAACTTATACTAAAATCTTAAAAAAAAAAAAAAAAATCAAAGAATTTAAGAGATAAAATCTTCAAAAAATCAAAGAATTTAATAGGTAAAATTTGTTTTTAAAAAAATTATTAATTAAAAAAATTAAAATCTGATTATTTATTAATTTTGGTACAAAAAAAAATGTTTAGTAAAATTTTCAAAAATGATTATTTTATAGTCTGGGTTCATTTGCAGCAAGAATTTATTACATGATTGCCTCTTGATTACCTATAGATTTTTGAAATCATCCAAATAATTTTCCGATATTGGTTTATACTACAAAAAAAAAATATATATATATTTAATACGAATTTATGGTTTGTTAGCAAAAAAAAAAAAAAAAAAAGGGCTTTTCTTTTAAACTTACCCAACAATGTAATCATTCAAAAAAAAAAAAAAACTTTAATAATTAAAAATCAATTATGATATTGCTAACATGGGCGTAGCTCAGTTGGTAGATGAACGGACGTAGAGCTTAGACAAATGACTCTTAAGTCAGCGGCTCGAATACTATTAATGGTGAATGTTTTAAAAAAAAAATACTTGGTTTCGAATTAATAGATATTATCAAAAAAAAAAAAAAAAAAAGAAGATAAAAATTCATTATTCAATTAATTACAAGTTTGCCTCTTGATGAAGAAGATGAACTGAGCATTTTCTTAGGGTTTGAGACTTACAAAACTGTGTAGTTTTAATTTTATTTAAGAGGGACAAATAAAATAGTAAATCTTGACCACACATTTTTTTAAAAGACACATATCATTGGATTCTTAAAAGGGCAGCATAGACATAGTTTTTATTTAGCAGATGATCCTTGTCCATATATGAGATATTTTTTTTACATGATTAGCACTTGTACCTTGAAGTTTGAGAATTACAAATATTTTCACTTTTTCAATAATAATAATGTGCATTTAAGTTTCAATATTCCATATTGCTTTATCCAGTTAATATGATAAGTATTATTTAATGCTAAATGTAAATTTAATTGACCCTGATCCTATATGTTGTTTAAAAAGAGAGCATCGGAATGTATGAATTATTATGATAGTTAGTTCTCTAGAGTGAAAATGTCTTCTTTCCTTATAGTTGTTCTATTTCTTGGTTTCAGTTGCTATGGAGTTGAATGTGGACGCAATCACGCAAAGTTTCTATGCAATTCAGTTGCTATGGAGTTGAATGTGGATGCAAAGTTTCTAGGCAATTGTAAAAAGTATGGCAATCCTCCTTTCAGATCTCAAAGCTTTTGTTGATTAAAATTTAATTCCAAATTCTTGATTTTTTTAATTAATTTATCATGATACAATAGTTAATCAGAGTTTGTAAGTAATTATAAATCATGTTCAAGTTTAAAATAGAAAGAAGAAATAAGCTAGGATGATTAACAATAATTATGTTGAAATTAATTGTACAACCAAAAAACACCGATGAATATGACAGTACAACCCGTTTTCAACAATGTCTTACTGAAAAATCAAAATCCAGATACATATAATTCAATTCATTTGAGGGAATTATAGTCTTTTTTTTTTTATTATTTTTTTTAATAAAGAAAATTATAGTTCTTTGTTCAAATTATCATTTGTGTCTTCTGTTTTGTTTTGTGGTTTTTGGGGCCTTTTATGGTTTTGGGCGGGTTGTTTCCTTTGTGTTTGTTTGCTCATTTGGGTGTCTTAGCCCATTAGGTGGCTTGTTGTTTGCTTGCTCTTTGGCTTGTGGGCTTTGGAAAAAAGTTAATTTATTGTTACAAAAAAAGAAAAAAAAATTTTGATGAGGAAAATATATTAACCAGAAAAAAACATACAAGAGGTGCTGGTATCCAACCAGAATTGTTCCCTAATTGAAGAAAAGGCCGATTTTGCTGGGTTACGAGCCAAGGAGTTTCCCACAGGGGAAGAGGCTTGGCACTTACTGACACCCATTTCAGTCATTAAGGCCTTAATATCCTTTACAACAAAAGAGGCATCTCCTAAAAAAATTTCCAATCTCCTTGTTAAACACACCGCTAAACTTCCTAGCTCGAGCTACAAGAACCGTTCCTCTATCGTCTCTAATTGCAATCCCCAACCCGATGGCCCCAGTGTTTTTTTGGGTGGCCATCGCTGTATTCAGTTTCAAGCGCCCCGGGGGAGGAGCCAGCCACTCGGAGAAGTCCCTACCGCTGGAGAGCTAACAGAGGTGGAATTTTGGAATTCATATATCGAGTTCTCAGCTTTGGACACCACCTGCTCCGGCACCATAATTTTCCCATTATTGTAGAGAGAGTTTCTCTGATCCCAAATAGCCCAAGCAGTCATACAAAAGAGAGCCGAATCAACACAGGAGAACTTGGAAGAAAATAGCAAAAGGACATCCATTGCAGGAATATAGTTCAGTTCATCAAAAAAACTGTCAAAACGGGTCCTACCCCAGATTTTCCTGGAATCATCACACCAGAAAAGGGCATGTTCTAAAGATTCAACAGCTTGATTACACCTGACACAGAGCTGATCAGCCACAACCTTGCGATTCCAAAGATTTTTGAGGGATGGGACAACATTATAACAGACCCTCCAGATAAAAATACGTACCTTTGGGGGTATGTTGAGGCTCCATAATGTGGACCACCATTTCCAGGCAGAAGAAGAGTTTGACGAGGTTTCCCTGATTTTTTCTTGAAGCGCCAGCCTATATCCACTTTTAACCGAATACATATCTATCAAAGTGCCATGAAAGAAAATCAGGTCTTCCAAACCTACTAACCGGAATAGATAAGACACCGGCTCTGTCGATAGGAAGCAAGAATTGATTCAGTTTCGCATGGTCCCATCCCAGATGATGCATGTTAAGGAGATCAGCAACTCGAAGATCTATACCAGGGTCGGGGGAAATTGGCTTGAAAGTACTCGGACGAGGGACTCACTGATCTTTGAAGACTCTTATGGAATTTCCATCGTAATCCTTTGGACAGTAGAGATCTTCCCCATATAAGGCTTCTCCATATATGGGAACAGCCGACCTTTAGAGGAAAATAAAATTATACTTCATTTGTTTTAAACATCAATGTATAATTATATATTTTGCAGATGAATACAAGTTCTTGACCAAAATACAAAAGCAATAACAAGTTATCATTCGATAGAAATAGTAGCTTTCCTCTTCAAACTAAAGATAGTTGTCCAAAGGGAATGATACCTGTTCAAAGAAGTCGAATTAACAACCTTACAGAAATAAAATCAATATCCAAATTGCACCCTGGAAATATTCGAACTAGTACATCAAGCAGACATGTAAGTATACTTAACTATATTACAATGATTGTTTTAGATTATGCAAAGGAGCTTGTTATAAACACCATGAATACAAAAGGATGTATTAAATGTGGTAATGTATATCATGTAATGAAAAGAAAAAGAAGACATATATATATATATATATATATGTTTTATTTATTTAATTAAAAGATATATTTTGGTAAGGGTTGTTATAGATCTATATAATCCAGCAGTTAAAATGGATCAAGTTAGTATGGCTCTGATTTGGGTGGAAGGTGGACCTCCAGCTGAACTCAAAAGCATACAATTTGATTGGGCAGTAAGTCATTACTTTCATATATCTAGTTTTATGAATAATATATAATTTTGATTTATTTATATGACAAATTTAATTTTAGTCTCAACATTACACATTAATCTTCATTTGTTTTCTTTTACACAACAATTTATTATTTAATAAATAAATTATTCTAAAAGAAAGAAACAAATTTTCAAAATGAAACTTTATCTTCTTTTACCATTTATAAGTATATACAAATAATCATCTTAATATTTCAGGTGAACTCACACCTTTGGACCATAAGAATTAATTTCTTATTTGCATTTCTTGTATCTTTATTTGTTTTTCAAGACTAATATAGATCCTTGTTAAGTACAAAACGCATATGGATATCAGAAAACAGAGTGTTACAATTTGATATGTCCTGGTTTTATACAAGTTCATCCTGAATACCGTGTTGGTTCACCTTATGAACCCATATCTGTTACAGGTGGAAAAATATATATAACTCAGCCGATGATATACAAGGTACTTATGCAATAATCATATAAACTAATTAAATATTGAAGTATTTTATTTTTAATTGTAAAAGATAGTGGTTGGTAACTAAATATTGAAGAATTCCAATTAGAACCGTTTATTCAACAATACACCATGTAGTTTCATAATTACATGTCACACCCATGGATTTAGATCCCTCCTCATCTAGTCACCTCACTTTGTCCTCAACTAAATCAATAGTTTTGATTAATTCTAACTTTTTGTGGAGTAAAGATGTAAAAATTAACAAAAATGTTTCAAACCATTGATTTGTTATATTAAACATGTGACAATAGATTATGGAGGTAAAGGAAATGTGAGAATAATTAAGATGAGAAAAAGATCCTGATCTCATGTCGATAACAACAACAATAAGCAATCAATATCTTGTGCGAATATTAGGTTACAAAAAGCATTTAGTTATGATTCGGATATTATTGATAAATGTTAATGGGTTATGAATTATGATAATTAATTATTTTTTAAATAATTACAATTAATTTGGAATGGGGGAGAAGAATGCAATTTGAACCTCACTAGCTATGTGAGAGACATATCATTAGATCAACCTTAACTCATTGAGGTTATATTAATTAATTAATATAATTATTCGTTCAAAATTAATATAATAATCTAATATTTCACACAACACTAGCAACATTCTAAAATGAAAATTCTTCAAAACTAAACATCTAAAAAGATATGCAAACATGCTTTTTGGAAGAAAATCAAAGGTAGGGCTGTCTTTCTACTTGTGTGTGTAATTTTTTTTCTTCTATAAATGCTAACAATCAAGTTAGGAGTCTACCTATATATATATATATATAGTATAATTAATGAAAACACACATTACTACATTGGCATTATTCGGTAACAATCAAGATAGTGATTGGTAACGTGCCAAAAACAATTAATGAAAACACACATTAGTATAATTTGGTAAGGTGTAAATAATAGCATCCTAAAATGTCATAATTTTACTTGGTGTAGTGTTAACCTGCATGCCTATAAAATTAACTATTAAAGGATTGTCTTATTGAATAACTTTATCCTTTTATAGTTATTTTTTAGGTTTTTAGGTTAAAACCTAAAAAATAATATGATTGGGTAGTAAGTCATTACTTTCATCTATCTAGTTTTATGAATAATATATATTTTTGATTTATTTGTATGAGCAATTTAATTTTAGTCTAAAAATTATATATTAAATCTTCATTTGTTTTCTTTTACACAACAATTTATTATTTAATAAATATATTATTCTAAAAGAAAGAAACAAATTTTCAAAATGAAACTTTATCTTCATTTACCATTTATAAGTATAAATAAATAATCATCTTTAACATTTCAGGTGAACCCATATGGGATTAGGGAAATAACTTGGCTATTTTAGTGGATTGCTTATTTATGTAGGGAATGATTTTTTCATGATTAACTGTTGCAATTTGTAAATACTTGTCTAACATTAAAAAGAAGAAAAACAACTTTGCCATCCTGCTTCTTAAACGTTATAACCTCTTCAAAAATAGGAAAAAAAAAATGTTTAATGGTAAAATGCTTAAAAAGAGAAAGAGAAATACTTAAAGTTATATTCCTTT
This sequence comes from Acer negundo, assembly GCA_035582765.1. Classification (NCBI taxonomy): domain Eukaryota; kingdom Viridiplantae; phylum Streptophyta; class Magnoliopsida; order Sapindales; family Sapindaceae; genus Acer; species Acer negundo. The sequence continues at coordinate 43,328,382 of CM069235.1, read as the reverse complement.
TTCAGGTTAAATTTCCTTCTTGAATAACAAGTTACTATTTCTTCAAAGAAAAAAATGCATAATTATTATTAGAGAAAGAGGAGTATTTTCTACAAACACTAGCTAATACCTATTACTCCTATTAGTAGATGATGGATCTTACCATATTTATCAATTATTTTTTCTTTTAAAAACAAATTTTATCAACCCCTTTAAACCAAAATTAAGTTTTGTCATTTATAAATTCATTGAAAATGAAAATTTATTTTGTTATAATTGTAATTACGCGTGTGTGTTAACTTGTCTCATTTAATAAAACTAATAAATCTGGTTGAGATGATGGTGATCAACAATGTAAAAGTCATGATTAAAATTGTCATAATTATGAAAGATTGTGACATGCTTCCCTTCATATTTGTTAATCTATTTGAAATTCTTACAGCCATTCTACATCTTTATTAATGAGAACTTAAAATACTTATCAAGTACTATATCAAAAATAAAAAATAAAAAAATGCTTATCAAATATGCATATACAGGAAATATACATGGCAATACGTGCAAGTTAGGGTCACAAAATCATTGAATTGAGATTAAATTTTACAGGATGATAATTGAATCATTCCATTTTCGATCATAACTCATATATGATATATACATAGTTTCTGATATATTAGTTTGCCAAGAAATACTCACTGCAAAATTCCGTGACTATGATTATTACCATACATTAAAACCATATATATACAAAACTCAGATTTTTATTACATTTGTGTTGGCAAACTGGTCTAGTGGTCTTAGTTTGGTTTGGAAAATAATATAATCAAATTATTAAAATTAATTCATTTTATATTGGGATATGGTTACCTAATTACAATACCAATAGTCATTTTCAGGTGTGGGATCCTAGATTTATAGATATTGTGTCTTTAGCAAACTCTTAACATTAAGATTCAACCAATTTTAGAAAATTTATAACTTAATGATTAACTCTGAAATCAAGACTATTTTACATTAAAGTGCAGAAACTTTAAATCTCGCATATGATAAAAATTATATGATGGGACATTAAACAGCTTCTATATTATTCATTTTTTCCTCATTTAAGATGGATAGAGTTGATCAATAAACGTTTTAGATGGTTCAAATTTTGGTATTAACACATAGATTTTACATATTCCAAGGATTTGTTGTCACGAATAAACCAAAATAATAATAATAATAATAATAATAATAATAATAATAATAATAAAAGTTGCTTAAAGCAGCTGCTAGACTTTAAAATCATAAAATCATAAAATTAGACCACAGATTTATAGTTGTTTTTGTTTTGTTCCTCTAGACTCACATTCCACATCCAAAGAAGATTACTTTTATACTTGGAATTCTTTTCTTAATTTTTATTTCACTTTTATTTTTTTGGGGTCCAATCAAAGCCATATCACTGGTTAATTATTTGGCTATTATAGTGGATTACTTATTTTTGTAGGGAATGATATTTTCATGATTAATTGTTGCAATTTGTAAATACTTGTCAAACATTAAAAAGAAGAAAAACAACTTTGCCATCCTGCTTCTTTACACGTTATAACCTCTACAAAACAAGGAAAGCAAATGTTTAATGGTAAAATGCTTAAAACGAGAAAGAGAAATACTTAAAATATATTCCTTTTTCAAGTTAAATATCCTTCTTGAATAACAAGTTACCATTTCTTCAAAGAAAAAAAATGCATAATTATTAATAGAGAAAGAGGAGTATTTTCTACAATCACTAGCTAATACCTATTACTCTATTAGTAGATGATGGATCTTACCATATTTATCAATTTGATTTTTCTTTTAAAAAGAAATTTTATCAACCCCTTAAGCCAAAATTAAGTTTTGTTGTTTATAAATTCATTGAACATGAAAATTTATTTTGTTATAATTGTAATTTACTAATTTTCAAAGAAATTTTACCTATTCCACGCGCTGCCGTCACCAAATCTTCTTCTTGGCCTCACCGCAGTCACCGGACCCGTCGAAGTAAGTCCCCATTAGCTACATGTATACATGTGTGTGTATGATTATGTAGTGTGTTTGACTCTTTTTGAAATGGAATATCTGCTTAATTTTGTTTTGATCTCTAGCATCATATACGTGTAATGTGTTTGTTGTTAATTTGTTATTGGGATATGTTTTTTGATGAGAATCTTGAGAATGCCAAGAGTGAGATTGAGTAGGAAAGTTCTTGTTTTCGGGTCATGAATGGGTGGGTTTGGTTTAGTTTTGAGTGTCTTGAGACTGCCAAGAGTGACATTGCGAAGGGCAGTGCTTGATTTTGGGTGAGCTAATGGGTTGGTTTCGTTGGTTTAAGAGTATTAATCCATGAACAACAATACGTGGTATAGCTAGTGTGGTCTTTGGACAATGAATATATAGCTGCCATAGTTGTGTGCAATGTGTTTGGTGCTATTGTTTTGTGGTTGTCCATTTCTTTGTGCTTGTGTTATTTTTGTATTTGATTGTTGGTAACTATGATATACAAGCCGTCTCCTTTACATTTAATTTCGAAAATTCTCTAACACAAGCTGGTAACTAGCATCTGTTTGGTTATATGTAAACACCATGAAATCTTCAAAAGCAGTGGAAGATAACAAACATGCATGAAAGCCTTAAATACCATCCAATTATGTACCTAACTACCATCTAATTACCAAACGGAAATAATGCTCCATATATCTCTTTCTTCATCTAATTACCATCTAAAAACACTTTATTATTGTTCACTGCATTGTATTTTGTTCTAAATTAATGAATATATGCTCTGTATATGTCTTTAATTACCGAGTCTCGATGTAAATTCAGAGCTATAATAATTTATTTATTTATTTATTTATTTTTATAATTTGGGAAAAAAAAAAAAGAAGAGAAAGAAGATAAAAGAGTCTTCATTAAAGAATGGATCCATATTCCATCGGTGATCTGTGAATGAATTGTGGGTGGGTACGTGGGTGTGTGATTGAGAGACCAATTACATAAGGGTAAAGTCCATTTTTTTTTTATCCTTATCTTTTTTTTTTTTTTTATTTAAATTTATTATTTATTTCTACTTTTAAAATCTGTATATGCCCTAGCTCCCATAATTATTTACTTGCTCAGGAATTTATGTGTTTTTATTGTGATTCTTTTTTAATATTTGTGTAATGCCCATGTCACAAAAGATTAAAGAATTCTACCCATCAAAGTATGTCCATATTTGATCTTTTTCACTGCTGAAAAGATAAGTGCTAGCTTTGTCTTTAGATCTAAAAGTTATTGGGTTAACACATAATGGGAACACCATATTAGTCAACAACAACTAGCTTTTTCTCTAATGAGATTATTAATTAAGTGAAAGAAGAAAAAAAAAAAAAAATGGGAACCAAAAGATTCTGCCACCTCCCAAACATTGAGGAATATATCCATATATATACACCCAATTTTTCATTCATGTATGTGTCTACTTGCATGAGAAAATTAGATTTTGGGTGGTTGAGAAAATGTACCTCAATCAATTACATATTTAAGTCAATGAGATATAGAGACTAATATAGTTTTAAGATCTTAATAGTGATTTTCTAAGACTAATCCATTTTTTTGATATTAAATCCATTTTTAAATTAATTTTTTGTTAGAAGGGTAAAATAGTAATTTTAATCAAAAGTCACACTTTAAGGGGCAGCAATGTCATTTTACTTTCTGATCATGTAAGAAACCCTAAGTTTAATAGAAATTGTAACATAATGACCAAACCAGCCAATACTGAAACTAAAAGATCAGTTTAACTAATAGATCAAACTAAAAGGACTAAAATGAATTTCTCCCATAAAATTATTAACTATAGTTATTTTGGTTATTTCATATCAATAGTCAGAACTCAGAATAGATGACAGTCAACTAAACATGGTTTGCAATAACATTAGGAATTTTTTTTTTTTTTTTTGGTGCTGATTTTGGATTTTAAGTCATATGATTGAATTATAGATTTTTTTTTTTTTTTTTGAAAATTTGTGATTATAATTTATAAGTATTTACTTTGCTGTTTTCACTTGATTTGCAGATTAAATATTCATGGCTATGGATGAGAGCAGCTTCGACTTTAGTGTAGGTGTCGATCTACCTCGGTGGCTTGAAGTTTTTCTTTTACTTTTACTTATTATTATTTTATTTGTACTTTTTCTTTGGTTTTGTTGGCAATCCTGGTCTATACTGATGCCGATACTCCACCCAGGCATTGAGATGCAAGTAGCTGCACCTCAAGTGCCTTGGCCAGACATTGAGATGCAAGTAGTTGCACCTCAAGTGCCTCAGTCTCGAGCAGTTGCTCAAGACATATGCGAGCGCATGCACAGCTTTAAATTTGAATGCTCCGACGCGTTACGCTATACAGAGGATATATGTGTATTCTGTCAAGAGGAGTTTGAGCTGGATGCTTCTCTACTCTCCCTATCCCCATGTGAGCATACCTTTCATTCATCATGTATGCGTGAATATATGTTACAAGCATGCAGGTGTCCAGTTTGCCGAATGGAAATCACTTAGTAGTTTTATACCTTTATGTATCCATTTTATTATATATTATTATTATTATTATTATTATTATTTGTACTACTTTGTAGTCCATACGATGTACACATATTGTAAATAAAACATAATCACGCTACAAGAAATTTGATCTTTAATGATATCAAATTCTCGGGCTCTAATTGTTATATTATTACTGTAAAGGTTGTTATTGAGAAAATTTATTATCTTTTATGGCATTTATTAAAGCTGGAATGTCAAGATTTAAATCCCTAAATTAAAGAGTAGTTTTTTCTTTTGTTGCGTGGTCGTGCCACGGACCATAGTTGACTTAAGTGATATTATAATTGTGGAAATAGAATAAAATGGTCATCCTCGGTTTTCAAAAAACAAAAATAGCACCTCATGGAAAATATTCGAGGAGTGGCTTTGGTCCGGAACCATTTCTTCTCATTTCTTGTCTTTTTTTTATTTTTTTATTTTTTATTTTTAGAAATAAATGAAAATGACCACTTTCGGTTTTCAAAAACTAAAAATAGCCCATGCTTGAAATATTTACTTTAATGGTCATTCTTGGATTTCATTTTCTTCCAAATAGCTCAACAAAAACTAAAATACCATTTCTACTTAAAACTAGCGAAATGACCAAATTATCCATTACAATTTCTAAGGGACTAATCTACCCTTCCACATTTATGCAACCCCCCCCCAAAATCTTTTTTTCCATTTTTTTTTTAATTTTTTAATTTTTTTTAATCTTTACATTTTGGTAAAGTTATAAGAAGGGTAATTTGCTAATGTCGTATTAAATTGGGTAAATGATAAGAAACAATTTTGAAGGGCAGTTTGGTAAAATCAATTAACTTCTGCTTCTCCGAACGGTCCTTTAACTTCTGTAAGTCATTTCGTCTTTGTTATTGTTATAATGTTATTAATAAATTTAATTTGCACAGAGAGAGAGAGAGAGAGAGAGAGAAGATGATGATCATGACGTCATCGTCGCCTTGGTCGTCGTCAGCTACGGTGGCGGTGGATAAGGTGACGAGCGAGCTTCTGATGAATCCTGATTAGGACTTCTCTTTCTCTCAATTTTTTAACAGATTTTTATTTTACTGGTTCGATTGAATTGTTAAGTTAATTTTCTTCAATTATCGATGAAAAGTTTTCTATTAAGATGTTTGAGTTAAAAGTAAATTATTTATTCAAGATAAAAAAAATCATTTTGTGTCTGTGTTTATAAACTGTATTTACATTTAGCTTCACTGTAAAGTGATCAGAGAAGAGGCGTGAAAACACTTTTCAAGAATTTGTATTGTTTTTTTATGATTATGTGTTGAATTGCTCAGGCAGGCCAAAGATTTAGTAAAAGCAGTAAAGAAAAGGTTACAGCACAAGAGCGCGAAAGTGCAACTACTTGTTTTGACGGTAACTTCTGCTGCTACCTTTTTTTGTTATCTTTACAGTTGAATCCTCTGATTGTATTTGTTGACTTAAAACGTTAAAGTTATACCACTTGATCCTTTAGTATGTATAATGGTTTTCCCACAAATTTATTGTTCCAATTTATCAATTTGGGACTTGGTATTGATTAATTGTGTGCCGAATGTACTGTGTAGCTTTTAGAGACGATGGTGAAAAATTGTGGTGATTATATTCACTTCCAAATTGTTGAGAGGAATGTGTTGGGAGAGATGGTCAAAATTGTGAAGAAGAAGGTAAGTTTTTATATGTTGTCTATAATATTTTGGTATGAGATGCATGGAAGTTATAATTCACACTTTTAAAGCTTCCTCTGCATGCGATGATCTCAGAGTAAGCTTAAAGGAACCTGCATTCACGTACCTTTTTTCATAGTAATTCTTATTGCTTCTTTGTTTATCAATCTTAAAGCGCTTGAGTGGGTAGCTATAGTGAATCATTTTCAAATTGTTATGAAGTTTAAGCATGTAGTAACATGTTAGAAGGAAATGTTGTTTTTTTGGTTACATGGAAATGTTATCATATGATTGTGTGGAATCAGTATCTGGTCACTTGATCTTGTGAAGTTTGATCCACCTGATCGGGAGAACAGGGATTGCATTTGGGATGATAGCATTCATGAGAAAGGTCATATGTTTAATTGAAAATAAAATATTTAAAAAAATATATATCATAAAATTTCTGATGCGGTAATAGGTGCCCTGTAACTGGTGGTCTTCTCAATGGCTCTACATATGAGGAAAGATAAACTTTAATTGGATTTGGATTCCGAATTCTGTATCTTGATGAGTAGCAGCACACTCTGTCTAAATGCTTAAAAGCATCATCTATTGCATAGAATTGCTGTCTTTCCAGTCCTATTTTACACACTTTTCTTCTGATAACTGACAAAGTATATTATTGTTTTCTTGTAGTACCCTTTGTTTGTTCAGGCTTTCTATCTCAGCTAAAACACATGTATGGATTGCTTTTGCAGATATGCAAGTGAGGGGTAAAATCTTGGCCTTTTTTGACTCTTGGCAGGAAAACATCCTCAGTATTACTATGCATGCGATGATCTCAGAGTAAGCTTAAAGGAACCTGCATTCAGTTACTTTCTTTGATGATTTTTTCCTGGCACATTTGGGAGTATTGTTGGGTAGGTCAGATTCATCACATAGAATTTGTCAACAACAATATATATTGTCCTGATCTATATGCTGCAGTTGATCTTAGATAGAACTCAGGTTGATCAATATGCTCCTGTTGTTTTATCGTTATTTGTTATCAACATTGTTCCATTGCCTTAACGTTATTTGATTTTATGATTTGGAATACCTCAATATCCCTTGCTATACATGTCTTTTTTTCTCAGATAGGAGTTACAAAAATATAAAGGCGGGAAATAGGCAGAAGATATTCTAGTGGAAATGGTCAAATAGTATATATATTAGTCAATTTGTTTGCTAACCTATCTTATTAGTCATGTAAATGGAGTCTTAACCATTCTTGCCTCTTTTATTTATATAGGGCATCTGCTGAAGAAGCCATCGTCAACATCCGACTACTAATCTCCCACCTCCAGTCCCTCAACATTGAAGTCGAAGACCTCAGCACGTCCAACTACTACTCCGTCGGCGCAGAGGTTAGCCGCCGTGTATCCGCTGCAGAATCCGACTCCGGTACCTGCGGCCTAGTCGCGTGCGGCACAGACGTCGGCATCGGGATCTTTGCAGACAAGTTCCCGGGAGTGTTCGCCGCCACCTGCCTCACTACTGCCGACACCCTCAACGCCAGGTCGATCAGCAACTGCAACGTGCTAGCCGTCTCCGGCATGTCCACATCCAAAGACTCCGCTGTCGAAATCCTCAAGCCTGGCTCGACACGCCGCTTAAAGCGCCCTGTCAAGTGTCGAATTTCAAACCCCGGGAAGATAACCTATCATGCTTTCTCGATAATTCGATGAACAAAATGCCTAAAATAGGCAAAGAAGAATCGAAATTCGATAGTTCTTGTAGTATATGTTGTTTGGTGAAGAACAGAGAATTGAATCCAATTGATATGATTCCGGGCGGGTCAATGAGGATAGTTAGAGAGAGTCCAACCTCTGCGATAGTGAGGTTCAAGGCGGGAGCGTGGAGCCAGCGCACCACCACACATTCGGGCACGATTTGGTGGTGATGTATGGGAGGAAGAGCGTGTGGAATTTGAGTGAAGGATAGAAATTTGATTTGGGAGTCGGAGATTACTTGTTTACGCCCACTGGAGATGTGCATAGAGTGAAGTATTATGAGGATACTGTGTTTTTTAAGTGGGATGGACATTGGGATATGTTTTTCGACGAGGATCTTGAGACCACAAAGAGTGAGATTGACAAGGGAAATGCTTGATTTTGGTTCATGAATGGATTGGTTTTGAGTAGTGAATCAATAATGCAAGGTAATATATGATGTGAGTTTTGAATAATGTATAGTTATGTGTGTGTAATGTGTTTGATGTTATTGACTCTGTATGCTATGGAATTTCTGCTTTGGTTTTGATCTCTTGCTATATGTATGTGTGTATTGGGATACGTTATTGACTCTTTTTGTTATGGAATTTCTGCTTTGGTTTTGATCTCAAGCTATATATATTTTTGTGTGTTTTGCTGTTATTGGGATATGTTTTTCGACAAGGATCTCGAGAGTTGAGTCTAGGGAACTGCTTGATTTCGGGTCATGACTGTATTGGTAATAATGATAGGTTGGTTTGGGTTGTGAGTAATGAATCAATAATGCATGGTGTTATATGATGTGAGTTTTGAATAATGTATAGCTATATGTGTATACATGTGTGTGTGTGGATCAATGATGTAATATGTTTGATGATATTGATTCTTTTTATTATGGAATTTCTGCTTAATTTTCTTTTGATCTCTAGCATCATATACATGTAATGTGTTTGTTGTTGTTGGGATATGTTTTTCGATGAGAATCTTGAGACTGCCAAGAGTGAGATTGACTAGGAAAGTTCTTGGTTTCGGTTCATGAATGGATTAGTAATGATGGGTTGGTTTGTTTTGGTTTAGAGTGTCTTGAGACTGCCAAGAATGACATTGCAAAGTGCAGTGCTTGATTTTTGGGCGAGGTAATGGGTTGGTTTGGTTGGTTTAAGAGTATTAATCAATGGGTTGGTTATCTGTAAACACCATGAAAACGTTGCGGAGAAGTTCATAAAAATGACAACGCTTCAGAAATCAGAAGCAGTGGAAGATTTAGCTAAACATAACAAACATGAAAGCCTTAAATAACCTTTTTAACATATTGTGCCAAGAAGAATCACGGGAATCTTCATCAGAACACTGATCAATCTGATGATGCCTAGAAGAACCACCACAATCTTCATCAGATTTCCTAGAAGAATCTCTGCAGTACTGTCTTCCGCAAAACCCTGGTCACTCAGATGGAGAAAAGAAGGTTCAATGTCGTCTTCTGAACTTTGGACATCCTGTAACGAGAAGCATGTTAGAGGTGAAAGAAAGAATTATATTTTTGTAGATGTGAATTAATTTACCTCTTCTTCATATAATCCTGTGACAAGAATTATATTGTTGTATGGTTTTATAATTGCAAAAAGAATTATGTTTTTATGGTTCAATCAAAGAATTAATTGGCGTGTTCAAGATTCCTCGAGAGAAAATCTTCATCTTGTTGCATCCTTCCACCGTTAATTTTTATAAAGATTGGAATTCTAAGATGTAATTCCCGGAGCAAAAACTTCTGAGACTCAGTAATGATTCAAGCGACAGACTCTGAAAATAATTTTATCCTCTGCTCTGTCTTTTTGATTTTCTGTTACCTCTGTAATCTTGTAGCAATGGGATATTGTCATTTTAATGAGCTGCACCAGACTTTTAGCTGTCGAGGATGTTACCAAATTCATCAAATTCTTGCAACTTTTGACTTCCAAAATTGTTAGATTTTGAAAAGAAGCAAAAGGTGGAGTGATCAAACTGCCACATACCTCTACTTCGAAGACTTAAAGGTTTGGAAGAATTAGATCCAATCCGGAGTCTTGTTTCTACATATACTTCAAATCCTTAAGTCCGCTAAGAGCTAATTTTCTTATTTTCACAAGCGTCATTTCTGTTTCAGATTGTGAAACCTTTGAATGATACGGAGTGGCAAAACTGCGGATTCATCGTAACAAACTTCAGGAATTCAAGTGTATGAAAGAGGCTTTTTGGAATGTGTCCCTCCCACATCATTGCGATGTTCTCTCCACTTGTCAACTTCAATTCCTCCAAGCAGGGAAAGGCCTAGCAACCAAGAAGTGGGGTTGGATTGAAGGAAAATGAATCTCATCGTACCTTTTCGACCAAGAATGCTTCTTGTCAGTTTCATGTTTGCTAACATTGTCTGAAGGGAATATCTTTACTTTGTCACAATTGTTGAAAATTTTAAAAAATAAAAAAAGGTGCCGTTAGAGTGATCACACTGCCACATACCTCTACTTCTAAGACTTCAAGATTTTGAAGAATTACATATACTTCAGATCCTCAAGTCTGCTAAGAGCTAATTTTCTTATTTTCACGAGCGTCATTGTCTGTTTCAGAATCCCTTAACTTGAAAATATCATTTCATATGAACCGGAATAAAATGAAAGCTTTTCCAGATTCTGAAACCTCTGAATGATACAGAGTGGCAAAACTGTGGATTCATCGTAACAAACTTCAAGACTTTCAAGTGTATGAAAGAGGCCTTTTGGAATGTGTCCCTCCCACATCATTGCGATGTTCTCTCTACTTGTTAACTTCAATTCCTCCAAGCAAGGAAAAGCCTAGCAACCAATCACATAAAAAAGCAACTAGAATGTTAATGCAATAGAAAAAATTTGACCAATTTACATGGCAAGAAAATGAATCTCATCGTACCTTTTCGACCAAGAAGTAGGGTTGCTGTTGCTTCTTGTCAGTTTCATGTTTGCTAACATTGTCTGAAGGGAATATCTTTACTTTGTCACAATCATATAGAGTCAACTGTTTCAAGACAGGCCCTTCTATGGTATGTCTACCACGGTAGAAAGTTCTAAGTTCCGGTAGCTGACAGAGTTCTAACGTTGCCATCCGAGGAAAGATAAACCTAGTAGCTGCTTCTTCTTCCACAAAACTTTCCTTTGCCACAATTTCCTTCAGTATACTGCAGTCAAATACGCTAAGGTATTCGAGTTTCGAAAGACTTCTGGCAACTGATGCTGGAAAGAGATTTTTCAGATCATGACACTCAAGTACTTGTATCTTTAGTAGGTTTTAGAAGGAGAGCATTCCTCCGGGATCCTTATTCCATATGCTCTTAATGCTCGGTAGATGCTTGATATACAAGTTTCTCAGGTGAGTTGTTGCTACTGTGGAATGTTTTTCTTCAGGATTTATTCCCTGTATATCAAATATTTCTTCTGCATTGACACAATTGTAAACGATTAGAGATTCCAACCTCGAGGATCTTCCACACATACTCGATGGAACCACAGTCAATAGGTCGCAACAATGGTAGACTTCCAATAATTTTAGTTTGTAAAACGAGTCCTCAACGAGTTGGTTGTGCCATATCCTCTTCAAGTTAAACATGTCTGAAATATTCATGTTCTCTAAACTTGGAAATCCAACATGTAGCATATATGCAGAGTGAGCATTCTTCCTAATTCTAACAGAAAATAATCAAAAAATGTAAATAAAATTCTATGTACCTTATCATCGAAGATGAATGCCCTCAGATTGAAACAATTTTCTATCTCTAGCTCTTTTAAGGATGGAACTTCGATATAATTTCCTGAGTACAATCTTCTCAACTTTACAAGATGTTTTATTCTTATGTAGTGTAATTGAGCAAACAACAATATTACATCCCTACTTCCTTCATCTATATTAACTCTTCTAGACTACCATCTCTTCTAGGATGGAGCAATCACTTATCTCAAGGTGTTGGAGTTGCACGAAGCTATTAACCATAGAAGCTGAAAAAAGGTTCTTCAGATTATGACAGCCTTTTATGATCAAATGTGTTAAATTTTGAATACTCAAAGACATCATTGGAAGTTGGTTGTGCCAAATTTTTTCAACATTAATATCAGAAAGATTCAAGATCTCCAGGTTAGTCAGCACAACCTGCAATACAGTCGTATCAATAACTATATGAACTAAACAAGTAATATATATATATATATATATATATATATATATATAAAGTTGTAACTCACATACCATTTCATTGAAAAAGGACTCAGGAATAGTCTTCAGAGTGAGCATTCTTTCTAATTCTAACAGAAAATAATCAAAAAATATTTATTGAAAAATGTAAATAAAATTCCATGTACCTTATCATCAAAGATGAATTCCCTCAATTGGAAACAATTCGCTATCTTCATTTCTTTCAAGGACAAAAATTCGATATAATTTCCCGAGTACAATCTTCTCATCTTTACAAGATGATTTATTCTTAGGTAGTGTAACTGAGGAAACAACAATATTATATCCTTCATTCCTTCTTCTATTAACACTTCAATGACTACCATCTCTTCTAGGACGAGGCAATCCCTTATCTCAAGGTGTTGGAGTTGCACGATGCTATTAACCATGGAAGTTGAAAAAAAAATTCTTCAGATTACGACAGCCTTTTATGATTAAGCGTGTTAAATTTTGAATGCTAGAACACATCATTGGAAGTCTGTTGTGCCAAATATTTTTGACATTAATATCAAAAAGATTAAAGATCTCCATGTTCGATGTTCGGCAACACAACCTGCAATACAATTCTTTCAATCTTCTCTATATGAACTAAACAAGTAAAAAAAAAATTTATTTTTATGAAGCTGAGGATAAGGTTATAACTGACATACCATTTCATTGAAAAGTGATTCAGAAATATCTTGTCTGTTCTCCGAAATGAATCCTACTTTAGCATTTGTATCAATTGTCTTCACTTTAGAGCATAAACTTTTGAGACATCGCATATATCCCAGAGTCACAACGCGTAATAGACTGACTTGAATCGTCTTATTTACTTCAGTGTTATTGACATCATCTTGTCTCTCAATAACAAAAATCTCTTCCATCCTCGAGCAATTAGTCACTGCAATTTCTTCAAGTTGTGGAAGGCTGTTGTCCGTGGAGAATGAGAAGATATTATTCAATCTATCACACTTGTTCACTTTAATGATTTTTAATTGCCGGAAAGACGTTGTTCCAAGTTGACCATTGCATATCTTCTCCAACTTAATCAACCCGCTAAGAGACAGCGTCTCCAAGGTGGGTAAGGACTATTGAGTCGATGATACATGAAGTGTAAGGACTATTCTAGACTTTGAGATGCCTCAATTCGAGAGTATCCTCTGTACCTAATTCATTAAGGAGATTGAAAACACTTGGTATTTGATCAATTGATCCAAATGTAGAGATCTGATTCCCTTCAACTGTGTGATAATCCCAACCTCACTAGTTTGGAGCTTGAGTGTCAGTGCTCTTGAAGTCTCATACTTGGCCTTGCCATACATTGGCCAGCTTTTTAAACGATCTCCTACAAATATTTTGTATCTTTCCAGCTTGTGGGAGAGCAACCCTTTTGACATTTTAGCATCTGGAATATGTATTTCCAAAGTTGTCAAGTTAGACAAATGCTTCAACTTGTCCAGACTAGCATTACTTCTTTCAATTTTAACTGTTTCCATCTCCTACAAAATAGAGGTATTTTCCAGATACAGTTCTTCTAACTGGGTTAAGCTCGACATGACTTTTGCAGGAATAACTCTAAGTTTGGAACAGTCGGTCAAATATAACAACCTTAAACTAATCAATTGACGCATCTCGTTGGCCGGCTTCATGATCTAAGAACCTTGAAAACTAAGGATTTCAAGTTTCTTCAAGTCTCGGATAATAGTTGCAATGCTCAATTTACATTCCTCCAGACATAATGTTTTAAGGTTCACAAGGCGACCAAGTGACATTGGTAGTGACCCTAAATACATTTCAACTAAATGTAGAACTTGAAGCTTTGGCATCTCTAAGAAAAACTGATCATGAATTCTAAGAAATGAAACCTTATATTTTATGTAATGTAAAGAAACATAAGTTTTGGACATATACCAACTTTTCAGGAAGCTCAATAATATTATGTAAGGAGATTCTAGTGCAATTTTCCAGCGTATTTTCATACACCCAATCCCGTGGAATGAAATCATCAATCACAGTAAATACATGTTCATTTTGGGAAGCAATTGATCTTGCAACATCACAAACAACATCATTTATTGCGAACCATTCACTATCAGGAGTGTCAAGCAACAAGGAAGAGGAAGTGAGTTTGCTGACCAAAGTAGCTACTCTATTTGTTACTGCTTCCATTGTATTAAGTCCTGTAAATAAACTCAAACCTATTCCATATCTCAACAAATCTCGAATGGAAGCATTGTAGGTACATCCCTTGCTACTACAAAGCAAAAACATTGCCTTGAGTTCTTCGCTTCCTAGATAATTGTAGCTCAACTTAATACTTGTATATACTTCTTTTGTGATCGTATATTTACGGAAGCAGTTGAAAAAAAATAATTAAATGTGTACATATGTTTCAATTCGGTTGGTTGGACATAAATTAGGACACCAAAATTTGACAACTGATCTAAGTCATAAAAAAAAATATAAAGCAAGTATTCCAAATTGAACTATAATTTATTGTGTGATTTTGATGATTTGTTGTTTGACGTGAAAGCATAGAATCAAAGTATCAACAATTATATTTTAAACCAACTCAATAAAAATAAAATAAACTGCATTACAAACCATTGATGAATGTGGTTTTGTGATAAATGTCCTTGCCGACATCGCATGATATATATATATATATATATATATATATATTTATCGAGTTGATTATGTTGTGCTTGATTTCTGGTCATGAATAGATTAGTAATGATGGGATGGTTTTGTTGGGTTTTCAGTGTCTTGAGACTGCCAAGAGTGACATTGAGAAGGGCAGTGCATGATTTTGGGTTAGGTAATTGATTAAATTATTAATCAATGAACGATAATGCGTGGTGTGGTGTGTGTGCTTTGAACAATGAACGGCTGCCAGCCTGCCATACATAACCAAGGGTGAAAGTGAAATATTCATGTGCCAACAAAAAGGTTTCACCTTTTTTTTTTCCCCTCAAGGTTTCACCTTTTTTTACTTCAAGTTTCCTAAATTTAAAGACTAACTAAACCCTAAAAACTCTTTTCAAGCTAACCCTTTAGAGCAGCCTAAAGCAATTTATATATAAGTAGGGTTGAACTTTTTGCTCATGTATTTTTAGATGTGAAACAAAATTATTTCAATAATACTAAATATTCCACCAAAAATCCCAATTTTTTCATCCCACTACATGTGGCATGTAAGGTGTCAAATTGTGAGTGGATACACATTAATGATTATTTATCTCACCTATCTCATATATACACTCACCATTTAACACCTCATATGTCACATATAATGAGATGAAAAAGGTGGAATGTTTAACATTACTGAAATTATTTATATTTTTAGTGGTTGTCTCTCCAAGTCATTCTTCATTTGAGAAACCTTAAACAACTCAATGCTCGTTCGCCTCCACCCAAACAACTCTATCATTGCTTTGGGATGCAAAATTGATAAATGGTAAACTATGCTGTCCTTTTAACATGTGTCTTAAAGAAAGTGTGGTCAAGATTTACTTTTTTATTTTTCTCTCTTAAGGCAGCTTCAACACTGTACTAAATTATTTTCTCAATACTATAATATAGTACATAGTATAAAAACCATACTCCATGTGTCAAATTTGATACAATAATAAATACTTATTTTTAATTATAAAAACATCATTATATATAAATATTTTAAAATATTTAAAATAAGGGTATGGATATTGACACTCATAAACTTATTAGTACACATATTTTTACAAGTATACCCATATCTAAAATTTAAAAATTAAATATTACTATAAACACTCATTCTAATGCCAACAGTACCCTCATTGAAATAAATATATTCATTTTAATACATATTATTTATAAACACTCTTAAATTATTACCACACCCAATTTATATAAAAAAATCATATTATTTTTAGAATCAAATCTTTTTTTAATGATGATCCAATTTACTTTTGGAAATATCTCGAATGTAGGAGCCTTATAAAAGGGAATATGTATATGTGGTTAAAATATTTTCAATTTGAAATTCTCTTATTTATATTTATACAACTATCTTACAAAAAAAAAAAAAATTATTGACGTCTATGGTTAAAAAAAATATATATTGTTGATATTTACGTTTAAAAAAAATGTTGTTTTTTGATAGAGTTTATAACTATACATTAAAAAAAAAAAAATCCAATTTACTTTTGGAAATATCTCGAATGTAGGAGTCTTATAAAAGGGAATATATATATATATATATATATATGTGGTTAAAACATTTTCAATTTGAAATTCTCTTATTTATATTTATACAGCTATCTTAAAAAAAAAATTATTGACGTCTATGGTTAAAATATATATATATATATATATATATATATATTGTTGATATTTACAGCTATAGTAAAAAAAAAATATTGTTATTTGATAGAGTTTATAACTATACATAAAAAAAAAAAAAAAAACAATATGATAATCATGTGATGATGAGAAAATTTGATACTTGAAATAAAATTAGAGTTTAATTAAGGTTTATCATAAATTTTTTTTTTTAAAGGTAAGTTTTTTTAATAAAGAAATATAGTTGAAGATATTGGTGTAATTAATGAGTGCATATAGTGTTTGATTTATTTTTAATTAAAATAAATTGTCCTTATTGGTAAATTTCTTTTGGGTTATTTTTGTAATTAAATTTTTAAATAAAATATGGGTGTACTAATAAGTTTTATGGGTGTCAATATCAGCTCCCTTAAAATAATTTAAATTTAATGTAAATTAATGATATTTCAATCAAAATCTATTTCATCAGTAACAATTCTTTTTTTTTTTTTTTTGAAATAAACTGCATAAACTATTCTATGAATGCATTAATGGTAATTGTTGACTTTTATAATTTTAATTAATAAAACAATAAAAGTAGCATTTTAATAAAATTGTGCATTGGAACACAATGCTAAATTGGTGTGCCAAATATAGCATTTTACTCTCTTTTGTACCAATTTACCGTTTTGTAATTATTATTATTATTTTGAATGTCTTCATCTTCTTCATAAAAAGACAATCCCGTAATTAATGGAATAGTGAATAAATTCTCTTAACTATAATATCATAATTGATTTTTAATTATTTAGTTTTTTTTTTTTTAAGTATTAAAAGACAAGCCATAATATTTTTTGCCAACAAGCCATAAATTCATATTAATTAGTTTTTTTAAGTTTCCGTTTGATATTGGTTTTTTTTTTTTTTTTTCCGTTTTTTGAAAGGGTTTGGTATGACTTTTGAAAAGTTAAAATCTAATTATTTATTAATTTTCTGTACAAAAAAGATATTTGGTAAAATTTCCAAATGTGATTATTTTATAATCTTGGTTCATTTGGCAACAATAATTTATTACGTGATTGCCTCTTGATTACCTATATATTTTTGAAATCATACAAACAATTTTTTGGTTTAAACTTAAAAAAAAAAATTAATTAATATGAATTTATGGCTTGTTGACAAAAAAAAAATAATTTTATGGTTTGTCTTTTAAATTTATCCAACAATGTAATACTTAAAAAAAAAAAAAAAAAAAAAAAACTTAATAATTAAAAATCAATTATGATATTGATTAAGAGAATTTATTCACTACTATTAATTATGAGATTGACTCTTGATGAAAAAGATGAAGACGTTCAAAATAATAATAATAATAAGACCTGTAAATTCAAGATTTTAGAATTTAGAACATTTTCTTAGGGTTTGGACTTACAAAACTGTGTAATTTTAGTTTTACTTAAAAGGGAAAAATGAAAGAGTAAGTCTTGAATGCACTTTTTTTTTTAAAAAAAAGACATATCATTGAATCATTAAAAGGATAACATAGTTCAGCGCAGTTTTTGTTCATATATGAGATATTTTTTTTTTACGTGATTG
Organism: Acer negundo; assembly: GCA_035582765.1. Lineage (NCBI taxonomy): Eukaryota > Viridiplantae > Streptophyta > Magnoliopsida > Sapindales > Sapindaceae > Acer > Acer negundo. The sequence continues at coordinate 43,310,300 of CM069235.1, read as the reverse complement.
GAACTTGTACTTCTAAAGTTTAAGAATAACAAATATTTTCACTTTTTCAATAATAAATTAGTAATGAGCATTTAAGTTTCAATATTCCATATCGCTTTATTTAGGTAATATGATAAGTATTATTTAATGCTAAATGTAAAATTAATTGACCATTTGACCCTAACCGTAAATGCTGTTTAAAAAGAGAGCATCAGAATGTATGAATTATTATGATAATTAGTTCTCTAGAGTGAAAATGTCTTCTTTTCTTTTAGTTGTCCTATTTCTTAGTTTCATTTGCTATGGAGTTGAATGTAGACGCAAAGTTTCCAGGCTATTACAAAAGGTATGACAATCCTCCATTCAGATCTCAAAACTTTTGTTGATTAAAATTTTATTTCAAATTCTTGATTTTGTTAATTATTTTATCATGATACAATAATTAATCAAAATTTGTGTTTAATTACAAATCATGTTCAAGTGGACGATTAACAATAATTATGTTGAAATTACTTGTAAAGCCAAAACTCACCGATGAATATGATTGTGTGGATATTTACAAACAACCTGCTTTCGACAACATCTTATTAAAGAATCACAAAATTCAGGTACATATAATTCAATTCAATATTTGAGGGAATTATAGTCTTTTTATTTTTTTAAAGAAAATTATAGTTCTTTGTTTATATTATACTTCATTTGTTTTAAACATCAATGTATGATTGTATATTTTGCAGATGAACCCAAGTTCTTTACCAAAATTCAAAAGCAATAACAAGTTATTATTCGATAGACATCGTAACTTTCCTTTTCAAGTTAAAGATAGTTGTTCAGAGGGAATGATACCTATTCAAAGAAGTCAAATTAACAACCTTACGGATTTAAAATCAATATCCAAATTGCACCTTGGAAATATTCATATTAGTACATCAGGCAGACATGTAAGTATACTTAACTATATTACAATGATTGTTTTAGATTATGCAGGAGTTGTTATAAACACCATGAATACAAAAGGATGTATTAAATATAGTAATGTATATCATGTAATGAAAAAAATGACATAAATATATGTTTTATTTATTTAATTAAAAGATATATTTTGGTAATAATTGCAAATATTATTTAGGTTGCAGCGTTTCATACTAAATTAAATAAACCTAGCATTTATGGAGCAAGAGCTGCTATAAACCTATATAACCCGGCAGTTAAAATGAATCAAGTTAGTATGGCCATGATATGGGTTGAAGGTGGACCTCTAGCTGAACTCAACAGCATACAATTTGGTTGGGCAGTAAGTTTTTACTTTCATCTATCTAGTTTTATGAATAACATATATATTTTATTTGTTTGTATGAGCAATTTAATTTTAGTCTCAAAATTAAATATTAATTTTCATTTGTTTTCTTTTACACAACAATTTATTATTTAATAAATAAATTATTCTAAAAGAAAGAAACAAATTTTGGAAATGAAACTTTATCTTCTTTTAACATTTATAAGTATAAAAAAATAATCTTCTTAACATTTCAGGTGAACCCACGCCTTTATGGTGACAACCAAACGCGTGCGACTGCATATTGGACTGTAAGAATTAATTTCTTATTTTCATTTCTTTTATCTTTATTTGTTTTTCAAGACTAATATAGATCCTTGTTATGTACCAAAGGCAGATGGATCTCAGAAGACAGGGTGTTACAATTTGATATGTCCTGGTTTTATACAAGTTCATCCTGAATACCTTATTGGTTCACCTTATGAACCCATATCTGTTACAGGTGGAAAAACATATGCAACTCAGCCGATGATATACAAGGTACTTATACAATAATTATATAAACTAAATATTGAAGTATTTTATTTTTAATTGTAAAAGATAGTGGTTGTCTGGTTGGTAACTAAATATTGAAGTATTTTATTTTTAGTTGCAAGAGATAGTGATTGATAACGTGCCAAAACAATTAATGAAAATACACATTAGTATAACTGGAAATGGTGCGAAATGTCACCATTTCAAACTCATTTGGTGATATTGTCAGTGGTTTAATAAGTTAAGTTTAAAAGGCACATATTATGGTGAACTACCAAAATTGCCCTTAGATAATCAGTTATGTTATTCTCTTTGTACCTTTATTTCTCCACACTTCCAAAAAAAACGACTCTCTCTCTCTGATTTTTTCTTTCTCTCTCTCTCTCTCTCTCTCTCTCTCTCTCTCTATCTACAAATAAAAGTTAAAGATTTGTGGTTTCCTCGAGTTTCATCTTCAACTTATAAAATAAGGTAATATTTCTTGAACTTTCTTCTTATAATTTGTTCACATTTTGTAAACTAGCCATTGTGAGAATTTTTAGATCTCCGAGCCTTTTCATGTGTTTCCCGTGCCTTTTCACGTGTTCACTATCCGAGCCTTTCATGTGTTTCCCGTGCCTTTTCATGTGTTTCCCGTGCCTTTTCATGTGTTTCCCGTGCCTTTTCACATGTTTCCCGTGCCTTTTCATGTGTTTCCCGTGCCTTTTCACATGATTCCCGTGCCTTTTCACATGTTTCCCGTGCCTTTTCATGTGATTCCCGTGCCTTTTCACATGTTTCCCGTGCCTTTTCGTGTGTTCACTAACATGTGTTTCCCGTGCCTTTTCATGTGTTTCCCGTGCCTTTTCATGTGTTTCCCGTGCCTTTTCATGTGATTCCCGTGCCTTTTCACATGTTTCCCGTGCCTTTTCATGTGATTCCCGTGCCTTTTCACATGTTTCCCGTGCCTTTTCATGTGTTCACTAACATGTGTTTCCCGTGCCTTTTCATGTGTTTCCCGTGCCTTTTCATGTGTTTCCCGTGCCTTTTCACATGTTTCCCGTGCCTTTTCATGTGTTTCCCGTGCCTTTTCACATGATTCCCGTGCCTTTTCACATGTTTCCCGTGCCTTTTCATGTGATTCCCGTGCCTTTTCACATGTTTCCCGTGCCTTTTCGTGTGTTCACTAACATGTGTTTCCCGTGCCTTTTCATGTGTTTCCCGTGCCTTTTCATGTGTTTCCCCGTGCCTTTTCACATGTTTCCCGTGCTCATGTTTCATTCCCGTGCCTTTTCACATGTTTCCCGTGCCTTTTCATGTGTTCACTAACATGTGTTTCCCGTGCCTTTTCATGTGTTTCCCGTGCCTTTTCATGTGATTCCCGTGCCTTTTCATGTGATTCCCGTGCCTTTTCATATGTTCACCCGTGCCTTTTCATGTGTTTCCCGTGCCTTTTCATGTGTTCACTAATCCGAGCTTTTTCATGTGTTTCCCGTGCCTTTTCATGTGATTCCCGTGCCTTTTCATGTGATTCCCGTGCCTTTTCATGTGTTTCCCGTGACTTTTCATGTGTTTCCCGTGCCTTTTCATGTGATTCCCGTGCCTTTTCATGTGTTTCCCGTGCCTTTTCATGTAATTCCCGTGCCTTTTCATTCACTATTCGAGCCTTTTGAAGAAATTTTTGAGCATTTTCATGTGATTTAATCGAGCCTTTTAAAGAATTCTATGAGCCTTTTCATGTCTTCTCTGAGACTTTTAAATATCCTTAACATAGCCTTTGTAAATGTAATATTTGAAAAAAGTTTGTAGTCCTGAATTTTCATTAATGCTTTGTGATGATTAATTTGACAGCATCATGAATCGGGTTAGAATAGTAATATCTTACAACGGTCGATGGGAGCAGTTACCCGACGGAAGTCAAAGGTTTGTTGGATCGGATAACCAGGGAATGTATGTGTCAAAGGATATGACTTACGAAGAATTGGTGGCGATCGTGCATACCATTGTGAATTATGATGTAAACAAATTCAATATTGATCTGTCATCAATATCAATTGTTCCGGGCAGTACATGTCGCACATTTATAAGAAATGACAACGATGTGCAGTTTATGCTAGGGGAAGATCGAGTTATCCCTCAAGTATGTGTCAGTGTAACTGAGAGGACAGCTGGAGATGTGATCGGGAATGATATTCCTCCTCTTGAAAATACCCAACAATTAGGATCCTTTAGCGGTAGCAACCAAGTGTTCACCCAAAGAAGTGCCACTGAAGGTGGGGGAAACATGTGTGGTGTCCCACCGGTAGCGGTCGACCATGAAGATTTAGTTGAACCTCAATTTGGCGATGTGTTTGGTTGTCGAAATGAGCAGTACAATGAGCAAAACAATTACCCGAACCCTGAGGTGGATAATGAGGCAAATAATGAACAGGTTAATGATCGGGTTGATGATCTACAAAATGTGGATGAAGACCCTGCACAAATTGAAACACGAGGTAGACATGTACAAGGAGTTAGTTGCACTCCACTTGATATGCCTGGTCCGGTATAATGTAACAGCATCTGCAACGTGGGTTATTCCCGGAGCAGATTCATACTCGTTTGGTATTGATACAACTAGCACCTTGGCAACGCCAGAACCTAGAACCATGATTTATAAAGGTCAATTTTTTCCGAGTAAAAAGGATTTGAAGAGGCTAGTTGGCCATTTTGCAATGCATCATAACTTTGAATGGAAGGTGAAAAGGTCCAATAAGACAACTTTACATCTGGTTTGCATCATTGACGACTGTACATGGAAATTAAGAGCGGTGAGGAGAGATGAAGGGACATACTTTCAAGTGAGAAGTTTTGTCAACGAACACAGTTGTCCCTTGGAGGAGATTCACCGTCGCCACCGACAAGCTAGTGCAGTCATAATCGGAGAAGTCGTTGCACCTAGACTTCAACAACATGATGGTCGTCTCATGCGTCCCAAGGACGTCATCGCCGATATGAAAACAATGTATGGCATACAAATCATGTACAGTAAGGCACACGATGCCCTTCAATATGCATTATCATTGACCTACGGAACGCATGAAGAAGCTTTCCAACTCTTGCCATCTTTTGCATACGTTCTGGAACAGCAAAATCCTGGCACAATCACCGACTTACAATGCACTGACGATGATAAATTCCTCTACTTTTTCATGTCGTTAGGGTCCTCAATTAGAGGTTTTCGGAGGTGTATACGTCCTGTGATTGCAGTTGATGGTACCCATTTGAAGGGAAGATTCGGCGGTACAATGTTTGTGGCAACTGCACAAGATGGAAACGAACAGGTGTATCCAATTGCTTTTGGGTATGGTGACTCAGAAAATAATCTTTCATGGGAGTGGTTTTTGGAATGCTTGAGGGGTGCCCTTGGTAATATAGATGATCTGGTTTTCATTTCCGATCGTCATCCAAGCATTGAAGCAGGGATATCTAAAGTGTTCCCTTATGCAACACATACCATATGTTGCTGGCATTTTGGGGAAAATATGAAGAAGCGATTCCATAGAAAGGATGTTGCTGACATAATGAATGATGCAGCTAGGTCATACAGTGAATTAAAGTATAATCGTCACATGGAGGAGTTACGTAAGCTGCACAAGGCTGCATTCGATTATGCTATTGCTGCCGGTCCATGCGTCATCGATTGACCGACGCAGCACATCTTGTGATCCTGAAACGGGTCGAGAAGTGCGGTTTTATGACCGTAAATCCAGTTGACTGGAACATATTCTCCGTCAGACACAAGGGAAAACAGTGGACGGTTGACTTAGCCCGTAAGACTTGCACATGCAACAAATTCCAAATGGACTTTTTTCCATGTTCACATGCACTCGCAGCGGCAAGGTACTTGACAAGTTATAGTTAACACATTATATTACCCAAACGTGAATCTCACTATTTTCATTGTTGCAGGGAGCGAAACTTGGATTTCACATCACTGTGTGCAGACTACTACAAAAGGGAGACACTTATTGATGCATACTCGGTCCCTATTATGCCTGTTGGCCATCCTTCTTCATGGGTTGTGCCATCTGACATCGCAGCGCGGGTGGTTTTAAATCCAAAGACAAAGAGACAATCAGGTCGGCCGATGGAGGGTCGACATGCCTCGTCTTCAGAGAGGACAACCACACAATCGTGTAGAAGATGTGGACAACCTGGACATAATAGCAGGAGGTGTTCCAACCCGCCTATGGTTAATGAAGGTCCCAGTAGAATTGTCCCCGAGGAATATCGTCGCAAGTGTAGCATCTGTCATTCAATTGGACACAACAAACAAACGTGCCCTTATAAGGAAGGCAATCAAACATAACAAGGCAGTACAAGATGAAGACGAATTGCCACCAGAAGCACCTTGAGGAACATGTCTCCAAGTTGATGTCTTCAAACATCGTTCAGACTTTGGGAACCATGCTCGATACAGTTATGTTGTTTAAATCGGTAAAGGTTTAGTTGTTCATTTTCATTGTATTATTTAATTCGTGATGCAACGCACTAAATTGTTCACGCGCGGGTTGGAAAGTGAAAAAAATTAATTAATTAATGAAAATAATATATGAATCTGTTATGTACATCAATTACAACTCAGGGAACAACCCATATATAAATCATCTATACAACAGTGTTGTGGAGCGAGTTACAATAAACCTCCACAGCCATCTTCTCCCGGATGGTGCCCATATCCTCTTCTTTCCAATCGAACTCCTTCTTGTTTGCCAACAAGTACTCTGCCAATCTCAAAGTATGGGCACCACAGTTACCGCTGCAAATCACCATATGAACAACCATTAGAATGGAATTTAATTAAAACCAAGTGAGGTATAATAAAATTTTGAAACAGTCATACCCCTGATGCTGTTGGGGCACCCCACGGGATCCGTCCATGATGCTCATCCGAAAGGCCTTCTTCGATAAACTGTATGTCACATCATCCTTCGTTCGGTTTGAGTGAAACTCGACCTGATGCAACATCGAGGGTATAAACCAACGTAGGCACGCAACCTGCTTATTCCTGTACTCCCATGGGACCTCCTGTCTGAACGGGTCTAACAGGTAGATCTTCCCTTGGGTGAGGTCGACGCTGGCCAGTACCCAATGGTTGCGTCCAAGGTTGCAAGGTATCATAACCTGTTAGTGTTTCAACACAGTGTTATGTGCCTGAAATCTAAACATAGTATTAAACACATTGAAACCTTGTAATTTAAACACTCACCCAATCAACCGCGTGCCATGACTGGTTTCCTGCCGGGAGTAATCCTCGGACCGTCTTCAGGTCATCATCGTGCCACTTGTGTTTCAGCATAGACCATTCCTTAGGGGGTGCAGCCACCCCACTGCCGAACATCCGCTCCCACTTAATATCTAACCATGACTGTATATAGAAAATTAACCACAATGTTAGGTAATAGATCTAGTAAACACATCAATTAACAAAAGGAAAATCGTACTGTACAAGAACTTACATAGAACTGGGAATCCAATACGTTAACCCTCTGAGCGTAGACAGTGGGGTATGCTCGTTGACGCTTCCGTAAAATCAACAAGTACGCATCGATGTGCTGACAATGTAAACATTTTATATTGTTAGGATTCTACCATTACTGATAAAAACTTATACAAAAAGTTAAAGTAAGGAACGTACCGTATCCTCCAACTCCATGAAGTTGGTTTGGAACCGTTGGAACCAAGTGACACCAACTGGTATATGTATATCCACATCACGTCTGTATAATTGCTGAAGAAGTTAGATGACCAAGTAATATTAATTAAAAGATTGTGTAATGAACGATTATACGTACAATTCCCCCGTGGTGTTCCTCTTGTAGGCTTGGTACGCAGTAACGTGGTCAGGATCTAACAAATCATAGGGCTTGAATGCATGCACTGATGACGCTGGCCTGGTCCTTGGCTTCTTCGGCCTACATGGGTCAGTGTATGGGCTCAGCTGCCAAGCTGCCAACCTGGCCTGCGAACCCGCAGCTGACGCTGAATCTGGGGCGGACTACAGGCTCCAGAACTAGACTCCACCGGAGGTGTGTGCAGTGAGGAGGATCTCTGCCTCTGTGGACTACTGTGAAGAGGGCTGCGCTGTGAGGACGACCTGTGCCGCCGTGTATCTCTATGAGGAGGGCTGTGATGTGAGGAGGATATCTCCCGTCGTGTATCTCTCCGAGAAGGGCTACGCTCTGAAGAGGATCTATCCCTCCGTGTATCGCTCTCTCTCCCTGTATCGCGCTGATGAGTGGGGGAGTTGCGCCTGGATCGCTTCAACGGTCGCACTGCGCTGGGATCTACTGGAGGTGGTGTACGCTGTGATGATGAACCATGTGCTAGGTCATGTGGAAGAACATGTGGCACAGATCCACCAGGTAGCTCCCGTACTAGTAGTCCTGTCTCTGTACCAGCACTGTCGTCGGGTATAACTGGAGGAGGCACCTGCTCTAATACTGATATCTCTGTACCACCGGGAACCTCTGTTCGTTCTGTCATAACATGCCCCGGGTGATCAGATACTGTGTCTGCAGTATGTGCCTCCGTAGTAGGTGTCTGCTCATGTGTGATCTGTGGGTCTATCCCATGCTGATGTGTACCTGTCCTGCCTGTGGGACTAAAGTCTCTGTGATGGTCATTGGATGGTGGACCATCCATACGGGACTGCGATGTCTGACCTTGACCCTGACCCTGACCCTGAAGCGCCCGGATCATATCCAACAACTCCTGATGCTGCTGATCTCGCTTCTCATCACTCTTTCGGATAGCCTCCATCACATCAACCCGTAGAGATTGGACAGCATCCATCACTTCAGCGAATTTACCATCCCAGCCCTGAAACGATTTGAAGTTTTGTCAGCACTTAAACTGTTCACTCAATTGAAATTAAATAATGTGGTTCTAATATCTTTTACATACATGTGGATGCCCGCCAACGCCTCCTCGGGAATCACCTCCAGGTCGAGACTGTCTGGGCATAGTGAATCGTACCCGTCTATGCCTTTCAGGACTCTCATCGCGACCCTCCAAAACTGAATCACCCCTAGGTCGAGGCTGTCTGGGCAAAGTGAAACGTACCGGCTGATGCCTCACGGGACTCCGACTCCCACCCTCCTGGTCTGAACCCTCTGTATCATTGGCTCCGGAATATGCACCATCCCTATCACTGGGTCCGGAATAAGGACCCTCCCTGTCACTGGGTCCTGAATACGCACCCTCTGTATCACTAGGTCTGGAATACGCACCCTCCATATCAATGGGTCCAGCACTCCTACGTCGTTCGTGCTCAGGGACGTGACTAGGTATATCAGAAACATCGGTGTCATACAGACTGCCTCCCAGGTATATGCCTTCGTAGTAAGGTTGAGCCATCTCAACACTCGTTGGCACCAATTCACGCCGCGCAAACATCTGAAATCGGAGTTAGATCATTGTAATTGTATACATACTAAAAACTATGAAAATTAACAACAACAATACTTACCCTTTCAGTGAAAATGCCATCCAGTTTTCTCCCCCACGGTCGCTGACTCAACTCCCATTTCAGAATACGTGGGGGTGGTAGCTCGGAGATTGCCCTACGGATCCCACATTTTTTATTCCCAAGCTCGGGGATAACCTCAAAAGCAAATATCTGTATAATATATAAGTACAATATAAAATAAAATAAAAAACTATAATTAAAATACAGATTCAAATTTTAAATTCTCACCAATAGTGCGTGTGGTAGTCCATATACGTTGTACGTCTCAGTCGTGTGTACGTCAGCACCCCTTTCTTGCTGTCGTTGTTCAAACCGCTCCCGTCGACCATCCAACGCATGCTTGAAACAATAAATTGACCGCCTATACACGTGTGCGCCCCACGGGAACGCATGAAAAGCGTCCAAGTCCTCCACTAGCCTCCACTGCCATACTGGAACTCTATCTCGCTCGTCTACCCCCATTAGTATCCAGTTGAGCATAAACAATAAGCATAGCTTTACCGCATCGTACTGCTCCACAAAAATACCAATCCGCAGCACTGCTCTCAACTCTTCAAACTCGATGTCTCTACCCTGGAAGTACCGCTCGTGTATGCCATTCTCTACCATATCATACCTTGCCGTGTCGGGAATGACTCCGAACTTCAACCCAGTGATTAGACAAAACTCAACCTTCGAGAACCGGACCGAATGCTTACCTAACAAAAATCTCATCTCATCTTCCGGCCCATCGTGATGCAACTCGTGTAAAAGCAGCCGATGGACAATCCCAGCCGAAAAATGAATCTCACGATGCATCATTAGAAAATGACCAAAACACGACTCAGTATACCGACGTCGGTCTTCGATCCTCAGATGTTCAGGTACACTATTAAGTGCGTTGTCGATATCAACCAGGTCATGGAAATGGTCATGCCGTATAATTTTTCCCTTGAACCATTCTCTTACTGGGGTTTTAAGCGACTCCTTTAGCTGATACCTCATCTGCATTCACAGAAAAAAAACATATGAGTTCATGAAAAGGCTCGAACAAAAAGGCTCGGGAAGTGTATGAAAATGCTCGGGTAATGTATCAAAAGGCTCGAACACTTCAGTAAAAGGCTCGGGTAGTTTGTGAAAAGGCACGAACACTTCAGTAAAAGGCTCGGGTAGTGTATCAAAAGGCTCGGGTACTTTGTGAAAAGGCACGAACACTTCAGTAAAAGGCTCGGGTAGTGTATCAAAAGGCTCGGGTAGTTTGTGAAAAGGCACGAACACTTCAGTAAAAGGCTCGGGTAGTGTATCAAAAGGCTCGGGTAGTTTGTGAAAAGGCACGAATACTTCATTAAAAGGCTCGGGTAACGTTTGAAAAGGCTCGAACAAAAAGGCTCGAATAACAGTTCAAAAAGACTCGATTAAGTTCAAAAAGGCTCGAAATAAAAGGTTGAAAAAGGCACGATAATAGTCCAAAAAGGCACGATAATAGTACAAAAAGGCACGATAACAGTACAAAAAGGCTCGATAACAGTTACAAAAGGCACGATAACATTACAAAAAGGCTCGAAATCACTTCAAAAAGGCTCGATAACAGTTCAAAAAGGCACGATAACAGTCCAAAAAGGCACGATAACAGTCCAAAAAGGCACGATAACAGTACAAAAAGCCACGATAATAGTACAAAAAGGCACGATAACATTACAAAAAGGCTCGATAACAGTTACAAAAGGCACGGTAACAGTACAAAAAGGCTCGAAATCACTTCAAAAAGGCTCGATAACAGTTAAAAAAGGCACGGTAACAGTACAAAAAGGCTCGAAATCACTTCAAAAGGCTCGATAACAGTTAAAAAAGGCACGGTAACAGTACAAAAAGGCTCGAAATCACTTCAAAAAGGCTCGATAAAGATTCAAAAACACTTACTAACCTAGATCTTCATCGTCTTAAACTAAAACACTAACCTAATCTCATCAAACAAACATAATGAACAACAAATCAAATCAAACCTAATCTACATCAAATACACAAAACTTATCTAGAACAAAAATGTGTGAGAAACAAAAACGTACCGGTCTCGTTTTTCTTCGCCCTTCAGTTCTATTCGACATCGGTACTGTAGCGCCGTCGCCGGTGGTTCTTCGTCAGGTTTTGGTCCTCTGTAGCACTGTTGCGCCGTCGGGGTTTCTCTCTCTGGTTTTTTCTTTCAACGTTTCAAAACCAGACAAACCGACAAAAAGGGTAATTTTGTCTGGTCACATAAAATGGTGCCTTTTAAACTTAGATTAGTAACTTGGTGCCTGTTCCCCAAAAAGCCCCCCAAATTGTGACATTTAAATTTCGACCTCTTAGTATAATTTGGTAAGGTGTAAATAATAGCATCCTAAAAGTTCATAATTTTACTTGGTGTAGTGTTAACCTACCTAGAAAATGATTGTCTTATTGAATAACTTTTTCCTTTTATAGTTATTTTTTAGGTTTTTAGGTTTTAACCCTACCCTTTTACTTAAATGCTCGTTATCTTATTTAACATAAATATGAACATATTCTAAGAAAATCAACCTATATTTTATCATTCAATCTTAACATGGTTAAGAGAAATTTTTACAGGATCCGGAATCAGGTAATTGGTGGCTATTTCTTGATACTAACTTGAAGATAGGGTACTGGCCAAAGGAAATTCTCCCTCACTTAAGCAAAGCAGCAACATTTGTCCAATATGGTGGATTGACGTATAGTTCTCCAAATGGGTTGAGTCCGCCAATGGGAAACGGGCATTTTCCCACTAGAGATACTCATGAGTCATGTTTTTTTGCACAACTTCAAACGGTGAATAAATTTAATAATTTAGTTGATATTGAGCAAGACAGTCTGCAAAAGGTTGTTGATAATACAAATTGCTATGATGCCAAACACTGGGGTAATCGGTATGGGAGACTCGCTCAAACATTTTCATTTGGAGGACCTGGTGGAATTTGTGGTCTTTGATGAGTTCTTGTATGGTGTAATGATAACCAAAATGAAGATATCATTTAATTATTGTTTTTTTAGAAATGTTTATCACAAGTAATAGGTTAAAATAAATAAGTTTATATAATATAAAATTATGATAAAATTGGAAATACATTATTTTTGGGTGTATAATCTCTACAAAAAAAAAGGCATATTAGGACGAAACTCTATTGGGACGCTTTTTTTTCGTCCCAATAGAAGGTCTATTGGGACAAATTTTGTATTTCGTCCCAATAGGTTTTTTTTTTTTTTTTTTTTTTTTTTTTTTTTTTATTTAAAATTATAATAATTAATTAATTTTGTTAACCTTTAGGGACAAATTTTTTTTGTCCTAATAGAAGGTCTATTGGGACGAAAAAAAATTACGTCCCAATAGGTTTTCTTTTTATTTAAAATTATAATAATTAATTAATTTTGTTGACCTTTAGGGATGAATTATTTTCGTCCCAATAGGACGTCTATTGGGACAAATTATTTTCGTCCCAATAAGTTTTCTTTTTATTTAAAATTATAATAATTAATTAATTTTGTTGAAAATTCTTGATTTTTTTTTAAGTTTTTCCTTAAAGATAGATTAATAATTAAATTACCATATAAATTAGAAAATGATTCAATATAGATCATTTTGTTCGTCCAAAGTGGTTAATTATTGAGATGAATTTTGTTTTTTCCCAATAAGTTCTTTATAAGGATCAATAACTATTAGTCTTGAGAGGTTTTCTATTATTTAAAAAAAAAAAAAAAAGAATCGAACCGTCGAAACCGGAACCGAAACCACTGGTTTCGAATCGAGAACCGGAATCAGATTTATGTCTAATTCTGAGTATAATTAACGATTGATCTTTTGATCTGACAATATATGATTTTAACAAAATAGTTTAATTAAATGTTATAATAATTTTTTTTAATATCAATTTATTTATCATATAAAAATAAAATTTAAATTAATGGAATCAATCTATAAATAAAATTTTGATTGAAAAAAATAAATAAAAATTTAATAACAAGTAAATGTTATATATAAAAATAATGATTTTATTATCACATTCAAAGGAGTGGCAATGTGGATAAGGCTTGGTTACTCATGAGTGCCTGTTCAACCCACCATGAGAACACTGATTAATTGTGATGAGCTGGTCGTTCAGTGGGTGGTTGGGCAACAAGGACGAATAATTTTACTCATACATTATCAATTGGTAGTTTGTAGGGATGAATTTCAATTTTCGTCTTGGAAAAAATATAGATATTTAATGAAATTCATTGATTTGAAATTAATGGGTCGTTTGTTTTGTTTGTTTTTTTTAAGTGGTCAAACAACTTAAAAATACCAAAAAACAACTTAAAATAAAAAGTAAAAAAATTCTGACTTTTCATTTAATTGTAAATCACTGAATTGCATTAAATGCAATCTAAAATCTTTTCTTACGATACTATCCTCCATATATAACATATCTCCAATTTCATCATAATTATATATTGTATAAAAATCTTTATTTTAATATATTGCTTATTTTAAATAGCTTTAAAAATAAAAAAGAACCCTAATTACTTCTCATATTGGTGTTTAATGTCAATACTTTATTATGATATTATGGTGATGTATTTATATATTATTATTTTTAGAGTGTTTTGTGTGAGTTTTCATGCTGTCCTTTTTATTTTTTGAAAAAAAAAAACCTTTTCTTTTTTTAGTAAAAATAAAGTTTATTTGTTTGTAATCGAAGAAGAAGATTATGATCATATGTGTTCATATAATAATTATTATTTTTGGATTGTTTTTATTCTATATTATATGTATAATTATTTAACATGGGTATAGATGTAAAATTACTTCTTTTCAGACAATTTTATTTATAAAAAATAATAATAATAATAATAAAAAAAACATGTCATTCAGATTTAGGTTTCAGTCACTATTCAGTCTTCAGTAAAATTCAGGACTATTCAGTCTTCAGATAAAAAAAAAAAAAAAAAAACAAACGACCCCTTAGTTAAAAGTCAAGATTTGTTTTTTTTTTTTAAAAAGTTGTTTTTATAGTATTTCTAAGTTGTTTGACCATATAGAAAACAAACAAAACAGTTTAATAATTTCAGTTTAGAGTTTAGACAAATTAAATTTTAAGAGAAAAAAACGAACGACCATTTAACTCCTCTAATTGTGGCAATGGAATAAAAAAGATTTTAAAAGTCAAAAGGGCACTTGGTTTTGGTTAATTTAAAAAAGTTTTAATAGTTTGTTTGAATTCATTTTAAAAGCTATACACGGATATTATTATTATTTTGAAATATTACAATAATTCATGGTTTTGTGGGTGAGGGGGAGTGATTCGAACTCTCAACCTACAATGTGAGTGTGAATATATGATGGTTTTTACCACTTGACCAACTTTATCTTGTCATTATATATATAATTATTTGCTTCATTGTTTTTTATTTTTATTTTTAAATATTACATATATTTAGAAATTTTTGAAAAGGGGGAGGACTTGAACCACATAACCAACCTCATTCTGTCTATTTACTTCATTGTTTAAGTGGTATTTGTGCTTTCATTCTTTTGCTATACGACCGGTATGAATGTATGATCAACCTAGCTCTTATATATATATATATATGTGTGTGTGTAAGTTGGGGGTGAATAAGTATAATTCAAAATTTTAATGATTACTATATTTGATTTAATCAATTATTTGTGGAAGCAAACTGATTTGATCAAATTTAACTTTCTAGTGATGATTTTCATTTGATCTGCTAACCGACAAATTTCAATTTTTATCTTATAAGCAATTATCACGCCCGCATGCATACCCGCACGCCTATATGCACGCCGCGCGCATTCATGCACAGACGCTCGCACACACAGGCACGCACTCACTAATGTGCACACGCTCGCATGCACTCCCGCATGCATGCAAGTGTAAAATGTTGTAAAAAAAAGCGTGAAATCTAATTAAAAAAAAAATCGTGAAATCATATAAAAAAAACGTGAAATGTTTATATTTTTTCAAGTGTAAAATTACTAAAGCAACGCTTCTAAAATCATGTTTTAACTTTTTCTATGATAAAATTATCGAAACGTCCCTCTAAGAGGAGTGTTTCAGTAATTCACCTTTCATGACTTAGGTTTTTTTCCCCTTTTTTTTCATCAATGAACAGTGCTGCTGCTTGCTGGGAAGGGAAATCCACAATGACGTTGTTGCCATGCATGCCTGCCTAGACACGACATCGCTTGGTCTCGTGTTGCCCAAGCGTGGCATCACTTGGGCTTGCCATGCCTAGGAGACTTCGCTTGGGCTCATGCTGCCTAGGTAGCGCCTTGCCATAGCGGTATGGGCCCGGTGCCAGCTAGGGTTTGATGAGAGAGAGAGAGGAGAAGGAAAGTGAGAGAGAGTTTAGGGAGGGTTTTTATATGAGATTATTTAGGTAATTTATCAAAAATGTAGTTTTTTTTTTTTTGAGAAGCGAATACTTTATTCAACAAAACACCAAAACAACAGCAGAGCTGGTCACAAAAGGGAAAACAACCCACAACAACCAGCAAAAACAAACCAAAGAGAAACAAAAAGAAAAAACACGCAGGCTAGGCAAGTAAAACAGCAAAAGAAACAGCAAAAACGCAGAAAAGAAAAAACGAGTCAAGCCAACAGAAAAAGACGCAAAACATAGGCATCAAAAGGAGATTAGAAGTCGCTCCTGGTAATCACTTCTCCAGCCTCTGCAGAACCTTTTTTAGCAAGCAAATCAGCAAAGGAATTGGAAGCCCTTGAGCTGAACACAACACTCGCTTGGCCAAGAGTACTAAGAAGGCTCCGAATCTCGTAAAAAGACTGCGCGTGCTTCAAATTTCTAAAACCACTGCTATTAACCCATGAAACCGCCACTTTTGAATCACTTACGAACTCAACAGTTCTACCAATTAGCTCTGAATTAAAAATGCACAGATTACACCCTTTGATAATGGCTTGGATTTATGTTGTAATCACATCATGAAACCCAATATTAGCTGAAAAAGTGCATATAATTTTTCCTCAATGGCCTCTCAACACTCCCCCAATCCCTGCCTGGCCCGACGAACCCTTAGACGACCCGTCGACATTAAACTTCAACGCTCCACAAGCCGGCGGAATCCAATCTTTTATCTTAGGCATCTTGACTTTACCAGCGTCAGTGCATCACTCAACAACATTGAGAAGAATATAGGTAATAGGATCGGATGAGCTCTTTCCATAATTCTTAAACCACCAAGCCACCCGAAATCTCACCATATCCCCAGCTTCAGTGAAATCTGGTTCAACATTATTAAACACTTTCCCATTCCTCACATCCCAAATAGTCCACAACACCACGAAGAACATGGAGCACCACGCTTTTCTCTAATCCTTCTTAGGACAGAAAACAAACCGGCCTTTCCACCAAGCTAACAAAGATGGAATGGCATAGCAATGGATCCCCCACCAAGACATACACCTAGACCACAGATTCCAAGCCCACTTGCAATGCGAAAACATATGGCTAGAAGATTCCACATTGTCACAACACAAAGGACAATCCAGAGAAGAACCATCTAAGAGACCGAATTTAATCAAGACCTGTTTAACCATAACACGATCTTGGAGGAGATGCCAAACAAAGATTTCTAGCTTTGGAGGGCAGAAACCTAGCCATAAACCTTTAAACACCGAACTGTCATCTGCTTGTCCACCTTTAAGACGCTTCCAGAAAGAATTCACTGAAAACAAACCATTCGAATTATGATTCCAGGCAATAGTATCTGGGATAGCATCACGAATCTTGATATTCTCCAGCCAACTCTTGAAACACTCCCATTGGTGCACTTCCCAATTGAAAAAAGGTCTCCTAAAATGAAAATCCCACTTCCACTCTCTGCCTTCCCACTTCCCATAATCTCTAATAGCATCGGACTTATTACTAGCAAGAGTGTAAACTCTAGGAAAAGCCTCTTTCACGGGAATACTGTCATCAACAACATAGTTATTAACAGTTAAACTTTCATATGTTATTAAAAACAAAATTATAATATTATGAGAGGCTACTATAATATTAGAATTTGGAAGCTTCAGGCACTTGGACATTATCTACGATATCAGGGGCTATTTGAACCAGATGATGGGTGTTTCTGTTATCTTCAATCCTAGAGCGTCCAATTCTATGGCAGATAGCCTAGCTAAATTGAGCTCCAGTGGGTTTGACGATAGGCATGAGTGGTTTTTAGAGTAATTTGTGGCCTGTATTTCTCTGGTGTTGTTTTTGTCCTCTGTTTTTTTCTGGCCTTCTGTTGTTGTCTGGCTAGTGCGTTTGGGTTTACCTCTATTATGGGGTTTGTAGCTTCTTTTCGGTGCTTGGTTTTTGTCTGTGTGCTCTTGCCTTTTTGGCCTTTCTAATATAATGGCCGTTCAAAATATATATATATATATATATATATATATATATATTATGAGAGGTTAAAAAAAAAAAATCACTTATGAAATAATCCACTTAAAAAATAAACAAGCATGTGTTTGGCAATTTTTTTTTTTTTTTTTTTTTTTTAAACTTGCTTTGCTCATGAAGAGTTAGGAAAATATGTTTACCGAAATTAGTAAGATAGACAGCATTATACTATAAAAGGAAAATTGCACAAACTTCCCTCGATTTTAGGCCGAATTACATGCATAGGAAACTTTTGCCAATAATTACATAAATATACCTTGCCGTTAGGCATTTAATGTGGGAGAGAGATTAAGGGGGTATATTTAGGGATGACAATTTGACCTGTACTCGTAAGCACCTGGGCGGACCCGACCTTCCTTGGTTGGGTTTGTATCATGAAAATAAAAACCCGTAACGGGGTTTGGATGCAAGTTTTGAACCCGAAACGGATTCAAGTGTGGGTCTCTTTAAAATTAAAAATAATAATAATAATAAAAAATAAAAAATAAAAAATAAAAACATACCTGAATCCACAAAGCCACCACACTTTTTAAATAATTTAATTTATATTAGTTATTTTAATGGAAATTTAATAACCAAATGACAATTGAATAAGAAAATTTTCTTGAAGTTTGTTTTTCCCAATGCGATAAAGGTTCCCAATCCTGTATGTGCCAATAATGCATTTTGATCGATTCACCAAGTCTATTAAGAGACTATTAAGCTAATTCGACAAAATCTGACTCATTTATTAAAATTTCCATAGAACTTCAAATACTCAATCTCTATGATTTTAATGGCTCATTCAGCTTCTTCTTCCAGAAATTCCTTCACATGCAAAAATGTTTACTTTGGATGGTCAGCTTTTCAACATTGCAAGTTTGCACAACCTAAAAGTAGTATAGTTTCCTTTATATCAAATTAGAGTAATTAGGGAAATATTATTATAGATATAAAGACCTTGTATACAAGCAGAATTTGCACCTCTGAAGGGTCCTTATGCAAAAAAAGAAAAAGAAAAAAAAAAGATAATTAATTCCCAGCCTTCTCTCATTACAAAGCAACAAGCGCCTCTTCACCCTTCACTCATCATGTTAAACATACAACTATTGATGTGCAAAGAAGCAAGAGCAATATTGCAAGAGTTGACATTGATCAACAATTAGAAGAGTCAACACTGATGCAAACAAGCTTATGAAGGTGCATCATACCATATTATGCTCTGCCTCTAGAATAAAATAACCCAACGCATGAAGGATGATTATGATGCCATGGTCACTGCAGCATCATGATCATTCCAGTCATCATCAACATCATTTGAAGATAGTTACAACTATCTAACAAAAGTTTTCCCGCCAAAAGTTTGTTGTAACAGATTTTTCAGCTCCAAGTTGCCAAGTGGCAATCTTATCCGATAAGATTTTGGTGTAGTGATCAACGAAAATAACATAGTATTTAAAATTATCACGCGAAATAACAGGAGACGTCCATACATCAGAGAATATGATTTCCAATGGATGAGTGGATACAAGAGAAGATGAATAAAAAGGTTGCTTGCGACTTTTATTGCAATAACAGGAATGACAGGAAAAATCTTTTGACACGGGAGACGACAAATCTAAACTAAAACCTGAAACAATATGTTGTTAAATAGGAAAAGAAGGATGACCTAGCCTATGGTGCCAGTTTGACGATGAGGTCTTGATGCCTGAGAATGCTAGGACTGGTGAGGATATTGATTTTGGAGTTGGCCATTCATACACTCCATCCTTGGTTGTGCCTCTCAGAAAAATTGCCTTCGTACGAAGATCCTTCACATGAAACGAAGTAGATAAGAACTTAATTGAAACATCATTAGTAGAGCAAAATTGTGAAATTGAAATTAAATTCTTTTTCATATCAGGTATAAAGAGAACATCATTCAATTTAAAGGTTTTATTGTGAGTGCAAAGAGAGGTTGAACCAATATTTGTGATGGAGAGACCGGTGCCATCACCAATCATAACATCATCAGAGCCGTTGTACGGTGCATGTAGGGAGAGGTTGTTCAGGTCGGCTGTAACATGGTGAGAAGCACCACTATCAAGCAACCATGAAGGGTTGTTGGAGGATACATTGGCAGCATAGTTGGCTCTGGGTTGCCAAGGCATTGGTGGAGGACCATTCGGTGGTGCAGAACCTGACTGGATGGAAAGAAGAGCATCTCTTGGCCTTATGGCCTTGAACCTTACACACCTGGCAACGGCCAAGATAGGGGTGTGGAGTCCGATTGCCACGATTTGAGGAGCCTGAATTGTTGAGAGATGGTGACCTGTTGTTGTGGTTGAGCAACAGGCACCAGCCTGTTTAGTTTGAGGAATTTGGGCGCCAATTATTGTTGCTGTGTTGCGGATTATTGTTGCTATGCTATGGACGCCAATGTGTGTTGGCCTAATATGTGGGGTTGGATGTGGCCGGAAAGGTAGCTGACTCCTTGCCATTCTGAAGAGAGGCCTCAATCAACATCAGCTTTTTATGGAGTTCATCAAATGTGATGAGATTGTCCCGGGCTTGAACCGCACGAACCAACTTCTTATAATCATCATCAAGTTTATCTTGGACCTCTCAGTGAGTTCCTCATCATCCACCGGAGCACTAAGTAAAGCGAGTTCATTTGCACGAGCCGTGATAGAGTGAAGAAAATCAGTTATATTTTGTGTACCTTTCGTAGAGTTTTTGAGAAGGGCTTTGACTTATTTGATACGTCCACGAGATGGCTTGACATGTGTTGGCCAATATAGTCCATGCCTCAATAGAAGTTTGGCTCTGGCAACAAAAGAGATAATTGTTGGAGATAAGAAACCAATAATCGCATTCAGGATGAGCTGGCTTGGTGAGTCCAAATGTGGTACGCTGGATTAAGAGTGGTCACATTGTTTGCAATGAAGTTGGCCACCGAGCATGGCTTCGAGCCATCGATATAACCGAGAATGTCATATCCAATGAAGAGGATCTGAAATTGAATTTTCTAGGACATGTAATTGTTGGCAGTGAGTTTGAGAGGGGCCTGAGCAGCGATGTTGATGGTGATGAGATGAAACTCATTGGAACGCAGAGCTGTCGAGGTTGCTGGTGTGATATTAATGATTGTGGGAGTTGATGGGGAGGAGCTGGTGGTTGGCGTGGAATCGGGGTTTATTGTCATTGATCGAAACAAATAGGAGGGAAGAGAAGAAATTGAGTTTCTAGGAGAGAATCGTATGGTCTGATACCATATAAACAGAGAGAGATTTGGTATATAATTTCAACACACTTTCTTATTGATAACAGTATGAATATATAATACAATGTGATGTGTCCTAAATATCTGATACTCCTAATGATATTGAACAAACCTAAGATAACTATACAATTGAAATTCAAATATACAAGCAGAGACTATTGACAGAAGTGTGTTGTAACTAAAACACTCTGCATCCAATAAATTATAAATACGTTTGAGTATTGAAAGTTTTGTATAAAGTTCATAACATTCAAAGAAATGAAATCTGAGAAATATTTTCCTCTGTTTCTCTTGTGTTTTCTTCTTATTAGTTTTAAAGCTCTCTTGAGCATTTCTTCAAACTGTTACAATGCAATAGTTTTTCTTTCAATCTATTCATTGAAATCTATCAATTTCAACACATCAACCACCACCAATCAAGCGCTGCCGTCACCAGACCCTTTGAAGTAAGTCCCCCATTTTCGTGTTGTTTGTTGTATACGTGTAATAATCTTTTTATGAGATTTGGTTGGAAAGTTGTTTGAGAATTTTGTGTCTTTGTTTTTATGTAAATTCATGTTCAATTTTTGGATATTGTTCTTCTTGTTGTTGTCTTACAAGTGATTACTGCTATATACTTGCTATTTGTTGTGTGGATTTTCGTTCTTATAAAAGAACTGACTTTATAAAACCACCACATTGTCACTAGTAATCCCCACAAGAGCAGAACCCATCTTTGAAATACAAGCTCTTAGATTTTTCACTACGAGACCATATGCATCAGGTTGATAGACTTAAGAATATAGATGTAAACATTGATAAGGCATTTATTTGGTCTTTGGCTATATAGGTACGGAGTTGTATTCTCGGAACTTGAGTTTGCTTGTTCCTTTCTCTGAATTGCATTGATTCGATTGCAAAAAATTGACAAGGTAGTTTTGTCTATAACCGAAAACATGGCTGCAGAAACGGATGCAAGTGTTAGAATTGATTGGAAAGAGTTTGTTTTGTCCTGATTTCTAAGATCATATTGCATAATATACATTGCCTCCATTGAATCTCAGCGGGGTTTATTCGGGATGTGAACAATTAACATTTGCAAGTGAAGATCAATAGACATTTCTTAAAGTGCGAAATTATAAAAATTTCACAATGACTATTATCCTTAGAAATGCCTTTCCTAGCATCCATATTCAATTAGCCCCTTCCCTCCGTAGAAATAGCCTTCAAGATACCCATTAATGTGTACACATACATTCACCCATTGCTTAAGTGGCTATCCAATTCCTTTTTACATTCTTTTCGTGACAAGGGTTCAAGTTTCACCCTCAGTGATCCCGTCACTTGATTTGAACGGTATATCACTTGATGCCCCAAAATTATTTGATGTTGATTGTTCATGAACCTGAATGTTGGTTTATAGAGATGAATTTGGAAATACAAACAAATTTATCTTAGCAATGGTTTTGTTCTTATTAACATATAATGTAATTTCTAGGGGTGACAATATAGGCTATCGTGTCGTGCACTCGTGTTTGTATTAACCCAAACATGCCCCGTGGAATTTTTGCTCAATCTGTACACGACCCATTAAACTTATAGTGTTATAAGTCAAAACTCAAACACGTGCCATTAATTAATGGGTTACTCAATAAAATCCATTTAACTAATTGATTTATAGGTTATGAATATTATGATAAATTATAATTCCGTTAATTCATTTCTGATTTAAAATTTTTAAGTAATTTAAATCTTTTAATATTTTTTACACAATTCAATCCAATAAAACTTATTTAATAAATGAAAATAATCAACAAAAATGGAGAATACTTTTTTTTGGAGACTTGATTTTGAAAACTTGCACTTTTTGATAACTAATTATAAGTATGCTCTAAAAAGAGAAGGGATAATTTAAGGTATTTAGGGTTTTTATATATTTATAAATTACATATTAATCATGTTAAATTGGCTAGTGAATTGGGTGGGGTTCAACCCAAATACGACCCGTTTATTTAATAGGTTTAATGTGTTGACTTAATAGTTTGAACCCAATAAAACCTAATCCAAACCGGTAAATATCGTGTCATGTCACCTAATCATGGCCCATATTGCCACCCCTAGTAATTTCCCATATCAGAGGTTGCTTTTTGTCGGATATTGTCAAGCACATAAATGAGTGATGAATAACAGGACATTTTTGGACCTTTTAGATCCTTGACCTAAGGGTGTAATTGTTCTTCCCTGTTTGGGCTTCGTCACTTGAATTTAACAATTGTTTCTTACCATGAGACTAGTAATCAAAAGTAGGGAGATGCTACTAGCACATGACCTTTTCTCTTTCATGAATAATCTCCAGGTGCAATACCCAGATATTGGAAAAGGGCAAGAGTGAAAGGAAACGAGGGAAACTTTTAAGGAAACGATATTACTGTCTTTGGGAAAAAGAATAAGGAAAAAAATAATGTTGTTGAAGCGAGAAAAAGAAAAGAAACGCAATGCGATTAGGGTTGAAATGTTCATCTGTATAAGACTTATCTTCTCATCCTTTCTTCAAGGTTTCTCATCCAAGCCTCTTTGCACCAAAAGTTTAATAGTTACAGGGATTCAAAGGGTTGCAGAGACCATAAGAAAGTCAAGTAGATTATATTCATCCCTTTATTCGATGTTTACTTTCATTTCATGTTTAGATTTTGGAATCACCGAGTTCTAGTGCTTGGCAGTAGATTAAATACATATTCATGGTATTTACTCCTTAGTTAGGATTGTTTACGATTCAATAGGAAATTTAATGTAATATGTATGGAGAATAAGAATTCCTTAGAATATAATGTATAACAGTAGTCAACCCCTATTATAAATACATTATAAATATTATTTTTTTTAAAGTCAGCCCCCATTAACTTCCACAACACAACTTGTTGTCGAAAAATAAGAATGCATATCACACAAATCTTAAAGCAGAACACACAACAATGAATAATAAGAAAGCAATAAAGAAGAAAGAATGACACCAAAGATTTTACGTGGTTCAGCAATTTGCCTACATCCACGGAGCACACCGCACTCAATCCACTACTTTTAGAGTTGATTACAATATCTCTGTCTCTCTCTTAAGTCTCTCTACAATTTGCTCTCAATCTCTCTCTACCACTCTTTTTTCAACACCCTTAGGGTGTTACATAATGATAGTATTTATAGGAAACACTAGGTTAAGCTAAGACCCTAAAAAAATTAATTTCCTTTTCTGCGCAGACTTCCTAATTCACGCAAAATATGTCTTTACCATTGCCCAGACCGCCCATGTGCAAGTGCATGCCCGGCGGTCTGTGCAGCGTGACACCACTGGAGATGGCCACCGTTTGTGCCGCTCCCTAGGCACAATGCCTGGCCCGCGGTCTGCACAACGTTCAACCTCTGATGTTGGCCGCTGCTCGTGCTGATTGTTGGGCACCTTGTCTAACCGGCAGTACGTCCAGCGCAAAATAGAGAAACGATCTTCAGGCTGGTTTCAGGCTTCACAAAACCTAACAATCTCCCACTTGAAGAACTGAAACTTGACTAGACTTTCAAACCTCCTTCCTTGATAACTTAGTGGATAGTTTTGGTACGCTCATCCCCACGTCTTCATTCTTGAAGACCCACTGAAGCTACGCACAGCTCTAGTTTCTCTATACTGACTGGCTTTGTTAACATGTCGGCTAGATTCTTACTACCTACTATTTTTACAAGCTTTAACACACCTTCTTCAATTAACGAACGAATGAAATGGTAGCGAAGATCTATATGCTTTGTCCTAGAATGAAACGCCGAATTCTTGGCCAAATGTATTACACTTTGACTGTCACTATACAAGACATTCATTACTTGATCGAATCCTAACTCAATTAACAAACTTTGTAACCATATCAACTCATTACTTGATTCTGTTATAGCCACATACTCTGTTTCTGTTGTAGAGATTGTCACTATCTTCTATAACTGGGACATCCAACTAATCGCGGTACTAGCCATTGTGAACACATAACCGGTGGTACTTCTTCTATGATCCACCTCTCCAGTAAAATCTGAATCCACATAACCTTCCAACTTGAGATCATCTCTTCTGAAGGTTAGACATCTCTTTGTCGTACCCCGTAGGTATCTTAGAATCCACTTTACAACCTCCCAATGAGACTTACCTGGATTTGACATGTAACGGCTCACAACTCCCACTGCATGGGAAATATCTAGTCTTGTGCAAGTCATGACATATATTAGGCTTCCAATGGCTGAAACATAAGGAACTTTAGCCATGAAGTCCTTCTCCTCTTTTGTCTTCGGACTCTGGTCCTTGGATAACTTGAAATGACTAGTCAAAGGTGTTCTTACCGATTTCGCATCTTCCATGTTGAATCTCTGTAATACCTTTCGAACGTACTCTGCTTG
Organism: Acer negundo; assembly: GCA_035582765.1. Lineage (NCBI taxonomy): Eukaryota > Viridiplantae > Streptophyta > Magnoliopsida > Sapindales > Sapindaceae > Acer > Acer negundo. The sequence goes on along the minus strand of CM069235.1, from coordinate 43,284,938 downwards.
TGAAAGCTTCAATGTACCTTTCTGTTCGTCTCTGCTATCTCATTCCAAAAATCTGTTTTGCTGCACCTAAATCCTTCATCTTGAACTCACTTGAGAGTTGCTTTTTCAAATTGTTAATCTTTTCTAAATCTGCACCAGCTACTAACTTGTCATCAACATAAAGTAGCAGAATAATAAAACTTGACTTAACCCTTTTGAAATAACAGCAGTGATCAGCATTGCATCTGAAATATTCATTGTCTTGCATAAACCCATCATCTTCTTGTACCACTGTCGAAGAGCTTGTTTTAAACCATACAAGCTCTTTGTCAACCTACACACCAACTCTTCCTTGCCATATTCCGCAAACCCTTCTGGTTTCTTCATGTATATTTCTTCCTCCAAATCACCATGAAGAAAGACAGTCTTTACATCTAGCTGATCTATATATAACCCTTTTGATGCGACAATATTTAATACTAACTGGATCGTAGTTAGTTTAACAACAGGAGAAAATATTTCAGAGTAATCAATACCTTCTATTTGTTGGAAGCCTTTGACCACTAGTCGTGCCTTGTATCTCTTGGAACCATCATGTTCCTCTTTGATCCGAAATACCAACTTATTCTGTAGGGCTTTCTTTCCTTCAAGCAACTTGGCTAACTCCCAAGTTTGATTTGAAATCAACAACTTCATCTCATCCTTTATTGCGAGCTCCCATTTGCTCACATCTTTTCCTTGATATGCCTCATCATAGCACTCAGGTTCCCCTGCATCTGTCAACATCATGTATTACAAGTACTTCATATTTGGTATAAGAGTTCGAGTTGATTTTCTCATTGTACTTTGAGCTTGTGTCACTGTAATGTCTCTAGGTGGGATAGGATCGTGAACATGGAACGACACACCTTGTTCTTCATCATTCTGATTTACTGGTTCCACAATCCTGTTATCTGACACATCATTCGGCCCAAAATAGTCTAGCTCTTCCGGCTTAAACACCTGTGTGTTTCTTTCTTTGTACATAACCCTTTCATTGAAGACAACATCCCTACTTCGGATCATCTTACGGTTTTGGTCATCCCATAACTTGTAACCAAATTCATCTTCTCTATAGCCCACCAAAGTACACTTCATTGACTTGGCGTCTAACTTATTCCTCGCATGATCACCTATATATACATAAGAAACACACCCAAACACTTTAAGATGAGAAAGTTTTACCTCTTTCCCGGTCCAAATCTCTTTTGGTATAGCGAGGTCCAAAGGCTTTGATGGTCCTCTGTTGATCAAATATGTTGCTGTATTGACTGCCTCTGCCCAGAACTGTTTTGGCAACCATGAATGTAACCTTATGCTTCTGGCTCTCTCGGTCAATGATCTGTTCATTCGTTCTGCTATTCCATTCTATTGTGGGGTTCCAGGAACCGTTCTACTGAGCTTTATTCTGTTCAAATAGCAAAATCTCTTGAACTCACTGTCTTCATATTCTCCAAAATTGTCTAAATACAGCTTTTTGGTCTTTAATCCAGTCTCATTCTCAACCCTATCTTTCCATCTCTTAAAAGCATCAAACACTTCAGACTTGTGTTTTAGAAAGTAAACTCATACCTTTCTAGAGTGGTCGAAAATAAATGTGACGAAATACTGTTTACCTCCGGTTGACGAGACTAAAGTTGGACCTCAAACATCTGTGTGCACTAGTTCCCGCTTCTCATTTACCGGTACCCTTTCAGTCTTCTTGAAGCTCACTCGCTTCTTTTTTCCCAACACACAGCTCTCACAGAAATCAACCTCAACTTTCTTTAAATCTGACAACTTACCTTTTGAATGCAGACACTTCAGCCCCTGACTACTCATGTGCCCAAGCCTCTAATGCCATAAGTTAGGATCATCTTTACCTTCTGCCATAGCAATTGAACCACAACCGTCTGTGGTTGTATAAAGTGACCCATTCTTATTTCCTCGGGCGATTGTCATAATACCCTTCAAAATTTTCCACTTGTCATCTGTGAAGGTCGTCACATAACCCTTTGACGCTAGTTGCCCAATAGAGATCAAGTTCTTTCTTAAATCCGGTATGTGCCTCACATTGTTAAGTTTCCAAACTGACCCTTTCAGCTGAATCTTTACATCTCCCTTCCCGGTAATGTTGCAAGCTTGATCGTCACCAAGATACACCTTACCCAAATTTCTGGAGACGTAGTTCTCGAATAACGCATTGTGAGGTGTGGCATGGAAAGACACTCCTGAATCCAGAACCCAAGACTCCGTCTTACTTTCCAACGAAAAAATGAGGCAATCATCTGACTCCTCTGACACACAGTTCGCACTGCCCTTGCCATTATCTTTCTTTTCAGATCTACACTCATACGAGAAGTGTCCTTTCTTACCACAGTTCCAGCACTCTGCATCTTTCTTATTTCGTTGCTAATTTCCTGAATAATTGACATGATACCTAGATTTAGACTTACCTCTTGACTTTGATCTTCCTCATTGATTTGTGTTTCGATTTCTGTTTCTGCTTTCTCTACCTTCCAAATTCAGTGCTGAAGATGTAAAAGCTCCAAATCCCTCTTCACGCATCCTAATTTCTTCAGTCCTGATTATATTCACAACCTGTGAGAAATCCAAATTTTCTTTCCCAACGAGTTGGCAATTGACTAACATGTCATCTTCCAACTTCCTGGTAATTGGGTGAGCATAAATACCGCCAAGAATTCTTCATCGAAACCCATAGACACAGAACTTAACCCATCCTTCACTTTATTAAATTGGTTTAGATACTCTTTAAAACCCTGACCTTCAGTCATCTTTAAATTTGAAAGCTTCTTGACAAGATGGATCTTTCTTACCGCAAAAGGCTATTCATACAGGTTTGATAAAGTCTTCATCAAATCTTTGGTAGTTAGCTGATCCTTTACGTTGAAAGCGACCTGCTTCGTCAAACTGAGATGAATTGCTCTCAATGCTTTCCTGTCCAAAAGTTCGAGATCATCTTCATCCATGTTCTTCGACATCCGCTTCTTTGACCAATCTGCATCGGTCATACTTGTGGGCTTCTCTTTTATCGGCCAATGTAGATCTTTCTAGTACAGATAGTCTTCCATCTACATCTTCCAGAAACTGAAATTCGTCCCATCGAATTTCTCAATCTTATGAGAATCCTTCTCCGATCCCATCTCTACGATAAAATCGTTAACCTCGAGAAAACCTAGATTTGTGTGACAAAAAATAATCTGCCCTAACCTAGAGCTCTTATACCAATTGTTGTCGAAAAATAAGAATGGGTATCACACAAATCTTAAAGCAAAACACACAACAATGAATAATAAGAAAGCAATAAAGAAGAAAGAATGACACCAAAAATTTTACGTGGTTCAGCAATTTGCCTACATCCACGGAGCACACCGCACTCAATCCACTACTTTTAAAGTTGATTACAATCTCTCTGTCTCTCTCTTAAGTCTCTCTACAATTTGCTCTCAATTTCTCTCTACCACTCTTTTTTCTTTACATAATGATAGTATTTATAGGAAACACTAGGTTAAGCTAAGACCCTAAAAAGATTAATTTCCTTTTCTGCGCAGACTTCCTAATTCGTGCAAAATATGTCTTTACCGCTACCCAGACCTCCCCCTGTGCAAGTGCATGTCCAGCGGTCTATGCAGCGTGACACCACTGGAGATGGCCGCCGCTTGTGCTGCTCCCTAGGCACAATGCCTGGCCAGCGGTCTGCACAACGTGCAGCCTCTGATGTTGGCTGCTACTCGTGCTACTTGTTGGGCACCTTGCCTAACCGGCGGTACGTCCAGAGCAAAATAGAGAAACGATCTTCAGGCTTCACAAAACCCAACACAACTCACCGTCACTTTTTCTTGACATCTTGCATGTCCTCCTCCTACTTACATCGTCTCCTTCAACGTGATCACAAACACAATAAGGAGAGTCCCCATCACCTTTCCTTGATACCAAGTCAAATATCACCCGGAAAATAATACAAAGCCTGTATGCAACCTGAACCATCAGAATCAAGGCCAGCAATCAGTTTTCCAACAAAGGAAGATTATCCGGAACTGATCTTGTTTTTGGTTATTTTTATTGCTGGAGGGCGACATCTTCACTATCATATTATTACGGTTGTTAATTCTCAAGGAGAAGCTGCGGTCAAATAAGTGTTTTCATTATTTTTTAATATTTAAATTTTCTAATACCAATCTTTAACCCTTGTTTCATAAAAGAAAAAATTATATGTAAAAAAAAAATCTTCACCGTGACGACAAATTTTGAAGTTTTAGCTTTGCTTGTTAATCTTGTTTTCGGTTATTTATATTGCTGGAGTGCGACATCCTCACTATCATATTAGAATATTCATTACATGCAGCTGTTGATTGTCAAGGAGAAGCTTGGTCAAATAAGTGTTTTTTTTTTTTTTTTTAGAAAAGTCAAATAAGTGTTTTCATTATTTATTAATATTTAATTTTCTTTGTTGTTTCGAAAAAAATAAATAAAATAAAATAAAAATCTTCAACTCTGTTACGACAAATTTTAAAGTTTGAGCTTTGCTTGTAATCTTTTTTAATGACATTAAACCTTTAATTTGAAATTGATATCTAATTAAAGCTGGGTTCGATTGCACCTAATTAGATTAAGTACATCTCCGGTATAAAAATAGATTATATGTCAATAATTGTTGACCTAACAACTATATCAAGAAACTTATTTTTTATATGATATATGACATAAATTTATGTTCGATAAAAAGCCAAATCAAAATTTGGTCTTTGATACTTCTCTTTAGAATATTTATTTATTTTTTATTTTTTTCCCAAGAAAAATTTCCGCTTTCTTTTCTTTAACAAACAATTTTCTTATTTTTTTTAATAAAAACACTGGCCAATTTCAAACTCCAGAATATAAAAAAGTATTCTCTCTTTCAATCAAATCCATCTTGTAAGTGTAATTTTATATTTCATTATTTTAATTTGTTTATTGAACCGTTCTTTCCATTCTCTTTTATTTTATATTATCTTTGAATGAAAACTATGTAATAAGTTTGATTATATATTTAATTGGTCTGATTTATTTCTTTAACTATTTCTTCTTCTCTGTTCTCTTATTGGGTTAATTTTTCATGATTCATATAAACATAAAGTTAATATATATGGAAGGACTTGCATACCTTGACGAAATTACTCTGTGAAATTTAAAAATCAGCTCTACAAAGATGACTATTGGCTGGCCAAGCTTGATGGTTGTGGGAAGCAAAGCAACTTCAAAAGGTTATTTATTTATTTATTTATTTATTTTATTTATTTATTTTTTTTTTTTTTAACTTTCACTTGCATTAGCTTTCTACATAATAAGAAACCGAAAGAAATATAAAAATATGGAAGAGATTGAGTGTATTTATTTATTTTTTTTTTATTTTGTCTTTCAACGTCGAAAACGAGGTAGGGGAGATGAAAAATTAATATCAATTTTAAATGCTTGCTGACTCAGTTATGTTGACACTGTCCAACAGATTCTATGAAAGTAGATATTCATGTTGACAGTGTCTACTATTTTTTCATCATATAAGCTTAAAGTTGAACATACATAGTTTAACATATTATCTATTTATCTTATCTGTCATCTATTTTTTTTACAAACAACTGCTGCAATTCAAAACAATCACTCGGTCAAAAGTTGATAAACAAATCATTCTTAAATTATTAAGGTCTTGTAATTATAGATATTGCAATCTTTTATTAGTTTTCTTTTTAATTTAATAAATGATAAAATCATGACATATTAAATTCAAAGGAAAAACTTGTATGCACTTAATGCATTGAGTCCTAACCAATGAGTGCATGCCATACGGTAAGGAAAACTTATTTAATTGATTATTTTGATCACATGGCATGCACCAATTGACAGTACACATTGTGTCGGTGCATGCCCGATTTTCTCCCAATTGAGGGAGCGTTGAAGGGTTGCATGTCAAATCACCAATGAGAGTAATTGGGGGATTGAATTCAATTTTTTTTTTTTTTAATTTAATAATGATTTAAACATTAAATATTAAACTCAGATAACCACAGTAAAGATTAAATTTATTTATTTATTTATTTATTTTTTAAACGAACAGAGAAAGTAAACTAACCAGAGGCATCTAATGCCGCTCCATGTAGGGAGGGCATGAATCCAACCAACAACAATCTCTAACAGCCGAGAGAGCCGATTAGCCAAACTATGGGCAACTAAATTGCCATTCCAAGGAATACGAGAGTAGCAGATTAATTAAAAAAGAAATATATTAACAACAATAATACACCTGAAGGTTGCTAATAGGGGTGGGCAAGAGTTGATCGGCTCCCAACAAGGGTGTAGCTAAGCTGGTAAATGGACGAGCTTCGGGGTTTGGAAAAATGGCTCTTAGGACAGCAACTCGAATTCTACCGATGGTCAAAGCTTTCAAAAAAAATATTTGATCTTGGATTAATAGATATTGTTAAAAAAATAATAATAAATAAATAAATAGAAGTAAAACAAAGTCGATCAGTTTGATTTTCGGCCCAAATCATCCATGAGACCATGACTTCGCTCTACTGCTATCCAAAAAATATCTTCATACACTCATTTTTTTTTCCTACACCTGTGTTAAAAAATTGAAATTATTAATTGTACTCCTTACGCCCTTTAAAATACCAAAACTATCATTTAAGTATTTTTTTTAAAAGAAATTTAAACATAAATATTTCTCATTATACTCATTTCTCCCATTTCTCTTCATTTGCTTCTAACACCCAAAAAAAAAATTTCTTGAACATAGAGTTTCTTCTTAGATAAAAAAATATATTATATTCAAATAAAACACTACAACTAAGATTTTACTTGGGTAAAAATATAATACAAATTTTACTCTAAAACTAATTATATTTTTTTCCGTTGTTAATTGCATAATCAATGTATTGAATTATCTAAAAATCTTGACATCATAATGGTTTACACACTTAATCATCGTCATAGAAAACAACAACAATAATAATTAAACAAACAATAATATGCAGCTTCTTTTGTCTTAAAAAAAATCAGTTTTTTCAGGAAAAAAAAAAAAAACTAGTTTTTTCAATCACTAAACAAATCAATTTTTTTTTCTTAAAAAAAATCAGTTTTTTCAGGAAAAAAAAAAAAACTAGTTTTTTCAATCACTAAACAAATCAATTTTTTTTTCATTTAAAAATTTGGTTTTTGTAAAATCCGTCTAACAAGTTTTTCGGTTTACAAACTAATTAAATTAATAAGAATTTATAGTTGAATTAAAGTAAAGTAAGTGAGAAAGTTGTGTTTGAGAACCGCATATACTTGATTGAGTTCTACAATTGCTTTAAAATTTAAAAAAAAAAAAAAAAAATTCTACAAGACTACAACTGCAACAATTTTTTATTCAATCACAAAACAATAATAAAAATGAAAGTAAATATATCTGAATGCATTCGGAATTAATGGAATCAATTATTTGTTCATCCATTCATTCACTATATGTGGAATATATATATATATATATATATATATTTCCTAATTGATGTTAGGTTTGATTAAGTATATATTATTAGGGTTTATTTTGATTTGGTGTTCAACTTATGGTGTAGGAAATAAATTTAATTTCAAATTATAAAATCATATATTTAAAGTAATTAAATGTAAGGATATTTTAGAAATAAAAAAGTTTAATTAAAACATTGGTGTATGGAGATATTTTGTGAGTGGGAATAGAGCCACCTTATTTGTACACCTTAAAAATTGTATGTACACCCTTCTTGTAAGTACACTTCATTAAAAAAATTTAAAAACCCTATTTTGTAATTAAACCCCACTTAATGGCAAAAATGCCCTTTCTTTATTTCTATTGTATTGTAATTTTATAACTATACCCCATTTACACCTATTTTATTAATATTTAAAATTTTGTTATTTTATTTTTTGTTTTCCAAAAAAAAATCTTTGAACTCGTAAATACATAAATTAAACCAAAATGAATTGGGCTTTGAACTAATTTTATTTACAAAAGGTAGATTAAAATAACAAAAAATAAGATAATACACTAAAAAAGGACTAATTGCACAAATGATGACACGTCGTTGCAGTGTTGTCAAAAGATGAACAATTAAATTCGACCTCGTTAGTGTGCGAGTCATAGAGATTAGCACATCGACAATTAAGGGTATTGTTCCGCAAGGAGGTGGAATCTGCCGATCGTCACCGATTCTTGCCTTATTAGACAACACTCCAAGAGGACATGTGTGTTGTGTGTGCAAAGAATGTAAATAATACTGTAACTAAATAAATTATAAACAATAATATACATGGATAGAATGGAATGGAGAGATGACATGCAATGTGGTTACTCTATGATGATGACTCAACCGTAACAATCCTCCTAATTAAGCTCTAGAGTCACTTAGTCCCTCAATGTGCAAGTATATAATAGACTCGTGTCCCCTTAATTGATCTCTAACCTCTCTCTCGAGGTTTTAGAAATCGCATCCACACAATGCATGGATTAATTAAGTGCTGTGGGGCACACACATACGAGCCATGTATGTTCGGGTCAAATATATTGGTTATTTCGTTGGGCATGTAATGCGTAACCTCATGGGCTATATTACAGCCAATAATTCATTCACAATGGCTAGCCAAATACGGGATGACAACCAAGTAAAAATATTAAGAATACGAGATACACATACAACACGTATGTTATATGCTCATGTCCCCTTAATTAATCTCTAATCTCTCTCGATGTCTTAGAGATTACATCATGCATAAATGCTTGGATTCATTAAGGACTGTGAGACATACACACGAGCTCTACAAACCAGCCTAGTGATCTCTCAACAAATTGGTCAGATATAGAGGATATTACGTTAAGCATGTTAATACGAACCACGTGATATATAACACACAACCTAAGTATCATCCACAAAGTAGCTAACCGAGTGAAAGTATTAAGCAATGAAATACCCCTATAACTACATGAGCACAAGAGGAATTCAATTTGTCTTTACTCTAGATATAGATTTGGTTTTATCAATCCTCCTAGGATGGATAGATAAGGGAAACAAGTTTACCAAATGACAATGTGCAAATAAGTGATTGTTTTACATTAAGGACATTTAATCTAAGTTAAAGGTTCATTCTCTTGATTTGAGAATTTTTTCTATATCAATTTATTACCAGATCCGGCTAAGGATGGGCAATTGTGCCTTGATAACAAGACCCATTAAGCATAAGAATATGAACCAATGCCAATTTAGTAACTAAATGTCTGAACTAAGCCTTTCCTACTCTTTGGAGCCAATACTCAAACACTCAAATTACTCTAAACATGGTAATTTGGTCATCCACCAACATACAAACAACCATAGGAGCTAAATTTCATTCTCATACATTAAATTACTCTACTCCTAATCCCAATCATGCATACATATCAATTTCGAACCTCCACATACATGGATATTACAATTAAAGCTAAATTCATGAAATTAACAAAGAGTAAAACAAAACCCAAATGAATTTAAACACAAACATACATATATTGCACATGTGATGGTTTACAATATTTCCCAAATCTAGGTTACACATCAAAGAAGCAAGAAATACAAATAAATGAGTAAATAAGAGCAAACTCTTGAAGACAAGTCCTCCAAAGATGCTCTTAACCTTCCTAGCTCGGATTTGGTCTGAAAACAACTTCTATTTCCTTGATATTTACTCTAAAATGGATGGAGAAAGTGTAAAATGAGGTTGTGGAGATGTATGGGGAGCTCCCATGGAGGAAGAACCTCCATGGGAGCTTAGATTCTCTCCTTATTTGATGGAGAAGATAAAGAAGATGAAGAAAATGGAGAAATGTGTTTGGGCGTGAAAGAGAGAAGAGAAGTGAGATGGAGTGATTCTTTTGAGAAGAGAGAGAATAGGGGATATTTATAGTTAGGGAGGTTATGGTATGAAAATAGGGGTGAAAGGACGGTTTTGCCCCTGCTGAAAAGCCCTAAAAAACGTAATTTTGTGATTTTCGTGGTACGTCTCGTAGTACGCTTTAATGAGATGAATTACGAAATGCTTTTTGCTCAATGTCGCGGTACGCCATTTGGTCTGACACGATACGCTTTAACAAAACGTACTACAAAACTTGGCAGAAGTTCACCTTTTCTCATACGCGATACGTAACATGGTACGCTTTGACGAGACGTACTGCAAAATCTCTGTTTTGCCCTCCAAGATGCGTTTCGACCCGAAAACACCTCGTTTCCGCATGATATCTTCCCAAAACAAAATGAACCTGCACAAGGCTCACAAAACAAATTATATTCACAAAAACGCTAGAAAATGAGAACAAACGATAGGAAATGAGGACCTCAAAAGGTGTATAAATCATTCCGATCTACAAACACCCCCGACATTAGGTTTAATTGCACACATATGAAACTTTTGTCCAAAATTATACAAACCTCATATGCCGTTAGTTGTGCACTGTCAAAAGTTAACTGCTAAGGGGTAATCAAGTCTTTTTACCCGTTAATAAAATAAAATCATTATTAGTTATTTTTACAATTCTTAATTAATTGATTTTTCTTTATAAAAAAAAAAAAAGAATGGGTGGAAGAGATCTATTTCTCCATCCATCACACAATCTCAACCATTGATAAATAATTATAAAAGAATTAAAAAAGAAACTTGAAGGCATCTGATAGATTTAGAAGAATCCAGATCTATTCCAAGACCAAGAGATCCATCCACGGATTTTCATCAACAACAAAAAAAAAATTATAAAAAAAAGATTAAAGAGATCTGGAAAGGAAAGATCAATATCTCTTCTAAGAGCTTCATCAATGGAGCTGATGGGGGCTCCATCAGATGGATCCCTCTGTTGCCTCTCTCAAGGGCTGAAGGGTATCCCTCCATGATTTGAATACCAGCTACGTTGCCGCACGGAGATGCAGCAGCGTGAATGACTTTACAGGTAGATGATCCCCTGTTCCTCTAATAGCGATGGATCTAGGTCATCTCTCACTCACACCACCACAAAACCACCATCTCTCTCTCTCTCTCTCTCACATCTAGGTTCGACCCAAAAATGGAATCAAAGCAAATCTAGGTTCGAAACACATCTAGGTTCGACCTAGAACTGGAATCGAAACACTTCTGGTTTCGACCAAGAATTGGAATCGAACCACATCTAGGTTCGACCTGGAATTGGAAATGAATCAAACCCGGGTTCCAATTTTTGGTCTCCTTCTCTTCTAAATTTTTGTTCCAATTTTTTGAATTCTTAATACTCGGTACTTCCTGACTTCATGTTTGGTGGTGCACGAGAAATATACGTTGTTAATAAATTGTAGTTGATTGCACAAGAGAAGACATGTTTTGTGTTTGGATTTAATGAAAATGAGTTTAGTTAATGGTCAACAATTATAATGGATGGAAGTCAACTAACGGTAGGACATGTTTGTGCAATTTTGGACAAAAGTTCTATATACAAGCAATTATGCCTAATGTGAGGGGCTGTTTGTACAATTAGTCCTAAAAAAATAAATAAATAAACAGCAAATTGCCTTTAGTGCCAAAGGGAAATGCCCAGAAAACACATATATAGTGTGCCGTGTAAAAGGCCATACATATAAACAAAGCAAAAAAATCAATGTTAATGCTAATTTGCTATGTATGTGTTGACAATACGTGTATTACATAGATATAGCAAAAATAGAGAGTAGAGGTATAGAATTTTTCTCTCCTCATTTTCAGAGTAGTGTGGGTGTTTTAGGAAACTTTTTGAATTCATGATTGTGTTCCAATCAGAGCTACAGTCTGTATACGATTTCAATTTGTATTTAATTAGTTTTTATACGATTTCAATTTGTATTTAATTAGTTTTTAGAAGAAAAGTTAGGGTTTGAGAAAATAAAAAGAGTTTTATGACAAACAAAAAATAGGAAACTGGTTAATATAATTTTTTTTTAAATGAAAGGAAAATGATTAATAACTTGTGGTAAACTATTTAGTCTTTTTATTCATTTTAATTAAGGGTAATATTGGAATTTTAAAAATGTGGTAATTTGGGGTATACATACTGCTTTTGAGGGGTTCAAATATCACCACTAATTTTTTTAATCGAATTGATTTATCTCAACATGGTAACATGCCTTGACTCGAACCTATTTTTTGTGGTTCGAGTCGATTTGGTTTAATACGGGTTTTGGCTTAATGGACATGATGTGCATTTTGGACCTAATGAAAAATTTTCCTACTTGTTTAATTGAATGAGCTGTTTGGACCATAATTCAATGTCGGTATTTGAGAAAATTTTCACATATTAAAACTTATTTATCTATAATTCAAATATCTTGGAAGGGATAAAATGATTCGATCCAATCCTTACTTCTTAACTTCAAAGATGTCTGTGTTGAGTTCAAAAAAAAGAAAAAACCAAGAATTTAGGACTGGATTCCACAGCCGGCAAACAGTCTAAAGTTTTATGTTGATGGTTCTTCGAGAGGGAAACATGGTCCTTCGGGCATTGGAGGGGTTCTGAGAGACTCTTGTGGGAAAATCATGTGCTTGTTTTCCTTTTCGGTGGGGATTTCAGACTCCAACGCTACCGAGATTATGGCTGTTCAGAAAGCGACGGAGCTGTGTTTGTCTAATTCGAATCTTAGAGGCAGATTTATCTCAGTGGTGAGTGACTCTAAGGCCGCTGTTTCTTAGGTGAATGGAAGCTATTTCGGGAACATTTCTCACGTCCATTCGATTTATGAGACTCGCAGAAATCTGGACGAAATTTGTCACATTGAGGTTGTGTATGATTCAAGAGCTCATAATTCTTTTACGGATAGCTTGGCCAAAACGAGTTCTAGCTCTCATGGCGATTTCGTGGAGTGGGGGGATGTTTGAGTTTGCTGGTGGGTCGTAGTTGTGCAGGTGGTGTGTCTGGTCGTTTTGGTTATGTATGGTTGAGCAGGTGTTGTGCCTGGTCAGGTTGTTTGTGCTCTTTGCTGTTGCTGTTCTTTTTTCTTGTTTTTGTTCTATGCTGTGGCTTTTGCTGCTCTGCTTTGTGGGTTGCCTGTGCTGGGGTGTGGCTCTGTTTGAGGTTTTTCCTTGTGTGCCTTTGGGCCTTAATAAAACTTTCAAAAAAAAAAAAAACTCTTAAGTATTACAAAAATATTTATCTTAATAACATAAACGGAAGTCCAAATAATCCATAATATATTACATCATAATTCAAAATATAGTCCATAATAATAATGACAATCATGATAGAATGTTTGATATTAATAACGAGGGATGGGCATGGGGAAACGAGGGTGCCATTCCCCTAACACCCCAACCCAAAACCCCATATGGGGAAAATGGGGGATGTGGATGTTTGGGGGGAGGTTCCCCTACCCCCACCCATTTCTCCAATCCCCAATTCCCAATTCAGAATCCGAAATTCGACAATCCTCAATCTCCTGTTTCACCAAACTTTCTCTCATTTGAGTTAAAACTGAAAACAATTATACAAATAAAATTAAATAATAATCCAAATATACAATTCAAAAAAAAATTTTAAAAAAAATTGATTTAATTTAATTCAAAATAAATACAAGTTAGTAAAAAAAAATTTAATGTTTGAATATTAAAAAATTTAATATTTAGGGGATATGGGGTTTGGGAACCATCACATATTTGGGGGTGAAATTTCCCCCTAAACCCCCATAGGACCACATGGAGGTGGGTCCCATTGGGATATGCCTATCTCTATTAATAACATAATCCAAATTAAAGACTAGTCTTGGTCTAACATCTCCAAAACAAAAACAAAAGTCATTTGGTTGTGTGTAGGGGTGGACACAATTTTACGATTTATGGTTAATCAAACCGAACCAAACCGAAAATAAGTGTTCGAGTCGAGTTACCATGGTTATATGAGTCAATCTGATTAAAAAAAAATGAAAATTGGGTTTATAAGAGTCATAGATAGTTTTACCTTGCTAAAATCCGAGCTGATCCGACTAAACCGAGTAAATATTAAATATATATATATGTATATATATTATATAAAACTAAATATAAAAAAAATATAAGGTTTATTTAAGTAATTATACATATTTATATTTTTTTAGTTAAATATTAGATTTATATTGATTTAAGTTAATGAATATTGTTTTATTAATATTTTATATTTATTTATTCATTTATTTATTAAGTATCAACTACAATATGAATAGAATAATACACCAAACCCTATAATCTAACACCCTAACATCTCTCGCACTCACCCATGCACGCTGCTCAAGTATCTATTTGGACTATGCTAGCTGTTGGTGGAATGGGAATGTTGAGGTCACTTGTGGTGCACCTCTGAGAGAGATTGTAACACTCAAAAACGGAGAAGCTTTGAACTTTATTTCTCTCTTTAAATTTTCTTACACCACTCCACTGATTTTACAACACAATCTGAGTCCCTTTATATAGGGAACTGAGATGAGATTAAAGACAAACAAAAATAAATGCAAAACCAGCAAATTCAAACTTGGTTGGAAGATGGCAGTTGGGAAGAAGGGAGTTGGGAGATGGTTGTTGATGAGTTTGGACGGTGGAGGAGAGTCAACAATGTTGGCTTCTAGAAGTGGTTTTGCTGGAGGGTGGCTGACTTGTGGCAAGTTTAACATTCAACATCCCCCCTTAAACTTGACTCTCCATGCTTCGTCATACCAAGCATTGTTTTTAGTCTTTCAAACACATCATGTTTGAGCGGCTTGGTAAAAATATCAGCAGCTTGATCATATGTCCTGCAAGAGACTAGTTCCACCTCTTTATACTTCACATGCTCTTTGATGAAATGATACCGTGTATCAATATGTTTGCTTCTTTCATGGAATAATGGATTCTTTGCTAGTGCAATCGCTGACTGATTGTCAATGTAGACCTCTGTGGGATTAACTTGTGGAAATCTCAAGTACTGCAACACATTCCTGATCCAGATACCATGACAAACAGCTGAGCAGGCAGCAACATACTCAGCTTCACATGATGACAATGTCACAATGGCTTGCTTTTTGGATGACCATGTGAACGCTGTATCTCCCATAAATACGTAAAACCTGTGGTGCTTTTACGTTCAACCAGATCTCTTCCCCAATCACTATCTGAATAGCCAATAAACCTGCAATTTTCACATCTGGTATATAAAATACCATCATTAAGAGTACCTTTTATGTACCTGAGTATCCTCTTTGCTGCATTCAGGTGAGACTGGTCAGGAGTCTCCATGTATCTGCTGACTAGTCCAACTCCATAAAGTATATCTGGCCTGGTACACGTCAAGTATCTCAGGCTTCCAACCAAGCTCTTGAAATAGGTTGGATCAACATCTCCCTTTCATTCTTTCTTAACTCTAATCCTGTTTCTACTGGAGTTGTGACAGGATTGCATTTTTCCATACCAAATCTTTTCAGAATTTCTTTTGCATAGATACTCTGAGAGATGAAGATACCTTTTTCGCTTTGCACAACTTCAATACCGAGAAAATGAGCCATTAGACCAATGTCAGTCATCTCAAATTCTTTCACCATCCTCCTCTTGAAATCTTCAAACATGGCTGGATTGTTGCCGGTGAAGATCAAGTCATCAACGTATAGGCATGCATATAACAAGCTTCCGTCAATCTCCTTCTTCATATATAGTGCATGCTCATACGGGCATTTCTCAAATCTGTTCTTTTGGAAGTAATCATCAATCCTCATATTCCATGCACGAGGCGCTTGCTTCAAACCATATAAGGCTTTCTTCAGTCTTCACACTTTATCTTCTTTTCCTTTCTTCACATATCCAGGTGGTTGTTCCACATAGATTTCTTCTTCAAGAAAGCCATTCAGGAATGCTGACTTTACGTCAAGTTGGTAAATTTTCCAACTTTTCTGGGCTGCTAATGATATTAGCAATCTGATGGTCTCTAGTCTGGCAACTGGCGCAAAGACTTCTCCGTAGTCAACTCCTTCCTTTTGTTTATAGCCTTTTGCTACAAGTCTTGTCTTGTATCTTTGGACTTCCCCTTTCACATTCCTTTTGGTTTTGTAGACCCATTTCACTCCGATAGCTTTCCTACCTTTTGGGAGATTAGTCAACTCCCACGTCTTGTTCTTCTCAATGGATCGAATCTCATCATCCATTGCACTTCTCCATTTTCCTCCTTGGTTAGCCTCTTCAAAGCTAACTGGATCACTTGTCATCAGCAGACAATACAGAGTAAGATCTTCTTCCACCTGTTCTGTATATTCATACAGATCTTCTAGACTGCGTGTTCCTCTAGGCCTCATATCTGAGAAATCACGATCAATTGGTAATGGAGTGTCATACCTTTGTGGTGAAGGGGAACCACATTGAGGTGTTTGCTGATCTCTGGGTGTTTGTGTCTCTGTAGCCACTTCTCTTGTCTCTTCTTCAGGTATCAACTCCGCGCTTCTGGAAGCTTTAGTTTGATCCCAATTCCAGGATTCATTTTCTTCAAAAATGACATCTCTGCTGAAGATTACTTTCTTGGTGGTGGGGTTATATAGCCGATAACCCATAGTTCTGTCACCGTATCCAACAAGGATACACGTCTCTCCTTTATCTTCAAGCTTGGTTCTTCTCGCTTCTGGGACTTTGATGTAGGCAATAGAGCCAAAAACTCTAAGGTGGCTGACACTTGGTTTGTGAGTGCTCCATGCTTCGTGCGGTGTCTTTGTATCAAGACTCTTCGTAGGACATCTGTTTTGTAGATATACCGCACACAAGACTGCTTCAGCCCAAAAACTTTTAGGCATGTTTTTATCCTTTAACATGCTTCTGGCCATGTTAAGGATTGTTCGATTCTTCCTTTCAGCTACACCGTTTAACTGAGGAGTATAAGCTGGTGTAAACTGATGTCTGATTCCTTGTTGCTTTAGGAACTCCTGGAAAGCACCTGCAGTGTATTCTCCACCTTGATCTGATCTCAATGCTTTGATATGATAGCCACTTTGCTTCTCCACAAGAGTTTTGAACTCTTTGAAGTAGCCAAACACTTCAGACTTCCTTTTCAGAAAATAGACCCAAGTCTTCCTGCTGTAGTCATCAATGAATGTAAGGAAGTATTGATCCTGTCCATTTGATACTGGCGTCAATAGACCACACACATCTGTGTGAACGAGCTCAAGTGGCATGGTTGCTCTCCAATTTGCCTCCTTTCCGAAGCTATTTCTGTGTTGTTTGCTAAGAACACAGCTTTCACACATCTCATTTGGGTGATGGATATTTGGCAATCCTTTCACCATCTTCTTACTTCCCAGTTGCTTTAAACTTTCAAAATTGAGATGTCCATACCTGAGATGCCACAACCAGTCTTTGTTGTTGATGATGGCTGTTAGACACTTTGGCGTATCATGATGAATTGCGAGAGGAAACATCCTATTCTTCGTCATCTGGACTCGAGTAACCAGCTTTCCTCGAGCATCTGCGATGGTGAGTTGCATATTTTGAAGACTAATGTGATAGCCATTCTCCAAGAGTTGTCCGAGACTTAGGATGTTTGTCTTCATGTCTGGAACATAATAAACATTAGAGATGAAATCATGATCTTCATTCTTCTGCTTTATCATGACATCTCCTCTTCCTTGGATAGAGATTTTAGAGAGGTCACCAAATGAGATTTCTCCATGAACTTTCTCATCAAGTTCAGTGAACAAGTCTTTTCTGCCAGTCATATGGTTGCTGGCTCCAGAGTCAAGAAACCACACATCTTGATTTTGATAGGTTGAGTTGTGTGCCATTAGCATCAACGATTCTCCTTCAACCTGCTCTTTCTCTGTAAAGTTAGAACTTTCATTTACTTCATTTGGGATACCTCTGCACTCGTTGCTATAGTGCCCATATTTGTGGCAATTATAGCATTGAACGTTTCTTTTGTTAACGTTCGGACGGTAGTTGTAACTGCCTCTTCTTCCTCGTCCTCGTCCTCGTGAGACATGGTTTTGTTGTCCACGTCCTCCTCTACTTGCGTCTTTTCCTCCTCTGCCTCTACCTTTGGTTTCGGCATTTCCAGAACCTCTTCCACGAGATCCTCTACCTCGTTCTCTTCCTTGTTGTGAGGTCCCCCTTGCTCATATCTTTTTTCATGGAGGGATAACTTTGACTGGAGAGCTTGCTCCAATACTCTGTCGTCACTTCTTCTTGTGACTTTCTGCTCATGGGCTTGTAATGAACCCACCAGTTCTTCTACAGACATCGTCTCCAGATCTTTTGTTTCTTCCAGGGCCACCACTATAAAGTCAAACTTTGGATCCAATGATCGTAAAATTTTCTCTGAAATTCTCATGTCTTCGAGAGTTTCTCCATTTCTTCTTAGCTGATTTGCAACAACCATGACTCGTGTATAGAACTCTGCAATGGATTCATTAGATTTCATTCGTAAAGATTCGAACTCACCTCGTAGAGTTTGAAGACGGATCCTTTTCACTTTGTCAGCACCTTTGTAGGTCTTGTGAAGGGTGTCCCAGACTTCTTTCGACGACTTGGAGGAAGCTATGAGCTCGAACGTGGGTTCGTCTAGTCCTTGATAGATTATGGACTTAGCTTTACAATCCTTCTTTCGATCGGCTCTGAGAGTTGTTGTCTGAGCTTCTGTCATGGTTCCTTCAGCTTCTTTGGATGCGGGTTCTGTGTATCCATCTTCCACAATGTCCATAACATCTTGAGAACCTAGTAGGGCTCTCATTTGTATGCACCAATTGTCGTAGTTGTCTTTGGTGAGTTTTGGGATGACAACTTGCGCGTTTCCGTTGGCCATCGAGCTTGAACTACTTAGAACACTGATCTGGAGTCTGAATTTGCAAAAAATGAGTGCACGGTTGCGTCCAGAATGGTCTAAAACCTTGGAAAACAGTCCGGGTTTGTCAAAAAACGAGTTCGAAAGTGTCTGAAACGGGCGGTCAAACTTTTTGACAAAAGTCAACCAAGATAACGGAATATTCCTTTTCTGACGGAATATTCCAGACGGACTAACGGCGTTAGTGACGTCAGCAGCACTCACGGACCGGGTCGGATAACCGGGTCGGACAGGTTCGGGTCAGGTTACGGGTCGGACTTCGGGTCGGACCCTGAAAAACGGGCGAGGAAGACAACCGGCGCGTGACGGTGACGCTCCGGACGGTTGGCTGCGCGTGGACGGGGCGTGGATACACTCACTAACTTCAAACGACGCGTGACACCTCTCTTTAACTCCGATTTCGATGAAATTTTCACCGATACACTCCTTGAGACGAGTAGAACACACTGGTATGCTCAAATTTATATTTTGAGCACTTTGATTTCTGGGCCAATTTTGTTTTGGCCTCTGTTCTTCAAGTTTCCGGCTCTCCTGGGCTCTGATACCACTGTTGGTGGAATGAGAATGTTGAGGTCACTTGTGGTGCACCTTTGAGAGAGATTGTAACACTCAAAAACGGAGAACACTCAAAAACGGAGAAGCTTTGAACTTTATTTCTCTCTTTAAATTTTCTTACACCACTCCACTGATTTTACAACACAATCTGAGTCCCTTTATATAGGGAACTGAGATGAGATTAAAGACAAACAAAAATAAATGCAAAACCAGCAAATTCAAACTTGGTTGGAAGATGGCAGTTGGGAAGAAGGGAGTTGGGAGATGGTTGTTGATGAGTTTGGACGGTGGAGGAGAGTCAACAATGTTGGCTTCTAGAGGTGGTTTTGCTGGAGGGTGGCTGACTTGTGGCAAGTTTAACATTCAACACTAGCTAGCTATTAACATTCGGTTGTAATTGTTATTATTATTATGGACTACATTTTGAATTATGATAAAATATATTATGGATTATTTGGATTTCTGTTTATATTATGATTTTTTTTATATATTTTAAATATTTGGAGTTGTTCAATTATGATCCAAAAGACATATATAGTTAAACACATAGGTAACATTTTCGTCATGCTTATCCGGCCCAAAACCGTATTTAACCGAACCAACTTGAACCAGAAAAAATAGGTTCGAGTCAAGTACCGAGTCACCTTGTTTAAACGAGTCAATCCGATTCAAAAAAATTAAAACCTCGTACTAGTGAATCATGGACAATTTCAGTCGAAAACCGAATCGATCCAACTCTTGCCCACCCCTAATTGTGTGACACAATGACACTACAGTATGAGATTGTGAGAGTCTGAGAGAGATGGTGGGGAATAACGAGTTGAGTAGTGTGAGTTGTTGGTAAGGGGCGAGGGATGTATTGATTCTAGGATTTAGTCAAATTAGTATAATTCTATTTTTTTTTTTCATTAATATATATAATATTAAATAAAACAATATTTATTAACTTAAATCAATATAAATTTAATATTTAATAAAATAAAATATATGTATAGCTATTTAAAATAAACATTATATTTATTTATATTTAGTTTTATATAATATAAATATATATATATATATATATATATAATATTTACTTGGTTTATTTGGTTCGGTTCGATTTTGGTATGACAAAACCATTCATGACTCGCTTAAATTCGGTTTTCATTTTTTTTAAAATCGGATTTACTCGTCTCCACGGGGTGACTCTACTCGAACATGTATTTTCGGTTTGGTTTGGTTCGGTTCGGTTCGATTTATTTCGTACTATAAAACTGTACCCACCCCTAGTTATATTAGAAAAGCAGTTTCCTGCAACAGTAAAAACAAAACATCCGGTCCTCATGAGTATCCTTTAAGTTTTTCATGGATCTTGAATTCTCCATTCCCTCATTCCTTTTCAGCTCTCTTCTCTTTCTCATATTGGTGTTGAATATAAGAAAGAGATTCAAAAACAATGGCAGATCCATAAATCTACCCCCGGGACCAAGGAAATTACCTATCATTGGAAATTTGCACCAGCTTCTTGGCGCTCTCCCCCACTGTCAATTAAGAGACTTAGCCAGAAAATATGGACCCTTGATGCATCTGCAAATTGGAGAACTTTCTAAAGTTGTTGTTTCTTCAGTAGAATTCGAAAACTCATGATGTTATCTTTGCATCAAGGCCTTATAATCCGGCAGCAAATTTTTTGAGTTACAATTCTACTGATATAATCTTTTCACCATATGGTGATTACTGGAGAAAACTACGGAAGCTTTGCACCTTGGAGCTTTTAAGCAAGAAATGAGTCCAATCTTTCCGATCAATACGAGAAGAAGAGGCGTTGAATCTCATTAATCGGATTGCTTCGACAGCAGTAGGATCACCGGTTAACCTTACTGATAAAGTTTACTCGTTCACATGCAGTGTAACTTGAAGGGCAGCCTTCGGAAAGAAATGCAAAGACCAAGAAGAATTCTTATCGGCTGTCAATGAAACTGGGAAATTGTTAGGAGGATTTAATATTGAAGATTTGTTTCCTTCCATTAACATGCTGCTTCGATGGGTCAGTGGAATCCGGTCCCGACTAGAGAAGCTGCATCGTGTAACTGATAGAATACTTGAAAACATCATCAATGAGCACAACAACGAGGGCAAGACTACAACATCAGACGTTGGCAAGAGTAATAATGATGAAGAAAATCATGAAGATCTAGTTGATGTTCTTTTGAAAGTTCAACAGGATGGTGATATTATATTGACTATAGACAACATCAAAGCAGTCATCTGGGTAAGTATTTTTACCTCTTGTTCATTTTATGTTTCTAATTCGCCTTTAAGCATGCAGTCATCTGGGTAAGTATTTTTAACCCCACCACCTTTTTTTGTTTAGGTATTTATTACATTTATCATATTCGTCACTTTAAACAATTAAACCTCATCACTTTATTACCGATCGATGGAAGAAGTCGCGATCCCCAGAACTACACAAAATTTGTCTTACAGGAACATCCGTCATTAGGCTATGATAAATTGTACTAGTTTCGATAATTATTAGATGTGGATCCAGTACGTATTTTTTACAAGATTCTGATTTATGTGACGGTAAATACAAAAGTTTATCGCATATGATAAATAGATCACACACAAAAAAAAAAAAAAAAAAAACTGGAATCCCGAAATAGATAAATCCTCCTTATTTAAGTGGGTCTGGCTACATGGGTTTGCAAAAACATGTCGAGGCTTGTATTGAGTCGAATTGGGTCTACTGTAGTGAAAGATGATTAAGGGAGAGACTTTGATATAGGGCCCAATATAATGAACGGTGTCGTTAGGGCCCAATATAGTGAACGGTGTCGTTTGGAAAATCAATGACATTTCATTTAACATGTATGACAATTGACAACATCGACAATTGATCATTTCTTCTCACCACTGTATACTTTGGTGTTAAAAGTGTTCATCCAGTCCGACAATGTTATAAGTTCGAATGAACGCCACAGCAGGTGATATCTCAATATATATATATATATATTATGATCATTCTTCTCATAAAAAATACTTTATGTTTTCTATATAAATAGATGTGTGAAGATCGATAAAGTCACAAAACTACTTTGAATCTCAAAATGCACCATATGAAGATAATCCAATGTTGGATCTTTAGATTTCAATCCAATGTTTGACAAAAAATCAAAGATTTAAAAAATAAAATGAAAAAAGATTATCCATCTTATAACCCCTACAATTATATAGGTTAGTAGAGTATTAGTAGCCGTTAACAACTAAAAATTTATTAAAAAGGGAAAACATTTATTACAAATATAAATTTATTGCATTGACTAAGATAATAAATATAATTAATATTTTCCTTTTTAGATATTTTATTAGTTGTTAATCTATACCATTAGAACACATATTAACACTGTCCATAAACAAAACGCAGTGATCAAGATTTGAATTTACTAGGTTACACTATTAAACATGAAGCAATTATTACTGACAAATTTTGAAACGTTTTTTATTTATAATATTAAATTGTTGTGACAGTGATTTGAACCTAACATACTGTTAGGCCGAATAGATGCTTGTGCCATCAAATCGTACTAAGCAGTGGTAAATTTTGAAACGATGATTGAACATAGCATAAACACGAAACAAATTAAATATAACTGTTTGATGGCAAGTTCTGACATGATTAATTAAATGAATTATATTCGACTCACAAATTAGTAAATTACCATGCCAATCTATAATTTTGAACATGGATTATTTCTCTCAAGCCAGCAAAAAATAATCCAAACTTCTTTCTTTTTTTTATTTTATCTAACTCTGATTCATATATGGTTTAACCCTTTTATTATAATTACTTTTTCAGGACATTTTTAGTACCGGTATTGAAACATCTGCCACAACTATAGACTGGGTAATGTCCGAACTAATGAAAAATCCTAGACCGATGAAGAAGGCACAAATTGAGGATCGACCAGTCTTTAATCAAAAAGGTAACTGCGTAATTTTTTTGTGTTTATAAGACATGGTATATATATTAATGAATAGCCTTATAGCGCGGCCGAATAAATTAATCAATTAGGTTGTAACATTTATTAATGTATATATATAATATATATATATATATGCTTGACTGACTTCACATGTGAGTTCTATAACAGGTAAGTTGGATGAAATAGGTATAAATGAAATGAAATATTTTGAAAGCAATAATAAAAGAGACCTTAAGATTACATCCTCCGCTCCTCTGTTAAGTCCGAGAGAATGTAGAGAGAGCTGAAAAATTAAGGAATTTGATATACCCATCAAAACAAAAGTACTTATTAATGCATGGGCTATAGGAAGAGATCCGAAAAATTGGAGTGAACCGGAGAGGTTCGTTCCAGAGAGATTCATTGATTCTCCTCTACACTATAATGGGACACATTTTGATTACTTACCTTTCGGTGCTGGTAGGAGGATGTGCCCAGTCTACACCGAATAAAAAAAGATGAATAGTAAGAGATTCAACAAGCTTAAAAGTCTAATGTAAAACTAGACCAACATCAGATAATGGAGACTCCTTAGAAACTATTGAAGACAGTACAAGTACAAGGCTATTGAAGACAAATCTTATGTGCTCCAATAAAATTACTAACTACTTACTTACCATTGTTACCAATTCCCATTCCATTTCAAATCCACCAATTTTCTCAAACTCTCAACTCTCAAGTCTCTCCTGCTCGATTGTTCGGGTTTTTTTTTTTCTTGCAATTCATTTATTTTTATTTTTTTTTGTTTTAGTATTTATCTTGTTATTTATATTTTTATAGTTATTTATATTTTTATAGTTATTTCAAACCCATCAATTTCTCTCAGTCTCTTTTGCTCAGTCATCCAAGTTTTTTTTAACTTTTAATTTTTTTTCTTGCATTTTATTTTGTCATTTATATTTTTCTAGTCAGTTGTTTATTTTATTTTATTTTAATTACTATTGTATATAAAAATAATATTATGAACATTTTCTTTAGCTGTGTCGGCTGTCTTAGTCTACACCGATGCCGACACCTCAACCAGGTATAGAGATGCAAGTAACTGCACCTCAAGTTTCTCAGTCTCCAGCAGTTGCTCAAGACATACGTACGTGAGACACCTTAGCCAAACATTAAGATGCAAGTAGCTACTCCTCAAGTCGCTGACTCTCCTAAAGTGCCTTGGTCTTGAACGGTTGCTCAAGATATATATGAGTGCTTGTAAAGTTTTAAATTTGAATGCTCCGACGCACTACACCATAAGGGTACAAATGTGTAATCTGCCAAAAACAGTTTGAACAGGCTGCCTCTCTACTCTCCCTATCCCCATGTAGGCATACCTATCATTCATGATGTATGAGTGAATATATGTTACAAGCATCCACGTGTCAACTTTGCCGAACAGACATCACTTAATTGTTTTATGTATCCATTTTTTATTTATTATATGTACTAGTTTGTAGACCGCACAATGTGTGCAAATTAATTGTAAATTATAGCATAATCGTCATCAGATTTACATTTTAAAATTTCTCCATATTCTTCTATTTTTGTTTTCAATGGTCTAATTTCTTCAAGTGCTTCCTATATCAATCTTTTAATCTCATATTATGATAATTTTTTATCCTTTATTTTTAATTTATGGTGTAAACTACTTGATTTTCTTTTAGAGGAAGAAACAAAAGAATAAAAAAAAACACATGATACAGTAGGGTAAATATGACAAACCAACTAAAGAATTAATTGTTTGTGATCATTTAATTTCCTTGAAAGATGTGTATAGGAATATACAGAAAATAAAATAATTTCTATTGAATTTATAAAGGGATAAGGATCTTCTAGTGAACCAAAAATGTACTATTAA
This sequence comes from Acer negundo, assembly GCA_035582765.1. Taxonomy (NCBI): domain Eukaryota; kingdom Viridiplantae; phylum Streptophyta; class Magnoliopsida; order Sapindales; family Sapindaceae; genus Acer; species Acer negundo. The sequence goes on along the minus strand of CM069235.1, from coordinate 43,259,683 downwards.
GTGATATGTGCCTTTGAAAAAGAGTGGTCAGGTTTACTCTTTTATTTGTCCATTATAAATAAAACTAAAAGTACACCGTTTTTGTATGTACAAGCCCTAGGAAACTGCTCTAATTATGGGTTTTAATCTTTTTTTGAGCGCCTTCATCTTCTTCTCATTCGACAATTTGAGAAATATTTCTTCTCCTCTAACTTCGAATCCCGAACAAACTCTCTTTAAGAATATTACAGATTTTTTTGTTGTTGAAAATTTGTGGTTATAATTTATAAATATTTATATACTTCTCAGTTTTCACTCAATTTACAGATTAAATATTCGTGACTTTGAAAATGAGAGGCATTGACATTAGTGGAGGTAACGATGTATCTTGGTGGCTTAACGATTTTATTTTACTTTATTTATTTATTTTCTTATTTGCAATTTTTCTTTGATTGTGTTGGCTATCTTGGTCTACACCGATGTCTACACCGATGTCTACACCGATGTCGCTGACATCTCAGTAGCGACATCTCAGCCAGACATTGAGATAATGGCTGACCTAGCATAGGATGAGGTGGGGCACAAGCCACACCTAATTTTTTAAAAAAAAAAAATTAGTTTTTATTTAATATTATATTTATATAATAATTTAAACAAATATATTATACAAAGAAATCTAATTTTCCATATTTTTCTTCGTTCTTTCTTAATTATTATCAATTTTATTTCCTTTTTTTTTTTACTTGTTATCATATTTGAATAAATATCAACTTTTTATTTATTTATTAAAATATCATTATTCTTATTTTATTATTAATGTTCTAATTAATTATTCCTAAAATCTCAAATTATATATATATATAAACAATTGTCGATCTATATTATAAATTTATTGCATCAAAACTCGAATCACAAATATGAATTAATATCATGTTGAGTTATTTTGTATTATCAAATATATGCAATTCCTAGAATGGATCATCAGTATATAAATGTGGTTGAGCGTGTATGTGTGCTCGTGCGTGCATGTGTGTGCGCTCATGCGTATGTTTCTAAAATCATATGCTTAGTTTTTTAATCAATTTTCTTTCGTGGATAAATTAGAAATAGTTTTGACAACATAATCAAATAGGAGATACTGAATTAATGATAGCTCATTCAAATAGGTAGAGAAAACAATTATCAATAAAATTGATAAAGGATATTATGAAAAGATTATAAAAAAATAAAATATTTTCAACCAAGTTTAAAATGGTCTTGTTCACAAAAACTTCTTCGGATCATATTATTAAAAAATATATATATGAAAACAAAACTTATTACTCTTAATTGTGGTTATTAATAATATATTTTTTAGGTACCCTATCTCATATAAATTTCATGGTCCGCCACTTGATGCTAGTAGCTGCATCTCAAATGCCTCGGTCTTGAGTAATTGCTCAAGACATACATGAGGCACCTCAGCCAGACATTGAGATGCAAGTGGCTGCACCTCAAGTCGCTGAGTCTCCTCAAGTGCCTTGATCTCGAGCGGTTGCTCAAGACATACGTGAGCGCATACAAAGTTTTAAATTTGAATGCTCCAACGCGCTACGTTATAGGGAGGACAAATGTGTATTCTAACAAGAAAAGTGTGAATAGGATGCTTCTCTACTCTCCCTATCCCCATGTGAGCATACCTATCATTCATGATGTATGAGTGAAAGATGTGTATAGAAATATACGAAAAATAAAATGATTTTTATTGAATTTATAAAGGGATAAGGATCCTCTAGACTTCGGTGAACCAAAACTATGCTGAACTGTGCTTTTCAGTGATATGTGCCTTTTAAAAAAGAGTATGGTCTTGATTTACTCTTTTGTTTGTCCATCTTAATTAATAAAACTAAAAGTACACAATTTTGCAAGTCCAAATCCTAATAAACCAAGGTTTAAATTTGAATGCTCTGACGCGCTACGTTATAGGGAAGACAAATGTGTATTCTAACAAGAAGAGTGTGAACATGATGCTTCTCTATTCTCCCTATCCCCATGTGGGCATACCTATTATTCTTGATGTATGAGCGAAAGATGTGTATAGAAATATACGGAAAATAATATGATTTTTATTGAATTTATAAAGGGATAAGGATCCTCTGGACTTCGGTGAACCAAAACTGTGCTAAACTGTGCTGTTCGGTGATTTTCTTTTAGAGGAAGAAACAAAAGAATAAAAAAAAACACATGATACAGTAGAGTAAATATGACAAACCAACTAAAGAATTAATTGTTTGTGATCATTTAATTTACTTGAAAGATGTGTATAGGAATATACAGAAAATAAAATAATTTCTATTGAATTTATAAAGGGATAAGGATCCTCTAGTGAACCAAAAATGTACTATTAAGTGACATGTGCCTTTGAAAAAGAGTGGTCAGGTTTACTCTTTTATTTGTCCATTATAAATAAAACTAAAAGTACACCGTGTTTGTAAGTACAAGCCCTAGGAAACTGCTCTAATTATGGGTTTTAATCTTTTTTTGAGCACCTTCATCTTCTTCTCATTCGACAATTTGAGAAATATTTCTTCTCCTCTAACTTCGAATCCCGAACAAACTCTCTTTAAGAATATTACAGATTTTTTTGTTGTTGAAAATTTGTGGTTATAATTTATAAATATTTATATACTTCTCAGTTTTCACTCAATTTACAGATTAAATATTCGTGACTTTGAAAATGAGAGGCATTGACATTAGTGGAGGTAACGATGTATCTTGGTGGCTTAACGATTTTATTTTACTTTATTTATTTATTTTCTTATTTGCAATTTTTCTTTGATTGTGTTGGCTATCTTGGTCTACACCGATGTCGCTGACATCTCAGCCAGACATTGAGATAATGGTTGACCTAGCATAGGATGAGGTGGGGCACAAGCCACACCTAATTTTTTTTAAAAAAAAATTAGTTTTTATTTAATATTATATTTATATAATAATTTAAACAAATATATTATACAAAGAAATCTAATTTTCCATATTTTTCTTCATTCTTTCTTAATTATTATCAATTTTATTTCCTTTTTTTTTTTTTTACTTGTTATCATATTTGAATAAATATCAACTTCTTATTTATTTATTAAAATATCATTATTCTTATTTTATTATTAATGTTCTAATTAATTATTCCTAAAATCTCAAATTATATATATATATATATAAACAATTGTCGATCTATATTATAAATTTATTGCATCAAAACTCGAATAACAAATATGAATTAATATCATGTTGAGTTATTTTGTATTATCAAATATATGCAATTCCTAGAACGGATCATCAGTATATAAATGTGGTTGAGCGTGTATGTGTGCTCGTGCGTGCATGTGTGTGCGTTCATGCGTATGTTTCTAAAATCATATGCTTAGTTTTTTAATCAATTTTCTTTCATGGATAAATTAGGAATAGTTTTGACAATATAATCAAATTGGAGATACTAAATTAATGATAGCTCATTCAAATAGGTAGAGAAAACAATTATCAATAAAATTGATAAAGGATATTATGAAAAGATTATAAAAAAATAAAATATTTTCAACCAAGTTTAAAATGGTCTTGTTCACAAAAACTTCTTCTGATCATATTATTAAAAAATATATATATGAAAAAAAAAACTTATTACTCTTAATTGTGGTTATTAATAATATATTTTTTAGGTACCCTATCCCATATAAATTTCTTGGTCCGCCACTTGATGCTAGTAGCTGCATCTCAAATGCCTCAGTCTTGAGTAATTGCTCAAGACATACATGAGGCACCTCAGCCAGACATTGAGATGCAAGTGGCTGCACCTCAAGTCACTGAGTCTCCTCAAGTGCCTTGGTCTCGAGCGGTTGCTCAAGACATACGTGAGCGCATACAAAGTTTTAAATTTGAATGCTCCAACGCGCTACGTTATAGGGAGGACAAATGTGTATTCTAACAAGAAAAGTGTGAATAGGATGCTTCTCTACTCTCCCTATCCCCATGTGGGCATACCTATCATTCATGATGTATGAGTGAAAGATGTGTATAGAAATATACGAAAAATAAAATGATTTTTATTGAATTTATAAAGGGATAAGGATCCTCTAGACTTCGGTGAACCAAAACTATGCTGAACTGTGCTTTTCAGTGATATGTGCCTTTTGAAAAAGAGTATGGTCTTGATTTACTCTTTTGTTTGTCCATCTTAATTAATAAAACTAAAAGTACACAATTTTGCAAGTCCAAATCCTAATAAACCAAGGTTTAAATTTGAATGCTCTGACGCGCTACGTTATAGGGAAGACAAATGTGTATTCTAACAAGAAGAGTGTGAACATGATGCTTCTCTATTCTCCCTATCCCCATGTGGGCATACCTATTATTCTTGATGTATGAGCGAAAGATGTGTATAGAAATATACGGAAAATAAAATGATTTTTATTGAATTTATAAAGGGATAAGGATCCTCTGGACTTCGGTGAACCAAAACTGTGCTAAACTGTGCTGTTCGGTGATATGTGCCTTTTGAAAAAGAGTGTGGTCAGGATTTACTCTTTTGTTTGTCCATCTTAATTAATAAAACTAAATGTACACTGTTTTGCAAGTCCAAATCCTAATAAACCGTTTTAAATTTTGAAAACGTGATTTTATGGGTCTTAATGTTTTTTTGAGTGCTTTCATCTTCTTATTATTTGATAATCTGAGAAATATTTCCTCTCCTCTAACTTCAAATCTCGAACAGCCTGAACAAACTCTCTTAAAGAATATTATAGATTTTTTTTTGTTGAAAATTTGTGGTTATAATTTATAAATATTTATATACTTCTCTATTTTCACTCAATTTGCAGATTTAATATTCATGGCTTTGAAAATGAGAGGCATCGACTTTAGTGGAGGTGATGATTTATCTTTGTGGCTTAAAGATTTTATTTTACTTTTTTTTTCTTTTCTTAATTGCAATTTTTCTTTGGCTGTGTTGGCTATCTTGGTCTACACTGACACCGCCAACATCTCAGCCAAACATTATGATAACGGCGGACCTAGCATAAGATGAGGTGGGGCATGTGCCACACCTAAATTTTTTTTTTAAAAAAATAGTTTTTATTTAATATTATATTTACATAATAATTTAAACAAATATATTATATAAATAAAGCCAATTTTCCATATTTTTCTTTGCTCTTTCTTAATTATTATAAATAATTTTTTCCTATTTTACTTGTTATCATATTTGAATGCATATTAACTTTTTATTTATTTATTAATATATCATTATTCTTATTTTATTATTAATGTTCTAATTAATTATTCCTAAAATCTCAAATTATATATATATCAAAAATTGTCGATCTATATTATAAATCACAAATATGAATTAATATCATGTTGAGTTATTTTTTATTATCAAATATATGCAATTCCTAGAATGGATCATCAGTATATAAATGTGGTTGTGTGTGCATATGTGCTCGTGCGTGCTCATGCATGTGTGTATGTGCGCTCATACGTGAGTTTCTAAAATTATATGTTTAGTTTTTTAATCAATTTTCTTTTGTGGATAAATTAGGAATAGTTTTGACAATATAATCAAATTGGAGATACTATGAAGAATTTCAAGCCTAATTATAAGTTGTGATTTAACCTTGAGGAGGCAATTTCTAAGGTAATAGAGATTGGCGAGGCTTTGGAGTTTGATTTCAAAGGCAAGAAAGTGGGGATGGCTGAAGTTTTTGCAGAAGTGAAAAGGAAGTTCAAGTTAGGAAGGATTTATGAAGAGAAAGATTAGTAGCAGTTTTTCAGTTTTCAGTTGTTGGAGGTGGTTTATGGTATGTCTTCTGCTCTGCGTTTGTGACTTGGATGCTCTTCAGTTGTTGCTAGTGTTGGCTTTTGGGTTGGTTCTTGGGCATTTTGTGGGGTTTATAGGATGGTTTTTTTTCTAGGTTTTCCTCAGCTTGGGGGTTTGTGTAAGGTGCTGTGTTTGTTTCGCCCTTCTTGGCTTTGTTCCTTTTGAGTGTTCTGGCTTTGTTTGGCTTTTCTAATAAAGTTGACCGTTAAAAAAAAAAAAAATTGGAGATACTGAATTAATGATAACTCATTCACATACGTAGAGAAAACAATTATCAATAAAATTGATAGAGGATATTATGAAAAGATTACAAAAAAAAAAATAAAATATTTTCAACTATGTTTGAAATGGTAATATTTACAAAAACTTCTTCGGATCATAATATATATATAAAAATAATAATAATAATGAAAACAAAACTTATTAGTCTTAATTGTAGTTATTATTAATATATTTTTTAAGTGCCTCATCTCATATAAATTTCTTGGTCAGCCACTTGATGCTAGCAGATGCATCTAAAGTGCCTCAGTCTCAAGCAATTGCTCAAGACTTACATGGGCACCTCAGCCAGACATTGAGAGCAAGTAGCTACACCTCAGGTCGATGAGTCTCCTCAAGTGCCTCGGTCTCGAGTGGTTGCTTAAGACATACGTGAGCGCATGCAAAGTTGAGAGCAAGTAGCTACACCTCAGGTCGATGAGTCTCCTCAAGTGCCTCGGTCTCGAGTTGTTGCTTAAGACATACGTGAGCGCATGCAAAGTTTTAAATTTGAATGCTCTGACGCTCTACGCTATGAACAAAAATTCAATATTTTTACAAAGTTTTAAAGTTTTCAATATTTTCCATCCATGTAACAAAGATTCTTTTCTATGAACCACCAAAGTCCATCACTCAATTTCGTTCATTCTTGATTAATCAATTAATTTAATAAATTTTAGCTTCTAGCTGCTTAAGTTATTTCCCAGGAAAGCAATCATGTACAAATGCATCATTGTGATAAGATAATTTCCAGATAAGAAGAGAGATAGAAACAGAGAAGATACAGGGAGAGGAAGATACGATATTTGATAATTGATCCCCTCCTATTGAATTCAAAAGAGCCTTATATAGGCTTACAGATTGCAACTGCTCCTGAGAACAAGTAATGCAATGACCCACTACCAATATGGTCCCAAATACACGGAAACCACTTACATCACTTACTTTGAAAATAACCAACAAATAACACATCACTTACTCTGAAAATAACTAACAATAGCAACTAACTTATTTGACCTGACTTGGTCATCCTAACAGCTGCCAACTAACATGGCTTGCATGGTCTGTAGTGAATTATGCTTCTATCACATTGCATACAAGTTAATTATTTCTAGCATGAAAGAAAGCCTGAATCTATACACACGGCATATATGGATTATCAACTGTCTATATTCAACCAATTTGAATAATCCAAGAAACGTATTATTTAACGTAAACAAGTGCCACTTTTCTTCCATTTTTCACAATCCCATTTTTGTTATATGCGTGTAGTGTTAATGAATGATGAATCGATGCTATGTGGAGGTTAATTAGTATTAACTAGTATGCAGTTTGCATAATGTGTGAGTATCGTAAAATATAAATTGAAAATTCATAAAAATTGGACATGATTAAGAATTTTAATCCATCATATTTTCAATAAAATTAAAAAATTTATCATTATTGATTGAAAAACAGTAATCACCACTCTTATTTATAAAGATTTGGGAAAGTATATCAAGTTGAGTCTAAGAGTAAGAGTAGCTTATTCATATTCAAATGTTATTAATTTTTATAGAATTGCATACTTAGTGATTTATAGCTGCAAATAATTTTTATAGCAAATCACTAAGTATAGCTGCAATCTCTTCAACAAATAATTAGCTTTTGCAATATTAGAAGACCCATTTATCAAGAATATCGAGGTTATCAATGGATCCTTTTTTCTATAAAGGAAACTATTTAGTCATCTTTAGTTTCATAAAATTTGTCTTACTTAAAATATGTCCAAGTCATCTTTCGAAATATATATATATATATATATATATATGTCCAAGTCAGATTAAATTTTTCCAAGTGATTTGATAGAAATAAAATATAATTTGTGCTCGGAAACTTCTCTCTCTCTTCATGTGAATGCTACAAATAGCAACCAACTCTTCTTCTTTATCTCTTCTTCAAATTCACGGATCTGCTGTTATTCAAATCTTCTTCTTCTTTTTGTTATTCAAATTCACGTGTCGTGTCGTGCCTGTTAAGACTAATATTGATCACAGTCAGCATCAGCATAACAGAATTGATGACTCAGATTTGCCAAGTCAGCTTCAGCATAACAGAATTGGAGATTCAGTTATGCCAAGTCAACAATTCTGTTACAAATGGAAAAAAGAGGTTTGTGCTGATGAAAAAGCAAGTTTTGCGTGAGCATCTACTGATGCAAAATATCTCAATTGTCCAGATTCATTGAATGTAACTATATAAGCACTATCTAGTATCTTCTATACATACAAGGAAAATACATAAAAATATTGACATACATTCTCTGTTCTTACAACAGAATATCTTTTCTTCTAGTTTCTAAGTTCTTCAAAGTTCTTCGGTGCCGTGACGTGTACGAAATCGTGTTTTATCGGACCGTGTCTAGATCAGCTCGACTTAATTTATATGTTTAATTAATTTTAGAAATGTCTATTAGAAAATATGAATCAGAATATCAAAAATTAAATAATAAAAAAACAAAAAAATAAAAAACAAAAACAATAACAAAAACACGTACAATCAATATTTTTGCATTATACAAATAAGAATAAATTTTAAATAAATTATTTTAACTATTAATTTAATATTTTTTACATTACAAATTCAAAGTCTCATTTTAAATTTTTACCTAAAGCCCCATATATTCTTGAGCCGTCCTTGCTCTGATTTCAAATAGAAAAAAAGTGAAGCGAAGCTCAGAGTTATTGATATTGCTGTTAAGGCTTCAGATTGATTGGTAAGCTATCTTCTTATGTTGTCATTTGTAATCATATTGTCTTAATTAGCATCATCTCTAGTAATTTAATGCATTATAGTTTCAATATTTTTGTTTCAAATATATAACATCAAAATGTGTGTGTTTTTTTAATTATTTAATGGGTTTAGATATCTCCACCCATTAAAATGATTTTTACACCCATTTTCTATTATTATTTTGTATGACCAAATAAAATGACTAAAAGAGACAAAATAGATGAATTTAACTAAATCGAAACTATTTTTTAAACCAACCAACAGTTAAAACCCTAATTTTAACTCTAAAAAATAAATGATTATTTCATTTATATTTGTTTCCAGCATTCAGCATTTGTGATTTAGCATGACTAAAGTTTGCTTATGATGAGCTAGGGTTTTGGTAAATATTATAGGCATGAGTTTTGAGATATTAATATATCATTAGTAATGTAAGAGAAATTAGAATTTGTTTGAGTCGGAGAAAAAAATGGATAAAAATGGAGAAAGAGCGAAAAAGGAAAGAAAAAGATGAAGAACACCAAAATGAATTACTAAATAAATAAAATCAAGTTTATCAAAATATATTTTTATATATAGAAAATAATTTTATTTTTATGAGGATATTTTTGCTATTATCACCAGTGTTTACTGTAATTCTTAAAATTTTGAAATTCAAATGTGGGTGTATTTATCTTGGGTAGCAATATCTGCAACCTTATTTAATTTATGACGCGTTTACTAATTAGGAATAGAGGGAATTGGAATCAAGTCCCATCGAAAAGAGAATAGAGGAAAATTGAAATTAAGTTACTAAATTTCATTCGGTGTTTACTAACAATTTAGGAATCTAAAATGAAATTAAATTTATTCATTTTCTATTGTTTACTTAAATAAGGAATCGGAATAATATAACGTTGATTACAAAAATACCCTCTTCTATATAACATGTGAAATATTTTTTCTACTATGAAAACAATATTTTTTATAATATTGCTCATAACAATATAGTAAAATTTGAACAATATATATATACATATATATATATATATATTTACAGTATCTACTAAAAGTTGAATATTAGATACACACTTATGGAGACAACTTCAATAAAAAAGTAAAATAAAAATTGAAGTCTCCCGGTATAGCGCATATATTTATATACACATTGAAAAAAAAAAAAAAAAACTTTGCCACATTAATTAAAATAAAAACTCTAGCCGCATTAATTAAAAAATACATTATGTAAACCAATAAATCAAAAAAAGCTTTGCCATATTATTATTATTGTTTTTTATACGTTACGGTTCATTTTTTATTTTATATATATACAGTTTTTTTATACTTTATATATATATAAAGTTTATACATAGATATATATATATATATATATATATATATATAAATTTAAACTTCAAAAACAAAACAAAAATGGTAGAATCTATTTGCTTGCGTGAGTGAATGTGAAAAAACAAACAGAGAAGAAAAAGAAGAAGAGCAAGAGAGAAAATGCATGTGCGGAGATAGATAGATAAGATTCATCTATATATTTAAAGAATAATATATATATATATATATATATATAAATTACGTAGGGATATTTTAATAAAAAGATATGAATTCTCATCTTTAATTAGGAAAAGGAACTTGATTCCTAGGGTGAGTGGGGGAATCAAGTTCCCTTTCATTCAGGAATTTAATTCCCAATATGAGTTGGGTCCATAGAACTTAATTTTCCACAAAATTAGTAAATATATGAATTTAAAAATCAGGAACTTAATTTCCTTTCCCAAGAAGGATTCCTGATTAGGGTTAACTATGATTGTGGTGCAATTACTATTCTTATATTTAGCATGCTGTTTGCAGTTTCAAAAAATAAATAAATAAATAAAAATAAAAATCTTTTAAGAATGAAGTAACAGGAAACACGTCTGCAAATAGCAACTTCTTTACAAGATAGTTTTTATCTGGATCATCTAATTATGCTGAATAAATGGAATTATCATCTAATGGCATAACTAATTTGAAAATAACAAATTTCTTAGATACACGTGCCTCCTATATAATCCTAAAACTTCGATAATTGATGCTGCATGCCTTTGCATAATGTCTATTAAGAGACTATTGAGCTAATACGACAAAATCTGATCCATTTATTAAAATTTCCACAGAACTTAAACTACTCAACCAAATTCTATCAAAGATGAAAACAATGTTTCTTCTTTCTTCCCTTGTTCTGCTTTAAATATAATCTAGGTTGCTATTTCTACGTCCATATAAGTGAAAAGTTTTGGCTCAAATGCAATATATTTTTCCTTAATGTTTAACTTGTGTAGATGTTGCTTGATGTCATCAAAGAACATGCTACATGCCTACATATATGCTATACAATTTCAAAACATTCTCTTTGATCTCCTTCAAATTTTCTTTCAATCCAATCACTTTTCTCTTGCCAATTCATGTTTAATAGCTCTGCTAAGGAGGCCATCTTAATCAAGATACACCAGAACAATGACCTGAACTCTCCTCTGTCAATATTCACATTTTGATCCTTGTCAAACCTCTCAAAAACGGAATCACAAACACGGTTGATCTCTTCTTTTGATTGTGGTTCACTTCTGGTACAAAGAACCCGCCAAATGACATGTCGCGAGAAAGCCCTCCTTTCCCAGAAGCATCGATCCGTTTGAAATATTCATTCACGTAATCATCAAATATTCACACAATCATCGAACACATTTTTGTTTTCGATACATTTCATCAAGGTCGAGCCAGTAGGGAGACCTACATTCATATTGCTACAAGCGAAAGGGTTAATGGTTGATCAATTCTGTTTTGTTTTTGTATAAAATGTTTGCTGTAATTTGATTTGGTTCATGTTAAAATAGATATGACAATTTACTTCAAAAAAAAAAAAAAAAGATATGACAATTAGCTCTATAAATAAGGAAGTCCTCACTATTGATGGGGCTTTAATTTAGAGGTTTTTGTTACCAGCTTTGTGCTAGATGTTTCAATGGTCAACATGTGTTTTTAGCATTTCTGGTCTCAAACTGGATAGGTTTTTTTTTTTTTGTTTGTTTGTTTGTTTGTTTTAAATCAAAAATAAAATCTGATACCGATTGAAACCTAACGTGATTAACCATTGTAAACACGGTTAGGAATACAACTCTCATTAGAGAGGGTTCTCCCCAAATTTTATAATCTAATGAACAAATGTGAGATTAGAATATTTGTCACAAACATAACGGAGGAAGTGCATTATCACTTGACTAAGGGTGGATATGCTTTCTCTCTTTTTTTTTTTTTTTTTTTTTATGAATTTCAAGTCATGCAATTTATATTCATTATATTTTTTTTCATACTATTTTTATGATTCTTTAATTGAAGATAATCATTGAATTCCTGGTATAAAATGCAGCCAAAAATCAACCCTATAACAAATTTTGCTATATATGATCAATTGGGCTAGATATTTTAAGAGATTGGAGGAAACTAATAATAAAAACATTTTTATATGACTAGAAGAGATTACAATAGGTTTCAAAAAATAAGAGATTAATTACTCTGGATACATAAAGATAATATATGATAGTTTTGTAGAAATTCAAAACCGAAAATTTGCTGAAGGTGTGAGAGAGTGTGCTTCAATGTCTTCCGGCCAACCCCGCGTGGTGACAACAACCCGGATACAAATGACTACATGTGATAAATGTCTGTTCAAATCTGTGCTTTTTTTCTGTTTTGATGACAAGAGGCAACCCAACAAAGCAGTTTATCTATGGTTTTTTTGGGATGGGAGTCATCAATGATGGACCTCTTTATTAGTTAGTCCTTTTCTCATTTTCTGTGTTTATATGATACCGGATTAGTTGTTTCGATATATATGTTAATATTTATATAATTGAATGGGCTCTTTTGATTGATCAAAAAAAAAAAAAATGTCTTCCGGCTTATGCAATTCTCCCACAAGCCCAAGCCATCAATTGGAGTCAAGATTGATATATATGATCCATGTTTTTTCTGGTGCGAATGTAATTTCTTTTCTGTATATGTAACATTATGTGCAAATTATGAGGCTGCTTTACAATGTTTAGTGTTTTACAGAAGCATTTCAGTATTTTTCAAATTATATCATCCAAATCAATGACTGGTTCTTTACTGTTCTTGATTCATGTGTTAATGCATCCACTTGCACATGGTTGCATTTGTAAAATGTCATCCATTATAATCTGTTATATTTATGTACACAATTGATATTATTCTCTCGTTTTGTTTTATTAGTGAAATAAAATTTTAGATTTATTTTTATACTTTTACAAGATAATGAAAATATTGTGATGTAACACTTAAATTTTACTGTAAAAAAAATAAAAAAAATAAAAAATAAAAAATAAAAACTTAAATGTTGATACCAATATAAGAGGTTATTGTGAAATTTAAAATTATAAAATATGATCAATTTGGTACCACTTTGACTATTAATGAAAATAGTAGGTTGATCATTGACCAATGTGGTTTGATAGTAAAAGGAGTTTATTTAGTTCGTTGTCCATTTTTCAAGTTCAAATCATCATCATTGAAGGTGGTATATAAATACGTATAGACAAACTCATCAAGTCTTAATCATACAAGTCGTCACTCAACTAGAAGGGAGGTTATTTGCTATATTGAAATATTGAAACTAGTTTAATGGGCTCAAGTGTTCCCACTAAGAGCATTTCTTAGAGGAATGGGCTCTTTATAATAAGATTTCATTGTTTTTATTTCGTTGTGTTTGGTTTAAACTTTAAAGTATGTAAGAAATAAATTTTGTAATAATTTTCCTTTGATGGCATTTCATCTTGTTTTTAGGTATAAATATTTTTTCATTTATATGAATAATAATTGTTGTATGTATATTTTGAACTAAGAGACACGTCAGCAGTATGGATAGGAAACATGGAAGAATAAATCCACGTCACTTCTTAATTAGTCAACGGAGGAAGCATTGAACCCTTGACACGTCATCAAGATCAGCTGAAACCAGGACTGTATTCACCAGATAGCTCAGCCCAAAAAAAGCTAGGATTGTACTCGCCAAAGACCTTTACTCGGCCAAGACCTGCTCAGCCAACACTTTTACTTGGCCAATATGGCAAAAGTAACCTTATTGAAGTAAACCTCGTCGAGCAAGGATTCATTCAGATACAAGGTTTCACGAGTTGCACCCCGATAAGGAAATACTCTTATTTTCCCTCAAAAGAAGTCTGAATAGGAAAAGACTGAAAGCGCCCTGGAAGAGACATTAAACTGGAAACAAATCCCAATTAGCCCACAAATACAGGAATCCTAAAACGATTCTATTTGGGGAGTCTGTCATCTACACAACGATAACAAAAAGGAAACCCTAATCTGCTTGATATAAATAGGACCATGTAGCCTACGAAAAGGGGGGTTGAATCCTGGAAAGTTGAGAGTTATTGTATGAGAGAAGAACCAAAAGCTAATCATAGTATTATTTTTCCTGCACTCAAGGGGAGCCGTGGTTTTTTCCCGTTTCTTGGGGTTTTCACACAAAAACCAGTGTTTTGCATGCTTTTATTTACGTTTTTTTCTTTTATTAATGTGATATTATTGTTGGACGTGTGGCAATCCAGAAATCACCTTCAACAATTGGCGCTAGAAGGAGGGATGAACGAAGAACTTCGAGGAACCCTCACAAACAGATCCAAGAGATATGAGCAACACTAACGACAAAGACGGAAATTCCGATGGTGATAACCAACAACAGGACCCTGAGACAACCGGACTAGTAGGAGACGGGACGTCGATGACAAGGGAGCAGTCGATAGTGACATCAGAAACCAGAGTTGCTTACCCAAGAACCCTGCAGCACTTCGAAACCGCCTTGATGAACCTGGTCAGCGAGGCCAACAAGCTGAGGCTGACGCTTCCCATCGGCTTAGGGATTTCTTCTTCCTACGACCTGACAACAAGTACACCCGGAGATCATCAACCAGGAAGGTACGGTCGGAAGTTCACATTGCAACCCCAGATGCCCAAGCGAAGCTGTCTGCAGAGGGGGCCCTTGAAGATCACCTTGAAACCCCCGAAGGAAGAAGGAAAAAGAAAAGAAAAGGTTTGCTAGGCGAGGGAGAATCACTGGAAAAGCAAAGCCATGGTCAGCCGCATGGAATAATCCTCAACAATGCTCACTAGAAAAACCGCCGGAGGCATCGATTCGCTCCATCTGAGGAAAAAAGCCCTCACTCGCGAAAGAGCTTGCGGTCAAGAAAGGGAAGGCAGAGGAGATCTAAAAGCATAGACGATCAAAAGTCCGGAGGAAGCATAGACAGCGGAGAAAACGGTTACCGAAAGATGACTATTAAGAGCCAGTTCGGCCCTGGGGTAGAACCCACAGGTCGACGAACCATTACCCTCTAAGAACTATCAAAGAAAGTCTCAGCAATGGCTTGGAGATACGGGCACAATGCCTCATTAGACGAGGAATCAGACAATCCTTTCGTCAACCAAATTCCTAGAAAGATTCAAGATGCCAACCATAGAACAATATAAAGAAACCAGATATCCAAAGGAACACGTTAGGCGATTTCGTAACGTCATGGCATAAAACACATCCAACGATGGACTCTTGTGTCTAACCTTCCCACAAAATTTTAGGGACCTCGCTTCTAAATGGTTTGGACGGCTCCCACCCAGAAGCGTTAACAATTTTTCAGGTTTCAGTAAATCATTCGTAAGGCAAGTTATGGGGAGTGTGCAGAGGAGAAAATCACTCGCCCACCTTTCAAATTTAAAACAGGAAACGAGCTAGTCCTTCAAAAAGTACCTGATGAGATTCAGCAAGAAAGTTGCCCAGATTGAAGACGCTAGTGATGTAGCTATTATAGCTGCTTTCACTAATGGGTTGCAAAGTGGTCGATTGTCTTTTGACCTACGGAGGGACCGATCAAAAACTTACGAAGAGATGATAGACATAGCCAGCGATTACGGTCTAACCGAAGAAGAAGAGGTGGCACAAGGGGGTAGCTACGTATATGGCCATAAACCAAATGTGAAACCAGAATCTAGAAACGAAAAAGCAAAAGCAAAAACAAAAACAAAAACGCAGTTGCGTGATCGTCGAAAAGATGAAAAGAGTCGAAAAGATCAACCCAAGGGAAGCCAAGGAAGCAATCGAACCAGTGGGTTTCGAAGTAGGTATAACAGCTACACTCCTTTAACGGGTGACCAAGAGGACATACTTTCAGTAGTTGAAGATAAAGGGCTTGCCAAGTACCCCCGACAGCAATTGGCTAACGCCAAAAGGGACACAACAAAATATTGTCGCTTCCACAAAGATCACGAGCATGACACATCTAAGTGTTTCCAGCTACGTGTCCACATAGAAAGTCTGATCAGAGATGGGCACCTTAAAGATTTTACCTCAAGAGGAGACAAACATGGTGGTTGCCAGGACAACCATCGAGGGAACACACAAGATAAAAGGAGTCCAAGAAAGAGCAGTCCCAGTGCAGCGATAAACACCATATTCAGTGGACCCCAGACTGATGGAAACAACAGGGAAAGAATGTATGAAGTTCGAGAAGTGATGCACGAAAACAGAAGTTCAGAAGTGAACTATGTGTAAAGAAGCCCTAAGAGAGGCAAGGAAGGATAGGACCCGATAGTCTTTACGACCGAGGACTCAGAAGGAATTAACGTAAAACCCAACGACGCAATTGTAGTAGGTGTCCAAATAGCTCACATGGATGTACTCCGGGTGATAATAGACAATGTAAGATCGGTTGACATTCTGAGCGCCAAGGTATACGATGAATTGCAGTTGGATAGGAAAGACCTAGAGCCATTTCACGTATCGTTAAAAGGGTTTGGAGGCGCAGAGGTAAGGTCCTTGGGAACCGTGAAACTGCCGGTAAGATTCTACATAGCACCATATCGAAGAACAATCCTGTTGGAGTTCGTGGTTGTCGACATTTATAACTGGCCGTCTCGGCCGACCATTCCTGAACAAAGCCCGAGCGGTCACGTCAACTTATGTACTAAAGGTAAACTTTTCGACAGAATTTGGGATTGGAGAACTCAAGGGATCACAAGAAATAGCTCACCGAGCGAACCTATCAGTCTTTAAGGACAAAGTCGGAGTGGAAGCGTTGAGCATATTCGAACTCAACCAAGCCGAACAAGAAGAGGTACCAGGGGTCTTCGAACTGGATCCAAAGGATAAGACAAATGAGGAAAAAGAAGAGCCAACTAAACCAGTCATCTTAGATGAAAAAGAACCTAGCAGAACTGTTAGAATAGGTGCAAGGTTGGCCGAATCAGTCAAAACCGACATAGCAAACTTGCTAAAAGAATATGGGGGAATCTTCGCATAGAGCCACGAAGATATGCCATGGATCAACACAAATGTGATTTCGCACTATCTGGCTATAGATGACCAAAGCAAACCAGCGACGTAGAAGAGAAGGAATATTAATCCAGAAAGAAGTACGACCATAAGAGAAGAAGCGGCCAAATTACTCGCAGCATGGTCAATAAGAGAAGTTAAATACCCTGAATGGGTAGCAAACGTCATGCTCGTGAAAAAGAAAAACAATCGGTGGAGGATATGCGTGGATTTCACAGACTTAAATAAAGTTTGCCCCAAAGACAGCTTCTCATTGCCAAGAAACGAACAATTAGTTGACGCGACTACCGGACATGAACTTTTGAGCTTCATAGACGCTTATTCTGGGTACAATCAGATCAAAATGCATAAGTCAGACGAAGACAAAATAGCATTCACTACCGATCAAGGGTTATACTATTACAAAGTCATGTCATTCGGCCTGAAAAATGCATGAGCAATGTACCAACGGTTGGTCAACAAAATGTTTACCAGTCAAATAGGGAGAAATATGAAGGTTTATGTCAACGATATGCTAATGAAAAGTTTAACAATCGATAGGCATGTGAGTGATCTACGGGAAACTTTCGATGTGTTAACCAAGTACGGCATGAAGCTGAATCCCGCCAAGTGTGTATTTGGCGTGCTGTCCGGTAAGTTCCTCGGGTGTCAAGTGCATCAAAGAGGAATAGAAATGAACCCCGACAAGATTCAGACGTTAGCTGACATGGTTTCACCGAAAACCATTCAAAAACTTACAGGATGTTTGGCACCATTAAACAGGCTCATATCAAAGTCAACCGACAAATGCTTACCCTTTTTCAAGGCTCTCAAGAAATGTAAAGGGGTCAAAGGGAACGAAGATTGTGAACGAGCCTTCCATGCTCTAAAAGAATACCTCGGCCAGGCCCCACTGCTATCAAAACCTCATCTATGAACTAACACCGTTAGCATTCTGTTCGTGTTGCCTGATTTGACTATTATAAAGTCTAAAATGCCCATATTTAAACTTCACTTGTATGAATTGACTATTATACTCTCATACTTTTATCAAATAAATTAATAAAATGATACAAAATGGAGGAATGTTAACTTACAAATGAGAAGTTATTTTGTGAACAATTTTATCCCTAAAAATAATAAATTACAAATGAACCAAAAGCATTATTTTGTACACAATTGATATTATTCTCACGTTTTGTTTTTTTAGTAAAATAAAATTTTAGACTTATTTTTTTACTTTTACAAGATAATGAAAATATTGTGAAGTAAAAATTAAATGTTACCGTAAAAAAAAATAATAATAAAAAAAATAAAATAAAATAAAATAAATAAATAAAAACACTTAAATGTTGATACCAATATAAGAGGTTATTGTTGAAATGTAAATTATAAAATATGATCAATTTGGTACCATTTTGACTATTAATGAATATAGTAAGTTGATCATCGTTCAATGTGGTTTAGTGGTAAAAGGAGTTTATTTATTCAGTTGTCAATTTCTCAGGTTCAAATCGTCATCACCGAAGGTGGTACATAAAAATACAGTCAAACTCATCAAGTATTAATCATACAAGTCGTCACTCAACTGGAAGGGAGGTGCATCGCCATCTTCACTGAGAGCCGATATGCTATATTGAAATATTGAAACTAGTTTAGTGTGCTCAAGTATTCCCACTAAGAGCATTTCTAAGAGGAATTGGTTCTTTATAATAAGATTTCATTGTTTTTATTTTGTTGTGTTTGGTTTATACTTTAAAGTATGTAATAATTTTCCTTTGATGGCATTTCATCTTGTTTTTAGTTATAAATATTTTTTTCATTTATAATAATAATAATAATAAAATTAAACATGATTGATGGCTAAAAACATGACTCATAATGCAATTCAGAAATGGTTTCCCTGTGTTTTGTGATTTAATAAATAAAGGCGAGACTCGAACTCTTGTTATAAACGTGACAAGAGAAGACTAGAAGTACACAATCAGTTTGTTAAAAGTTGATGAATTTTTTTTTGTATGAATTTTCATGTCATGCAATTAATATTCATTTATACGCAGCAGAAATCAAGCCAAACCTTTTTACATGATATTTTTTGCATTATCATTGATCTCATTTCATTCAAAGCCAGCATTTTTTAAGTGAATATATACAAAGCCAGCATGATTACTTTATTGTTAACACTTAGCACTCACAAGGAAGAAAAAGGTAATCACTTATTCCTATCACATGCCAAAATTTAGCCCAAAATTTTTTTTGTTACATATCGATTTTGTTAGATATTTTAAGATATTGGGGAGAACTAATAATAAACAACATTTTTAAACGATTAAGAGAGAATGAAAGAGAGATCATGGATGCAAGGTTATTTTGAAACAGTCTTGCTGTTATATTCAAAATATGTTATCCCGAGTGCATAACATTGTATTACAAGTCCACGCTATTCATTAATCAGTTTCATTGTGGTAGCCAGGGGCGAAATTAGAGGGGGACTCATAATTGCAATGGCCCCCCAACCAATAAAAATGTTCCAAGTTTAAATTATGGAAAAATTATGATATAATATTATATAGATAATAATATTAGCTTGATTCATCCTATTATTTTAATAATATTAATTGATTAATAAATATATTTTCTATTTTATTACCCATAATTATATAGGATATAAAATCAATATCTTTTCCTTTTATGATTTTAATTTCTGATTAAAAAATAATAATAATAAATAATTTCCTATTATTTCATATATTATTATCTAGTCTAATATACATTATTATTTAATATATTTTCATGGTAAAAAGCTAAGTAAATATCGGAGGCTTACTATCTTATTTTACGGTACTCATTGTATCTTGATACAATTCTTTGAGTTTTATTCTACATTGTTTGTTAATTTTAAAAAAAAAAATTGATTTTCGAGATATATATAAAAGAGGATAAGCACAAGGATAAGAAGCTCAGAAATTTAACATAAAACGGTTCCAAACCAACATAATTCAATTATCAACACAGAACTGATTTAAGACAAAAAACCTAAACAAAGCAAAGTCTCTTCAGAACTTCAATCAACAGAACAAAGGAAGACAGATGTTATAAAACAATTTGTTTTTTCTTTTTCTTTTTTAAGAAAAAAAAAAGGGATATTCGGATTGAGATGATTATCATTTCAGCCCATGAGCGTACTCAGTGGTTGCCTTGGGGCAGGGGCACCCGACCCGGGCCCTTCACGTCCAGAGTCCCCAAATACATATGCTGAGTTTATTTGTTATGAGTTGAATTGTGAAATAAAAAGAACTCAAAAAATAGGTTTACTTTACTTACTAAAAAAAAACAGAGTTGATTACTCGAGCAACTAGTTTCGTTTCTCCCTGTTTACTTTACTTTATTAATTTTCTTTCTCTTTTTTCTTAATTGATGTTGTTAATGAACACTAGAGAAGAAAAATTTATGATTTTTTTTTTCCTTTAATTTGTTTCTGAAAAGAAGGAGATGGAGGTCTAGTTTCCATGCCAAATCGCCCCCAAAAAAGGTTCTTTATTATTTATTTATTTATTCTTAATCGATATTCTATGAAGAATAAAATGAGTTTTTATTAAAATGAATGTTTAATAAAATGAGTTATTTTTTTCAAGATAAATTCTTCTAATTTCATACAATTCTACGTAAAAATCTAACGAACTTCAAGAGATTTGTGAATTCCACAAAAATTCATTACTTCAAACAAATCCATCCAACTCCTGAACTCCAACCAAATCTAGATTGAATACACACCCTAAAAAAATAGAATCGGGTTTATACATTATATATATATATATATATATGTTGAAAAAGAGTGGCGATATTTGCACCCCTCCTCTTTTTATCTGTACACCACATTACAATTTTTTTAAATATGAAATCTTATAATCATACCCCACACATTACCGAATATACTCTTTTTTTAAAAAATTAAAAACATTACAAATAAAAAAAAATTATAAAATATATCTAAAATATAAGTTTTCTATTTTGCACTTTTTAATGTCTGTTAGATCTTTTTTTTTTTTTTTTTTTCACATAAAACAAAATAAAAAGGAAAAATGAATAACTCATAAAAAAATAAAAAAATAAAAACACATACATCTCCTATCCTACGTCTTCACCTTTCCGGAGAGAATGTTATAAAATACAGATTTAAAAGAGTGGGAGGAGTCACGAACACTCCTCATAAATTTTGGAGGCCATCTTTTTCTAATCTAAGGATGGAGCAGCCTCCTCCACCTTTTCTTGGGAGAACGATAATGAGTATCCTACTTTTTTATTTGGATTTTTGTTTTTTATTATCATTTTTAATTTGATTTATTTTATTTTATTTTTGAATAAAAGATTTAGTTAGTTAAAATTCAAAAAAGTAACTAGTTAAAAAATTATATTTTCTAATTAAAATATTTAATTTAATTTTTTAAAATATATAAATTTATGATGTACATACCGTCCAGAGGCCTTAGAAATGTCAAGAACGGCACCGAGCATACCACTGAGTACCTCAGTTTTACCACAAGGCCAAAAAAGATTAGAAGCCTGGCATTCATTAAAGTAGGCACCTTTCTCAATTTTTGGTGATTTGCCACAAACAAAAAGATATAACTGTAACGCTGTCAGTCAGTATAAGAGCTCAATCAAATTCTTGTCATGCAGAAGCACCGCAACATACCTTCATTTCTTCATAATCCCATGCAAGTAATTTGTCATGAGTTTCATGCTCTTCTGAGTCACGATCAATATTCCCATTTTGATTCTGGTCAAACCTCTCAAAAACGGTATCACAAACACGGTCGATCTCTTCTTTTGATTGTGGTTCACTTTCGGGTACAAAGAAACCACCAAATGACATGTCGTGACTCGGGAGAAAGCCCTCCTTTCCTGGAAGCATCGACCCGCTAGAAATATTCATTCATGCAATTAACGAATATTCACATAATCATAAAATACATTTTTGATTTCGATAAATTTCATCAAGATCGAGCCAGTAAGGAGACCGACATTCATTTTTTCTACAAGTGAAAGGGTCAATGGTTGATTAATTCTGTTTTGTTTTTGTATAAAATGTTTGTTGTAATTTGATTTGGTTCAGGTTTAAATAGATATGACAATTTACTTCCAAAAAGAAAATGATTTATATAAATAAGGAAGTGATGAGGCTTTAATTTAGAGGTTGTGTTATCAACTTTGTGCTAGATGTTTCAATGGTCAAAATGTGTTTTTAGCATTTCCGGTCTCAAATTGTAGTTTTTTTAATTTTATTTTTTTTTAATAAAAAATAAAATCTGATATCAATTAAGACCTGACGTGATCAACCATTGTAAAAACGGTACGGAATACAACTCTCATTAGAGAGGGTTCTCCCTGTGCTTTAAAATTTAATGAACAAATATGAGATTAGAACCTCTATCACAGACATAATGGAGGAAGTCCACAATCACTTGGCTATAGGGCTGTTGACATAAGTGGTGGGATTCATGAGTGATTCATAGCCATGATTGTAGTAGTAGGCAATCCCACAATTACGTGAATGGTGCACATCCCTGTTATTTAGTTGTTTTATCGGTTATTGCTTCATTTGTTGTTATTTACAAACTCATTCAAACCGAACCGGCACCGTGTATAGATCTATAAGGGTGGCATGAATCCTCATGAACTTGTCTTCTAGTGTAAGCATGTTGGAAAGTCATAGGATTGTGTTTGTAAAGTTGCATATTAAAGAAGTTCAAATTTAAGAAACCGAATAAAAGTCATACAAGGAATTTTTGGAGCAATACCAAAGTATTATAAGGCTACAACACCTATAGAAATCCAACAAAAATGAGCCTACATTTCATAGCACAGTCAACAACAACTTGTTTGATTCAGATACTAAAGAAAACTACTAACAATCTTCAACCTAACTAACAAGTAACAACAACCTTTGAAAACCAGGTCAACTCTGAACATCTTCGCAACTCTCATCTTTGTACAGCTTACAAATGAACCAGGGACCATTCAAATTATCCGGAGGAGACTCGAGTCTGTAGTCGTCGATCTTATATTCGGTCTTGCGACAAGTTGTTTAACACCAACTTTATTTCCCTGATAAAGGATGTCCATTTCTTCAGGTTGAGTTTCATTGGGGCGGCTACGGGTAAAGAAATACCAAACATTTCCAGCACCAGCAGCAGGGTAGTTCTCTGTTTGTATTGAACCAAAAAGACAAATCAAACTCAACATTTTAGGGTTTAATAAAATTAATTAAAAAAGACAATAATAACTATGAGGTTTATTTACGTTTATAGGGTCGGGCAGAATCGATCCGGTCCAGGCTCAAGCGCTTTTCGTACAATTCAGCCATTACAAAGCCCATCTGTTTTGGCCTTCCCTTAAAAAAATGACAAATTTTAATAAGTCAAAGGCCTTCGGTTCATGTTTTGCTCCAAAACAACGGTTTTTTTTTTTTATATTTGGGACAAAGCCTCAATTAAATTTTAAAAGTTTTAAATCGACATTTACCCTTAAAAATTAGAGAGCTTCTTTTGACAATCTATTTTTTTTTTTTTTTTTACACTTATTTTCTAAAGACACTTCATTCTCAAAATTTAAATTTTAAAAACTTTAAAGACACTTTTTTTTTGTTCCAAGATTATTTTTTTTATCTTTTAACACTCATATTTTAAACACTCCTTTCTTTTTTTTTAATACATAAGTTTCTAAAAACACTCCATTTTATTTTAATAAAACTTAGAGCGATCCATCGTAACCTTTAGATTCATCTGAAAAGTAATTTTTTAAAATTAAATTATTAAAAAAAGAAATTATCTCTCATAAACCATTAGATTAACTATTAGATATTAAACACCTTCTCCTAAATTTTTAATTACTATATTAAACTCTTTCTCCTACAATACATATTTCTAATTTTCTATATCCATTCCTTCTAAAGCAAGATTAACAAATAAAAATAAAAAATAAAAAAATAAAAAAACTACTTATGAATAAGCTTGATTTTTAGGAACCGTATATATATATATATATATATATATATATTTTTAAAAAAAAAACCTCAAAAAACAAGTACTTTATTTTTAATTCTTTCATTAGTCTTAGAAATTATGAGTTTAATCGAATCTAGTAGCAACAAATCAAGTTTTCATATATCTATTTTTTTTAATGGAATTTTTAATATATATATATATACATATATATTACTGTTAGTGAAAAGCCAAAAGTATTCATAATTTTTTTTTCTTTAACTATTAATCAATAAAGTATGGAGATATGATTTTATTTTTTAATAGAGAGATAGTAATTAGGAGAGAGTGTTTAATATGGTAATAATATATTTAGGAGAGAGAGTTTAAAAGGTAACATTTAATCTAATGATTTAGGAGAGAGAATTTCTTTTTCTAATAATTTAATTAATTTGGAGTGTCTTTAAAAAAAATTGTCTTGATTAGTAATTTTAGTTCAGTTAAAATTATCATTAATAAAAAAAATAAAATTGGAGTGTAAATAAATAATTTATGGATTGTAAGGGAAGCTCTCTAAAAATTATATGTACACCCCAAATTAGTATCTTTTTGAAATCCAATATTACCCTTAAATAAAATTACTAAACTGACTACATAGTTTGTAAGTACACCCACCAATAATTTTTAGGGTTATTTGCACTAGTCCCTCTTGATTCCATGAACTTTACGCGAGTTTGCATTTTATTCCTTGAACTTTTTTTTATGTTTTAAATCCCTTAAACTTTCTTTTATTAGTAAAACATGACTATAAATACCCCCTCAAACAGGGGTTCAGGGGGCAATAAACCGAACTAATTGCTAATAAATGAGAGTTTAGGGGTTCAATGTCTAAAAAAAAGTTCAAGGAGTAAAATGTAAACTCACATAAAGTTCAGGGAAACTAATGCTAATAACCAAAATTATTAATTAATTTCTTATTTAATGGTTTGTAAAAAAAAAAAAAAAAAGTTTCCTTATTAAGCGTTTGATAATCACATATATCATAAAACCTTTTTCTTCTTAATCTGTAATATCTGCCTTTTCTTTTCTTTCAAACATGCTTTAGACTTTTTTTTTTTTTTTTTTTAATGTTATCAATAATTCAATATTAACTTAAGAAGTTTATTTTTTTTAATGGGAAATGTATTAAAACCAGAAACTTACAAAGAAAAATTTGGGCTTCACCTAGAACATCATCTCCTCACACAAAGGAATATCTTCCACCAAAACAAGGGGAATTTGGAGAACAATTTTTTTTTTTTTTTAATTATATGTACTAGTTTATAGCACGCACAATGTGTGCACATTAATTGTAAATTATAACATAATCATCATCGGATTTATATTTTAAAATTTCTCCATATTCTTCTATTTTTGTTTTCAATGCTCTAATTTCTTCAAGTGCTTCGTATATAAACCTTTTACTCCCGGATTATGATAATTTTCTATCATTTATTTTCAATTTATGGTGTAAAGTACTTTATTTTCTTTTAGAGGAAGAAAAAAAAAAAAAGAAAAAAAAAACACAAGATAAAGTAGAGTAGAAATGACAAACCAACTAAATAATTAATTGTTTGTGCTCCTTTAATTTCCTTTAAAGATGTGTATAGGAATATACGGAAAATAAAATCATTTTTATTGAATTTATAAAGTGATAAGGATCCTCTGGTGAACCAAAACTATACTAAACCGTGTTATTCAATGATATGTGTCTTTTGAAAAAGTGTGTGATCAGGATTTACTCTTATGTTTGTCCATCTTAAATAAAACTAAAAGTAAACCGTTTTGCAAGTCCAAATCCTAAGAAACTGCTCTAAATTCTGAAAACGTGAATTTATGGGTCTTAATATTTTTTTGAACGTCTTCATCTTCTTCTCATTCGACAATTTGAGAAATATTTCTTCTCCTTTAACTTCGAATCCGGAACAGCCCGAATAAACTCTCTTTAAGAATATTATAGTTTTTTTTTGGTTGAAAATTTGTGGTTATAATTTATAAATATTTATATCTTCTCTGTTTTCACTCAATTTGCAAATTAAATATTCATGGCTTTGAAAATGAGAGGCATCGACTTTAGTGGAGATGACAGTGTATCTTCGTATTTTAAAGATTTCCTTTACTTTCTTTATTTATTTTCTTATTTGCAATTTTTCTTTGGTTGTGTTGGCTATTTTGGTCTACACCGACGCCGCCGACATCTCAGCCAGACATTGAGATAACAGCGGACCTAGCATAGGATGAGGTGGGGCAAGTGCCACACCTAAGTTTTTTTTAAAAAAAAATTAGTTTTTATTTAATTTATATTTATATAATAATTTAAACAAATATATTATATAAATAAACCTAATTTTCCATATTTCTCTTCCTTCTTTCTTAATTATTATCAAAAAAAAATTCCTATTTTACTTGTTATCATATTTGAATGTATGTTAACTTTTTATATTTATTTATTAAAATATTATTATCCTTGCTTTATTATTAATGTTCTAATTAATTATTCCTAAAATCTCAAATTATATATATATCAAAAATTGTCGATATGTATTCTAAATTTTTTGCATCAAAACTTGAATCACAAATATGAATTACTATCATGTTGAGTTATTTTGTATTATCAAATATATACAATTCCTAGAATGGATCATCAGTATATAAATGTGGTTGCGCGTGCGTGCGTGCTCATGCGTGCACGTTTGTGCACTCATGTGTATGTTTCTAAAATCATATATTTAGGTTTTTAATCAATTTTCTTTCGTGGATAAATTAGAAATAGTTTTGACAACATAATCAAATTGGAGATACTGAATTAATGATAGCTCGTTCACATACGTAAAGAATACAATTATCAATAAAATTGATAGAGGATATTATAAAAAGATTATAAAAAAAATAAAATATCGACTAAGTTTGAAATGGTCTTGTTTACAAAAACTTCTTCAGATCATAATATAAAAAATAAATAAATAAATGAAAACAAAACTTATTAGTCTTAATTGCCATTGGATGCTAGTAGATGCATCTCAAGTGCCTCAGTCTCAAGCAGTTGCTCAAGACATACACAAGGCACCTCAGCCAGACATTGAGATGCAAGTAGCTGCACCTCAAGTCACTGAGTCTCATCAAGTGCCTCGTCTCGAACGGTTGCTCAAGACATACGTGAGTGGATGCAAAATTTTAAATTTGAATGCTCCGACGCGCTACGCTGTAAGAAGGACAAATGTGTATTCTACCGAGAAGAGTTTAAACATGATGTTTCTCTACTCTCCCTATCCACATGTGGGCATACCTATCATTCATGATGTATGAGTGAATATATGTTACAAGTATCCACGTGTCCACTTTGCCGAGCGGACATCACTTAGTTGTTTTATGTATCCAAATTTTTTATATTATTATATGTAATAGTTTGTAGCCTGCACAATATGTGCACATTAATTGTAAATTATAACATAATCGTTATCGGATTTATATTTTAAAATTTCTCCATATTCTTCTATTTTGTTTTCAGTGCTCTAATTTCTTCAAGTGCTTCCTATATCAACTTTTTAATACCGGATTCTGATAATTTTCTATCTTTTATTTTCAATTTATGGTGTAAACTACTTTATTTTCTTTTAGAGGAAGGAAAAAAAAAAAAAAAAACCACAAGATAAAGTAGAGTAGATATGATAAACCAACTAAATAATTAATTGTTTGTGATCTTTTAATTTCCTTGAAAGATGTGTATAGGAATATACGGAAAATAAAATCATTTTTATTGAATTTATAAAGTGATAAGGATCATATGGTGAACCAAAACTGTGCTAAACCGTGCTATTCAGTGATATGTGCCTTTTGAAAAAGTGTGTGGTCAGAATTTACTCTTCTGTTTGTCCATCTTAAATAAAACTAAAAGTAAACCGTTTTGCAAGTCCAAATCCTAAGAAACCGCTCCAAATTCTGAAAACGTGAATTTTATGGGTCTTAATGTTTTTTTGAACGCCTTCATCTTCTTCTCATTCGACAATCTGAGAAATATTTCTTCTCCTCTAACTTCGAATCTCGAACAGCCCGAACAAACTCTCTTTAAGAATATTATAGTTTTTTTTTTTTTGGTTGAAAATTTGTGGATATAATTTATAAATATTTATATACTTCTCTGTTTTCACTCAGTTTGCGGATTAAATATTCACGGCTTTGAAAATGAGAGGCATCGACTTTAGTGGAGTTGACGATGTATCTTCGTGGTATAAAGATTTTTCTATACTTTTTTTATTTATTTTCTTATTTGCAATTTTTCTTTGGCTGTGTTGGCTATCTTGGTCTACACTGACGCCGCTGACATCTCAGCCAGACATTGAGATAACGGCGGACCTAGCATAGGATGAGGTGGGGCATGTGCCACACCTAAATATTTTTAAAAAAGAATTAGTTTTTTTTTTTATTTATATAATAATTTAAACAAATATATTTTATAAATAAACCTAATTTTCCACATTTTTCTTCCTTCTTTCTTAATTATTATCATTTTTTTTCCTATTTTACTTGTTATCATATTTGAATGCATATTATCTTTTTATTTGTTTATTAAAATATCATTATTCTTGCTTTATTATTAATGTTCTAATTAATTATTCCTAAAATCTCAAATTATATATATATATATATCAAAAATTGTCGTTCAGTATTCTAAATTTATTGCATCAAAACTCGAATTACAAATATGAATTAATATCATGTTGAATTATTTTTGTATTATCAAATATATACATTTTCTAGAATGGATCATCAGTATATAAATGTGGTTGCAAGTGCATGTGTACTCGTGCGTGCTCATTTGTGCGCTCATGTGTGTGTTTCTAAAATCGTATATTTAGTTTTTTAATCAATATTCTTTCGTGGATAAATTAGTAATAGTTTTGACAACATAATCAAATTGGAGATACTAATTTAAAGATAGCTTGTTCACATACGTATAGAAAACAATTATCAATAAAATTGATAGAGGATATTATGAAAAGATTATAAAAAAAATAAAAATATTTTCAACTAAGTTTGAAATGGTCTTGTTTAAAATAACTTCTTCAGATCATAATATAAAAATAAAATGAAAACAAAACTTATTAGTCTTAATTGCCACTGGATGCTAGTAGCTGCATCTCAAGTGCCTCGGTCTTAAGCAATTGCTCAAGACATACGTGAGACACCTTAGCCAGACATTGAGATGCAAGCTACACCTCCAAGTCGTTGAGTTTCCTCAAGTGCCTGGTCTCTAGCGGCTGCTCAAGACATACGTGAGTGCATGCAAAGTTTTAAATTTGAATGCTTTGACGCACTACTCTATAGGGAGGACAAATGTGTATTCTGCCGAGAAGAGTTTGAACAGAATGCTTCTCTACTCTTCCTATCCCCATGTGGGCATACCTATCATTCATGATGTATGAGTGAATATATGTTACAAGCGTCCACATGTCCACTTTGCCGAGCGGACATCACTTTGTTTTATGTATCCTTTTTTTTTTTACTAGTTTGTAGCCCTTACGACTAATTTCTATTTATATTTGTAATTGTTGACACCACAAATCATTTTTCACCAATGTGGGATTAGAGAAATAAATGGTGGATGAAGATAACTTGGTTTTGCAAAGCTTCAATATTTTCCATCCATGTTACAAAGATTCTTTTCTGTGAACCACCAAAGTCCATCACTCAATTTCGTTCATTCTTGATTAATCAACAAATTTGTTTCAATAAATTTTAGCTTCTAGCTGCTTATGTTATTTCCCAGGAAAGCAATC
Organism: Acer negundo; assembly: GCA_035582765.1. Classification (NCBI taxonomy): domain Eukaryota; kingdom Viridiplantae; phylum Streptophyta; class Magnoliopsida; order Sapindales; family Sapindaceae; genus Acer; species Acer negundo. The sequence continues at coordinate 43,229,656 of CM069235.1, read as the reverse complement.
ATGTACAAATGCATCATTGCATACAAGTTAATTATTTCTAGCATGAAAGAAAGCCTGAATCTATACACACGGCATATATGGATTATCAACTGTCTATATTCAACCAATTTGAATAATCCAAGAAACGTATTATTTAACGTAAACAAGTGCCACTTTTCTTCCATTTTTCACAATCCCATTTTTTTTATATGTGTAGTGTTAATGAATGATGAATCGATGATATGTGGGATTAATTAGGTCATAGTCATTATCTCTTGCAATTTTAGTATTAACTAAGTATGCAACTCGCACAATGTGCTAGTATTGTAAAATATAAATTGAAAAATCCTAAAAATTGGGCACGATTTATAATTTTAATCTGTCATATTTTCAATAAAATTAAAATTTTCACCATTATTATTTGACAAACAGTAATAACCACTCTTATTTATAAAGGTTTGGAAAAGTATATCAAGTTGAATAACTTATTCATATTCAAATGTTATTAATTTATATAGAATTACATATTTAGGGGTCGTTTGTTTTTTTGTCTGAAGACTGAATAGTCCTGAATTTTAGACTAAATAGTGACTAAAATCTGAATCTGAATGATATATTTGTTTGTATTTTCTCACATCTGAATGTACTGTCAACATGATTGTTTTTTAAAAATAAAATGGTCTGAAAAGAAGTAATTTTACATCTATACCCATGTTAAACAATTATACATATAATATAGAATAAAAACAATCAAAAAATAATAATTATATATTAACACATATGATCGTAATTTTCTTCTTCGATTAGAAACAAACTTTATTTTTACTAAGAAAAGAAAATGTTTTATTTCTCAAAAAATAAAAGGGGAGCAGGAAAACTTACATAAAACACTCTAAATATATATATATAAATACATCACCATATTATCATAATAAAGTATTGATATTAAAGATAAATATGAGAAGTGATTAAGGTTCTTTTTTATTTTTAAAACTATTTAAAATAAGCAATATATTAAAATAAAGATTTCTATACGATATATAATTATGATGAAATTGAAGATATGTTATGTATGGATGATAGTATCGGAAGAAAAGATTTTGGATTGCATTTAATGCAATTTAGTAATTTACAATTAAATTTTTTACTTTTCATTTTAAGTTGTTTTTTTGGTATTTTTAAGTTGTTTGACTACTTAAAAAAACAAACAAAACAACTTAATAATTATGATTCAGACCCATTAAATTTTAAGTGGAAAAAAAAAAAAATGACCCCTTAGTGATTTATAGCTGCAAACAATTTTTATAGCAAATAATTAGCTTTTAATTTGCAATCTCTTCAACAAATAATTAGCTTTTAATTTGCAATATTAGAAGACCCACTTATCAAGAATATCGAGGTTATCGATGATCCTTTTTTCTAAAAAGGAAACTATATATTTAGTCATCTTTAGTTTCATAAGTTTTGTCTTGCTTAAAATATGTCTTAGTCATCTTGAAATATATATATATATATATTCTTTCTATCGTTAGTTCGAACTGATATAAAATATATCAGTTCATTATACGTGGGTTATTAAATAAAAATAAAATATAATTTGTGCTCGGAAACTTCTCTCTCTCTTCATGTGAATGCTACAAATAGCACCCAACTCTTCTTCTCTCTCTCTCCTTCAACTCCTCTCTATATCTATAGTCTATATTTGTTTGACGATTAAAATTCACAGATCTGCTGGTGGGAAATCTTCTTCTTAGTCTTCTTCTTGTTATTTAAATTCACGTGTCGTGTCGTGTCGTGTCGTGTCGGGTCATGTTATACCGTGCTGTGCTATGTATATAATTGTGCTTTATTGGACTATATCTAGGCCAGTTCGACCTAATTTACATATTTAAAACAAAAACAAGAAGAAGACATGTCTAGCAGAAAATATGAATCTGAATACTAAAAATTAAAACAAAAACAAAAACACATACAATCAATATTTTTGCATTATACAAATAAGAATAAATTTTAAATAAATTATTTTAATTATTAATTTAATATTTTTTACATTACAAATTCAAAGTCTTGTTTTAAATTTCTACCTAAGGCCCTGAATATTCTTCTGCCGCCCTGCTCTGATTTCAAATAGAAAAAAAGTGAAGTGAAGTCCAGAGATATGATATTGCTGTTCAGACTTCAGATTGATCGGTAAGCTATCTTCTTATGTTGTCATTTGTAATCATATTGTCTTAATTAGCATCATCTCTAGTAATTTAATGCATTCTAATTTCAATATTTTTGTTTCAAATATATAACATCAAAACGTGTGTTTTTTTAATTATATAATGGGTTTAGATATATCCACCATTAAAATGATTTTTACACCCATTTTCTATTATTATTTTGTATGACCAAATAAAATGACTAAAAGGGACAAAATAGATGAATTTAAGTAAATCGAAACTATTTTCTAAACCAACCAACAGTTAAATCCCTAATTTTAACTCTAAATATATATATATATGATTATTTCATTTATATTTGTTTCCAGCATTCAGCATTTGTGATTTAGCATGAGCTAGGGTTTTGGTAAATATTATAGGCATGAGTTTTAAGATATTAATATATCATTGGTAATATAAGAGAAAATAGAATTTGTTTGAGTCAGAGAAAAAAAATGGATAAAGAGAAAAAGGAAAGAAAAAGATGAAGAACACCAAAATGAATCACTAAATAAATAATAGAGCTTCTCTTTACAAATTACAAATCATAAATTATCTGTTTACACTCTAATTTAATTTTGTTTATTAATGACAATTTTAACCTGAATTAAAATTACTAAACAAAATAAAAAATATTCTAAAGACACTCCACACTAATTAACTTATTAAAAAAAAAAAATTCTCTCCCCTAAATCATTAAATCAAATATTACGTATTAAACTCTCTCTCCTAAATCTGTTATTACCATATTAAACACTGTCTCCTAACCTCTCCTAATTACTCTCTCTCTCTCTCTCTCTCTCTCTCTCTCTCTCTCTCTCTCTCCATTTTTCAAAAAAAAATCATATCTCCATACTTTCTCGATCAATCTGTAATTAAGTGCCAGTTTGTTATTACTTTTAAAAAGTTAAAATCATATTATTTTATAATTTTGACATAAAATGATGTTTGGTAAAACTTCCAAAAATGATTAATTGATAATCTGACAAGTCTTGATAGTGATTTTGAGTAGGTATAAGGCTACTTTTTGAAAGTGATTATGGAATAATCTATTTTAGCATTTAATTTATCTTTTAAAATATCATTATTATCCTTATGAAATAGAGTTAAAATCATTTATATACCTTATTTTATCTTAAAATTAAATATTTTATTTAAATATTGATTTGATTTATAAAATCTTTTTAAAATATTTTATTGTTTTTATGGAATTTTTTTTTCTAATTTAAATATTCTACTTAAATACTGATTTAATATATATATAATTAATGAAAAAAAATGAAATAAGGTCCTAAAATCATGTATATTTTAGTCTTAGTAACTAATATCAGCACTTTTGCAATAAAATTACCAAACATACGTATATTGCTTTTGAGCTATACATTAGTTTTAAAAATACAATTAACCAAACAGCTGTTGATTAACTTCATAGCTGATTATTCCTTCAGCATAGCTAAAAGTTACAGTAATACCAAACTGGAATAGCTAAAGAAGAAAAAAAAAAAAAAAAAAACTTATGAAGTTTTTGGTTTTTTACTAATAGCAATATATATATCTATATATATATATATATATATATATATTAGAAAGTCAATACAAATACATTGTTTTAAAAAATAAAAAATAAATAAATATATGAAAATTTGATTTGTTGCAACTAGATTCGATTAAATTTAGAATTTCTAAAACTAATGAAAGACTTAAAGTTCTCTAAACAATCGCATACATATCAAAGTAATAAAAAACATTTACATATTTAGATTTTTTTTCTTTTTAAAAAACAGGGTACTTGTTTTTTGAGTTTTTTTTTTTTTTTCTTAACTATTAGTCTTGCTTAAGAAAGAATGGAGATAAAAAGTTAAAGATATGTATTGGAAGATAGAGAGTTTAATATGGTAATTAAAAATTTAGAAGAGAGAGTTTAATATGTAATATTTAATATAATGATTTATGAGAGATAATTTTTTTTTTTAATAATAATTCAAAAAATATTATTCCTTGGATGAATCTAAAGGCTACAATAGTTCATCCTAATTTTTATTAAAATAAAATGGAGTGTTTTTAGAAAAAAATAAAATTAAAAGGCATCTCTTTAGAATAGGAGTGTCAAAAGATAATCTTGAAATAAAGGAAATGCCTCTAGAATTTTTTTTAATTTAAATTTTGAGAATATAGTGTCTTTAGAAAAGAAGTGTAAATAGAAAAAATTGGATTGTCAAAAGAAGCTCTCATAAATAAAATCAAGTTTATCAAAATATATTTGTATATATAGAAAATAATTCTATTTTTATGAGGGATATTTTTGGTATTATCACGAGTGTTTACTGTAATTCTTAAAATTTTGAAATTCAAATGTGGGTGTATTTATCTTGAATGGCAATATCTGCAACCTTATTTAATTTAGGGTTAACTATGATTGTGGTGCAATTACTATTCTTATATTTAGCAGGCTGTTTGCAGTTTCATTGATTACAAAAAAACATAAATCTTTTAAGAATAAAGTAACAGGAAACACGTCTGCAAAGAGTGCAACTTCTTTACAAGGTAGCTTTTATCTGAATCATCGAATTATGCTGAATAAATGGAATTATCATCTTGCATAACTAATTTGAAAATAACAAATTTCTTAATAACTGTCTTAGATACACGTATAATCCTAAAACTTCGATAATTGATGCTGCATGCCTTTGCTGAAATGATAAAGGTTCCCAATCCTACATGTGCCATTTTAATCAATTCACAATATCTACTAATTCTGTGGAACTTCCTCTCTTTGTTGCGGGACTAGAGTAGTGCGAGGTAGAGGTGGCCACGGTTCGGTTTCGGTTCGGTTTCGGTTTGAAACCGGCGGTTTCGGTTCCGTAGCCACCCAAAACCGAAACCGTAACCGGAAAACCGGTTTGGTACACGGTTTCTAACCGGCGGTTTTACGGTTTCGGTTTCGGTTTCGGTTTAAAAACCGACGGTTTTGGGTTCGGTTTCGGTTTTTCAAAAAAAAATTCAAAAAAAAATGCCACGTGTCAGCTTCTGATTAGTCGATTTTTTTAAATTTATTTTTTTTTATAAAAAAACCGGCGGTTTAACCGCGGTTAAAACCGCCGGTTTAACCGTCTGTTTTTGGCGGTTTTTGGAAGTACCCAAACCGAAACCGTAACCGGTTCAACCGGTTTCCGACCAGTTTTGAAACCGCCGGTTTCGGTTTCGGTTTCGGGGCGGTTTTTGGAAGTACGGTTTCGGTTAAACCGCGGGCAAAACCGTCGGTTTAACCAAAACCATGGCCACCTCTAGTGCGAGGGTGTTATCATTTTAGTTTAGAGTGGTGATATTGGCACACCCCCTACCAATCTATATATACCCCACTTTTTAAAATTTTGACTTAATAAAATAAAATAAAATGTTTTTATTAATTATTTTGATTTATTTCCAAAACTACCCAATTTACTTATTTTTCAAACTTAATACACCTCATCTTTGATCTCTGTATACATCTTTCTCTCACCTCCATTAAATGATTTATTTTTTCTTCTTATTATTTTATTTTATTTTGAGTTTTTTTCTTCTTATTTCATGGTGGAAGAGAAAAAAAATATATAACAGGGTTGCTTCAACACAATGATAGCTTAATATCATTCTAAAGAACGATTCTTCCATATGCTTAATATCTTTCAAAGACTATTTCATAATATTTTTGTATGTGTATAAGAAGCAAAATTTAGGGTTTAAGAGTTAAGGAAAAAAAAAGGGGGGGTGGGGGGTTTAAAAGAACTTGGGTTTTTTTTTTTGGAAAAGGAATATGAGGTTTTAATAAGTTTACTTTGTAGAAGATTTTTTTCGTTAAATTGTATGTCCCTTTAAGTAATTTTAATAAAGGAAAAAAAAAATACTGCGTAATTGGGGCATAAATAGACAGGTAGGGGGTGTGTCAATAGCATTACTCTTAGTTTATTGTTGCGTTTAAGAGGAATCGGAATCAAGTTCCACTGTAAAAGGAAAGGAAGAGAATTGGAATTAAGTTACTAAATTCTATTACTGCATTTACTAACTTTTAAGAATTAGAAATGGAATCAAATTTATACAAAGTTGATTACAAAAATATCCTTATGTACAAAAAATAGCCATATTTATACATATGAGAGATGTATGAGTGTAGTTAATAAATAAATAAAAAAATTTGAAGAAAAAAAGAAATTCAAAGCAAAAGCAACTGATTTTTTGACGGTTTACAAATTTTTTGTTTTCCTGCGGTATATTGTTTTTTTATCAAACTTTTTTATAATTGACGGTTCCAACATGGCAACACACACACACACGAATATATATATATATATATATATATAGTTTTTTACTGTCAGTTTGTTCTGATATAAAATATATCAGGACGAAAAATGTGGACCATAGATTATAAAGAAGTTTTGACAAGTGTATACACTTTGAGTCAAAGTATGTAAATCTAATAGTCCACATTCTTCGTCCTAATATAAAATATATCATGACGAACTGATAATATAAAAACTATGTATATATATATAATCAAGGCAGTTGTTCACTTTTTTTTAAAAATATTTTTTTCACTATTTTTTTTGTATAGTTCTCAATTCATTTTTAGTTTTATATGCATAGTTTTTTTTTTTTGTTTCTTTTAAGTGGTGATATTTTTGTAAAAATGTATGAAATCCCCTTTCAATTTGGAAAAAGAACTTGATTCCTAGTTCCCTTCCATTCATGATACGTGTATGGGGTCCATGAAACTTAATTCCCCACAAATTTAGTGTTTAACTTATGGCGTGTTTACTAATTAGTACAAATATTACAATATAAAGATGTTAATTATTATATTTATAATGTTATGAGTAATATAAAATATATTTTTTCATAATAAATTATATATATATTTCATCATCCTTTATACACAAGGGTATTTTTGTAATCAATTATGTATTATTCCAATTCCTTAGTTTAAGTAAACATTAGAAATTGAATAAAATTGATTATGTTTCCGATTCGTAAATTATTAGTAATCACTAGAATGTAATTTAGTAACTTGATTCTGATTCCCCTTCATTCTCTTTCCGGTAGAACTTAATTCCAATTTCATTCATTCCTGATTAGTAAATGCGTCCTTAATTCCTTTTCTCAAGTAGAATTCTTGATTAATAAACGTGTCATCTAAGAGACTATTAAGCTAATACGACAAAATCTGACCCATTTACAGTAAAACCCCTTTAAATTAATATTCTTGGGACTCGTCATTGAGTATTAATTTAGAGGGGTTATTAATTTGAAGAGTTTTACCTTATAAAGTGTTATTTTGTTTTAAAAAACATACGGAAGTTGATTTTGTTTAGGGAATATTCCTTTTCGAAATTCATTGTTTAGTTGGTTTTCTTCTTCAGGGGAAGTTCCTTTTTTTCAGGATTCCTCTACCCATGGCAAATTGGAAGGTTTGCTTCTCCTTGACAATTGCACCTTCCCATGTATTACTTATAGAGCTACCTAATCACATCCAACTTAAGAGCACCACAGTGCACCACAGTGCACTATCTGCCACCAAATTTGAAGAAAAAATGTGTTATACTCTAATTGAAGAGGTTATCATTAATGATATCACAATAATGATGATATGGTTGAGATAGATGATAACGCGATAGTCATAAGGTACTTAAAGTAAAGCTGTTGAAATGCTAAATTTAATTGAAACTTTTTAGCTACAACAAGAAGATGATGACAATAGCTTCTTGAGGACAATTCAAAAGATGAAAGATAAAGTCAAAAATATTAAACATGGTGGCCTAGTGCAGAGTGGTATCTTGAAATACTTTTATAGTTCTTGAATATATATAATATATATATTATATTTTTATGAAATTATTAATTTATGTGACAGTCGGGACCGAAATTTTACACTAAGTTTTAAAAAGAAATTATTAATTATTACAATAGAGGGGTTTATTAATTTTTTATATTGGCCCGAGCTGGGATCGAGATTTTTTATTAATTTAGGGAGGATATTAATTTATAGAAAATTAATTTACAGGGATTCTACTATATTAAAATTTCCACAAAACTTCAACTGCTCAACCAAATTCATTAAAAGGTGAAAACAATCTTTCTTCTTTCTTCCCTTGTTATGCTTTAAATACCGATATAATCTAGGTTGCTATTTCTACGTCCATATAACTGAAAAGCTCTAGCTCAAATGCAATATATTTTTCCTTAATGTTTAACTTGTGTAGATGTTGCTTGATGTCATCAAAGAACATGCCACATGCTGCAGTAAATTTATTTATATTGCTGGTTCTATACAGAGTAAAGCTTAGTTTGGCATTGCTCTGATTTTGGGGGCAGAATTGCATTTGATTATGCTGTGGAGAGAATTGCTTTTGGATTTGCTGTGGAAAGAATCAACTTAATGTTTGGTAAACTGATTTTTAAAAGTGTTGTTTCATTACTACTTCCTGCGAATCAGTTTTCTAAAAGCTACAAACATTAGTTTTTCAAAACTTCTGTTGGGAAAACCAAAAGTGACCAAAAGCACTTCTCTTGAATTTTACCAAGCACTCTAGACTAGTTCGAAATCATTTTTGACCACAAAAGTAGTTCATGAAGTATTCCCAAATTGGGCCTAAGTTGATCTGGATGAAAAACCAACCTGTTAACTTAGTACCAACAGAACAAAGGAAGACAGATGTTTGAAATACTTACACCTGCGCATGCTAATAAAACAATTTTCTTTGTTTTTCTTTTTCTTTTTTAAGAAAAAAAAATCTAATATAAGGATTGAGATGATTATCACCATGTGCATACTCAGTGGCAGCCCTACGGCAGGGCACTAGGGGCGTCCGCCCCAAGCCCGTTATGTCTAGGGACCCTAAATACATATGCTGGGTTTATTTGTTATGAGTTGAATTGTGAAAAAAAATTAAAAAAAAAAAAAACCCAATAAATAGAATGGACCCAATTATTTGTTTTTTTTTAAAAGGCCCAAACACTACCAAAAAAACAGAGTTTATGATCTGATTTTTGAAGAAAAAAAAGCACAGAGCTTGATTACTCCAGCCACTAGTTTCGTTTCTCTCTGTTTACTTTATTAATATATTTTTTTCTTTTTTCTTAATTGAGCTTGTTAATGATCACTAGAGAAGAAAATTTATGATTTTTTTTTTTCTTTAATTTGTTTCTGAAAAGAAGGTGATGGAAATCTAGACATCTAGTTTCCATGGCAAATCGCCCCAAAAAAGGTTCTTTATTATTTATTTATTTATTCTTAATCGATGTTCTTAACGATGTTAAGAGTAAAATGAGTTTTTATTAAAATGAGTGTTTAATAAGTTGAGTTTTTTTTTTTTTTTTTTTTTTTCAAGTTAAATCCATCCAATTCCATACAATTCTACATAAATATCCAACGAACTCCAACGCATTCTTTACACAATTCCGACAAAATCTATATTGAATCTATGAGATTTGTGTATTCCACAAAAATCCATAATTTAAAACAAATCCATCCAACTCCAATCAAATCTAGATTGAATACACCCCTAAGAAAGTAGAATCAGGTTTATATATTGTATATATATCGAAAAAACTATGAATATACACAAATGAGCCAATTTTTTAGAATTCCTGCATATCAAATATCAAGCTGGTGACAAACCAGTCTCTCTGATGCATATCACCAAGACAAAATTAAGGAAACAGAACAAAGTTATGACAAAATACTAACATTGTCTCGATATCATAAAAAAAATCCTAAACCAAAAACCTAGAATACAATTAACATTAAAATTCAGACAAAACTATAGAATGGATTACAAAAATTATTCCAAGTACATTACCCTACTTGCTATGCTACTGCTATACAATTTCAAAACATTCTCTTTGATCTCCTTCAAATTTTCTTTCAATCCAATCACTTTTCTCTTGCCAATTCACGTATAATAGCTCTGCTAAGGAGGCCATCTTAATCAAGATACACCAGAACAACTGTATTACCAAGACCTTGAGCCATTGCAAGCATAATCTCTCTCAACAATGACCTGACTCTCCGCGATCAATATTCCCATTTTGATATCCATGTCAAAACTCTCAAAAACGGAATCACAAACACGGTCGATCTCTTCTTTTGATTGTGGTTCACTTTCCAGTACAAAGAACCCGCCAAATGACATGCGAGAAAGCCCTCCTTTCTCGGAAGCATCGACCCCGTTTGAAATATTCATTCACGCAATCATCGAATATTCACACAATCATAAAACGCATTTTTGTTTTCGGTAAATTTCATCAAGGTCGAGCCAGTGAGGAGACCTATATTCTTTTTTGCTACAAGTAGACCTGGCAATGGGTCGTGTTATTACGAATTCGTGTCGTTTCGTGTTTGAGTCGTATTAAAATTGCTCCACCCAAACCTAACCCGTTAGCTTAATGGGGAAATATATAAACCCGAAACCATTTGTTAAATTAATGGGTAACCTGACCCGACCCGTTACAAAATATTATATTTGAGAATTTAAAAGTTGAAAATAAATAATACTGAAGCATGATCAAACTTATGCAATCAAATTCACCATAGACACCTAAAACTTAAAAAATAAATAAATAAATAAAATAAAATAAAATTCCACCATAGGCACCAACAATCAATCGAAAACATCTAATTTAAAAAATAAACAAGTCCAAAATAAAATAAAATTTGAAAATGAAATCTTCCATTAATCTTCCTCTTGAATTTTCAATATGTTGCGATTGGGAATTTCAATCATCATTTAGACCTAAAAGGTTAAATTACTTGTGTTAGATGTTAAGAAAAGAAGAATTAACATACATTAATAAATCCAATACCGTTTTAAATAAACTCATACCTTTCAATTCTTATTTAAGTATAACAGATTTAATCCCTTGAGTTGAATTAATAGCAACTTCGATGTTCAAATTGAAGACATCTTCAATGAGTTCATCAATATTAATATGATTTTTCTCTTTCACAAATTTAAAGTCCTAAAATTACTTTGCATGAAATGGTGGCACCATAGACCATATTAATACAAAAATAAAAACGCAAGAAAGAAAACATGCCTGATTGAATTTACTAGGATCGAATTGATGGTAACTAATTTCAAAAAAGTTGAAGACCACTATCTACTTTTAGAGTTTAGGGTTAGGGTTATGGTTAAAATATTATGAAATAATTGATTTAGAGTTTTAGAGTTTTTAATTTAGAAATTTTTCCTTTTTCAAAAAAAAAAAAAAAAAAAGAATAAGAAAAATATTAGAAAATATTAAAAAATTAATTAGTAAAATATATTCTACCCGTAATTATAGAGATTTTTTTTTATATAAATTTCATAACGTGACTATACAAAGATTTTTTTTAATAACTTTCATAAACACATTAAAAAAAATCTTTATATTAATGGGTTATCGAATTAACGGTTTTTTTAAGGGTGAACCCAAAACCGACCCATTATATTTTATGTCTTAATGGGTTGACCCATTAACAACCCGATCCGATAAACTTGACCCACCAACCGTTATTTTCGAATGGGTTTGGGTCGTGTAAAATTTTGCCAGGTTTAGCTACAAGCGAAAGGGTTAATGGTTGATCAATTCTATTTTGTTTTTGTATAAAATGTTTGTTGTAATTTGATTTGGTTCAGGTTTAAATAGATATGACAATTTACTTCCAAAAAAAAAAAAAAAAAAAAATTTGACAATTAGCTCTATACATAAGGAAGTCCTCACTATTGATGAGGCTTTTATTTAGAGGTTTTTGTTTCCAACTTTGTGCTATATGTTTCAATGGTCAACATGTGTTTTTAGCATTTCCGATCTCAAATTGTATAGTGTTTTTTTTTTTTTTTTAAATAAATAATAAAATCTGATACCAATTGAGACCTAACGTGATCAAATACAATACTCATTAGAGAGAGTTCTCCTCATACTTTGTAATTTAATGAACAAATGTGAGATTATAACCTCTGTCACAAACATAACGGAGGAAGTGCACAATCATTTGGCTAAGGGTGGATATGCTTTCTTTCTTTCTTTCTTTCTTTTTTGTATGAATTTCAACTTTCAAGTCATGCAATTTATATTCATTATATATATATATATATATATATATATTTTCATATTAATTTTATGATTGTTTAATTGAAGATAATCATTGAATTCCTGGTATAAAATGCATCCAAAAATCAACCCTATTACAAATTTTGTTATATATGATCAATTGGCTAGATATTTTAAGAGATTGGAGGAAACTAATAATTAAAACATTTTTAGATGACTAGAAGAAGAGATTACAATAGATACATAAAGATAATATATGCCAGTTTTTCAGAAATTTAAACCGAAAATTTGCTGAAGGTGTGAGAGAGTATTCTTCAAAGTCTTCCAGCTTATGCAATTCTCCCACAAGCCCGAGCCATCAATTGGAGTCAAGATTCGATAATTAACATGGGATAGATATATGAGGGATTTTATGGTTTGATACATGAGATCCGTATTACTTTTTTTTCTTTTATGTTCAATTATTCATACGTGAGATTGATATATGTGATCCATGTTTTTTTGGTTCGAATGTAATTTATTTTTTCTGTATATGTAACATTCTGTGCAAATTATGAAGCTGCTTTACAATGTTTGTGCAAATTTTGGATGTGGAATGTAAGTTTATGACAGGTTCTAAGTGTACCCTTTTTTTATATTTTTTTACATTAAAAAATCCATCAAACAAAAAATCTGACCCAACCCAATTAAAAACCGCCCTTCACATTTGAACTATTATTGAATGTATAGTTACAACTTTTCTTTTTTTTTAAGAAACCTCCTCTATGAACTACCGTTAGCATACGTTTGTGTTGACTTATTTGACTATTAAAAAGTCTAAAATGTCCATATTTAAGCTTCAATTATATGAATTGACTATTATACTTTCATACTTTTACCAAATAAATTAATAAAATGATACAAAATGGGGGAATGTTAACTTGCAAATGAGAAGTTATTAATGAATATCATCGTCCAATGTGGCTTGATGATAAAAGATGTTTATTTGATCGTTTGTTAATGTCTAGATCGTCACCGAAAGTGGTATACTGGCATATAAAAATAAAGTCAAACTCATCAAGTATTAATCATACTACCATCTTAGCTAAGAGAGGTGATATGCTATATTGAAATATTGAAACTAGTTTAATGAGCATTTCTAAGAGGAATTGGTTCTTTATAATAAGATTACATTGTTTTTATTTTGTTTTGTTTGGTTTAAACTTTAAAGTACGTAATAAATAAATTTTGTAATAATTTTCCTTTAATGCCATTTCATCTTGTTTTTAATTATAAATATTTTTTCATTTATAATAATAATAATAATAATAATAATAATAATAAAATTAAACATGATCAATTGCTAAAAACATGTCTCATAATACAATTTGGGAATGGTTTCCCTATATTTTGCGATTTAATAGATAAAAACGAGACTGGAACTCTTGTTATGGGTGTTACAGGAGAAGACTAGAAGTGCACAACCAGCATTTTGTTAAAAGTTGATGAATTTTTTTGTATGAATTTTCATGTCATGCAATTAATATTCATTTATACGCAACAGAAATCAAGCCAAACCCCCTTACATGATTTTTTTTTTGCATTATTATTGATCTCATTTCATTCAAAGCCAGCATTTTTTTAAGTGAATATATATTTTTCATGATTATTTTATTGTTAATACTTAACACTCACAAGGAAGAAAAAGGTAATCACTAATTACTATCATATGCTAAAATTTAGCCCAATAAAATTTTTGTTATATGTTGATTCTGTTAGATATTTTAAGATATTGGGGGAGAACTAATAATAAATAACATTTTTAAATGATTAAGAGAGAATAAACAACATTCTCATATATTTCTGTAGTGAATGATGTTGTTGCCTTGTCTAAATCATGTGATATATTTTTTTTTCTTTTGCTCCTAGAACCGCTAATGTTGTAGCCCATGATTTGGTTTAAATTAGCTATATAATAATAATAATAATAATAATACAAAACGATACCTATAATAATAATAATAATAATAATAATAATAATAATAATAATGGACAGATCTTGAAGGAGATAATATTTTTCAAGGCCATTTTAACTCATTCACTTGTAAAGAACAGCCGAAAGTATGCATTACATGTATGTACCATCTTCACAACAAGACCTATTACATGTTTTCGATTCTTGTATACTTTTCATTCAAATTATAAACATGTTGAACACAACTGTCACCAATCACCATCACGACGAACACTAGCGAATAATTTATGATGTATCAGACAAGACTTAGCTCATCAGTAGTAGCAGGAGCTTTCTTTTGTTCTTGAGAATCAATGGCATCAAGCTTGTTCCGCAATTCTACTAATTCTTCCCCAGCACCGCATATGTAGGCCGAGGCTTGTCTGCCAGACAAGGTTGCTCCTTCCATACTATCTATGTAATCCTGTCACGATAAGGCCATTTACAATGCATATCATTTCCGTTCAATTCCCATTTGATTTAGTTTCTAACAAAATCAGCCCCGGTACCAATAACAGAATTTCCTATTGTATGTTAAATAGGGAATTCTTGTTTTGCAGGAAAAGCTTTTTTTAGATGTTTATGGGACGATTGTATTAAAAAGCAAGGAATATATTTGTTTTATAAGATGATAAATAAATGTAGTTTACCTGTTTTGTATATGAGCCGGCAAGGAAGAAGTTCTTGATAGGTGTCTTTTGATCAGGTCTGAATGGATCTTTACCAGGTCCCTCTCGATATAAAGATTGCCCGATTTTGACAACAGATGACCAAGTAACTTCTAAACCTTGGGCCGATGGAAATAAATCTAGAACCTGATAAAAACAAGAACCATGAATTCATGAACAGATGAAGAAAGTTGCAAGATTATCTTGGGAATGGAATCACTACATGACATGTATAAGCAAATGAGAATGATCTAAACGTGAAAGGATTTAAAAAATGTTTTCAGATTTCCAAGAAAATAATGATAAAATAACTATGGTAAATGAAGGTGTCGCTTCAAAGCTACCGACCTGCTTTGCTACTCTCTTTATGATTTCATCATTCGGTAAGGGCATGTAAGGATCACCTGGTGTCAAAACACATCTGAAAATAACGTAGGTTTAGTGAATACAACATAATACATAAAGAAATCATAATTGCAAAAATGAAAAATAGGCAGGAGGATTGATGCAGTGAATAGGGTAATCATAATAGCAGTTCTAAGAAGAGAAAATCAATTCTGTAATTGGTCACGATGATGTTCGTAAATAGATCGACAATCCATTTCATTGTAGCCACATGTTTGGCAGATTCACATCACCTCACTATAAATGCATTAAATAATTACACTAATTATGACAAGAAGAAGAAACATATTCCTTACTGGAGCAGTGAACCTTGTCCCTCAATGTAGTAGTCTTCTGGAGAAGCAAGAGCTAAGTCGGCAAAGCAAGAGAAATCTGCATCTGGAGTATACAGAAGGTTATCTAGCCCCACAGCTTGCCTCAATTGCCTATCAGTTAGAAGAAAATACGGATTTGTGAAGAAATGGACAACCCTTTAATTTGATATTATCCAGAAGTGAAGCTAAAGCACATTTCTTAGGCCCTAAAAGAGAATGATGCACTTCACACCAGTAATCTCATTCTAGGTTTAAAAATTACCTTGACCGTTCTATGTCCTTCAACTCAGTTACCCAGCCATTATATCTAAGTTGCACCGTGACAACAGGCACTCCAACTAGCTCATAAATATTATCAAAAAATTTCATTTCCCTCCATGATGGTGGAAGTAATCTTTTTATTCCAGGGACATCACAAGCTGCCATCAAATGAAAAGCAGAATAATTAAACATATTACCCTGATTTTCTTTATAAAAAAAATGATCTGATGCATATAAGAGGAAAGATTTAACTACAAACCTGCAATATACGCATCCGCTTTCACGACTTTCTTATTAGTGGCCTGAAATAAAATGGAAACTTTTAACAGATAATACAAGAAACTAATTTACAAAATTGTCGGACTATTAACAGACGCATAAACCATAGCGTAGCTTTTTCCATGTAATTGGAGAAACATGAGAAGAAATTTACTTTCGACATGGCAAGTCCTGTGACACATATTTCTCCATCAGCAGATTGATCATAGAGTATCTCTCTGCATCCCCACCTAAGATGGAACCTGTTCTAGCAAGAGAGATTCCAAGAAAGTAGAAAAAATTAATACGTCATAGGGGAGAAAGCTAGCAAGAATGACCATAATTTTGTCAGCCTATATTTACAAACAGTACCTGCCCCCTCTATCTGTGATGTACTGTCTGATGGGGCCACTCAAGTAAACATCCGGAGAACCTTTGAGCATGCGCAGTAGGGATGCCTCAGTCTTAGTGGCAAACAATGAGAATATCGTGAGCATACAGCGCGCACTGATGTTATCACAGTCAATAAACCCAAGGGCGTAAGCAACAGGATCCCACATTCTCTGGATACTCACGCGTGTACCACCTTTGGACAAAAACCAATCAGAGAAGCTTATCTGTAAGAAGAAAATGAATTTTTTAAGTGATACACAATTTAAAAATAAAAAATAAAAGATTTTTTGCCTAGCACCCCTAAAAATAAAAAAGAAGCTCATGAAGTTCTGAATTAATTCATGTGATTGAATTAAACAAAAGGAGTTAAAAGTCCGCTCAAAGAACACAGCTACTGTTGTATGAAGAAAACAAGGATCAAAACCAAAGATAATAAGAAATAGTGTCATTCTTACACTATCCAAATTTCTTATGTCCTTCATTGCTCCGTCTGGATCGACAAGTGCTCTCACAACTGGACTTAGGGCAAGAGCCAGGGCATTTCTTGCTTTGTCATAAGTCTGCACTAGGACAATATATGAAAGAAAATACATTAAAAGAGAATCTCAATGGAGCATGAAGCTCAGGCATGAACTCGTTTAGCTTATCAAAAGAACATATACTAAGTTCCAAAAAATATTATTCCCCTTTTGTTACTTTCATTTTGCTTGATGAAACAAACCTTGTGACGGTATCAATGGTGACAGATATAATGAAGTTGATAGAAAAGAGTAGTTCTAAAGAACATGCCTGCAAGGGGAAAGTGGCAGATACATCTATGGTGATATGTGCAGTGGTATAAGGGAAATTATAAGAAAATAACAATACATGAGGAGTATGCAAAATGCAGAGTACCCAAGTATCATAGCAATTGACTATTAAAATGAAAAGGGAAATATATATACACAACACGGAACATGTAATTGTATGCACTACCTTGATCTGATTTGTAGACAAAAATGCATTAATCCCATGTAATGGAGCCCCAACCGGAAACCGAAAATCAAGTTCTGCAGTTGAAAGTCGAAGTTGTAAACTAGGTACCCCAAATCTAAATTACTAATACACAAAATACTACATAAAACAAATTTAGGAGGAGGTAATATCAAACTATAAAAGCCTAAGTTTATATTTGATCAAGCTTAAAACATACCGCCAATTTCACCCCCTTTGTTCACAAATGTGTGAGTATGATCCTTCACAAGTAAATTTTTCTCTGCACCCACCTATATGGATCCAAGAAAAACTTCAGAGACCATAAAAATAGGGGACATATGTCCTAGAAGAAACATCTAATTAAGCTCTAAATTTCAAAAACGAATACAACAACTATCCATTCAGGAGCAGCAATAATCCTGATTCATCATATTAATTATTCAAACACAAAGCTAAATCAGATAGTAATTTCAGGTTAAGTTACAATAATATTACACCATGGTCTTTTTGGGAAACCATACTTAACACAGAGTAATGCAAGCAACTGTAGCTGGACATAAAGTCTTGACATTGGCTATTTAAGAATTCAGATACATCAAATACCCTTTAGTTCTTGAATGGACCAATGGATAACGTATGAGAAGTGCCCTTATTTCTAAAATTGATCCAATCAACCAAAACCATAAACTTTATATAGCATGAGCAACATTTCAAGCTGCATGAGAAAAATAAACTTAATATATCAGTTAACTTATGCTATTTATAATTTCACTATCAATGGCTAAAGTCACCTATTATATATTTCCACCCAGTCTCAAAATCACACTATGTAACTTGCATGATAGTGAAATGAGACTATCATTAGTTATTTTCATGAAGAGCAGTTAGTTGGCACGGTCAAGACTCGAGAGTACAGATAGTTTCTGTTTTCAAAATAATCAAATCATATTCTTTTACATCGCTTCTTTGTTTAGTTAAGATATACTGATTTGTAAAGATACAAGGACTATAATCATTCAAACAGAATACAAAAGACAACTAACAAGATCAGTTCACCTTTTTCATCAGGCGGAAAAGATTATTGTAGCATCCAAAGAAAACATGCAGTCCCATTTCAATATGGTTTCCACGTTTATCAACAAAAGAACCCACTTTACCACCAATGAAAGATCTTAAATCGTATATATCCACCTGCAGAAACCCAAAAATATATATAAATCTTTTTATCATCGCGATAAATCAGCCAAACACTCTAATTTCCTAATGACGCAAACTTTGTAAAAATAATAATGCTTGCTCTAAAGAAAATGACTGCTGAAAATGCTTATGCTATGAACTTCAAAAAATTGGTGTGTCAAACGCCCATTTACTTCGTACTGTGAGTAAGGCTAGATGGTGGCATAATATAAGCAAGGCATTCCAGAAAATAGATGACTCCAGCAAAAAATGTAAGAATCGGGAAGATTCAAAAGTGAGAGGAGCAGAAACCTCATGGCCCTGATCCAATAATTCCACCGCTGTTGACATCCCTGCAAGCCCAGCTCCAATAATAGCCACTTTCAGCTTTGGTCCCCTGTAATGTTCAGGTTCTGGTGGAAACAAGCCCTTTGGAGCTGCCAAGTATATCATCCAATTAGGCATATCGATGACCGAAATATAATGTCACTCAGTATAAACACTATATCTAAACATGAAATGTCTCTGATCTTTAGTTAATAAGAAAAACATACTGCAGCCTTCATCTATTTACGTTCTTGCACAACTGCATCAGCGATTTACACAAACTAATTGACCAAAAATTTAACTTACTTTCACTACTCCTTCAACGTCTCTTCATAGTCAGTCTACTAAATGGAATCCATAAAATAGCACAATTTTTTCTAATTTTTCGGTAAACATCACAAATGATTGAAAGCTAATATTTGAAACACACAAAAGTACAAATTTCTAATGGAGATGATGCAATTGTCACACTAACATTCCAAAGCCATATTTTTTTTACTTTATCTTTGTACTAGAATTAAAATCAATGAACAGCAATTTCTTCATCTATTGCCTCAATAACAGATACACTGTTAACAAACTATAATTTAAAGAAATCCCAATTAATAAACACTTAAATATCCAATCAAACAACACGAATCAAAATACCCAGAAACCAGAAAATCCAAAAAAAAAATCCATCATTGACAATAACATAACCAAAACAACAACAAAAATATATTAAAAAAACGGAAATTACCATTGGTGCTCATATCAGAAACATTTGTGTCCAAAGATGACCGTACACAGAACTTTGGAGAACACTTCATTACAGACCACCGAGTACCAGCAACTGAAGTGGCAGGAAACAGAACTGAAGAAGCCATCACTGACGAAAAAAACAAAGTCACAAGAGCTTGAAATCGAAAGAAATCAAGCTCTATTTATGCCCCAGTAAAAGTGTATGTATCAGCAAAGACGTGTCGAATTTAACATCCTAAAAAAATAATACTAAAGAGAGAGAGAATGTGAGATGGGTATCTGGAGATTAGAGAGTCTAATAAGATTCTAAGGTTGAGAATTTTGTCGGGAAATTGAGTTTGGAGTTTGGAGTTTGGAGTATGGAGTATGCTCTTCTTCTATTTTTTTTATTTTTTTTTTTGGAAATTATTTATTATTATAATGCGGTTGGCAAATGCCTTTTGTTTAATCCATGAAATGTTGGTGACACTGCCACTAACGATTAATGGAGTCAATTCGACCAACTATATTTGGTCTGTGGATAGGATCAGAAAGTATTGAACTATTTTTATAGGATTGGAATAAACTAAATTAGTATTGTAATTTGTTTGATACAATACGGATTTGATTAAAATAATATTTCCTTATTCGGTATAACATGAAATTGGATAAAAAAATATAATAATAATTGAACATAATTATCTTTTGTGGGAGACCAGTATAAAATTTTATTAAATTAGTTTCTATGAAAACTAAATTATATTAAAATAGTTTTTAAATAAATAAAATCATTTTAATTCAATTCAAAGAAAAGAAAAATAAAATTGTTTTAAATATTTTAAATTAAAATTGGTTAAAAATATTATTTTTTGAATAAATAAATTATTTTTAAAAAATAAATAAAATTAATTTGAAATAAAATAATATTTATTTTTAATTGATATTAAAAAAATATTTTTTTTAAATGTTATAATAAAATATATTAATATTAAAAAAGAATAAAATATATTAAATTAATTTTTAAAATAGATTAAATAAATGTGATATATATATATATATTTATTTTATTTTGTTGCTTGAATGGAATCCTATTGATGATTGAAAATTGAATATAATTGTGGTTTGTTGGTCTATGAATCATCAACGATGATTGTATTTTATTATCAAAAATTTAAAATCTAGTTTTGTTTTACATTATTGTGAATCTAAGTCTCAGCAATGGCGTATTTGAGATTTGTTCTCCATTTCTTTTCTTAAAAAATTTCCTTTATTACTTTTTCTAATTTTTTTTAATTTTTTGTTTTATATATTTTAGTCTTTTAAAATTCCTTTGAAAAATATATCATTAAAAGTTTTTTATTTACATTTTTATATAATTTATTTTATTTAAGGGGGACAAAATAAAGTATAAATAAGTAACTAAAGGTATTTTGGACTTTTAATACTAAAAATTTGGTCAACGGTTAGTTTGGATGGAAGTCAATCGACGGTAGGATATGTTTGTATAATATTTGTTAAAAAGTCCATATATGTGTAATTAGACCTAAACTCAGGGATTGTTTGTGCAATTACTCTTTTCATATATTGTTTTGTGTAAGATCATTTGAGTATATTATTTGTTTAATTAAAAAATAAAAAATAAATAGGCTCTCCAAAAAAAAAAAAAAATAGTAGAAAAAGAATCGGGAAATTTCATAAATTTCTTACTTTACATCGACCGTAATATACCATATATTTTATGAATATTTTTAGAAATTTCTAAGATATTACATAAAACTACACTACAGATTCACCGATATCAATATTATCTTGAATATTTCTAAACAAATTTCAACACATTTTTACTGAAAGAATATTATACCTCATAACAATATTGATATGGAAATGTCTAGGATATTTTCAAATTTTCAACCATTGTATAGAACCATGACCCTTTGTAATCCTTATTTAAAGAGCTAGTTTGGTATTACTGTAACCTTTATAATAATCACTGTTGGATCAATAGATGCTTTGTTAATTATATTTTTAAAACTGCTACATAGCTCAAAAGCAGTATACATATGTAATGTAATTTTAATGCAAAAGTGCTAAGATTATTTACAATGACTAAAATCTACATAATTTTAGGACCCTATTTCATTTTTGTTTAATTATATATATTAAATCAATATTTAAGTAGAATATTTAAATTAGAAAAAAAAATCATAAGAACAATAAAAATATTTTTAAAAGATTTTATAAATCAAATCAATATTTAAATAGAATATTTAATTTTGAGATGAAATAAAATATATAAATAATTTTAACTTGATTTCATAAGGATAATAATGATATTTTAAAAGATTCATTAAATGTTAAAATAGATTATTTTATAATCACTATCAAAAAGTATTTTCCCCAACTATTTCTCGTTAGATTATCAATTAATCACTTTTGGAAGTTTTATCAAATATTATTTTATGTCAAAATTATAAAATAATCCGATTTTAACTTTTTCAAAAATAATACCAAATTGGCCCTAAGTATTATACTATTACACAAATTTAGGATTTTTTTGGTGAGGAGGGAAGACTCGAACCTGCAACCTCGTGGTGCAAGTGAGAGATTTATCACTGAACAAACTTCATTTCGTCATAACCCTTTGTAATCTTAAAGAATATAAATTGCTAAAATTTATATTATCTAAAATCTAAAAACATACACACTAGCTGTGATTCAAACGGTTGTGTATCTCTCTTTGTCTTAGTAAGAGAGGGTTCGATTCTTACTTATAAAAAATAAATGTTTGGGAAGGTTTTTATTGATATTTTTTTTTATTCGATACGGGATTTTTATATGTTTTTTTTTTTTTTTTTTCCCACATGATCGACTCGGTTACAAAGTTCATCCCGTATCTGATAATTATTATTCTTTTTTTAATATAATTTCAGATAATGTTTAATGTAAAGATTCTTAATTATGAATTTCTATATTTTTGAAAAATCGAGTTTAACTACCCTTATAATCTCTATGTCCAGTCTACGGTAGAGGAAGGACCACGATGTGAGTCTCACCCCTTTTTGTATTTTATTTTTTTCTTGTTTTATTTTTGTTGAGGCACACACAAACACAATCGCCCCACCATTACAGTTTTTTTTGTTTTTTTTTTTATTACACAACAACTGTCGAGACCGGTGAAATTGGACTCTACAAGCTCAGTCCGGATTGTAACACCCACAAAGACAATATTTTGAGTTAAAATGACATGTTTTATTGCCACCAAAAGTATACTTCTGTTAACTTTTCTTCAAGTTTTTAGTTAAATATTTTTTTTCAGGTAGATCCATTCTTGTTTCATTGTTTGAGTGGTTGTATACTTGGATGTTGCTTCATATGCGTTTGTAGAAATATCTATCTTTGCTAAAACTGTATATCAAGCTCAATCGGCCCAATAGCAATATGGGCTTACGATGAATCTTCACATTATTGTCAGGCCCAATAACGATAATTGATATATCCAATCAAAGAGTTACAAACTTCCTTTTTTTATTCCAACGATTACAACAAATTGAAAGTTCGGAAAAAAAACGTTACTCGAACCCACAACTTTACAGTGAGTGTGAGTGAAATACTATTTAACTAATCGTATCTCGTCGAGAGTTACAATAACTAGATGACTTATATAGGCAAACATTTGTTGGGACTCCATCCAAATTAGATTTAAAATAAGTCAAGGTCATGTTACCACTTACCACACAAGTCCAATAGTTAATATCTATTAGATTTCAATTAAAATTAATTCAATATAATTCCTTAATCAGGTTCATCCAAACCCTCTTCACACATATTCTTAATTTTTGAGTGAATAAACAAAACGTAAAGTGAAATATTTTCGACAAGATGAAATTGGTCCGGTGATAAACCCCTCACACCTACACCAATGAAGCCGTGGGTTCGAGTCCTCTCCCTTTCCTAAAACCTCGAATTTATATAATATTATACTTTTAACCACTTCATAAATCCAAGACAAATCTAACCTCATCCTTTACTCGTTTAATGTGGTATGTGGAAGCCCACAAATTCAGGTATTGCTGATATTAACAGCCTCAAGATGTCTCTTTGCTTTGGTCATCAAAGAATTGACAAGAGCCAAAAGTGTAAATTTCAACTTCCCAAAAATAGACACAACACATAAACTTCAACACTATGACCAAGCAATGGCTTCTAGAACTGATCAATGTGCCAATATTGGAAGCAAACAACCATGGAGAGACCAAAAAAAAAAAAAAACAAGAGAGAAGTTAAAGATGATGTATCTACATTAATGCCAAATCGACATGGATTAATTCTGATACGAACGTTTTACAACACGAGTATTGATTAAGCTTGTGGTTTCCCTTAAAAAGGGAGAACGAAAAACGGGAAGAATATTAACCCTACATTATTAGCCATGAGTGTGTATCTAGAGATCAGGAGAGGATCCAAGTCCGTCCATCATCGTTAGTAACTGCCATCTGGCAATGGCTTCTGTTTCCTTCTTCTACCATTCTTGCAGGCATGAACAAATATGATGATTTGGTGGCATGGAGGAGGTGGATGGGATTCAACAAAGATGGACCAGAGGATTTGCACATCTTCACATGGACAAGACTTCACATCATCGTACAAAATGTAAATGCCTTTATCTGATAAATCGTGAACAATTATGATTAAAAACGAAAGAAAGAACACAGAAATATGACAATTATTCTTGATGAAGCATTAGATGGAAAAATAAACATGTTTATGAAGCTGCATTCCGAAAAATGAAGTTTCTTCCGAAAACCAATCTATTGATATAAAGTTAATACATAAGCTGCAAATGAAACTAAGAATTTCACGGTATGGTATGCAATGCAATGCATTCAACAAATATCAACAAAACAGAGAGAGAGAGAGAGAGAGAGAGAGAGAGAGAGAGAGAGAGAGAGAGAGAGAGAGAGAGAGAAAATCCAGAAACTAATAAGATGTGAAGGTGGTAGTAAAGTACTCTTTCTATAAGCTGTGCAAAGCCAGAAATCCTTCAATGGAGACAATATGGACGGCCACCCCATTGGCAGAAATGGCAGTGGAACATGGTAGGTGAAAGAATGGAACAATATAGAGGGGTAAAATATAGATATATATATACATATATATATATATAGAGAGAGAGAGGGAGGGAGAGAGAGAAAAAAGTGTTGTTGCTTTGTTTAGACAATGGTGAATTGTAGATTACTATTTCTAGACTACAAATTCTATACAAGAGTTGATTCGACTCCTGTGCCACTGCGGTCGACATCTTATGAAAATAATGTGTCTCGATGGTGGAAAAAACCATTACAAATTTCTGGTCTTCGTTAGAACCAAAATGTGAAGATGAAATTGATTATCCAATGAAAATCAAATACATCAGCAAGTAATCATAACCAACTTCAGTGCAAGATGATAGAAAAATGTAAATTAATGCCATTCTCCAAGTCTAAAACAAAAAATTATACTTCAATGCCATTATATATGGCTTTAACCATCAAATTTTAAGATATGATTGTGACAAAATCACTCTTTACGAAATTAGATCAAAGAATGGTATAGGTAATTTCTTGTCTTGCAATACAATGGAAGTTGAAGTTGTAATATAATGATTGAATCATTTGAAATTCTTCCTGATCCATTCGAAAATGCTGAATGCTGAATGCTGCTGGCTGTTCTACTACTGGTTTCTTTCATGTCTGCAACGGCTAAGCCCCCCTGTCCTGTATACAAGTAGATAAATAAATCGAGCAAGAAGATAATCATTTCTTCTTAATTGTAGGGTCACAAATCAGGCAGATTCAGCAAATAATTACAAGGTCAATAGTTTTCGACAGGGAACATGAGATAATAAGAACGTACGAACAACAATAATACCTGTTCAGGGATGGCATTGCATAGAGACTGAGAACCAGTGCTTTCGTTCTCAGTCTCCTGACATTTACTAAAATTGCATAAAATTATATGGACAATTGCACTGAAGTATCCTGACATTTACTAAAATTGTAATTAGATTGTACTTTTATTAAAACAACGGACCAGTACCCTTGGCCAAATGATTGACCGATAAAATTAACTGTTGACCGGTCAAATATTACGGAATGAACAAATTGCTCTTAAGCACCATATTTTATCAAAAAAAAAAATTTTAATAAATACATTAAAAATTAAGATTTAATAACTTGTTTTTTAAAAAAAAACAAGTTATTGGTGGAGTTTACCTCCTCCAAAGGAGATTGGACTCCATTAGAGATCGAGAATTCTATTCGAGGAAATCCTAAAACAAAAGAGACCCACCAGGAAAGTGTATATATATACTCCACCAAAACCCTCCCCCATTTGATTTTATCATGGATATGCAATTTTCCCCACCAGAAGCAGTTTGTTATTGATTGAAAGAGAAAATAAGAAAAGAAAGAGAGAGTGGGCACAATAAAATGGTGTGTGTAAACTGATGGAATGAGTTTTTTTTTTTTTTTTTTTGATTAATTGAATTTGTTTGTTTGTTTTTATTCTCCTCTCTAGATCTCTATTGAAATCATCGTTGATCTCCTGCACTTGATCATTGAGAGAAGAAATGTTGATGATGATTGAATAAAACAAAAAACAGAGATCTGGATTTTTTTATTTTATTTTTTCAATTAATTATGATGATAGAGATCCTAGATCTTCTAAAAAAAATAAATTCTTTTTCTTTTACTTTAAAAAAATTCTTCCATTTTTTATTTTGAATTGATGATGATGATGAGATCTAAGAACACCCAGATCTTGCTCCCCACTCAAAAAAAAAAAAAAAAAAAGAGGTCTTCTTTTTGTTTTTCTTCATTTTCTTCTCTTTTTTATCATTTTTGTAAAACAAATTGTAAACCAATTTTTTTCTCCATTTTTTTTAAATATTTATACATTTTTAAGAGAAATTGACATTATTCCCTCTTAACATTCTGACATCTGTTAAATTTAATTTTAACAAAAATACTCTCACCTTAAGTTGGGGTACTTTATTGCAATTTTTCTAAAATTATAATAAATTAGTTCTTAAAAAAAAAAACTATATTATATTAAAATAATTTTTAAATAAATAAAATCATTTTAATTCAATTCAATTCAAGGGAAAATAAAATTATTTTAAATATTTTAAATTAAAATTGGTTAATAAAATTATTTTTTGAATAAATAAATTATTTGTAGAAAATAAATAAAATTAATTTGAAATAAAATAACATTTATATTTTAATTGATATTAAAAAATTTTAAATGTTAAAATAAAATATATTAAATTAATTTTTAAAATAGATTAAATAAAATATTATATATATAATTTAATTTTCTTAAAAAAAAAAAAAACAGATGTGATAAAAGTTATCCCAAATGTTGTAACGGGTCACAATGAGATAATTTTTCTACACAAGATTGGAGAAATTCAATCATGTGTAGATCACAAACATAAATGTAACAAATACGCCATTTAAGGAGATTTTCAGTGCAGGATAAAGGTGGCCATGGTTTCGGTTAAACCGACGGTTTTGCCCGCGGTTTAACCGAAACTGTACTTCCAAAAACCGCCCCAAAACCGAAACCGAAACCGAAACCGAAACCGGCGGTTTCAAAACCGGTCGGAAACTGGTTGAACCGGTTACGGTTTCGGTTTGGGTACTTCCAAAAACCGCCAAAAACCGGCGGTTAAACCGCCGGTTTTTTTATAAAAAAATAAAATAAAATAAATCGACTAATCAGAAGCTGACACGTGGTATTTTTTTGAATTTTTTTTTGAAAAACCGAAACCGAACCCAAAACCGTCGGTTTTTAAACCGAAACCGAAACCGAAACCGTAAAACCGCCGGTTAGAAACCGTGTACCAAACCGGTTTTCTGGTTATGGTTTCGGTTTTGGGTGGCCACGGAACCGAAACCATCGGTTTCAAACCGAAACCGAACCGAAACCGAACCGTGGCCACCACTAGTGCAGGATTTCCATATATTTATTCGTGTAAGATCGTTTGAGTACATAATTTGTTTAATTAAAAAAATAAACAATCTCTCAAAAAAAGTAAACAAAAAGGTAGATAAAAAAATATGGAAATTTCATAAATTTCTTACAACCGGATATTTTACGAATACTTTTCTGATATTTTTAGAATTTTCCACGATATTACGTAAAATTACACTACAGATTCATCGATATCAATATTATTATGAATATTTATAAAAAGTTTCAAAACATTTTTAAGGTAAGATATTATATCTTTTTATCTATATCCATATTCTTAAGATACCGAAATATTATCAAATTTTCAATTATTGTATAGAACCATGAAGCTTTGTGATCTTAAAGAATATAAATTGTTACAATTTATAGTTTATATTTTCTAAAATCTAAAAACATATACAACAACCGTAATTTTTCTTTCATAGATACACATTATAGACATATTTATATCATATTAATACACATCGCCACACTTTTGTCATTAATGAATGACAAAAGTGTGATCATATATATTAATATGTTATAGATATGCATAATGTGTGTCTATGTGTCTATGAGAGAAAAATTGCACACCAACTATGATTCAAACGGTTGTGTATCTCTCTTCATTTTAGCACGATAGAATTCGATTCTGATCGACTTATAGAAAATAAATGTTTTGGGGAGGTCTTTATTGAGTATTTTTCAGATGTGAGATCCTTATACGTTTTTTTTTTTTTTTTTTTTCACGGTCGACTCGGTCACAAAGTTGATCCGGCATCTGATAATTATTATTTTTTATTTGATATAATATTTAATGTAGAGATTCTTAATTATGAATTTCTATATTTTTGAAAATTTGAGTTTAACTACCCTTATCATCTCTATGTCAAGTCTACGGTAGAGGAAGGACCACGATGTGAGTCTCACCCCTTTTTGTGTTTATTTTTTTTCTTGTTTTATTTTTGTTGAGGCACACACTGACACACAAACACAACCACCCCACCATCACAGTTTATTAGGAGACTATATTTTGAGTTAAAATGACCTTTGTTAACTTTTCTTCAAGTTTTTAGTTAAATTTTTTTTCAGGTAGATCTATTCTTGTTTGAGTGGTTGTATGTTACTTCATATGCATTTGTGGAAATATCTCTCTTATGTAGTTATAGAAAATAACAAACCGGATTATACTTTATAGTATTTAATTTCGGCAGATCTAGAACAGATTTACCGACACAATTGATGTAAAGTTTTAAAAATAAAATAAAATCCATCATAATTTTGCCAATTATACTTTGATAATTATTATAATTCTTTTACAATTATCGTCAAACAACTTTAACTTAAATTTTCATAAAATTTATAGTAAATTTCTTGTTTCAAATAAAACTATAATACTAAATAGGTTAGAAGTCCGTCGAAACCTGCCGTGAACAAATACTACTTGCACGGCCGAAACTCTAAGACAACCGTCAGATAAATAAGAGCAGTGCTAAAACTGTATATCAAGCTCAATATGCCCAATAGTGATACGGGCTTATGAGGAATCTTCGTATTATTATCAGGCCCAATAACGATGATTGATATATCCGATCAAAGAGTTACAACAACTTTTTTTTTTCTCTTCCAAGTTCCAACCATTACAATAAATTCGAAGTTCGAGAAAAAAATACTACTTGAACCCACAACTTTATAGTATAAGTGCGAGCGAAATACTATTTGACTAACCACTGGTCAAGAGTTACAATAACTAGATGATTTATATAGGCAAACATTTGTTGGGACTCCATCCAAATTAGAGAGGTTTGATTTAAAATAAGTAAAGGTCATGTTACCACACAAGTCCAATAGTTAATATCTATTAGATTTTAATCTAAAATAATTCAATATAATTCCTTAGTCAGGTTCATCCAAAACCCACTTCACACACATTCTTAATTTTTAAACGAACAAACAGAACATAAAGTGAAATATTTTCGACGAGAAAGGATTAATCTAGTGGTAAACCCCTCACACCTACATGAAACTGTGGGTTCAAGTCCTCTCCTTCTTCAAAAACCCTGAATTTATATAATATTTTACTTTAAAATATATGTATATATATATATATATTCACTTTACTCGTTTAATGTTGTATGTGGAAGCCCTCAAATTCAGGTATTGCTGATATTAACAGCCACAAGATGTGTCTTCTTTTTGGTCATCAAAGACTTGACAAGAGCCAAAAGTGCAAATTTCAACTGCCCAAAAATAGACACAACACGAGTTAAAGATGATGTATCTACATTAATGCCAAATCGACATGGATTAATTCCTGATACGAACGTTTTACAACACGAGTACAGATTAAGCTTGTGGTTTCCCTTAAAAAGGGAGAACGAAAAACGGGAAGAATATTAACCCTACATTATTAGCCATGAGTGTGTATCTAGAGATCAGGAGAGGATCCAAGTCCGTCCATCATCGTTAGCAACTGCCATCTGGCAATGGCTTCTGTTTCCTTCTTCTACCATTCTTGCAGGCATGAACAAATTTGATGATTTGGTGGCATGGAGGAGGTGGATGGGATTTAACAAAGATGGACCAGAGGATTTGCACATCTTCACATGGACAAGACTTCACATCGTCGTACAAAATGTAAATGCCTTTATCTGATAAATCGCGAACAGTTATGATTAAAAACGAAAGAAAGAACACAGAAATATGACAATTATTCTTGATGAAGCATTAGATGGAAAAATAAACATGTTTATGAAGCTGCATTCCGAAAAAATGATGAGGTTCTTCCGAAAACCAATCTATTGATATAAAGATAAAGCATAAGCTGCAAATGAAACTAAGAATTTCATGGTATGGTATGCAATGCAATGCATTCAACAAATATCGACAAAACAAAGAGAGAGAGACAGAAAAAATCCAGAAATTAATAAGATGTGAAGGTGGTAGTAAAGTACGTACTCTTCCTATAAGCTGTGCAAAGCCAGAAATCCTTCAATGGAGACAATATGGACGGCCACCCCATTGGCAGAAATGGCTGTGGAACATGGTAGGTGAAAGAATGGAACAATATAGAGGGACAAAATATAGGTATATATACATATATATATATAGAGAGAGAGAGAGAAGTGTTGTTACTTTGTTTAGACAATGGTGAATTGTAGATTACTATTTCTAGACTACAGATTCTATACAAGACTTGATTCGACTCCTGTGCCATTGCGGTCGACATCTTATGAAAATAATGTGTCTCAGTGCCTCAATGGAGGAAAACACATTACAAATTTCTGGTATTTGTTAGAACCAAAATGTGAAGATGAAATTGATTATCCAAAGAAAATCAAATATGTCAGCAAGTAATCATAATCAACTTCAATGCAAGGTGATAGAAAAAATGTATATTAAAGCCCTTCTCCAAGTCTAAAACAAAAAATTCTACTTCAATGCCATTATATATGGCTTTAACCATCAAATTTTAAGATATGATTGTGATAAAATCACTCTTTATGAAATTAGATCAAAGAATGGTATAGGTAATTTCTTGTCTTGCAATACAATGGAAGTTGAAGTTGTAATATCATGATTGAATCATTTGAAATTCTTCCTGATTATTCGAAAATGTTGAATGCTGAATGCTGAACAAGTATATTGCCGTAGAAATTTTACCTCTTCTCGATAGAAGTACTTTTACTTTGCCTATTGAATTCACTATTACAATTTCAGATTCAGTATCTTGAGAAGTTACGGAAACTTACTACAAGAGGTTTGAGCAGCTCTGGTTCATCTTTACCAAACAAGGCTTTAATTTGATCTGCATCACATACAAATTCACAATATGGCATTTCAAGTTAAAGAAAATGATGTGTAACATGTACCTAATAAGAGCATGATGACAGGATCTAAGCCCTTCCACATGCTTCAAGTTTATTTCGTAAAAGTTTCTCACACGAACACAAAATTTGATAGAATATTTGCGTAACAGACATGATTTTAGAATCGTCTTACCATGGTCGTAGCTGCTGGCTGTTCAACTACTGATTTCTTTTGTGTCTGCAACAACTAACTCCCCTGCCATGTATACAAGTAGATAAATAAATTGAGCAAGTAGATAATCATTTCTTCTTCAGGTAGATTCAGCAAATAATTGCAAGGTCAATAGTTTTTGACAGGGAACATGAGATAATAAGAACGTACGAACAACAATAATACCTGTTCAGGGATGGCATTGCATAGAGACTGAGAACCAGTGCTTTCGTTCTTAGCTTGGTATCTGACAGCATTTTCCATCGATGTTCCCTATCGACATTGTGCACTGCATCACCCGATTACTATATATCCAAGCAATAATGCCAGTACTAGTACAATTAATGCACGATTTACGGATACCCCATTTCATATAAATACAATCATATATGCACAAAATGAAGCAAACTAAACAGAAAATTTATTCTCTAGCTCTAATTGGGGAATATTAGTTCTAATTTGCACATAAAACAAGATTTTTGTGTTTAACCTATGAGAAAGTGAGACCATTATCTATTTGTAGCTTCAGCTCTTATGGTCTATAAACAGATAAGCTTCAATGAGAGATTGCAATGCATAAAAAAATCAGCTTTTCTGGACACAGACACTTGAAGAACATAAAGACTAATCAAATTAACAAAATCCACATCAAACACCATCATGTAGAGAAGAACAAAAAATAAAAATTTATAAAGCTACCACTTTTAATATAAAAATTTATAAAGCTACCACTTTTAATTTATAAATTTATGCAAAACAAAACAACATTCTAGCAAACAAATAAAATTAAGAGGGCAAGATGAGATGGGTTTGAGAACATACAAAATGGGTTTTGAAGGGGGGTTGTGACTTGTGGAGAAGTGATTCAAGGCGATCAAGCTTCACACCAACCTCCAAAAGCTTTGATTTAGTGGCAACCTCAACAATGTTGTTTTTGCTCTTCACTCTGGTTTCTATGTCTTCCACCAACTTCACTGCCTCTTGAGCTTCTCTCATCCATGCATCTATCACTAGATTTTGCCTAGACATCATCTCTGTAATCTACTAATCTTCCTCCTCCAAAAAACACAAAAAATATTTTTATATGAAGCAACTTCACTTTCTGTCTCACAAGACAACAACTCAAAAGCACACAAAGAAACAATCTTTAGACAACCCAGTAACACATAATTTCCATTTTTTTTAATAATAAGATGCCAAAAAACCATGAGCCATACAAGATTTTTTGGGTGTTTAATACTGCCTATGTTTGAGGAAATCCAAACTGAAATTTGCATCCGTTTTTTCAGGACTAATTAACTGGACCACAAGGTTCAGTTTCAGTTTCTCATCTCGAAAGACGAAGACTTTGGAAGCGAAAGACGCACTGATTCACGCTCTTCCAGCCCAGCTGCCGTTTATTGCTATTTGGGGCAGCGTAAAGTCTTGGTGGCCGAGAATAAGAAACAACCTAATAAATAAAAAAAGGGAGGTTTCGCTCGATTACACAAGAGCTTAACGCTTCTTTCGAACAGAAGACTTATCGCGATGCCCGCGGACCAATTTACGATGTCTCCGTCGCTGACGTTCGTCAAGCTTTGGTTCATTTTTTAGGTGTCGATAGCAATTCGGGATCAGATCAGATTCGGTATCGAATGTTGGTTTGTCTAGCTACGATGTTTCCTAAACAGACAATTTTTTTTTTACTTTTACTCGTACAAATAAAGTACAACCACGTGTAAGGTCAGTTTGACACCGATTATTGAAAATTAAAATCAGTTTATTTTATAATTTTAACATAAATAATATTTAATAAATCTTTTAAAAATGACAAATTTTGAAAAGTAGATAAATAACTATCTTTTTAAAATGGTTATGGAATAATATATTTTGATATTGAATAATTTTTTTTAAATCATTATTATTATTATTAAATCAAACTAAAATCATTTATATATTTTATTTTATGATGCAATATGACTAAAGGTTGCACATTGGGGACCTATATTCATCCTCAGTTCATAAACCCCCACAGACACCCCCCGCCCACCAATTTTCCCATCTGAGAAAAATAGGGATCGGGAATTTTGAGGGGAGGTACCTCCATCCTCAACCCCAGTTCCTCATTTTTTTCGTTTTTCTTCGTTTCTCCATTTTTCCATTTGACTAAAAATTACAAATTAAAAAAAAAAATTACAAATGAAAAATAAAATTCATTAGTGCATTACAAATATAAAAGAAAATCCATTACGAAATAAATAAAGTATTTCAATAAGCCATTAGTGTAAATGAGGTTTATATAGTTAGGTTTTTAAATAATAAATTTTTTTTAAATATATATATATATATAATTATATTCTTAATGTTATTAGGAAAATAGAGAAATGGAGATGGGGGACCTCCCCCCATCCCCATCTCATCCCCATTGAAATGAGGATGGGGATGAAAATCATCCTCATTCTCACCCCCTTCCCCTAAAAAAAATTCCCTAAATGGAGATGGTGATGCTGGGAAAATGTGCAACCCTATATGTGATGGGTTGGTGTCATTTTCATGTGAGAGGAGATTTGATATTGCTGAAAAAATAAAAAATAAAAACCGATAATTGTTTCATTTTAATATGATATGATGAAGAGAGAAAACCAAAACTAACCACTTGAAATATTAAATTTTTGTTAGTAACCACCTTTGAAACTTTAATTATTAATAACCACTTTTTTAAAAAAAATTCAATGTATATCTATAAATTACCAGAGTACCCCTGAAATTAGTTTTTTAAAAAACTCGAAGCAAACTTGAAATCACGAATAAATTAAAATGTTCAAACTTGAAATCATACCTAAATTGAAATGTCCAAACTTGAAATCATGCATAAATTGAAAAGTCCAAACTTGAAATCTTAATTAAATTAAAATTTTCCACTTCTTCTTCTTCTAGGTTTTTTTTTTTTTTAACAGACCACATCGCCGGCGGAAGGGGGTTCGATTCATTCGCCCATCGCCATCCCCATTCTGTCGCTAGCGAAGCAGCAGCGATCGAACCACCGAACGAACCAGCTGTCGCACGAAGCAGCAGCCGTCGCACGAAACATCGCCAAATGTGGCCCAGAAGGTCACCGGCGCTTTGCGGCGCCTTCGTTGAAGCTCGGTGACCTTTAAAAGCATGTCGACAAGGGAGATCGGGGAGAGAGAGAGAGAGAGATCGATCGG
Organism: Acer negundo; assembly: GCA_035582765.1. Classification (NCBI taxonomy): domain Eukaryota; kingdom Viridiplantae; phylum Streptophyta; class Magnoliopsida; order Sapindales; family Sapindaceae; genus Acer; species Acer negundo. The sequence continues at coordinate 43,194,715 of CM069235.1, read as the reverse complement.
GGGAGAGAGACCAGAAGAGAGAGAAAGAAAAAAGAGGAAAGGGAGAGAGAGTGTTTTTGGGGACCCTTTTATATGAGGGTTTTCCAGTAATTTCTCAAAAACGTGGTTATTAACAATTAAAATTCCGTTTGTGGTTAAAAACGAATTTCCCATAATATATGTGGTCATTTTTTACAATTTCCACTTATTATTATTTATCAGATAAGATCATTCTAATTATGGAAAGAGATAACTGATAAGATAATAACAAATTGACAGTAACGATGAAAATGAATTTTATGATGTTTTATCTAATCATATGATTATTCTTTGCCATGTAAAGATTGTTGATTTACATTTCATTATGTGATGAACAATTAGTTCAATTTCCACTTTTGTAGTTCACTTAAATGTAAATGAAAAATATTATTGGATCAAGAAGGTAGCACAAAAAAAAGATTATTAATTTTTTTTTAGTTTTTGATTTACCCGTTTGAATCTTTGTGTGGTGAGGAGTGTGGGTCGAGGTTTCCTATTTGTCGTACTTTATAACATCCAACAAATAGACCGTTATAACTAACAAATTGACTATAGGTGTGTCACGTAGTTGGGGGGTACAGACGGTATCCTCGATACCAAAAAAAAAAAAAAAAAAATTAGTTTCTCTTTTTGATTATTTATTCCATGAAATAATTTAGAGTAACGATATTTGCACCCCTTAAAAATTATATATACATTTAGTTCCTCATTGACACGACATAGAGGGCATCCTAGATTCAAACCACTAATACCAAACTTACTCAAAACTTCCTGCACCAAAACTCTTCCTTGAAGATGCCAAACGAAAATCTCAATTTTCAAAGAGCAAAAACCTTGCCAAATCCCTTTTAAACCAAAAGAAAAACTTGACTGCTCTCCTTCAAGGCATTTTGAAAAAGACTTCACATAAAACATCCCATTTGGGTTGTGCATCCACCCAATGGTGTCAGGAATTGAATCTCTAATTTGAATAATCTCAAGGCATTTACTCAAACCTTCCCATTGCTCCATTTCCCAATTAAAAAAAAGGTCTTCTAAAAAGAATCTACCACCTCCATTCCCTACCATCTCTTACCCTGAAATCTCTAATATAGTTATTCTTGTTACTGGCTAAAGTGTAGACCCTAGGAAAGGCCTCCTTCAGCGTAGTACCATCCACCATAACATCATCCCAAAAACTGGCTTTGTCTCCCCTTCTCACTACCACCCTGAAACCTTATTCAAGAATCTTGGCAATGTTCAAATTCTGCACAAAAAAACCACTAACTGTCTTAGTAAAGAACGAGCTATTAGGACCACCGTTCCACTTCCATCTAAGGGAATCCAAAGAAACTCCATATTTAGCACATATCACTCTTTTTTACAAAAGCTTTTCCTTCACCCTAAATCTCTATGCCCATTTAGCAAGGAGACCTTTATTTTTGTCCAAAATAGAACCGATCCCTAAGCCCTTATTTGCTTTGCTTTTGCACATCATATCCTATCTCACTGTGTGAATCTTCTTCTTTTCACCCCCATATCCCCAGAAGAAGCTTTGTTGAAGACTTTCGATCCTTTTAGCAACACAGACCGAAATTTTAAAGACGGACATGTAATAATTTGGGATACTGGCCATTACTACCTTGATAAGAGTTAGTCTTCCTCCTTTGCTGAGGAATAATTTCTTCTAAGGCGCAAGGCGATTTTCTAATCTCTACAACAAGTTTGACCAAAAAATCTTATAGTAAGGCCTGCCTCCCAACGGGAGATCCAAATAAGAGATTGGAAGCGTAGCTTTGTTACGTCTAAAAACAAAGGCCCAGTCCACCTTACCTTCCTTGCCTTATCCTATCTGAAAAACACAAGTTTTCTGAAAGTTAATACGCAAGCCCGACACTAACTCATAGCACCTCAAAATTCTTCTCATTCCTAAGGAATTCCACCTTTTTTTTTTTTTTTAGGAACAAGATGGTTATAAGGTAAATATATGAATTCGAAATAGTTTGTGATACTACTATGAAACAAGAAAACAGGAAACAAGTCCCAACAAAAGGACTAGAGATCCATCGGCCCAGCAAACAAAATAAAGAATAAAGCAACAACTATGCTCGTTCATAGAAGAGAGACCTACCAAGCACTACTTATCAATGAGCCCATGGTGCTGATCTCGTGCTCATTCTCAGTTTAGTACGGTACACGCGCCAATTACTAGGGAGTGGTCTCTCTTCCTTGAACGGGCTCAAAGCCTCAATGTTCCTGCAAACCAGCAACGGAAAGTGACAGAGCGAACACAAGTTATTCATCTTCAGCCATTTTGCTATACAAGTCCCATGAAAATCATCCATGCAAGGAGTTCGACGAATTTCCTCACTGGCACTGAACCCACTAAACAGATCGAACACAACTCCTCTGGGCAAGAACCCTTGTCGTAGACCACCATGTCTATTCCAGAAATAGCATAATCCAACACGGGAATGTGTTTTTTCAGCGATTTTGACCCTTTCCGTCCGAGTCTTATAGCCCAAGCAAGCTTAACTTCTTCGATATAATCTTTCAAGTAGACAACTCTAAGTGACATAATGATGGAGATTACATCACGCCCGACATTACGAGGGTCAACATCTATCATCTTCGCTTTTGAAGACACAATCTTCACGATCCTCTCCAGCTCACTCTTTTAACTGGGGTTGTGTATTTGAACATTGTCAACATGGTTTCACACACCTTCAAGTTGTCCATCAAGTCTCCATGGTTAAGCAAAACGCACATCTTCTCCGAACGGACATTCATGTTGTAATGGTGCCGGAGATATTGGACAACGAAATTGATGCACGATTGAATGTCAAATTTGCGTGGTTGGTCACTCATAGCCAAGAAATCTATTTGATGCTACTGTCACATATTGAAGAAACACTTGCTAGGTTGTTGTGGCAAAGTTGAATGTTAAATTTGCGTGGTTGGTCACTTATAGCCAAGAAATCTGTCTGATGCTGCTGTGACATATTGAAGAAACACTTGCTAGGTTGTTGTGATTCTTCTTTCTCCATGACAAAGAGATGAATCTTTTGCTTCCTCTACTATTCTTGCTTCAATATAAATACCAATAAGCAAAAGCTCATTATGGGTATTTATGAGGAGAAATGTGGTTGTTGGGGGAGAGAGAGAGAGAGAGAGAGAGAGAGAGAGAGAGCTAATTGGGAGTTTTTTTAATATTCCTTTCACAAAGTAACATCAATCATGATAAACATTTAAGAAAACCATTAAATAACATTGCACAAAATCATTTCAACATTTATAAGTTTAATACTAATACTTGAGTCCTAAGAAACAAAAATCAAAACAAATAAAGAACAACGTGCAATGGCAATACTATCCTTACCTAGTACAGCTCTATGTTCTGTGTGTGATGAGGCGGCATGTATAGTTCATTAAATAAAATTGCCTTCCCTGCGTTTTCCTTTTATCATGCCATGCAGTAGAAATTCCAAAAAGAGAGGACCCGGCAAACTGCAAGGTACAGATAGATCATACTCAATGATATTATGGGGATTATGCATTTATGCTTATGCGTGCTTTGCAAACTAGGAGATAGGTGTATATGTGATCCACGGCTACAAATATTATGTAGAACAAAAAGCAAAGTATATCTTTTGTTGTACAAATAGCACTACAGTTCTAACTGTCAGTCAACTAATTATATACAAGCACCTGGCAAGACCTATATTTATAAAAAAAATAAAAATATATAAATAAAAAAAAAAGTATTTGATAAGCTTATATATGGACAAATCAACATATGAAAATATTAAGGATATTAAGTCCAACTCCACCTCAAACTTGAAGTCTCAAACCAATCCATCTCCGCCTCATAATTGATGACTTTGTCATTATCTTATACTGCTATACTTTAATCTTATCACTTGTTGTAATTATCCTTTAGCATAAAGTTATCAATTTAGTAGTTTAATAGAAGTAGATTTCATCTACTGTGATACACAACCTGTGTAATGTATATATACATGTAAATCAAGTTCATCAATATTAAGAAGAATTTATTCTCTACATGGTATCCGAGTATAATTAAAAACGAGTTCCTGATCCAATATGACCAATATTGCCGCATCCTCTCCCTCACAATCAATAACTGTGATCTCTTCTTCTTCTTCCTCACATGAGATCGGTTCTTCCTCAAACATCATTGTCTCCATAAACGTTGTTGCTTAAGCCCCACTAAAACTTACATCAACCAATTATCGCTCATGGAAACTTCAGTTTCATACCCTACTTATTGGGTTCGATCATATGGGCTTCGTTAATGGTCAAAAATAATGTCCATCGGCAACCATCACAGTGAACGATATCACAGTGAACGATATCACAGTACCTAATCCCGCTTACAACATCTGGACTAGACAAGACCAACTGCTCCTGAATGCAATCCTTGGTTCCATATCTCCATCAATTATTCAATTTATTGCTACCGCTCAAACCGCATATGATGCGTGGTTTACACTTGCCAACACATATGCAAAGCCTTCTAAAGGCCACATCATACATCTTAAGAGTGTCCTCACCAATGTCATCAAGGGAACCCAAATCGTGATCGAATACATGTAATACGTCAAAAGCGTTGCAGATGAGCTAGCCATGCTCGATGCGTCGGAAAACTCTGAAGATCTAATTGCCAAATTTTGAATGGTTTAGGTGATGAATTCAAAGATATCTCCTCTGATGTCTGTGCTCGAGATTCAGCGATATCCTTCGAGGAACTTCATGAGAAACTCATTAATTTTGAAGTGGTACTGAAGCTAGAAGCCACGAAGAGTCAGCAGCAGCCCATTACCGTCAACTATGCCTCTCGGCCTTCTGGCAATCAATCTAATAGCAGCAGCAGCCACCACTCCGGCAGCAGCAACCATAGCCAACAGTCTCTCAATTGGTCATACAATCCGACAGTCCCTCACTCACAACAATAACACTCAAGGTATTCTCCTAACCAATCACATAAGCCGCGAAAATACCATGGCCCGACACCAAATGGCAACAGGGTGATAAGGCAAGGGCGTAGAGGGGCAGATGAGATGACTCATGGTTCAACGTCAGTGATACAAAATCATGAACCAGCATTTTAAGAGAAAATTCTACCAATGGTAGAGGTAGATGACAAAGGTCTAAGGAGACCACGAGAAGACAAAGATTACAATATTCATATGGAATTTTCAGCATGCAAGGGCACCCAAAATGTTGAAAAGATTTCTTATGAAGTGGAAATCGTTGAGGGAATTGAAGAAGATGAACTTTGGATGTTTGAAGATGTCGACTATGATCCAACCATGGATATTGATTGCACTTTAGATGTGGATGAAGCACAATTGGGAGATAAATCATTATCCATGGAGAAGGTTCGCAAGGATGACAACTTGCTCAATGTTAATGATATCAAATCTTGTTCGTTTAAGATATCAAACCAAATTGGCGTACAATTTCTTCTTGGCATATTTGAAAATCCACAAAATTTTTTTAGATAATATTCATTCAAGTCGGTGATTGACAAGATGGTATATCTCAAGAATTATCCACCTAACCAAAGCCTTGCCAAACTCGAGGACGAGTTTTTTTTTTAAGAGGAGGGGAGTACTATATGGGATGGGAAGAGCTAGCAGCGAGGAATCGCTGCCGTCCAAGTCTCCGTAAGTGTCCGGCGGGAGGGATCGATACCGTCTAAACCTCCGCAAGTGTCCAGCGGTTCAAGTCGCGACCAATAGGCATAGCCAATGGTGAATAGCTTGGGCATCTTCTGCATATCATTGGACGAATGCTGTGGTGCCATTGTGGATTTGGGATAGACTACAGAGAGATTATGCGGTTGGGGTTTACCACTCACACAAGATGAGTAAGGGTTCTTCTTTGTTTACTTGTCTTTTCGCATGTTTCAACCGAACTCGATGACGAGTTCTTTTTAAGAAGGGGTGACTGATGTAGAGCACGAAGAGAGAGACGTGGTGCAGACCAAAACTTAGTTCTATCAGGTCAAATAGGAGACAATGTCTTTTCTTTCCTTTTAATTTTAGTTTCAGTTTTCTTGTTTAGCAGGTTGTTAGTTTTAGAATTAGGAATAAATCAAACTTACGTTCAGGTAAGAATTGATCTTTGTTTTTTTAGCTAAATTAGGAGTTCTAAGTCTTAACAGATTGTAGTTTATTCTTTTCTATTTAAGCAAGTGTCCGGAAAGGTTATTGTAACTTACGCGTGTACAAACATAAACATAATAAAATGAGAACCCAACTATAAACAAAAAATACAAGTCATTTATTAGAATGATCTGTTGTAAACTATAAAGTTCATTGAAGTGCTTTTAACATAATGCAAGTCACAATAGTTGATGTAATCAAAAGTTTAAACAATGGCATACCTTAAAGGCACTGCCTATAAGTTGTCTGGGTCTAACAGAGCCAAGTCCACATGCTTTTCATTAATACATAAACCTAGAAAACGATCACGTTTCAAAGGATTCCTCTTTATCAATTCCTTGAACATGTTCAAGGGCTTCACGAACTTCATCTACTACTTAATTAAAAAACATTAATCATAAAATATAAACAGAGTTAATAAACACCTTGAATTGGAAAATTGAAAAGAAAGGATCCGCCGGCCTCCCCCTCCTGTAAACAGCCACAACCTAACCCTTTTGATTTTTTGAATTTTTGAGGTGGAGATGAGTGAGAGAGAAGAGAGAAGAGAGAAGAGGAAGATGATTATGATGAGAGGGTTTTCCACCCAAATGAAAACCCACCTGTAATGGTTATCAAATATTCTCCTACCACAAAAAATCACTATCAAAGGGAGTTAGGAATTAAGCGGCGGCCGTTTGCAAAGTGAAGAGAAGAACAAAAAATGATGCTCTGTTATTAGGGATTTTAGTGTTTTGAAAGAAAAATGATCCAACAAAGCTCGGCACATACTGTGATCATTAGAAAAATTGAAAAGAAATATAAATACCTTTCTGCTGCAAGAGAGCTCAGTCGTCGTCGGCGTTCGTGGCGGCGGCAGCGGTGGCGACTGATAGTGAACCCAAAAAAAAAATAAATAAATAAAAATAAATAAAGGGAGAAAAATTAAAACCTAGAAAGATAAAAAGAGGTTAAAAGAAAAAAAGATAAATAAAATGATTGAAAAAAAAAAAAAAAAAAAGTAAAAACCCAGAAAGAAAGTTAAAAGAGGTTTTGAAACAACACAAGGGTTAAAATGATTGAAATAGATATTTACTTTTTAACCCGAAAAATTGTAAGCAAATTAAAAATAAGATAAATGCCATAAACAACCCATTAATTATTTATTTACGCTCCATTTGATCATTTTTATTTTTTTTTAGAGAGCTTCTTTTGACAATCCAATTTTTTTCTTTCGACACTTCTTTTCTAAAGACGTTCCATTCTCAAAATTTAAATTTTAAAAAAAATTTCAAAAACACTTCTTTTTGTTCCAAGATTATCATTTTTACCTTTTGACACTTCTATTATAAAGACACTTCATTTTAAAAAATAAATTTATAAAGACACTCTATTTTATTTTAATAAAAGTTAGGACGAACCATCGTAGCCTTTGGATTCATCCGATGAGTAATCTTTTTTTGAATTAAATTATTAAAAAAGAAATATCTCTCTTAAATCATTAGATTAAATATTACATAATAAACACTTACTCCTAAATTTTAAATTATCAAATACAATATTTGAAATTTTCTAAATATAGATGCAAGGGCTAAACTGACATTGCACAGTTTCCGTGATTGACTAACGTGGTCAACCGTTAGTCAATGGGTCAAGGGATAATGAGTGTTACTATGATTTTTTCAAGGGTTGTGTTATTATACATATAATCAGGATAAGTAAGTGTAATTTACCCTTCAAACTGTTATTCACCATTTATTTTCTGTCATATGTGTAGCTGTTTGGAATGTAGATAACAATTGTATTGCAAACAAACCCAAGATTGTTGTTAGCAATTAATTTATAGTCATACACTTCTCTTTAAATAAATCTCTTATATTAGTTTTACAAATTATAAAATCTCATTGTTGATTTTGTTACAAGAGGAAGTTGCAACGTGGCGTTACCATGATTCTGTCAATAATTTTCTGCAGGTATACACTCTTCTCATCTCCTTGTAAAAAAATATTTGGAATGTTTTTATGATTTTGTATTTATCTGGCAATTGACAGGGACACTCAAATTGTGGAAGAATGGTGGTAACAGCTGCCGGATTACTTTGACGGATCCTAATGATGTATCTCGTATGATTGGTTATTCTTATAATATGAGAGTTAAGTGGCATGGAATGGACGTATGTGTTAAATGTATTGAAGCATTTCTCGTCATCAAGATCGACTCACTAAATGTGAACAAAAGGAAGGATCAATTTCACAAGATTTGAAATCTTCTTGTTTCTCCTCTTTATGTTTCTTTTTCAACTCAGTCTCGAACTCCTTTACAGCCTGCAAAATTTGAACACAAATCGTTTATACTCCTAACATGCCATAGCAAAATAAGGTGATGACATTAGTAATTATATATCGCTCAAAATTTGTCAAAAGCCTTTAATCTTATTATATATATATATATAAATGTTCAAGTTAGTGTGCACTGATATAATTTCATCAGTGCGTTGGATTTGGACCATTAGATTTACAGATTGAGATTCCCTACCCATCTCATTTGTGCTCACCTTCTCAACATTTAGTGACTTGTGGCACTTAAGCAAATGAATGATTATGATTAATTTGTTTTATTTTTTTCTCTCTCCACTTATCAAACGACGTCGTATCTGAATCTCATCACTTCAAACTTTTTTTTCTTCTTGTTTGTTTCATAATACTTCTTACTCTCTCTCTCTCTCTCTCTCTCTCTCTCTCTCTCTCTCTCTCTCTCTCTCATATAGTTGCATACTTTTAAGAGCATTTTTTAAATAAATTGATTGATCTCAATACAAAAAATAATAATAATAACAATACAAATTAAACGAAAAAAAAAAAAATGATCATCAATATTTACAATCCTAGATTCACCCATCTTCATTTCTTCACAAACACATATCATTAATCTTCATTTTCACTAACACAAATTGAATTTCAATACACAAACCAGAAAATAAAATTTGTTTCTCCATTGATGAAGATCTGAAGATCCATAAATGTTCTTCTTTTTTCAATTTTTTTTACTTGGATTTGTTTATGGGTTTGTGAAATAGGTTTTTGTTTTGTTTGGCTACTGATAAAATGAAGGAAAGAGAAGGGAAATCTTTTTTTTTCTTTCTCTGGGTGAACATTGATGATTGCAACAATGTTCATTTTTTCTATAAAAAAAAAAATTCGTGGTAGAAGGGAGGAAACCCTCCTCATCTTTTGACAAGATTTATGGCCTCTTGTTTGGAGGTGATTCTCTCTTCTTTGACAACTTTGACAAACAATGGACAATGAGAATTTTCATTAAGAATGTTTTGTTCACTATAATGTTGTGATAGATGTAATTTTTGGTGGTGTAATGTTGATGATGATGGTGACATAATTTTTTGTTAAATTTTTATTTATTATCTCCACTATTGTCAATTTGAGAAAAAAAAAACAATATCTGGGTTGTTGTTTTTGTTTTTCTTAGAGTAAGTGTCAAGAGATGATCTTTGGATTAAGAAAAAAAAAAGTTGTTATCTATTTAAACGCATTTGTTAGGAGAAAGAGAGGGGAAAAAAAAATAAAGGAAAATTTAGATGAGGGAGAAGAAATGAGGAGAAATAGAAAAAAAAAAAATGAAGGAAACTAATCGCAGTCATTGTTTTGCTTGTCTGCCACGTATAAGCAGATGCTTGAAAGTTGAGCACAAATAAGATGGGTAAAGGATCTTAATCCTAGATTTGCATACTTTGGCTTAAAATGTATATCATTATTAGTGGTCCACATGTATTGATACTGATATAATTACATCAGTATGTATTAATGTAAACGGAACCATATATATAAATATATATATATATATATATACGGTTTTTCTATTATTAGTTCGTCATGATATAAAACATAGCAGGACGAAGAATGTGGACCATCAGATTTATATACATTGACTCAAAGTATATGCGATTATCAAAATTTCTTCATAATCTGTGGTCCACATTCTTCGTCCTGATATATTTTATATCAAAACGAACTGATAGTAGAAAGACTATATATATATATATATATATATAATCGCTATTACAATGATGGACCTTATACTTCTACATATAATTAGCATGCGAGACTAAATTGTAAGGTATGCAACTTGGGTTTGATTAAGGCTTCTACATATAATGTATGGACCTTAAGTTGGTTCTATAAACCCCGTTTGTTATGCGGAATTGGATTTGATAAGATTGAGGTGGGATTGAGATTATACTTGATTAAATTAATACTATCATCTGTTTGGAGAAACGTGGGACTTGACTAAATTAATACTATATTTTGTTTGATGAAAAATGAGATTGAACTAAATATAGTAATATCTTAAATTTGATAATATTTTGAAATTAAATAACAAATTATTGAAATAAAAAATTGAAGAAAACAATTATTTTAATCTATATGTTATTAAATTAAAAATGCCCACAAAATATGATTAAATAATATATTTATATTATTTTTAAATAAATTTTAATATTTTTTAATTTTTTAATTTTTTAATTTTTTATTTACAAAAAAATATATTAAAAACATAGGTGGCACTATGGTAGGCTCAATGAATTTGGACTTTAGATTCTTCAATCCTATTGGGAGGGATTATGATTGAAATAATCTCAATCCATTGTAATTCAATAAAAATTGAATAACAACCCATATATTGGAATAATTTATTGGATGAAACAATTATTTAATTTATATATCATTGAATTAAAAATATCTAAAAACATTTTAAATAAAATTATAGTTTCATATTATTAATAAATAAAATTTATTTATTATTGAAAAACTAAATATATATATATAGTTTCAATCCAATTGGACCTCAAACGCAGAACAAGGACCATGGTGGATTAAAAATAGTTCAATTTCCTCCATTATCCTGTCCACCAAAGATGCCCATAAGGCCAATAAGACTAAACTGAATTAATATTATGTTTTGTTTGGTGAAACAAGGGGTTGCACTAAATATAATTATATTTTTAATTTGATAATATTTTGAAATTAAATAATAAATTATTGAAATATGCATTTAAAAAAAATAATTTATATATTATTGGAGTAACAATATCCAAAAATATTTTTAAAATATAGATTTATATTATTTTGAAATAAATTTAAATAATTTTCAATTTTATAATTTGTTTATTTAATAAAATATTTTTAATATACATATAGTTAGGATTACGGTGGGCCCAACAAATTTAGATTCTTCAATCTCATTGAGATGAATTAGGATTGAAATAATCTCAGCCCCTAATAATCAAATGAAAATTAAATAATAAATTAGTATTTGTCATATGCTTGGTACAACCTGGGATTGGACTAAAATAATTATGTATCATAATATTGTTACTTTTTTATTAGGAGCAACACTATGCAACCAAAAAAATCAACTCAAATAATATAGCAAATGAGTTGTTATGATCATCACATAAATCATAGGGTAATGTGGTAAATGATATGATGGTGTGATGTGTGACATACTTCATGCATGGCTCATGCATGCAAATAGGAGGCAGTCTAAGCCAATCAGGGGCGGAACACCGTGAAGGCCAGCAGGGGCCACGGCCCCCCTAAGATTTTGAGAAGAATTTTTTTTTTTATTATTATTTTATTATTAAAAAAATAATAGTACTAGTTTATACTTATAGTCTATGCACACTTTATAGCCTCTAAGGTTTAAAAAAAAATTATTTAAGTTATTATTTTATCATTAAAAATACAAAAGTATTGGTCTACATTCTATGCACACTTCACAGACTCCAGTCACTATAGTCTATAGGTTGTTTTTATAATTAAAAAAATATAAAAATATTAAACATTAAATATTAATACAGGTTCTCACATCTTACGTCTTCCATAAACAAATTTTCATTGAACCTAAAGTCTACCTCCAATTTCTCTGTCTCGGTCTAAAATTCATCTTCAATTTTGGTTGTTACTTATTTCTAGTATCTTTTTCGATGTAAGAGAGTTGAAGACGAATGTACTCTCATAACATTTTTCTAAATAAGTATACTTTAACATTTTTCTAAATAAGTATGCTTTAACATTTTTTTAGTTTAATCTATGTAGGAGAAAATGCTAATTTGATTGCTTATGTCATCATCATGCATACCGTAAAAAAATCGTTAGGTATACTGTGACCCCCCCACATCAAACTTCTAGTTCTGCCCCTAGAGCCAATAGTTATCTTAACTATTGAGGAAATAAATTAGGTTTTTAGTTTAGATTGAATTGTTAGTCTTGATAAAGATTGAGTTCGTGCCAATATTTCCCTCCTTTTGAGGATTACTGGTTATCACTTGTAAATGGTCTGGTTGATAATGAATAAAGGATTGAATTATATCTCAAATACAAACTATCTTTCTCTGTTTTCTTTTTCCTCCCTTCTACTTTCTTCTGAAACTAAATTCACTCATACCATGAGGACAATTCAATTGCAACATCATTTATGTTGGTTTTTGGACTAATTTTTTTGAGTTGTCTAACATTAGTGTTTTATTAAAAGTAAAGTTATATCATATAATTTAAGAAAAAAAATATTTAAAAAATATTTCAGTATATTATAAATACATTAAAATTATTTTTAAATTAAAAAAATATTTTTTAAATAATAAATCAAACAAAAATAAATTATTCTAACAATAAATTATATTATGAATGATGTATGATATTATTATAAAATTTAAAATAAAAAAGATAATGAAAACAAATAAACAAAAGTAACTTCTTTAATCCCAGGACAAGTAAACCCATATGGGTGGGTTTATTTAATCTCAATGGGATTAATGGACACTATGGGGAGATAAAATCTCAATCCCACATGCTTGGCGAACGTGAGTTTAGGATTAAAATAATCCAATCCTAATCTTGTCCCATCCAACAAATAGGGCTTAAAGTTGCAATCTGAAGCCCGGTGGCTCAACCTAAATTAGTAAGGCTTAGGGATAGCAAAAATTCCCGATTCGTCCCAAACTGGCGAGGATCCAACCCATTTGAGATGGATTTGAAACACTTAAAACAAGTCTCGGGTCAGGTATGGGTCAAACGTTGTTGACCGGATTTATAATCGGGTCGGGCATAGGTTGAGCAAGTATTTATATAATTATTTTTTAAAATATTAAAAATATAAAAGAAAAAATAAAACTCTAATATTTTATCTCTTTGTCTAACTGTATTTTTTGCTTGAATTCAAGAATTATATAATTTAGATGTTATATTCTATTAAATTTAAGTTTATATTTGAATTTTAAGGGTACGTTAAACTTTACATTTTTATATTTATTTTGTCTTTTATATTTAAATTTAAACGTATGTATGTTTAAATTTAAATATATTTTTCAATTTAAGTGTATTTTTTAATTTGACTGAGTTGGGAAGAGGAACAATGTAACTAATAAAAGTGACACTGTATAAAGAATAAAATGCCTAAGATGGGTGGTCAATCTAAGGTAATAATGGAACGAGATAAGATAATGACAAACTGAAAATGAAATTTATGATATTGTTTTATCTAATCACATGATTATTAATTGCCATGAAAATATTGTTGATTTACATTCATTATGTGATGAAACAATTAGTACAATTTGCCAAAAATAAAAATAAAAATAAAAATGGTCTTGTAGTTCTTCTCTTAAATGTATATCAAAAGCATTGTTGAATCATGAAAGCAACACCAAAAAAAAAAGTTTTTTTTTTTTTTTTTCATTTTAATTATTTATTCCATGAAATAATATATTAAATGAATTGATATATTTCTTACATATTTAGTTGGGCTGGTTTGCTTGAAGCCTCAAAGCCTCAACCAAGCCCAGTCCAATATGACGATTTTTCTCTGGATGCAATGCAACCACTCCACCCGATTAGGTTCTTATAACAGGGTTGCATTTTTTTTTTAAAAAACTTTATCTCCCATAGTCCCATCGACCAGAGTGTACCGGGACCCGACGAGATCAATCACCGTTAGTACTACGATCAAGAAAACAACTTTTACTACAGCGGAGGAGCCTCGCAAACTTTGTGATTTTATAGATAATTTTAAAGAGTTAGAATCCTTTCATTGGTCCTTATTTTCTCTTGTCATTCTTCAAGTGTAATTCAAATATCAAGTTGCATAAGAGAGAAAAAAGTAAACCAATCTTGACCATGTATTTTGTATTTTATTTAGGTGTCATTGGATTATGAAAAGTCAAGGAAAAACAAGACAATGAGAGAATCTTGATCCAATTTTAAAACTTATTACAGATGTGAATGAGAAGTGGACAGTCACTTGTAGACAATAAGAAATGTGAACAGGTTACACTGCTGCATTAGAACAATATATTAATAAGTAGTTACAAGGCGTTATTTTTTTTTTTATTTTTATTTTTTTTTTATACATATAGAGTCAGGCTTTAGAACACCGGTGTACCCATACACTTTGTAGGAATCGTAATTTGAAAAAGTGTAATCCAACCTTCGATCACAATATTTTCTACAAGGTGTATGGATACACTGCTATTCTATAGATTGTCATATATATATATACTCACTCTCACAATAACATTAACTGATCAGTAGATATACAAAATTAGCATGACTTGATCGCATGAGATAAAATTGTTTCAAGAGATTCATAAAAGCATTTGAAATATTTCCTATGAAAAATATATATGTTTTTATCTTTTTATAAACTAACAATAAAAAAATACAACAATATTAAAAATAAATAAAAAATCAATCAAACAAACAAACAAAATTGATATTTTTTTGGGGGGAAGTTCTTGATAAGAATTTCTTGAAAGGGTAAAAAGAAATTGATATTGAAAATATATTTTTATATAAAGAAAAACAAACAATCACAAAATTTGAACAATGAAATTGACTTTTGAATTTACTTTTCCACTACTTTTTTTCCCCTGCAAAGCCAAAAAGCAATAAATAGGCATCAAATGTACTAAAGTATCCATCATTGCAGCTTTGGTGAAATGGGAACAAAAAGATTATAGGAAATGATAGTTACTCATAAAAAGGCACCACCAATACATCGTCAATACTAGGGTACAAGTTCAAAAAATATTCTTTTTGGTATTGTTACATTATTGTTACAGTAATTTTATCGAGACCATTCATTCAACCGTAAATATTACAATATTTTCAACAACAACAACAAAACCGTAAATATTATAACATATCGGATTCTGTTTAGTTACATAACCTCAATCTAATAAAAAATGCCGGATAAATTAGAGGTTTTTTTTAGGAGGGAGAGAATTCGAACCCATAACCTTATGGTGCAGGCACTTTGTTGTGATAATAGGTTTGTTTGCAAATTATTAAATCCCAAAAGTATTTCTTATTTATTTTATATTTATTCTAGAAGTTGTGTAAATTAAATGACAATATGATTTAGATAAAAATATATTATATTCAATGTTATTATTATTATTTTTTTAAAGAGCAGGTTCGAAATTTTTTATTTTATTTTATAAATATTACACTATTATATAAATTTGAGATTTTGTAGGAAGAGGGAGAACTCGAATCCATAACTTTATGGTGCAGATGTGAGGAGTCCTCATCTCGTCATATGTAATAAAAATCGTTTATAAAGGGTGTATCTGGTATTTTTATAAAATAATGTTTCAAAAAAAAAAATAAAAAAGTTTTGAAAAAGTATTTTGTCAAATATATTAGCCTATAGTTGCTTTAGCTTCTTGAATTATTTTTTCGAGCCGTTCATGCTTGATTTTGACCATTCGATGTCAATTTTATATTTATTTTTTAAAAGTTACAATTACAAGTAACTTATTAAATTCACAAGTGATTTAATAATTAATATTCCATTTTGTATTATTTATGTGTAAATCACTAATTAATAATTTAAAAAAATTTCCCAATTTTTTTCTCTATGATTACACTCATGTCGGTCCAATTATGTATGGTTGCATTCTCTATAAGCTAAGTCCCTTTCATTATTATAAATTATTGTATTTTTATAAAATAATTATTTAAAAAAAAAAGTATGAACAAATATTACTTGATATCATCCATGGAGCCCATTTGTATGTATTTAAAAAATAATAATAATAAAATTTGTAGTCAAATATAATAAAATCTATGCAAAATTGAGGGAATATAAAAATAAATAAACAAACTGAGAAAATCTATTTAAACCTTTTGAAAATGATTGTTGTTTGGGACCTTTTCTATTTAAATGTCAAAATTTGTAGTAAGAGGCTTTTTCTATATTTATCTGCAAGTTACATGCGCACTTATTTAATAGGATTTTATTTTATTTTATTTTAGGTGTTTTTTATTATTATTAATATTATCATAAATAGTAAAAAGACAAGACGAGGTTGACCTAACGGTTAAGTCCCTCGCATTCACACTATGAGGTTGTGGATTCAAATCTCTCTCTCATCCAGAAATCCGAATTTTATTTTAATATTAAAAAAAATTAAATAATAATAAAAATGTCTTTTTGCTTGTTTTCTAATGTTTAATTGGCATAAACGAATATTTAAGATATCTATAAGTAGTACTTTTAACAGCTAAAAGCACTTTCAACTCAACTAAAAAAATCGATCTCATTTATCAGAGGTGTTTCTCTCTCTCTCTCTCACTCTCTCTCTCTATATATATATATATTTTTTTTCTATTATCAGTTCGTCCTGATATATTTTATATCAGGACGAAGAATGTTGACCATTAGATTTACATATATATATATATTTATACAATTTTTCTATTATCAGTTCGTCCTGGTATATTTATATCAGGATGAAGAATGTTGACCATTAGATTTACATACTTTGACTTAAAATACATGCACTTGTCAAAACTTGTTCATAATCTGTGGCCCATATTCTTCGTCCTGATATATTTTATATCAGGACGAACAGACAATAAAAAGACTGTATATATATATATATATATATATTTACGGTACTTATCTATCCATCTATATAGATCATGTATTTTTTGAAGCTTTTTACTATTGATAGGATTCGAGCTGCTGACTTTGAAGTCATTTGCTCAAACCCCAAATTCATCCATTTACCAGTAGAGTTACGCCCTTAGAGGCTCAACAATATTCATTTTTGATATGGAAACATTTAAAGTACCTTTTTAAAGCACATTTAAACAATCAAGTTTATTGAAAAAAAATTCTCACCAAAACACATTTAAACACGTTTTATAATATTATTTTAGAGAAATTTTTTGTAAAAGTATTATTTGTAGATCCTTGATATAAATCATATGACTAATAATAACCCGATAACTATACCACTATATAAAATAACTCTCTTATAACTATTCGTGCGACTAAATCCTACTTATTTTGGATATTTTAAATAAAACGCTTCCAATTAAAACCGTTATCTATAAACTTATACGGATTTATTTTTATAACTTTTCATTTGTATTGTCCCTATGCCTTCTTAATATTTTTTAATATTATTGCTACCATTATTATTATTATTATTATTATTATTATTATTATTATTATTATTATTATTATTATTATGTTTTTTAATTAAAATTTTTATACAAATGTATATTTTATGTAAAAATATATATATATATATATTGGGCTATAAAGGCCCATTAAGTGCAAGTAAACAAAACGGCAAATTTGGGCCGTAACGCATGCAAGAACACGTGAATTCCACGTCAATTAACATGTCTTATATGCTATTACTATGTTAACCTCACGCACTACTAAAACGCGTGCATCACACATCACTATACGATTTTATCTATTTTTTTTTTTTTTTTTTTTTAAATAATCAAACCAATTTTCATAGGTGAATATAACCTCTTTTTATTATTATTCGGTAATTCCATTTAAGGATCGAATCAACAATTTACAGTTACTTATTAAGATTATATACTATTGAATACATTTTTCTATCATAATTCTATCATACAAATCTATTAATATTATCAAGTCGGTTGATATTCGTTTGGATTTAATGTTACACAAATATTGATGGTTGGACGAGATGAGTAGGTGTCGGTGTTTCAGTGGGATCTGAATTATCTATTCACCTTAAATATTCTCACATTGTCCTCACCTTTATAATCGATTGTCACGTATCTAATAAATAAATCAATAGAATAATAATAATTATATGAAGCAAAATAAAAGCAAAAATCTTTGGTTAAAATTGAGCTAACAACATTTTAAGAATAAAATCCACTAAGAAGCATATATGATATATATGTGAGAGAGACAATTTATCA
This sequence comes from Acer negundo, assembly GCA_035582765.1. Lineage (NCBI taxonomy): Eukaryota > Viridiplantae > Streptophyta > Magnoliopsida > Sapindales > Sapindaceae > Acer > Acer negundo. The sequence goes on along the minus strand of CM069235.1, from coordinate 43,176,273 downwards.
AATACATTGGAGAAAAAAGATTTGTAAAGAGAGATTTGATGAGGCTGTCAAATGAGTCATTATTGAATATTGATTCTTTGCTACCTAATATTTGTTCTTTTGGTCAAGTCAAGGACACACTTATTCTTATTATTTGTCTTCAAATTACACCAACAAAACCAAAACATGCACACCATACATATATTATGGACATTGTAGGTGAACATCAATACTTATTATTATTATTATTATTATTATTATTATTATTATTATTATTATTATTTTTAAAAATAAATAAATTATATGACGAGATGATGTTAATCCATCGGTATGTCCTTCCTGTTTACATATATATCCATAAGGTTGTGGGTTCGAGTTGTATTATCTCATAAAAATCCTGAATTTATTGTAATAATTTGACACCTATAGCATGGGGTTTATATATACACGGAAGTAAATATGGACGCCAAATTTTTGGTAATTTTGGTGAAAATATTGAAAAAATCGCTAATATTCTCATAATATCAGGGATATTCAAGAATATTTTTGATATTGTTCCTCTAAAAATTTAGATAATATCGGTTAAAGTATCAATATTTATTTCCTTATATTTATACACAATAATTATGATTATTACAATTATCTGTGCGTTGTATTAATTATTCAATCTATATGTAATTCAAAAATGCAATATTCGTATAGAATGTATTAAAACTGTTTCATAATTTTTTTTAAAAAAAGTATATGCAATCTTTTAATAAAATTTAAAAATAACGGAAACAAAAATAAAAAGAAAATCGCGTTTGTTATGATCCATTTAGCTTTATTACAGTTCCAATGCTTGTACGAAAATCAATTTCATTTTATGAAAATTAATTAATTTCTTAAAAAAAAATCACATCAAAAGTTGTATATATTTTAATTATTATTTTCATATAGTGAGCTAACTACATATCAAAATTCAAAATTAATGCATCAAAAAATGACATGTAAAATACGAGTTCTTATCAGGTGCGAGATACTATCCGTGTATAAGAGACTATCCGTTTTTTCGTATATAAACATCTTTATATTATTACCGAAGTAAACAAATTGTTTATCGGTTACAATAAACTATAAAATACCAGGATCTCGTACCTAATAATTATTATATAATATATATTTATTTATGTTATTTTAATATTTAATTTGATTCTTAGGACCAATTAGATGGTACATCGTGCCAGCCATAGCATTTCAAGTGAGCCCCACTGAAGTTAAAAAAGCAAAAAATAAATTAAAAAACCGTTTTATTTTTTTGTACCACCAAACCAAACTCATGAGTTCTGTCTTTAAATACATGCAAAAAAATAAAAAAAATAAAATAAAAAAAAAAAGAAAAAAAAGAAAAAAAAGAAAAAACAGCAAGAACAATAATTATTCACACAAATTTAATGGTAAAACATTCTATTAATTAACTTAAATGTAATTACTCACTGTATGCATTTCTCTACCTTCTCCCTCTCTATATCCATGAAAGAGCAAAAATTCAAGCTTTTTTAAACAATAAAATAAAAACCTCTTCCATTTCTCAAATTCTTCTCATCAAGCCAAGTTCTGGCTTTCTCTTTCAATTTTCATCGGTTTTTGCAGTTCAATCAATTTGTTCTTCATGTGGGTATGTCAGGCTAAAGCTAAGTCAAGAGATAGATAAAAGCTATAGAGAGAGAGAGAGAGTGAAAAAGATGCCTTTTTTTTTCCTTTCTTTTTCCAGTGTAGAGTAATCTTCAAAAACCAGCCTTTACAGCAATACATACAATTTTTTTTTTTTTTTCAATTCTTAGTTAATACCCTTCATTTTCAATTGGTTATTCCTTTTAGTTGTCACAATCTTGAGGTGTGTTATCAAATATAGTTGCATTTTATCATTTTCTGTTGTTACTTTAATTTTAATTTTTTTTTTTTAATTGTGTGTTGACAGTGAAACAAGTATTCAACTTTTGTCTCTCTCTCTCTCTCTCTCTCTCTCTCTCTCTCTCTCTCTCATGAGTTGGTTACTTTTATTTTACTGCACAAACATTCCCCAGTTTTGTTTTTGTCTTCAGTTTATATATAAATATATATGTACTTCTCTCTTTTCAACTTTTCATTGATGAGTTGGGTTCTTCCTTGCAGAAAATGCATCACAGAAAATACAACTTTACAACCCAGATAAAATCAAGTCATGTTGAGCAGATTTTGAAGCATTTCTGAGTTGGGGTTTTCCTGATTTCTTCATATTAGTAAAGGTATGAGCTTTTTCTTTTTCCCTTTTTGTTTTGTCAAATTTTTTTTTTTTTTGGGTGGGTTTCTGAGTTGGTTTTAATTGTGGTAATTTAGGCTGCAAAAACTGAGCATCAAAGAGTTTGTTAAAAGACCACATAGAGTTTGATAGAAGTGAATTGAAGTTTTTTGTGAAAAAAAAATGAGAGATTTCCCATCTTGTTTTGGTGAAAATGGGGTACAAGTAGCTGATTCATCATCATCTAGCAGTGCTAAAAATGCTCAGAATTTGGTTAATTGTGTCTATCAATGTCGAATTCGGGGTCGGTCTTGCTTGATTACAGTCACATGGAGCAAGAATTTGATGGGTCAAGGCCTGAGTGTAGGGATTGATGATGCTGCAAACCAATGTCTCTGTAAGGTGGATATAAAACCTTGGTTGTTCTCTAAAAGAAAAGGGTCCAAGAGTTTAGAAGCTTATTCTTGTAAAATTGACATATATTGGGACCTTTCCTCGGCGAAATTCGGATCCGGGCCTGAACCGTTGGAGGGGTTTTATGTAGGTGTTGTTGTTGATAAGCAAATGGTTTTGCTTCTTGGGGATATGAGAAAAGAAGCTTTCAAGAAGACTAATGCCACCCCTGTTGCTTCCAGTGCCGTTTTCGTAGCTAAAAGAGAGCATATTTTTGGTAAGAAGGTGTTTAGTACCAAGGCACAGTTTTGTGATAATGGTCAAATTCATACTCTTTCGATTGAATGCGACACGAATGGCAATGTCAGTGACCCGTACCTTATCATTCGTGTGGACGGAAAGAATGTGATGCAGGTGAAGCGGCTCCGGTGGAAGTTCAGGGGAAACCATACTATCCTTGTTGATGGTTTTGCAGTAGAAGTTTTCTGGGATGTTCACAGTTGGCTCTTTGGTACATCACTTGGTAATGCTGTTTTCATGTTCAAGACATGCCTTTCAGCTGAGAAGTTGTGGACAAGTGGACCCATTTCCGATCCAAACACATTGCCGTGGTCTTTCTCCCAGAGATTCCTCGATTCCAAGTCACACAACAGTCTTGGTTTTTCGCTGACTTTGCATGCTTGGAAGAACGAATAGAGAGAGATGTGCGGGAATTCTTTTGAATGCTAACAAAAGGCCTTTAGCGAGTCGCGATTTTTATAAACTATGTGATTGATTTACAATTAAATTGATTTTAAATGGGTCCATTTTGTATCTTCTCTCGTTTATTGCTCGAGTAACCAGAACAATTGGATGGATTTGAGAATTTTTTGTTACTCTAGTCAGCTGTATATCCTAAATACATCGCTGGTTAATTTCATTCTGTCTTTCCTATTTAAGATTTCATATAAAATATACTCAAGTAAATAGCTGTGCCAAGTTTTTATCGGTAGCTGTTCTTGTTTAGCATATCAAGTTTTGCTGATTTGTTGAGCTGAAATCTCTTCTTACTATCGCTGTGTGAGCGTGGTATGTCTTCGCTGTTAAATTTCCCTTTAGTCTCTTGAATTCATTTGCTGTTAGTTGGATGCGATTTCTGTCTGTTGCAGGTGCTTAATGTTAAAATGCCGCCTGGATACTTCTGAACATATTGAAAACGTTGTTTTCAGCCTCTGAAAGACGTCCAATGTTCCATGGAGTTTGGTACGAAATTCTTTCTTTCCTTGTTTCACATCACTGAATGCAGTATCACATTGTATTTACTTGAGGATAAGTAGCTAACTTGACACAAATTTGTAGGCAACTTGTACAACGTCAGTCCTTAAGATGTAGACTAATTTACGGAATTAATAATGTCGTATCATAGTATGTTTATATGCTTCCTTCTCCACAAATTCAACCTCAGAACCTGTGAGAGCTTTCAGGTTCCTTATTTTAAGACAACAGAGCATTCCTTTTCCTGTTGCAAATTTTGAAGCATGAAATATCAGATGCTATAGAAAGTTAGAAAGTAATGCACTGAAGTATTATTATTATTCCTTTTACTCCTTTCGTTTCCATATATATATGTCAGTTAAATAAGATTCCAGCAATTTCTAAGTAATAATGTTACTCTATGCTTTTTCCCCACTTTCGACATTTTGTAGTTTTCGTTCTGAATTGATGTTCACATTGTGAAGGACACATAGCTGTCAAATAAAGAGATCAGTCTTGTAAAGGAGTTTATGAACAAAAGCAATTTCTGATGGGAAGGGGATGATCTTGTCGGAAAAAAAATTGCAGCAAGGTGATATGCTTAAACTAATATATGCACATTGCACAGACAATGTTTCTTTTCAGAAGAATAAAAGATAGTAATGTACTAATGTTACATGGTGTGTGGCTTGGCATGCAAAGACCTGCAGCCTTTGTAGAAGCCTTGTGTTGTATATATCACTTATGTCGTTTTCGCATTTTCCATATCTTAGGTCCTTGTATACTTTTCGAATTTCACACCACACACTGCAATGTCATTTTCAGTTTTGCTTATTTCTTTTGGAACCTACATCATACACCAGAGACTCCTTACTTTTCTTTTTTTCAAATTTTTGGTTTTCTTGCATACGTCTACATTGCCCGTATCTGGGGATTTCAGTTCTTGAACCTTTACGTATCTATTGATTTAATTTCTTTATCCCTTATAGCCTTTGGTGTGAATCCTTGCTCACTTTTACTTTGCTGTGTAAGTAGGCTCACTCACACACACGCACACACATTCTATTTGCCTCGTGGTTGGTGGGATAGTTTCGAAGGATAATGCTATTCCTTAATTGTATTTAGCTCTTATAACCTTAGCTGCAAGAGAGCAATGATCTAACAATCATTGTAAGCTATTGAGGAATCTTAAGACATATCAAGGAGACGATTACTGGGCAAAATTTACGGCCTTTGTGCAAGAGTTTGAATCTCAGTGTCTGATTAGATTCCATGGTTAGGTTGTCTTATTTGTCGGTTTGTGCTTGTGGGGTTCATATTTCGCATCTTTGATTTTTTTTTTTTTTTTCGTTCTTACTAGCTATTGTTGATCTACTGAGTAGAATTTCGAAACAAGAACAGTACCGAGATGAACCACATTGCTCTTGTTATCATATAAAGATCGAAATTGATGTCAACGATGCTTATCGAACTTCTTGCCGAACCATCTTCCACATGGAGAAGATAAGATAAGATACTGCAATATATCTCCACCCTTGTAGAGTGGCTCAGCTGACTCTGTATGTTTTGTTACTATCTTGCATGAGTGAGTTTACTTCATTAAGTGATCAGTTTTCTTGAAACCTCTCACTCCAATTTCATTTTTCACTGAGCTTAGTGTTGGCAATTGCATGCTGGGTTCATAGCTAATGTTGGACCAAACTACTGGGCTTGAACCCATTTTTCTCTGCTGCCGGTGTCGGTTTCGGTGCTAGCCTCGACACGGGCCAATGGCATTCAGCCCATATACTTGGGACCAACTTGATCTACTAGAGAAGTATACCAATCACATATGTAGTCCTACTACTATAAATTGGTCCGTACTGAATTTATAAAATTGGTGCTATACGTTAGAATTCTTATATTTATCTCGATAATTAACTTTAACGTGTGTTATACATGACCAGGAGGACCCACTAAATTAGAAAGTGTGATAAATGGTACAAAAAAACAGAGAAAAAGAGTGAGCCCAGAAAAGAAATGGTCCAGTGCCTTACAGACATTCTACAAAGGCACGGAAAACTGCAGTTTTGGTGGTATTGATACTCTTCAAGATTCTATAAATTCCTCTACATGTGCATTTATTATCCTCCGCGGGTCCCCTACCCGCCCGACAAGTTCGTTTTCTTGCACTCGTTTATTACATCTATGAATATAACTTTGAATCTTACTGTACGTATTTTATAAATATATGTGGGTATTTTTTTCATTGGTATTACAGGATTACATATTCGGATTACGTATATAATATTTGATCTCGTTAAATCAAAGAATTTTCATTTTCGATATTGTGGGGTAGATATGTGGGTCATGCATTTAAGTGCATATAGTATTTGATCTCGACAAATCGATAATTTTCTTTTCTGCAGTGTGTGGATCGGGTTATGCATATAGTTTATGTGTATTTAGTGTTTGATCTCTAATATCATTGGATTAAATATATTACTCGTACATGTAGTGATCGATCTCAGTATACCGAAAATTTTCTCCTCAATGTGGTGTGTGAGTACGTTAGTGTCGAGGTTATTGAGGGTGACTTGGATAATTTTATCTTAGTCCACATTATTACGTTAAATTTTTTTTACTTCTTGTAAAATAAAATTCCACAGTTTGGTCCCTCAAACCGACCAAACTTCACTAAATTTAAAATTCTAACTTCACCATAGAATCACCGAATGTATATATTGAAAATTCTATAGTTTGGTCCCTCAAACCGACCAAACTTCACTAAATTTAAAATTCTAACTTCACCATAGAATCACAGAATGTATATATTGAAAATTCTACAGTTTGGTCCCTCAAACCGACCAAACTTCACTAAATTTAAAATTCTAACTTCATTGTAGACTCACCGAGTGTATATATTGAAAATTCTACAGTTTGGTCCCTTAAACCGACCAATTTCACTAAATTTAAAATTCTAACTTCACCGTAACTCACCGAGTGTATATCTTGTTTGATATCGTAATAAATCCGCACCTTCAATATCCGACAGTGGAATTAGAAAAAGGTGAGCAGATAATTGTATTAACTGTAATCAACTAAGCATGTACTGGTGATGAGCTGGCGCACTTGATCAGATTTTCCTCTTTGGATCATTCCGTTTAGATGCTTCCAGGTGGCATCCAGCTGTAATATACCTCTTTTACTCTCTCTCTCCTCTTCCAAACGACACCGTTTTCGTCACTCCAAAAATTCACCAGCTCAACTATTTCGGTTTTTTCTCACACTGGACCGTTTTGTCAACTCCAACGGTCACGGAACAACTAAAAACAAACGAAACGACAAATAGTCAAAGCGTTGACTCCAGGTTAAATACGTCTTTTCAATCCAACAAACCAGAAGCGGTTTCGTAATTCGATCTATAGAGCGAGGACTCTTCGGTCATTTCCTGGTATAACATGACGAAAGACAACGAAAGAAAAACCACAGAAGAAGAATTAGAGCAAGAAGAAAAAGAAACAAAATAAAATCCGACTCAGTGAGTTGCGTTGCGTTGCGTTGCGTTTCGCTTCGTTTGTTGCATCTGTATTGGCACTACTAGCTGAGCTAAGCAAAGCAAAAAAACCGAGTCATGGGCGATTCAAGCGACTCTGTGTCTATAGACATTGACATGGTTCCTCTAGGAGGAAAGGTAACTGATTAAAAGCTGGGATTTTTTTTTTTTTTTTTTTGCTTTATTGAATCTTCATTTTTTATGTTTAAAGTTTGGTTCTTTGTTAATGGTGTTTGTTTCTTTATTTGTTTGATGTGTGACAGGAGTGTGTAGTGAAAACAAGTAGAGGGTCAGTGTCTGTGTTTGTTTGCGGTGATCAAGAGAAGCCAGCTTTGATTACATACCCAGATGTTGCTCTCAACTGTATGTTTTGTTTCATTTTTCTTGATTGATGGATTTTGTTTTTCATGTTGATTGAGTTCTTGTTAATGGGTTTTTGTTTTTGGGGGTCTTTTGGTGTTACATATAAGTGTTGAGATTGAATGAGTTTTGGTTTCCGGTGTTCTTTGTTTGAAATTTTTTGGTGTTACTTAGGGTATTCTTGGTGATAATATCGAATGAGAATTGTTGTATTTTGGTGGAAATATGTCAATGAGATTGGATTTTTTTGAGATACTGTTAATGGGCATTCTTGTTTGATTAAATTAGTGGAAATTGATTGAGTTATAAGGCTTTGGTGCGTTTGGCTTCTGACTTATGAATTTATTTTTGATTTTTGAGTTTTGAGTTTTCTTACCATTTTGGTTTTTTTTGTTGTTGGTGTTTTGGCTCTCTGGGTTATACAGACTCGTTTTGTTTTCAAGGCCTCTTCTTTTGCCCGGATGCGGCTTCTTTGTTTCTTCATAATTTCTGCATTTATCACATTGATGCCCCGGGGCATGAGGTCGGTATTAGAATTGGATTCCTTTAATTATAAGTGTTGTGTAGCTCTTCGATTATTGATTTCCTCTTTCTTTTGGGTGATACTAATGAAGTTCATCTCCACCATTTGCTTAAGAGTTATTGCAGTTGGGAGCTGATGTGATTTCTGAAGACGTTCCGGTGCTTAGCGTGGATGACCTAGCTGAGCAAGTTGCGGAGGTGCTAGATTTTTTCGGGTATGTAGATGCTCATCCTTTAATTTGCTTATTTTTGTTTGTGGTAAATGGCAATTGAAGCGAAATTGAAAAGAAAATAAAATTAGGTTTCAATTGTCAATTATGACAGTTTAACGAAGTTTACCTAAAGTTTTTGTATTATATCAAGCTGCAGCTTTTGTCTGCTTGCTGTCAACTTGCTGTCAGCTGTTTAACTATGCATTCTTTATCGATTTAACTTTAAAATCTTACTTGCTAGTTACCACTTTGCTTGATATTGATAATTGTATTGCATCAATTGCTAAGAGTGACATATCGGCGGTGGTATCTGTCATTTGTTTAGTTCAATCATGGTAGGAAGGCAAATCAATATATACGTATAGATTCACTTTGCATCAGGTAGCTACAAGCCTACAAAGGTTTTGGACATTCGTCCCTATTCACTATGTTAAGCTAGATGTTTTTTTTTTTTTCCGAAAAGTGTGACTTGGACGGTTATTTCTTTTTTGGAATATTCCATATTAGATTTTAAAGCTCCAATTGTTTTTTTTTTTTTTTTCCGGATCAGTCTGAAAAAAGTATTGTGCTTGGGGGTGACTGCTGGTGCTTACATACTTACACTCTTTGCAGTAAGTAAATGAAAGTTAGCAACTTTTTTTTTTACCTGTAAGTCACCTTCCTTAACTTATTCATGTATTTACAATTTGACAGATGAAATATAAAGAGCGGGTTCTTGGGTTAATTCTTGTTTCCCCGATTTGCAAAGCACCTTCTTGGACAGAATGGCTTTACAACAAGGTTCCGATCTACATCTTTCAATCAACAGCATTTGTAAATTTGAAAATCAACATGAGGCAGCACTCACCATAATGCGATTACCATGAGGAAAATTAATATGTGTATGTCACATTGGAAAAAACTAAAATGCATCATATGTGCTAGGTTCAAACCGGCAACCCCCTTAAAAAAATAAAATTGATTTGAAGACATTTTGAGAAATTTTTAAGGTTTGTTTGAACTTTTCTTCAGGTGTTAATGAACTTGTTATACTTCTACGGTATGTGTGGAGTGTTGAAGGAATGCCTTCTCCAACGTTACTTCAGTAAGGTACTTTACTTGCCTCACTTTTAGATCATATCCAATCTTGGTATATCTCGTAATTGTCTACTTCTTCTGGTAGGAACTTAGAACTGGCATACACGGTGAAGAATCAGACATCATTCAAGCTTGCCTTAGGGTAAGGAATGTTGGTTATAATAGATGTAATAGTTCACTCTATAGCTGTTTTCCAATATTCATGTGTAGGGAAGGCATATTGATCTGCTTTGTAATATGTGTACAGCTGCTGGATCAAAGGCAAAGTTTGAATGTCATGCGATTTCTTCAAGCAATTAATGAGTATGTTCTTGCTCTACGTAAATGCCATATGTATTTTAACTTTCTTTTCCTGTTTTTCGTTTGTTAAGCTCTGTTGCCTGCTCATTAATATTTTAACCGTCACTTTTGCTAATATGAACCCAAGATCTATAATCATGTCATACCTGAAAGCTGCCATTCCAACTTGTTCTTACATTTTTGCAACAAAGCTGCCATAATTTCATTGTTGAGTTTATTGACAGGAGGCATGACCTTACAGAGGACCTAAAGAAGTTGCAGTGTAAAACGCTTATTTTTGTTGGTGAAAGTAGTCCATTCCAACCTGAATCTGTGTATATGAATGCCGCAATGGGCAAAAAAAGTTGTGCTCTTGTTGAGGTATAATACTTTTCATGCATTTGATTTTGTTCTGATTCTCATATTAATCATTGAAGTAATTTTTCCTCGTATGCTCAATTATGCAATCTCATATTAAACTTTGTATATGTACACTTGAATATATGATTTTGGCAGACGTATTCAGGACTAAGATTGGCTGATTAATTAAAAATCTATGTATCAAAAGTTGTATGCACTTAGGTAGGAGAAATGTAAACTGCTTTTATTAAGTTTCTGTTTGTGTCTATTATAGGTTCAAGCATGCGGTTCATTGGTAACAGAAGAGTACCCGTTAGCCATGTTAATTCCAATCGAGTTCTTTCTGATGGGGTTCGGCTACTATAGACAACAACAGCAATTTGCTTCTTCGTCGAGTAATGGATCAAACCCGGCCACCCCACCAAGCCACTCTTGCATAGCACCGGAGCTTCTCTCTCCCGAAAGTCTCGGGATCAAGCTAAAACCCATCAAAACCCGTACAGGCATCGGATTTTGATGGTGTAAAAAAACGTTAAATCTGTTTCAATGTACAATGTCTAAAGCGGTAGCATATTCTTTGATTTGTGTTGTTGGTGGGTTCTTATAATTCAGTTTATTTGTTGTTGGTGGGTTCTTTCCAGAAAAGATAGCTGCTTGCAGCCTGGATATATTATATACTGAAAGTGTAGATAAAACTAATACGTAGTATGAATTCGGTTTATTCTTTAGGTGGAGAGTTGGAGGGAGAATTCTTTTTTCTGTAACATATATACAAGTTGTACACATTACACCACTTTGTTACTCAAATTTTTTGTAATAGCTGGGTGACTCTGAACAAGAAATTTCTTGTCATTAATAGCATATGTTCTTGATGTTTACACAGTTGCATATTTACTTGATATTCTAACCCTATTATGATAATTTGAGTAAATAATATGTTTTTCTTAATAAAATTTTATGGGATAGTGTAACATTTTTTTCTATTATATTTCCTGAAAAAATTACTTAAATAAACAGAGTAATAAAAATTCATTTAAAATTATAAACATATTCTTTTTTTTTTTTTAAATGGAAAAATTATAAATATATTCATACTAATAATGAAAGTAAAAAAAAATTATTTAAGCATGAGTTCTCTAGCAATTCTGACATGAATAACCCATCTCACTTTCATATACCGCTACTTATATATATATATATATATATAATTTTTGTCATCATCAAGTTTCAATTTTCTATGGTTATAATGCATTATATTTTTATATTTTTCTTAATTAAATTTTATGGGATAATGTAACATTTTTTATATTTCCTAAAAAAAATTACTTAAATAAACAGAGTAATAAAAATTCATTTAAAATTATAAATATATATATATTTTTTTAATGGATACTAATTATAAAAGTAATAAAAAAAATATTATTTAAACACGAGTTCTCTAGCAATTCTATCTTGAACAACCCATCTCACTTTCATTTACCTTTATATATATAATTTTTGTCATCATGTTTCAATTATCTATGACAGAGCCGGCCCTGATATTTTCGGGGCTCAAGATGAACCATAGGAAATGAGGTCCTCGATATTCTATATATGTTTACTTGATTATTGTTTTTTCTCTAGTAAATACTTGTAAAATTTAATATAATAACTCAAACTCAAGACTTATAATACAATAAAATAACAAATAAAAAGTTATACCAAAATAATTTTTTTTTATAATTGCATAAAATAATATATCATTCAAACATTACTCGTCTCACATCTTCAGCAGTAAAAATACTAATTGAGTTTATATAAAAAAAAGAGGGTTTTCAAAAAAAATAAAAAAGTATATTGATTTAATTACCTTCGAAATAATGACTTCTGAATTTTCGTATCAAGAAAATTTTGAGTTTTTTTTTAGAGATATAAAAGAGGATTATTGGTGATAAACACGAGTGTTGCTAAGATTTAACCCATCGCCACCCTTAATCCAATGTTGTTGTTGTTGTAAGAATGATAAATGAGATTCCACTGTTGGGCATTTTTTCTTTAAAAAAATTTATAGGTGTATATTGGTCCATTTTTAAAGTCATTTATCAGTTGAGTTTTTATTGATGAGCTTTTTTTAAAAAAAATTTTTTATGTGTTTAGTGGGCCTTTTTAATTTTTTTTCTTATATGTTTTCAGTGGGCCATTTTTAAAGTCATTAATGGGTCTGTTTTGTTTAAAATCTTATATGAACTTAAAGAGTAATGATATTTGCGTCCATTAAAAACCGTATGTACATCCCAAATTAGTATATTTAAAAAAATCCAACAATACCTTTGAGTAAAATTACTAAGAGGACCAATTGTTTGTTATTACACCCACCAATAATTATTAATTAATTTTCTGTTTTAATCTTTGGTAATTTTGTTTCCTATTAATGGTTTGATATTAACATATATCATAAAAACTCTTTCCATTTTAATAAACCCTAAATTCTCTTTAAAATATATTTTCAATCTTTTCTAAGGAAATACTAATTGATTGCTAAAACTGGAAAATGAATCAAAATCATGAGATATATTTGGTTTTGAAAAAGTAAAGTTTTAAATTAATTTTTATTGGAAGAACAACATCGTTATGTATATAAACAAACTTTTAAATTAACGATATTATCTAATTTTTTTTTATTTCTTTCAAAAACACTTAAGACTTTTTATTTATTTATCAATATTATATGTTTTTTCTTGTCAAAAAAAAAAAAAAATTAGATGTTCTTCAGTTTCTTGTACACCTTTTTTTTTTTTTTTTTTTTTTTTTTGAAATATCATTTAATACATATTTACTTCCACATCACTTGGGACATGACACAAATATTGTATCCATACAACTTTCTCAAACAGAAAGTGGTTCTCCAATAAATATTAAAAAAAAAAAAATTCTTAAAGGATTTTTAATGAAAAAGGGAGTTTGATTTTGAAAAAACCAAGAAGAGAAAAAGAAGTAGGGAAGAAAAAGAATAGCAAGGGAATTAAAGGTAACAACAAAATTAGAAATAATAATAAAGTTGATTAAATAATATAATAATAGTCATAGGTGATGTACACTTACAAAAATACAATACAATATAATTAAAGCAAGGGTATTTTTGGCATTAAGTGGGGTTTATTTACAAATTAGAGATTTTTTTTTAAATTTTGATGGATCTGATTACAAAAGGGGTGTAGATACAATATTTGAGGGGTACCATTATTGCCACTCTATTTTAAAATTAATTTTTTAACTACGATTTGAAGGCTCTAGGTGGCCTCACTCAGGCCAGACCTTATCCTACGGTTATAATGCATTATAATTTATAAACCGGCAATAATAACATGTAACAAAAAAGTTACTTCAAAAATAGCTTGGCTATTAGAAAAAATAAAGATGGTTTCCATCATTGAATTTTCATTCAAATTGTATTAAGAAAACATAAAGAAAATTTCTTTGAAACAAACAATTCACTTGAGTGTCATCAGCAAACTAATTGTACAAGTAATCTAAAACATTCCTTGAATCAAAATCTGCTTATTATCGAACAGATATCCAAGATTCCAACGCAGAATGATGTTTAACATGTTGATAGCCTCGTAAACATTTATCTCCAATGAGAGACAATTAAATTAAAGACTGAAATCCATGCAAGATTCGTAGGTTAATATGTATAAATGAATCAATTTGGTACTAACATTATTCTATATATCAATTGTCATTTAGTGGCATATGAACATGATTATGTTTTCCTATCAAATTCATATATCAGTTTTATCACAGCAATCGCAGCTACACATGGTACCAACATCACAAAATTGTGAGAGATTTCATAATCAAGCAGTAATATTCTCTAAACTTGTACATATTATATAATACAAAATTTCAAGCAAAATCTCAACTTCATGAGTCGTAAAGTTTTTTGGATATAGAAAGAGGCGGCCATTGAACTTCAAGTATTTTCTTCACCTCCTCTTTTTACTTAATTGTTTTCGTTTTCAATGGTTACATTTATATGTATCTAACTTAATGTTCAATTTGGTTAGTATGATCAATATCATTTTTATTCTATTGTTCAATTACATGGAGGCTTCAACAGAAAGTTAATGTCAAATTATTAGAAATCTGGTCTTCACAACCCATTTAATTCTTTTGTACAAGCATCTACGTGTTCTCATCCATCACCTTAAAATTACATCGGAGAAGGTATTTTTTCAAAGGCATTGCTTGTGACATATCTGAGGATATGTCTGAACTAATTTACTTTTATTTTATCTTCTGACTTCAGCTTGCTCAGTTTTTTTGTAATTATTTAAATATTCACTGCCTTTCACAAAGGGTGAAATTGGTTTGAATTCTTTTAGAAACCTTTGTTGTTTGTTTTGCCAAATATCATTGTTTTTGGACTTGAATGCAACGTGTCTTGCATGCAAAGCATTTTTGTCACACATTTTCTTAAAATAAAACTCCTTGAATCTCTCTTACTTAATTGAGTTGCATAAAGTTGCTTATGTGATTATACATATGTGTTTGTGTTACAAGCTCTCATTGCTAATGCTTACTTATTAGGGGAAACTCTTTTTGCCTATCTCATGACAAAAAGGGGGAGTAAGGTTGTGAGTAATAGTGCTTTCTTTGGCATCACATTTAGGGGGAGTTGAGTGGAGAGAGAGTAACCAATTTTAGGATGTTGCATTTAAGGGGAGTTGCATTGCATTACATGATTACATTTTTCGATTGTATTGATTTATTTTTGGTAAGGCAATTGCAAATGCTCTTGTTATAAGCACATCACACACACTTGCTCTTGGAAGGTATCTTTCTTGTTTATTGTGTGTAGGTTGGATTTTTCTACAAGCTTGAGATTGACTTGAAGATGTTCAAGACTTAGACTAAGAGTTTTATTGTAATGTAGAAAAATTTGTTGACCAACCATTTTTATTTATTTATTTATTATTATTATTTTTTTTGTATTTGTATTTGTGAGGTTGCTTTGTGAGTAGTGGTTTTGTCACAAAATAGCCAAAGAGAGAGATTGTAAATACCTCACTTTTTGATTGACTTATTTCATTGACAAAATCACAATGGGGTTTAAAAATGTAAGGGTAACTTAGGATTGAAGAATTCTCCTCAAATGCTAATGGATCTCATTGTGGACTTCAAGTGCTTCAAGGAAGGTAGCTTACTTGGCTTGACTATTAATTGAAGAGATTTAATTGCACACATACACTTATGTTACATGCATTTGTGTTCATTACTTTTTATGTGTATTCATTTCTTTCACACTTGCACTATTTTGAGTTTGTTATGTGCAATATTATGTTATGTGTTGGTCCCTTAACCTGCGTAACACCCGCGCATTGTACTGGACTAGCGCCCGCGACTAATGTAGCTCCCACACAAGATGGGCAGAGGTTTGGTGCTGGTCATGTGCACACACCAACGCATCTCAGGCAGAGGTTCTGCGCTGGTTGTGCGCTACTCGACCAGTTCACATGATGGAATCTAAACTGTTTTTATCCAAAACGTCGTCACTTCATCTAGGGCTTATATATATATATATATATATATCTTGTTGTTCCTAGATCGTTTTGTAGAGCAAAAATTACAACTTTTGAAAGCTAAAGAGTGCCTTCAAAGAAAAGTAATCAATACTTGATTTTATCAACCAAAACACAAATACCCATTATCCTTTCTTGCTTCATACATCATCTAGCATCTTCTAGATATGTTCTTCATGAGTTTTCTTTAATCACACATTACTTGTAGTTAGAACATCATCTTCAGCTATATTTGTGTTTTTGCTTTACAAGATAGCTCCTTTATGACTTGACTAGTATCAAGATTAGTTTTTTGTGTTGTGTGTTGAGCTTTTTTTGTGATAGCTATTGCATCTAGGGTTTTTATTTGCATATAGCTAAGTTGTATGCATGTCATATAGCAACATGATATCTAGGAATGTTTGACATGTTCATCCATGGCTAGATAAACTTAAATGTTTTACCTTGCATTCATGCACTTTGAATATTGTACATATTCACTTTAGGTTGCATATCTCTTTTCTTTGAGAGTTAAGTCTTGTATTTATCTTGGGTAGTTTACAAGTAAGAGACTAGAATCACTATTAAAGGTCCGCAGGTAGCAAAGATGGATTAGTAATCATATATGTGTGATGTAGTCAACTTAGATTGTAATCGTATTTACAAATAGTAGATTTAAGGGTTCAATTGACAATTATGCCCGTGAGTTTTTTACTTTTTTGGGGTTTTCTCACTTAAAACAAATCATTGTGTCATTACCATTATTTCCGCACTTGCTTTACATGATGATTTATGTTAGAGATCATGGGTGTTTGAGATTAATATTGATTAACCGAAATAGTTGGCGATTAATTTGGTTGAAACCTATTCACCCACCAATACCCAAGTTTATTTAGACACTTAATTCATATATTTTCATTAACAAATCTTAAGTTCCTAACTAAACTTCACACTTATCAACATAGCTTCATCAATATATTTATGGATTATAAGCAATCACGACATTTAATCAAACACCTTACATATAAACTACTTAGTTATATCATCAACATAGCTTCATCAATATATCTATGGATTATAAGCAACACGATATTTAATCAAACATCTTACATGCAAACTAATTAGTAACCATAATATATGCATCCGACAAACAGGAAAAGACAAATCAACTAAAACATATAATATTTGAGTGTACTAGTCTTTTCACAAATAAAATTAATAAACGAAGAAAAAAATTTGAGTGTAGTTGTTTTTTCACAAAATAAATAAATATATAAATAAGGTTATTGCGTCACCCTTTTGGCTTGATCTGCAAAAAAGATATTTTATTGATGAACTTGAAAGTATATTGTAAAATATCTATGGAAAGTATATCTTAAGATATTGAGCGTTTCATGACTTGTTTATCCAGCATCCATCAAGTCGCTTGATCCGGTAAGCTTCATGTCCTATTATCCCTGCAATTTGATATGGTCATTCCCATATGTTCACCAAGATTCCTACTGCCTTGGTGTTGGGGATCACCTTTCTCAAAACTAGGTCACCCAACTGGAATCTTCGTTGGCGTACATTTGAGTTGTAGTACCTTGTTTCCCTTTGTTGGTATGTTGTGTTCCTGATCTAAGCTCTATCTCTTCTTTCTTCGAGTTCGTCTAGGTTTTTGTTTAACATTTGGACGTTCAATTCATGTTGAAATAATTGAACTCTCGAAGAGGAGAATCTTGTCTCGATGGGAACCATAACTTCCGTACCAAATGCCATGGCGAAAAAGGGTTTCTCTAGTTGCTTCTCTTTTAGTGGTGCGATATGCCCATAATACATCAAGCAATTTCTCCACCCAGGCTCCTTTTTTTCGCATTCAATTTTGCTTTTAGAGTGT
Source organism: Acer negundo (assembly GCA_035582765.1). Taxonomy (NCBI): domain Eukaryota; kingdom Viridiplantae; phylum Streptophyta; class Magnoliopsida; order Sapindales; family Sapindaceae; genus Acer; species Acer negundo. The sequence goes on along the minus strand of CM069235.1, from coordinate 43,158,644 downwards.
GTTTAAAGATTTTGTTTACTGCCTTCGCTTGTCCATTCGTCTGTGGGTGTGCCAGGGAAGAATAGTAATTGTTTATCCCCCAGTCCTAGTAAAATTGTTTGAAATTCTTGTTGTTGAATTGAGTCTCATTTTCCGTTATTAAGGTGTTTGGGACCCCGAAGCGAAAAATGATGAATTGCTTCACAACTTCAGAGGTGTTTTGTTCTATGATTTTTGCTAGTGGTTTGGCTTCTACACATTTTGTGAAGTAGTTGACATCGACTATGGCATACTTCACCTTCCCAACTGCAGTAGGCATGAGACCAATAAAACCAATCCCCCAAATAGCGAATGACCATAGTGAATTCAAACTTTTAGGCAATTTGGGGGTTGAAGGATTTGGTTTGCTATTCGTTGGCAATTTTGGCATCTATTGGCGTGTTCTTGTACTTCAACAAATATTGTGGGCCAAAACCCTACTGTAGAACTTTGTGTGCCAAACTCCTAGCCCATATGTGGTTTCCACAGTTTCCTGAGTTGATGCTTTGTAATATTCACATTGCCTCTTCTAGGCCTATACAATGCTATAGAACCAGCGAGAACCCCCTACGATATAGATCTCCCTCGAAGACGGTGTAGGCTTGATACTTGATTTGCCTGGCTTCCAACGAGTCTTCCGGTAATATGTCACTGTCAAGGTACCTCCGGATGGGTGTCATCCGTGTATCTTCTCCGGTAGCCAACCTATCTACTTCCAAGCCCTCTTCCCAACATTCAGTGCTTAGTTAAGCAAGATGCACCATCGGAACATTTTTTAGGTTTATTTGTGTGGAAGTTGTGGCGAGTTTAGAGAGAGCGTTAACTTTCTCGTTTTTTTCTCGTGGAATTTGGGTGATCTCGAAATTCTTGAAACACAGTAGCATTCTTGTAGCGATCACTAGGTATGCTATCATGGTGTCCTCTTTGGCCTGATACTCGCATTTGACTTGATTCACCACTACTTATGAATCATTGAATATGTGGATCTCATCGGCCTTTATGATCATTTATATCTTAACTCCTGCAAGCAAAGCATCGTATTCAGCTTGATTGTTTATAGCCTTGAATTCGAAACGCAGAATGCACTCAACAATGTCTTCTTCATGTGCGTTAGAGGATCTATCCACGTGTAGCTTTCATTGAAAATTGTCTTCTCTCACTCCTCAAGTGACTTGGTGACTTCAACATCAGGTTCCATGAATTCAGCAATGAAGTTGGCCACTGTCTGTCCTTTGATTGAGGATCTGGGAATGTATTCGATGTCAAATTCACTCAACTCAATTTCCTATTTTGTCAATTTGCTGGATACCTCTGGCCTCTATAGTATTTGCTTTAACGACCAGCTGGTATATACGTTAATCTTGTGAGCCTGGAAGTACGGGTGGAGTTGTATTGCTGCATCACTAATACTAGTGCCATCTTCTCGGTTGGAGAATACTTGGTCTCAACGGAAAACAGTGCTTTGCTGGTGTAGTAGATCGGACATTGAACACCCTTATCTTGTCTTATCAATGCAGAGTTAGCGGCGACATCTGTAACTGACAGATACAGGTATAGAGTTTCTCTCGGCTGAGGTTTGGACAGTAAGGGAGCTCGCCCCATGTAATCCTTTAGCTATTGGAAAGCTTTCTCGCATTTCACTCATGCTTCTCTTTTCATGGCTTTGAAGAAAGGCAGAGACTTTTCTGTTGACCTTGAAATGAACCTATTTAACGATGCTAAACAGCCGGTTAGCTGCTGGAATTCCATGAGTGTTTCTGGTGCTTTCATCCCTCTTATCGTAGAAATCTTTTCTGGGTTCGCTTCCATTCCTCTTTGATGCACTTGGAAACCCAAGAATTTTTTAGACGGAACCTCGAACATGCACTTGGTTGGATTTAACCTCATCTTGTACCTTCGTAGTACGTTGAAGGTTTTATGTAAATCGTGGACATGATCACTAGTCTTCTTACTCTTAGTTAGCATGTCATCCACATACACTTCCATCGTCTTCCCAATCTGTTCGACAAACATCTTGTTAACCAAATGCTGATACATGGTTCTACATTTTTTTAATCCAAAAGTCATAACGGTGTAACAATACAACCCTTGGTATGTAGTAAACAAAATCTTTTCTTCGTCAGGCCATCCATTTTGATCTGGTTGTATCCGAAATAAACGTCCATAAAACTAAGGAGTTCATGACCAACAGTTGCGTCTACTAGTTGGTCGATTCGTGGGAGTGGAAAACCGTCTTTAAGGCAAGCCTTGTTGAGGTCGGTGAAGTCTACGCACATTCGACATTGCTTGTTCTTCTTTTTGACTAGCACAACGTTGGCGATCCATGTAGGGTACTTGATTTCACGAATGAAACCTGCTGCCAAAAGTTTTGACACTTCTTCTTTAATTGTCATGCTCATTTCCATGTTAAAGTTTCGCCGTTTTTGAACTACGGGCTTATGCTTTTGTCCACCACAAGAAAATGCCAGATTATATGTATATCGATTCCTGGCATATCTTCATGGCTCCAGATGAATAAGTCCTTGTATTCTCGTAAAAGTGCGGTTAAACCGTCCTTGACTAGAGTTGCTAGCAGCACGCCTATCTTGACCATCCTCGTGGGTTGCGAGGGATCCAATATTATTTCTTTGACTGGTTCCTCGCTTCTATCTTTTTCGAGGGCTTCCCTGGGGTCAAATTCAAATTCGATCGGGGTTTCGTCATCTTCTTTTTTCTTTTGATCTTTTCTTTTGAGATCCCTGAGAAACCTTGAAGGCTTGGTGTCCATCTTTTATGATTAACTATAAGGTCCGAAGGTTCACCCCTCTTTCTAGCGCCAATTGTTGACGTCGATTTATGGAAAATCTAGTCAGCAGTGACACATATGCAGATCGACGCTTGAGGTAACTTTACGAAACGTGATCAGGCCGCCTCTCTGATAAGTGTGTAATTTAACGAAAAGAGAATTTGTAGTAGATGAATGTAGAAATAGTAATGACACGAGTATTTTTTACGCAGAAACAATATTTGAAAATTTTGATAAGTTTAATTTAAACAACATTTGAATGTTTGAGAAGCCTAGCATTACTCAAAACCTAGTTAAAAAGTAGAAACGGTGTGTTTTTGTGCAACATTTAAAAAATAAAAAATAAAAAAAATTAGAGGGGGCCATAGTTTGAATTTTGATAACTAACTCAATTGATTGGTGTTTTAAAAATAAATAAATAAATAAATAAATAAATAAATATGTTTTTTTTTTTTTTTGAAGTATTTCACTATTACATAAATTTAAGATTTTTTAGGAAGGGGGAGGACTTGAACCAGTAACTTTGTGGTGCAAGTGTGAGTGATTTAACATTGAACCAACATCATCTTGCCTAAATAAAAATGTTTTATTTATTTATTTATTTAAAATAAATAAATATATATATATATATTTTTGAAGTATTTCACTATTACGTAAATTTAAGATTTTTTGGAAAGGGGGAGGACTCGAACCAGTAACTTTGTGATGCAAGTGTGAGTGGTTTAACATTGAACCAACATCATCTCGCCTGAATAAAAATGTTTTTACTCTTGCTTTTTGACACAAGTGAAGAAGTTTATTATTTGAACTTGAAAGAGAATGTTGAGATCAAAGCAGAGCTTCCTCCTAACTAAAGAATCCAACAATTTAATAAAAATCAAACATTTATTATTTCAATACAACACTCTCTCTCTATGAATAATAACACCAATTATTTTGTTTGACATTTCAATGACATGTATGTCCTTAATACAATCCAAAATTATTAAATAAGTTAGATTCTTAACAAAGAAGGATATATATCATGAGTATAGTTCTTGAGCTTATTTCTATTTTATTTTAATTTGTTTTAGGTTTAATGAGTTTCTTGGTTATTTTTTTATATTAAATTTGGGTTTCAGGTAATAGAAAATATATTTTTTTTAAATATAACCAATACAACATCATAATTCTAGGGTGATGAATTATATTCATAAATATGATGATTTATGGATCAATTGCATTGGCAAGATCAATCACCGCAAGCAAGATTCGGAATGCAACTCCCACTATATGGGAATGGTTTTCCCACACTTTACGATTTAACAGATTTGAGATTTACATCTTTTTATTCCATGTTAACGATCACAAACATAAAATGTGTTCATTCATATCATCATGTTTAAAAAAAAAAAAAAAATGCTCATATCATCAGAGGATCCAAGTCCAAGTTCCTTCTATTTGGATCTCCATTTAAGGAGTATTAGAGCATTTACAATATGACTCAAGAGTCAGAGGCCACTGAATTGAGCCAAGCTCAGTAGGCTTAAGCAGATTTAACAGAGAAGATAGACGGGATACCAGTAAAACCTAAACTACAAACACACTAACACATGAACAATCTTCTATTTCCAGATTATGTCGCTAAGATGAATACATGCTAATCTCAAAGAAATCATGAAATTGACTAAGAACACATGTTCATGGTATGTACTAACAAAGTCCAGCGATATAACCACTTGAGTGCCATAGTTTAGGTGAGGCTGGGTAGGAGGAAAATGTTAACCTGTGCTATCATCTTGGACTGCAGAATGCAGACAGATCTTGTTTCAACTGTACCGCTTCTAACGCTGAAATGTCAAGCAAGCCAGTAACAAGATCTCAATTTCACCTCTTCTTATTGGTCTGCATTGATTTGTACGGATGATGATATAACGTCTCTCCTTGATGATAGGCCCGGAGACCCCAAACTTCATTATATAAGTATTATCAACAGATGAGAAGAGGTTCTAGTTATAAACCCATGACAGGAAGAGAATAACATGCAGCAAGTGCACAAAGCTCCTGCGGAATCCCACTGACCAAGTTACCAGCATCATGTCTAAGGGGGGCAACCTATGCAAGTCTCACATTCTGCAATCATATACAACACTTTGTGATGATCAAAAGATAATAGACTGACTGATATATGAATGTCACGACAGCTAAAATATGGTAATGTCCATGGTGTAAAGTCAACAGAAGCATTCCAGAATCTAACTACAAGACAGATCAGACATGACAAAAAATTCTAAAGTGCAGAGCTCCCAGACCCAAGTATGATGGGTGCCACATAAAGGATATGTAGAATAGAAGCTTTCCTCTTGAAACTTAAGAATCATTTCACCAATATGATGTCGGCCAGAAGCTGAATTTATGAACCATGCAATCATAAAGAAACATACTGTCTACCAACTTCACATAACTATTGTTTGTCAAAAGAACATGAACATTGGGGAGTTAATTCAAATCTCTCCTATGGTTCATTAACTTCATCAATCATTTTGACTGAGCAAGAAGTTCTCATTTTTACCATTTCAGCGAACATAGTGCAACTCCAATGATCATCGCCTTAGCTTTACAAATACAAAAGCAAAAGAATTTAGGCATGCTTTTGGAAAAGTCTGTGCATCCCTAAATCGTTAGCATGCATAAGAATATAGCTGTGTGAAGTTTGTGCATACATAGACTGCATGTGATTCAATCTCAAAATTGACATTGTCAACAAAGAAAAACAAGTAAAGAATCAATAAATACTTGCAAAAGCAGAGTTTTCATGCTTTCTAAACGTGTCCTCATCGTGGCATCGTGAATATATCAAATGATCACATTATCTCTTCCAACAAAACGTTCCCCCAATTTCCCCAACAATTTAAAAAAACTATATATCTGAATTAATTACTAGCTTAATACCACAATGTAGTTTTTGAAACACAATAAACAAAGTTCAATTAGCTTCAAATAAAACAAAATTCACATCTTCATTAACTTGACTCTTCACATTTGTTTTCCTTACGATAAAAAAAAAAATTCTGGTCAGCAAGCAACCAATCTCCAAGAGATCATCAGAGAACGTGCTTCGACAAAAATGCATAAAATCTCTTAGCTTGATCAAGGGTATTGTAAGAAAACAGCAAATGTGCCTCTGCAATAATACCCACCAGAAACAAGCTTTCATGAAAGATAAAATGCCTCATGGAGCACATCAATGTCTGATTTGGCTAAAAGCTACATCATCCCAGATTGAGACTATTCCAAATCAACATCATATCATCATCAGCCCAAACAAAACAAACCCTTTTAAATTTTATCACATAACATACTAAGTTTGACAATTTATATTGAAAAAATACTTCAATCAATCCAACTACAAATACTAAAAATACAAAATCAATTAAACTTGAACAAGCTTTAATTACACATACCAGAAGAGTTGCAAAAAATCATCGTCAAGCATGCATCTGTACCTGCACGCATCTTGTCTTCTGTATCTGCGCTCACGAGCTCGTGACGGCAAAATCCAAAGCGAAAATGAGTCTGCGACTGTGACTTATATGGTGCTCCTTTAAGCTAAACGCAGCGTTTTGACCTCAATTTTTTTAATTTTATTTTATTATTATTTTTTTTTAATGTGTTGGTTTTATTTAATTAATTTAAAATTAAGAATTTTGAGGCTTAAAAAACTGAAATCATTATGATAGTAGTCATAAATTATTTAATGCCGATCCTTCATATTTTACGGTCAAATAATAGTTGAAAGTGAGATTATTAAAAGGCGTAGGAAAAGCTGAAATGATAAGAAGATTCAAATCCGATGTAAGAACTATCGATCATTTGTATGAATACGGATGTTTGTACCGGATAATTTTCACGGTTTCTACTAACAAGGTTTCATAGTATTTTAGACTAAGCAACCTGATACCAAAAATGTAGTCGGTTAGTAGAATTTGAACTCCATATGTATTCACTTGAAACCGATATTTACTTCCTTGGATGACTACGCTCAAATCTCGTGTTGAGTTTTGGTCCAATGTGAAGCAAAAGATGTTTATGAATGAAGAGTTGACAATTGTTTTTGATAAAAATAGCTGTGAAATACATCTTACTATTAAAAACAATAACAATAGTAACATCACAGGAATTCCTTCAGTTGTACAACAGAAGATAGAATAATGATACGCAGAAATGAGCTTTTTTTTTAGAATTCTTCACTACTTTTCGGGTTGAGAGAGAGAGAATCCCAAAGATGTCATGCTTTACCAGCAGCACTGCATGATGCATATTATGGCTTTTTATACATTGTTATGATCACTGCTGCTCTTGAAGTGGAGTGACAGATGGGAGTGGACGGATAGATCTCAGAATCAACTTCCTGCTAGTTGTCGACGACGATGACGATGATGATGATCTGATGTCGTGATGAGGAAGTGATAACCTCTTGGAGTTTGGAGAGGTTGGTGAGCAATTGCTTTTACAATTCTGGGGAGTTTCGTCTTCTGGAATCACCTGAAGCCGTATCTGAAAGTTTGGCTGATCGGAAATATCAAAGGTTTTCGGTTTTAGGCTGGTACACGACAAAGGAGAAGGACCGACATCAAGAAGAGAAGATCCTAAGTGCTTGCCCCTATAGATAAATATCAGCTGAATTTAAACTTTAAAGCTTGACAAATATAATAAGCTCAACCAATTGAAAGATAGAAAGAAAGAAAAAATAATCTAAATTGCTGACCTTGAGAACCTGGAAACGATAGAAGGACGTATTAACGGAACATCTGAATGTTCATCTTCGTCCTTCTTGATTGAGTCAGTCGAATCATTCTTTTCATAGGCTTCTGGTTCTTCAACCTTGTATTCGGTTTCTTCAAATCCTGTTGTAAAAGGTAAAGGCAGAATTTGATGCCAAAGCAATTCTCTATGAACCAGAATATAGTACTAACAAGTGCAAAGATAGACTTATTTATACATTAAATTATTTTCTCGGTACCCAGATCTCTCCCGACCTATCTTTTGTTCACCTGGTGGTAAAGTGACCGGACCCTATGCACTTGATTTTTAGTTAAGTGGCTCAAAAGGTTGCAGTTCAATGCATAAACAATGTTATTGTAAGATAATTGCAAATATTCAACTCATTTATACAGCGTGACACTATAAAAGCGTCAAATAAGCACTTACCATCCTTTCTTCCAAAAGCATTTTGGCATCCTTCACATCTGCAATTTACAGAGCATCCGACGCCACCCTTTACAGACAAACAACAGTGTTGATATCAAATGAGAAGGTTAATAAGATATATAATGAACCCAAAAAAAAAAACTACCTGAAAGCATTCGCAGTATTTTTTCAAGCAGCTTGATCTTCTGCAGTTGCATCCTCTCTTATGTCTGGCTGAAGCAGGAGTCTTGTTAGTTTCATCCTGCACGAATGAACACAAAGTGTGCCTGAGAAAAGAAAACTAGGAAATCACCGAAGAAACAACAAGTTACAGGAAAAAGATTTGCAACAAAGCCACCACAGTCCAAATTAACCTCAAGAATCTCGGCAATATGATATTGCTGTTTGCATTTCACCTCAACAATGAGGCAATGCAGAGGATGGACTGTGATAACTGTGATGCGAGGATGACTTGCTGCCAAATAGTATAATCTGAGGGATAGCTTCGAACCCCAAACTCCGTAGCAGAGTCTGCACTTCTAATCACTTTGGGAGCAAAAGCAAGTGGATTGCGAGATTCAATCAGTCTGCGAGTCTCCAAAACAGTATCTTCATGCATAGGCTTGTTAAAGCAATCCAGACATGAACAAGGCTCAACACAGTAGAGACCCGCCGCAAAGCATTCACAGTAACTGTGTCAAATAACACGACTACTATGAATATAACTCTAACAGCACAGTGAAAGGGAAAAAGATTTTCATGAACCAACCAAAATGATGAAAATTCCCACAGTGACAATCAACAAGATGCAACATAATGACATAATCAGATTTAAAAAGGGATATATCATAAAAATATTAATTAAATTAATTAATTAAAAGGCAAAGCAACACACTTACAGCTTTAAGCATTTTGATCTCTTACAGTTACAGCGCTTGCAGGCCTGACTTTCTCCAACAAGTTCTTGCTTGAACCTGAAAAAGATCACACATTCAAATCTAATGGCCAAAGATTCTGGTCATATTTCTAAAATTAGTAGTTGCTATACATGCCTCTTCTTTCTAGGACTATTCTGATCATCTTCTTCTCCACAAACACTTACAAATGTCTGCAGAGCATTTTCCACAACTTTAACTTTGTTGTCACAAGGATCAGAAACCTTCTCCATGGAGTTCAAAGCGGAGGATCCAATAAGAATATTTTGGCTAGATGTCAAAGAATCAGAGGACATGGAACTTTGCATACTTATTAGTTGCCTACCAGAAGCTAAAGTCTTACACTTGACAAATCTATCATTCTTAGAAGTAGCTGCAAGGGCATTCAAGTGCAAACCAACACCAGGTAACATGGACAAAGAATGACCACTGCTCTTACTTGGGACTATGTGATTTTCTTCATGGGCAACTTCACAATCAGATTGAGACGGGATGAGAGAACTATATTTTTTGTGAGATCCTGTCTCAAAAACCAGGCAACGCCTTCGGATTTTGTTCTGCTACAGATAACCAGGGAAAAAAAAAAATTTGATGAGAAACTGCGACTACAGTTATGTTAATTAAAGTGATAATGCATTGAATTGTAACAAGGAACAATGTGAATGAAAGTGATAACGCATAAAGAGTTAAGATGTGTAACATCAATCAAAAAATGGTTTACATCAATATAACTGTATTTTACCTTGGATTTAGATTGGCCACGCTTTTCTCCCTTCTCATCCACTTTTGCTCTTGACTCGGTAACAACTAGCTTTTTCTGTAGACTGCTAGAAAGGATATCATGTGCCTGATCCTTATCTTGCAAGTCCCCAATTTCTCCTGATTGAGTTACGGGTTCTCTTATTTCACTTAGTTTGCAAGAACCGCTTGGACTAATGGATACCATGTTCTCTAAATCAGTGGCATTATCTTGTGGTAGCTGTAGGACTGTTGAGACAAAAGTTATCGTCCCAGGATCCACCGTCTTCTGATCTTGCTCCTCCTCCGAATTATTCTCAATAATAGATGAATTTAGAACATCAACATCAGAAACCAATGAGACCCAATCCCATCCTCCTGCTTCTTCAGTTTGCTCAATTCGACAGATTTCACGCAAATTTACTTCATTCTTGAAATGTTGTCTTTCTCTCAAGTTAACCTTACTGGATTGAGCAAATGATGATGGTACACCAGCCCCTTCTCGCACTCTGCTTGTCTCTATCAAATCAGAAGACACCCAATTACTTGCTGGGCTACCAAAATCACACTTTATGGCATTTGGTAGTAAGGAATTTGGTAGCACAGCAGTGACCCATCTAGCTGAACTTCTTGGAGTAAGACCTCCCAGTTGTTCGGCACAATGATCAGATACTCGAACAGTTTCTGAATCCGCTTTACTTGTCTTGTTTCCATTTGCATAGAGAGGGAGCTCGGGCTTTAATGGATCTGGGGACAAAATGCTAGCAACAATAACAACATCAGGTAAAAGACATGATTGATTATCAAATACCGGCACTCCTTACATCTTAATATGATATAGCAAGAATAGATGATTAGTTTTACCTTTTAAGTCTAGATTCTCTATGGGAGATGATCTGTGGTGAAGCAAACACAGACGAAGGAGAAGTAAAACTCAACGAGTTGAATGAGTGATCAGTCTGTACAAACTTGACTGGGTTAATGGGTGAAAGACTGTTGATGTAATTAAAGACCGGAGAATCCTGCATGTCGACATACATTTTTTAATCAATATAAAGCATAAGGAACTGAATCGCAATCCATATGATCATAACAGGAAATCTAAATCACAAACAGTAGAAATAAAAAGATTAGCAAATGTAACATTGCATATATATGTACACATCAAATTTCCAAGTCTATTCAGGGGTTGCCATTCTAAAGAAAAAACAAACAAAAATAATACTTAGTAAGCAATAAATTCAAACATCGCAATAGCATTAGGGTTTCTCTTTACTAAGTATAAAATTTGTAAGCTGTAGCAAGTTGGAAACCCATTTGCTTCAAATCATCAAAAATATTCTCAAATCTCTACAAATTCAACTAATTCAACAGCTATAAAATCCTACCACTACATACTACATAGATATAAATTAATTATAAGTAAGCCATTTGCCACAGACACTTGCATAGATTAATAAAGTTACCAAATGCACTTCCCAAAACCCTAATCAAACCAAAAGTACAAACAAAAAATGGAAACCCAACAAAAACCCCAGATGCTAAATGACTACCAAATCCAAAACCCAACACTAAAATCCACAAATTCTTCATACCCACCAAACCAAATTAGTTCAAAAACAAAAAACATGCAAGGCTTCTGAGATTAACCTCGAACTTGGAGAAAGAAGAAGTAGCAGCGATGTGGGTCTTATCAGGAGTGTCCATCTCTGGACTCTGCTTACTAATAATCAGTTCACTTACTGCTCCTCCAAATGTGTCTCTTGACTCTTCCAATTCCTCTCTTAAACCCGACAACAAGTTCACATTAATCTTCTAAACCACACTTTATTTAATTATTGATTGAGAGAGGCGCCAAGGCGGGAAACTGAGCAATTGATTACTTTTGTTTGTTTTCACTTTATTTATTTATTATTATTTCATGAACTTTTTGATTATTGGTTTTCTTTTTTGGGCTTTTTTATTTTTATTTATTTCAGTCTCATTAATGGGCCTTAATTGAGCCCAATTTATAATTAATGGGATATTCCCAAAACCTCCCCTGATATTTAACATTTTTTTCCCAAAATAATCATTCGATTTTTTTTTTTTAAATCCTAATCAAATTAGGAAACAGATTTAAATTAATTAATTAATAATTTAATAAAATTGTCTTAATAATTAGAGAGAATTCCAAAAAAAAAAAAAAACCCTTGATCTTTATCAAAATCATATTAGTCCTATTCAAATTAGGAAACAAATTTAATAAACTAAATTAATTAATTTTTTAATAAACCTATCTTATTAATTAAGACTTAAGAGAGTTTTATATGAGATTATCTCTATTCATTATAGGAAACTATATAGTTTCTAAAAACAAATGAAATCGGTTATTGACCAGGAAAAGGAAACTCATTTAGCTTTTTTATTCATTCATATATAGCAAATCAAGTAGCAACTTTCTTGTATTGTACGTAACCAAAGAAACACAATCTTTGTTGATAGATTTTCTCTTGAGAGAACACTACACATTTCCTAACCCTAGTTAACAATCAATGGTGAAGATAATCCTGAAAATACCTGCTGCCCTCCAGAGAGACGATGATGAACTGAAGAGGAGGACCGTTTACGTGCCACGGAAACCGAGAAGTGAACGTAAATGGAAGAAGAACAACAAAATAATAACCGAGAAGAGGAGAAGTGTCATCATCTCAGGAGAAGTAGTACTGAGAGAGAAGATAGAAAGGATCAAGTACTCAAGAGACTACTCTTTCTTGTTTCCTGTTCTTGATGATCATCATCATTATCAGCCGCCACTACCAGTAGTACCATTAATCAAGAAGTTGAAAGAAGCTTCGAAATCGAAGGCGATCAAGACTAGTACTTCTGATGATCATGATCAACTGAGGTTATTGAAGGATGATAGGAAGGTGGAAGACAACAATTATGAAGGTTTTCGACGACGAGTCGAAGAAAAGGAACGGTTGAAGTTGATGAAGATGAGATCATATTCATATATATGCATGCCTAGGAGGAAACCCAAGATTTCACTTGGGGGACCAAGATTGCTCATAAAATAGTTGTGTTTGATTGAAAGGTTGAAAGTTACCTGGAACAAATATTTGTAGACTTTTTTTTGTCGCTATTTTTTTTTAGGTCAAGAGAGGTTTCCAAGAATTGTACTGTATTTCATGAATTCATATAATTCATTTCAGTCTTCTATTGATAGGTTTTGTAATTTGATTGTTCTTTGTTTAATTTGTTTAGATTCATTAGTATTTTTGTAGTATTTTGATATATGATTTTGCTATGAATTGAATCAAATCATGCAAATTGTTTCAGTTTGATTTTAGATCACTTGCGTAATAGATAAATATCAGAATCTCAAAAGTTGAGTTATATAATCTAACTCAAAAGCTTATCGTTTTCTATTGGACATAGAAACCATTCGTACGTGTTGCTTAACTTAACATTTTGGTAATCTACTATCAATAATATAATGGTGAGTCTGCTGATTGCGTGCTTGCATTCATATATAATAGTCATGGATCGGAGTTAATAGTTGTATCTTTAATTCTTGATAAAACTGAATTTCATGCCGTTGCTATATGATATTCACAGTGATTGAAGTTGATATTATAAAATCTTATTCAGTATTAATTATGTTTCTAAGAACTTAAATTTTCACTCAAATCCCATTTTGTCCGGATTGAATTTCAGAGTTCAGAGAAAAAGGTATTATCTGGAACATATTTTTTTTGCGACTCTACTGTTTCCCCTTTAGCTTGGAGTATGAAATGAATTTGAGTGACACAAATCTGTTGCTTATTCCTATCAAATCACTTATTAAAACCATTATTCAACCAAGTGGGCCTATGGTTGCCAATTGTGTCAAGTCAGTCATAGGCTTGTACCATGTTTGCGGGTTGTAAATTCCAATGGGTTTTTTCGATGATTGATAGTAGATTCTATACAAAGTAAGACTTCTATTATTTATTCTTTTCTGTATAAGAGGAAATAAGGCTAAAAAAAATGTCACTAAAAAAAAAAATGTCACTATTTGGATTGAGTTTTATAAAAAAGTCATCACTTTAATAACTTAAGTTTAAAAGACACGTATTATAGTGAACGGACAAAAATGCCCCCCCACAGTAACCTTTTTCACCATTTTGGTTTTTTTTTTTCCTTTCAAAATCCTCCATCAATAGAAGTGGAACTGATGAATCGACGCACACGTACACTGATCAATAGTGAACACACGTACACCGACGACGACAGTGGACCATGAACACGCGTACGTCGCCATCGCCGACCACGACCAAACAAAAAAAATGATTGTTAAAAAAGGTCAGAAAAGTCTTAGACAAAGCTTAGAAGGCTTGGACGGTTCATTAAAAGACTCATGAACTATATAGAAAGTCTTAGAGATACAAAATTAACAAAAAAAAAAAATGATTGTTGAAAAGGCTTGGAGAACAAATGAAAAGACTCGAAGAACTAATGAAAAGACTCGAAGGTTCAAAATTCACACAACCAGCTTAAGGTTTACAAAAGACTCGAAGAACAATCATTTATGGAACCCAATTTGGGTTTTAAATTGAAAAAAAAAAAAAAAAAAGCTCTGAGGGCACTGTCCCTGCCCCCTACAACCCCAAATGCATCTGCGTAGCGCTACTAAACTAATTATCGAATGAAAATCCATTGATATTGTTATGATGTTCAACCCCCGTTGGAGGTCTGTTAAACAAACCTCTATGAAGAAGATGAAGAATAAAATCTCAGAAAACTTTCAAGTAAGAGAAAGTGTAAAGTATGAGCATTTTTGGAAATCACTTACTTTAATGCATTTTAAACTTAAGTTATTAAAGTGGTGTCCCATGTGCAACACCAACTCAAAAATGTGATATTTCCTACCATTTCCACGAGGAAATATATAGGAGAAGTAAATTCCAATGGATTGGAAACATATAGGAGAAGTAATTAAATTCCAATAGGTTTTTTTGATGATTGATAGTAGATTTTGAACAAAGTAAGACTTTGATAATTTATTCTTCTCCGTATAGGAGGAAATATATAGAAGAAATACAACATAGAAAGAATCAGGAAAGGAGTAAGAATCAAGAAAATAAATACAAAAGGAAATCAATCACCTACAATGAAGCTAATTAATTACTCAATTAGTCAACTATACAATTTCAATTATTATTGAGAACATTTTAACAAACCCACCCCCCGCTCAAAAAAAAAAGTTGGTGCATAGATGTTACTCATGCTCAACTTGCTAATTGAGTCGCGAAAGTTCTTTCCATTAATAGTCTTTGTAAGGATATATGCAAGTTGGACATAATCTTTACTTGGTACAAAAGGAAGCTCAATTATCTTTTCTTCTAATTTTTCTTTGATGAAGAATAGATCAATCTCCACATGCTTAGTGCGATCATGTTGGATAGGATTATTAGCAATCTGAACTGAAGCATTATTATCACAATATAGCTTCATACTACTTCCTTCATGGAATCCTAAATCGCCCAATAAGTTCTTCAACCAAAGTAGCTTATCCTCATAGATAATGTATGCTCAACCACAGTAGCTTAGACAATAAGTTCTCTACAAGTTAAATCTGATAGAGAGTAAGTTAGAGATTTAGTAATTAGACTGATAGAGAGTAAGTTGTTAGATAAAGTAGGCACACATGTAAGACATATGATAAGTGTAGAGACAGAGTTAGATATACAGATCCAGCTCCATGAACGGGGTGGGTATACCATCAGCATATGACACATTACATGTTTGGGTCGGACTATGATGAATAAAGATTTGAGAATCAAAAGTCATGTGGTCCGTTGTACCATAGTCAATTATCCAAGTATTATTACTAGAAATTGTACAAACACTTAAAGGAGAATGAAAAATACTTGAGTTTGAGAGTCATATATATTACCCTATAGGATAGAAAGCAAGTTGCTCGAGGTAGATGCTGATGCAAGATAGGCAGTTCCAGTCTTTGGATGCCCTACATTAATGCTAGTGAGAACGAACCTATTTTAGTTGTTGTTTAAACTCTTTTTTTTTTTTTTTTTTTAAGAAAACAAATGGTGTTAGTTAGGGTGGTAAAATTATCTTTAAAATTGCTAAGTAACAAGACAAATGCCTCTCATGTATGTCACATTAGTTAAATTTTCACTTTTCACTTTTAGAGGTATTTTGGTACAGTTGCTCATACAACTGAGACAAGAAGATCATTAGTTAAAATAAACGGAATCCAATTAACAATAGGGGTAGTTTGTGAAATTTGGAGTATGAACTCCGGCCATTTAACCGTAATTAGGTCTAAACACTGCTATAAAAATATTAAAAGACATCGGGGCATAACATCGGTTTTTAGGTAACCAATTTTAAAGAAACTTTTAGATATGGGTTTATACAAAAACGATGTCTTAAATATTGTGGTTTGAAAGGAAACCGGTTTTTGGGCAAACTGATATGGATTTACTTTACAATAAGATATCAGTTTCGCTTAAAACTGATCTCTTAAATAAGTTAAAAATTACGACATCGGTTAAAGATAAACCGATATGTATAAGTTTTAATTTGTTATATATTTTTTAAATAACCAGTGTCTTTACATTGTCAAATATCATTAATTTTAAAATAATAAATTTAATTACCAGTAGTTATATTATTAACATTATTATTTTTTTGGATAAGTAAAATTTTAAATTTAATAAATTTACTTTAAAATCATTTATTTTAAAGAATTTCAAAAAAATTGTTATTTTTCACCCTCTTGTTTCATACTAAGAGACATGTTAATAATTCAATTACCATATAAATTAGGAATCTAAGTCTTACATTTATTCATTAAATTGTAAGATGCAGAGAAATATCTCCCATGTAGTAAGAGTTGTATTCCAAATCATGATTATTACAATTGATGTCACTAGTCTCCTATAGAGTATAGACATGTAACTCGATTATATATGTTTTAAAAAATATAATTTTATTAAATGTTCCAATAAATATTTTTCAATATATGTCTATCGCAGAAATTAGAATTTTGATTAGTTGAATAAATTTAAATTTATCTAACAAGTTTTTTTTTTTTTTTTTTTTCTAACAACTCATATAAATTATATATAAATATTGTGCAATTATTAACAAATCAAATCTTGTAGTCAGGCGGTAAAGATTTACCACTTTGACTTGAGGTTTCAAGTTCAATTCATTTATCATAAGCTGGGTAAGCCAGCGGCCACCAGGAGGGGTGGGGTAGTCCGCAGGCAATCAGATTATGGGATTAATTTTTGTAATACATCAGTTATATGTCGGTTTTATATTTAACCGATGTGTTTTAAAATAATTTATATCGGTTATAAACCGATGTCGTTATCGTGTTTTATTCAGCATCGCTCAAATAGACATCAGTTGTAAAACTAAGAAAAACCGATGTAATGTATGTAAAAAAACCCAACGTCATTTAATAATTTTATAGTAGTGAAACTAGGGGAGTTTATGCAATTTGGCCTTATTATTATTATATTACTACAAAATAATACCTATTATCCTATAAAAGAAAATTAAAAATATATACTTTACTAGTTACTGAGCCCAATTTGCACAGCACATCAACTTATGATTATATAAATAAAGCGGTTTCTATTTCATAAAGTATTTTATGGCTCATATTTTACTGTAATTATTCATTTTTTATTAGATAATAGCATCTTCTGATTTTCACTATTTATTCATGAAGTAAAATATCACCATCAAACACCTAGCTACTCTTGTCATCACCACCACTACCGGTCCACCACCACATAAAAGCTAGCACTAATGTAGTTCGGTAAATTCCCATAACAACTTATTCCAGGTGAGACCGGAATAAGTTGTTAACGCAAGATAGGCAGCTAGCATAATCATTAATCGCCTTATCCTAGTGAGAACGATACCTTTACTTATGAGCACTATACAAGTTGAACGATTTGTACACTTACGAAGGGTGACTACACTAGCACACTTCAGTCAGCCATTCAAGACCCACACTTCTTAGCACACTTTAGTCAACCGTTCAAGACCCACACTTCTGTTATTTCTCCGGTGAGTTTCCATGGACCCCTCTTATCATTTGTTTTTTATTCTGTCAATGCTTGCTGACATTGATAATCATGGTTTTGGTGTTATGGATTATTATGAAGATATGCTCTTCCCAAATCAACCTATACCTCTAGCCACTGATTCTTCTTCATCTGTGCCTTCTGACTGTGCAATGCCTCCTCACCCTCGCGTTTTTCATTTTGATCGAATCCTTCAATTACAAAGACTACTGAAAAAACTTCTCAACTGGATGCTGAGAAAGCTGAATAGCTGATGACTCGGATGTCGAGGACCACTAAAAGACCCATTTGATATTCATGCCCCCGAGGAACCCTGTTGTATGGACTGTGAGACAAACGTAGTGATTTTGCGTAGTACATTGATTACTTCTAGATTCCTACTGTTGTGGAGCTCATTCTTCCCAGAGATCTTGCAACTTGGAATCCTCTTCCAAACGTTGTTGCAATTTATGGCTCAATGCTGGGTTGTGGGGTTACTTTGCCACTCCAGCCTTTTATCACTCATTTTTTTTTTTTTTTTTGCAAGGCGAGGCTTTCTCCAGCCCAGACACCAAATAGCTACCAGACTTTATCGAGTCTTTGCTCGCTGTGGCAATCCCTTGGGTTTCCACCCTTACTGTCCACAATCTTATGACGTAAGTGTGAATGGTATACCATTGAAGAAACCTCTCTGCTCACTTTCTCCTGCCCAGCTGACACCAAATAGCTACTGGACTCTATTGAGTCTCTACTCGTTGTGGCGATCCTTTGGGTTTCCACCCTTACTGCCCACAATCTCGTGATGTAAGTGTGACCCAGCTGATACCAAATAGCTACCGGACTCTATTGAGTCTCTGCTCGCTGTGGCAATCCTTTGGGTTTTCACCCTTACTGTCCACAATCTCGTGATATAGGTGTGAAAAGTATACCACTGGACAAACCTCTCTATTCGCTTTCTCTTGCCCAGCTGACACCAAATAGCTACCGGACTCTATTGAGTCTCTGCTCGCTGTGGCAATCCCTTAGGTTTCCACCCTTACTGGTCACAACCTTGTGATGTAGATGTAAAGGGTATATCACCGGAAAAACCTCTCTGCTCGCTTTCTCCTGCCAACTGACACCAAATAGCTACCAGACCCTATTGAGTCTCTGCTCGCTGTGGCGATCCCTTGGGTTTCCACCCTTAGGCTCCGTTTAGTGCACGGGATATGATAGAATTATTTTCATAGGATAGGATTGTATAGGATAGGATGAGATAAGAATGGATTAATTTTAATGGTATCTCATGTTTGGTGAAATATAGGATATGATTAAAAATAAAGTAATACTATGTTTGGTATACCATAGGATTGGATTGGACAATCCAGAAAAGCTTTTAAATTTATTTTTTTTATAAAAATAAAAAAATAAAAAAATTGCTGGAAGATATCTGGGAATTTTCCCAGATTTCTATAAATCTGGAGATTTTTCCAGATTTGAAAAGGTTGGAGAAAAAGCTTTTAAATTTTTTTCAAGACAAGGTTGATAGAAAGCTTTTAAATTTTATTTCAAGAACAAGTTGATAATAAGCTTTTCAATTATTTTTCAAGACCAGGTTAATAAAAAACTTCGAGGAAAAGCTTTTCAATTTTTTCAATTCGTTCTCTGGTGGGTCGAGTATGAGATATATGCAAACAACCAAGTCCCTGACCCCTCCAACTTTGCTCAATCAAGAGTCTTTGCTACTCATAACCCATATCATGCCTTGGAAGAATCCATGAAGAAATCTGATACTACCAAGAAATCTGATCAAGATTTCAATAAAGTTAAAGCAGAAGAAGACGATGAAGCAGGTGACGTGGATGATCAAAGCAAGGTAATTTAAAAAAAAATAAAAAAAAATGAAAAGCCTTCAAATTCAAATCTGGAAAATTCCCAGATTTCATCAAACAAAATTAAAAAATTCAATATCTGAACAAAATATTCAACAGCATCTCTTCTTTTATCTATATAAAAAACAAAAAATCTCATATCAATCCAACAATTTTCTCAAAAGAAAAACCGCAGATCTGCAATTTTCTTCCAAGAAAGGAGATCTGCAAATCTTTCTTGAACAGATTTCTTCCTAAAATGGAGATCTGCAATTTTCTACAATAAATTTTTTTTATTAGAAAAGAAAAGCTGCTGGAGTCCAACACAAAAAATCCAGATCACACCCAACAAAAAAAAAAAAAAAAGAAAAAAAGGAGGACGACGACGACGACGGCATGTGGAAACTGGAGTGGAGAGAAGCATGAACCGGAGTGTAGAGAAAATAGAGATAGATGTTGATGAAAGATGAAATGAGATGGGATTATTTTGAATCCCACCATTTTACTTGGTATTATTTTATCCCACGTTGAAGGGATAAAATTTTTTTATGGGATTAATTTATCAGCGCCAAACACAAGAAAGAGACTAAAAATAACCCCTTTCACATCCTATCCTATGTGTCAAACGAGTTTTTACTGCCTACAACCTCAACCTCGCCATGTAAGTGTGAAAAGTATATTGTTTAACAAATCTCATCTAGTTTCTAAACAATGCAAGTTAATACAATCATTTTCTCTCTCAAATGAACTGCTACCCCGTTGTTGAAAGCTTGAGCCTTGGGATGCAGAGATCTTCTTCTCTCTGTTTCATGTCAAACACTTGAATAATTTAAAAGCAGTCAATTAATCAGTTAATACAACTTGACTTTTTTAATTTGTTTCTTTTTCTTGAACATGGATTTTATCATTTTGGGTTATTTTCAATTATTTTTAAACAAGACCAGAAGGCCCAGACACGTGCCCTCTAGGATGGATAGTTTTCTATGAATCAATAGTGAACTTTCAGAGAGGTTGGTCCCCCAGAGCTTGACAACCATTAATCAGAGAAATTGTGTGATTCTACAGCTCTCTTTCCTAGTAAGAAAATGAATCCAATAAAGGGCAAACGGTTGAGGTTAGCATCCTTTCCTTAATCTTGTTTTTTTTAGTTTTTTTTTTTCTTAATACCAATTTTAATCACATATTTCTTTTGTTTTTTTTGTATCGAGGATCTCGGACTTCATCCAAACACCCATCAGCATGTCCTCCCCAATTGTATGACTAGCTTGTTATGTTTTAAGTATCACTAGATTATAAAAAACCTAGAGAAAAAAAAGGTAAGGAGAGAATTTTGACGATGGAATTCTCTTCTTGAGAGAAGTCTTATTTATAGTTGTCACCATTAAATGCTAACCCTAAATTCTCACAAAATGTCAAGAGTACATAAATAGCTTTTCCATTAACCAAATTTCATCACAGCTAACAACTTGAAAGTTGTCCAAAAGCTGGTGTAATTCACACGTTGATGATACGAAAATGTTGTCTGCCAAGATCAAGTCGAACTTAAGTTACACGTCGATCGAGTATCAATATAGCTTTTCCATTAACCAAATTTCATCACAGCTAACAACCTGAAAGCTGTCCAAAAGATGGTGTAATTCACACGTCGAGGATAGAAAAATGTTGTCTGCCAAGGCCAAGTCAAACTTAAGTTACACGTCGAGTATCAATATATATATTTATTGCTGCAATTAGCAGAATTAATCCACAAAAACATTGTTAACCAATAAGCATGGTGTCCTCCATGCCCTCCACATCCAAAATGCTGTTTGTATGGGCTACCTTTTCCATATTAGTAGCAGTATCTGAACTATCACGCACAAAATTAGAAAGAGAAGCTCTACTTCAAAGTGGTTGGTGGAGTAACACAACTACTGCTAACCTTACTTCAGATCATTGCAAGTGGAAAGGTATAATTTGCAACAAAGCAGGAAGCATCATTTGGATAACCTTGCATAATAATGAAACGAAAAGGGAGCTTCACAGATTCAACTTCTCTTGCTTCCCGAACCTGGAACATCTCAATGTTTGGTCCGATACTCTCTCTGGAAACATTCCGCCAACTATTACTGCTCTTTCAAAACTCAACTACCTTCATTTATCCGGAAATAATCTTACAGGTGAGTTATTGATTTCATCAGCTATCTTTATTATATTGTTTAAATATAATCATTAGATCATTTCTTATCGGCTTAAGTTTTATGGTGTGATGGTTACTAACATGGTATAAGAGCTTAAGCTATACGTACGTACTAAGGAATCCTGGATTTGGTTTTGCACGTGAGAGGATGTGTTAGACTACTTTAAATAGTATTGTTTAGCCATTTCCTATTGGTTTAAGCTCTTAAGTTTGATAGTTACTACCAATCTTCACTGCCTCAACCAAAACAATAAGTACTCTTCAATCTATTCAATCACATTATTGCAGGTATTATCCCCAAAGAAATTGGAAGCCTGAGGAATTTGGTCACACTGGATCTGAGTGTTAACAATCTTGTTGGACCTATACCTTCAACTATTGGTCATCTGAGGAGCTTAATATATCTGAGCCTTGAATTCAACAATCTCAATGGTCTGCTGCCTCAAGAAATTGGGAATCTAAAGGATCTGTCTTCTCTCTCTCTGCGTAATAATAAACTAGTCGGACCTATTCCTTCGACTCTTGGTCATTTAACCAAATTGTCTATCTTGTTTCTAGATTCTAACCAGCTAAATGGTTCAATTCCCCCAGAAATAGGAACTGCAAATACTCTATATTTCATGGAATTGTCAAGTAACAAAATACAAGGAACCATTCCACATGAGCTCACTCAATTAACCCAACTCTTTTTTCTCAATCTTTCTTCAAACTTACTGTTTGGTCAAATACCAACTGCAATTGGGAGACTCTACAACCTTGATCATCTAGAGCTCTCCTATAACAAACTTAGCGGTCCTATTCCAACTGGAATTGGGAACTGTTCAAACTTAGAGAAATTGATATTGAGCAATAATAGTTTAAGTGGAAACATCCCTGTAGAAATTGGCAAACTTCAAAACCTAAATCTTCTTGATTTGAGGCATAATTTCATTAATGGAACCATACCTTCCCAACTTGGAGAAATGCCATCCTTAACATACTTGGACATATCCCGCAACAATCTCTCTGGCAACATTCCAAATTTTCTTAGCGGCATGAGCTGGATGTCGTTCATCAACTTGTCATACAATCATTTGGAGGGTGAGGTTTGTAGATATTTTATAAATAGATACTCACTAGAGGCATTTATTGGCAACAAAGGCTTGTGCTGTGAGTTTTGTGGTTTGCCTCATTGCACTGTAACCACTCTTCCTGCTACACCCCCTCCAAATTTTAACTATAAAAAGAAACACCGAAAAACTCACATTCTCTTTGTTCCAGTACTAACCGTGCCTCTTCTCTTTGCCATCATCATTGCAATACTATGTCTCTTCAAACGCATGGAGAGGGATACTAAATTCAACTCAACAACAACAACAACAAAGAGTGGAGATGTGTTCTCGATATGGAATTTTGATGGTAGAATTGCATATGAAGACATAATTGAAGCAACTGAGGATTTTGACATTAAATATTGCATTGGAACCGGAGGTTATGGCAGTGTTTACAAAGCACAGCTGCCTAGTGGCAAAGTGGTGGCTTTGAAGAAACTTCATCGTTTGGAAAGTGAGGAACCAACTTTCAACAAGAGTTTCCAAAATGAGATTTGTGTATTATCCAAACTACGACATCGAAACATTGTGACGCTTTACGGATTTTGTATACACAAGAAATGCATGTTTTTGATTTATAAGTATATGGAGAGGGGAAGCTTGTTTTGTGCACTACGCAATAATGGTGAAACCAGTGAGCTGAATTGGACTAACAGGGTGAACATTATCAAGGGTGTAGCTCATGCTCTGTCTTACATGCATCATAATTGCACACCATCAATTGTTCATCGTGATATATCAAGCAACAACATTCTATTAAACTCAGAATTGGAGGCATTTGTTGCTGATTTTGGCACAGCCAGACTTCTCAATGATGACTCGTCTAATAGAACTATAGTAGCAGGCACTTACGGATATATTGCTCCAGGTAAACTACTCTTTATTATTTTTCTATTAATTTGTGCAGATCACTTAAACATGATATCAATTGCTTCATCTGACATTGAGTGTTTTTTTTTTTTTTTCCTTACTTTTAGAACTTGCCTACACTATGGTGGTAACAAAAAAATGTGATGTTTATAGCTTTGGAGTGGTGGTGCTTGAAGTATTAATGGGGAGGCATCCACAAGAACTCCTTTCATCACTATCATCATCAACTGATCAAAATATAATGTTAATTGATGTATTAGATCAGCGCCTCTTGCTTCCGGTAGATCATACTGTCGTGCAGGATGTTGTTCTTGCTTCAAGCATAGCATTGGCATGTTTGCACTCTGAACCAAGGGCTCGCCCTACAATGAAACGTGTGTCTCAAGTTATTGATGCTCGCAGAAAAATTGTGCCAACACCTATTCATGAAATTACAGTAGCACAACTTCAGAAACAAGAAATGTTTTGTGTTGATGATTGTGATAATTAATCTCGGATGTATTTGGTTAATCATTGTGAAAGTTCATTCTTAATAAAATATTTCATAGTTCAAAATGAGTACTTTTGATGAACTCTTCCGGAGGGATTCAGTTGATCAATTGAGAGTAGAAACAACTGTGCATCAAAAAGGGAAAACCTTTTTATTTCAAAACCAAAATTTCTCAAATATAAGAATATTAATTTAATTCTTTTTTTTTTTTTTTTTTCAAAATGACTACCACAAGGCACAATGTCGATCCCACCTCTCACCAAACAATTGTAGAAATGACTTTGATTTTGGGTACTATAGTCAATCTCATGATAGTGAAATATGAAAATAACACTTGGGAATTTTCTCACTTATACATTGGTTATTTGAATTGATCTTCTATTCATATTCATGCATGCCTCCATGCATGCCTAGGAGGAGGCCCAAGATTTCACTTGGGGGACCAAGATTGCTTATAAAATAGTTGTGTTTGATTGAAGGTTGAAAGAGACCTGCAACAAATATTTGTAGATTTTGTTGTCTCCTTTTTTTTTTTTTGGTCAAGAAAGGTTTCCAAGAATTGTGCTATATTTCATGAATTCATATAATTCATTTCAGTCTTCATTGATAGGTTTTGTAATTTGATTGTTCTTTGTTTCATTTCAGCTCTCTGATCGGATGAAAATAACATCGTTAAATTCTCACAATGAGTTGTGATAATCGTATTAAAGCGGGGATTGAATGGTTGCCAATTGTGTCAAGTGAGTCATAGACTTGTACCATGTTTGCAGGTTGTAAATTCCAATGGGTTTTTTCGATGATTGATAGTAGATTCTAAACGAAGTAAGACTTCGATAATTTATTCTTCTCCGTATAGGATGAAATATATAGGAGAAGTAAATTCCAATGGATTGGAAACATATAGGTGAAGTAAATTCCAATTATGGATGGCAATGGATTGGATCGGGGATGGATACCCCTATATCCATCCCCATATCCGTTTGAGATATGTATCTCCATCCTCATGTCTAAGTGAGCGGGACGGACTCGGATAATCCCAGAATTGAGGTAGAGATATTCATCCTCGCTCCGTCTATATCCCGTATCGGATGAAAAAAATATAAATTTTCATAGTTTACAACAGAAAAATGTAATTAACATGTGTAATAGTACATTTTATCATATTTAAAGAGAGAAACAAACACATCCAATAAAGGGTAAATAAAAAAAAATAACTTATATAATTAGAATTCATAATTACATAATAATTTTTTATATTTTTAAAATATTAAAATCTATAATGGATCCGAATGGGGATAGATATCCATAGACGAAATTCATCTTTATCCCCGAAAATAAAATGGGTATTAGGATGACATACATCCCTACTCCGTCCCCAAAATGTGTCCAAATGGATATTATCAGGAGTGTCCATCTCTGCTTACTAATAATCAGTTCACTTACTGCTCCTCCAAATGTGTCTCTTCTAGAGGTGGCAAGGTTCCGGTTCCCGGTTTGGGTGGAACCGGACCAAATTTTTTTTTTTTTATACAAAATATTACATTTTATTTATTAAAAAAATAAATGTTAGAAAGAACATTGTAGAGTATTGAGCCATGACCCATAACCCTTGTCCAAGTAATTATGTTTTCCATTCTCTTCTCCTCCCTTTTTTATAGGTTAGACATCTCATTCACTTCTCTATTTTTCCAATGTGGGATGTGGGATAAAGAGTAAGAAATCATTAACTGATTTTTTTTTTTTTTTGATACTTCATTAACTAATTTCATATATTAATAACTTATTGGAATCTAAAGACCTATTGGAATCATTAACTTTTTTTTTTTGAACTATTACAATATTCCATATTGTGGTATAATTCGAATCTAACACAAAAAGAAAAATTGAAATATTTGTTAAAAATACATAATATGACTTCTTATCCTTCATCTCACATCCCACATTGAAAAATAGATAAGTGAATGAAATGTTTAACCTATATAAAAAGGAGGAGAAGGGAATGGAACACATAATTGCATGGACAAGGGTTATGGGTCATGGCTCAATACTTTACAATGTCCACTATAACATTTTATTTTATTTTATAAATAAAATGTAATATTTTGTAAAGTAATAAGAATTTTTTTTTTCTTTTTTAAAATGGAGCCGGACGGTTCGAACCGAACCGGAACCGCCAGTTCCATTCCGGTTTGAACCGTCCAGTTCCGAAAAAATTGGAACCGAAACCGATCTCGTCAAAACCGGTCTCTCCCAATTCCAGTTATGGTTCTTGAACCGAAACCGAAAAACCGATTTCGGTTTCAATCCGATTCCACGGTTGGAGCCGAAACCTTGCCGGGCCTAGTCTCTTCCAATTCCTCTCAAACCCCACAACAGGTTCACATTAATCTTCTAAACCACACCTTATTTATTGAGAAAGGAGCCAATGCGGGAAACTGAGCAATTGATTACTTTTTGTTTTCACTTCAGTTATTTATTTATTTATTTATTATGAACTAGGGCAATTATCAATTCGGTCCGTGCTTTTTTTAAAATTTCCGTTTTCGACTTTTACAAAAAAGATAAAATTAGTCCTTATATTTTTTTCAAGTGCCAAATTAGTCCCTCTAACCAAGTTTCGTCATTCAATTTTAACTGTGTAGGGATAACATTGTTCTTTACCCCTAAACAATATAATAATAATATATGCGTAGTTTTTTTTTAACACGTATATTTTTGTTTATTTTATTTATGGGTTTTGAATTTTGAATAATTTTAACAACAGTGCTTTTATAATATTAACAAAAAAAAAAAAAAAAACAATTATATAAAAATGGTAAAAAACAAAACTATGACTGAATGGTAACTAAGTGTATATTTGACATTGTCTTATTAAAATATTTTTAGATTTGTTTAGAAAATTTTAATTAAAAAAGGTACAAATGGTTTCATTGTTAATGTTTTTGGATTTTGTTGTAATTATAATGGTGAATTTAATGCACAAAAGCAAAACAACTTTGCTTTCATATGATAAATAAAGGGTATTTACGTACTTTAACTAAAATTGTTAAAGTCAATTGTTATATTTAATACCGTTAAACCGTTTGAGTGACCAATTTGGTCACTTTTAAAAATAGAGGGACTAATTTGGCACTTAAGAAAAATGTGAGAACAAATTTGGTCACTTTTATAAAATCGCAAACAACTTGAAATTTTAAAAAAAGCTCAGGATCAAATTGGTAATTGCCTTGATGAACTATTTGGTTATTGGTTTTCTTTTATGGGCTTTTATTTATTGCAGTGTCATTAATGGGCCGTAATTCAACCCAATTTAGAATTAATGGGATATTCCCAAAACCTCCCCTGATCTTTAACATTTTTTTTTTCCAAAAATATAATCATTTAGTTGAAAGAGTAATGCTGGACATCTCAAATGATGTGTCACATGAGGTTAATTACTATATAATCTCATGATTTATAAGATGTTAACATCTCATGTTCCGCATCATTTAGGAAAGAATTTGAGAAAAATATTTGGGATGGAGCATTATTCTAATTGAAAACCTTGGTAAACAATCCGGATTCCTGAGACCTAAATTTGAAAATATATATTTTAAAAAAAATCCTAAACAAATTAGGAAACATATTTAAATTAATTAATTAATAATTTAATAAACTTGTCTTATTAATTAGAGAGAATTCCAAAAAAAAATAAAATAATAAAATAATAAATAATAAATAATAAAAAAAAAAAAAACTCCCTTGATTGAAATTATAAAATCATATAGAAGTCTTTATGAAAATCATATTAGTCCTAATCAACTTAGGAAACAAATTTAATAAACTAAATTAATTAATTTTTTAATAAACCTATCTTATTAATTAAGACTTAAGAGAGTTTTATATGAGATTATCTCTATTCATTATAGGAAACTATATAGTTTCTAAAAACAAATGAAACCGGTTATTGACCAGGAAAAGGAAACTCATTTAGCTTTTTTATTCATTCATATATAGCAAATCAAGTAGCAACTTTCTTGTATTGTACGTAACCAAAGAAACACAATCTTTGTTGATAGATTTTCTCTTGAGGGAACACTACACATTTCCTAACCCTAGCTAACAATCAATGGTGAAGATAATCCTGAAAATACCTGCTGCCCTCCAGAGGGACGATGATGAGCCGAAGAGGAGGACCGTTTACGTGCCACGGAAACCGAGAAGTGAACGTAAATGGAAGAAGAAGAACAAAATAATAACCGAGAAGAGGAGAAGTGTCATCATCTCAGGAGAAGTAGTACTGAGAGAGAAGATAGAAAGGATCAAGTACTCAAGAGACTACTCTTTCTTGTTTCCTGTTCTTGATGATCATCATCATTATCAGCCGCCACTACTAGTAGTACCATTAATCAAGACGTTGAAAGAAGCTTCGAAATCGAAGGTGATCAAGACTAGTACTTCTGATGATCATGATCAACTGAGGTTATTGAAGGATGATATAGGAAGGTGGAAGACAACAATTATGAAGGTTTTCGACAACGAATCGAAGAAAAGGAACGGTTGAAGTTGATGAAGATGAGATCATATTCATATATATGCATGCCTTGGAGGAAGCCCAAGGTTTCACTTGGGGGACCAAGACTGATTATAAAATAGTTGTGTTTGATTGAAGGTTGAAAGAGACCTGCAACAAATATTACTTGTAGTTTTTTGTTTTGTCTCCATTTTTTTGTCAAGAAGGGTTTCCAAGAATTGTACTATATTTCATGAATTCATATACTTCATTTCAGTTTTCATTGATAGGTTTTGTAATTTGATTGTTCTTTGTTTAATAGCTGTATCTTGATAAAACTGAATTTCATGCCGTTGCTATATGATATTCAGTATTCACGGTGATAGAAGTTAACATTATAAAATCTTATTCAGTATTAATTATGTTTATAAGTGTTAGTAACCAACAGACCAAATATGTTGCTTATTCCTATCAAAATCACTTATTAAAACCATTATTCAACCAAGTGCATTGCCTATGGATGGCAATTGTGTCAAGTCAGTCATAGGCTTGTACCATGTTTGCAGGTTGTAAATTCCGTTGGTTTTTTCCGATGATTGATTGTAGATTCTAAACAAAGTAAGACTTTGATGATTTATTCTTCTCCGTATAGAAGGAAATATATAGGAGAAATACAACATGGAAAGGATCAGGAAAGGAGTAAGAATCAAGAAAAGAAATACATAAGGAAATCAATTATCTACAATCAAACTAATTAATTAGTCAATTATACAATCTTAATTATTATTGAGAATATTCAAACCCATATGGAGAACTGACTCTCCCTATTTATCTTTCCCTTTATTTCGCCTTCCATACACTTTCAATGTTGGTTCTGTTTTTTCTGTGAAACTATCAGGAATCTCACTTTCTTCTTTAGAAGATAGACTTTCTTCTTCGGAAGGTAGACTTCTAGGCATAATCAAACTAATAGGTATACCATTGTCTGCCTTAGGAGACTTTTCTTCATAGATCGGGTTCCCCCTAAAGAGGAGCCTTCAAGGCAAAGTATACCTCATTTTCCCAAAACGTGACATCTTGTGACACAAACACCCTACAAGATGGAGGATGATAACACTTGTACCCTTTTTGTGAGCTAGAATACCCTATAAAGACACACTTAAGAGCAAGTGGATCTAACTTTCCTCAATAAGGAGTATGGATATGTGCATATACCACACATCCAAAGACCCGAGGAAGAATATGTAAGGCAAATGTAATATCACATAAATGAGACAAGGATTGCAATGGAGTTTGAAAAAACAGAACACTGGATGTCATACGATTAATGAGATATGCAGCAGACAATACTGCATCACCCCAAAAGGATTTAGGCGTAGTAAAGTTTGTGCAAC
The DNA here is from genome assembly GCA_035582765.1 of Acer negundo. Taxonomy (NCBI): domain Eukaryota; kingdom Viridiplantae; phylum Streptophyta; class Magnoliopsida; order Sapindales; family Sapindaceae; genus Acer; species Acer negundo. The sequence continues at coordinate 43,128,561 of CM069235.1, read as the reverse complement.
TTCTAAGAGAAGACGATTTTTACGCTCAGCTATACCATTTTGTTGTGGGTATGTGCACAAGATATTTAATAGAGAATACCGTTTTTTAAACAAAAGGTTTTGAAATTATGATTTAGATATTTACCACTATTATCAGAGCGTAAAACTTGAATTTTCTTATGAAACTGTGTGGATCATGTGATAAAAAATTTGGAAAACATCACATACATCACTTTTGTTTTTTAAAAGAAAAATATAAGTCATACGTGTGTAGTCATCAATAAATGTAACAAACTATCTCATACCGGATATAGACACAACATTAGAATGACCCCTATATATCAAAATGAACGAGAGAAAATGGTATAGAGCTTTTATTATTATTACTAGAAGGAAAAACAGTACAATGATGTTTGGACAAAACACATGTTTCACATTGCAAATTATTATGACTTATAGCATTAGACAACGAGGGAAATAAAAAATTTAAGTTGTCCAAATGAACAATGACCTATGCGTTTATGTCAGATATAGATATTACTCTCGTTGTCGGATTTAACTTGCACTACTCTATAAGGATGACTGGAAGAGCTTGGAGCATTATCTGTTGTAGTACAACCACCCTCTTTCCTTAACAATTCCAATCGTCTCCTTGGTTTTGATGTCCTGAAACACACAATGGGAAGGCTAGAATGTGACAACACAATTTAGAGATTTAGTAATTTGACTGATAAAGAGTAAGTTGTTAGATAAAGTAGGCACATGTAAGACAGATGATAAGTGTAAAGATGAAGTTAGAGATACAGATCCAGCTCCATGAACGACGGTGGGTGTACCACCAGCATATGTCACATTATATGTTTCGATCGGACTACGATGACTAAAGATTTGAGAATCAAAAGTCATATGGTCTGTTGCACCAGAGTCAATTATCTAAGTATTATTACTAGAAATTGTAGAAACATTGAAAGCAGAATGAAAATACATGAGTTGGAGAATTGAGTTTAAGAGTCACATATATTACCCTATAGGATAGAAGGCGAGCTGCTCAAGGTAGATGCTGATGCAATGGAGACAGTTCTAGTCTTTGGAGGCCCCTTCTTCTTTTTCTCCAAGTACCACTCAGGATACCCATACAATCTCCAGAAGGCATCTCGGGTATGATTCTTCTGCCCACAGTGAGTACATTTCATGTCCCTTGAATTCCCCTTATTGATTAGCAGAGAAAAACTGCCACTTACTTATGGTAGGGCTAGCATGGTGGCTCGACACTGTGCTTCACAACGGACATAGGCAAATACCCCTTCAACACTAGGAAATGGATCCATACTTAAAACATCAGCTCGAACCTCGTCAAATTCAGGGTCTAATCATGCAAGGAACATGTATACCCTATGTTTCTTAATGCGATCGTTAAGTCGAACCACATCTGCAGCATCAGTCATATCATTAGGACAACGTTGATCTAACTCTTACCAGATTGTGTTCAATTCCCCATAGTATTCAGAAATAGGACGCCCAGATTGACGCGTATGGAATGCTTTACTGTTGAGTTCGTAGATGATGGACTGATATGCACCATCATAGTAGGTACAAGCAACTACTTCCCTAATGGCATGAGCTATAAGTAACCGAATAAACATTCCGGTGATAGAAGATCCGGTTGTGTTAGGGTTCACCCAAAAAAAAAAAAAAAGTGGCAATAGGCAATAGTTCTGAAGCAATAGCAAGAAAAAGAGAAAAGAAAAAAAAAAAAAAAAAGAAAAAAAAAACCCTAGAAAAATAACATAGTAACAGATAAGAAACCTAAACAACTTGTTTTTGACTTGATACCATGAACAAAGTAAGACTTTGATGATTTATACTTCTCCGTATAGGAGGAAATATATAGGAGAAATACAATATGGAAAGAATCAGGAAAGGAATAAGAATCAAGAAAAGAAATACAAAAGGAAATCAATCACCTACAATCAAGCTAATTAATTTGTCAACTATACAATCTCAATTATTATCGAGAATATTCTAACAGATTCACAAAGAAAATGCGGTGTAAGTTAATGTAGTTTGTATTAGGTTGATTAAATCCAGTAGAATTACAAAGTGGAATAGGAGGGTATTAAAGTCTATACATGTCAAACGGATTCCTGACTTCACTTGACCAGGTCCTCATGCAGAGAAACCATCAATTACCACTACATGATTACATAGTATAGAAGAAGGCATGAGTTTGGAATTCTATCAATATTATCTAATCATGATCAGTCTCTACGTACATGAGTTTGATTTCTCTTTGTTGATGTTATTCCAATGTCATTAATTCTTAGAGAGCCCTTCATTTGACAATCATTGGAGTTGCATTCGGTTCGCATAAATGGTTTCTGAGGTTCTCAAATGACGAGGTCTGCACTTAATTTATGTTTTGTTCTTAAATTTACGGATTCTACAAAGAGATTCTTGTGAGATTGTCAAACTAGATATGCCACCATTTGCATATGTTGTTCTTGATGAAGTTATGATCTCTCTCACTCTCCCTCTCACAAAAATAAAAATCTCCCCGATTACTTGTTTTGGAAGGTAAATATGAGAACTTCTTGCGCAGTCAAAATGAGGAAAAAGAAAGTAAAACAAATGGTGTAATATTTATCAAAATTCCATCTCATCTCATCTCATCCAATTCAAAATTTTGTTGTTTTTCTGCCTTGTAAATGTCTCAACATAAATACTGTAGAGAAATGATTGCAAAGAATGTGTACTACCTCAAACTTAAATCTATAAAACTTTACTAGAAGCCACCATATATCACAAACCATTCTCCGGATTACGCATCATGTTCAAGAAACCGTAAAGCTCATGTTTAGGCTCCGACAACTTCAGTTTCGCCCTCTGCTACCATTGTTTCATCAGCTGGTCTCTCCATTTTCACGCCAACATCCTCCGAGTAATCACCGTGAACCTAAACAGACCAACATTGCATCAAAGTTAAATTTAAAACATTTATATCCTTATCAAGCTGGAACGAATTCCAATTGAGAAACTATCGTGCATACTTTTGTATAATTACAACAAAAACGTAAATGGAACTGAATATAAGTTAATAAAAGGTGCTCGAGACATGCCTCCATCAACTTGCCAAGGTCAAATTTGGGAGCTTTCAGGATCTTGACTTTACGAATGAACACATTCTGAAGTGGGTAGATGCCTGATGTTGCTTTCATAATCTCTCTGCCAATGGTCTCCGGAATGAACTTCATCACCAATTCTTTCAAATCACATGATGAAGCCTGGTTGATCATGATTTCTTTCATCTTACGACGGATCTGTCATAACAGCAACCACAACCACCTAAAGTTAGATGATGAATAACTGGTGCCTAATAAACAAATATGAATGGAAAATTAAGATCCTAACCTGACGGATCTGACTGGTCTGAGCATAAGATGTTCGCTTAACCTGGTTTGCACGCCTCTTAGTGAAACCAATGCAAAACATCCTCAAAGTGTAATTATCAGTAGTCTTAACGTCCACATGGGCTTCGATTAATGTCTGCCACTTACGGACCAGAGACCTCAGCTTGTCCGTTGTGAAGTCCATTCCCTAAGATACACCAAAATAAAAGGAACAACTTTATATAGTTCTTTTTTTTTTTTTCAAACGAAGCAACATAATGAGAAATCACAAATTCACTCCATGTACTAGAGTAGTTATTCTTAAATGAAAATGCTCCATACCCAGAAGTTCACGAGTACATTCCTTCCTTGAACATCCTCGGCTCGAAAACGAATCTTCCTGTAAGCCTGATCTTCAGCGTCCTTTTGAAGATCGGCAAGAGAAACTTCAAACACTCTGTGCTTGAGTCCTTCGGAGGCAATCTGCCAATTGCAAACAATGAAAATTACTAAATAAAAACATACACAGCCTAAACTCTTTCACAACTCAAAGCTCTCCCATCTGCTCTAAACTACCTCTAGATTCCCAAAAAACAAATTAATCAAAGTACAATTAACTTTAGCTAACAAATGCACTATAAGTATATAACATAAATTCAAATATAATTATGAATGAACATAAACAAAAAATTTAGGAAACGTAAAGTGCAGTTGACTCTAACTAACAAATGCACTATAACATAAATTCAACTATAATTATGAATGAATAAATTCAACTATAAATTAAACTTTGTTTCCTAGAAATTTAGTTAACAAAATTTCAAGGAAACAAAGTCGTAACCAATTGCATATTCAACAACCGCTAGAGCTTTGAATCCAAAAAAAAAAAAAAAACGCTAGAGCATACATTCACACTAACTCACTTCTTTGGATACCCAACTCATTCGTGACACGAACTCAACATGGAAAAATTATCTCCTATTCATTACCAATCATTGAATTGTTTTAAAACCATCCAACTACTCAAAAAAAACTTATCACTAAATAATAATGTACCAAGCAATTGCATAAATTCAACTATAATTAAGAATGAACATAAACAAAATTTCTAGGAAATAAAGTAGCAACCAATTGCATATTCAACAACCGCTTGAGCATTGAATTCAAAAAAAAAAAAAAACCCCGCTAGAGCATACATGCACACTAACTCACTTCTTTAGATACCCAACTCAATCGTCACATGAACTCAACAAGGAAAAATTTTCTCCTATTCATTGCCATTCATCGAATTGTTTTAAAACCATCCAACTAGTCAAAATAAAAAAATCTTATCACTAAACAATAATGTACCAAGCAATAAGATCACTATTGATAGCCAACAATATATAATATATATATAACAAATAAGAAGTAATTTAGCATACCTTGGTGCCCTGAGTTCTGGTGACAAGTGTTTTGCCAATGTTTCTGACTTCAAAGATAGAAGGAGCTTTAATGTCATACCAGTCCTTCTTTGCAAATGGGTCAGCTCTGTTTTCACATCAATCCAAATACATAACTCTAATCAAAATTATCAAATAAAGTAATAAACCCAACAAAACAAAACACAAATACAATTGTCTATTCTAAAAACAAAATAATACAATACTCACGCCTTCTTCTTGCCTCCCTTCTTTCCTTTTGAAATTCTCTTGTTCTTCCTGCAACAACAACATAAATATAAATAAATAATTATACAGAAATAGAACAAATAGGTGGATTTGGAGAGAAAAGGAGAAAATTGTTACCCAACAGCCATGGTGTTAGGGTTCAGACTTCAGAGGCAAGTGAAAGGCAGTGACAGAGATCACAGAGAGTAGAGAAATAAAACCTACTCTTTGGTGGCTGATGGGGTTTTTATATTAACTCACAATAATATATTTAGTATTTAAATTATCATTTTTTAATTAAATATTTAAATTATGAAAAGAAAATTAACTTTCGTATCTGTTTTCTTTCAAAATTAGATGAAATTACCTTATTTATCTATTTATTAAATAAATTGTTAATACAAACTTGTATAAGATTATTATTATTTTTTATCATAAAAGAAAGAGAATTCAAGCAAATTCTTGAACGAAGAATGAAGTGATGGTGCCATTAATGAAAACCGCTGCCAATTTTTTTTTTTTTTTTTTTTTCCATCAAGTTTATGAAATCTGGATATAATTTTTTAAATAATATATTAAAATAAGAGTTTCATTTTTAATTAAATTATAAAGATTTGATTGGGTTTTCTCCTCTACTGATGTCTTTCCATTGTGGCATTTGAACCTCACATGTAATTATTGATTTTAACAAGTAACTACAGACTTGACTCGTTCGGTGTCCGATTTCAAAATCCGGTAATTTCCCTCATTCACAAGATAAAGCAGAAATCTCTTCAGTGCAATGTCCCGAAATTTTATGTTGAATAAGCAGACTGAAAAACAACCATAGAAATAGTCGATCGCAGGTGTAAAAATACTGATTTCACATTACCAAGCACACAAAATGTAAAAATTTCTGATCTCAACTGCTATAATTCGACATTATATCGTCTCAACGTAGGCATACACGAAAATTTTCAATCTGAATTACGAATCCAACGTCAAGGGACAGAAGATTATATCCAGAAACTTGAGGTAGAGAAAGCTGAAAAACCAAGTAATATCTGACATTATGTAGTGGGGAAAAAATTTATCTCAAAACACTGCTAGTTTGCGAATGGAGCGTCTAAAAATAATACATAAATTCCCTCGTATTATGGACCGAAGAAAAGAAAAAGAAATTCATTTAAAAATAATAATCATCTAAAAGATTTGCAAACTCTTGATTCGTTTCTGGACTGAGTTAATGTTTGATCACTCTTGATTTTGGAGGGGGTGAGAATATGAATCTTCAATCGAAGGACGATATGGATTATGAAATTTTCAAGCTTTTCAAGGCAGCAGTAAGCAGAGGGAGCTTGCCGGGAGCTGTATTCTTGTAGTCTTTCTCCAAGGCTGTTACGGCCAGAGAGTGCAGCTCTGAGCTCTCCTTTTCGTCCTTGTTCCGTCCCTTTGAGAGTTGTGCTATGGCTGAAGTACACTGGAAACCAGATCGAAAAATGAGTCGTGCAAATTGATAACCATGAAACGAGGACAGAGAAATAGAGGTCAATTTTCAAAAAAATTTAAAAAATTAAAAAAAAGTAGACGCCCGAACTGTATAGATGTGAAATTTAAAAGATGGATGACTTGTACACATGGTAATGTTAATGCATGAATGTTCATCTGTGGATAATCATTGATCTGAAGAGAGGTTGAAGAGAAGCTCACCAAGCAAATACCGAAAAGTGCTCTGGTATTCTTGCCACCGGTCAAGTCTATAGTGGATGCATAATATTTCTTAGCTGTCTGAAGGTTTTCTAGCCCACCGAGTGTGTATAACACCTGTTGCCCAAGAAATCACATTAAAACGTCTTCGAAATCATAATTGGAACAGATAATATTAATGAAACTTTATAGAACTTTGAGTAACAACAGTTCATGCATCAAATGGTTGATCAATGCATACACATTGAGAAACATACTGAAAACCATTTTGCCTCCACACACTAAAGTTGGTATAAAATCCGTCCTATTTTTGGGAGATAATATTAAAAGATATAAGAATAGAAGTTTGAATGGGCAGCATTCTGCCGAGTTTGTTGTTTACAGAATGCAACAAATGCATCACCTTTTTTAAGTACTGGAAGTTGGCAAATGAAGATGCAATAACTTTTTAAATTTTTTTTTTTTTTTTTTTTGAAAAGAACTTTTTAAATATTGACATGCATGATCTTTGTGCTCTTCTGTAGTTTTCTTTACAATAAAAGCGAAATCGAGAAGGAAATATTTCATTTAAACAATTGATGTATAGTGACAAGAGATGAAGAAACACGTACATCAGCATAGGCTAAGTGATAAAGAGGAACTGTGGGCTGTGCTAGTATAACCTCTTCATAGCAAAAAACTGCTTGTTTGTACCTAATTATAAAACACCAAAAGAAATCAACTAAGGAAGTGGAAGCAGAACATGTGATAAGGACAGAAAGAGAGGGTGGGGTGTGTGGAATGGAAGAACACTCACATCTGCAAGGAGACATATATATCGGCAAGTTCTCTCCATGCATCATGATCTGCCATAAATCTAGCAAAGCAAGACAATTATATAATTTAGTCACATCTTTTTTGTTTTTATATTATCATAAGTGAGATGGAAAACGGCTTAAGAAATTATCTCACATTTCAAGATATTTATTCAGCAACTCTATGGCTCCTGAAATATCGCCTTGTGCCTTTGCTATAGCTATCCTCCTTTTATGTATTAACTGTTTGATGAAAATCAACAAGTTAGGCAAGACAACTATATTATTCTGCGGAAAAGAAAGTAATATATTCTGACAAACGAAGATAAAACATCAATGGGATATATTCCCACAAAAAACGAAGCACATTTATGAAGAATCAGTTATAGAATTTTACTTGATCAATTGGATTATCCTCCAAAAGGCTTGTGTATGCCTTTTCTGCCTCTGTCCAGGATCCTTTTGCTTCAAGCAATATTGCCTCTAACCTTGCTGTGATGCATGCCAATATAACAAAGCCATTTTATTTCGAGAACCAAAGAAAATTCTTAAGCAACATTGTTTATGCATACTTATTAATTGGCATGCAACTACAAGCAGCTGCATGCTGATCAGCATGGTTGCCCATTAAGAACCTGAGCACTTAACTTCAAAATGAGCATTATCACAGAAGAATCACCATAGCAATAAGAAGTACACACTGTAGCACATTTATCATGGCTACAGTGAATTTAAAGTTATAAAACCGGTTATGATGTTGCTATGATGCTTCTTTCAGGGATATGAGTTACCAAAAGTAGTAAACCATGCTAGATGAGACATGAAAATGTGTCCATCATCACTTATCAGTGACACAAACAAGCACACTTAAAGATTGCTACATTTTTTCCATGCAAATTAAGACCTGAAGTTATAATATAGTTTAACTCACCAACCCTCTTGCTCTCTGGAAACTTCTTCTGCAAAACCTTTATGCAGTCCTGCAAAAAGTTTCAAAGTGAGAGAAGATCTCAACCAAACAAGACAAGAATCAATCCAAAAAGATGATCAGAATGCATTTCCAGAAGTTGATAACAATCACAAGGCAATATCAGGAGAAAGAAACCATTGTTCTTCAAAGGTTCAACTAACATGCTTTGGGAAACTAAAAACAAATAAGAACAACCAACTTATGCTTTGCATCCAACAACCTAACATGTCTCTAGTCCCTTATTACAACACAATTAACTAGACCAACATGATTTTATCGATAGCACTCTTAGTTTAACTGTTTCATTGTTTTAACAAACCGCTATTATGAAAGAAATATGCAATTTTAATAAGCCAAGGGGCACAACCAATAAAGAGGATGACCCATAAGCCATAAATACAACAAACTAATGGTTTTTCAAAGATGAGAAGACCTCATCAGATCAGAGTCTTCAAAGCTTACAGTATGCCAAGGTAAAAACAGAATGAAGATACAAGTTTTTAAATAAACAAGGCATGCAGAATTTAGATCTAGAGCATGATTTAACAACTAATCAACATCAGGGATTATACAAAAACCCAAGACTCTCAATTTAGAGCAATTAGTATTGTAGATACATAGTTACTCAATTACAGTACCTATAAAACAGTTAGAAAGCAATATAAAAAGACAAAGTATAAAGAATGAAACCAAACCTTTGCGACATTAAGACATTGACAGTCCATAGCTGCAATTGATACTTGTTCATACAGGGTCCATTCTGCATATAAAGGGAAAAAAAAGGTTTTTTTTTTTTTTTTGTTAGAAGTACTTCTAATAGATACTTATTAATGTAATTTAACTGAGAGCATCTTACAGGCAAGTATATTGTGCAAGTAATACATAATTAGAGTAACAATCCAAAAAGTAAATTAACAGAATTTACAACTAGAAATAACAATTTTCCAGATCAATAAGGCACTGGACAGTGTCCCTAACTTCTTATGATATTTGCTAACAATTCCTCATGTATTGTCACGATATAGTCAGGACATCTAAGTAGTCCTACAGACATTATATCTTCAAAACAGGATAAATTATCAGTAATATATCCATCTAATTAACTATATACAACAACAAATGGAAAGGCTTTGACACCTATTGTGACCTTGAGTTTAAACAAACAGTTTGGAACTGTATTCCACTTAACCTGGAATTCAAATCACACACCAAAATGCTTTACAAGACTAGGGGCCAAAATGACATGATTTATTTTTCATTTTACAAGAAACAAAATATTGTGCAATATATCAGCATAGGATCCATTCTTAGCAATTATCGAATATCAATTCTCAAAAGGACCCAATTCAAACGAAGCTTTAAACTCTCAAAATCACGCAATCCAATAGCCCAAAACCACAAAGCTCAAGCCTCACCCATATTTTTATCTCCATCCAACAAATCATTTTCAGTTATAATACTCTACATTTTCGTACCTGGTTCAAATTAAGCTTCCAAGTCTCAAAATTTCACAAAACCCAATTGAATAAATCAACAATAACCCTCCAATTCACCAAAATTTTCTTCTTCATAATCATAAATCTCAATCACATCAAACCCAAATCAAGCTTCAAAAATCAGCGAAGAAACACTGGACCAAATCGAGAAACTCAAAAACTCTACTAAATTGTGCAGTGAATAGTCAAAACTAATAAGTCTGAAAAACTAAAACAGTCTAATTACACAAATCAAAAACTAAAACAACCCAATTAAACAAATCAGAAAAACTGACCTTCTGAACCGAGACTGGATCGCTTTTTGGAGTCGTTCAAGATCGACAAACCGTACTTGAGGACCTTCTCGGGACGCCTGACCTTGAGCTTCTTGATAAGACAGAGATACTCCCAGGCACCTCCTCCTCCATTATCGACCTGGTTCTCTAACCTGTTCAACTGGGTATCTTCTGTTTTCGTCACCATCTCTCTCTCTCCGTCGATGAATGGAATCTGTGTTGTGTTTGTGAGAGACTGTCTATGTCGAGTGTCGTTTTGTTAGGTTTTTCTTTTTCTTTTTCTAGCCGGTTTTTGGATCTGTTATCATTGGGACTTTGTGTGTCGTGTTTTTTTTTTTTTTTTCCCAAAATTGTGTGGTATGTTTCATTAATTGACTTTTTAGAAGCCCTTTCTTTTTAAATTGCACCGATAGAGTTAGGGTATGTTGGATTTACCTAGATTAACATTAACCGCTATACGAAAAGCCGGTATATCCATTCCTATAAATGAGAAATAGCTACGATCAATCTTATTATAAACATTCAGAAGAATGCTCATGTTTGAAAATTGCATATGGTGTGACTTAAATTTAATGCTGTCTAAAATCCCCATAAGTACCGTGGGGGTCTATCTCCGATCCCCATTTAAAGTAAAATTATCTCTAAAAACGGGAATGAAGATGATGACATGATGAATTTCACCCTAAATCTAAATAGGGAAGGAACACATATTGGTCCCCCATCGCCATATTCTAGGAGGTCAAGGGATGGGGAGAATGATGGTGAGAACTTCCCCCACCCCCACTCCCCCATTTACATCCTTACTTTTGTGTTTTGTTGTGTTTTCTAATCCAACAATTGTTGAAGGGCTAGGTTGTGTTTGGTCATTTTGAAGTATTTTTTTAACCGTAAAAAAAAATGTATTTTTAAATAAAAATATTTACTAATAACTTTTAAAATTATAAATTAAAAAAAATAGATAAACAAAACATAATTCGAACTTATAAAATTTCATTAGATACAATCTCATTGACGAGAGTATATTAGCCTTTAATATAATACATATTAAGTATTATATAAATAATTAATAATGAATTTATCTTATTAAACGACCAAAAGACGTTTTCGTCCCTCGAGTGTTAACTTTTTTAACCGTGCACCACTAACAGGAGGGATGGCTGTGCTATTATGTGACATTTTCTCACATAAATACAATTACATCAAATGTATGAGTTGTTTTTACAATTTACCCAATCAAGAAAAACGTAGAGAAACAAAAACGTTGCGTTTTGGAGGAGCAAAAACCCTCAAATGTGGAGAATCCCAGTAGTGTCATCGTCGTCTTCGTGTCTGTTATCAACTCTAAAACCCTACCTGTTCGTCTGCAACAACAAGAGAAGATTCAATTTCAACAAAACCCGAACCACCACAACGGCTCTGATGACATCCGTGGACGAGTCCGACGTCGGCATTTCCTGCTTCATCTCCAACCTCCCTGGCTTCCGTGGCGTCCTCAAACAAAGGTCTCCATTTTTTTTTTCTCTCTAATTGAAAGCTTTCGAGTTTGTATAGGCATTTGTTTCTCATTGAGTTTTTTTTTTTTTTTTGTGTAGGTATTCTGATTTTATTGTCAATGAAGTAGACACCGATGGAAATGTTGTTCGTTTAACCTGTTTAGATGCTCCTCCGGAGGTAATTAACTTCGCGGAAAGTTTCCGTTTGTATATACGACGATAGAGATGATTGTGTGGTTTTGTGATGCATTGTTATTCTACAGGATGTGGCGGTGGTGGAACTTACTGAAACTAAGGTGTCTGATCAAACAAATACGAGTTATGATGTTGAGATTGAATCATTTCGATCGCTTGCTGGTGATTCTGATGCGGAGCGTTTGGAAGCTCTGATTGGTCAGATTACTTCTGGCAACAGTGAAGACAGTATTTCACCAATTGTTCTGTCGGCGAATTCGGATAAATCCCATCGAACAGTGAGTTTGCAAGCTTGAACTTGTTTTATTTCTGAATTCATGTTATTGCATGTGCCATATTGAATGCAAGTTTGAATTTAACTTGAGACTTCCAATATCAGAGGAAGATGCATCATTATCTTGTCAACTTGATAAGTAAAGATATATGATGGTATGATGTTGGGTTCATAATTTCAGATCAAGGCGCAAAGCTTATCTAATTGATTTAGACCTCTTAGTTTAAAGTTGATGACTATTTTTGGTCTTTCAGGCAATACATAATTTCTTTAAGGAAAACTTGAAATTCCTTGTCACCGACACTGTTGATGGACCTGATGCTTCGTCAAAATGCATACGTGTGAGATTAAATTCTGGTGGGAAAAACAGCGGGGGTAGAAATTCTAAGAAACGGAAAGACAGAGGTGATAAACCTTTCGATAGTAGAGGCTCAGAAAATTGGTCAGAGAATGTCGGCAAGTTCCTCAGGTAGTGAGTATATAGGGTGACTAATCTTTTATAATATACATTATACATAGAAAGCTCGTTATTTTCTTTTTCCCATCATTATTTATGTTAAGTGATTGTTTCTTAAAAATATTTCATTTTTTTATTAATAGAAGAGACAGACCCCTGCATGATTTTTCATTTGGTTCATGGTAACACATTTGATTTTATCCCTCTCATTTGATTTTATCCCTCTACTATTTGTCTAACAGTGTAGTATAAAAATGTATTCATTTTTTTATACCTTTTAAGATGTAGTGTAAGGGGTTACTAAGTGAAGTAACTTCTCTCTCCTCGAAAGTTTTCTATTTTCCCACCTATCTCAGTGATGGTGTAATTTTTTTTTTTCCACCTTTATTACACATTAACAACATCTGAATGCCACTGCCAAATCCAATATAAAAATCAGGTTCCATCTATACAAGGAGAACAAGGATACACAAGAGGCCTTGGGGTTGATAGCTAAGATGCTTGGCATCCAGGTATGTCCTGCTCTCTCGTATCAGATATGATTTATTAAGGTTTGCTCATTGGTGTATTCTGGTGATGTAGAACAGTGGTTTCTTTCTTCTAAATTCTAACGGTTTATCTAGCCTTGTTTTTAACAATATTGAGTAGTCATTCAATCAAAAATTTATGCTATTACCCTTTTGACCAATATTTTTGTTTGATAGCCAAGGTCGTTTGGTTTTGCTGGTACAAAGGATAAGCGCGCTGTCTCAACTCAAAGGGTGAGTGATTCTAGGTCTCTCCCCATTCCCGCTACTCGTATTTGAATCTATAGTTGGTTTTTTATTTTTAAGATACAGTATCTGTTCCAAAGGAATTGCTCATTTGCAAGTTCATGTAATCAGCTTCTCATAACCAGTTCACTGTGTGTTGAAAATTATTATAAATCATTGCCATAATTTTCTTTTTCTTTTCCAAATTGGGTCCTGTAACTGCATCTAGGTATGCATGTTTCTCTTTGACCCTTTAACACAAATCCAGAGATTTTAATCAGACTCAAGGCAGAGAGCTGCATTTCTATGTATGCACAACCGGGGTAGTGCCCAATAAATGTTAGAATAATATTAGTTCCATGATGGTTTTCAAATAAGGATATGTTTCTATGCTTAAGAGAAAGAAAGAGAGCTCTGTGAAATGTGAATATCAGAACATAAACAATATAGTTAAGGGGATACGTTTTAAAATTGTCCAAACTACAAATTTGAGAGGAGTTTGATCCCAGCATTTGTGTTTCTACGTCTTAACATCTGTTCCTCAGAACTGTACTGTTGATTTGCATATATCAAGTAGTTATGATCAATGATAAATTTGCTTCTTTATATCCATACATGAACTTTTGAGGTGCAAGTGTTATCTTGAAGAAGTACATAAAAGTAAGTCATGTGGACAAGTGCTTTATTCATGAAGGATGTTTTAGCAAAGTAGTTCTTGTGCTTCCAGGTGACTGTTTTCAAGCAGCATGCAAGTAGATTAGCTGCTCTTAATAAAAGATTGTTTGGTATTCAAGTGGGTGACTTCTGGTAAGATTAATTATTTCTCAGTTCTACTTTTTTGTCGAAATTACTGTTTGATGGTGCATAAGTTGTTGGTGTGTTTGTCCAGTTATGTAAAGGAAGGACTTATGCTTGGGCAGCTCCAAGGAAATCGGTTCACAGTTACATTGCGGTAAGATTCTTCCCTATGTATAGATTCCATTTTTGTGTTCTCTTGTGCCCAATGTCTGATGGTATGAGTTATCTCCACAGAGGAGTTGTTGCAGATTCTGAAGATGTCATCAAAGCAGCTGCTAACTCCTTGGGAAGGCATGGGTTCATCAACTACTTTGGTTTGCAAGTATGTCTTGATATGTCAAATAAGTAATGAATATTATTACGTCCTGATATGTGTGTGTTGTGTGAGTGTGTGTGCTGGGTAATTATGAACCCATTGTGCAAAAAATTTTAGGTCAAAAAATGGCTTTGGTCTTCTTAACCATCTAATTCAGCCTTATGTAAATTGTCCATGATAAGGAGTTATTAAGGATAAGACGTGTTAGGGGGGTTGGTCCAAAATTTCCCTCATAGTAAGGTGCCACTCACCTAATATTTGTAAAACACGTGAGTCCTTCAAAATCTAAAACAAGATCCATTTCATTTAAAGATATGCTAGTATGCTACCCAGACATGGGATGACGAGTTGTATTACAGAAACTTTTTCAAGGATGCAATTTCTGGAAAAATAGACACAAGTACACACACAGAATGGTGCTCCTCCAAATGAATTGCTACTTAGCCTACTTATCAGTGCATGTTAATCTGCATTCATGGCCTTTTAACACAGCTTCTAACCATTAAATTTCCTCAGCGTTTTGGAAGTGGTTCTGTGCCCACTCACCTTATGGGAGCCACATTACTTCGAGGAGAGTGGAAGACTGCTGTAAGCATGATTCTTGATCCAAGGGAGGGGGATATCCTTTTGTTGTTTCTTTTGCATGGAGAATCATTTATATGCTTGCTAAGCCAAGTGGTCTGTTGCATCACTTCATTAATTATCGCTACAAATATCATCACTTGTTTTTCTTGACTCGGATCTTTGAATACAAAGAAATGATATTAGCAAGGTACGAGAATATTATAAAGAAACTGAAGATATCGATGGGACACTAAGAAAATTACCTCGCTATCTGGTTGCTGAAAGGTCAATTGTAAGTTTACGATTGTAATTGCTTCTGTCTAACTTTCTTTGCATTGAGGCCTGCTAAATGTTAATTGCTCACCCAATTTTTTGTTGTAATCGATTTCTTAATCTCTATCTTGTTTATTACAGTAAACTTCCTCCGTTTTTGGCAAATTTATTGCTGTTTGTGTTTATACCCCCATTTCTATGTTAATTATAATTTTTTTTTATCACTTGATGACATCAATTTAGTTGTTGTGTATTGTTATTGACATTATGTTTTTTCTTTATCAATCTCATACAGCTGCAATGTTTGAAAAAATGTCCTGGGAACTACTTGCAGGCCCTGAAAGCTATACCTAGGACTTTGAGAATGATGTAAGTGATTACTCCTGCATATGAATGTATCATTTCTAAAATCCAGTCCCGGGGATATATTGTAGGTGGTCTACCCTATATGTTTACTTGATGTATCTTTTAATTACCCCCATTTGTACATCTGGGTTTCCATCATCATTTCATGTTACATAATCCCCCTGGGTCTTAACGAACTATACGAACTATCTGCCTGTTTGTTTAGCTGTCTGCCTATCTATCTCTTTTTCTCTTACACATGAAGACACCGTGCACATACTCAGACAACTAAAACGAGAATGGATTTACTTTTTAAACTTATAATGTTACTGCTGCTCTATTCTTCAGGTATGTACATAGTTTCCAAAGCTATTTGTGGAACCATGCAGCAAGTGTGCGAGTGCAAAAATATGGTATGGTATTGTATTTTCTTATACTAACTTTACGGACCTTTTCATGCAGATAAATGTATCAGCTATTATAAAAATTTTATTTTTGAAGCTTTACTATGTATCTGATTGGAATTAACATATGAATTCTGATCTGTTATCTTGCTGTCTGGCAGGAATTGAGCAAGTAGTTGTCGGAGACTTAGTATATTGCAAGGGAGATGATACTGAAAAGGTGATGGTAGGTGTTAATTCCGAATGTGAAGATGACGATTGTAATGAAACAGATGACTGTAGTACTTTAGATGAGGTCTTGAGAACAGATCTCCCTGAAGAAAAACATAAACTTGTTAAGGTCAGGTTTTATCATTGTCTTTGTAAAAAGCCTTTACAATTGCTTATATAGAAGCTATTGCATAGGGTTTATACTTTATAGCATCCATGTATGTATTTGATGGCTATCTATTTCCATCATTATACACTGTAGAATTCTTCAATTTGACCAGCCGTTTGTATAAGAACCTTTATAATGTATTTGCCTTTTAGATCTGAGATACTAGGTGGAAGAAACCAGGATCTATCTCTATGTTATTGTAATTAATGTCATATAAGTTCAAAAGGAAAATGAATCCATTAATTGCCGCACCATTGGTAAGTGAGCAGTGGCAAAGCTGTTGTGTCACTCATCAAGTAGAATGAGTCAGCACCAAACAAAATCCTGTAATTAGTTCGTGAGAACTTTGAAGGTGGCCATCTTTCATTATATTAATTTTTACTATATATTCCAGTGGTAAAAATATCAGTTGGATTCAATATACTTGGTTGGATAAGTATTTGTGATTCATCGATCCATTTAGGTCATGATACGATGATAAATCTCTACATTGCTGCTTCTTTGGTTTTTATGTTATGCCAGAATGATGAAAGTCCTTTTATTGATATGAAAAAGATACTAAATATTAGTTTCACATGAATAATCCATCTTCTTTTTAACTTTCAATATCTTCTACTGTGTGATTTGGTAAAAATAAATTCGAATTCCTTGCTGGATCATGATCTATAACCCTGCTTATCTGGTGTCATTGTTTCTTCATGATGAAATGGCATAATGTTTTGAACATATCAAATTGGCATTGTGAT
Organism: Acer negundo; assembly: GCA_035582765.1. Taxonomy (NCBI): domain Eukaryota; kingdom Viridiplantae; phylum Streptophyta; class Magnoliopsida; order Sapindales; family Sapindaceae; genus Acer; species Acer negundo. The sequence continues at coordinate 43,111,330 of CM069235.1, read as the reverse complement.
TCAAGTCTTAATAAATCGATAAGAACTGTCAGCAATTATTTAGAGTTTTATTTTTGTTTACTCCAGTTGCAGGATTGGATACGATTAATACATCAGATTCAATCAGATTCATTCACATACTTATTGTTATCTTGTTTCCTTGCTACGCAACTGAAAATCGTAAAAGTTATTCTGGCATTGGTGCCAATTGTTCTCTTTATTGACTATGTGTATGTTAGAACTAATTTGTTTAATATATGATTGAAAATTTAAGACGGATTCTTATCATTTGTCAGACTGTTACTGCAGAAGACATCAATGCTGGAAATTATACTATTGATGATGTCATACTTCCTATGCCTGGGTAAGAGAATACCAAAATTTGTCATACTTAAAGTTGCATGTTCGATTATGAAATGAATCTTTCTTTCTTGTCCAACACTATTGTTTCTTGTTTGGCAGTTCAAGGGTAATTTATCCAATGAATGATGTAGCCAATGTATACCATGATTTGGCAAAGAAGGTATGTTATAATTTATCATACTGTTAAGGTCTCTATGATACCTATTGAATTATACATTTTGTTTCCCCACTTTATATTTTGGTTCTTGTGAGTGGTATCTTTGAACAGCTTAGTAACACGTGTATTACATGCCTATAAAAGGTTGGGTTTAGAAACAAAACTGTAGGCGTGACTTCTGATTTTTGTTTGGGAAGAAAGTGCTGAGGATGGTCTTACAGACATGGAAGTTTTTTTGTAAGAAACGGGAGAAACTTGTATTTATGGAATATTAAAACTTGATGATTTATAGTTTTGAATAATTTGAATTTAAAATCTTTCTAGAATTCTATGTAACTCTCACATTAGTTAAGAGGCGGTGTCTGCTAAAAAGGATTCATGGATGCAAACACTTGCATGAATATGAATTAGTGCACCAACATTGTTTACCCTATGCTATTTGTTAATTAAGTCTCGATGCTTGACCAAGGCTAAACTCGAGACTTACTGGTGGGAAGCAAAAAAAAAATTAAAATTAAAAATTACAAAAATCAAGTCTCGAAGCTTGGACAAGGCTCTTGTCCAAGCTTCTAGACTTTCTATATATATAAAAAATTATTTTTGCTTCCCATTGGCCACCGGTAAGTCTCAAAACTTGGCCAAGAATTTGCTTTAATTAATGAGACTGAAATAGTTAAATCAGTTTGCATTTTGCTGAGGTATAAATTAAGTTGCTGATATTAGATTAGGGTTGAATCATTTAGTTAAAATAATAATAAGATTGGGTTAGGGTTTAATCATCATTAGTATGTTTTCTTTTCGTTCCTTTATTCTTTTAATGATCCAAAGGGAGTTTTCAATTTCTTATAACTCAAAAACTGGGAAACTTTGTGATAGAACCCTCAACGTGCATGGTGCTGCTTTATATGTTATTGTTTTCACATTATGCTAAGTTTTGTCACCAAGTTATGTTTGTTCTGGAAACTTCATTTCTCCGTTCTATACTCTTCTACTTTATCTACAAGTTTTCTGTCATTTTTATTTTTGGTGTTAATTGTTGTTTATTATTATTGACCAGGATGCAATCAACTTGACCGAGAGTGTGCATAACATCAAGTATGTTGGCAATATGTCCCTCAAATTATTGCTAAAAAATTTCCTCCTCTATATCTCTCACTCATTTTAATTTGCTTAATGTTTTGGTTGTAACTGGAATTATATTTGTATGTATCTTTTTAGGGAATTTTCAATTACTAGTATGACTGGAAGTTATAGGCGGGTGTTTCAGAAGCCAATGGATTTTGAATGGTATGGTTGTTCTTTTTCTTTATTTCCTTTCTTCTCTCTTCCACGTTTAGCTTTCCTTTTCAGTATCACTGCTGTACATATTTAAATAACACTGTCGATCAATATTGTTGCCTCTGTTGTTGCAGGGAATTACTCAGATACACTGATGGTAATAAACCATTAGCAGAGACAGATTTGGACATAATTGCTAAAGCTAGACCTGTGGACGTAGTCAAAGAACCTAAATCAACCAATGGAAATGAGGAAAAAGATCTGGTTGATTGCACAAAGCAATCAGAAAGCGACAAAAATGATATAGAACACACAACAGACAATAACCAAGCCGACTGTGGCAGAGAAGTCGGGGTACCACAAGTTGAATCCCTGCATGGCTCTAATTCTCAGGAATCCCAGTTGGCACTCAAGTTGGGTTTAACCCTACCATCTTCATGTTATGCCACAATGGCCATAAGAGAGCTGTTGAAAACATCGACTTCTGTATGTGATTTCATTTTATTTGTCTAAACTTATGCCCTTACAATTCGTAAATTTCATGGGTTTTCAAACTAAAATCATTCTTTAGGTTTTTACTTTATATTGCTATTGGACCTTCCCCCGTATAGATGAGTATGTTTAGGCAGATGTAAGTACATGTAGTAAGTACTTTTGATAGAGAACTTAAGCCTCAAGAATATGACTTTACTTCAGGTTTGATCCAAACTAGAGTCAGATTCATCCTTATTGTGAAAATTCAGAAAATATGACCCGTTTCAAAGCTAGGTAGAATTTCTGACCGAAACAAGGATGAGCAAGTCCAAGCCCAAAAGCCTAATCTATCGCCGACATGCTTTGAAGTAGTTATAAATTGTTAAAGTTTTCTCAACTTCGAATATTGTTGTAGTCATTATTTTGACTTCCATTTTGCTGCCTTTACAGGTTGCCTTCCACAAGACGTTAAACTAGTGATCTCATTGCTTGTTTTAGAGATCTAGGTATATCCCGAACAAGCTGATGTGCTTTCATCTGAAACAAGTTCTAATTTACAAATCGGGAATGAAGATTGATCAAAAAAGGTTCAGTCTTCTGCCGTACTTAAGTAGTTCTTACCTCGATGCAGATTATCATTCTCTTTTTTTCCAAATTTTTTCTGTTTTATGTAACTTTATTAAAGCCATATATGGAATCTCGAAAATACCAATGGCTTTTTTTTTTTTTTTCCCCGGGAAAAAGGGGTGGCTCCGATATGGAGAAGGGAGACTACAAAGTTGAGTCTGTCCCTTCCATACAATTTTGGATTTTTACCCCTTGATTGCAAAATATTGTATCGTAACCTAATGATGCTTATAGCTTTAGTTATTTAATTCAAAAAACTTGCATCTATGTTTCTGTCATCTTATGCAGATTATTTCAAGATCAACCGATTGAAAATGCCAATTGATTTTTTTTTTTTCCCCGGAAAGTTGTATCTGTTTTGAATGATTTTCTTTTCTTGATTTCATCTTATTCTAGTTGACCAAAAACAAAAAACAGTAGACAAGTAGTGAAGATTATTACAACTTGTTAGCATTGCTTACTATGAAACTTTGATTAGTTAGTTAGCAATCTGAGATTTTCCGTTTACTTCCATGGCATCGTATAAACTGGTTCTTCTGTTGAATTGAAATCTAATGTCTTGTATATCATCTGTTCTTCGCTCCCATAGTCCTCGGAGTGACATCAAAGTGCCTCGCCATGGATAATTAGTAGATGGTCACATGGGGCTGCAATCACATAGATCGAGAAATTAGAGAACAGAATTTTTGAAAAACGAAAGAATGTCTGCGACAAATGAAAGCACGTTTTTTTTTAGCTAACCTCGTATGCCATAGCAGAGCTGCCATAGTATGATGAATGACTGGTTATTGTGCTGTTGGCATCGGACTCCCTCTCCTTGACCAGCCTTTTCGAACGATAGAGCTTGACAAACCAAGGATCCTGGTTTCTGTCAGCAGATCGCGGAGAGGAGTGTCTTTGTGTTTGAGTCACCACCGGTGAAATGGCACCAGTTCTATCCATTGAAGTCACCTTACTGTTTGGTCCGGGTCGTTGTTTCGGTTCGCTCTGCGACCTGACCTTGGCCTTCGACGACTCTGTGTTGGCCATGTAGTTTGGCAAGAAAGAGTGGTCATGATGAGGTAGAGGAAGTAAATAGTCTGGTTTCCGACCACTAATGGAGGCTCTTCCTGGAATTATTTCCGGCGTTTCGGGGTTATTAACCAGATAATAATAACGTTGGGGAGTGTTGTGAGCTGCTGTGGAGAAAGAAAACTCGTCATATTGGTGGTTGTGTTCTCTTTTACAGAACGAAACATCTCCTGAAAAATAAGCAGCGACTCCATGCTCTATTTTCTTCATTTGTGAATGATTCGAATACCCATTTTTGCTCTTTGAAACTCCTTGTGCTGCTTTATAAGCATTGAAATCAATTGCTTCCTGTGCACGCAAATTCAAAAAGCATATTTTGTATTAGCAATCGAAGAATAGAAAACTCCACCATGGTTTTTTTTTTTTTTTTTTCTCTAACAAGTAACATAATAAAAAGTGTTTGGTTGATTGGAAATTCAGGAAATCAAAAAGGAAAATCAAGTTGATTAAAAAAAAAAGGAATTTTTTTTTTCCATTTTGGAAAACAAGATTATGCATATTTTTACTCTTTGAGGTAAAAAAATGTCATTATTGAAAATCTTAGAAATGTAGATAAAAATAAATAAATAAACTTTAAAATGCGCAATTTCTTATTTTATTTTAGTGTTTAGCTAGTATACGGCTGTGCTTGTAGACTTGTAGGGTCTAATATCGTTAAGTCTCGACAGTAGTAGTAAAAAAAATAAAATAAAATAAAAAATAAAAATAAAAAACTATACACTATAGTTACAAGGGAAACATTATTTATATTTTAAAAAAAATATATAGTTTTAAAACTACTTATTTATTTGAACCATTTGATTGAAATCTAATGAATTTGAATTGCTCTTATATAATTACAGATTATGTATAGTACATTAGTAGCATTAATCCTTTATTTTATAGAACAATTTATTAAAAGTAATTTCAGAAAACATTACGAAAGTGACTTCATATTAGCTTTAACAGTGAAAAATGTAGAAAACAAATCCACATAGAAAAATATTGCATAGGAGATGAGAAAACAAGACTCAACTCGAAGTGGTCTTCTAAATGATCCATTTCTATTGTCATGAGGGATGTTTCCATATCTTGAGGACTGGCTTTTGACATCAAGCTGTGTTTGTTCCTCCTCAGCCATCTGAATTCTGTGAAATCGAGCTCTAACTTGAATCGTCATTAATGCGTGCATCTGCCGAAGAGTTGCAGTTGTTTGTTTCCTCACCAGGTGACCCCTTACCAATGCTTGTAACTTCACTAGTGCCCTTAAAGCACACAGTGCCTTCCTTGCCTGTTTTATATAGTTAAGACTCCGTTCAGATATAGATTTAAGCCAAATTCAGTCATATTCATATTCCAAACATACCAAGTTCTTTCTTAAAACCCCTGAGTTTTGATCATTTCTCAAAAACAACTCTAGTTTTAAATTTAGACAAAAACCCCCGTTTTCGGTACATAATCAAGAGGATTTTTAATCAAATTTTGAAACTACACATTAAAATTTGAAAGTTGAAGGCTGTTAATGAAAAATATGTCAAACCCGGTTTTTTTTTTTTTTTTTCTTTTTGTAATTCTCTTCTCATGTATGAAAATTCATCGGAAAGGCCTGACTCATTTTACACCTCTAATTAATTCGTAAACTAATAATGATGATTTTTTTTTTTAATAAAAAGTTAGAATTAATACCAAATAAGATCGAAAAACGGCTTGAATTTTGGTGGCAGCTAAATCTTGAACAACTCTGCTTACGACTCCCCTCTTACTTGCTTCATCAATTTCCAGTTTTATTGGTGTCACAACTCTTTCAACAGCTTCAGTTTTCACAACTGCCACAGAAAGCAATGCCTTACTCTGCTGCTGCTGCTGTTTCTCCAAGTCCGCAATGGCACCTACAACAACCGGGCTTATGGTGATCGAGTCGAGAGATTTACAGCTCTTGTGTGTTTTCTCTTTGCTTGATGATCTTCCGAAGCTCCACCGCCTTCGAATTTTCGGACTCAAAGGCACAATTGCAGCCGAGTTTGCCACCACATTTTCTTCAAGAAAAGCTACATCTTTCTTTTTGGTTCTCTCTTCCTTTTTCCCCAACAAGAAATTCACCATCCATTTGCTTGCCTTTCCCATCTCTCTCTCTCTATAAACTCCTCTAAACTCAAGAGACTAGACCTCTCTGTTAATGTAATTTCTGCATGTGTTTTGGTCATTTTATTATATATATATACATAAACTTGATCATGTTGACTCATGAATTCAAACTTTATTTTTACATTTTTTGTATTTTTCTGACTTTTTTTTTTTTTTTTTTTGTCAAGTGGGGTTCGTGGTATGGTGTAAAAATATTTATTGTCCTAGGCCTGCAAAACTTGATCTAAATAAGCCACTTGCCACTCTTAAAAAGATCACTACCAAAGATTCCTCTTACCTTGTTGGAGCCTTCCCAAATGCTCACTTCAAAGAATCTCGTCTTTTTAAGAAAATAAAAAATAAAATCAAACACTAATCAGGTTTGTCGGTACCTGACAAGATCATTCGCTACAACTCTAAATTTAATAAACAAATATGAGACTTAAACCTCTATCACAGAAGTGAAGGGGAAGTGCCCATCTCATCTTTTAGCAGCTTGGTCACATACGTTAAAGAGTTTCTTACCGGTAAATAACTAATAATAACGATAATATTTATTCTTTCAACACTTAAAGTGAGCTCACGATGAACGGAAAAGAAAATAAGTACCGAAAAAATAGTACGGAGAAATGTTCTAAAAGATAGAAGATTATATAGTACATGTTTAGTGACTGTATTTTTAAGCCAAATACTATCTGCTAAGGTACAGATATGGGGACTTAAAACTACCGACTTTCATTTGGAAAAAAACCTAAGAGAACTTGTAACCATGACATATTATACAACACCGTCCATGTAAACGAAATTCGCGAAATTTGGGACTATGGGAAATGTGGAATGGGGATGAAAGTCTGCTAAAAACCTACAAATTAGCATTCGCATACGTGCCTAGTGCCTCTCGATGTGAATCGTTGAACAAAAACGGATACACTCGAATCTAAAAATTTTGTTAAAACTACAGATATGGTACACACCTTGGCAGCAGATCAATGGTATTAGTCTTCTTGCTTGGTAGTGTTCTCCTTGAAGCTTTTAGTCAACCAGATTGCAGTTTCTCTTGGTGAAACTTTTCCAGGTCCAAATGGCTTCAGGAGGACTCCGAGCTCATCGTACCTTTCTTGGGTCAACAATCTTGCACTAAATTCGAGTAATCCTTCCAAAGCTTCAGCACGCTGCTGAAATGATGAGGTGTCGAACCGACGGGACGAGGTGCGGCTCGATGCCCCAGCAGTTGCATTTAGATCAGAGGAGTTGCTTCCATCCTCTTCATTCACCTGAAACATGCTACGTTGAATTCCCTGCCACGCATCAGTGAAAGTGGGATTGACGGAGACTTTATCGGATATCTGAACTGTACATTTGTCTTTCATGATCGAACGGTCACCATATCGTGGTGAGCTGGAAGAGCCTTTAGCTGAAGTTGGTGAATTTTTACAGATGGGAAAGAAGGGATCATCATATGAGGCTAATGGGAATTCTGCCATCTTGTCAATTCGAGGCTCATTAACAGAAACATCTGGAGATTTTACATTGTGAAGAATACCAATATTAGGCTTGGAAGGGGAGTCTCGAACTGCAGCTCTTTTTGGCAATGGTAAAGATGCTCTGCGACTTGTCGTGATGGTCTTTTTTATGGGAGTGTGTGAATCAGGATGCTGAAAATTAAAGAAAAGAAAATGACACTTGAGATCACAAATATTGAAACTAGGAAAACTTACTAAGGGAGAGAGAAAGAGAGGGAGTTTGATATGTTCTTACATATTCACGATTTTTCACGGCATCTGTCTGTCTCCTATGAGTGACAGAAGATTTTGATGGAGTAAGCCTTGGAGGCTTGGCAACATTTGAAGTTTTTGAAGCAATCGGCTTACAGATGACTGTTCCTTGATCGCTGCTATCAACAGATAATGCCGATAGCCTTTGACTCAAATAACCTGGATTGCTATGTATTCCTTTAGTATAACACACGGAATCTTGCTCAGTTCCTGATATACTTGGATTCAAATTCCTGTCATTGCTGAAAGAACGTCGCTTCTCCCTATAAGAGGAAATGGGAACAACATCTCGCTCTGAAAATCTTGTTTTCTTCATGTAATTGGGTTCAGACCAATGGACTGGTAAAGAATTGCGCCGAGGGCTATTCATTTTCAGATGAACTTTTAGAACATAACTTTGAAGATGCGGATGCCTAAGCAGTTCTGCAGCCTGCCACATTAGAACTTCAAGTAAGAGGAAAATACTTAAATAGACAAAACACAAGAACTCTCGGAGGCACAATCTTGAAAAAAAAAGTCGCTTTTACAGGAGAAATCGTCAATCGTGAACAATAAGAAGCTGTTGTATCACATCACAACACATCAGTGTCACCATCATATCGCAAGAGGCATATCAATGTAGGAGCGCGCAAGTAAACTCTTTATAATTAAACCAAAGAAAACCTACATCTTTGGTTCCGAGATATAAGTTGTTACTGGCACTCACATTAAGATAAATGAGTCAATGACAATGGGGGTTGGATTGGTTTTTTTGACAGGAAACAATAGACTTTTTGTGTCGGTTTAAAAACGAAACATATTGATTAAACCAAGCATATTTTCTTGAAAATTGCTTCAGGAACCGATCTAGGCCACATGTCAGTAATTTCTTGCAAAAAAGGCTTATAAAAACATAAAAGATGAGAAGGCAATAAAGTGTAGTTTAGTTCAAAGGTTGCTAATAATTTCTTGCTTTATAATATGAAACTCAAAGAACTGGTGACATTTTAAGGTACCAGTCCTCAGCCTTTTGAAAGACATTCTTGCTATTGGAGACAAACATAATTCGATAATAAAGTATGAATATTCAAAAAGCTTGGGAAAAAATTTTGAAAAGCAAAATATGTAAATTTTTATGGTATCCCCACCTCTCCTGTCATTATAATCACCAAGAGTCAGCTAGAATAATCAATACTGCAATCAACTACTCAAACTCAATACCAAGAACTCATAGGCAAGCTTATTTTCCAGCATATCTATTTAAGAATTTATAATAAAAAAATCAAACATGTTTGTATTTCACTTTATTGAAAACAAAAATAAGTGTGTGTGTGTGTGAGAGAGAGAGAGAGAGAGACTCATGTTTTATTTCATAATATGTAATCAATATATTATTTTCGTACCTTGTCAAGAATATTCAAAAAGGAATTTTACGATAAGGGTAGAACAGGAGAACATGTGCAGTGGCATATTGGAATGTACATGTTGGAAGTTGGAACTAGTATTAAGTATAACATAAACCACTCAGAACTTAATCCATCAAAAAGAACTTTAAACATCATTCTTTGATATTGGCACTTATGTAGATGCTTTTAATATAGTAGATCTGTATATGTAGTTTAGAAGAGAATTATACGTACACTTGGCCTAAGTTCGGGATTTTTCCGCAGCATGCTTTTAACAAGACCACGACTGAAAACAAAATAGAGCAATATAATTAGATCAACAGCATTCACTTTATACAAGTCACATATATTTAAATAAACTTTATGAAGGATTGAACTAGAAATGTAATATGTATTCCAAAACTGACTAACTACCCTAAAATTGTTTGTCATGTTCACTTGTGCTCAACCTATCTTGCTATGAATCGTTAATTTTGAAAGTGCACGGTGCTTGACTGTTTAACGGAGTAAGCAAGAATATTCAACTTTTCATTTAAGAAGAGGTCATCTAGCAACTTGCATGCAAAGTGTCAAATTATACATAGAAGATTAGAAGGACAAGGACTTACAAGGCAGCAGAATATTTTGTGGGAAGTGGAGCCACTATTGATTTATTTATTTTGTTGATGAGTGCTTGCATATCCTGCTCAAGACTGAAAGTTATTAAAACAAAAAAAAAATCTAAAACATGGAGATATCAAAGACAGCTTAAGTAGTAAGATACAACTGCCAGATTTCTGGAAATATCATTGAAATTTTATCATCTGATACATGAATTGCAGAACAACCAACTTTGCAACATACCAAACCTCAGTTCATCTGAAGTTTGACAGCTCTGATAACATCAGATGAGCTATAATTTATATGTGGAAATATACAATTTAATCATAATAAAAGTAAATCCACAGATCTACTTATTTTGTCCCCTTGCATATCAAAACAAGATTTCAATTATCGACTAGGCTAGAGTTAGCAAGCATGTTACTCCATTTTATTTATTGATATCAACAAGCTTTAATTACAAAGCAATAGGAAGGCTCCAAGAACTTACAAATGCTTTGAAGGCAGGCTTAAGTGAAGTCATTTCATATATACAGCATCCTGGATAACAGATTTTCAAGATATATTAATAAATACAAAGTCACTCAACTCTGTAATTCACCAAACACCTAATAACTTTGCAAACATACTGACACATATACAAACATAAGTAGAGAACTTACCCAAAGACCAAATATCTGACTTAGAACCATACGGTATATCAGCAAGAAGCTCAGGGCACATATAGCTGGGAGTTCCCACAACCTGAATTGCAATACAGTAATCTTTATTAATGAAGTTGAAACTTGGCAAGCGGAAGCTTAAAATCAGAAATGTTAAACTCAATTTACTTACAGAGGAAGCAAGATCATCAGAAGTCAAAATTTTGGCAAGCCCAAAATCACCTGCACAAGCACAAGTGTCAATTGCTTATTTAACAAACTATGATCACCTTCAAAAGAAGTATGAGAAACGAAAACTTCACTCACCTAGACGAATATCTCGATCTTTTGTCAAGAAGATATTTGAACACTGAAAGATTCATGAAACACCTTTCAGTATGAAACAACTTCAGAGATATTGTATGCTGATAGTAATAACTTCATTTAGTATGCAAAAACATGCAGCTAACCTTCACATCCCGATGAAGAATGTGATTCGCATGCAAGTAGTCAAGTGCCATCAGTAGTTGAACAAGCCATTTACAGAGTTTCTGCAAAAAGTCCAATAGTTAAGTATCAGATGCAAAGGTTTCGAAATTGTAAATGTTTAACGCATAAAGAAAATATTTTGTAAGGGAAGTAAAATCAAATTTGCCACAAGAGGACTAACGAAAATAAAAAATTTAAGGGAAAGAAAAAAAAAAAAAAAAAAAACCTCTTCAGCGAAAAGAGTGCTGTTGGCTTTCTTTATAGCTTCTGCCCTGTCAAACATAAAGAGCATAGCATAAATTGCTGATGTACTGCAAGGCTCAAGTCAGAGCAGAAGGACCAATGTTTCACAACTCTCAACATCAGCAAAAGGAAAACTTACATGTCTCCTCCTTCACAATAACCTATAATTATGCATACATAACAACCCTGAAAAAAAGAAAAAAAAGAAAAAAAAAAGGCACCACCAACAACCAAAGTTAGGCCACATGCAACTTAGAACGCTCATCTCACAGCTCAGACAATCAAATATTTACAGGCAAATCATACCTTTTCTACCCAGGAATCTTTGTACTCCACAATAAATGAATTTCGTATTTTAGAAATGAGCTCCATCTGGATTAAGCATAAAAAGAAGGGTCAGTTTGGAATCCAAAACAGGTTCAAATCAAGAATGCAAGCTGTAGAGACCAACTAAATATTGCAGCAACTATAATGAAGTCATCTGTATATATTTTGCATCCACAACTTCAATCTTTGAATACTTATGTAAAGGTACAACTTCACAAAGCCAACTTTTTAGAGTATTCTTTTTCTAATAAGAAAGAATAAGCAATAATAATTCCTACATTTTTATGTAAATCTATCTTCACTACATACTAGGAAAATAGTAGGAATACAGGAAATGTCAACAATTGATTGAGACAAATCATAACAAAAAATACAAACCTCCTGATGTGCTGATCTCCGCGACCTGTCAGTCTGCCGGGCAAGACGAATTTTTTTCAACACATACCTTAAATATACAGACAGAAGCAAAATAAATGAGTGAAATTGATTACTGAATGGTAAATTATTGTTCTCATCACAAAATTCTATATAGCAACAAAAGAAGAAGTAAATAAAAAACAAGAGGAAGTGTCATTCTTACTTCTTCTTCTCATGTTTATGCCTCACAAGAAGAGCTGAACCAAAAGATCCCTTCCCAATTTGCTCTAGTACTTCGTACTGCTCCATGTGAGAGGTCAAATTCAAATTCTTTCCTGCACGTCCACTGGAAACTTTCAATGCCATTGGAAACCAAAAGCAAAAAAAATACAGAAACTACTCAAATTACACACTAGCAGTGCAAAGCGAAAATTCTCTTTTAAAAGAAGAAAAAAGGGGTAACAACAAAAGGAAGTTACACTATCTCTCAAGTCACTCAAGAAATGCATATCCTTATAAGCAAACAAAAAATATTCTTCTAAAACAGAGAATGGAAAATGAAGAAGTATCACTTCCAACTACAAAAACAAACTAAAAAAGACCTTAAAAGCCAAGAAAAAACAAACACAACTTTTCAAGAATTATAGAAAAATGAAATGTAAATTATACCGCATTGCATGATTTAAAGCAATCACAAATTGAAAGTAAATAAAATGTAAACAGTATACTAAAATTTGCATATGAAGCTAATCAAACTCCTTCTTTTAGTTTTTTTCTTTTTCTTTTCTTTTCTTTTTAATTATTAATATATTTTGAAGTTTAACGCATCAATTAAACCAATTTAATTTCATTAAAGTTAAAGCTCAACTAAATCAAACTATACTATTTATCACCGATCTCAAAAAAAAAAAAATGCAAACTCCGATTGAGAAGAGAAGAAAATTAACTACAAATCATAGACTTTTTTTTTTTTCCTTTTTTTCCTAATTTTGCGTCTCATAAAATCTTGATTTTAATTGCATCAAGTAACGGATTTAGTTGCATTTAAGCTCAATAAATCTCACAAATTTTATAAATAAAAAATTACTGAAATTGAAAAAATGCAGAGAGAGAAAAAGGAAATATATATATATATATATATATATATCTAACTCAAAAAAGCAGTTGCAGGCCACAAAACAAATTTCCGAGCTCAAAACTGCAATTAAATAAAAAGAAAACGAAACGAAACACATTTAAGCGTTTGATAAACAGCTTGTTTTGAGTTTTAATTTAAATAAATATATACGACATCATCACATGAAACAACAAATGCAGCTTCAAGAACTCGAAGAAAATGCGAAGATTACAAAAAAAAATAAAATAAAATAAAATAAAATTAAAATTGAAAAATATAGTAAAGAAGAAGAAGAAGAAGCAAAGAGAAAGCAAAATGTACCTGAATGCGAGTAAATGTTGAGTGATCCAAGGAGATCACGTAGACATCGGCATTTGGCAGAGAAAGGAAAACTACTACTACTGATACCACAAAACGACACACCGTTTTGGCAGACGCAGAAGCAGAGGAAGCTCTTGTCTTCGCTGGAGCTGCTTCTCCATTGGTGAGACTTCGACACTGTTGAATTTTTTTTTTAATTTGTTGATTTTTTTTTAGTATTGAGAGGAAGAAAGTGACAAAATCTGTGAGAGAGAGGTCTGGATTGGACCACAAAATTTTTTTATATAGAGAGCAAAATAAAAGAATTGAAATGTTGTTGAGATTTGTAAAGCAAAAAGAGAGAGAGAGAGAACTGAGAGAGAAGTTTCACTGAGTGACTGAGTGGAGAGAGAGAGAGAGAGAGAGAAAGGGAAAGAGTTATTGTTTATTGGAGTGGTGTGTGGGGGTGGGATGGGAGCTACCTACATTTTTGTTTATTTTATTTTCTTGGAGAAACAAACAAATATTAGATTTAAGATTAAAAGATTAAAAGATTAAAAGGTTAAATTATGGTGGTGTTGTTAATGCAAATTGAATTCTTTACCGATGCAGGTCGGTTCCAATGGTTCAGCACTCCGTCCCCTTTAGTAGGATCTCGGATTCGAGTCTTGTGAATGGAGAAAATCTGTACTGGAAGAGTTTTACACCTTAGTGGGCCGACCCGGCTCGAAACGGGATTAGTCGAGGCCAATGGGCCTCCAGATACCGGATGCATTAAGCAAAAAAAAAAAAGAATTCTTTAAATTACAAATTTGGATATCCTCCTCACTTTATATAAACATTTACAATTTATTGACACGTGTTTAATGTAACAAATCAATGACTTGAATTAATTCTATCTTTTGGTAAGAATGAATACATAAAAATTCATAAAATTGATTTACTATATTAGATATATTAGATATGTGTTTACAAATTATGAAGGTGATGAGATGATCTCGATTATAATATTACTAATTAAAAGAAGAATACGATTTACAAATCAAATCATATTAAAAACATATGTATAAAGAGAAGTACTTGATTTTTTTTAATGATATGTCTGTTTGTTTGTGAGTGGTGTGCACCTTTCTTATACGGTTGACCACATTTGTAGTTGAATTGTGCACTTACCTTCTTTCTTTTTCTTTTTTCTTTTTTTTTTTAGTTTTAAACTATTATATAAATTCAGGTTTTTTTTTTAAAAGTTAAAATTAAATTATTTAATAACTTTGATATAAAATAAATTTGATAAATTTTTTAAAATATTTATTTTAATAATTTGAGTTGATTTAGAAACAGTTTTGAGAAGTATGTTGAGGTTATTTTTGAAAAGTGGTTATGAAATAATCCACAAGATTTAATAAATTTTTAAAAAGATCAAATTGTCTTTGTTAATTTAATATAAAGACATTTTTATCTTATTTCATATAAATCTATTGTAATTACTTACTATTATAATTTGAGTTTTTTTTAATAATTATTTTTAAAATGGTCATTTTTATTTATGTTTTAATAATAAGTAGTCTATCTTTTTTATCTGCTCCATAAATATATAAAATAGAAGTAGATTTAGAGTTCAGTCAACAAAAAAAAAAGTAGATTTAGAGAACTAAAAAAAAAATGGTACAATTAAAAAAAGTAGTTTGAACTTTACTTGTTAATACTAATACATATGTCATTACTGTCAATTATAAGAAAAATAGATGTTTTATTTTTATTTTTTTAACATTTGAATTAACTCATTTATATGATTACAGTAGATCCTCTCTAAATTAATATTCTTGGGACTCACCCTTGAGTATTAATTTAGAGGGATTATCAATTTAAAGGGTTTTACTTTATAAAGTGTTATTTAATTTTTAAAAAGGTGTAGAAATCAATTTTCTTGTTTGGGAAATGTTACTTTTCGAGATTCCTTGTTTAGTCGGTTTGATTTTTTAAAGAAAGTTTTTTTTTTTCTTTTTTTCTTTTTTTGTAGGATTCGTGGTTTAGAAAAAAATTGTTGAGAAAATTTGCTATTGAAATGTTAAATTTAGTTGAAAGCTTTTGCGTACAATAAGAAGGTGATTATAATAACTTTTTGAGGAAAATTCAAAAAATGAAGGATGAAGTCAAAATATCAAACACAGTGGCATTATACAAACGAGTATCTTGAAGCAATTTTCTAGTTCTTGAATATTATGTAATATATTTTGTAATTTTATGAAACTATTAATTTATTGTAATTTTATGAAACTATTAATTTATGCGACAGTCGGGACCGAAATTTTACATTAGGTTTTAAAAATAAATTATTAATTATTACGATAATGAGGTTTATTAATTTTTTACACTGGTCGAAGTTGGGACCAGGATTTTTTATTAATATAGAGAGGTTATTAATTTATAGGAGATTAATTTACAGGGGTTCTACTGTATTTTATTTTTTATTTTTTATTTTTTTGTGTTACATTTGAATTAAATATTTCTTTGATTCCAAATACATATTACACCATTTCAATTTCCATATGTTACCTTTACCCTTACTTTTAAACATTTAAATCAACGTATTTTATAAGTACACATAAAAGAAGTTTTCTCTACATATATATATATATATATAAACAGTAATGCTACACATTCCATCTACGATCCCACCGTTTCCATCCCAACATATATGGCAACTGATGTGTCATTTGGTGAGTGGACAAACATCAATTGATGAGTAAATACATCGGTAAGAGAGATAAGTATAAATTAATGTGTATCCACTCACCAAGTAATACCTCAGCTGCCACATGTGTTGGGATAAAAATGGTAGAATTGTAGGTGAGATGTTTAGCATTATTGATAGATAAATATAAATATAAATCTCTGCACATTTGCATCTAAGTTTAATACTCTTTAAGCCACAATTTTGATAGAATCAAGTCAAAATTTAGATCTACGGACATCAAAAATTGTTCAAATTATATTAATCTTTTTATAGAAAATAATAATAATGATAGAAGTCATTTTAAAGAGAAAAAATTGTGGTCAAAATGAGAATCATGTTTCGTTTCCTTTTTTTCCTTTTTAGTTTTATAGGAAAAAAAAAAAAAAAAAACCTGGATTTGTGTTGTGAAAAGGAGAGATAAGTGAACAAAAAAGACTGCAAAAATCGAAAGTGCCTCGGTCAAAGTGGTCGTTCTCAGTAAATTTGTCAGCTTTTGTGGGCTTTTTTCTCATAATCACTCACTTTATTATTATTATTATTATTATTATTATTATTTAAATACCACATTACTACAACAGAATCAAAAAATAATCACGATCTGAACCACGCCTGATATCAAATCAAATGGTACATGTATTAGTTCTGACATTGGGTTAAGGTCTGCGGACTATTTCGAAGAGATCAAATAATACATATATGGTATAAATATCTACTTTTATAGTTCAATAGTCTGAGTCAAGGGTTTTTTTAAATCAAACAATACATATATGGTTCAAATATCTACTTCCATGACGCTATATTCGGATTAGGGGTTTATCGAGATTGATCGAGATCAAACAGTACATATATAAATTATGACAATGAATGATTGGATCAGGGTTTACCAAGACCTCTCTAACGAGACCAAACGGTATATGTGTGGTTCGGATATTTGTCCTCATAACTAGGGTTGGCCGGAGCTTAGGGCCCTACCTAAAATCTAGGCCTCATATTTTCATTATCAATATATATATTTTAATAATTAATATCAAATATTTTTCCTTTCTATTTATTATTAAAAAAAATCTCATTTTTAAACTTATAAATTATCACTTATTCCTATTTTTAAATAAATTACATTTAAGTGGATTTAAATACTCATTAACTTTTTCCTAAAAAAACAAATTACATTAATGTTATTCTTTTTCTTTCAACGGTTAAATTTGTTTTAATTATATATTTACATTAAAATCTATTATTTCATAGCTTATATTTATATTCAATCAAACCCTCTTACTCAAATTGAAATCAAACTCTCTCACTGCAATTGCAAACTCTCTCATTATTTCTTTATATACTCTTTCATAAAGGTTCAATTGTTTCAAACTCTATTACTTTAATTAATTTATTTATTTATCTTGTTTTCAACCAGATTTTTTTTTTCTTTTTTCAAGCTTTGATTATTGATAATATGATTTTAGACATTTTTAATAGAAAATATGAATTCATATATGAAAAAAAATTAAAAACAATAATAAAAAAAATTAGTTGAACCGTAAAAAAGAACTCTTTATAAATTTGTCACCGATAACAAAATAAAGGCTCTTGAATCGCAAAGCTTCATTTTAAATTTTCACGTAAGACTTCGGCTTGAGCTAGCCCTTCTCGTAAGTTCGTAAAAACGGAGAAAATTCGAACCTCTACGACTAATGCCATGTGCATTGCATTACCGCCGTGATATAATTTTATTATTATCTTTTTATAAAAAATATATATATATTATTAAACTATTAATATATTAGATTCATTCAAATATAATTCAATGAACCAAAAGACACACAGGTTGGGTCCCACAGAAATTTCCTCAATCACGAGGCTTGTTACCCGGCGCGTTTTGTTCGGCTGAAATGACCGAAAAAACCCTTCATTCGATTCAAATATTACGGTTGTGAATTTTGGTTCCCGGATCCCGAATATGATGATGCGGGTATATGGGTAGATGTGATTCGTATCTAGATGCGACGCGGTGTGGTGTCGTTTTGTTGATTGTTGTACATATATACGTGGGTTCCATGATACATGGTCTGGTTGGCAAGTGGGATACTTTGTCCCCACAATTTATCCCCAAGATTCTGTTTTCTCACCTTGTTCACAAGAATATCCTTATCCCCAAACAAAACAATAATTTAACAAATTTCTACCGTACATCACCTCTTAGTAGAGATGGTTGTGCATCACCCTTTAACATCTTGTAATTAGGGGTTCGAGTTCCACCATACGATTTTATAAACATATGTGGAGAGTTTTCTCCTGGTTTGTGGGACAAACCCTCTTTCCAGTTATAAGAGTTATAGTTCATATGTAACATCTTCTAGACAGTGAGAGTAGTATTTCGGATCGTACTTATAGAGTCTAATTAATCTCATCAGGTCTCGACAATAGTTGTATTTAAAAAATAAAAAAAATAAAAAAACAAATTACTACCTTATAAAAAAATACATGAGATATTAAATATTTATACTTTATTAAATATTAAAGTATAAATTAATAAAATCAATATTAAATATTTATTATAAATTTATGCCTTTTTTTCTTTTTCTTTTTTTGTGTACATACTTTTCAAAGACTAACTAGCAATAACATGCTACCACAACCTATAATTAATCTTCAATTTTTAAATTGTATTGGATTGGTCGATTAAAAAAGGAAATTGTTTGGGTACTAACCGGTCAATATCCAATGTATTGACTCCACCAATATGTATTGCCACGTGACTTTTTTCTCTTAACTTTTTACATTTATCTCCTTACATTTTTCATAAATGGACCACATGATAAAATCTCATTGGTTGATCATTACCTTGAGAACTGATTAGTCAGTACCTTGGATACTGACAAGCTAACTGATCAGTCAACATCCGGTGTTGTTCATTAAAAAATTAAGAAAGCAGCGTAATTTAATTTTGTTTTTTAATTAGAAGCACCTATAACCTAGACTTTGACCTATCAAATAATAAATTGACCTAATCTTTGAATGGTGACTCTTGAGCTACCAAATTAATACCATTTCACGACATAACAATACAACAAAGCATAGATACTTGTCTTCTTCTAATTAATTAATCTTTCATGTTTCCTTTTTTTAATAAATAAAATAAAATATATCGACACCAAACACATTAGGGTATGTCGAGATTGATCGATAAATAAGTGGTTTGAATATCAACTTTTATAACGGTGAGATATCTAAACCCATATAAATATATAAATATATAAATAAATATGAACGAATTATACCCATCTCCCCTGAGGTTTACTAAATTACAGATGAAACGACTTTATCATTAACTAACACTCATCTCCCCTCCCGTCAGTCAACGACCGTCTAATCTAACCGTTGACCTTATGATGAAGGGTAATTTTGTCATTTAATAACAAAAAATATTGTACATATCTGATTAAAAAAGTAAAAATACTGATACACCAAAAAAGTAAATTTTTGTTTGGAGATGGATCTTCGATGGAGTTCATGTCCACCGGTTCATCATTTTCTTTTTTATCGTTTTTTATTTTTTATTTTTTATTTTAATTTGATCTTTATGAATTGGTGGATTCTTTTGGGATTATTAATTTGTGGATTTTTTTTGGGGATTATTGGTTTGTGGATTGACGAAGAAAGTAGAAGATATGAATTATTGAATTTGACATGTGAATTTTGTTTTTGAGATATGAATTATTGAAAGATTAAAAAATTTCTTCTTTATAAATAGATTTTGGGCTTTTAGATATATTTGTTAATAATTTCGTTTTTAAAATTTTTTTAATCTGATCTCCACCGTCCATTATGGCGATGGACGGTGGAGACAAATCTTTTTTAAAAATTCTATTTATTGAAAACAAATTAAAAATTTTAATTATATTTCTTTTTATAAAAAAAAATTATTCTTAAATATGATGATGATAATTTTTAGGGTTCAAAAGGAGAGAGAAGATAATGAATACGTTCAATTGATTTTTATAAATATTAGTTTTTTTTATTAAATCAATATATTTTTTATTTAAAAAGTTTAGTTTTTAAATTTATAAATAGATTTTTAGTTTTTTCTCTTTTAGATTTTTTCCATTTTTTAATTTTGGTGTATCAGTATTTTTACTTTTTTTTTAATCTGACATGTACAATATTTTTTGTTATTAAATGAATTACCTTTCCTCACAAGGTCAATGGTTAGATTAGACGGCCGTTGATTGACGATAGAGGAGGTGAGTGTTAGTTAATGATAAAGTCGTTTTCATCTGTAATTTAGCAAACCTCAGGGGAGGTGAGTGTAATTCGTTATATATATATTTCTTCTCTAGTCAGATCCACCATGAAACATTTATTTCAGGACATGTGATTGTAGGAGGAGGTCCTGAAATAAATATTTCATGATGGACTTGACTAAAGAACCACCATATATATATATAAAATTTCAAGTCAGTGTGTACTAATATAACTTATGTCAGTGTGTACTTATATAACTTATATCAGTGTGTTACATGTAGATCACTAGATTTACATGTTTTGACTCAAATGTATATACACTTGTCAGTACTTCTCCATAATCAGTGGTCCATATACAACGTACAAATAAAATTGTATCAATACGCACCGACTAGAACGGTAACTATATATATATATATATGTATATATGTTTATATGTTTGTATGTGTGGATATAGACCAAGCATATATTTGCCGCTAAATCCAACAAATGAGTCCCGGCAACTTTAACCGAGGCACATGCACCACCACCGCCACAAACCAGTAGAAGAAAAATACTAAATAATGACAGCTAATATAAAGTCCAAGAGCAAGAAAACAAATTCCACTCACTGATCAGAATGTTTTTGAAACTTTCTATCGATTAAAATGGATCAGGATCACAACATTTATCCAAACAAAAAATGTTGACTAAATTCATAATCTTCATTGAAATTTGGTAAACAAATATCATTTTGCATATAATTATCATATATATATATATATATATATATATATATATATATAAAAGGAGATTCTCCTATCAAACGACCGAGCACAGCCACATATTTTTGTAAGTTTAAATATATATATTTTTAATATTTTAAATTGATCTTTATTAAAATATGTGGATATGGTTGGTTGTCCTAAAATTATGACATGCTAATTTTAGGATGACATGCTAATTTTAGGACGACATGATAGGAGAACCTCCATATATATATATATATATGACAATCTATAGAACACCGTTGTACCCATAAACAGTGTAAAAAATATTACGATTGAAGGTTGGATTATACTTTTTCAAATTACGATCACAATATTTTATATACGGTATATGGATACACCAGATGTTCTATAGCCTAACTATATATAGCTATATATATATATATATATATAGTTGGTATGGATTAATGTTCATTAATATTGCAAATCTACTATTAACCGGAGAGTCTGCACATCTCCTTCCACATTGTGGTGGAGGTGAAAATATAGGACTAATTGCATAAACTTCCCCTGAGTTTAGGTATAATTGTATGTATATGGAATTTTTACCTATAATTACATAAACATCTTCTGTAATTAGTTGACTTCATTAAATCTAACCATTGACCACAATTTTAACCAAAAAATGACTAAAGTGCCCCTAGTTACCTATTTTATAATTAATTATATATATACTTTTTTTTGACAGTTTATATATATACTTAAAAAATAATTATATATATACTTTAAAAAATAATTATATATATATAGTTAAAAATAATAATTATATATAATACTTAATTAATTTATTTTAAAAAAATGGATTATAAAAATGTAAAGAATGGATTATAAAAATTATTAAATAAATAAATTAATAAATTGTCAAAAAAAAAAAGTATATATATAATTAATAATAAAATAGGTAACTAGGGGCACTTTAGTCATTTTTTGATTAAAATTGCGGTCAATGGTTAGATTTAACGAAATTAACTAATTATAGGGGATGTTTGTGCAATTAAGGGTAAATATTACATATTCATACAATTATACCTAAACTCAGAAGACGTTTGTACAATTAGTCTGAAAATATATTCTACATAGTGTATTTGTATTTACAAGTAAATGTGTCTGAGACTTCTTCTTTGTATTTTGAGAGTAGAAATTCAACCGTTTATTAGTACTCGTCCTTATCAAATCCTGTGCAGTTTGGTTATTATATAATAAACACATGTCCTCATAGTGTATAAATATATATATATATATATATATCTTATTTTAATTTTGGTAAAGACATTGATGAAATCACATTGATTTCTATAAATTTTGATCTGAATTTTTTTTTTTTTTTTTTTACATGATAAGTTCAATGAAATCTACCAATAAAAAAAAAATTTAGAATTTTTTAAGCACTACAATTATTTATCCTGATTTTGTTAAATATAAAGACATCGGAAAATGAGTGAAATATAGGAAAATTCAAGAAAAATAGTTGTAGTGTTTGAAAATTTCTCAAATTTTATTCATATGCAGATTTCATTGTAGTGTTTGAAAAATTCTCAAATTTTATTCATATGTAGATTTCATTGAACATAACATTCACAAACTAATTCAAATCAAAATTCATAAAAATGGATGTGATTTCATCAAAATCCTTACTAAAATTAAAATAAAAGATCTCTTATTTGAGAATCACTCGTATGAAGTAATTCTCTCGTAAAGAATCCATTATTTTATATGTATTTTTATGTTGATTTGTTTCCCATCATGGACCATGAAAAATTCCCATATATCATCATCGGTTCCTTTTTTTTGGCAACTGATGATTGATGAGTGATAGTGACATCCAATTCAATTATAGCAATTTGAACTAGAAAGACATCTATTAGTTGAGTGAATCGTTGATTTATTTAACAATCTGTCTAAGTAGAAGATTTTATATGGTGCCTGCCTGCCCGCCCGCCTACACATAAAATAACCTCCAAATTTGTTCTGTCCAACAATGCAACAAGTCCAATGAAGACACCCAACGATGTAAGTATGTGACGAGAGCCATGAGATCAAACATTTCATATACGTTTCATACAACTATTCTCATAATATCTGAAGAGAAAATTCTATAAAAATACTTATAAAATACGTATAATAATACTCGAACCACCAACATTTGAACCAAGAGAGATCATGTGTAACAATCACTGGATTTAAAGAAACAAAAATCACTACAAATTTTTCATAACATTTTTTTTTTTCACTAATAAAATAAACACAAGCTCGAAAAACACGAGGATATTTATGAAAATGTCCCTTAAATCTATCCAAAATTTATCACGTAAATTCTATTAAATATATCTTTTAACGAATTATATATAATGATACATTTTTTTCATGTGGATGTCTACTGAAACTCCCTAGTAATAAATATAATAAGGTGGGGCTTGAAATTGTGTTCTCGTTAGAGAGGAAAATGCTTACTTTCTGAAGCTATTTGCCTATTTCTACCTCTATTTTACCTAGAAAAGTTGAAGGACACGAATTTTTGTTGGACTTTTTTTTGTTGTTGCTGCTATTTCTAATCGATTAATGTCATTCATGCATAAAAAGTGAACTTTTGAACTACCAGACACCAATTGAGTGGGATATTTATAGCGAGCAAATTGCACCAAAATCCCCTCAAGTTTGCTCTTTTGCACCCATAAATAATTTTATCATTAATTGACATTCACCTCTAATACCGTTAGTCAAACTTAGTCAAACTTAATCGTTGACCAAATTTGATGATCAAAATACCAAAATACGACTGATATTCTTCCTTAAAAAATTTATAATAAAAAAATGTAAAAGACAAAAATGCCCTACATATCACAAAATAAAAATAAGTTATCTTTGGAAAAACAATCTTACAAAATTAAACTTTTTTAAATGGATCTCCAACTGTCCATCACAAAGATGGACAGTGGAGACTAAGAATTGAATTTAAAAAATCAAAAAAATAAATTCATATACTAAATATTCTAGATATTAAATTTTTTTAAAATAAAGTAATTTAATAAAAAAAAACTAAAATATATTTATATATTTTTAAAAATGGATCTCCACCATTCAACCTTGAGATGGATGGTGGAGATTAAATTGACTAAAAAAAATCAAAAACTAAATAATAAAAAAATAAAAATAAAAAAACAAAAAATAGAAAAAAGGAAAATAGATCCATGGAAGAAGATTCTCCCCACCGTGAAGGGGAGGCACGGCGAGAGAGGTCTCACCTCCCTCGTTCGTGGCTGAGGGAGGTCGTAGCCTCCTCGCTGTGAACCGAGGGTGGCGATACCTCCCCCGCCGTACCTCCCCCCTTCGCGGTAGATGGAGGATTTTCTTTCATGGATATCTCTATGGATGTTGGTAGAGATCTAATCTGGATATTGGATTCCATATTAGATCTCCACTCTTTTTTTTAATCTCCGCCATCCATCTTTTGAGATGGACTATGAAGATCTACTTTTTTTTAAAGTTTTTTTAAATAAAATTTTCATTTTTATTTTAATATTTTTAATTTGATCAACCATCCATCTAAAAGATGGTGGAGATCTTGATTATATATATATATATAGTTTTATTAAATTAAGGGTAAAATGACGATATTACCCTTAATTGTGTTAAACTTAACGGTCAACTATGATCAAATCCTAATGAAAAGGGAAGTGAGTGTCAATTAATGATAAAGTTTTTTCTGAGTGTATAAGGGTAAACCTCAGGGAGTTTGGTGCAATTAGTTCATTTATAGTTTTAATACACTAAATGTGGCCTCTTTTGTTTGTTTTTATTTTTATTTTTTTTCAGTTGAGTTCATAAAACGGAATTGTGTAAATGATCTCTACCTATAAAAAAAAAAAAAAAAAAAAAGGATATGTGGAGTTAACTTTAATGGAGATATATCACCTATGAAGTGTGATGAACAACCCCGCTCTTTATTTAATTTTGTGTGAAAATGATCAATTGGGGGGTGTTGTCTCAACAACTTTGGAGATGATATTCTATTGCCAATTTAAGGCAACATAATGAAGCAACATATTTTTTATTTTGGAACAAATAAATTGGTCAGTAACTTCGTTGACATAATGAAAATAAATAAATAAAACGAGGTAAGGTTGAACTAGCGGTATATCCATCACACTTATATTGTTGGATGTTGAATTTATGAGCTCGAATTATGTTTTCCTACTTAAACCCATAATTTGGAGATGCTCAACAACATATTTTGAATAAAATAATAATAATAAAGAAAATTAGAGAAACAGCTTAAAACAAAATAAAAAATAAAAAAATTGCCACCCACAAACAATCACATGTCAACTATTTATCAATAAAAATTTTCACATGTCAAAACTCATACTACTCCAAGGGAAACCCTTCACCTAATTTGGACCCAGCTAGTGAATTTTAATGTAGAAAACATATTTGGTATAATTATTAAGATTTTGAAAGAATTTGATTGACTAATTCTAATTAAGTTGGTGCATTTTTAATGGCTGACATGTTAGGTTTTTGTTGAAGACAGAATATATGGGGATGATGAGATTGTTACAAACATGTAGATATGTAGTAATATTGTCTTGGTCCAAACACCCATCTAGTTATAAGAAATATTGTACTGTGCCAAATAAGCAAGTTAAATAAAAAAAAAGTTTTCATTACAACGCGTTTACTAATCGGAAATCCTAATGAATGTGATAAAACTTAATTCATAATCCGTAACTACAATGTTTACTAAAATGATTGAGAATCAAGTTACGTGAACTCTACAACTGGAACCGATAAAAATCCTCCCATCCCAAATAAGGAAATAGTTCCATTTCTTTCCTTATTTGAAAAATCTTAAAAGATTGAATAACCAAATCCATTTTTCATTTCAAACAAAAGAAAGCAATACATTTGTTCTTTGTGGAGTAGTCTAAACCTCCAATGAAATGGGCCGGCCCAACTTCTGCCCAATAAGTAATCCAAACCCATTGTTTTCCTTTTGACACCCTATCCAATCATTACTCCCATCTTTTTCTTGAAAAAACTTACGTGGGACGGTCTCACTGTAACATACACATGGTGAGACCGTCCAATGAAAATGAGATATTCATAATATCATTTAAGCTTCCAATGTAAACCGTTTATATATGTCTCATTTTCATTGGACAATCTTTTTCTGCCACATGGTGAGACTGTCCCATACAAAATTTTTTCCTTCTTCTTATTTTTATTTTGATTTTTTCAAATCATTTGTTTTCTAAACTAATTCAGTTAATTTACGGTTTGGGTTAGGGAGGTAGACATAAGTGGAGTTAATTTACGGTTTGGGTTAGGGAGGTAGACATAAGTGGAATCCAAAACTTCAATTGTGTTATATAGGTGTAAGGGCATACCACCGGACCAACTCTATATTGTCAAAAAAAAAAAAAAATTATTACTCTAAACCACTTTATTATAGAAACAAAATGAATCAACCACAAATTTAAGATTTTAGCTATTATATAAGATCAATATAGTTAACTGGTTATTATGTTAATTTTTTTTTATTTTTTATTTTTGAAAAAAGGGGTAATTATGTTATAGATCTATTAAAAAAAAAAAAGACTTAATAGCACTGGATCCTCCTGAATTGTACCCGAATTTACAAATTACCCTCTAAATATTTTTTTTCGACGGTAAACCCGTCGAACTGTTGGAAATTGGCAATACTGGATGGAATAGGGACGGAACCCTTATTCCGTTTTATTTTCCTTGCACGTGCGCCTCACATGCATAAGTACAAAGGGCAGTTTTGTCTTTTCATGAATACCATATGAGGGGCAACTTGCAAATTATGATATATTTTTTTTCCTTTTCTTACGAAATTTGCTAGAGATTGGAATAAAGCAAAAAACTTATTTAAAAAATTAAATTTAACTATTATAAATTTGGATCAATAACCCAATCAAATTAATATATATATATATAAATCCCAATCTAATTAAATTTTTATTGTAAATTCATTATAATAATTAAATGATATGTATCTTTCACATTCAACTCTCAAATGCAAATCTTAACAAAATTAAATTTTTTTTTTTATAACCAAATCTATCACTGTGTAGAGAATGGCATTAGCGTGGCTTCTGGTATGTCACGGCTTGATCACGGCACTGGTGGTGGTCTCCTTCCTCTGCGGCCAGTGGCAGATCTTCCAAAACAAAATTAAATTTTTAAAAAAATCTGGATCTCAAATTTTATGTTTAATCATATTTTTTTAAGCCTTTTGTCTCTCTCTCTCTCTCTCTCTCTCTCTCTCTCTCTCTCTCTGTGGTTCTCTTGTTCATTTGAAGATCCACAGGTTTCAAATCAGTTGCTTACTAATCTCTCCCAAACATTCACAGACCAAAAACACAACAAAACCAAAATCAACAACACCCATCTCAATAATAATAAACCCAAAATCATTCATTAACACCGCAATAATCATTCGTCAACTACACCACAAAACCCAAAACCTATAACCTCAAAATCAACACCCATCTGAAAACAGATTTAAAATAAAAATAAAAATTGAACAACATATTTGAAAACAGATGAGAGAAGAACATATTTGAAAACATATTTTTTTTATAAAAAAAAATTGAACAAACAACACATATCCAACCTTCCAAAAGAGATCGAGAGAAGAAACAGATAAGAGAGAGAGAGAGAGGGACTAGATCTAAATCTCCTCCCGAATTTGCGGGTTAGGGTGGCGGCAGTGGTTAGAGGGTGTCAGCGTTGATTAGAAGGCGGTGGCGGTGGTGGCTCGAAAATCGCCGCTGAATGAGAGATTAAGAGAGTAAGAGATGGGAGAGAGGTGAGAGAGGTGGTCATGAGAGAGAGAGAAGGTGGTGAGAGAATGGTGGGAGAAACAGACGGTGGTGAGATTGTATGGATTTCGGTGGAGGCTAGGGTTTGGGTGGAGATGACGGTGGAGAAGATGAGTGAATGTTTGAGAGATTAGATTGAGTGAATGTTTGTTAATTATTTCATTTTATTTTATTTTATTTTTGAAAAAGAATGTTTGTTATTTTTAAAAATTATACTGGAAGATTTTTTATTTTTATTTTTTAAATTTGTTCTTTGTTGTTTGGCCACCATCCATATGACAGGTAGAAACAAATAACAAATAAAAATAACTTAATGTCACATTAATTTTTTTTTCTTCAAAATTCATTTCTATTTTTTTAACAGCGAAAAGACAAAAATGCCCTTTGTATTTATGCATGTGAGGTGCACATGCAAGGAAAATCAAAAGGAATAAGGGTTCCGTCCTTATTCCGTCTATTATTGACAATTTCCAACAGTTTGAGGGGTTTACTGTCGAAAAAAAACATTCAAGGGGCAGTTTGTGATTTCGTGTACAATTCAGGGGGGTCCAGTGTTATTAAGTCAAAAAAAATTAAACCATTGATTTTTGTGGATAGTTAAATTAGAATTTAATAACTAATTTCAACTAAGATAAGTATGCAGATCTTGTACAAATGATTTTTTTTTTTTTTATTTTAAAAAAAGCTAAAATGTTAGAATGTTATATAGTTAAACTAATTTGTGATATTTATAATGATTATATCAAGAATTAAGATAAAAAAGGAAGTGCCAGATACAATTGTAGGATTGTATCACTCTTTATTTTTAATAATGAGTATCTCCAATGCAAGTGTGGCTTATGAAAAAAAAAAAGATGCCATATAGGATTAGTAGACATTATGTTAAAAAATATTTCTCCAATGCAACCGTGTATATTTAACCTCAAACTGACGTAACAAAAAAAATATTAGATATTGTCAACATGACCGTCTACTTTCAGACGGTTTGTTCCACAACTATTTTTTTGGTCGACTCAGTAAGAATTTAAAACTGACATTAATTTTTCTTCTATTTTCTGTAAGGAAATAAAATAAAAAATAAACTGGAAAAAAAATGGACACATCATTGAAAATTTTGTGTTTTAGACGAAAGCATTAAAGACCAAATTTTGAGTTGATAGTTTATCAAATCAATTTGTATGCCACATAGGAAGCAAGTCTCTTGGCCCATTGTTGCCATGTCAATGATTATTGGTATGCTGTCAGCGATTATTGATATGCAAGCCACTTTTGCATTGGATATGCTCTTAGGGTGCGTTTACTATTGGGAATGAGTGGAATCGGAATTAAGTTACTAAAATTTATTATTATGTTTAATAAATTTTGAAGAATTAGAATTGAAATCAATTTTATAAAGTTGATTACAAAAAATACCCTTTTATATATAAAAAAAAAAATAGTCATATATACGGGAGACAGGAAGAAATAAAAAAAAGTTTTATAACTAGTAAATAATTTTTTTTTTTATTAAGGAAAGAAATAAATTCAACGCAAAAGCATTATGACTTTAAGCCAGTTCACAATTTTCTTTTTTCCTTTGATGCAGTGTGATGTAGGACACAAAGAGAGAGACGTGGTGCAGACCACACTCTAATTCTATCAGGTCGAATAGGAGACAGAGTCTTTTCTTTCCTTTTTATTTTAGTTTCAGTTTTCTTGTTTAGCAAGTAGTCAGTTTTAGAATTAGAAATATATCAAACTTATGTCAGGTAAGAATTAATCTTTGTTAAATTAGGAGTCCTAATTCTTAACAGATTATAGTTTATTCTTTTCTATTTAAGCAAGAGTCCAGAAAGGTTATGGTAATTTTTTTGATCATTATTAATAAAATCGTTCTTTTGAACAAACTATCTCTCGTGGATTCGAGAACCCTCTCGTGGATTCGAGAGTTACTAAGCTTCCACTACGTCAAGTGGTATCAGAGCTTAAGTTTCTGCAAGCCTTCTGATGGCACGCGATGATGCTGGGGGTAATCGTTCGGCTGACGAAGATCAGCGAATGAGGGCAATAGCAACTGGGGTTGTTACGGCCGCCATCAACGACATTCGTCCACTACTGGATGGGATTCCATTGTTGCACACGCAATACGAAGAGATCCTTCGAAGGTTAGAGGCGTTGTCGACTAATGGCAACAGGGTGACAGACCAACGGCGTGGAGGGGCAGATGAGGTTACTCGTGGCCCGACGTCATTGACTCATAGTCTTGATACAATTCAGCAAATCCAAGTTCTGCAACCGCTACCTATGATTCAAACACCGGATCTATTGGCAGCTGACGCAGACAACCGGGCCCCTAGGAGGACCCAAGGAGACCGAGACTACAAGCTCAACGTAGAAATACCAATTTTCAAGGGCACCCAGAATGTAGAAGAATTCTTTTCATGGATAGATGAAGTTGAAACAGGTTTTGGAGTAATGGATTGTTCCGAAGATCGGAAACTCAAAGTGGTTGCCAACAAATTGAAAGGGTCTGCCGCAGCTTACTGGAAGTATTTAAAAAATAAA
The DNA here is from genome assembly GCA_035582765.1 of Acer negundo. Lineage (NCBI taxonomy): Eukaryota > Viridiplantae > Streptophyta > Magnoliopsida > Sapindales > Sapindaceae > Acer > Acer negundo. The sequence continues at coordinate 43,080,909 of CM069235.1, read as the reverse complement.
CGAGTATTGGATGGGAAACCACCGATCTCGTCTTGGGAAAAAATGAAAAGTAAGTTCATGACCAAATTCCTCCCACCTGATTATGAGCAGCGACTCTATGTACAGCTGCAGAACTGCAGGCAAGGTAATAGGACCGTAGAAGAATATGTTGACGAGTTTATTCGCCTAAATTCACGGAATTTATTACCATATAATGAGAATATGCAAATCGCAAGATTTCGGGGGGGTTTGAAACGTGAGATACAAGACCAGATGAAGATGTTAAATACATTTACGCTTGGGCAAGCTTTTGATTTGGCTCGAAAGGCAGAAGAACCAACTAGGACCCCTGTTGTGCGAACCAGAATCACCAACCAACAATTCCAAGCTGGACCAAGTAGAATGACCACACCAAGTGAGCCAACAGTTGAGACCTCGGGCATAGAAAATCGACCAAGAAGAGCTGCTCATCAACAACCTTCGAACCCTTATGCTCGACCCATGCCAGCTCTATGTTACAGGTGCCACCAACCAGGGCATCGCTCGAACCAGTGCCCGCAGCGACCTGCTGTCAATTTTGTGGAGGGTGATTATGTAGGAGACGAAGATGAAAATTATGAGGCAGAAATTGTTGACGGCATTGAGGATGATGTGGAAGACGACTTCGTCGGGATGATAGAACGACAGCTATATGAAACTAAGCCTAGGACTGCGGAAGGAATCAATCACAGCAACCACACATATATTTTTGACGCCAGTATGACAGAGGATGTCGACACTCATGGAGAAGGATTGAATTGCATCATTCAGAGAGTATTCTTAACACCAAAGAGAGGCCCAGAAATTTCCACCCGCCATCAGGTATTTCGAACCAATGCACTTATTAATGGAATGGTAGCTAAGGTTGTGATAGACACAGGGAGCTCTGAAAATCTAGTATCCAAAGAGTTGGTTAAAAGGCTTAAATTACCAACAGAAAAACATCCGCAACCTTATGGTTTGCGTTGGATTCGAAAAGTGGAAGGGGCAGCCGACACTGTTAGTGAAGTTTGTCGAGTGCCGTTAACAATTGGGAAGAACTACAAGGATGACGTAGTATGTGACATAGTAGACATGGATGCTTGTCAAATTCTATTGGGAAGGCCTTGGCAGTATGATGTGGACGTTGGGTTCAAAGGCAAAAGCAACATTTATGAGTTTTGGTGGAAGGGAAGACAAATTATACTGAAACCACCCACTTTGAGAACTGAAACTCGACAGCAAGAAGGTGAAAATTTCCTAACAATAGCAACCCAACATATGAACAAAGACTGTGAAGCTTGCCTGTTACTAAATCAAGAAGAAGATATGAAGGATGAGGCAATACCCGAACCAGCTCAACCTTTAATAGCTGAATTTTTTGACTTGACACCAGATGAGATGCCGGTGGGGTTACCACCAATGAGGGATATTCAACATCAAATTGATTTAATTCCTGGAGCTAGTCTACCAAATCTGGCACATTATAGGATGAGCCCACAACAACACAAAACACTACAAGATCAAGTTGACGACTTGTTACGGAAGGGATATATACAAGAGAGTAAGAGTCCATGTGCAGTTCCCGCTTTACTAGTACCCAAAAAAGATGGCAGTTGGCGGATGTGTATCGACAGCCGAGCAATCAACAAAATCACCATTAGATATCGGCACCCGATACCCACAATACAAGACATGATCGACCAGTTGGGGGGAGCAAAAGTGTTCTCCAAGATTGACTTACGTAGTGGGTACCATCAAATTCGAATTAGGACTGGGGATGAATGGAAGACCGCGTTTAAGACGCGTGAAGGATTGTACGAGTGGATGGTGATGCCGTTCGGTCTCTCCAACGCCCCAAGCACTTTCATGAGATTAATGAATCAGGTATTGAGACCTTTCTCATGCAAATTTGTTGTCGTTTATTTCGATGATATTTTAATTTATAGTCCTGATGAGGAGACACACTTGGAGCACTTGAGGGAAGTATTGTTGACACTACGGAAGAACAAGCTGTACATTAACAAAAAAAAGTGCAGTTTCTTGCGAAGTCGGTTGGTTTTCTTAGGTTTTGTTATAGGCACAGATGGGGTTCAAGTAGATGATACTAAGGTTAAAGTAATCCGAGAATGGCCAACCCCGTCATCTGTCACCGAAGTACGAAGTTTTCATGGGTTAGCTACGTTTTACAGGAGGTTTATTCGAAATTTTAGCAGTATTGCAGCCCCACTAACTGAGTGTACAAAAAAAGGTTGTTTCCATTGGGGTAATGAGCAGGAAACCAGCTTTGCCTTGCTGAAGGAAAAATTGAGCACGGCACCCGTCCTCGCCTTACCCGACTTTGACAAATTGTTTGAAGTTGACTGTGATGCCTCTGGAAAGGGAATAGGTGCGGTGTTGTCACAAGAGGGACGACCGGTGGAGTTCTTTAGTGAAAAATTAAGTGATGCACGGCAGCGGTGGACAACCTATGAAAAAGAATTTTACGCTGTGTTCCGATCACTGATGCATTGGCAGCACTATTTAATCCAAAAAGAGTTTGTGCTGTTCAGCGATCACCAAGCCCTGAAGTTCATCAATAATCAACATCATATGAACAACATGCACGCTAGGTGGATCACCTATATGCAAAAGTTCACTTTTTCTTTAAAACACAAAACCGGAATTATGAACAAAGTGGCCGACGCTCTGAGTAGGCGGACGAACTTGTTGGTAATTGTGGAAGCTGAGGTCACGGGGTTTGAATTTCTAAAAGACCAGTATGCCTCTGACGAAGACTTCCAGCAGGTTTGGAATATGTGTTGTAATCATCAAGACGCAGGAGATTTTCTTATTCAAGATGGGTTCCTATTCAAAGCCAATAAGTTATGTATCCCTCAAGGTTCACTACGAGAAAAGATCATTAGAGAACTTCATGGAGGTGGGCTGAGTGGTCACCTAGGACGGGATAAAACAATAGCATCAGTCACTGATCGCTACTACTGGCCTCAATTGAAAAGGGATGTGGGGAAAATAGTTCAGCACTGCCGCATATGCCAAGGTTCCAAAGGACAGGTCCAAAACACTGGACTGTACACTCCTCTACCAGTTCCAGAGACGATTTGGGTAGATTTGTCAATGGATTTTGTACTTGGGCTACCGCGAACTCAGCGAGGAAAGGATTCCATCATGGTTGTAGTTGATCGATTTTCAAAAATGGCCCATTTTATCGCCTGTAAGCGAACCGCGGACGCAAGCTATGTAGCAGATTTATTTTTTCGAGAAGTGGTGCGCTTACATGGTGTCCCTAAGACTATCACCTCTGATCGGGACGTCAAATTCTTGAGCCATTTTTGGAGGACTTTATGGAAGAAGTTTGGCACTCAGTTGCAGTTTAGTAGTGCTTTTCATCCTCAAACGGATGGACAGACTGAAGTGGTAAATCGAACTTTGGGGAACATATTACGTTGTATCAGTGGGGAAAAACCTAAACGGTGGGACCTTGATCTTTCTCAAGCAGAATTTGCATATAACAGCATGGTCAATCGCTCAACGGGCAAGACTCCTTTCGAGATCGTCTATACCCAACAACCAAAACATGCTTTAGACCTGGTTAACTTACCAATTCTGCCAGAAGTGAGTAAAGCTGGAGAGAACTTGGCTGAAAGAATTCAACGAATTCACTCTGAAGTACAAACCAGTTTAGAAGTCGCTAACACAACTTACAAGACAGCCGCAGATCAGCATCGGCGCAAGAAAGAGTTCAACGAGGGAGATTTGGTGATGGCCTATCTGCGGAAGAATCGGTTTCCTGGAGTCCGAACTAAGCTACAGAAAAGGAAGTATGGTCCTTTTAGAGTCGAACAGAAGATTAATGATAATGCTTACATTTTGCAATTACCAGATGACTGGAATATTTCTAGCACATTTAATGTGTCTGATCTGTCGGAATATCATGAAGATAAGCCCCTTTATCCAGACAACTCGGGACGAGTTCTTTCCCAAGAAGAGGAGACTGATGTAGGACACAAAGAGAGAGACGTGGTGCAGACCACACTCTAATTCTATCAGGTCGAATAGGAGACAGAGTCTTTTCTTTCCTTTTTGTTTTAGTTTCAGTTTTCTTGTTTAGCAAGTAGTCAGTTTTAGAATTAGAAATATATCAAACTTATGTCAGGTAAGAATTAATCTTTGTTAAATTAGGAGTCCTAATTCTTAACAGATTATAGTTTATTCTTTTCTATTTAAGCAAGAGTCCAGAAAGGTTATGGTAATTTTTTTGATCATTATTAATAAAATCGTTCTTTTGAACAAACTATCTCTCGTGGATTCGAGAACCCTCTCGTGGATTCGAGAGTTACTAAGCTTCCGCTACGTCACAGTGTGTTGTGTTTATTTTTTTTTATCAAACTACTTTTTTTTTATATATATATTTCACAATTCATATATAATTATATATATATATAGTTTTATTTAAAAAAAAAAAATTAAGTGTGTATGTTTTAGTAAAAAGACATGAATTCCCTTTCAATCAAGAAATGAAACTTGATTCTTAGGATGGGTGGGGGGAATCAATTTCCCTTTCATTCAGGAATTAATTATTGATATATGTATGAGGTTCACAGAATTTAATTCCCGCAAATTTAGTAAACACATGATTTCAAAAATTAAGAACTTAATTCCCTTTCCCTATAATAATTCCCTGTTAGTAAACACGCTGTTAATGTAATAAAATGAAAATACACTAGTGGTGGTATGACTCTCATACCTACATTATAACTTTGTAGGTTTTGAGTTGTATCCCTAACTCCTCAAACTTTGAAATTATTATAATGGTTCTTAAAAAAATATGTAACAAATATGTAACTAGTTGATGTAGAAGTTGAGTTTGAGTCACGTCACACTCTCACAACCAGAATTATTTGTAATTGTAATTGTAATTTTGCTATTATTTTTTTGGGTGAAATTCATTTTCGTTCCTCTAGTTTGACCTAATAGCCAAACTGGTTTCCTAGTGTTCATAATTGTCTCGTTTAATCCTTATGTTACGATTTTCATTAAAAAATGAAATTTGACACGTATATAGGGTCAAATAACCTTGCTGCCCCTTAAAATGGATCATAATTCTTAAAGGACATTTTTACCCTCCATCTCTCTTTTTTAATTATTTTTTTATTTCCGTTAAAACAAAAAAATTCATTAAAAAAACTCATCTTCCATGCCCATACCAAAAAAAAAAAAAATCTTAAATAAATAAATTAAAAAAATAAAATCCTAACATCATCATCTTATTCTTCTATTCATCTTCAACATCAAATACAATTACCAAACCATAACAACTGCCACAAACCAAATCCACCGCCACCACCCACTGCAAAATCTCTCTCTCTCTCTCATTGCTCTCTCAACCAGACCACGAATCTTCTTTATCAGATCTTGTTGAAGCTCACCATCACCATCACTAAACACACACCAGTTAATTTTTTTTTTTTTGGTGAAATTGGACTGACATAAGGAGGAAAAACATCACAAAAGATCATATGCTGAAAAACACCTAGACAGTATCCATAAATATATAAATAAAGGAAAAAAGAAACAAAGGAATCCAAAAAACACAACAAAACAGAGGACGCAACCTCAAAAAGCCCAAAGGCACGCATGCCAAACAAGAATAAACAAAACTAGGAAAATTTAAAGGATTCTCTATCCATACAATAATTATCAACTAACCAAGAATAGAATGAAGGAGTGGAGGACCACTGTAAATCAGAAGGAACACCTAAAGTGTGCTTGGAGAGAGCATCCGCCACCTGGTTACCTTTTCTGAAGATGTAAGAAACCTGAAACTCCATATGCGAGATCTAAAAAATACAACGCTGCCAAGCTTGACGAACACGCTAGGTAACCTTATCGGACATATCAGAAAAAAGTTGAACCACATAAGAAGTGTCACTCTCGAGCCAGGTCCTATGCCAACCCAATTTCCATAACTTCCATGCATAATTGATTACTAAAGAAGCAGCATGGAGCTCAGCCTCAAGAGCAAAAACCTGACTAAAGGGGACCGTAAAACAAGATTTAACAAAAGATCTGCAAGTAAAAAAAAACCTCCCACAACTCAGCCACATCCGTGTTAACCTTGATCCACCCCGGAGCCGGAGGCGACTAGACAACACTTCTGATAACCGATTCATCACCATTCACTAACACCAGTTCATCATCATCATCATCAAACTAACACCATCTCTCTCTCTCTCTCTCTCTCTCTCTCTCTCTCACTTATCTCCTTATTGAATCTCTTTGTGAACCGAATCGCACCAGACCAGGGTCATACCCGGGTCGATGTGTTTCTCAGGTTCGCTCTAAACCCAAGATCTGGTACAGATCGAGCGTCTCAAACCCAGACCATACGATGTTTGTTCAATTAGTTTGGTTGTAGATCGAGAAAAAATAGAGGGAGACGGTTTGTGTTATGGTTTAGATTCGATGAGCGAGAAAGACGAGATGGAAGAGAATGGGTTTGATTTGGCCACCGGTTGTGGTTTGATTTGACCGGCATTTGGTGTTGGTTTGATTCGGTTGCCAGTTGTGGTTTTTGTGGGTTTGATAGTGATGGTGGTTTGATTTGTGTTGTGTTTTCCAATTTTGGCTGAGATTAACAAATAGGGTTTCGTGCAGTGGTGATAGTGGTGTCAATTTTTATTTGATTTGATTGTTGAAATAAGTTGTTTTAGTACATGAATTGTGCATGTTTCAAACGTTGTAAAAATATAACGATTTTAGAGATTTATTTTGGGTTAAATTATAGAATTGAATCTCCAATGAATTTTTTTTGAGTTTGTGTTTTTGGTTAGGCTAGGTTAGGTTTTGTGTGTAAAAGATAATGGTGAAAAATGATGATAACTGATGAGTGGTGGTGTTATTAAATCTGTTTTGTTTATTTATTTATTATTTATTTTAATTTTTTTATTTCGTGTTATTTTGTAAAACTGAGATGATGAGATGTGTGATGTTTGTTTTATTTATGCTTTATTAATCTTTAATTAAAAAGTCAATTTACGGTCTTGTCCTTCGTTAAAATGTTTCTAGAAGTAATTAGTATAAGTTATATTTTTATCCTCTTAATTCTGATGGAATCTTTGAAAACCCTAACAGAATAAGACAGTAAGGACCAAAATACAGATTTTTGGTAACTAGAGGGATCTGTCAACACAATACTAAAAATGGGGGGACAAGTTTGACAATTAGGAAAAACTAGAGGGATGAAATGAATTTCACCCTTATTTTTTTTTTATAAATAAAATAAAATAAAATAGATATGTGTTAAAAGTAGAATCTTTGAAAAAAATCAATGCATAGAATCTTTGAAACCAAATCTTAGTCAACTTTGCAGTGAATCCAATCCTATAATTACAATATTAACCGAGGTTAAAAAAAACACACACGCACACAGCGAAAGTCAAAGAGATCACAAGATTGCTCGATCGGGTTGACTTTGAGAATCCAAGAAACCAAATACAATGTGAGCCGTATGATGATCATCACAGAACCCCACAAAAGTGCACGTGCGTGTACCAACTCACCATATGCTGTCCTGGCAACTCGCACACAGATGACAGACTCATCACGTGCGACGTTGATGTGTGGCAGTGATTTGAGAGAGGTAGTAGGTCCCACTGCTATTATTTTTCTTTTTTGGATATAAAAGACAAGAAAACAAAACGGCCCGTTTTTTTCTTCTTCTATTATCATTTCAACGTTTCGTTTTTTTTTTTTTTTGCTCTATTACATGTGGTGGGTCCCAAATGAGGAACAGAAGCTTTATGTCATGTTTTTTTTTGTTGATGAATTGTCTATTTTATTCTACTACTAATCTTGTATTGTAGTAGTAGTAGTAAGTAGAAAATTAAAAAAATAGATTTAGATTTGGATTTCTCTTTTTATTTTTATTTTTACTTTTACTATTTCCACTCCTATTAATATAAATAGAGCAAAATACTTTGAAAACTTTTAGAAAATAAAAAAAATTGATTTATATTTGGATTTCTCTTTTTATTTTTATTTTTCTTTTTACTATTTCCACTCCTATTAACACTTTGAAAACTTTTATATCATTCACACCTACATTATTTATAAGGATTTATAAGATTGTTGGTCGATTCATGATTTCATGTCCCGTCATAAAATTTGAAATTTTAAATAAACCGGACATCATACGACCATAATTTCGAATGTTGGAATATAAATATACATGTAAAGATTGATTTTATAAGGACAAATTTACATATAATCAGAAAGAAATTGAGATTGTATTATAAATTATATTGTAATACTGATATATAGTTTTAAAGAATATGATTGAATATGTTCTATTGTTTTGAAATTTAAAAACCTTGTACATGCTATTGTTTTGAAATTTCATTAGTGTTATTTAGTTTTAAGAAATTCCAAAATTTTATCTAGATATTTCTATCATCTAATGATATTAGGCTTCTTGACCTAAATTCCATCTATTTCTTTTCAATGCCATTTCTCCAAAAAAATTATGATCAAATTATTTTTATTTATTTTTGAAGCTGATCAAATTATTTTTCATTTTTCAAAATTGATATATAAATGAGAGACTTTAGGGGGTGGTATAGCATTTTTCCAATTATGTCTCGTGATTTCCATATCAAAAAAGAAAAAGAAAAAAGAAGCCAGTTTGGATGCTAAAATTGAACAAAAACCCAATTTTCTCTGCTGAAAAAAGATTCCAAAATTTCCTTCCACTTTGTTGTATTTTATTTGGTAATTAACGAAGAACAATAATGCCCTCTAATTAAAGAGCGTGTTTCCTCACTTACATATACATTACCAAACACAAGTTCTCCTGAGTCTTGAGATAGAGAAAATCTTCGGAGCACTATTTTTATTAAGGGCGGAATAAAAAATCTTTGTCCAGAGAGGTCATTACATTAAAATAAAAGATTTAGGGGCTAAATTCGAAAAGTGATGAAATTTAGTTGTAAATTTGTATTTCTTTTAAAGAATTTTTTGTTGGCAAATTGAAGAGGTCCATCTACGGTTGAGTGGTGCATACGACTATTGAAGATGTGACTCATGTGTATTATATACCTTGTTTTTCTTGTCATACATATCGCATCTTCTGTAGTCAGGTGCACCACTTAGCTATTTATTATTTTCTTATCGAGATATTGCAAATTGCAATTAGGAAAACATAATTAAATAGCAATTCTGAAATGAAATTATATAGTCCTCTAATGATGTATTTTTCATATTGTCGGTGCTCACTACAATACAAGTGTTAACAAAATTTATATATTTAATTTTTTCAAAAATTTATATATAAATATATATATTTATATATATATATATATATATATATATATATATATGTATTTGATAGAAAAAACGATAGAAAAAACGATAAGGCAAAGTCCAGACTCCAGAGAAGTACTGTCTAATGTTATTATAATTTTGTGAAATGGTACTATCTATATCAATTATTTCTAGCAAAATGATCAATCTCATGACAAAAAATTGCAGACAAAAGAAATTAATTAGAATTCAAAATCAAAAGTTGGTACTTGAACCAAAACTTTCTCACCTTGCGCCTGATCATGATGACCACTAACATGGATAGCAGTTGAATCAGTGCTGCTAGAACCGGCTTGAGAATTAGAACCCACTGGGAGGTTTTCCGGTAAGGCGGCGGGGATGTTTCTGGTGTCCCCTTCGTTGGAAGAGGGTCGCACTACAAGTGTCCCTTGGTTGTATAGAGTGCTCAATTGATGAAAATAAGGGCATGTCCTAGAGTCAAGTGACCTCTTCTTGCTGACATTGTCTTTGGTTTTTCTAAAGTACTTGTTTATGTTCTCCCATTTCTCTTTGCATCTCTTTGAACTCCTCTTGTAACCCAATTGTGACATCCCTTGTGAGATTCTCTCCCAAAGTGGAATCTTATTTGCTTGTCCTTCCTTGTCTTGTTGATCACCATTGTTGTTGTTGTGTAGACTGCACCTCATGTTTATCAATGCAAACACTTCATCTCTTGGCCATCTCTTGCCAGTATCATGATGATCATCATTGGATAATATTACTGCTGAAGTAGTAGTAGTGGTGGTGGGTGGTGATAATGGTGATTTTTTGATCATCTGGGTGGGATCAGAATTAGGGTTTTGGGAAATGGGTGGTTTTGGATTTTGTTGATGATCATCATCATCAAGATTTGAACTAGGGTTTTGTACTTGATGATCATTAGGGTTGTTTTGTGCAATAATTGGTACCTTATCAACAGGACTTTCTTCACTACTTCTTCTATTTTGATGATGATGATGATGATGATGATGATCAGAATTATTAGAAGTAGTACTATTAGAAGTACCACTTGATGAAGATGTTGATGATGTAGTAGTAGTAGTAGTGAGGCTTTTCAAGAACTTGGTAATTGTAGCTTGTCTATCACTAACAATGGCTTGTTCATGAGCCCTAATTTCAAGCTGCTTGTTAATCTTATCCATCTCCAATTTCTTCCAAGCTTCTTCTCTAGCAAATTTCTCCTCATCTCTCTTCACCAGATCTTCAACAAGCTTCTCATGCATCTCCTCTTGTTGAACCATCATCTTCTTCACAATATCTTCACAAAACCCCTTCAACATCTCAAACTCCTCCTCTTCCTCCTCCTCCTCCTTCTTCTGCTGCACCCTTTTCCTCTTCTTCTTGATCTCAGTACCCTTTTGATCTTTTTTATTTGAATCTAATTTCAATCCATCCACCACCAACAAATTCTTGTCCTGTTGTTCCTGTTCCTGTTCCTGTTCTTCTGTTGGTTTAATTTCCAACTTTTTGATATTTTCATGATGATGATGATCATGTGGGTTTTGTCCATGATTAATGTTGCTATAAAAATCTTCAAATTCATTGAAAAACCTGCGGTGGCTGCTGATCTTGTTGTAATTAATGTTGCTCAAGTACCTGATCTCTTCTTCTTCAAACTTCTCCTTGCATTTCTCTGCACTCCTCTTGTATCCAACCTCTTCAAGCTTCCTGCAACACAACAAACACAATAGATATAATAATTAATAATAAATGATAATAAAACCAAGACCACAAACAAATTCTGTACACATAGCAGCATTTATTCTCTCTCTCTCTCTCTCTCTCTCTCTCTCTCTCTCTCTCTCTCTCTCTCTCTCTTCAAAATTATAATCAACATTGAAGATCCCAATTGAATTAATTGCTCGAGTGCTACTACAGTTTCATGAAGCAAAATTACTCATGCATTGTTACAATATTATATAGAAATATATAACCCTAATTTTTGGATTTGAATTAAGAAAGCAAGAAAAATGAAAGAAGAACATACAAATTACTTAATTACCTTGAAACATGTGCCCAAGTGGATTCTGGGAACCAATTATCCAAGCTAGATCTGATCCTCAACAGTGCAAGAACTTCATCATTAGACCAATTAGCTGCTGCTGCTGCTGCTGATGATGATGAATTGCTATCCAAATTGTTACTCATATTGCTAACCACCACCAATCTATCACTCTCTTGTTGTTTCAGATGATCTTCACTGCTTTTCTGGGGTTGTGATTGCTGGTTGTGGGAAAATGGGTGCAATAAAAAGCTATTAGGTTGTTGTTGCACTTGTACTTGATGAAGAGGTAGTAGCTGTACTTGCACTTGTGGAGAAGAAATATTTGTATCAGTGATGAATAATTGATCAAAATTTGGGAAAATAGTGTTGTTGGTGGATGGATTTGATGAAGAGCCATGATGATGGTGGTGGTGGTGAAGAGAAGATGGTGATGAGAAAGAGGGAGATGGGAGAGGAAGTGTTGTTGTTCTTGATGAAGCTATGAATTGGTGCAACTGCTCTGGTACTCCATCAAACATTTTTTCTTGTTCTTTCTTTCTATATTGCCTCTCTCTCTCAAGATGGAAAAACAAAATGATACAATTAAGCAACACTGCAAAACTATTCAATTTCTCTCTCTCTCATGCATTTATCAAGGAGTTTGTCTTATCATTGAAGAGATAGTAGAAATTCAATTCACTGAATTCACTACTAGCTATTTTCTAATATAGAATATATATGACATGGGTATCTGTAAAATATCAGGATAACAGTTTCATTGAAACAGACGTATCATGTTATCTGTATATAAATATTTTTATTAGAAGAATGTATAAATAATGTGATATACATAAACATTATTGGATTGTGTGCTTCTCACTCGCCTTGACCTAAAGTAGAGCAAGGTTATTTACGACTTTTAAAAAATGATACTTTAGAATCTTTGGTTACAATGAAATATAAAAGTATTTTTATCGAAAGGACGTAAGAATGATACGATATTAGTATTTACGTTTTTGATTGGATCATGCATCTCACTTGCCATGACTGAGAGTGGGGAAAAAGGCATCTATAACTTTCCAAGAAAATGACACTAAATCTTTTTTAATTTGTTTTTATTTATTTATAAATTTGTTGATGTTAGAATCCAATGCAAGCAGCAGCTGATGGTGATGATGGTGCAATTAACGGCAATGGAGGCAATGGAGATGGCAGGACACGTGAAGACATGCAGAGACTGGGACCAATTATTTAAGGAAGCAGAGAAGAGAGAGAGAGAGAGAGAGAGAGAGAGAGAGAGGAGGAGGAGGAATTTTCACATGCTTATGGGGGCTACAGTAAGTATTGTACAACCCCCTCTTTGATGATCAATTCGGGTTATTGGGCCCACTTCACACAGCACTATCCATTTGGGGATGGATCATCATGATCGTGTTAAATTATATGAAATTATTGTTGGGTATTTTCAGAGGCTACAGTCTCCACACTCCTGGAGTGGATTTAGCAAAAAGAATACTTCCATTAACCATCATCAACTCCTCCGATTCATAGTTTTATTTATTTATTTATTTATTTATATTTTTTCGGGTTATTTATATTTTAGTCCCTCTGGTTTCCATTAATCTGGGTTTGTTCCACAGTTTTTTGGAATTACTCACTTTAGTCCTTCCGTTAGGAATTCTGTTAAAACAAACGGACTGACATTGTCAGAGGGTACAATGACCGAACTACCCTTAATCAAGGTTTCTATTTAAGGGCAGTATGATAATTTCATATTTAATTAAATAAAAAATGAAAAAACAAAAACAAATTAAATTTAAAATTAAAATATATAAAAAAACTAATTAATAATAATAATAATTATTATTTGAATATTTTTTTAAAAATATTAAAATAATTAATATTACAATTTATGTTTTATATTAAAAAACATCGAACATCAAACATCAAACCATAAAACAAAAACCATTTAAAAAAAAAAAAAACTTAAAACATCTTTAAAAAAAAACCATAAAACATTAAAAAATAAATAAATCAAACCACATAAAAAAAAATTCCAATCTGTCTCACATACGACTACTGTCTCTCTCACTACATTTGAACCGGATCTGGGTTCGATTTAAAATCGACCACCAACCCCAAACGAAACCCAAATCGTCGCCGATCGAAACCTAAATCCAAATCGAAGTCAACCAAACCATCTCTTCTCGTCGCCGCTCCTCTCAACCATATCTCTCTCCACCGATCGATGCCGAGTTTACTCAAGACTCACTTGGACTTGAGTTTCGAAAGACTGGGTTGAGTTACCAAGTTAAGCAGTTTGTTACGCCAAAAGTGTTCAGTTGTGGGGATCGATTTCAAATTGATTCGTTTGATTTTGTTTGTTTGTTTTGTTTTGTTTTGTTTTTTTATTATTGAGTTTGAGATTTGTTATTTTGGGGGATGTGTTTGATGATGGTGGATGCGTTTGACGACGATTGTGGCATTTGCGGCGACGGTGGCAGCCAGTGGAAGGTTTGAGGATTTCGATTTTGTGGAGATGTTTGATTTTGGTCTCGTTTGATTTTTGTGTTGTTTGTTTTTGGTGTTTGATTTTGGAGAATGATGATGATGATAATGGATGGCGATGGCAGTGGTGGTGGAGGAGAGGGATGAGTGATTTTGGTGATAAGAGAAATCTGGGTTTCTGATTAAAGATTTTGATTGTTGTTGTTTGGTATTTACCAATCTTTGGTTTGATTTTCTTGAGGATTTGTGTGATTAATTCTGGGTTCTTTGAAGTTTGAATGTGTTGATGAATATTTCTGGAAAAGTTGAATAAAGTCTTGAAGAAATTGATTGAAGAATATTTTTGGAAAAGTTAAAATTTGTTTTTAAAATTTGTTTTATTTTTAATCTATGTTTTTAAAATTAAATAAAAAATAATAAAAGATATCTCCACCATCCATCTCAAAGATGGACGGTGGAGATACATCTTTTTTTTTTTTTTTTTTCAATTATGATTTTTTATTTTCTTTTTCTTAATATATATTTTATTTAATAAATTTATTTATTTATTAATTTAGATGCATTTAATATATGTATTATTATTTTTTTAATTTTTTAATTTCTGTTTTTAAAGTGTAATTAAAAAAATTTAAATTCTATTTTTGTTTTTTAATTATTTTAATATATTTTTTTAATTTTTAAAAAATTTACATTATTAAATACCATTTTTACTCTTGTTTATGAAAAGTTTCTAGAAGCTTTTATCTCATTTCCCATATTGCCCTTATTGATCTAACAGAAGTCAATGAAATTCTAACGGAATTGGACGGTAGGGACTGGAATATGTATTGTCAGAGAACTAATGGACTAAATTAGTAATTCTAAAAACCAGTGGACCAAACCTGGATTAACGCAAACTAGAGGGACTAAAATCTAAATAATCCATTTTTTAAAATTTATTTTTCATAGTAAATTTACTTCGATTATATTCAAGTAGGGCCGGGCATGGTTTGGTATAGTCTGATTTCGGCTAGAACTAGACCAAACTAAGAATTTCGATTCTAAGAAAAATACGATCAGTTTGGATTGATCAATCCTATCTTAGTCAGACCAAATTAAATTCGATTGGATTTGATTTGGGCTTTTGAATTTGATTATACAATTTAAACGATACCAAACAATAGGGTCATTGTTTTAAAAAAATATATATGAGGTTTGATAAGTAAATATAATTTGTATCACATTTACTGCTTTAAAGGAAAATATTGAGTGTGACATGTAGCTAGTAACATAGAATGTTTGTCTTAAACGTATTCGGTTTACAGTTTGATGAATTTGAACCATAAACCTGACCACACCATTAATTTATTATAGGATTTTTTGTTGAGTCCTATGTTCAAGAGTAATATATACCAGATTGTTCAAAAAAATTTGTCTAAATTATATGACATTGTATCGTGAAAATGATGTGGTGAGTAATGTATTAGTTACGATTCATATACCACGTCATTAAGCCATGAATTTGAACAAAGTTTTGAGTTATTCGGCACCACCCTATGGTAACGCTTACTAATAAGAAATTCTAATAACAAAAAGAATAACTTAATTCATGATTTTTGATTATAGTGTTTATTAAAAATCGGTTGAAAATCAAGTTATTCGGGTCCAACACACAAATTAATAATTAAATTATCGCCGGAAATAGAACTTAATTCCTCCCTTTCAAGTCCCACCAACCGACCAAATGATTCTTGATTCCATTTTATTTTCAATCTCGTTTACTAAATGTGTCATATATTCTTTATTATGATATGTAACCACCCTATTTGTTTTAAGGAGCTTGAATTTAAGATATTATATTGAATGAGTGCATTTACAACCAAACTAAGCCACGTTGGTTGGTGATCGGTCAAGACCCATTTAGATCGTGGAAACTTTGTTTAAGACAAAACTTATTATTATTATTTTTTAAAATTGGCCCAATTCAAGAAGTTGGACTTCAAAATTGAGCCTGATCTTGGGCTTGACCCCATAACCCATTTGACTTTTTCCAACCAAACCAACAAAACATAACAAAAAAAACTTACGAGACTCTTGAATGCCAATTACCAAGTCAAACCAAGTAAATATTCATAATACGTCCCGTATAAAATATAAATATATAAATATCATATCAATAAATCAATAATAGAGTTTAGCTTCCGTACATTTTTACTATTGAATCTCTTATAAGGGATCCCTTATTTTAATTTCGTTAAGGACCACCCATAAACCACATCGGTTTGAATGAATTTTGAATTGAATTTTTTTGTTAATGATAAGTTCATTAAAAACTACATATGAATAAAATTTGAAATTTTTTTAAGTACTTCAAATATTTTTACCGATTTTCTTAAATATGAAGGTATTGGAAAAATAAACGAAATATAGGAAATTCATAAAAAATAGTTTTAGTGTTTGAAAAATTCTCAAATTTTATTTATACGTAGATTTCATTGAACTTATCATTCATACAAAATTTCAGATCAAAATTCATTCAAATTGATATGATTTCATAGTGATCCTTACCGAAATTAAAATGAGAGATCCCTTATAAGAGACCCACTCTATATATATATATATATACACTCAAATTTTTTATTATTAGTTCGTTCTGATAGTAAATATATCAAGGCGAAGAATGTAAATCACTAGATTTACATACTTTTGACTCAAAGTGTATACACTTATCAAAACTTTTCCATAATCTATGGTCCACATTCTTCATCCTGATATATTTATTGTTATGACGAACTAACAATATAAAGACTTTATATTTATATATTTCATATGCAATACAACAACTCAAACCTGCAGTATTAAAATAAATAAGTGTTTTTTTTTTTTTTTTTTTTTTACCGAGTCATATTGGGAGATGTCACCCTCTGATTTATTAAGTAAAAACAACTCACTTGCTCCGTCACTCTCTAATTTTTTAGAGTAATACTAGACGTCTCAATTTTTTTCCCAACTTCTGTCCTAAATGATGTGGCTTGTGAGGTGTTATCATCTTATAAATCATAAAATTATATAGTAACTGATATGATGTTAACACCTCACGTGCTACATCATTTGGGATATAATTTGAGACATCCAGCATTACTCAATTTTTTAATAATCAGATTTTTGAACTTTTTTTTTATTATTTTTATTATTTTATTTTTTATTTATAAGTTGTATTATAATATTTTGAGAATATGACGATATTTTCGTTATTTCCGCCCATAAATTTTGACCCAGTATTTAAACCGAAACAAATATTTAGTCCAAAAACCCAAAACATGAAAACATTTCCTTAAACCCTACAAACAACAAAGCAAACAAAACCCCTGACTTTTTTTTTTTTTTTTTTGGTTTCTTTGAAAAATCTTCGATGGCACACTCCGCCTCCAATAACGAAGACCAAAAATACCGGCAATACCACCCCTACCAGCAATTCGACATCCCCGTCCAGTCCCTCTACAATCTCCCCATCTCCCCAGAGTACCTCTTCCACGAAGAGTCCCTCAACTCCCGCCGATCATGGGGCGAGAACCTCCAATACTACACCGGAACCGGCTACCTCTCCGGTGCCGTTTTGGGAGCCGTCAGAGGCTCCGTTCAGGGCCTCCGTCAGGCTGAGTCCTCCGACACCCTCAAGCTCCGGATCAACCGTGTCCTCAATTCTGGTGGGCATGCGGGTCGCCGGTGGGGAAACTCGTTGGGTGTTCTTGGGTTGATCTTCGCTGGGCTGGAGAGCGGGTTGGTGTATTTGAGAGACTCTGATGATTTGTTGAACACTGCTGTGGCTGGGCTTGGTACTGGGGCGATTTATCGAGCAGCTGGAGGACTGCGATCCGCTGCCATTGCTGGAGCTATTGGTGGAGTGGCGGCTGCTGCCGCGGTGGCTGGGAAGCAGGCTGTGAAGAGATATGTCCCCATATGAAGTGAGAAAATTTGGGGTTTAAAGAGGGTTTTAGTTGATTTCATGCTACTGGGTAGTATTTACTAATGGTAATGTTTTATACTGAAATTTGTCGACTTTATGTTTTTGTTATAGATATGTAATACTTTTGTTTCGAGTTGTTTTGTTGATAGGTTGTTTTTTTTACTTTCTAGTTTCCGATGGATCGTTGAATTGAGTTATTTATTAATAGTCGGGATATTATGTTATGTGACTATCTATTAATCTTACAATGTATATTCTAATTGCTGCTCTTGCCTTGAATTTGCTTGATTTTCGTCTTAATTTGGCATGCGATTGTGATTGATTTTCTGTCAAACAGGTGTGGTTAAGTTGTATAGTATTTGAGTATCTTTTTTGAGATATAATGAAAATGTTCTTGTTGAGAATGGATGGAAATTCAAGAATTCATGAATCAATGGTGCAGGGAATAGTGCGTGACTGTGCTAGTCATCCTGTATCAATCAATTTGATTCATCGGTTATTAGTCAAAACTTCCATATAATAACTCTGGAAATTTGTTTAGCAGTGAATTCTTGGAGCTTGTGATTATATTTAATAGTAAATCCTTGATGCTCCTTGTGATCTCTCTGCATTTTGCGTCACCACTTCTATTCTTTTGTGGCAGCTTCCTCGTTCGTATCAAATATCAGTGGTTTGGATAAGCAATACAGGGTGTGTGTGTCTTTTTAATAGATTCAAATGATTTTCATTGTTTAGTTGTGATACAGTCTTTTCATGGAGTCTTTACCTGATTAGACAGAGGTTTGCAGTCCTAAAAGTCGCATGATTAGGATTTTCTTTCCCTGGTCTTAAATTTGGAACTTTAGAGATTTTATTGAGTCGGTTTATTGAAATGTTGCGGATGTGGCTCTATGAATTTTCTTAACGTGAGCATGGTTGGCACTCATGTTCCTGTAAGGTGGGTGCCTATTAGCAGAACTAGTAGAGCATATGGGAGGTGATTTTAGAAGTATAATAATCAAGCTTACCATGAAGATTTTATAAGTACTTCAAGCACTATTTTACTAAGAAACTTCTGGCTGTCTTAAGAGTATTTTGTGGATTGGGCTGGGGATCATCATTGAAGATATATGAGTCAAATAGAGCGAGGACTTGTTAATAATATTAGTCGATTGAGAAGAACAGAATCTTTGTTCGATCATTGCTACGTTAAAGCGAAAATGAGACAAATTTAGTAGTAGTCACTAGTCAGTGATTGAATAAAATCATTGTTTCTTAGAAATTGATTTCAGTATGCCGATTTGAGTTCTCCTTCCATTGTGATGTACAATTGGTTGTATGTTTTACTTTTCTCCAAATATTATAAATGATTAGATGTGTTCGATAACTCTAGCTTTGCTATATATTTTTTCATATCGACTTATACCTTGTAAATTGGTATATCAGGCAATGATAGACTTGTTTTCCTGTTTGTTTTCTTGGATCATGTGTTGTTTTTCCAATTGATTCCCGTAGACGTTGTAGAATTTTGTATATTGAGAATACATATGACAAAAGGGTTGGTGTTATCCTTGTGTTCTGATAGAGACCTGTGGAGATATTGATTTAGGTTGAGTTTGGCGGGAGTCGTGTATTCTGTAAAACGGGGAACTGACATCATGGTATTTTTACATATTTGAGTGTTGGTTTCATGAATTCAAGTAAAGTTGAGGTGGGAACTCACCAATTCAAGTCTTTATGCTTGCAATTCTTAGCATAGTTTTGATATGTTCTCTTTTCTTCTCTACTTTCTGAAAATTTCCACTTCGTTCACTTCCATGAGATCATTGTTTCAAGTTTCGACATGTCCACATGGTGAAATTCCATTTATTTACAGATGTTTTGTTATGTTCTTGATAATTATTAAGTATACCCGTTTGATTGTGATTCACAAAACTTGTATTAAATTATACAAATGTAGTATTCAACTTCACGTATACGTTCTCATAAAGAGACTTTTTGTTGTGCAATTAAAACAACTTTACATTAGCTCAAGTGATTGTGTACTTCCCTTTCACATATGTGATAAGGGTTCGAGTCTTTAATTTGTTTATAAAATCAAAAAGTGAGGGGAGACCCCTTTCATGTAATAGGAGTTACTTTTCGGGCCATGATGGTTGATCTCAGCAAGTCCTGATAGACTCATGATCCGACTGGTGTCAAACTTCAACCCAATATGTGCTGTGGAGATCACATTCTATATTTTTTTGACTGAAGTTTAGGTGGTTTAACGATAAACCTCATATACATATCAATGAGTTTTTGGATTCTATCATATCCTAATCCAACTCCAAACTAAATAAAATTACGTTGAAATAAATCTAAAGGGATCACTAAACTATATTTAATAAAATAAATAGGTTAAATAATAGAGACCTTCTACTGCGTACGTGAATCCCGAACCTGATAATTTTGTATTAAATGAAATATTTAATCAGTAATCACCTACTATGTTTAACTACAAAGGCAGCTTAAAAAATTTGATATTGTAATTAACTAATTTTAAAATCCATCAAATTCTATGCTTAACAAAAATCTGCTAAGTCAATAATATTTTTGAATACATTGTTGTGCTTACAGTTTTCTAATTGAATTTATCTGTTAATTTGTGGTGTTTGAGTTATTAATGTTGTTCTGTGTGCAGGTTTTGCTTGGAGTTCCATTGAAATCGAAGAACAAAGAAGAATACAGAACATATTCTAGACCAGCAGGCAACTCCAAAACGGTGCCGCTTAGGGAATTAAAATGAACTACGTACTAATAGGCAACCAAAACAGATCTGAATGCACTTGTAAGCTTACGATTAAATGCATCTAGATTTTAATGGAATTTTAACAAATCTGAATTGAATACATCAAGTCTTTTATAGATTCTTTACGGATCTGAATTAAATACGTATAGATGTATTTGAATTTTTTAAAAGTCTGAATTACATACACCTGGATTTTAATGAAATTTTATCAAATCTGAATTGAATATACTCGGTCCTTTATAGATTCTTTACAAATCTGAATTGAATATACCCTCATACTTTTAAAATCTTTTAAATTCTAACCAATTCTACATTGGATACACCGGATTTTAAAATCTATCAAATTCCATCGCTTAACCAAAATCTGTAAAGTCAATGACTTTTTAAATCCACCTAGATTTATTTGGATTTCTCTATTTTCTCTTCTCTTTGGTTCTTTGATTTTGTATCTAGTAATTCAAATGATATCAAAGCATAATATCATGGAAGAAAGTTTAATCTCATCCATGAGTCTCACACGTTTCCAGAAAATCTGATTTGCATCGCTTTCTTTCGATTGAATTTGGTATTTGTCTTTCTCTCTCCTTCGTTCTATTACTTTGTTTTCTTTGACTTGTATACAAAGTCACGTCCTATTTCACGTTTTCGTTTCCGAGTAAACTCCCTATACTTGGGATATTATAGTTATTATATTCATTAAAGATATAATAGATTTTTTCTTGTTTATGCTTGTAACCCTATAAATATTTTTTCTTAGGTTTTAATTTGTACCCTCGTATTCTTTTTATCTAATGAAACCCTAAACATCCTTCCTCTCTAATCTCTCTTCTCTTTGATTCTTTGATTATGCATTGAGTCACAAGATTAACAAGCACAATAGAGTATCTTCCGCAAGATATAATATCGAGGCTGCCCGTGACATCTTTATTGCAATCCAAGCGCGTATGCAAAGCTTGGCACAATTTAGTCCGCGACCCTCTTCTTGTTTGTATGCATTTTTCCCGCGCAAAGGAACCATATCTCATCTTACATTGTAATGATCCCATCAAAAACCAGCTTTACTCACTAGAGCTCTCAGATCTTAGCAAAGATGATCATATGGTGAACAAAATCCGTGTGCCTGTGTTGCCCGAATTTCAGGTTGTAGGGTCATGTAAAGGCTTGCTATGCTTACGTGATTTGTAATTTTGTATGATAAAAATGTACTCTATGTGTACAATCCTTTTTCAAGGGACTACATAGAGCTGCCAAAATCCAAACAGTCACGTTTTCAAAATTCAGTGTTCGGATTTGGTTTCAATCAAACAACAAACAAGTACAAGGTGATTCAGGTTGTGTATAATTGGAAACATCGACATTGACTTTGTAGAGGTCTTATTAGACCCTTGTTGCCTGTTCAAGTAGAGGTTCGAATTCTCACTCTAGGCAGCCCTGCATGGAGAAATCTTGGGAAACTACCTCGCCGTATAATTCGTGAGGGATCATCGCAGGTTCTGGTCTGTGGAAGAATTCATTGGCATACTTGGTCAAAATTATGTTCCTCGATCACTGGCAATTTTGAAGATGAGCAATTCTGAGGATTTCGTTGATGTTGCCCGATAATCTTCTTTGATTTTGAAGATGAGCAATTCCGAGAAATTGCAACACCTGGTTGTGGTGACTTGTTAGACAAGATTCATTTTCATCTAATGGATTTAGGAGGCTGTGTTTCTGCTGCGGTCTTTAACGATTATGAGCAAATTGAGATATGGATTACGAAGGACTACGATGTGAAAGAATCCTGAATCAAGGAATTCAACATTGGAAATCATGTGCCAAGAAGCTTGGAAGAAGAAGAAAAAGAAGCTGATCATAAAAGCTCATTCGATCATGTTTTAGGCCTCTTGTTACAGTACAAATGCAGAGCTCTGGTTACTTACAATAAAAAAGATGGAACATTTAAAGAATTAACTTTTCCAGGATTGCCAAACTGGTTTGAAGCTGTTGTTCTTGAGGGTAGTTTCGATTGGATCGACACTCTCGTTAATGATTCATAAAAGTCTTAGCCAGTTTGTTCATTTTTTGCTTTTCTACAGTCACTCCAACTTGAAAGTTTGTAAATTGAGAAGTTGTCGATATGCTTCTTACAAGTTTAGTGTTTGTAATCAATTATGTGAAATCCAGCTGTTTACATTCATGCTCTAATATCTAGCATAATTTTTTCGAAGGGATGCCGGAGTTGAAAGTTTTACATTTGATTGGAATGAATTCATTGTAACTACCTACATCACTTCGGCTCCTTATAAACCTTCGAAAAATGTTGTGTCTATCTGCTTGCATGTTGGATGACATAGCGATCATTGGAGAGACTTGAGTTTCCAATTGTGATATCGAGCAGTTGCCTGAAGAAATAGGTCGATTGACTCTCTTTAAGGTTGCTAGATTTGAGCAATTGCCTCAAACTTAGAGTCATTCCACCGAATATCATATCGAGCTTAACCCAATTAGAAGCACTGTATACCGGTATCACCCCGTATACAGTGGGAGGTTGGGGGACTCAACATGGAAATAAGAAGTAATGCTAGCCTAGACGAGTTGAAGCATTTGTCTCATCTGGACGCTTTGGAGAGTTGAAGTATTTGCGAGTGAAGAACGTACAATCCTTATTTTCGATGCATTGTCTCGCATTGTAGACACGAAACAATAGGTATCTTGTGTTGCTGCCTTCCCTCTCTTGGAGTCATTTATTCTTAAAAGTTAAAAACTTGATCAACCTGGAGAAGATATGTAGTGGTGGAGGACTCACATCAGACTCTTTTTGCAAATTGAGAATCATCAAAGTGAAAAACTGTGATAAACTGAAGAATGTTTTATGCTTATACATTGCCAGAGGCCTAGTACAACTTGAAAGAATCGAAATCATCGAATGCAAGAACATGGAAGAGATTTTTGCTACTGAGAGAGAAGATGATGATAGGATTCATTTCAGTCAATTACGCTACATGACTCTTAAGGTCTCTACGGCAACTCCAAAACGTTTCTGCTTATTTGAAAAGAGTCAGAAGAAGCTTTTGGCAGCTGATACAAGGACCAGAGAAATCATTTCGGAGGACGAACTTGATATTACGACACCACTTTTCAACAAGCAGGTTGGTTTATCAATAACCTTGTTCATGTCACACACACACTCTCTCATTACAAAACTTGGGGGTTGACACAGACTTGAATTGTTACTCTTTTACAGTGCATTTAACAGATGCAATGTCAATGTATAATCGATAAATTAATGAATTCTATGGATAGGTTGGGTTCCAAAACTTGGAGGTCTTGGCACTATCTACAGTTGGTGTTGTAAACATTGGCAAAATCAACTTGCAGCAACTTCTGCTTGCGTTCAAAATTTAACACGCTTGATCGTTGAGGGCTGCTACAACTTAAGGAATCTATTTTCATCTTCCACAATCGGAAGCTTTGTGCATCTCCAACACCTTGAGATATACAAGTGTAGAGTCTTGGAAGAGATCATAACAGTCATTGATGAAGAGTTGAGGGAAGAAGAAAGGAAAGATTATGTGACGTTCCCTCGAATAACTTACCTGAAGATAGAAGATCTTCGGGAAACTATATCGAAATTCCATCATTGAAACAACTGGTGATAGGGAAATGCCCGAAAATGGCTTGCCATTCATTTTCGATGATAAGGTAGACTATCTATGCTAGTTTTTTGGTCCTTTAAGAAGTTTATGTATTTTTCCAATTATTTTCTGTTTCTCAATGGCATCAATGCTGCTGCAGGTTGCATTCCCTAGTTTAGAGAAAATAAGAATTTTCGACATGGATAACTTGGAAACGATATGGCACAGTAGACTTGCTGAGCATTCCTTTTGCAAACTAAAATCCATGGAAGTTAAAGACTGCCGGGAGCTATTGACTGTTTTTCCATCAAACATGTGTATACGATTCTTGAGACTGGAATCATTGAAGGTCAGAAATTGTGGTTCAGTACTAGAAATATTTGATCTCCAGAGGCTAAATTTTGAAGAAACACATTCCATAGTAGCAACCCAATTGAGAGAAGTGGATATTTTTAATCTATCAAAATTGGAGCACATGTGGAATAAGGATCCCCAAGGACTGTTGTACTTTCAAGAATTGCTTGTGATGAAAGTTACGTATTGTGGGAGTCTGAAAAATGTCTTTCCAACATCTGTTGCTAGGAGTCTTTTGAAACTCGAAAAACTTGAGATAACTAGATGTAATGGAGTGAAGGAAATTGTCGCAAAGGAAGGAGTGGAAGAAGCAGCTGCTAGATTTCTTTTTCCGCAAGTAACATCACTGATGCTCGCTTACCTCCCAGAACTTAGAACTTTCTATCCCGAAATACGTAGCTTAGAATGGCCGGTCTTACAATCATTGAAGCTACCTGATTGTAACAAAGTAGAGATATTCACTTCAGAATTTCTTAGCTTCCATGAAACGTCTAACGATGAGGAAGGCCAACTTGATATCTCAGCGCCACAACCGCTCTTTACGGTCAAAAAGGTATGACATCCATTTCTTAGCTTCTATGGAAGTAACATCCATTCCCTAAAAGTTTGTCACAGCTCACAAAAATTAATGTAAGTGGATTTGAAATTTGTTGTGTACATAAAAAGGGTACAAAAGTAACATTTCTATTCAGTTTCTTATTTCATCTTTATATGTTGTGATGATTTATATATCTCCATTGCACTTAGGAATGACAATACTGGTTGGCGGGTCGTGTTTGGGTCAACACGAACACAATACGATTATTAATTGGGTCAGAACCCCTTAAACATCGACCACGACACGTCTGATATAACACGTGCTTTCCGCATAAAATTTGCATATGTGCAAGGTCAGTTGGTAACTACAGGTGTTTTTGACTTTTATGAATAATTGAATTCCAATCTTTTTTCACATTGTTGTTTCTGTTTCGGTGATTGAAACTTTTTCTAAGTAATGATCAAAACAGAAGCTAATTTTTTTTAAAGAATTTTTGTTATGGAACATTTGCATAAAAACTGTTTTCAGATTCGGAATTTTAGTGATTTAAACTCATTCGAACAATTACATATAACAAGAATTTTACAAGCTCGGTACGGATATGATTTCGAAGAAGATACATCTTTCGTGTCAACGAAAAAAAATACTTTTTTGAATTATATCCACTTATTCAGCATT
This sequence comes from Acer negundo, assembly GCA_035582765.1. NCBI lineage: Eukaryota > Viridiplantae > Streptophyta > Magnoliopsida > Sapindales > Sapindaceae > Acer > Acer negundo. The sequence goes on along the minus strand of CM069235.1, from coordinate 43,055,160 downwards.
TAATCAACTGCAGATCATAAACAGAGATCTTTTGATTAACTTTTATAATTAATTATAGAACATAGTTGAACCTTACACTTCAAGAAATATGGCACCAATTAGCTTTTAACAAACTTGTATTTCTTACAATTAACAAAATACAAATCATCAAAACTTGTTCTCGTCATTGTTTTTATCTAGCTTCAATCTGATAATGACAACTTCTGCCAAAATTGAGAAGACTTATTCTTAGTGATTCTTCACCTAACTTGTTTATTATACTATTTTTTTTTTGTCAAAATAATCCCCATATTATAGTTTATGAATTCAAACCCATTTTAATTATCCATGATTTATGTCTATTATTCATGAAGATTCTATTATTTAACTATTATGTTAAACATAGAAAAACTAATTTTGTTCAACAAAAGCGTTTTTTATTATCTATTAAAATGCGCATCACCTCTCAGTAGCAGAACTGGTAGTGCATCTCCCTTCCACATAAATCCCATCATGCGCATTTTACAAGCATGTGTGAAGAGTTTTCTTCCTGGTTTGTTGAAGTAATTATTTCTCGTTACGAGAGTAGATATCTGGGTCGCACATATATTGTTTGATCTTGGTAGGTTTTGATAGTCCTATTGTAATAGTTCTTGTAAAATTATCTATTAAAATGCATTTAACTATATCAGAAGCACTTCTAAGTTTATTTCAAAAAAGCAAAAGAAAAAAGAAGCACTTCTAAGTGCATTTAAATGATCTAACAACTAGAATAACTAGAAAATCTTAGTTCTCACTAATAACACGTTTATAGGATACATGAATTTACTGCAAAGTCAATGTAATCCATCTTTTTCTAGGTATAGAATAGTGTATTTGTGTTTAAATTTCCATTTTTTTCTTTTCTAATTTTTTATTTTTAGCATATTGTTTTATCTTTGTTTGACTTATTCATTCAGCCTTTAAAAAATCCATTCTCTAGATGATTTTTTTTTTTTTTTTGAAATATTTTCTCTAGAATTACTTTTACTTTCAAATTTGTGTGTTTTTTTATATATTACAAATTTCTTTGTGTTGTGAATATTATTTTGTTAGCTTTAATCCAACTATGGTGCAATATTGACTTTTTAAGCTTATTAGGTTGGAGTCAAACTCAATTATAATCTTTCTAGAACCTCAATTTTCTTGGATTTGTACCCCAATTTTTGGGTTTGGTGACCACTAGTTCAATTAAAAAACCTAAAAAACTGATAGGTTGGCATACACCTATACTATGAGGTAGTAAGTTCAACTCATATCCTCTCTATCTCTAAATCCGAATTTATTGTAATAGTTACAAAATAAAAATAAAAATAAAAATAAAAATAAAAAACTTAAAAAAACTCAAGTGGCTCATGACCTGTATTTCCCTGAATCAGATTCCACTAGATGTTTTAGCACTCTAAAAAATTGGTCAAGCTTCTAGACTATAACTAAATGGCTGGAAAAAAGCAGCAACACAAAGTGATGGTAATCATATCAGAGTCAAGTCACCTTCTAGTTCATGGCTTTTCCAATTTTTATGGATAAATATGAATGAATTTGAAACACCTTTAAGAAATTAGAAGCAATGGAAATCTGTAAAAAAAATGTACATGATTGTTTATCAGAAACTTGATTCTTTTATGGTTTGAACTTCATTTATGGTTCAGACAGTGATATTGCAGTATAAATACTTAAAGAATCAAACATGGTATTGGTTCCGAATAACATTAAAGGATTGTGTTAAGCAGTGCACACGTATTAAGAATTGAAAAAGTGAATTAAAAAAAAATCATATTTAATCTTTCACGGCACTAGAAACTGTACAAGCAAACATGAACAGGGAGGATGAAATCATTCCACAAGCTACCAACTATTTTCTTAGGATTAATTAAGAAACTTATATGAGATGTAGACAGCAGACTTGGACCAACATGGCTTTGTAATAAATAAACTGAAATTTCATTCAATTAACTATCCATTCTACCCTTGATCAAGTGTAAAAAGACTAGAATAATTTAAGTGAATTCAGTGAACATTCAGGGAGAAATTGGTCTTAGTAAGAGAATAACTAACCAATCTTGTAGCAGTTGTCAACCTTCTTGATCATATGAACTGAATGAGACAGCATCTTTGGTCACAAGCATGTACTAACAACAGAGAAAGGAGAAAATCCAAGATCATGATCATAGAAAAGATTAATAATTCATTGACATATTCAAACTACAATATATAAAACATTAAACGATGAAGAATTTCAAACAAAAGGAAAAAAAAACTTATATTCATCTTTAGTCTTGAAGAAGCTTCTACTAATTAAGCCTTTTTTTTTTTTTTTTTTTTCTATATCTTTGACAACAAGACAAAAGTTTACGATAATCTTCATAATTTCGGGGCTAAAACAACTTCAAGCTTTATAATCTTTTATGTGTGTGTGTATTATATATAAAGACCACCACTTCACCTTCTCTTCACAGTTCACCTCCTCTTCACAGTCTGTCTTTCTCTCCTGTCTTTTTGAAAGAACATCTATGGCTTCCTTTAAGATCATGGCTTTTCTGGCTATGCTTGTGGTGGTATTGCTACCTATGACTGCTCTCGGATTTCCTGATGATATGTCTCCTGCTTTTGCTCCTTTCTATGGTACTTCTCTCTCTCTCTCTCTCTCTCTCTCTCTCTCTCTCTCTCTCTCTCCATGTTTCTATGTGTGTTTGCGTGCGTGTGTGCATGCATACTTATGTGTGTAACATAATTGGTGAATGCTTTTGTGAATTACAGAGAAGGTGTGTGAAGAAGTGGATTGTGGAAAGGGAACATGCAAAACAGATATAAAGTATCCATTCAGCTATATCTGTGAATGTGATGCTAATTGGAAAAGAAGCCTGGACGATGACGTAGATGATGATCTCAAGTTCCTCCCCTGCATAGTTCCAAACTGTAAGCTCCTTCTTCTGCTTATCATCTTTCAAATTCGACCCAAATTGGATTCCTTTAAACTGTATGGGAAGTGAATTTGCCATGGTAAAATTATACATCTGGCCTATCCATGGCAAAGTTTAGAAAACAAACATGGGCTGCTGAGCATAGTCAAAAGAATGATCAAAGAAGAGGATTATTTAGTGCACATATACATACATGCATGCAAGCACACACACGCAGAAACTATATGATAACAATATATTTGTGAATCAACATATCATCCGAGCCAATACCATCATCAATAAACGAAGATGTAATTGTAAACTAAATATCAACTTCATATAACATATAGAGACAAACAACTTCATGCCACTAGATGAAGGAAACACCTTATTTGTGGGAAAAAAGAAATACAACTTCACATTGTTATCTTATGTAAATTATATAATAATTAGCTTCGCGGAGGGTTGCAAGAACTTACCAGCCTATATCTGAGAGATGAAGTAATATGGGTGCTTCTTTTTATTCTTTCCAGGTACTCTCAACTATGGCACCTGTCAGCCAGCTCCACCACCAGTTCCAGAAAAAGAAATTCCTCACAACATTTCTTTCTATGATCGTAATCATCATAAACGAAACTTTATTATCATTATCATTCTCTTAATTTTGTGTGTTTAATTTGTTTTTGTGATTTTCATTAACTTGTACATCTTATTTGGCGTTTATATAGCTTGCAACTGGATCTACTGTGGAGAAGGTACATGCAATAAGTCATCTACATATAAGCACATATGTCAGTGCAATTCTGGGTTTTCCAATCTTCTCAACGTATCTTACTTTCCATGCTACAGTGACTGTAAGAACACAAAACTTAGTATTTTACTAATGTTTATTACCATTCACATAATAAATCAGAAAAACTAATACAAGCAATTATTTTATATTTAAGGTACACTGGGTTCCGATTGTGGTCGTCTTGGGATTGCAGTGTCACGCCAAGAATCAGATAACGGAAGTCAAGGTGAGATGGATTGTGCAAACAAAGAGCAAATATCTTTAGCGTCTTTTGTAATTTTATGTTCTTATGTTAATTCTTTCTTTCCAAACCTATCATTCTACCAAGCATTATTCAAACATCGAAACCAAACAAAGATTCAGTATGAATGTATTAGATAGATTTTCAATCTTACTAAAGAGAAGTGAATCATGAAGAATTAAGCATGCATAGCATTTATTTCACATATTAACATTTGTCTACCAATGAGTATGTATGCTAAACGATGTTATTGAAGATATGATGATCATGATATTCCAAATCCTGACGTTTTTTTATTTGTTTGCTCTCAGCTACCTCGTTTCTACCAGGAAAGTTCCATTGGATGATTATATTGATAATCTCCGCAGCCATGGCTACATGGAAGTAGGGTACAGAGTAATGGGTTGAGGTCTAGGCTCAACAGACTTTAGTTTAGTTTTTGAGACTTGATCATATTATTACATTCATTTGCATTGTTGTTTTGATTCTTCTCCCGGATTCTTATGTATAAATAAGTCCTACAGCCGGAGGATGATTGTTGTATACAGAACATTATAGAATAAATGGTTTGAGTATATATATTATTGTTTTGTATATGTATCAATACTGAGATTGAGTCGTAATTTATTTTTTCTTTCTTTTTCCTTATCTGTTGGGAAATCACACTAACTATATGGAAATAAAATAACAGCAGGCTTCAAAGGAAGGAAACAGATATAGATAAAATAAGAGCAGGCTTTAAAATGTTCAGGAAAACAAAGCAGGACCTGTTTTTTTCTGGAGAAATTTTTAGAGGAAACAAAAGTGTGGTAATATCAAGTAGAAGCAACAAACCAATTGCTTGTAATATCTACAAACCCTCTTCACTCTCTAGCTTAATAGAAGTTACTGTAATCGGTCCAACAAGCCCTTGTCAAGTAATAAACTACTTGCCATATCAACAGAAAGGATGAACGTAAAATTCAGAACATATAACAGATCCATATATTACTGGTTAAAAGTACTGCAGGCAATAACGAAATACAACAGTAAGTTGCATATTTGTAGAGAGCAATGATCGCTTCTGTTGAAAAACTAAGCATTCAGTAGCCTTACAATAGTGGTTGCTTCGATCCGTTGCCACTTTGGAAACTAAACTTTTGAAAATCCTAACACCAATTAGACCACTTTGGAAACTAAACTTTTGAAAATCCTAACACCAATTAGACAATAGCAATCCTCCTTACTCACTTATCATTGAAAATTAAGCGTACTCATCAAAATGTTATTAATTCGTCACTTATCATTCATAGTTAAAAACTATGCTTACTCCAATGCTAATTTCCAATCTAATCCCTTTATCCCCACCAAGACCATTATGCGAAATGATAGTAACTAGTCGAAAATTAAACACATCCGATGTCCTTGGATATTGCTGTTCGAATTAGAATATATACACACTCAAAAAAAAGTTTATATAAGATGTCAAGCAAAGAAAAAAAGAACCATCTCAAAGAAAATCCAAGTATATGTTTTACCATTGCACTATGGCTCGAATGCATATGAAAATGAAAACCAATTCCTCATAATATAGAATAGCTAACACCAAAAGGAAACAAACAAACGATGCAAAACAGCTAATTGTAAACCAAAAAAGGCCATGAAATAATTTATGTTATTCAATTATTTCACAAATTTTCCCCCACTTTAAAGATCAAGATACAAAATTTGTAACAAGAACCCACAATTCTCAATCTAACGACAAATATCAAACTAAAAATATAATGGAACAACAACATAAATCAAAAACCAGATTGAAAAATCCTCACCATTCACTTCACTTGGTCTTCACTTCCACTCCACTAGTCCCTGCAATAATGACAGCAGTGGCCATATCCAAAAACAATCCATGTTCCACCACTCCTTCAAACTTCGCAATCTCTTTTCCGGCAGAGACCCCATCTCTAATAGGTGTCTCAAAATACAAATCAACAATGTAATTGAAGTTATCAGTCACATAAGGCTTCCCGGCGCCGTCTACTCTCAGCTTGGCCTCCACACCCTCCTCTTTAAACAGCTCTTGAAGCCTAATCAGATTGTATTTCCAACAAAATTGAACAACTTCAACTGGCATTGCCAATTTGCTCCCACCAAGTCCACTCACTAGTTTGGTCTCATCAGCCACCACCACGAAGCTTTTCGACGCCGCCTCCACCATTTTCTCTCTCAGAAGCGCCCCGCCACGACCCTTTACGAGGTTGAGGTCAGGGTCGACCTCGTCGGCGCCGTCAATGGCCAAATCGAGAACTGGGTGTTCGTCGAGGGTGGTGAGTGGGATGTTGAGTGACTTAGCTTGCTCCTCCGTGCGTTTTGATGTCGGGATTCCGATGATGTTGGTCAGTTGACCGGTATTGAGTAGGTGTCCGAGCTTGTCGACGACGAAGGCGGCGGTGGAGCCTGTTCCGAGGCCGAGGACCATGCCGGATTTGACGTAGTCAACGGCCTTGTCGGCGGCGAGTTTCTTCAAGTCGTCTTGGGTGAGAGCAGGGACGGCTTGGGCTCTAATGGACGTGGTAAAGGTGCGAACTTTAAGGGGTTTGGGGGTGCGCAGGGTAAGGTGGGAAGAGGGTGTGTGGTGGAGAGAAGAGAGAAACGATAGAGAAGCCATTGAAGTGGTAGTGGTGGTGGTGGTAGAGAGAAATGGAGAGAAATGAGAGGTGTGTGAGTTTGTTGAGTGTGATCTTTCTATCTTGTGGTTTTTGTTTTTGTCTTGGTTTTGGTTTTCGGTTGGTGGGAGTCTTCTTGTTTCTTGTTTAGATATAAACAACTTGTTTAGATTTAAACAAAACAAAACAAAACAAATGCTTTTTGGTGGAAAAGATTGGAATATGGAACGCATGTGTAAATTTGTAATGTAATTGTATGTCTTCACTCTTCAACTATTTGGATTCTGTTTGTTTCTAATATGTTAGTTTGGTCTTTTATGTAAGATCGTGGTGTGCACATCTCTCGTTCCACGTATGTGATAAGATTTGAATCTAACTGTTCACATTTAAAAAACATATGTTTCGTTTCATGTTATAACATATGAGAGTAGATATCCGGACCACGGATATATTACTTGATCTCAATATATGCTACTAAACCCAAACCAATTTTATCTTAAGAATAGATGTTCGGATCACTTATGTATTACTTAATTTCGACCGATGCTAGACTACCAGTAGACTTTAAACAATATTATATTTTATTTTAAAAAAACAGTAGGTAAATTGTTAGGTAGTGTAAGATTCTATGATTCCAATTTCCAACCCTAAACATATGGATTATGACCGGCATTACAAATTTGGGACTTTGAGGACCCAAATCAACCCAAAAACGATTCGTGTAGAACAACAATAAACGGCGCCGTATCAACAACCTCAATTTGTCGTCCATCTTGGACTTGGAATCATCTGTCTATCATCGCAGAGAGATTGATATAAATATAAATCAGTGTCTCAATCTCTCTCTCGTCAACATTGTTCTTTCTACTTTTCTTCTCCAAAACGAAATCTTTCTTTCTTACGCTCTCGCAAACCCACCACCAGCCATGTCTGCTGAATCAGCAGCCACTACTATGCTAAGAAGTCAAGTAAGTTCACTTCAAATTCCCGATTTTCTTTTTCCTTTGTCTGGTTCCCGAGAATGTTATTGGAGAAAGAAACTTGGAATTTGCCAACTGGGGTTTTTGAGTTATGACTTATAGTGTAAAAAGCACTTTAGTGTAAAAAGCTTCAATCTTTTTTCTGTTTTTTGCTATAATTTTTCTGGGTTATGAAAAGGAGGATGCATTGTGAGATGTTTATTTTGTTTGTTTGCTGAGAAAATCAATGAGGAAAACTTGGAATCTGGGAACTAGGTTTTTTGAGTTTTGGAGTTTTAGTGTAAAGACTTGTGATTTTGAGGTGCATTGAGATTGTTATATTGAATTTGATGATCAGGTTGATCTATTGGACTTCATTGACTGGTCTGGAGTTGAATGCCTTAACTATAACTCCAGTCATCCTCTTCCCAATGCTGTCAAACAGGTGACTTTATTTCAGAAATTGATTTTTATTTGTAATTTAAATTTTTTGTCAATGATTTTAATTCTACTTTTGGATTAGTATGAACATTAATTGTCTCCTTTTATGTTGAAATTCATGGTTTTATTAGTAATGAAGAAAGTGCATATCAATTGACTTAATGTTCCATGATTATCTTTTGAGTCTTGATGAAGATAAAGATCCAAAATTCTGAAATTTAGTTCTTGGAAGCTTTCCTTGACCATAGTGTAGGCGTGTAGCTTGCTGTTACTTTGGTTAGATTTCTTCTTTCTTTTGGCTTAGTTCAACATTTGCGAAACTTCTTTTGGTGGTATGGGGTTTGCCCATAGAACTGGAATTGCATGAAAGTTAAGGTCGTCTTGTGAAAATATGGAGATTGTCATCTCCAATTCCACTTTATTCAAATTCTATAACTCTAATTTTTATGTCACCAAATGCTGTGTTCGTGTAAGTCATTTTGTTCTTGTTCGTTGTCTTCTTATTAAGTCATGATGTACTTGTTCATTATGGTTTGAGGGTTCTACAGCTATCTAGAATTTGCTCTTTCGTGAATTAGGGTTACAGAGAAGATGATGGTCTGAATCTGGAGAGTGATGCAGATGAGCAACTTCTAATTTATCTTCCTTTCACTCAAGTTGTCAAACTTCATTCAATTGTTGTCAAAGGACCTGAAGAGGAAGGTACTTATCGATTTTTCTTATTTTGGCACCTTTTTATATGCATGTGAGACAAAGGAGTGTTACCTTGTTCTCTCTTGTGTGAAACTGATGGTCCAAAAAACTAAAAAAAAAACATGCGGTGAAATAGGATATGAAGTACCATCCATAAACTCTTTGGCCTATAATGAGTTAAGGTATAAATATTATGTGAAAGAGTAGGACATATGAGTGATCTACTTGGTCTCCACTCTCGACTCGTGTTATACATTTATAATGTTATTATAGGATACAAGACTTAGTTGGTTCTTTCTGAGAGTAGCATGGGTATAGTTGTAACTTGTGTGTTTATATCTGAGGAATTAAGTGCCTCGACTTTTGGGAACTTGTCAACATTTTAAATTTTCCTGAAGGAATGGAAGTCTTTTGATGATTTTTATCAGTGATAAGCATGAAAATATTCAACTTATGGGATACCATCTGACTGCAACAAATTCAAAGAAATAGAAATTATTGGACTGTGAGAATATTAATGCTTGTTAAGATTTCTTAGAAAAAAAAAATACCAATGTGTTCAGAGCCAGTAGAATGGATAGAGCAATCAGTGATGGAGGCACCCCTAATTTTGGAGAATATCTAAAGTGGAAGACTGATGAGTTGAAGTTATCTTTATTCCAAAGTTATGCTGACAATTGGGGGTATTGTCACCAAATGATCAGAAAATATAAAATGTTTGTCTTTGATGATTATGCAATTCATTCAAAATTTTCATCTTCTGCATTTACTTTACCCATGTATAAGTTTCATTTTGTGTGGTACTAGTATTTTATATGAGTTTATTTTGTTTGGTTCTAGTATTCTAATGTGAAAGTTGTTTTATAGGTCCAAAGACAGTGAAACTTTTCTCAAACAGGGAACATATGGGATTTAGGTAATGTTTAAGGGATGATCACTTTTGTTGATTATAGATTTAATGTAAAATTCATGACGTCTTATCTTGTATTCTATGATTTGTTAATGCAGTAACGTCAATGACTTCCCTCCAAGTGACACAGCTGTTTTATCCTCTGATAATCTCAAGGTAGCAATTTTATGTTCACTCGTGCTTCTATTGCTATTCTTATGTTCATAGGAAAAGGACTTTTCTTTTCGGACAACATAGTTGGCTCACAATTTATATACTGTATTTATTACTGTGTAGGGACATCCGGTAGTCTTGAAGTTTGTCAAATTTCAGAATGTTCGTAGGTAAGTTCAAAGCTTATATATAAAAAATATTGATATAGTCCTTACCATGATGTCTAATTAAAATGATAGTTGATCTTACTTTATTATTTGGATCAGCTTGACAATATTCATTGAGGACAATCAGTCAGGTTCTGAGATCACAAAAGTTCTAAAGATTGCCCTGTTTGGAACAACGTAAGTTTTTTTTTCTAAAACCTTGAATTATATTCTCTATATATATATTTTTTTTGATATTCTCTACTTTTCCTTTTTCAATTATATAATATTTTCATTCCATTTTTTTTCAAAAGATTGCTTTGTGGAACAACAAAGCTGCTGTTGAATTTTATTCCCTGTTAACTCCCCTTTTTAGTATTTTAGTACCAATTTTTTGGGTTCTGTAAGCTGAAAAAACATTGTGGCCTAGGAATTGTCTTCAGTTGAATATCATACACTCTTGCTGTCATTTTAACATATTTGCACTCTGTATTTCTTGGTAAAGAAAAATAATTTACAAATTTTAATCGATTAAACCTTGTAATGTTGCTACAAGAAGTTTGTTGGTTAATCATGTTATAAATATACATTTTCATTAGAGCGCATTCTATTCTAGATGCAAGACCTTGCTTGTTTCCCAATTGCATTATTTTCAATACCCATTTCGGAGTTCCATATTTCATACAAAATGGCTTTGGAATATTTGATGTCGTCATTACGTGCTCCTAACGTCCAAGGAATTCTCCTCTATTTTTCACTAATTGTTCTTGTTTCCATTTCCGTGGGTAGGATTATATTAAGAACCAAATTATGATAATTCTACGAATTATTCTCTCATTGAACAATTTCCATCAGCTTAATTTGTCTTTACGTTATTTTCAGTACATTTATTTTGGTTCCCGTAAGCACAAGTTTGTTGATGTTTGATTTATAATGCAGGGTTGAAACAACCGACATGAAGGGATTGAAGAAGATTGAGGACCACCAGCACTGACCCCTGGATATGAACTGAAAAATTATTGGAATCCCAGAAGAGTCAATTTGGAATCATTGTCAAGAAGTTTCTTGTTTGCTTTTTCGAAAACTTCAATTAATTCGAAAATATAAAACAAATTTGAACAAATTTGAAGAAAAGTTATTACATGGCTTGTCTTATAAATTGCTAATGGTTTCTTGAGCATCTTGTGTGATTATTTTTAAGGTTACATTCAAATTCTGCTCTGTTACAAGATACATATAGTGAATGCTTGAAAAGTGTTATGCGATTTGATATCATTTCATATAGTATTAGAATAATACTAAATAATAAAAGAAAATTGATGTGTGATTGGATTATTTGTAATTATAACATGATTTATTGTGGGGGCAATAGCCATAACCCGGTGATAATCTCACACCTCTTCACATTCAGGATGCCTTTACTAATCGGAAATCTTTAGAATTAACGGAAAAAGATGCATTTCACAAACACTTTCCTTGATAATATCAAGACATAACTTGGGTATGGTGAAACTGGTTAAAGAAATTATAATACGGAAAGGGTTGCTGCTATCGTAAATTTAAATTACAATGATAGCAACCTTCATAAACGGATTTTAACTCAAAATCCACACTGCAACTTCTCTTCAATATATAGCAGTAATGTTACACATTCCATCTAAAATCCCACATTTTTCATCTCACCAACCTCATGTATCCACTCACCATTTGACACCTTATATGCCACATGTAGTGGGATGAAAATAGTGGGATGTTTAGCATTATAGCAATATATAATTATTAAACAATTCCTTATGGGAATGGGCGCTTGTTAGATACAAATCACCACTGATATATAGCACAAGTGCTAAGAAAGTTTGACCTTGATGAATAGATTTGGGTAGGGATCCGTCCCCACTTTAAGATAAGCGGGGTCGGGGTTGGAGATTCTCCGTTGGAAGGGTTTTCCCTATACCTATCCTATTCTCCATCTAATATAACTATATATTTAAAAATTATAATTTAAAACAAAGAAAAAAGTAGAAATTTATATTCGGTCCAAAGTCAAAGATTCTATAAAACAAACCAGCTTCTAAAGTTTAGTTAAAAAAATTAATGTTAAATGTTATTAAAAATCCGAATATTATATATAATATTATAAATATATATATATATAATATATATACGGTTCTGTTCCTATCAGGACATCCTTATATAACTTTATTAGGATATTGAATATGAGCCACTCATTTATAAAAGTGATTTGACAAGTGCATACATATCAAGTCAAAGTATGTAAGACGAGTAGCTTACATTCAATGTCCTTATATAATTCTATCAGGGTATCCTCATAAGAAAATTTCCGATAATCTATATATACGGTTCCGTTCCTATCAGGGCATCCTTATATAACTTTATCAGGATATTGAATGTGAAAAGTGATTTGACAAGTGCATACATACCAAGTCAAAGTATGTAAAACGAGTGACTCACATTCAATGTCCTTATATAATTCTATTAAGGTATCCTTATAGGAAAATTTTAGTCTATATATATATAATATATATATATATATGGGCGGAGAGTGTTTCCCCCGTCCCCGTCCCTACCCCGTTTCATTTTCGAGAACAAGACTTTGTCCCAGAGGAGCTGACCCTGAGGCTGGGCACCAGGGGCGTCCGCCAAAGGTCCAAGATAAAATTACCCAAAAAGGGGCCTGTGATGACTTAATTACATATGGAAATACATGGTATAATGCCCAAATGTTAATAAATTCAACCAAACCAATAAAAAAACAAACCAAAAAAAAAAAAAAAAAACCATCGTGTACACTTTAAGGAAAAAAAAATATATATATATATAGTTTTATATTTTATTATTTTTTTTAACCTTTACTTTTCTTCTTTTAACTATTTAATCTTTTTTTTTTCTCACCTCACGCCTTTCTCTCTCTCTCTCTCTCACTCAGCTCTCTCGCACCGACACTTCTCTCTCTCTCTCTCTCACACTCTGAGATAATCTCAGCTCTTCCTTCCTTCTCTCTGTCTTACATTCTCTCAATATCTCATCTCAATCTCTCAAATCTCTCACTCTCAGTATCAGACTCTCAATCTTTCAGTCTCACTCCCTTCAACCCTAGGTAAATTCTAATTTCGTTTTTGTTTGTAATTTTTATTGTAATGTTCTATTATTCTATTTATAATTTAATGTTCATTTTAATCTTCACATTCTATTTCTTCTTTTTTTGTTTTTATTTCGAAGTCCCTGATTTATTGAGTTAGTTTAATATTTTAATTAAAAATATTTATTAAGTAATGAGAAATTAATTCTTTGACAATTCTATGAAAAAAATATTCTAATTGAGTTTTATAATTTTATTTGTAGTGATCTGTTTATTTTATGATATTTCCGGTGATAGATTCACTGTTAACTTAGCTGTTTGGTTAACTATTGTTTTATATTTTATTTTCTAGAAGGAAAAAAGAAAAAAAATATCTTACGGATAGGCAATTAGGTATAATGGAACTGCTAATTTTGTTTTAGTGTTTTACAGTGATTGTTAGTTTGTTTGTTATTTTAGTTATCGGTTTTTTATTGACTATCGTTGATTTATTATTTTAGTTATATATATGGCCTATTTTTTACATTTTCGTCCCGGGTCTCGAGAACCTCAGGACCAGCTCACAATTTGGTAAGATGTACTAAGCTTAGAATATTTCTTAGATTACAATAACAAGAAATACCGAGAGAAGAAAGTGATGTCGATGAGGAAACAGAATCTGCATATTCTGGCTATCCCATGGCCAGCTTCCGGTCACATTTTGGCGATGATAGACGTAGCCCACCAGCTAGCCCTCCGTGGAATAACCATCACATTCGCCGTGACACCGAAGAATCTGTATTATATGAACCCACTTATGTCCCTACATGACAAAACTACCATCCAAACCCTAGTTCTTCCGTTTCCATCTCACCCTTCACTCCCTGCAGGCTCAGAAAACATGCAAGATGTCACTCAAGATTACTTTCTTTACATGGTGGAGGCCTTGAGTCAACTCCATCATCCTATTATTCAATGGTTCAAATCACACCCATCTCCTCCTGTAGCAATCCTCACTGATGCTATGAACACCATTTGGACTCATCCATTGGCTTCCGTTTTAGAAATCAAAACTATTTCTTTTCTCCATTCTAATCAGTATATAGCGTCTACTGTTTGGAGTTATTACAACAAAGAAATGAAAAAAGAGTTTTTCTATGGAGAAATGTTACATAACACCATTGAGAGTTGGGGACTAGTTCTCAACTCTTTCACTGAGATACACACCAAGAGCTTTGACGCTTTCAAGGCTATCGCCAAACACGACAGGGTTTGGGGTGTGTCGCCTTTGCTTCCTGTCCAAGCAGCTGGTTCAGAAAGAGGTGGTCCAGCTGCAATGCCGTCACATGAGGTCTTTGCGTGGCTCGATTCGTGTCCGGTGGACAAATCAGTTGTGTACGTTGCATTTGGAACTGAGATCACCTTGAACAAACAACAAATGGACGCATTAGGTGATGCATTGGAGAAAGTGGAGTTAGATTCATTTGGGCAGTGAAAAAACCAGGGAAAGGTGTTGAAAATGCAAGTGGTCATGATCAGAGTGTTGTACCTAATGGATTCGAAGATCGTGTGGCTGGGAGAGGACTTGTGATTAAAGGGTGGGTTCCACAATCAATGATACTCAAACACAGAGCAGTTGGGTCCTATTTGTGTCACTTAGGGTGGGGATCACTGTTTGACGGTCTCATGGGTGGTGTGCTCTTGCTAACATGGCCCATGCAGTGTGATCAATTCATGAACAAACAATTGATTGTCGATGAACTGGGCGCAGCTATTCCAGTTTGTGAAGGTTTAGGTACCATTCCTGACTCTGTAAAACTCGCTCAAATCTTAGCTGACTCACTCCACCTGAATCGCCCTGAAAGAATTCAATGGATGAAGATACGTGACAAAGCTTTAAATGCTGCCCAACAAGGTGGCAGCTCTTTCAAGGCTTTGGATGACTTAGCAACACAGATTTCCAACCTCACTCCTTGAAGGAATGCATTCTCTCTGTTTTCGAGATTGATTAAATTTAAATAACCTGTTTTGAGTTTTTATTATATTATTGTTAAGCCCATTGAAAAGATCAAAGAGCTAGCTGTTTTATTTAGCAACTAAGGAGCAATAATTTACAAACAGTTAAACAGTGTGTTTTGGTATTCTTTAGCTCGAGACTTCATCATGGGAAGAGATAAAGCTTTGTTGCATCTGGATGCAGGGGAGAAGCTAGTATTTTGGTTTTGGGGAAGCCGGGACAAAAACAAATATTTTATATCATTTACACATAATACAAGGTTGTAGTTTCGAATCTTTCAACAAAAAGAAGTTATGTAGGCCGTCTAATACACAATCAGGAATTAAGTTTTTACCGGAAAGAGACCTAAGAAATTAAGTTTTCTTTCCCAATTCATTTTTCAAACAGACTTGATTTTCTTTTATTTTCAACCCCGATTAGTAAACACTCTCTTAAGTTATGAATCACCTCTCACATCATTCAAATATTCAAAGTTCAAAGTTTGGATCTAGTACTTGAAACACTGATTATTTTTGTTTTTTCCCTGGAACAAGAGGCCAGATTCTTTTCCATTGATCAGTAAATGAATGACTAGTGTTAAAACAACAGAGGGTCAATTGATTTTGATTAATAGCACTTTGATTAACACCTAATTTTTAACTTACACCGTATTAATCACAATCTCATTTTAACTTATACTGTAATCACACACGGAGTAAATGGAAATGACATAGATGACGCGATTGATTAGAACTAGTACCGATGGAGGAGGCTCGTTCTCATTCATTTTCCACTCCAGCTGATATATCATGCAAACGCGTTAACTGCCACTTGCATACAGATCAATGCTACCTATCTGAAACCGTGAATTTGAATTAACATCTCGAACCGCCAGAAACCTAAACCTGTCATTGGAAATGAAAGTAACAAGAATTAAGACATCCGTGTATTAGAAATTTCGGATTGATCTGGAACAAGAAGATTTTACCTGAAAGCATTTGATAGAAAGCCTGTTGATTTGATCTTATATGTTTTTCGCTGGAAACGATTTCCAAACATCTGAGAAGTTTGTTTATCCAAAACATGCCAGCTGGATCCTCCATCATTGCTTCCCTCAACAACCCTATACGGAAAAAAATAAGTAATCAGGCAATACAGTAAGTGATGAACTAGCACATTGGGAAATAATTCTCAAAATTACAATCGAACATCTAATAGTTTGTTTATATTCAAGGGTTTGGTTTCTCTTACGAGTTGAACATAACTAAAAATTATTTCCCTCGATTACGTTTATTTCTTATATATGTACTTACGTATGTTTGAATGTTATAATGAAATCTTTTATCAGAATAAGAAATAGTTCAACGCAACATTTCTCGCTTTAAAACGGATGATCTTTGATTATCAATATTCAAAATCGATACTTTTAACTATAGAAAACGAAGTGCCAGCATGCTTAGAGATAGCTAATATGAAAATTGTTATATGTAATTTAAGATTATACCAATCCTTTGGATCCCTCTCTGGAACATCATTGGCCGACCTCAACTCATACGCCACAAGTTCATGCATCTGATTGTCTGGTAATTTATACATTAGCCAGCAACCTACAAGAAGATATTCAATCAAGAAAAAGAATCAATGAGATTTACTTATAGTTACGGTTCAAAAAATTGTGCAACCGTACAGAAAATTTGAGATGAAGTGGTTTTTCGGGTATGCACTAGTCTGCAGCCATATAATTGTCATCTTTTTCTCCCCATGATTACATGTTTTGTTTGACAATATCATAACGGTGTTAGAAGGGAGGGCACTTACAGTTGACAATAAAAAAGAGAAGGAAAAAAAAAACACCTTATTGAACTTACAATACCTCTTGCACCGTTTGGTTCTTCCCATTTAGACAAGCGAGTTCCATCAAATGCTGATGTGGCCTGAAAATTTTGTTGGGAGTGAACTTATTACGGAAAATTAAAGCACAAACACTAAAGCAATCGCCACATATATATATTTTTGAAATAGCAATCAAAACAAGTTACTAACAACATTAATATTTTACTTACAATCCCGAATGGAAGTTCCTCACCGCTTGCCAGGACTGAGCCAGAACATATTCGGTTCAACTTTAGAAGGGGGAGTGAAAGGGAATCCCGACCAAAGTTGTTGCAATCTTTAAGATAATGAATCATGACATCTAAAGTATCCAACACAACAGGCAGGGATAAAGAGGTTTTAACAGGATCACCAGCCAAACATATCGCACCTACCCGATCAGTTTCATACTCTATCTTCAATGAAAGAGCATGAAGTAGCTGTTCAAATGAGGGCAGCATCTGACGGAAAATGTTCTCCTCATCCTTTATAACTGAGTTCAAGGAAACTCTCCTTGTTTTAAATGATGACCTCTTAAGATTCACCAGAATTCCTTTCATAATCTCAAGTACTGCAATAGCTCTGGATTTAGAAAGAGCATGTTCGACAAACTGACAAAGGACAGGTGAAAACGCATTGTAAATTTTAGTCACATGCTCATCTACACACACACGAACTGGGCAAGAAGTGCTATTCAAAGAGCAATTTCCATCTGAACCAACTTCCGATCTTGAAGTACGCCATTCCTTGTCCCCACTTCGTCTTCCGGGTAAGGAGACAGAGGCATAATCCGCAGAATGTAGATATCTCTCCAGTTCTTCACTTTCATGTTTATCACGTTCTTCAAGTGCAGAAAGAACATGAGATGGAAAACTTCTTCGACATTCTTTTGTCAAGCTAGTGACTACAGAAGACACAGTTTGCTCTGTGGTAATATTCCGGCGAGACAGAACCTAAATTTTTTTAAGAAAAGAACCCTCTTCCTTATTAACTTAACATAATAATATGTATCTGAAGAAGTGAAAGGAAAAGAAAAAAATGTTATTGTGAATATCTAGATGATTAAAGAACGTAACTATTCTTAAATACCTCATGCCACTTTTTTGTGTAACGTTTAGTGACATCATAAACTCCATCTTTAGCAAAAGCAATCACATAATTCAATTTCTTGTTCCACCTATAAAAAGAGCACGGGAGTTAATATTCTGATACAAGTAAGGTTTCAAGGGTGAAGGAGATGAATAATTCATTGTTAAACCAACAGAATCAAAGGTACCCGTTCTCATATAACAATGGTTTGTCATATATTCCCTCGCAAGGATCAAGATGCATCCATCTGTTAAATATAAGATGGCAGGAAACATTTTAACTGATAAACCACATCCTTAATTATTTGAACTCCTAAAAATACAACAAAAAAAGAAAGAAAAAAGAAAAAAGCATTATTTAAAACTGAAACCTACCTTCCCAAAGATTGTGAGAAGCACTCTGTCCAGACATGATCTGTAAAATCCAGGACCTGGAAACTAAAATTAGTAACCAGTGACAGTATCTTCTCTCAAGCCTCAAGTTGATCCACATAGAAAACAAATGAAAAGTTTCTTTAACATGATTAGCTTAGTGCTAAAAGAAGGCAAAAGCAATATTCAAGTGCCAATAGGCTAGAATTTGCTCATTGAAGGTAAACTCCTATAAGTTGTCACATATTTAAAGGCTATATTTCATTTTAATTTACAGCTTTTCTTATGAAAAGTTGCCACATGGAAACATAACAAGCTATTAGCACAAATGAGGTGTGCTGTGTGGGTGCAAAAGAGTCGATTTCACTAGTGTCAACATATGAGGACAAAGGTACATGGTTGAACAATGTCGGTGTTCACTTCTTCTGATTAGAAATAACAAGCATGATTGTGGTATTCATTCTTTGGGGTTTTATTAGTCGGTATATATAGGCACAGGAAACATCAAAGATATATTACAGATAACTAGGGAGCAGTATTGAACACAAAATTTACCATACTACCATTCCAATGTGCAAGAATGTAAATAGGTCTTAACTATTCAGACTCTGCTAATTCTGATTAGTCATTCAATGCTACATAGAGAAAGCTATACTATCCACTAGATCACGACAAAATTGGCAGTCTTTCATCAATCCTATTCTTCTTATACCAATCTGACCAGTGTTTCTCCCAAAAAAATAACAATTAATTTTGCGGAGCACTACAAGAAGCGAATTTAAAAAATGAATTAGAAAGATTAACCAACCAGACGAGTTTCATAGGCAAAAGCTCGGCAATAGAGTGTAAAGCAATTGGCCCACTCTCCACAACGCCCCTCTCTTGTTTCTACAAGCTGGATACATGAAAGCGAACAAGAAGAATTAGCAGCTTATGAAATATGACCTTCAGAATCAGGTCCAGAATTTAGTTACCTTTAAAGGATCATTATAGCGTGGAAAACGGGTGATTCTTGAACAAAAGTTGCAGCTGGAGTGGACAAAAAGAAAAGAAAGGTGAATCACAATGAAGGTGAAAGCAAACATATCAGGATGCAGAGTAAACATAAAGAGGACAACATTTAAACATATATTGAAAATTGGCAACTAACTCTGGCCCCAGCAGAACATTTATTTGAGCCAAAGTAGAAATTTTGCTCAACAAGATGGAGAAGTAAAGAAAGAAACCCAACTATAACTAGATAATCCATGTTATAATTATCATAATTTACATAAGGATGCATTTCACAAACACTTTCCTTGATAATATCAAGACATAATTTGGGTATGATGAAACTGATTAAAGAAATTAGAATACGAAAAGGGGTGCTACTACAATGATAGCAACCTTCATAAACGGATTTTAACTAAAAATCCTCACTGCAACATCTCTTCAATATATAATACTCCAGGCAATGAAGTCAGATAAATTTTGGGGTTAAAATTTTCCTTTACAAGGAAATAAAGAAAAAAAATATCCAGTCACTAAATATAGTTTTAAAAGCAATACAAATAAAATGTAACTTTTAACACCAAAAAAAAAAATGATACAATATTTTGACACCACATTTATATGCACTACCTACTGAAAGTAAACAATCTAATGTAGTATTCTCTAATCAAATTGTAAATCAAAGCATATCCATGATAAACTTAGAAAGATTTGACACGATTCAAGAAAAATAAATAAATAAATACTGAATACTGAATCAGGACGATGTAATCAAACTATGCGTGCTTAAGGGATGTCATAGATATTGCAAATCAAATGAAACAAGAAAAGCCAAATAGCTATTGATCATCTATGATACATGATAAAAAGTGCAAACATAAACAAGATATTATAGATCAGAAATTCATAAGAGTAAAACTCAAACATATGAAAAGAAATTAGGAGGAAAAACATTTTCAGGACTGACCGAAAAAGTTCAACTCGACTTGCTCCATATTGGATCTCTGAAGGAAGTGGAGTAGTATCCATACCTTGATTTGTAGTAGCACCACCACAACCATCACAAGGAGGTGCATTAACCCACCTACAATTTTATAATACGAAATAATATAGGCAACATTAATCCGGTCAGCAATATAAGCTGAAAGACAATATAAATTATTTACATTGAAAACTACAAATAAATTCTGCTTCCCCAGATAGCAACACAAAAAGTTATCCATCATAAATGACAGCTAAAATGCCATTAGCACATACTGGGATGTCAGGCCCAAATAAAAACCTAGAATCAGAAAGTCACAAATTATCAATTCCTAATCATTATGGAGGTGAAAAAATATAAATTATTGAAGAAAACAATGAAAGAATCTAGAAAAGTGAAACCTACTAGCAATGTATTGTAGATTTAAGTAATGAAAATACATAATTTCTGCATAGTTAATACAACCCCTGGGCTTATCAAACATCAATCTGGACCAGCAATCTTCCACTCATGTATCTTTTGGTGTTAAAAATTTGTCAAAAAAAAAAAAAAAAACAAAACAAAAAACAAAAACCCTAGGAGATCTTCAATAATAAACTTTAATTTTGCTTAACTGAATTCCCAAATCAAACATGACCTAACAGAGTATTCAAAAACTTAAAAATTGTTCTTCACTCTTGGCAATTGTCTAGCTTTGATTAAGAAAATGAAATGTACAGGCTAATACAGCTAGAGAATTGTGCAACTTAGGTTTTTCCAACTGAAACATATTTCTTTCAACTTTAACAGGATGTCCCATAATAAGTAATAAAAATCACCTGAAGGATTTTTTGAACCAGAAAAGCAGCTGCAGCAGGAAGGCATGGTCTTGTTCAGCTTTCGATGGTTTAAAGTTCCCCTCCTAAACATATTTATCAAAATTACTAATTTTAATAAATGACATTTTTCAGAATAAATTCTTGTAGTACAGTGATCCATATAAATCTACATAATAAGTTCAACCTCAGCAATATCCATATCATCTTCGATAACGTATTCAAAGAACACACTATAAAAATGAATGAAATAATGAAAGCAACTTAATAAGAAATTTCATTTTGACATGTAAGCTTCTAATGAAAGGGTGGAGTATGTATAAACATTGCCAGGTAATCATAACTACAGACCATGTGGTCTCCAAAGTTTTAAACCAACCCACAAAAAAATATTCTCACAAATTTAACAACTAAAACCATTAGTATATTACTTCCCCTGACATTCCAAAAAAAAAAAAAACTTTCCCTGACTGTATTAGCTTCTTGATCAGGCAGGATAAATCATCTAAGTTTCTGTATCATCCCGCTATACTACCTTCAGAACCAATTATATTGGTTACTCTGGACTAAAAATTAACTAAACTCAATGACAAATGAAGATCCATTAGATATCATGACTACAAGCATTAGGCTGAACTACTCTACTCTGGCATAAAGAAGAAGCACACGTACACCCAAATTAAGGTAAACCACCATGACCAGTAAAAATAAAATGTTATTGAACAATACCTACAACAAGTGAAAAAAAAGGATACAAGAAAAGAAATTTCTGCAAACTTTTGAAACTCTGGCAGCTAACATCACTCAAAAAGTTAAATCCATAGTTGTAACCCAATAATCTTTCTTAACCATTTCCCTTCATAGACTAAATAAAATTTTCTAGCTTCTTTAAACAATTTTTTTTTTTTTTTTTTTTTTTTTTAAGTTAACTAAACAAGCCAATATTTTACTATCACTGTAGCTTTCCACAAATATCAAATCAGGGACAATTCATTAAATAACACAAATTAGAATTTCAGAATAACATTTGTGTTCCAGATATTAAAATGTTCCTTTCCATCATCTCAGCTTTGACATTACCTGCTTCATTTCTTCAATTTACATGCAGTTTGGACTACTCAAAGAAGACTAAAAGTAATTCAAAGAACTCTTTTAAGTACAGCCATACCCAATTGTTAGTACCAAATTCTTTATCAATAACCATGACTCCGAAATATTAATTCATTTCTATCAGAGATTCTAAAACGTTTACCTTAGCCAAAGAAACCAAAGCTTTCTCTTCAAGCTCTTCAACTGACACAGTCTTCCTAGCCGCCTCCTGGCGTATTGGGTCCTCATACTACACAATCAAAGCTTATAAATTAAAAGGCAATTCATATAATTCACTAAAAGCCATCAAAACAAAGAAAAAAAATTATAATTCAAAATCAATTTCTCTTATTTATCAGCATTTAAAACAATTCAAAGCAAACTTCAAAAACCAGACATACAAAGAATATTCACAATTACCATGTCAATTCGAGTAACATAGGGCCGTAATCGCTGCTGGAATTGCTCACTATCTTCACCAGCAGCAGCAGCGTACTGCTGGAACAAAAGCGCTTCCTCCTCCGCCTACAACAGTAACCCAAAAAAAAAAAAAACTTTCTAAATTCAAAATCGAACCAGACGGCACTAAACAGATCAAATTACAATCAATTAAAGAGAAAAAGAAGAAGAAGAAATTAGTACTTGTAACATTCGCGCAAATTCCTCATCACGTTTGAGCAATTCTTCGTTCTCTTTAGCACCGGTACTCACTGTTTCCTCGTTGATCGATACTAATTGGAGCTTATCACAGATGTTAGAGAGGTCAGAGTCGTCCGATACAATCCGGCTACTTTGATCATCGTCGCCGACGATCTGATCACGACAATTTCATCACCACCACAACAAAACACACGTCAACCGTACGCTTTCACACTAGAAGCATTTACGCGAATCGAGAGGTCGAGAGAAAGAGAGTGAAAATCGATACCTTTTGTTCGTCAGGAGGAACCGAAGTGAGCGAGAAGAGCTGGAATTTGAAAACCTGTAATTCACCGACTCAGTGACAGAAATTTTAAAAAAACAATAAAAAAATAAATGAAAATTATAAAAATAGGGAGGAGAGAGACTTCGAAGCCGTCGTCAGTGTCGTAGTAGACGTTGAAAGAAGCGTCGTTGTGGCGGACCAAGAATTTCCGAGCAACCATTTTTTAGAGGGGGTGAACTGTGAAGATGATAAAGTCTGGAACCGGAAAAATTGTTTATGGTGTTTGTTAATTATTGGTATTATTATTTTTAAATAACTAATTATTTTTAATTAGACATTTAACTCCTCGGCTTTTCTCACCTCAACTTATGATCGAATTGAACTTTTAAATTTAAAACGAGACTTATGACTTATGACTTATGACTTATTGATTAAGTTAAATAAGACTTTGATTAAATTGAAGTATGTGAATATAATAGTGGAACTTATATAAATAAAATCAATACATCCTATAGAGAGAAAATCCGTTTAACTCATATAAAAAAGCAAAAAAAAAAAGTCAAATTGGTGTTCTAGTGCCACGTATGAGATAGGATAGTCACAGTTCACAAGGGATTGAGTCTCATTTTTGTTTATCAATCTCAATTGTAGGGAGATAAAGTTGCAATCCAAACCGAAGAACCTAGTAGACCTCTGACTCAATCGATGATGAGTTTAAGTCTCATGTCTCGACTAAATGAGAACCGAGAGTAATGAAATGCCAATTGTGCCATCGAAACAAGTCAATAGTTAACTTTTTGTTTCGCAATCTTGTGTGGGAAGAAGGAATTGCATTACAAACGGAAGGACCTAATAAACCCCACCTAACCCAATCGATGGTAAGGGTTCGATTCCCATATCTCTCAACAAAGTGGGAGAAGTGAAATGCCAATTATGCCTTAGAAAGAGTTTATTGTTTCGTAACCTAAATAATTGATTTGCGATCTAGATTTATATGAAAATAAAGTATTAAAGAATTATAGATATATATATATATACGGTCCCGTTTTTATCAAGACATCCTTATATAATTTTATCAGAATATTAAATGTGAACCACGTATTTATAAAAGTGATTTGATAAATATATATATACCAAGTCAAAGTATGTAAAACGAGTGACTCACATTCAATATCCTTATATAACTGTATCATGGCATCTTCATAGAAAATTATATATATATATATATATATATATAAATCTTTAAAGGAAATTATTATATTTTTCTCTATTAAAGTTTGAAATATTTTCACTTCAATCCCATTTAAATATTTTATTTTAGTCTAATAACTCCTTATTGCTTCTGCCTCTAATAATCTTTACACTATTAAAATTCGTAAACAAAATGATAATCGAAAATAATAATAATAATTACCAGGACATGCACTGTAATGATTATAAAGAAGGCCACCCATAGATCGCAAGCGAGTGGAACGGCGACCAAATATGATACGATGATATTTGCGACAACGACTAGAATGTATTTGCTTGATAATAATTGGGAGATAGTCATGAGAATAGACTTGTCTAGAGTTTCCACAAATCAAGTTTAGCTTTTATTCTTCCATGGAATAAAACTAAAATGATTGCTTATCTTTCTCACTCTTGCTTTATTCCATTCTCATCGTGAGAGCAAGATCAAGAACAAGAATAGACCTGAAATTAAACTACCTTTCTATTAAATTGTGGATTATATTAAGTATTAGGACATGTTTATTTGCTTGTATTATATTATACTAGTTATTTAAAATGTATTAAAACAATACAATATAATATTTGGTGTAAACGTTATATTGTATTATTTTAGTACATTGCCTAATACAACAAACACTGTATTAGCTAATATATTATATTTTGTGGTATTAGGTTGTATTGTATTAGAAAAAATACTTTTTTTTTCTTTTTTTTTAATAATAAATATATAATATTGATGAAATATGTGTTATGTTGTTAATATATATATTTTTTTATAATTTCAAAATTATATAGGAAATATTTATTTTAATTATAAAAATATTAGTTATTTAATTTTTTTTTTCAATTCAAATAAATATTTATTGGTTTTTTATATAAAAATATTTATTGATTTATTCCTAATAAGGATATTTAAAATTAATTATTAACTATTTTTTTTTAAATATTATATTTTTATAATATAATAAAATACAATAAAGTCATATGAATAACTTAATACGATATAATACAGTGCATCACAAAACACATGTTTGTATTAATAATAATACAGTCTAATACAATATAATACGATGCGTCAAACGAGCCTATATGTACAGTTTAGATATACACTTTCACAACCTGAAAAAATAAAACTGCCCTTGTTGAGATTCTTATATGTGCCTTAAGAAACAAGTTAAAGACTTTTTAAACCAAAAAATAAAATATTATTAAAGGTAAATTGTACAAACTCCCCTAAGTTTAGGTCTAATTGCAATTAGATGCAAACTTTTGTTCGAAATAGGACAAATACCTCGAGTCGTTAACGGCTAGTTTTAATATTGAGTTTTAATAATGATTTTGTCTTATTTAAAGTTTAAAGATTTTTTTTGCCCCACAATACTAACAATAGTTAAGTTCTAACAAAAAACCACAAACGGGTAAACATGATCATCATGTTTTCACGAGATTTTCATACACCCATTGAATTACATCATATTTGTCAACTTCCAACAGTACTTGCATTCCAGTATTCCACTGGTTTCTCATCTTGTCTTTGAATGAATTTATAGCCTGAAAAATCCCTTCAAAGAAGAAGAAATAAATAAATGAACTTTCATTTACTTGGTCCTTGTTTCTTGTCTTGCTGCAAATGTTGTCACAAAAGGCAATTCATTCATTCAGATTTATTTTTTTATTTTTTTATTTTTGAGAAACCAAAGGAGAAAGAGATCAAAATCATGTTTCAAAAGGAAAAAACATTAGAAGGTCAAATGGGGTTTCAGATATAAAATGAAATTACAGATTAGAAGAAAAAAATAAAATCAGTCGTTTTGGTAATCACATTAACATCTCTCAACTGATCATCAATATGGAAGTTTTAAGTTTCTCAATATTAATAACCACCATGAAATTATGTCAGCCTAATTCTACAACGAAAATGAGATGATAGACCGAGAAAATGAGATGTTCTTGGAGTTTCCTGACCTTTTGGAAGATCCATGCTTCTACAATTGAATTTTTTCTCAAAGCCAATATTGAAAACACAAACAAAAAAAATTAATAATTCAGATTTGTATCAAGAGTTTTTCATGCTTTGGATTTGGACCAGGAAACTTTTCAGTATGTTTGGAGAAAATGTAATCATGCTGGATGATTAATACTTTCAAAATCTATAATCTTTACTGATCTTATCATGCAGGACTCAAAACTCATTAATGCTTCTAAAACCAGACCAAACATAAAACATCGAAATTACTCAACTACAATAATCCATCTTGCAATATACAAACCCTACCAATTAACTGAACAAATAAAAATTATTGGACATGTCTATGTTCGAATGTTATCGGACAACAGATATTCCTTTTTCCGTTCTAAGTGACTCCTTCAGTAGTAGAGTTGCTTCACATACTACAGAGGTCTTTATGTTGTTCTGCTGTAAAAGGGAAGTGAGATATAACAGATATAATCTGTTAAGGTTGTATAGACATCTTCACGGGAATAGTCAAGTTAAAAATTTGTAAAAACATGTTAGAAAGATAAACTTTTCCTGTATTTAGTAATAGATAATTATAGTATATTATCTTCTCTATTGTATCTCCTATCTTTTAGCTAGGTTCTCTGTTTAGTAGTTTATTGTTTCTGACTTGTAATGTGATACGAACTCTTGCTGTATAAATACTTGACCTGATATCAATAATAATACACTAGCAAAATATATTTTTCTCTCATCTTTTCATGGTATCAGAGCATGGTCTAAACAAATCCTGATTCAACATTGCTACATCTTAATTTCTCGTGTAGCATTCTCCTCATTCTTTTCACTGCTATGGCCAACGATCAAACACCACTTGAGAAATCTCCTTCCGCCTCTGGCTCATCCAAGTCAGCAGAAATTGCAACCCCTAGCACAACCAAATCAGCAGAATTTTCTACAGATGTCTTGAAAATAGACACGTCCAATCCCTATTTCACTAATCACTCAGATCATCCAGGTTTAGTCTTGATTTCCAAACCTCTAACTGGAGACAATTATTCTACTTGGAAACGGGCAATGACTCCGGCTTTAAATTCTAAAAACAAGCTAGGTTTTGTTAATGGCTCAATCAAAACCCCTTCCGAAGAAACTAATCCTGAAGGTTATGCAACTTGGTCCCGATGCAATGATATGGTCCATTCTTGGATCGTGAACACTCTTAATCCGGAAATTTCAGACAGTGTGATATATTATTCATCCGCTCACGAGGTTTGGGAAGATCTTCGTGAGCGATTCTCTCAAAGCAATGCACCTCGTATTTTTGAAATTCAGCGAGACATAGCCTATTTTCGACAAGAACAACTTTCGGTTTCTGCTTATTACACAAAATTGAAAGGCCTATGGGATGAACTTGCTTCTTACAACGACGCAACACATGGAACACAGCAAGATCAACAAAAATTAATACAATTTTTGATGGGATTGAATGATTCTTACAGTGCTGTTCGTGGACAAATCCTCCTTATGAATCCTCTTCCTTCAATTCGCCAGGCATACTCCTCCGTTTCCCAAGAAGAGAAGCAGCGACTTCTGAGTTCAACATCCGCTGCAACTGATTCTACCAACAGCACTGCCATGGCGGTTCGAAGCAACACCAGCGGCAGCAAATCCACTTCAGCAAGGTTTGACCGTTCCAATCGTCCATATGTGCCACCGGATTTTCGATCGCAAGAGAAGTCAGCAGAAAATCTCAGTGGAGGACGTCTTGATAGGCGCCGTTTCGGTTCAGGCAGAGGACGCCCAAATTGTGCGCACTGTGGAGAGATGGGTCATTGGATCCAGACTTGTTATCAGCTTCATGGGTACCCAGCGGGTCATCCAAAAGCCAAGCACAATTCAGGCCCAGGCCCAAGAAGTTTCAACAATGATCATACTCCTGCAGCTAATCATGTGTCCGAAGCCCTTTCTAAAATGGACAGCAATCATATGGTTGGTATTTTGGAGGCCCAATTGCAGCAACTTTTATCGCTTCTTGACAACAAAACTGAAGGGTCTCGCACACAAGCTAATGCCGTCACCAAGCCAGGTTTGTCTAAAATTACCTCACGTAATTGGATCATTGACAGTGGTGCGACGGACCATATTGCTTCATCATCTGAATTATTTTTCCGCAAAGATAAACAACGTTCATTATCTCCTGTATTGCTGCCTAGTGGAGACAAAGCTGATATTACTGCAAGAGGATCCCTACCTTTGAACTCCGTTTATTATTTGCATAATGTTTTATGTGTACCTACATTCAAAGTCGATTTGATGTCAGTTAGTCGTCTGACGAAGGGTCTGAATTGTTCAATAACGTTTTTCCCTTATTGGTGTATTTTGCAAGATCTGGCTACGAAGAAGATGATTGGTTTGGGTAAACAGCGTGACGGATTATACTATTTGGTGGCGTTGGCGACAAAACAATCTGTGACCGACTCTCACTCACCCACAAATCAACCAGCCTGCAATGTCACCGTCTCATCCACCGATCTCTGGCATAACCGTTTAGGCCACACATCTTTCGCTTGTTTAAATTTCATTGCCAAAATTTTTTTGAATTTTTTTGTTGAGTCCAATAATGTTTGTCATATCTGTCCTTTGGCTAAACAGAGTCGTTTGCCTTTCGGTTCAAGTGTAATATCATCTATTAAACCTTTTGAAATAATTCATTGTGATATTTTGGATCGTTATCGACACCCTTCTATTTCTGGTGCTTATTATTTTCTTACTATAGTCGATGATTATACACGTTTTACGTGGATTTTTTTGATGCGCCATAAAAATGAGACACAATCTTTTTTAAAACGATTCTTCAATTTTGTTTTCACTCAATTTGACACCTGCATTAAAACTGTTCGCAGTGATAATGGTGGGGAATTTGTCTCACTTCGTTCGTTTTTCCATGATAATGGCGTCATTTTTCAGCATTCTTGTGTTTACACGCCTCAACAAAATGGGGTTGTGGAGCGCAAGCATCGCCACATTTTATAGGTTGCTCGAGCTTTGAAATTTCAGGCTCATCTTCCTACCCAGTTTTGGGGCGAATGTGTCCTTACTGCTGTACATATCATCAATCGACTCCCTTCTCCGGTCCTCTCCTTCAAAACACCTTTTGAACTTCTCTACTCCAAACCGCCTTCTTTTTCTCATCTTCGTGTCTTTGGTTGCTTAGCTTATGCTACTAATGTTACTGTTTCCCACAAATTCGACCATCGTTCCATACCCTCAATTTTTATTGGCTATCCTGTTGGTCAAAGGGCTTACAAATTATTTAATTTATCGACAAAAAAAAGTTTTTACTAGTCGTGATGTCAAGTTTTTTGAAAATATTTTCCCCTTTGCCTCTACTCAAACCGTGTCTACCCGGCCCATATCTGTCCCTCCTCCTCCACCTACCAGTTCTGGCCCAATTCCATTTGTAGCCCATGACTTCTCTTACCCTGTTTCTCCCATTCCACACACGTCTTCACCCAACCGTTCAGCCACCACCGCTCCACTTCCCCATCACACATCAGCCACACCTCCTTCGCCGGATTCCCCACCTCATCACCTCACCGTTTCTCCTCCGTCGGAGCCTCCTTCTCCTCTTCCCCTGACCCATTCCGATCCACCCGATCGGTTTGACCCATCCTCCCTCCCTACCTCTGCCGATCCTTCTTCTCCACCGCCGGATTCCACTCTACTTCCCGATCCACCCTCTTCTTCGCCTATCTTCTCTTCTGATCCCGACCCTGACCCCGTTCCCCTTCGTCGCTCCAGCCGCCCCACCTGTCTGCCGATCAAGCTCAAGGATTTTTTCTGCAACACTGTTTATTCCGACCAATCTCTTTCACTCTCGCCGGGTCCGACCAAGGGTACTCGTTTTCCGCTGGCTAACCATGTCTCGTACCACAGATATCTGCCTTCCTACAGGTCTTTTGTTGCTCAGCTCAGTTTGATTGCAGAGCCTCGGTCTTATTCTGAGGCCGTTGTTAGTCCTGAGTGGCAGGAAGCCATGCGTTCAGAGTTGCGGGCTCTCCAGGACAACGGCACCTGGACTCTTACTCCGCTTCCGGCTGGTAAATCTCCCATTGGCTGCAGGTGGGTGTATAAAATCAAGCTCCGATCTGATGGTTCTGTTGAGCGATACAAAGTCCGATTGGTGGCCAAGGGCTTCACTCAACTGGAGGGTATTGATTATCAGGATACATTTTCTCCTACTGCCAAAATTATTTCGGTTCGCTGCTTGCTTGCTTTGGCTGCTGCTCGTGGATGGTCTCTGCATCAGATGGACGTTAACAACGCCTTCCTTCATGGTGATTTAGCTGAGGAAATTTATATGTCTCCGCCGCCTGGGCTTCGGCGACAGGGGGAGGACAACTTGGTATGTCGCTTACATAAATCGCTGTACGGTTTGAAACAGGCATCTCGCCAATGGTTCGCTAAGTTCTCAGAGGCTATTTGCTCTGCTGGTTTCGTACAATCTCGGGCCGATTACTCTCTATTCACCAAAACAAAAGGCAAGCTCTTCACTGCTCTTTTAATATATGTTGATGACATTTTAATTACTGGAAATGATCTTGTTAGCATAGCTGCCACTAAGAAATTCCTACATAGTCATTTTAATCTTAAAGATCTTGGTAATCTGAAATACTTCCTTGGCATTGAGGTTTCTACTTCTAAGAAAGGGATTTATATCTCTCAACGCAAATATGCCTTAGAAATCATTGAGGATGTAGGTTTGTTAGGTGCAGCCCCAATTGATACCCCTATGGACCGAAACTTGAAATTATCAGACAAGAGTGATTTGCTCAAAGATCCGAGCAGGTATAGAAGATTGGTTGGTAGATTAATTTACTTGACTGTTTCGATATTTTTCTCTCATCTTTTCAAAACATCCGATAAGTCTATACCAAAATAAGTCTTGAAAATTATAACATAAGTCTCAGAAATACAAAATATGTCTCGAAAATATCCAAATAATTAAATCTCGAAAATATAAAATAAGTCTTGGAAACACAAAAATAAGTCTTAGAAAAAAAAAAAAAAAAGCCCGAGACTTGTTTTTTTGATTGCGTTTGAAGGGTATTTTTATCAGAATCTCATTTTTAGGTGCTATGAAAACTTAAGTTATTAAGTTGGAGCTAGTTTTAGAAGTAGGGGAGCAAAGAGTGCAATAAAAATTTTGAACCCATCTTTAAATTGAAATAGTTTTATTTTTTTTTTTAAATGATGGAAAATAATTACCTCTAATGGTGTTAGATTCGGGTTTCGCTGGAAAGATATTTTAGGGATGGATGTGGCTTTAAAGATCAAAATCTTTCTTTGGAGAGCTTGTCGCAACTAGTTGCCAACGATGGTTAATATTGCTAAAAGAAAGGTTCCCATGGATGGATTCTGTCCAATGTGTGAAAATATGTATGAAACAACTTTTCATGCTATTTGAGGTTGCTCGGGCCTGAAGATGGTTCTCTCTTCCTTTGGCATCTTGCAAGGTATGAAGTTCGATAAAGATGTGGATTTCCATGATTTTTTCTCTGCTTGTGTTCATCGACTTAAGACTAATGAGATTGTCCTATTGAGTGTGATTATGTGGTGAATTTGGTACGTGAGAAATCAGTAGGTTCATGGTAAGGATCGGGTGGGAGTGGAGTCTGTTGTTTCTTGGGGTATATTTCAAACTATAGAACAACAAATCTTCCTCAAGATATGGCTAAGGGTGGGGATGTGGTGCCACAACTGATTCGGTGGAAACCTCCTATGAGTGGTATTTATAAGCTGAACACAAACACAGCTTTATACGTACGTCTTCTTCGGGTTGTCATGGGTTTGATTATTCGGGACCATACGGGTTTTGTGACGGCCAGTGCTTAAAGAGTTTAAGCAAACTTCACGCCTCAAATCATGGAGGCAATGGCTAATTTGAGAGGTTTGATTTTCGCAACTGATTCAGGTTTTTTTCTAATTATGGTTGAATCTGACGCTTTGGAGGTTGTTAATCTGATTAATTCGGGATCCCAAATTCATGATGAAATTGGTTTGGTTGTGGGAGATATTAGAAATATTATGAACAATATTATAAGTGGCTTGTTAGTTTTTGCATTTAAGAAGACGAATGTTGTCGTCCATAATTTATCTAAATTATGTTTGTTGTTAGAGGAAGATCGGTTTTGGATGGAATCTTAAGATTCGTGTGTGGAGAGGTTTGTCTAGGATGACCATCTGGTCTAGTTTGTTGTGTTTCATCTTGTTTTATTATATTTTCCCTCCATAAATAAAATAAAAATTATCCTTCATTTATACAAAAATGAGCATAGGTATGCCATGGTATCACATCATCCATACAATAATTGTCTCAAAACATCATGCTATGCATGCATCAAAATCACCAATATGTACTTTCGAATGACATTGATATATCATACCAGCTCCGATGAATATACTAATGACAATGCTAATGCTAAATTTGGGAAGAAAAAAAATAGTAAAATGTTATATTTGACACATTCTTTTAACATTACACTCTGATATATAATTCTATTTGAAATGTTATTTTCTTTTTATTATTTAAAATTATAAAAGTCAACAAATATAATTAATACATTCAGTTTATATAATATTTTTTATTATTTAAAATTATAAAAATCAACAGTTAATGCATTTAATACAATTATAAATTGGTATTTTTATAATTAAAACAAAAGCATTAATTGTTATGCCAAATTTTGGCATATGCTATTCTTTGTGTCAAATTTGGCACAACATTTGGTATTATATTGGAGCATGCTTTTATTTATTTATTTTTACTTTGTGCTAAATTATAGCATTGCATTGGAGATACTCTCATTCTAACACGAGCAAAGCGAGTGCAGTCTACATGGTCCATTACCTCCTTCATCAATAGAAAAGCAATAAATAAATAAATGAATATATATATATATATATTAGTTATCAAGTGATGTATATCTTATTTTAATTTCGGTAAAAACCTTGATAAAATTACATCTATTTTTATGAATTTTGATATGATTTTGTGTGTGGATGTTAAGTTTATTGAAATTTAGTTATGAATAAAATTTGAGAATTTTTCAAGTACTAGAACTATTTTTTTTCCTATATTTATCTCATTTTCCCCATGCCTTTATATTTAACAAAATCAAGATAAATATTTTCGGTGATTAAAAAATTCTCATATTCTGTTTATAAGTAGATTTAATTAAACTCATCATCCACAAAAAAATTCAGATCAAAATTCATAAAAATATATGTGATTTCATCAAGATTCTTACCGAAATTAATTTTAATGATAGGTTCAATGATATGTACAATGAAATCTACATATGAATAAAACTAAATTTTTTTTTGTAGATGATATGTTCAATGAAATCTACATATGAATAAAATTTGAGAATTTTTCAAATACTATAACTATTTTTCTTGAATTTTCCTCGGTGCTTAAAAAATTCTCAAATTCTGTTTATAGGTAGATTTAATTAAACTCATCATTCACAAAAAAATTCAGATCAAAATTCATAAAAATAGACGTGATTTCATCAAGGTTTTTACCGAAATTAATTTTAATGATAGGTTCAATGATATGTTCAATGAAATCTACATATGAATAAAATAAAAAAAAAATTTTGTAGATGATATGTTCAATGAAATCTACATATGAATAAAATTTGAGAATTTTTTAAGTATTTTAACAATTTTTCTTGAATTTTCCTATATTTCGCCAATTTTCCGATGCCTTCATATTTAACACATTCAAGATAAATAGTTGTAGTGTTCGAAAAATTCTTAAATTTTATTGATAGGTAGATTTTATTGAACTTATCATTTACAAAAAAATTCGGATTAAAATTCATAGAAATCGATATGATTTCATCAAGGTCCTTACTGAAATTAAAACAAGGGATCCTTTATGAGAGAACCACTCATATATATATATATATATATATATATATCAAGTGAAGTATATTTTATTTTAATTTCAGTAAGGACCTCGATGAAATTACATCTATTTTTTAGGTACCTAAATATAGTTACTCCCACGAATTAGGAAAAAAAAAAAAAAAAAGCCCTTCTCACGCTTATAATTTTGTAAACAAATATATAAACACGGTATGACTAAATTTACTTGGTGCACAAACAATTGAACAAATATGTATTATTACACAACATCGATAATAAGAGTGGATGTAGTGTATTATTTAGTGGTAGACCGGTAAGTTTTTATTTTTTATTTTTTTATTTTTTTATTTTTTTATTTTTTATTTTTTTTATATTGAGGATCTTAGACTTCATCCAAACACTTATCTGCCTATCATCCTCTAACTGTGTGACTCGCCGTGACCTGTATTTTAGCTTCACGGAGTATGACATATAAGAAACTCTAGCTCATACCTTGGCCCCATAAGGATGTAAGCAGGTAAATCAAAACTCGCTCCCGCCTGGGTAGGATTCGAACCACTGACGTTAGCCCTATGTCCGTCCTTCCACCAGCAAAGCTAAATGCCCTGAAGGTTGATTACAATACAATTGACAGGAGTAGAACCAAGGACTTGAGTTTTTAATCATACGCATGAGTAGAACAAGGACTTGGGTTACTAATCAAATATTCTTTTAAGTTATAATAAAATATTGATTGCATTTGAATGGAAGATTTAATGAGGTGGAAAGGTAGCC
This sequence comes from Acer negundo, assembly GCA_035582765.1. Taxonomy (NCBI): domain Eukaryota; kingdom Viridiplantae; phylum Streptophyta; class Magnoliopsida; order Sapindales; family Sapindaceae; genus Acer; species Acer negundo. Next base: position 43,020,151 of record CM069235.1, on the reverse strand, counting down.
GTCAGATTAAGCAAGCAAGCCGGACCCGGGGGTCTTGATCGAAACAGAGTCAACAATATTGTAACTTGTGGTGTGGAGTAAAAGGATTTGTTGGTAATTAATGGTTATGAATTTATGAGTTACAATCGGATAGAACTATTCAAATTAGTGAGTATTTATATAACTTCATTAATACATTGGATGTAGACTATTAGATTTACATACTTTGATTCAAAATTTATGTACTTATTAAAACTTTTCCATAATCAGTGGTCCATATACATTGGTAATGATGTAATTATATTAGTGCGTACTGATTAGAACGGAACCATAAAACCTTATATTATTTTTTTGAAATAAATTATATAATTAAACGGTGGTGATGATCATCAAAAGAGAATCTGATTATTGGGCAGAGCTTGGTTTTGACGGGATTCACGTGATCAATGTTAAATACTGTAACCTACCGGTTATAAATGGACCCGCACGCTACCCTTTTCACTTTCATGCCTTTTATTATGCCGTACGGATTTGGAAATTGGATCACATCAGAATTTTATTTAAAAGAAAAAATCTATGCAAGTCTAGAACAGACCAAAACAAAAAAAAAAAATCCCTTTAATTTCACTTCAACAGACAACAAACCTCACTAATTTCCCTCTTTAATCGCCACCACCCCTCTCTACAATGTACCTAACTTATCGTAGGGAGGTCGTATTTGTGATTTTGTTCTAGCGGTCATGAGCTCGAATCCTGAAATTGGTCGTTTTTGACTCTTGAAGTTCGAATCCGATATGAGTATATGACAATATGACATTAGGTCATATTTATCCTTGCGATCTCGAGTTTGAATCCAGATGTTTTGACCTTGCTCCTCAATAATCCTAATATTCAAATAATCCGGCATGGTATAGTATTAAGTCATATCTATCCTACCGATCTTGAGTTCAAATTCAGTTATTTCAACCTTATTCCTCAACGTTAGTTATGTTATAAAGTCATATTTGTCCCAATTGCCCCAAAATGATAGACTTTAAAATACTAGTGTTGATTTGCATATTACCTCTCAGCCATAGGTATGCCTAGAAAATATTTATCGTCCAGGCTAAATTATATATATATAATTTCTTTTTTCTTGGTACATACTTATCAACTTCTTAACTATTAATAGTTATTTATCTATTTTTATTTAGTCGGTAAATTAATAACTAACAAACTATCTCACACTAAATTTATTTAATTCGATGTGTATTATGGAGAAAACTTTTGTGTTTTTCTTTCTCAATGCACATGGATTTAATAACGTTAGTGCAAGATATGCAAAATCATTGATTAATAATAAACAAACATTATATAATTCTTGATAAATGTATTTGTTTTTTTTTTTTATATATAATAATAAGATGAAACCAATTCAATAATGGACCACTCAATAATATGAAATACATTGTAAAATGTATGTATAAACAATTATTTAAATTTATAGTTAAAAAAATATATTTAAACTCGCAAACGGCTTAATTTTATAATGTTATATTTCACTAAATTTAGACCAAATATCATAATTTTGTAACATTATCAAACCTTGGGGAAGTTTGTGTAATTAGCCCTTTATGTATTGAATTTTTTTAATATACTTTTTTTAGAGGATTGATGGGACTATAGCACGGGCAAGCCCTCTCTTACGTCCCGCCTTTGTTCGTATTAGAGATGATAGTGCACCTCCCTTTTACACTTAATGGTCAAAGGTTCGAGTCTAAGTATATGTATTTTATAAGCATATGTTGAAAGTTTTCTCCTAATTTATAGAATGGTTATCTAAACCACACATGATAGGTCCAACAGCACGTATTGTAATAGTTATAAATGCAACAACTCAAAAAATTAATAACAGTGTCGACGTATTAAATCATATTTGTCCCAACGGTCTTGAGATCAAATCCAGAAGTTTGTCGATGGCTTTTGACAAACCCATATAAAATCCCCACCTACACTCGGTACTTCAAACATTAAGTAAAATCTCCATTACAATCTCTCTCTCTCTCTCTCTCTTTTTTTCTGCTCAAAATGGCTGACAAAAGCGGCCGGGTCAACCTGCACTCAATTCTAACGGCGGTATCCAACAAACCAGTCGGGTCGGTTAAGAACCACCCGTTGACGGGAGTGGACCAGGCCATGGGTCGACACACGCTACACATGGTCTTCTACTACGAGAAGACCTCATTCGGTTCATTCGGCATTGACCCGGTGAGGGAGTCCCTGTCGGAGACTCTGTCTCTGTACCCGCCTGTAACGGGTCGGTTGACCCGGGTGGAGTCGGGTAAGTGGGAGGTCAAGTGTAACGATGCCGGGGTCCGGGTTTTGAGGACTAAAGTCGGTGTCACGATTGATGAATGGTTGAGATCTGCTGATGGGTCTGAGGAAAGAGATCTGATGGTGTGGGAGGACATGCCTGACAGTCCCACTAGGGTCACTACATGGTCTCCCTTCCGAGTTCAGGTATTCTTTTTATTTGTTCGGGTCGGGTTTTTTATTTTCAAAAATTTTAAAGACCGCCTCTACACTAGCGAAACTCCAATATTGTGCTGATGCTAATTATTAGATGTCAATCAAATTAAATTATTTTCTCTATTTAAGCACGACAACATTCTTTATTTCATTTAAATGCACATTTTTGTCTTATAAGAAAATTTTTAACCAATTCTTAGCAAGTCTAATTTACTGAAAAAGCAGCCTAAAATATCTATTTCGGGAACTAGAGATCCAATGGGTATGATTCGAGGGGATCAAACACTACTTATGTACTTTGAATATGTATTCTAAGATTCGAAGGTATTTACTTCCATAATATTGGAGGGAAAAAAAAAAAATCCCCAAACATGTATAGATAAAGCTAGTGGTGCCCACGATTCGGTTAAATCTACAGTTTCGAATTGAAACTGTAACCGAAACCGAAACTGTAACCGGCTGTTTAACCATAGTTAAACCATCAGTTTTCATTTAATTAAAAAAAATTAAACAAACCAATCAGAAGCTGACACATGGCAATGTTTTTTGAAAACCAAACCGAAACCATAACCGAACCACCTAATCGACGGTTAAAAACCGTACACCAAACCAGCTAAGCTGGTTATGGTTACGGTTACGGTTTTGCCTTCCCAAGGAACCGTAACCGGTGGTTTCAAACCCAAACCGAAACCGAACCGTGGGCACCACTAGGCAAAACCAACTCAAGCTCCAACTCCAACTCCAGCTCCAACTCCAACTCTAGGATTTGAAGGGGACCAATTTAAAAAATAATTAAAATTTTAACAGAAAAATATAAATAATAAAAGAAATAAGGGTAAAATGTTAATAAAAATTTTAAGAAAATTTATTACACACGCTCAATAACGTGGGTTGGCCACTCCATACATACTTATACATACTTATAAATGCGTACGGTAATATTTTCCGTAATTTTTTTTATATTCCATTGGTGTTTTCCGTATTAGATGAATGACATGTAATATATATATGCAGTCCCGTTTCTATCAGGGCATCATTATATAACTTTATCAGGATATTGAATGTAAGCCACTCATTTATAAAAGTGATTTGACAAGTGCATACATACCAAGTCAAAATATGTAAAAATAGTGGTTTACATTCGATATCCTTATATAATTCACCCAGGGCATCTTCATACGAAGATTTATATAAATATAAATATATATATATATATATATAATTTGGCCACCATCCAAAGGTACCCCATCAAATTGACAAGTGACATTAATACATGTCACCTAATTCAGGCACCGCTGAGTTTATTATTGGTTGATGACAGGCTTGCATTGGGCCGATATGATGACTTTTTGCACCTACACCGTTGAAATACCATCTATTTATATAAAAATGTAACATTTAAAAAAAAAAAAACAATATATAAGAAGGTTTTTTTTTATTTTATTTTATTTTTATTTTATTTTATTTATTTTTTTTTTTTTTTAAGAGATTAACCGTTGAGTATCTTAATTTCTGTAGATTTAATACATACAATAATATCCACTAATATTAGAAGTTTTTCATTATCTCATTTGATCAACAAAATGTGTTAAATTTTTTATTTTATTTTTTAATCATTGACACCATCTACACATTTATTTCTGATTTGCAGATAAATGACTTTGAAGGAGGAGGTGTAGCCATTGGAATGAGTTGCAACCACATGAATGCAGACCCAACCTGTCTGACCTTACTTTTGAAGTCGTGGACTGAGGTTCACCGCCACCAACCCATTGCCTATCCGCCCTCCTTCCTCCTACCAGCTGCACCACTTGGTTCCGGTCCGGTTCCGGTCAATTGTACCAAGTCAACCAGTTACTTGGCAGACAAGTCACAACAAGCAGTAGCAGCACAAGCACCATCAGTGAAAATGGCCTCAGCCACTTTCAAGTTTTCTGATTCAATCATCAAGCAGTGCTTATCAGAAATCCGTGACAAGTGCCCCGATGCCACCCCGTTTGATTTTCTGGCAGCGCTGTTTTGGACACGGGTTGTGAGCTTGAAGAAACCTAGACATGATCATACACACACCCTCTCAATCTGTGTCGACTTCAGAAGGCTGTTGCAGGAACCGCTTCCTTATGGCTATTTCGGCAATGCTTTGCATTTTTCGCTTCTGTCAGTAAATGGGGAAGAAATGGAATGTGGCGGCTTAGGACACGCAGCAGAGTTGGTGCATCGCCATGTGTCCGGTCTCAAGGACGAGGAGTTTTGGTCAGCTATACATTCGCTTGAATCACGGAAGAATGAAGGTGGAGGGAAATATGCACCACCATGTATAATGTATGGACCTGAGCTCACTTGTGTTAGCATGGAACATATGATTGTTGGGCACCAATCCATGATCTACTCGACGATTTTTGACAATGTGAAGCCTGTCCATGTTTCGTGTCATGTGGGGAATGTGGAAGGTGAAGGGCTGATTCTTGTGATGCCTTCAGCCGAAGAAGGACTTGCTCGAACAGTGATGGTGACATTGCCGGAGGAGGAGATGGACAACCTATGTAAGGATCAAGCTATCTTGTGCCTAGAGCCAAAACTGCTCCTCACTGGTAAATTATAGTCTACTTGTATTCGGTTTCATAACTATCTAGATATCTGCTCTATCAAGAATTGTTGCTAATAACTCATGAGAAATGCTAAGAACCTTTTCGAGTCCTGTATTTTATCAACTCCAACTCATAATCCCACACAACAAATTGGCTTCTGGAAAAGAAATATAACTAGGAAAGAATCAGGAAATCCTATAATTAAGCTAATTGATTCCTTAATCAAAACAGAAATCCTATACATTAATGGCAAATATTCTAACAGCAACTTAGTCCACGGAAGTATTCATATCGAAGTTTATATCACCATTGAAGGGTAAGTAGTTCATACATATAGTTTGGCAATTAATTTGACTTTTTGCATGAATTATGAACACAAAGAAAGAGAGGGAGTAGCATACATAAATGTTTTCATTTCAGACGTTGCTGTCTTTCTGGGGTGTGTTTACTAACATCCATGTTGCTTTCTTCATGTAATCGTAAGCTCTGTCACCTGCTACCTCTTCAATAGGTACAACATCAGAAATTTCTTTAAGATCCTCTTTCGTTAGTTTCACAGTCAAGGAGCCGATATTGTCATCCAGGTTCTTAATCTTAGTAGTTCCTGAAATGTCAAAGCAACTATGCGGTAAAAATATAGCAAGTATTATTATAAGGAAGACAACATAGGGCATAGGTAAATTATATCATATGCTCTCATCAGTTTCTTGAAAAATAAACCGGTAATCTACTAACCCGGAATAGGTACAATGCCGTCCCCTTGTTCAAGAATCCAGGCCAGTGCTAATTGAGCAGTAGTGCATTTGTTCTTTTTAGCAAGGTTTTCTATGCGAATATATATGTTCTTGTTCTTGTCCAAATTTTCTCCCTTGAACCGAGGATGTGCAACCTTGAAAAACAAATTACATTGAAATTTTTACCGGATTTTTGGATAAATAAAATATTTAATCGACATGAAACTGAAAAAGTAGCGTTTTCTTGAAAGCATTTCATGTAATTGATATGGTATGGAAAATAAAAGACGGGAAAAAAATATTGACGAAGAAACATACCAAAGAGCTATTTGCAGACAAAGATTCTACAATAGCTTTGCCACCGAAAAACCCACGACCAAGAGGGCTGTATGGAACTATTCCAATGCCAAGCTCCCTGCATGCATCAGGACAACAGCCTCATATTCCTGAACAACATATTAATTAGAATATATAGTATTTAAAGATGCATCAATCCGAGTCCTTTTCAAAGGACTATACAAAGAAGACTCACAAAAGACCTATTAGACTGAAACTCTGAAAGTTTAGGAAATTCTAAGTTTGCAAATGTCAATGCGTTTCTATGCACACCTCAACGGATTCTATATGAAAACTATCGGAGTTTAAAGTTTTAGGAGCGAAAAGTTTACAAAATTCAAAGTCACAAACATTAGGCACAACATGTACGATTTAGATGAGGCACTAATGAGAATATAATTATATAAGTGTGATATGAAGAAACCTGCAAACTGGTATTATCTCTTCTTCAATATCACGACTCCAAAGAGACCATTCCATTTGTACAGCCGTGATGGGATGAACTGCATGTGCCCTCCGAATTGTTTCCGGGTTGGCCTCAGATAATCCAATGTACTTGATTTTTCCCTCTTCAACCAGCCTCTTCAATTCACCAACCTACAATCCAAGGGAAAGGAAACATAGTTTCTACCTCCGCATAGGATTTCAATCGTGTAATCGATGACAAAAGTTTACAATTGCAAAGCTATAGCCAAAAGAGGGGGAGAATCACTCACGGTTTCCTCTATAGGAACTGATATGTCTACTCTATGCTGATAATAAAGATCAATGTAATCTACATCAAGCCGCTTCAAGCTACCCTCGCAACAGGAGCGCACGTACTCAGGGGAACCCTTCACGATCACATCATCAGGTCCCATCCTAACAATACCAAACTTCGTGGCTAGTTGAACTTTCTCCCTCGGCAACAACTTCAAGGCCTGAAAGGATTGAACTTTCTCCATTTAATGTCACAAAAATTCAACAACAATTACTCAGTGACAGTGCATAGATTGACAAGCAGCATTTGCGCGTACCTTTCCGACCAGAATTTCATTAGCATGGGATCCATATACATCAGCTGTATCGAAGAAAGTAATTCCCTTATTGAAGGCATCTATTAATATCGCGATGCCATACTCTTCCGCGAGAGGAGTATTATACCCTCCAGTCAGGCCCATACATCCAAACCCCAATTTCGATACCTTTTAAACAAACAATCAATTCCATTTACAATCACCGAAACATATGAAAATTTTCCACTTAAGAATCAAACATCAATTTAAATGCACAAACATTATAAACATAACAAATCCAGGATTATATACAGGACACTAAATTTCCCTACAAACCCAGATCGAAATTTAATCCAAAATGATACTTTTATCTACAAAACATATATTCATACATGATACATCTACCCAAGAACTCAAAAAATATATCCCACAATAAAAATTTGATCTTTTATCCCAAAAAGTAAAAATGAACAAAAATCAATAGGTGATTATTGAAAAAAGTTGATATGGGTAATTACCTACCTCAAGTCCCTGGTTTCCAAGTTTGAGTCTTGGAATTTGGATTTTCTTATTGTCTGCCATATCTGATTCCTCTCAAAGTTCGTGGCTTGTTTTCTCAGTTCGAGAGTGTTTTTTTCAATGTCAGCAACAGCCAGCAAGCAGAGTGGTTGATTGACTCATTGAAATCCACAAGGCTTTTTTTTTTTTGTATTACTTCATAGCATTATAGCAACTATTAGCTAGTGCAAATGTGCGATAAAGCAAAGAAATAAAATAAAATAAAAAATGAGAGAGGGCAGCAAAGAATATTTATGTGAAAAATAAAAAAGAGAATTGCACCAGCCGGGAATCGAACCCGGGTCTGTACCGTGGCAGGGTACTATTCTACCACTAGACCACTGGTGCACGCTTGTTGAGGTTGTTAACAATTTTACTATATATATATCATAATCTCATTGTGTAAAAGGGTTAAGGTTGTTTGGTGGAAATGTGGAATCATGGAAGGCCAGAGGTTCCCCAATCCCCAATCTTCCGTTTCATCTCGTTCGTTTCCTTCGTTTTTTGTTTTTGTTTTTTTTTGTTTTCATTCTTTAAGGGCTTTGATGGCCTGACTAGCTCTATCTAGTTTTGTAAATGAGTTGGTGAGTCACGATATTTACACATCTAGTATACTTACACCTCTAGAAAATTGTATGTGTATCTTTGTTAATTTTTTAAAAAGATTATATTTTGTAACCACAACCCAACATTACCGAATATACTCTTTTTTCAATTTTAAAAAATTATTATAAATGAAAGAATTATAAAACAAATACAGTTAAACTATGAAATTCTTTGTGATTTTGTAAATTACTAACGTGTAAGTGAGATTCTTTGTGAAATGCCAAAAAGAAGTGTTTTTGGGACAGTTTTTCTTAGTTGATGTTATGATGTATCTTGCCACAAAGAGAGACGGAAACAAATCAACAATACAGTGGTTGATTATTTTGAATAAGGATCCTCTCCTCACCTCACCTCACCTCGTCTTCACCTCACTTAATCTTATGACATATAAACATTGCAATGAATGAATGGTTAAGATGTGATTGACACTTTATTAACAACCAATCACATGTTTTAAAAAGGTGAAGAAAATGTGAGGATGAGGTGAGGTGAGGAGAGGATCCTGGTCCGATTATTTTTCCTCACTTGGACAAAAAAAAAAAAATGGTATGAATAAAAAATCTCCGAGTCCCCTTTACAATCTCACCAGTCACCTAACACTTATTTTTTTATGGAAGAAGCTTCCCTTTTGGGTCTGAATTTTTTTTTTCGATTTTTGTTTTCTTAAAAAAAAAATAATTTGATTATTAAAAATTTCAAAAAAGTAAAATAGTTAAAAAGAAATATAAAAATATTATTAATTTAATTTAAGGGTAATATTGAAATTTAAAAAAAATTTAATTTAAAATGTAAATATGGTTTTTTAGAGTAATTTTTCTCTCATAGGTACACATTATAGACATATCTATAGTATACTAATACAATCACTATACCTTTACCATGTGTAGTATTATTGATGAAGTTATGTTGCTTACATGGAAAAATTGTGGTGATGTGTATTAATATGCTATAGATATGCCTATAATTTTTACTCATGAGAGAAAAACTCAGTTTTAGAGGGGTACAAACCACTCTTTCCCTGTGGACTCACGAGCTTTGATAGTCAACTAGGCCAATCTAATGTTAGGGTTTGGACATGGGGTTGGCCCCCAATTTGAGGGTAGATAGTAGAGGTGACCATGGTTCGGTTCGAACTACCGGTTCGAATCGAATTGGACACTGCTTCAGTTGGAATCGAAAGCTAATTGGAACCATTAAGGTTTTGGTTTTGATTCCGATTGACCATTTCAAAAAATTGGGCACGAACCGACGATTCTCAATCGATTTGGAACCAACGGTTAATACATTAAATAATATATATATGGAAAATTTTCAAGTCAGTGCGTCCTGATATAACTCCATCAGTGCGTTGGATGTGGACCATTAGATTTACATACTTTGACTCAAAGTGTATGCACTTGTCAAAACTTCTCTATAATCTATGGTCCACATACAACGCATTAATGGAGTTATATCAGGACGCACCAAGAAGAAAAGAACTGATATATATATTTATATATATATATATATATATATATAACCAATCATTAGGCTTGGGCAGTTGGGCCACAGGTGAGTCAGGCAATAGGCCCACTTGTGACTGCCAAGCCCAAGCCCAACTGTTGCAAATTTGCAATCCTTTTCATAACTTTTTATTTTTTATTTATTTTTTATTTATTTTTTTATTTTTTTTAATTTTTTAAAACCATCTGTTGGGACACGGTTGAGTCAGGCAATAGGCCCACTTGTGACCGCCAAGCCCAAGCCCAACTGTTGCAAATTTGCAATCCTTTTCATTACTTTTTATTTTTTATTTATTTATTATTTATTTTTTTATTTTTTTTAATTTTTTAAAACCATCTGTTGGGACACGGTTGCAATCAGATTTTATTTTATTTTATTATTATTTTTTTAATTCTCCCTTTTCATAGTTCCCAATAAATACCCCCTCCCATTTTATTTCTCTCCTCACTCCAATTCTCTCTCAAATCTCCAATACTCCCTTAAATTCTTTCAAATCTCTAATTTTTTTTTTATTAATTATTTTAAATATAAAAAATGGAACTGGACAGGAAACCGAAACCAATCCACACCCGGTTTCATCCGGAACCGGAACTATTGATTTCAAATCGGAACCAAACTGAACCGGAACCGTGGTTAGGTTTAGTAGAAAGTCGAATCAAATTTCTTCAAAAGAACTTTTTATTATACTAATCAAAGTTAAAAATGTCTTTAAATAGAAAACAAAAATTGACTTCATATATGACCAAAAGACTCCTGAAATGACTTGAGTTGAGAATTTCTCGAATTTACCGAAAGGCAAATTTGAATATTAACAAATTCTAAAACATCTTCCCAAAATAACGCAACAAAACAAACCGTACTTAAAACGGAAATTCATACTAAAAATTATCAAGATCCGAATATACAGTCTAAAAAGAAAATGAAAGTCGAAACGACGGAACTTAGGGAAATTGCAGTGCATCACAGGGATTCCCTAGTGACTATAATAGAGTTCGTTGAGACGATTCCAACGGTATATAATGGACCCAAACTTGACATTCTTTCGCGAGCTTCCAAAAGTTCCCCCATCAAGTTCAACTAGAGATGGTATATATGAGAAGGTTGTTATATATGTTTTGGTGGTGTGTTGGCAAACTTCCAAGTGCTGCGAAAGGCATTATCCATGATTCTTTCTCCAGCCACCTCGTTAATGGGTATCGCAGCAGAAATCTCTTGTAAATCTTCATTTGTCAGCTTCACTTTTATACAACCAATATTGTTATCAAGATTCTTAATCTTTGTTGTTCCTGCACACATGTTAGATCAAGAGGATCAAAAACTATATTCTGAATGTATATACACTTGGTGGGTCGTGCTAATAAAGAAAGTAAATATCGGGTTTCGGTTAAAATATCGCACCAATGACCGGTTTTGTAAGAGGTAAAAATGTAAATATTGATACTTTGACTGAAGTATTATAGTTTTTTTTTTTTGGTTGGAAGGAAAGAGACTTTTATTCAAAGAGAACAAAACACACCAGACTTGACACTCATCCAGGATAAACCTCCCCACACACGATGGGTACTCTTCCATCAAAAAATGGTCGTCATCAACAGTTAAAGCCAATTTTGCAAGATTGTGAACAACAAAATTAGCTTTCCTAGAAACATACAAAACAAAGGCACACTTTGGAGCTTAGATAAAATCTCACCGATGACCAGACCAATATCAGCCAAAGAGGCTTTTCCTATCCGGATCAAATTCACCACAGCCAAAGCATTAGTCTCAACCACAAAAGGCGTCAAACCTGTCTCAACAGCCAAATCAATACCTCGCAAAACTGCTACTGCTTCGGCCACCAAAGGGCTGTAGCTAGCACAAAAACGTTGTGAACTAGAGGCCATCACCGACCCTTGATAATATCTAATCACTAAGCCCACTCCTATCACAAGCTGTTCCATATCAAGGGCAGCATCCGTACTCACCTTGTACACACCCTCCAGGGGAGGTTTAGTCCCTTGAGCCAAATACATAGTAGCTCTATAATTATAGTTATTCTACATATTTTGGTGGACCGATATAAAAAATCTTTTTGAAATATTCCTGATATTTTGAGGATATTGATGATATTTTTGCTATTAATATTTCAAAAATATTGACGATATTTTCATTGAGATTTTTAAAATTTAGCTTCTGATTTTCACTGAAACCGAACTTCCTTGGAATGACAAATTTTAGAATTAAAAAAAAAAAAAAAAACAATTTTAAGTTCAAGTTGTAAATCTTAAATACTAAGAAAAGAAGCTAGAGAAGAGAAGATGCATTTACCAGGAATTGGAACAACATCATCTCCTTGATGAAGAATCCATGAAAGTGCAAGTTGTGCAGGAGTGCAGTCATGCTTTTCAGCCAGCTTTTCTACATTCCAATATAACTTTTTGTTCTTTTCAAAATTCTCTCCTGAAAACCTTGGAAGTAATGGCTTCAAAAGGAGGAAAAAAGAAAAAAAGAAAAAAAAGGGCATGGCCATTAGTGGAATGTTAGTATTTCGTTGATCACCTGTAGAGGTCTAGAGGAGATGTTTGAAAAGATTTCAATAATAGTACGTATTCAAGCACTCTAACACATATAAGTTAACTTACCAGAGAACTGGTTGCAGGGATACTTTGCACAACTGCCCTGCCACCAAAAAACCCACTACCGAGAGGACAGTATGGAACTATTCCAATTCCAAGTTCGCTGCAGAGACAATCACCGTATGCCATAGACATTTTTCAACGTTTCAGGTTATAGAAATATGACACGAAATGAAAATGATACACTTTGTAAGAATTAATGTAGCAGAACAAGAAATTCAAACTCTAGATAAGAAAACCTGCAAAGTGGGACTATTTCTTCTTCGATATCGCGAGTCCAGAGTGACCACTCCATTTGTATAGCAGCAATGGGATGAACTGCATTTGCTCTCCTTATAGTATCAGGACTTGCCTCAGACAACCCAATGTACTTTATTTTTCCTTCTTCTACCAACTTTTTTAGCTCTCCCATCTAACAAGTTAAAAAAATCCATCAGAATTCTTGACAGATTGATAAATGTTATAAATGGAAACTATGCAGAAGCACTTACAGTGTCCTCAATAGGTACGGATGTGTCAATCCGATGCTGATAATATAGATCGATGTATTCGACATCCAGACGTTTCAGGCTAGCCTCACAGCAGGATCTGACATATTCAGGGGTGCCATTTATTACAGCACCTGAACTAAAATCAAATTTGACAACGCCAAATTTTGTGGCTAATTGGACTTTCTCTCGAGGCAGCTGCTTCAAAGCCTGAGAATTGAAGAAACAGAGTTTTACAGAATCAGTTACTTGCCAAGCAAGAAATTTCAGACAGTGAAGCTTATCAAAGCAAGTTCAAACATCATCAGGTTACATTTGTAATGTAAACTACAAAGCAACGGATGCATTTAGGGGATTCGAACCCAGGATTCCTAGTCCATACCAAGCTGTCTAGTAAGGGTATGACAAATGATATAAAGCTCTTTAACGGCATTTTTAGTGCGGGAATTTACCTTTCCAACCAAAATCTCATTAGCATTATTGGCTCCATAGATGTCTGATGTATCAAAGAATGTGACTCCATGATCAAAAGCATGCTTGATGATTGATATGCCAACATCTTCAGGAACAGGATCATTGTAGATTCCAGACAGGCCCATGCAACCAAACCCCAACTTTGATACCTTTTAAAACAACAATACATATTTACAAGTAAATCTAAACATGGAAAACAAAAAACCATCTAAAAAAAATCCAAAACTTAATTACCTCAAATCCTTGATTTCCCAGCTTCACTCTTGGGATCAGAATGCTTTGATCATGATCTGCAGCCATTTTTTGATCTTCAAACTTTTTCTCTTGATACCCACTTGCGGTTTCTCTCTGATCAGCAGAGAGCGAGAGACAAGAAACTCAAATTTATAAGCAATCAACAAGCAGCAGCCATCACTGTGCTGGATTTGACAACTCAAATCTATTTTCTTTAAAGCATCCTACTTGCCTGTGTGTTAATAGTCAATGAGAAAATCCATCAAACAGTTCTATGGCAAGATGACACATGATATTAATTAAATAAAAACATTTGAGGTCAGCCATGACGTTTGCTACCAATATCTTGATTAACAAGGAAATTGCAGCCAAATGTTAGACATGAAAATTAACACCATAGTCTCTCTCTGATTGAAAGTGACTGCCCAACAAAATTCTGCCACATCTTAAAAAGGGTTAATTTTCATGTGATGACAGGGTTTGCAAACATTCAACTTCTTATTTTAATTCTACCTATAAAAATGAAGAGACGAGGTTTTTCCAATGCATACACCTCACACCTACATCACGTGTTGGATTTGAGTAATCTACCTCCCTTGAAATACCGAATTTAATGTAATACTTCAAACATTACTACAAAAATGTTAAAAAACATCGGTGCTTTACATCGGTTTTTAGGTTACCGATTTAAAAAAACTTTTAGACATCGGTTCATAAAAAACTGATGTTTTAAATATTGCGGTTTGAAAAAACAATGATTTATGGGAAAACTGATATTAAAAAAAAAAATGTTTAGACATCGGTTCATATAAAACTGATGTCTTAAATATTGCAGTTTAAAAAGATAATGATTTTTGGACAAACAAATATGGATTTATTTTTCAATAAGATATCGGTTTCCCTTAAAAATGATGTCTTAAATATTGCGGTTTGAAAAGACAACGGTTGTTGGGTAACCCGATTTTGTTTTCAGTTCACCATTTCAAAAAACCGGGCACGAACCGACGGTTCTCAACTGGTTTGGATCCGATGGTTCATGCATTAAATTATATATATATATATATATAACCAACCGTTGGGCCACAGGTGAGTCAGGCCACAAGCCCACTTGTGACCGCCCAAGCCCAAGCCCAAGAGTTGCAAATTTGCAATCCTTTTCATTATTATTATTATTATTTTTTTTAAAAAAACAGCAGTTGGGATACTGTTGCCCAACGGTTACAATCGATTTTATTTTATTTTTTTAATTCTCCCTTTTCCTAATTCCCAATAAATACCCACTCCCATTTTTATTTTTCTTCTCACTCCAATTCTCTCTCAAATCTCCGATACTCTCTCAAATTCTCTCAATTCTCTCATTTTTTTTTCTATTAATTATTTTAAAATAAAAAAAAGAACCGAACCTAAAATCGAAACCAGTCCACCCCCGATTCCATCCTTACTTTATTGGGTTTGAAAGGATTGGCATTTCTGACATATACAAACAAGATCAAGGGCATTCCTTGCTGTGGAGGCATGCGTACCTGAGGTGCAAGTAGTTTTTAACCAAGTCAAAGGCTGATTGCGCCTCGGCAGTCCATTGGAACCTCTGACTCTTCTTCGTCATGCATGCACTTAATGCGGTGGGAAGCAAATGTGCACCTATGCCGTCAGGAAATGGGAGGAATGCTAGGCGAAGAAAGAAGGAATACCTAGGCAGAAAGGAGAAAGGAAACTGATATTGGAGAAAGAAAAACTTAGTTATGGGAACCGAAGGTTAGGTCGACTACTTACTTTAAACTTTCACTTTAGTATTAGTATAGCTAAACTCGTCTACGCTCCGACCCAGCAAGTAATAATTGAAAAACGACCTTTCCTTGCCTGCATTAAGATTTCAAACTTGTCGGAAAAAAAAAAGAAAAGGCAATCAATCCAAATAAAAAAAAAATGGAAATAGTTAAAATGACTTGAGTTGATAGAAATTCTTGAATTTACCGAAAGGCAAATTTGAGTTATTGACAAATTCTAAAACATATTCCCAAAATAAACGCAACAAAACAAATTGTACTTAAAATGGAAATTCGTACTAAAAATTATCAAGATCCAAAAATACAGTCTTAAAAGAAAATTAAAAACTGAAAAATGAAAGTCGAAACAACAGAATTTGGGGAAATTGCAGTGCGTCACAGGGATTCCCTAGTGACAGTAATAGAGTTCGTTGAGACGATTCCAATGGTATATAATGGGCCCAAACTCGACTTTCTCTTGCGAGCTTCCAGAAGTTCCTCCATCATGTTCAACTAGAGATGGTATATATGAGAAGGTTGTTATATATGTTTTCGTGGTGTGTTGGCAAACTTCCAAGTGCAGCGAAAGGCATTGTCCAGGGTTCTTTGTCCAGCCACCTCGTTAATGGGTATCGTAGCAGAAATCTCTTGTAAATCTTCATTTGTCAGCTTCACTTTTATACAACCAATATTGTTATCAAGATTCTTAATCTTTGTTGTTCCTGCACACATGTTAGATCAAGAGGATAAAAAACTATATTCTGAATGTATATACACTTGGTGGGTCGTGCTAATAAAGAAAGTAAATATCGGGTTTCGGTTAAAATATCGCATCAATTTATGACTGGTCTTGTAAAAGGTAAAAAAATAAATATTGATACTTTGACTGAATTATTATAGTTTTTTTTTTTTTTTTTTGGAAGGAAGAGACTTCTATTCAAAGAGAACAAAACACACCGGACTTGACACTCATCCAGGATGAACCTCCCCACACACAAGGGGTAATCCTCCATCCAAAAATAGTCGTCATCAACAGTTAAAGCCAATTTTGCAAGATTGTGAACAACAAAATTAGCTTTCCTAGAAACATACAATAGCCCCCAGGCACACTTTGGAGCTCAGATAAAATCTCACCAATGACCAGACCGATATCAGCCAACGAGGCTTTCCCTGTCCGGATCAAATTCACCACAGCCAAAGCATTAGTCTCAACCATAAAAGGCGTCAAACCTGTCTCAATAGCCAAATCAATACCTCGCAAAACCGCTACTGCTTCGGTCACCAAAGGGCTGTAGCTAGCACAAAAACGTTGTGAACTAGATGGCTAGATGCCATCACCGACCCTTGATAATCTCTAATCACTAAGCCCACTCCTATCACAAGCTGATCACCGACCCTTGATATCAAGGGCAGCATCCGTATTCACCTTGTAAACACCCTCCAAGGGAGGTTTAGTCCCTTGAGCCAGATACATATCTGCCAACACCCCCCTCTTCAAAGGCAGCTCTATAATTATAGTAATTCCATATATTTTGGTGGACCGATATAAAAAATATATTTGAAATATTCCTGATATTTTGAGGATGTTGACGATATTTCTGCTATTAATATTTCAAGGATATTAATGATATTTTCTCCAAAATTTTTAAAAATTTAGTTTCTGATTTTCACTGAAACCGAACTTCCTTGGAATGACAAATTTTAGAATTAAAAAAAATAATAATAATTTGTAAGTTCAAGTTATAAATCTTAAATACTAAGAAAAGAAGCTAGAGAAGAGAAGATGAATTTACCGGGAATTGGAACAACATCATCTCCTTGATGAAGAATCCATGAAAGTGCAAGTTGTGCAGGAGTGCATTCATGCTTTTCAGCCACCTTTTCTACATTCCAATATAACTTTTTGTTCTTGTCAAAATTCTCTCCTGAAAACCTTGGAATTGATGCCTTCAAAAGGGAAAAAGAAGAAGAAGAAGAAGAATTGGCCATTAGTGGATTGTTAGTATTTCGTCGATCACCTATAGAGGAGATGTTTGAAAAGATTTCAATAATAGTACCCAAGCACTCTAACTCGGATAAGTTAACATACCAGATAACCGTTTGCAGGGATACTTTCCACAACTGCCCTGCCACCGAAAAACCCCCTGCCGAGAGGACTGTATGGAACTATTCCAATT
Source organism: Acer negundo (assembly GCA_035582765.1). Lineage (NCBI taxonomy): Eukaryota > Viridiplantae > Streptophyta > Magnoliopsida > Sapindales > Sapindaceae > Acer > Acer negundo. The sequence continues at coordinate 43,002,590 of CM069235.1, read as the reverse complement.
CCAAGTTCCCTGCAGAGACAATCACCATATGCCATGGACATTTTTCAACGTATCAGGTTACAAAAATACGACACGAAACAAAAATGATACAGTTTGGAAACCCTGAAATCATATAGAGTTGTAAGAATTAATGTAGCAGAACAAGAAATTAAACTGTAGATTATAAAACCTGCAAAGTGGGACTATTTCTTCTTCGATATCGCGAGTCCACAGTGACCACTCCATTTGTATAGCAGTAATGGGATGAACTGCATTTGCCCTCCTTATAGTATCAGGACTTGCCTCAGACAATCCAATGTACTTTATTTTTCCTTCTTCTACCAATTTTTTTAGCTCTCCCATCTAACAAGTTAAAAAAAATTAATCAGAATTCTTGACAGATCTATAAATGTTATAAATGGCAACTATGCAGAAGCACTTACAGTGTCCTCAATAGGTACGGATGTGTCAATCCGATGCTGATAATATAGATCGATGTATTCGACATCCAGGCGTTTCAGGCTAGTCTCACAGCACGATCTGACATATTCAGGGGTGCCATTTATTAAAACACCTGAACTATAATCAAATTTGACAATGCCAAATTTTGTGGCTAATTGGACTTTCTCTCGAGGCAGCTGCTTCAAAGCCTGAGAATTGAAGAAGCAGGGTTTTACAGAATCAGTTACTTGCCAATCAAGAAATTTCAGACAGGGAAGCTTATCAAAGCAAGTTCAAGCATCATCAGGTTACATTTGTAATGTATAACTACAAAGAAACAGATGCATATGAGAGGATTCGAACCCAGGATTCCTGGGCCAGACCAAACTGTCTAGTAGGGTTAGGCAAATGTTATAAAGCTCTCTAACGACATTTTTAGTGCGGGGATTTACCTTTCCAACCAAAATCTCATTAGCATTATTGGCTCCATAGATGTCTGATGTATCAAAGAATGTGACTCCATGATCAAAAGCATGCTTGATGATTGATATGCCAACATCTTCAGGAACAGGATCATTGTAGAGTCCAGTCAGGCCCATGCAACCAAACCCCAACTTTGACACCTTTTAAAACAACAATACATATTTACAAGAAAATCTAAACAAGGAAAACAAAAAAAATCCAAAACTTAAAATTACCTCAAATCCTTGATTTCCCAGCTTCACTCTTGGGATCAGAATGCTTTGATCATGATCTGCAGCCATTTTTTTGATCTTCAAACTTGTTCTCTTGATACCCAGTTGAGACTTCTCTCCGATCAGTAGAGAAGTCTAATTTATAAGCAACTAACAAGTAGCAGCCATCACAGTGATGGAATTGACAACTCAAATCTATTCTCTATAGCATCCTAATCCTAATTGCCTTTTTTAATAGTCAATGAGAAAATCAATCAAATAATTCTATGGTAAGACTTTGGACACATAATATTAATTAAATAAAAACATTTCAGGTCTGCCATGACGTTTGCTACCAACATTCCCAAGTAAGCCATGACGTTTGCTACCAATTTCTTGATTAACAAGGAAATTGCAGCCATGTTAAACAGGAAAATTAACTCCAATCTCTCTCACACACACACACACACACACACACACACGCATACACACACACACAAAATCTTCCACTTCTAAGACCAATCATTTAAAAAAAGACAGACCTTAGTTCATTAATGCTAAACAGTTTGTGATAAATGGGTTTGCTAATTAGCTTTCAACTTCTTACTTATGTCAACGTTAACTACAAAGTGGGCTTGGGCAGCTCAATGGGATTTAGTTAATTTTGAGTCTGGCTCTCCGAATTAACAGGCCTCGATAATCAAGCTCTACACAACTAATTTTACTATTTTAGGGCTTGGACACAGGCCAAATCTTTAATCAAAGGGCATGGTCTTTGATAGGTCATTAATTGATAATGTCCATTTAGCTTCAATCGTATATCGTCATCAATCTCTATTTTTGAAACTTGAAATGGGGATGTCAAAATTACCCATTGGTCCGGGGCATGACGGTTTTAATTGTACCATTTAAGTTGTGGTATATGACCGGTATTTTTTTTAATCTCCAATTTAATTTCGATACTAATACGGGATTTCAAATTCCTGCTTCGCCCTGTCCCTGTACCCGCTATCAACATATATATATATATATATATAAACATAATTTTCCATCGTATTTTTCACTCTCACTAATATAATTTTCCCTCTTTTTTTTTCTTCCCTTTTTTTCCCACCATTGAAATACTGCTCCAATCCAAATAATTATGTATAATATACCCATCACACTATTATTTTCATATTATTCAATAATATTTATATGGTCTTTATCAAAAAGTCATTAAAAAAAAAAAAAAAACATTAATGAGATGGGGATGGTATGGGGCAAAAAACCAATCCCCTGATGGGAAATCCCCGTACTCACACCGTTTGTTTTAAGGTGGGTATTCATCGGGGATGGTATTTCTTATACAAATTGGTATTGGGGATGGTAATGGAAAACTTGTCCTTGACCCGTACCATTGACATCCCTAACTTGAACACCCCTAAAATAATGTCTTACTATGACTTCAAAATCATACTAAATTTGATCGACTTAGATAACAATTAATTAAAGTGCAAAATTTTCTTTTAAATAAATATCATAGATTTTTATCCTTACGGGTCACTACAAGTTATGATTATGCATATGTATACTTTAGTGTCTAGTGGAAAACCAAATTAAAGATAAATGATGAGTTTAGGTGCACATACTTGGGAGACATATATAAATAAATAAATAAATTATAACTCCCTTGACAAAGATCCCCATTATCACTTCCTTAAGCATCAAGAACACGATTTTTTTATTTATTTATGGGTAAGATTGTTAGGGATCGGAATCAACCCCATCACAACATATTATTAAAGATAAAGAAATAGAATAAGAGAGAAAAGAGAAGAAAAACATATCAAAAGAACCTAAAAGAAGGATCTTAGTGAAAGAAGTGTTGGCTAGATTTGGGGTGATCCCTATATCGATTTCAATATGTCTGTTTTGTCAGATTGAGACTGAGTCTAGGGATCATCTTTTCTTACACTGTAAGTGGACTTGGGGGGTGTGGCAGAAATGCATCAGCTGGTGGGGTTTCTCTTGTTGCGCTCCCAGTTCTCTGCTTGAGTGGTGGACGGGATGGCCATCTTTGTGCATTCTTCAGAAATCAATTAGAGCTTGGAAGTCGCTATTTTTGGCAGTGGTTTGGTCAGTTTGGGAAGCTCGTAATAATTTGGTTTTCAAGGAAATTCCGGCGGATTGTATTCGAGCTGAGGACTTGGTAAGATTCAGAGTTGGTTGGTGGTTTAAACATTTCAGAAGGGGGTCTTTGGAGCCTATTACGTTCATTTTGTTGAACATAGTTGATCATTGTTCGGAGGTTTCAAAACATAAAAAGGCTGGCATGTTTCAGAAGTGGAATCCTCCAGGTATAAATAAGTTTTTGTTCAATCTTGATGGCACGGTTAAGGATTCGGCAGGTTACATTGGTATTGGGGGGCGTTTACAGGATCATATGGGTAGGATTTGGTGTATGTTTTCTTCTTATGTGGGACTGCAAGATGCTACTGCAATGGAGATTTTAGCCATTGCAAAAGCTTGTGAATTACTGGGGTTTAGACCGGAGTTGTCAGGGAGGGCCATTACCACTGTAAGTGACTGTAAAACTGCTGTAGATTGGGTGAATAACAGGGGAATGGGGTGCACCAGACAAACAAATGCTGCAGTTTATATGTGAGAGCCTAGATAATTTTGGGCAAGCTTCAGTTGTTTATAGCCATCGGGCGGCAAATTCTTTCGCAGATAATCTAGCAAAGAAAGGGGTCGCTAGCTGTGAGGATGTGTGCTGGTGCAGCTGATTGATGGAGCAGCTGTTTCTTTGCTCTTGGTTCTTTAGTTGCGCTGTCAAAGTTCAGCGACAGTGGCTTTTTTGTAGCCTCTGTCGTGGTCTTTTGATAGTTGGCAGTTGGACTGTTTTGTTTTTGTTTTTGCTCTGTTCCCTCCTGTCTTTGGGTTTTGTTTTGGTTTTGGCTTCCTTTGCTTTGTTTTCAGAGCGTTTTCTTGGTTTCTTTTGGGTTCTTGTAGTGGTCTGTCCTTCTTTGTGCCTTTGGGTTTTTTGCACTGGCCTTAATGTACTTAACCTTTTTTTTAAAAAATATCCTAAAAGAAGGTTTGTTACAAAAGTCATTGAAAATAAAGGAAGTGCAAAAATTCGGAGCAGTGCACATCCCTATTATTTAGTTTAATCGGTTATTGTTATTTGCAACATCTTCGGTCTATAAATAGCCGGATGCAATTGTATTGAGATCATGATGAACTTATAAAAGTAAACCTTTCATTCAAATCTTCCCATTTCCCTCTTCTAAATTCTACTCTAGTGTATTTGATATTACATGGACTCAGCCAACTTTTATTTATTTTATTTTTTTCTAACGTTGGTTTCTGTCAATTAACCTTCCTATTGGTGTTTGATAGATCATTGATAATGTCAATGTGGCATCAATCGTATATGATCATTATCAATCTCTATATTTGTCAACAGGGGTGTAACTCATCTGATAGATGAACGAGTTTGGGGTTTGATTAAATGACTCTCAGGTCAGGGGATTAATAGATATTGACAAAAAAATAAAAAAAATAAAATAAAAAATAAAATAAAAAAATAAAAAAATTATCAATCTCTATATTTGAAACTTGAACACCCCTAAAATAATTTTTACTATGACCTCAAAATTACACTAAATTGGATTGACTTAGAAAACAGTTAATCAAAGCACAAATTTTTCTTTCTTTATAATCCCTGCTTTTTTTTTTCCTCTGTATTTTAAATCAATATCACAGATTTTTATCCTTACAAGTCAATACAACCTATATATATCTTGTAGTAAATTGTAACATACAAACCGGCAACAGTGACTTATTTTTTTATTTTTTATTTTTTATTTTTTATTTTTTTGGGTTTAAAGCTGAGACCATTATGAGTTAGGTCATAATGTAACTCCCATTCTAAGGGAGAGTCGGAATGCAACTCCAACCCTAGGGGATAGCTCTAGCTATCAATTACTCGACAAAAAACAAAGCAGTGACCACCCTAACTGTTTTTTATTTTTATTTTTTATTTATTTTTTTTGTTTTTGTTTTTGTTTTTTAACATTTTATTATTATTACTATATTTTGAGATCGGGAAACAGGGTATGACTCCAACCCACAACATCATAGATGTAGGTGTGGTCAATGTCATCTTGTCATTTTTTTTTTTTTACATTTATTTAACCAATCCATTTTAGACATATATCCCAAACTAAATAGTTCATGATCCTTCAAGTTTTATTTTAATAGCAACTATAAATTCTCAAAATACAGTAACAGCAATTCCATTTAACAATTAATGCTTGTTAATACATAAAATATGAAGCAGTTTTATGTAAAGAGTGTTGCTATTAGCACCACCATCGCTGAACTATTTATGCCCAATTTTTTAAAATTTTGATTTGATTATATAAAATCATATGGTTTTATTAATTTTTTGATTTATTTCCAGGACTACCCTTTTACTTATATTTCAAATTTAATACACCTCAAATTTTTTTCAAAAAAATAAAAATAAAAATACACTTCATATCTAATCTTTATATATAGTTTTTGGCTTTAAAAATTGACATTCGTAAGACTCTTGATTCCATTAGTTGGTCTTTTATCTTCAAAGTCCTTTGGTGTTTTGGCTTCTCTGAGAGTTTTATTGGTTGAGTTGCGGCTATTTTTGATTCTGCTAGGATCTTAATTCTTATTAATGGTTCCCCTGTTTGCGTGGTGTGCGGTAAGGTGATCCTCTCTCCCCCCCTGCTTTTTTGTTTAGCGGAAGATTTTTTAAGCAAATATCTTACACATCTAGTAGACTCGGGTTCTATGACTTCTATCTCTTCTCCGGTTGGGATGCGTGCCCATTCACATTTTCTCTATACTAATGATGTTATCCTCTTTTGTTGGGCTTCTCCTCATAATTTATGAGTGATTTTAGATGCTTTTGTGGTTTATGGCTCTCTTTCAGGTCAATGAGTTAATTGAGAATAATCTTCCATTTTCTTTGGTAGAGGCATCTCTGGGCCTTGAATTACTAATTTTCTCTCAATGTCTAGGATGCGTAAATGCGGTAATTCAATGACTTATCTAGGGGTCCCTCTTTTCATTGGTGTGCCTAAGCGTCGATGGCTGATCCCACGGGCTAATAAAATTAAAAGTAAATTGGAATAGTGAAAAAGTTTCTCTTTTTCAATAGCAGACATGTTATGTCTTATTAATTTAGTGATTATGGGTTCCTTCCTACAATCATTTCAAGTTTATCGTTGGCCTTCATCTTTTTTGAAAGATTTAAATGCTGCTATTCAGAATTTTTTTTTATTGGTTCGATCGATGGTTGTAAATCTATCTAAGTTGCTTGGATGTCTTGCTGCAAGCCTAAGGATAGTGGTGGTCTTGGTGTTAAAGATCTTGGTATTCTTAACAAAGCCATGCTTAAGAAGTTCACATGGAGGATGTTGACTAAGGAGTTCCTCGTTTTCACATATCTTTGCGCTCTTTTTTTCACCTAGGATCCATAGACCTAGAACATGGTATGTTGTTTCTTCTGTTGGGCGAGGCTAAAATTGCATTATACTTTCCTGATGCTTGAGTCTAGGTGGTTGGTTGGTCGTCACTCCAAGGTTTATTTTTGGACGGATAACTAGTTGGAAGATCCGTTGATTAATCTGGTTGAGGATATGTTATCATTACAACCTCCTCTGGATTCTGTTGTGGGTGATATTTATTCAGATGCTGAGTTGAGATATTCCTGCTTCTTTCACGCTTCTCACCCGAATGTTGCTTATGAGATTTATGAGATTGAGAAAGTGGTGGTAAGCACTGACCTAGACTCGTTAGTTTGGACTTGTTCCCTGAATGGTGTTGTTTATTGTAAATCTGTTTATGATTCTCTTTATGAGGTTAGGAGTTCTGTTTTTTAGGATAAACAGATTTAGACGTCTTTTATTCCCTTTTATTGCCTCCTACGGACATTGCGTTGCGTGCCACATGTTATATTTCCCCATCTCGTTGTCTGTTTTGTTGTGCTGTTGAGGAAGACTTAAGACATCTGTTTCTTAATTGTCTTTTTGTTTGTGGGCTGTGGGATGCTGTATCCTCTACATTTGGTCATAAGCTTAAGTTGGATGACACTTGTTTGGAGCTTTGGCAGGAGGCGATAAGGGTTGTCTTTAGCACTCAACTGAAAGCTCTCTAGCGGGCTTCTATCATCACAGTTTTCTGGGTGGTGTGGTTCCTCCGGAATCAAGCTACATTTGAGGGTGGCAAACCTGTTTTTACCAATGCTCTTTCCTTGATTTAGCGTTCCGTTCGCGAGGCAGACTCCCTTTAGTCTGGCAATATAAATAATTAAGTGGATAAACTTCAGACTCTTCAATGGCTTCATGTATCTAGTCGTCCTTCCAAGGTTCCTCACATTTTATAGGTTAATTGGTGCCCTCCCCCGTTAGGTAGTCTTAAGGTTAACACGAACGGGGCTGTTTTTGGTAGTCCTGGTCTTGCTGGTTATACAGGGGTTTTTCGTTACAGGGGTTTTGCTAATCCTCATGGTGTCTACTTTGCTTTTGAGGCTGAATTGGCTGCTGCCGTCCACGTTATTGATTATGCTTGGACTTTTGGCTGGCGTAGGTTCTGGTTGGAGAGCGATTCGACTTTTGTAGTGGATATCCTTCGTTTTAGGTCTCGTAAGGTTCATTGGCTTTGGTGCCCCACTTGAGATAGGTGTTTGAGCTTAATCTCTCAAATAGACTTTGTTGTCACTCATATTTATCGGGAAGGTAACCAAGTTACAGATAGTTTAGCCTAGCTTCTAGGAGCCCCAGTATATATAGTCTCTCATACATGGTGGTTGACCGCTTAGAATTTTTGCAATTCCTTTATTTTCAATGATTTTTTTTAACAGACCTTCTTTTAGGTTTTGTTGATCTGTTTTCTTCTTTTGTTTTTTTTTTTCTCTACTGTTCTCTTTCTTTTTCTTTAATAAATTGTTGGGATGGGGTTGATTTCGATCCCCAACAACCTTAAATAATAATAAATAAATAAATAATAGTTTTCTCATATTTATTCGCATAATTTGTTTTTTTTTTCCTTATTTCATGGTAAAACCATATTTAATAGATACGATTTTTTTTTTTTTTTTCTGTAGTCGATTGGATTGTTGGTGGTAGATTGTGAGTGTGATATTAATCGTCTGATGATTTATTTTTTTAGCGATTGAGTTAGAGTTTTGGTGTGATTTTGTTTTGTCAGATATTAGATTTTCTTGGTTGCAATTCTTGGCATGATTTCGTTGTTTTTTTTTTTTTTTGGTACAACATAAAATTAACTTTGGAAGATCCGAAATAAAATATATAAAAGAATTGATACAAATTATAGCAAACATGGATTTTGAAATATTAATTTTCTAGAAAAAATAATTGTTGACATTTTCTAAACGTAACCAATCAATATATACACCGGATTTAATTAAACAAAAGACTGCATCAGACTCAAATGGAGAGCCAAGTCTTCTACGTTGTAATTTACTTTTTCTGGGGCAGTTAGATAATGAGTGGTCCGAGTAGGTGTGATTTGTTACAAAAATTATTTGTCAAACTTGAGTGTTGGACCAAAGTTGACTCCCAGATTTTATAATAATGACGTGTCGCGACATATATTTCAAAACTCAGATTAGCACAGGATGCCTGTCCCCATTTTACAACAAACAAATTAAAGATCAAATTGCATTCAAAGTTGCTCGAAAGAAACGAAAGCGATCAAGTCAAATCCACTACAGAAATTGCTTAAAAGGAAAATTTATTAATAATAATCAAAGATAACAAAAAATCTTTGAATTCATGCTTAAATAGAAAAACAGAAACTGATTCAAATTAGGACCTCGAACACAACAAAACAAAACGTAGTGAAAATGTAAATTCCCACTAAAAGTTATTAAGATCCAAAAATACAGTCTGCAGTGTATCACAGGGTTCCTAGGCGACTGATTAAGGGCTCATCAAAAAGCTTCAAAAGATAGATTTTGTGCCCAAATCCGACATTATTTACCCTTTTCACGGGATTCCAAAAGTGTCTCACATCACGTTATATATGTTTTGATGGTGTGTTTGCAAACTTCCACTCGCATTTCATGAAAATATCTGTTGTTCTTCCTCCAGCCACCTCGTTGATGGGTATCACAGCAGAAATCTCTTGTAAATCTTCATTTGTCAACTTCACCTTTATACAACCAGTATTGCTATCAAGATTCTTGATCTTTGTTGTTCCTGCGCACAGATTATATCAAGAGGATCAACAACTATATTTAGAAAGTATATACAATTTTTGGTTTTACAGCTATGCTAATATACATGACCTGCATAGTTTTTTTTTTTGTTTTTTTTTTGTTTTTTTTTTTAATTTTTTAATTTTTTAATTTTTAACCGTATTTGTCTATCCACCTGGGTATTTTTTTTGAAGACTTTTGCCATTGGTAGGATTTGAGTTATTGACTTGAGAGTCATTTATCCAAGCCCCAAACTCGTTCATCTACTAGCTGAGCCACACCCCTGGGGCACACGACCTGCATAGTTAGTAAGTGGTTAACAAGGAAGTAAATATTGGTTTCAGTGAAAATATCGAGGATCCAACTTCAGGTTAGGTTAAAATATATGTAGATAGAGATGGTTTATTCTTCCATAAGAAAGTAAACATCGATACTTAAATCAAAATATAAAAAATATCATTGAAATTATGCTGCTAATTTGAGGATATTTACGATATTTCTGATATTTTTATTGAAATTTTCATAAAGTTGGACCAGTGATATTATCACCGAAACCGATTTTTATTTCCTTGGTAGGATGTATACTAAGAAATTAAAAGAAGTTAGAGAAGAGAAGATGCATTTACCAGGAATTGGAACAATATCATCTCCTTGATGAAGAATCCATGAAAGTGCAAGTTGTGCAGGAGTGCATTCATGCTTTTCAGCCAGCTTTTCTAAATTCCAATATAACTTTTTGTTCTTGTCAAAATTCTCTCCTGAAAACCTTGGAAGTGATGGCTTCAAAAGGGGAAAAAAAGAAAAAAGAAAAAAAAGGGCATGGCCATTAGTGGATTGTTAGTATTTCGTTGATCACCTGTAGAGGAGATGTTCGAAAAGATTTCAATAGTACGTATTCAAGCACTCTAACACATATGAGTTAACTTACCAGAGAACTGGTTGCAGGGATACTTTCCACAACTGCCCTGCCACCGAAAAACCCCCTGCCGAGAGGACTGTATGGAACTATTCCAATTCCAAGTTCCCTGCAGAGACAATCACCATATGCCATGGACATTTTTCAACGTATCAGGTTACAAAAATACGACACGAAACAAAAATGATACAGTTTGGAAACCCTGAAATCATATAGAGTTGTAAGAATTAATGTAGCAGAACAAGAAATTAAACTGTAGATTATAAAACCTGCAAAGTGGGACTATTTCTTCTTCGATATCGCGAGTCCACAGTGACCACTCCATTTGTATAGCAGTAATGGGATGAACTGCATTTGCCCTCCTTATAGTATCAGGACTTGCCTCAGACAATCCAATGTACTTTATTTTTCCTTCTTCTAACAATTTTTTTAGCTCTCCCATCTAACAAGTTAAAAAAAATTAATCAGAATTCTTGACAGATTGATAAATGTTATAAATGGCAACGAAGATCGAAGGAAAATACTTGGAAAAAAATTAATTAAAGCACAAAATTTTCTTTATAATCCATGCTTTTTTTCTTTTTGTCTTTTAAATCATTATCACAGATTTTTATCCTTACAAGTCGGTACAACCTATTTATATCTTGTAGTAATTTGTAACAAACAAATCGGCAACAGTGAATTTTTTGTTAAAGATGACACCTTTATGAGTCATAGTTCAGTTAGGACCCGGTAAGATTGGACTTACAAGTATGGTTCAACAACCCTAGGGGCCAGAAGGTCAGAATGCGACTCGAACCCTAGGGGATAGCTCAAGCTATCAATTTCTCGACACAAAACAACACGGTGACCACCCTAATTTATTATTATTATTATTATTTTATTACAATATTTCGAGATAGGGGGATATGGTATGATTTCAATCCACAACATCATAGATATAGGTGTGAGATCAATCTCATATTGTCAAATTTTTATTTTTATTTTTCATTTATTTAACCGATCCATTTGGGACATATATCCCAAGCTAAATAGTTCATGATCCTTCAAGTTCTCTTTTAATAGCAACTATAAATTCTCAAAATACAGAAACAGCCATTCCACATAACAATTAATGCTTGCTAATACATAAAATATGAAGCAGTTTTATGTAAAATCAACCATTAGTCCCCATTTTACAACAAACAGATTAAAGTCAGATCAAATTGCAATCAAAGTTGCTCGAAAGAAACTAAAGCGATCAAGTCAAATCCACTACAGAAATTGCTTCAAAGGAATTTTTTTTTTAATAATAAGGATATTATCATTCCATTAGAAAGGTGAAGAAAACGTTCCAGCATATTGGCTATTAATTCCCCCAAAATCGAAATAATGGAAATTGGGACCCCTTCTGTGACGATTTCCATCCAAAATTTGGGTTGATCGTTAATATTGAAGGGTAATTTGGTAATCTCAAAGGTGGGGACAGGTAGGGTAATAAATGGTGAGGGTTAAAAACGTAATCTGATATTTATAATAAATAATATATTAAATAAAAAGTCAAATGAGTGGAGGAGCTCACTCATCTACCCATTACATTTCACAAAAAAAAAAAAAAAAAAAAAAAAAAACATAAAACCAAAATATATTTTCTTCTTCCATCAAGATTTCGAATCAACTCTAATCTTCTTCCTTCTATACTTTTTCTTTTCTAAACCAACTCAAACACATAATCCAAAATCCAAAACCCAAAATCCATCTTCCCCGTCATCGCCAACCACTATCAGCCACTCAAACCCCATGGCCGTTGCCAAGTGCAAAACCTTCCCATTTTCGCGACGGATTCAGACGATGGAGAGAGAAATGGATTCAAGAGATGGGTGGTCAAAGATGAGCGATCGCCAGAGACAAGGCGGCGACCATTGTCCCTTGTGCAGATCGACCGGCTCCTCCGTCTCACACGCAAATTGATCGGCTTCTCCCTCTCGCAAATCAATATGCTCCTCCGCACAAGTAGCTATCGTGAAGGAGACGATCCTCTAATGGCGCTGGAATGACTCCACCACCAATGAGTTGTTTTTTGTGGGTTTATTGTGGAATTATTGTGCTGGAATTTTGTGGGTTCGTGTGTTTTGTTCTTTAGGGGTGTGTTTGGTACATGGGACGGGATGAGACAACGTAGGACAATTTTCTCCTGTTCCACGTTTGGCTCATCTTTAACATGAGACTGCACGAGACAAGGTGTGCCCACCCAAGACCCTAGGATAAGGTTGTCCCATGACATGGGACAAGTTAAAAAGACTACTTTAAATTACAACATGTTTAATAATAATATATATAATATTAATATATAATATAATATTAATAACAATATATTAAAAAAATATAATATTTTTATATAATAATATCAATTATAATATTATATATATAATTATATATATATTTAAAACATAATATTTATATATAATAATATCAATTATAATATTATATATAATTATATATGATATATTAATGATATATATTATATTAATAATATATAACATACAAACTATAATATATATATATATATAATAATTATAATATTATATATATACAAATATAATATAGATATATTATATTATATTATTTATATTAATAGTATATAATATATAAATTATAATATATATAATAATTCTAATATTATATATATATATAATATATATATAATATTGCATGAATGTTTTGAGCTCGAGTTGAAAGTAAATTATTCTGGAATATATATATTTATATATTTATATAAGAGGGGTATTCTGGTCATTTTAACCTTTTGTCCCGTCTTGTCCTAGCCATACCGAACGTATAACAGTACAATTAATTGTTCTGCCCTAGACATTTCAAACACAAAACAGAACAACTATCATGTCCCATCCTGTCCACGTACCAAACGCACCCTATGTTTACCGGTTTGTTTTGTTCTTTAGGTTTACTGTTAGTGATGATGATGCTAATTCGTTTTTTTTTTTTTCCTTAAATTATTAGATAATAATTTAATTTATATTTTTTCTTTTAAAAAATAGATAATAATTTAATTTATATTTCTAAAATTAAATAAATAATAATAAAAGATATCTCCACTATCCATCTCAAAAATGGACGGTGGAGATCTATCTTCTTTTTCTTAAATATATATTTTTAATTTATTATTATTATTATCGTTAAATTTAAATAAAAAATGAAGAAGATATATATTTCCACCGTCCATCTTTGAGATGGATGATGGAGATCCATATTTTTTTATTGTTTTTTTTAAAATGAATATTTTGTCTGTCATTTAATGGATATAAAGGTAATTTTTTCTTTTAACCCTCTAACGTGTGTCAGTTTGCACTGTTCCTTCCAAAAAACTAACAGAAGGGGGTTTTTATTAATATTTTCAATTTAGGGGGGAAACCAACCAATATGGTGAAACGTAATCCCCACATTTCTAATAGGATAAAGGTTAGGGGGGAATGATAATATCCCTTAATAATAATCAAAGATAACAAAAAAAAAAAAAAAAAAAAAAAACTTTGAATCCCCCCGGATCTCCCCCACGCCCCCACCCCAAAAAAAAAAAAAAAGAGAAAAAAAAGAAAATAATGTTTAACGACGCTCCTGTTAGCTTTTTGAACTGCAATCCTAACTCCAAAAACTTGTCACGGATAAATAGACCAAAATGCCCCCCTATGCTTTCCTATATATTTATTAAATAAAAGATATATTAAAAAAAAAAAAAAAGAAAAAAAAAAAAAAAATAGGACTTGAAAAAAAAGAGGGATCTCCACCGTCCATCTTTTTTGAGATGGATGGTGGAGATCTCTCTTTTTATTTTTTATTTAATTTTAAAAATAGAAATTAAAAATAAAAAAGAATTTTAAAACAAAAAATTTATAGAAAATTAACACCCATTCAAACTCAAAAAAACTCAAAAAACCAAAACCATTCAACAACAAAATAAAACCTAGAAAATTAAGTAAACACCCTGTAACAATTCAGGTTCCTATCTAAATAAACAACCAAATAATTAAGCATCGAGTGCGAAACAGAAAACAGTAGCATTCTTTGTTGTTGATATTGACCAGATTCATATTCCAATCTTTTATATTCGTCATCCTAATTTTTCCCCTTTAAGCTCATAATAAATTTTAACTTGTTAAAAGAGTTCCATCTCCAACCTTTCTAGTCTTCAACATAATTAGTTTGATCACTAGTCTTATACTCAAAGTCAAAGTTGGGAAATAAACAATCATTTAACAAAAGTTGCAGAGCTTCTCAAATTCATGTAAAATATTGCACTATTATGGAAATCACCAAAAACCCAGATTGGGAAATCAAGAAAAACAGTTTCTAAATACAAAACGATGATCTGATAACAAGGAAAATAAAGAATTAAATAACCCGCCGGTCACCGATCACCGAATCGCGGCCATCTCATCGGCACGGACAATCGCGGCGACGACGATGACCACCCACACCTTCTTTCTTACTCCCTCTTTCTTCGTTCTCGTTCTCGATCTCTCTCTCACCAGCGCCAGTTGGGGTTCAATTGGGTTTGGGCTTGGGTTTGACAGTGGGTGTTTTGTTAGGTTTTGGGTGGTGGTTGACGGTTGATGGTAGGGTTCTATTAGGGTTTGAGTGATGAAGATTTGATGATGATGATGATTGTTTGGGGAATTTTTTTTGTTTTTTTAAATTTTTTTAAAATTTTTTTTAAAGAAAAATGAAATGGTGGTCTGGTGGAGAAGAAGAAAAATTGAAGAATTGGGTGGAGGAGTGGCGTGGAATTATCTCCTTCACTCATTTGTTTTTTTTATTAAATATATTATTAATTGAATATAACAAATTACCTTTATAACCTTCAACCCAAATTTCAATTCCTGTCTCCACCAGTGAGTTTATGAATTTGCCCTCCTATATTAACGGTCAACGCTGCCTTCAGACGAAATGCTAGTCAGAAGGAGGTCTATGAACAATATGTCTATTTTGGGAGGATTAATGGTCGATATAGGGAAACCCTGTCCTCACCTTTCTAATATAGCAATTAGCAAATCTAGAGGGAAAACGATTATATCCCTAACACTGTGTTTGGTATGAGAGAAAGATGGAGGGAGGGAGAGGGTTGGATGGAGAGGTTTAATCCCTTGTTTGGTTGGAGGGATGAGAGGGAGGAGAGGAGAAGAGAAGGGAGAGAAGATCCATCCCGGCCCACCATATTGGATCCTCCCAATGATGGGCGGACGAGAGGAGGGAGAGAGGATTGGAGGGGAATTACTATAATGCCCTTCAATTTTTCATTGCCCTCTAATTTTTTTAAGGGTAATATAGTAATTATATAAATTAAATATCAATCCATCCATCCAACCCTCTTTCAATACCAAACAACATAAAGAATAGATTTTATCCTCTCTAACCCTTCGACTCTCTCTCTCTCTTAATTCATCCATCCCTCATACTCTCCCTCTTTCCTACCAAATATAGTCTAAATTAATAGAACAACAAAAACTGACTCAAATTAGAACCTCGTACACAACAAAACAAAACATAGTGAAAATGTAAATTCCCACTAAAAGTTTTTAAGATCTAACGTGTATCACAGGGTTCCTGGGCGACTGATTAAGGGCTCATCAAAAAGCTTCAAAAGATAGATTATGAGCCCAAATCTGACATTATTTACCCTTTTCAAGGGATTCCAAAAGTGTCCCACATCACGTTATATATGTTTTGGTGGTGTGTTTGCAAACTTCCACTCGCATTTCATGAAAATATCTGTTGTTCTTCCTCCAGCCACCTCGTTGATGGGTATCACAGCAGAAATCTCTTGTAAATCTTCATTTGTCAACTTCACCTTTATACAACCAGTATTGCTATCAGCCTATCAAGATTCTTGATCTTTGCTGTTCCTGCACACAGGTTAGGATCAAAAACTATATTTAGAAAGTATATACACTTGTTGGTTTTAAGGCTAGTCGGTAAGTGGTTAACAAAGAAATAAATATGGCTTCAGTGAAAATATCGAGGATCAAAATTGAGATTCGGTTAAAATATATCTAAATATCAAGGAAGTATACTTCAATACTTTAATTTAAAATATTAGTCATATTTTCCATAATTTGGGGGTGATTGATATAAAAGATATCATTGAAATTATCTTGATAATTTGAGGATATTAGTGATATTCCCGATACTTTCACCAAAATTTTCAAAAAATTGAACACGTAATATTTCCACCGAAATTGTCAAACTGATATTTAATTCCTTGGTAGAATGTGTACGAAGAAAAGAAAGCTAGAGAAGAGAAAATGAATTTACCTGGAATTGGAACAACATCATCTCCTTGAAAACGAATCCATGCAAGTGCTAGTTGTGCATCCATTCGTTTCAGCCAACTTTTCTATCTTCCAATATAAGATTTTGTTCTTGTCAAAATTCTCTCCTGTAAACCTTGGAAGTGATGGCTGCAAAACCATTAAAAAAAGGACAAGCATTAGTGGATTGTTAACTTGAGCAAAACATGTCAACTATCTGTTGATATTTGATTAAAGTACAGACATTTGATTGGTTTAGTATTTCGACAATCAACTCTCCTGTAGAGGAGAATTTCAAAACTTTTTAAAAGATTTCAACAGTAGTATTTAAGCACTCTTAACAGATTAATTAATATACCAGAAAACTGTTTGCTGGAATACTCTCTACAACTGTCCTGCCACCGAAAAACCCCTTGCCGAGAGGACTGTATGGAACTATTCCAATTCCAAGTTCCATCTGCAGAGACAATCACCATATGCCATGGACATTTTTCAATGTTTCAGGTTACAAAAATACGACAAAAAACGAAAATGATACACTTTGTAAGAATTAATGTAGCAGAACAAGAAATTCAAACTCTAGATAAGAAAACCTGCAAAGTGGGATCTTCTTCGATATCACGAGTCCAGAGTGACCACTCCATTTGTATAGCAGCAATGGGATGAACTGCATTTGCCTTCCTTATAGTATCAGGACTTGCCTCAGACAATCCAATGTACTTTATTTTCCTTCTTCTACCAACTTTTTTAGCTCTCCCATCTAACAAGTTGAAAAAAAGCACATCATTAGCTTAATTTGAACTTCAATTTCACATCCCAAATGTGTATAGTTGACAAGGAAAAAATATACATCAGAAAAAACAAAAATAAAAAATGAAATAATAATAATAATAATAATAATAATAATAATAATAATAATAATAATAATAATAATAAAAAAACAATAAAATATAATAATAATAATAATAATAATAATAATAATAATAATAATAATAATAATAAAACAATAAAATAATAATAATAATAATAATAATAATAATAATAATAATAATAATAATAATAATAATAAAAAAAAAACAATAAAATATAATAATAATAATAATAATAATAATAATAATAATAATAATAATAATAATAATAATAATAATAATAATAATAATAATAATAAAACAATAAAATAATAATAATAATAATAATAATAATAATAATAATAATAATAATAATAATAATAATAATAATAATAATAATAATAATAATAATAATAAAAAAATATAATAATAATAATAATAATAATAATAATAATAATAATAATAATAATAATAATAATAATAATAAAATAATAATAATGGTAATAATAAAATAAATATAATAATAATAATAAAAATAAGAATAAATAATAATAAAATAATAAAATAAATATAATAATAATAATAATAACAATAACAATAACAATAAAATATAATAATAATAATAATAATAATAATAATAAATATATTATAATAATAATGAAAATAATAATAAATAATAATAAAATAATAAAATAAATATAATAATAATAATAATAATAATAATAATAATAATAATAATAATAATAAATATATTATAATAATAATGAAAATAATAATAAATAATAATAAAATAATAAAATAAATATAATAATAATAATAATAATAATAATAACAATAAAACAATAAAATATAATAATAAGAATAATAAGAATAATAAGAATAATAATAATAAAAGAAATATAATAATAATAATAATAATAATAATAATAATAATAATAATAATAATAATAATAACAATAAAACAATAAAATATAATAATAATAATAATAAGAATAATAAGAATAATAATAATAAAAGAAATATAATAATAATAATAATAATAATAATAATAATAATAATAATATTTTTCATTCACAAATCTCCAACCAGCCGGTTTGGGATGGGTCGGGATTTTTTCCATCCCTATTATAGATCTAGATTGGATGGTGAATCAAAATCTGCTTACTCTACCATCCTTTGAGATGGATAGACGGGATTCTGGATCTCCACACCCATCAATTTTTTTTTCTTGTAATTTTTTTTCTTACTAATTTTTTTTTTTTGGGAAATTTGATCACCACCATGAACATTTGAGATGGATGGTGGAGATCAATCTAAATATCTACATAATATTATTTTTTATAAATAATTTATTATTATTATTATATTACTATTATTATTATTACCATCATCATATTGTTATTATTATTTTATATTATTATTATTATTATTATTATTATTATTATTATTTTATTTTTTATTTTTGTTGTTGACATTTTAATCCCCTTGTAAATGAACAAGTGATATATTTAAATAAAAAATATAATTTAAATGATAATTTCCCTTAAATAATTTAAATATTCATTTGGGTTTTATATTTAGGGATATTTAAATAAGAAAGACAATTTAAATAATTATTAAATTAATTAATTTTTTCATTTCTCTATTTAGGGGGTAAGGTGCAAATTCAGACATAGTTCAGGAGGTATCATTGTCAATTTTTCAGTTTTAAATGACTAAATTGCCCTTAGTCATTTGACACATGAGGCGCATGTGTTGAGGTTAGAAGATGGAATAAGGGTTTTATCCCTATTCCGTCACTAATTGCCAATTTTCTTGAGTTCAAGGGGTTTAACGCTTAAAAAAAAAGTTCAATGAGGAAAATGCAGATTTACGTATACTTTAGGTGACATGTGTGCTAATAACCCTTTTTTTTATTTATTTAGAGAAAGAAAGAAAAAAGAAAACTGGAGTCAATAGACATTTTTATCATTACTTTACTGTATTAAAAATCTACTTTACTTTATTAAAAATCAAGTTATTAATTTAGTGCTGGTTCTACAGAGTCAGTCGAAAAAAAAAAAATATAAATAAATAATGCTATATCCATATATTATCACTCAGGGTAATTCCGAGATTTCTGTGTAGCTATAAAGGTTACTGGGCCGAGTCAAGTTGCATTACTTTAGGCTCAATCGGTTTTGGGGGTCGGATCCGAACTGGGCCATTATTGTTTTTGTTAGGCCTGGCTTTTCCCATAAGCTCTGTCTAGTGCGGGGGGACTTTAGCTTATTTTGTATGTAAATTTGTGAATGGTTTTTTTTTTTTTTTTAATTCTTTGAGCCCAGCCCAACTCTTCCCTCAAGCCTGACCCATTGTGTTCACAGGGCTCAATAGTCAAACCCAACTCACTTTATCATAGGGCTTAAACATGGGCTGGACCCTTAATTTGAGATTCAGATACTGGTCGGGATCAGGCCACCCGACTCATTTGGAACCTCTATGTAGCTAGGCAATTCACATATTTGAAACATGAACACGCCTAAAATAAATTTATGTACATGCTTGTCACAATTTACTTTGATTTATGGGTTTCATACAAGCATCCTCCGTCCACAATTCAAAATGCATATACTTAGTTAAAAGATATCAAAATTAGTATGTAAATCATTGATCTCACTCGCTATAGACATGAGATGTAACAGTCCAAATATCATTTACATTAAGATTAATTAGAAGAGTTTGGTTTACTTGCCATGTAATAAAAGAATTGTTTGGAATTTGAACCGATAAACGCGGAAACGACATGCCTAATATTTACCTATAACTCATAGCAATTAACGTCTATAGAAGAAAAAATAAGATAAAAGAAAATAAACAATCATACAACACAAGATATAGATGGAAAACCCTAAATCAGGGAAACAACCACGGGCTATCAGGACGACAGAGAAAGTTCCACTATATTATAGATTGTTACAACCATATACTCTAAGATTCTCTCTCACACCTTAACCTCAAACCACTAAGCCTTACAAAGTCCCTAAGCTCATAACTGAGCTTTACATTATGACTCTCAACTCACAACGCTTACAAAGAACCACGAATCTCTAACTTGATCTACTGATATTCCCTAGATATTTCCTAAGGTCTCCCCCAGATCTCACCACACTTTCGCTGATGTTATAATGTTTTTTTACTCCACACAAAATAACCTAATTACAAGGTCTATTTATACTAGTTACATGAAGTTTAAGATAAAAGGAAATCATACTCTTAAACGTACAAGACTTACTTGTTTCATATAAATATTATTTCCTTTTATGATAAGTCTTCTTGTAAGGAGTTTATTTTCCTTTAAGCATAAGAACTTCCTAAAAGAACATTTTCCTTTTTCGCTGAAGATTTCCCATTCCACGTATGCTTATGATTGATAAAGGTTCGGGTCATATGCTGGCCAGCCGCACCCTACAATGTTACAGTTAATGGAAATTATATCGCTCAGAAAACCGCTATCTATACACTGAAACGATCCCAACCGCTGTCAAAGCCACATCGCTAACTTCTGAAATAAGGACCGTTGTCAAAACCACACAGCGCCATATCGTTGTGGGAACCATTGTTAATGCCACATCACAACCCACAATGGTTTGCTTTATTCTTCCGTTCTTCTAGTCTTCAAACCTCCCTCAAACACTATATCCAACTTCCAAACGTATCCTACATCTCTAGGAAGTTCCATATCTGTTGAGTCTTGTTTAGTTAACATTGGGTTCATTCGAGAATACAAACCAAAACCTAACAAAAATTTAGTTAAAAATTAATATAATCATAAAGTTATTTATTTATTTATTTTTTATCGTATATAATCCTAAAGATAAAAAGATAAAAAGGAACCTTATTGGTGAAATTGATGTGTTGGTGCACCTCTTATTTATGATTATGCATATGTATACTTTAGTATCTAATGGAAAGCCAAAGAAGGCAAAGATAATTATAGTTGCTAACAGATAAATGATGAGTTTAGGTGCACATAATTGGGAGACATTTATAAATTAATTAATTATAACTCCTTTGACAAAGATCTCCATTATCACTTCCTTAGGGTTCAAGAATAAGGTTTTTTTAATTAGCTTTTTATGGGAAACAAAGTAGCTTTTTCTCTTCTTTCTAAATTCTCTAGTTAACATTTTTTTTAAGACAAAAAAAAAAAAACTTTAATAATTTGAAAACTTTAATGATTACAACATACCAGATATACCATCAATTGTAATAACAATCACATCATTTAACATAATCCTCTCAAATAATTATGACAACCATTACAATAATAGACAATGTTAATAATGTTTTAATATAAGTTATTTAATAGAAATTAGGATATTATATTGCGTATAATTTTTTTTGAAAAGGCAATCTTTCATTAAAAAGGCAAAAGCCAGAGCAAAAACAGAACACGCAAGGAACAACACCAGGCACAAGCCACCTAGAAAAAACACCCTAAGAAAGACAGGCAAACAGTGATGCTGAACCCAAACAACCCCAAACAAAAGAACAAAAACAAAACAAACACCCACAGCGCCTAAACCAGACTACAACCACGACCGCAAAAGCATCAAAGGTCCCCCCCCATTCCACGAAATCTCCCACCATGTCAGCTCCCATTTTAACCAAACTATCGGTAAAAGAATTGAAGATTCTTGAGTTGAATAAAATATATTTGTTGGTGTATATCCTTATTAATCTAAGTGGTGTGCATTAAACCTATATACATTTTACAAGTATACGTAAGAAGTTTTCTCCTTAATGTTATAAGAGTAGATATCTTCCGATTGTGGGTGTAATATTTGAGCGGCACATATAGTACTTGATTTCGATAAATTTTGACAAACTTCTGAGCTATTTGGTCTTGGATTTCAAACAATTGTTGACACTATTTTAGAGAAGTAACGTCGGATCCCATATAATTTTCATCTCTTATTCATATTTTCGGTATGACATCAATGATAATAATATACCCCATATATGAACATTTGCATTAATATTAGGGCATACATTTTTTTATTTTTATTTTTATTTTTTTATGTTCAATGGAAGGGACCATATATATATATATATATATATATATATTATCGGTCATGTCCCTATCAGGGCATCTTTATATAACTTTATCAGGATATTGAATATGAGTCACTCATTTATAAAAGTGATTTAACAAGTGCATACATTCCAAGTCAAAGTATGTAAAACGAATGACTCACATTCAATGTCCTTATATAATTCTATCAGTGTATCCTCATAGGAAAATTTTCGTGTATATTATAAGAACAAAAGTAGTGTACAAAAACAAAAAACAACAACATAATTTAATTTGCTTTACGCCGATTGACTCACATGCAATACTCAATATGTATCTCGATTATTATTTAGATAAATTTAACTGAAACATAATTTAAAAGCACTCAAAGAGCATTTTTTTTTTTTAATCTCAATAAACTTCTCATAGTAATAATGCACTATGAGAAGTTTATTGAGATTAAAAAAAAATGCACTTTGAGTGCTTTTGGAGAGACTAATCATTAAAATAGGTGGGTTTTTTTTTTTTTTTTTTCCAAAAGAAAAGAAAAAAAAAATAACTCTTTCTAAATAACAAAATCATTACTGATTAAATACATTTGATGAATGCTTTTACAAAAAGCACTATGGTTTAAAGTTTTTATTTATTTATTTTTTATTTTTTTTTTTATTTTATTAATTTTTTATTTTTTTTAATCCAAATACCCGGCCCCTAAACACACTATATACAACATTTCACATGTAGTAGACGTCCTATCCTCTAAATTAATGTAGGTATCAACAAAGTACCAAAAATACACACCAATTTTCAGATAAGAGAGTTGCACCTCTCCCTCCATATTAATAATGGGAGTTTGAGTCTCACCTTGCTTCTAAAAGACGATTGTAGAGAGACCTCTTGTAGGTTGTGAAGTAGCTATTCGAACCTCTAAAATCTTTGTTTACACAAATCAGAAATTTAGTTTTTACTGGAAAGGGATCTTAATTTAGTTTCTACTTAAGGAATTAAATTCGTTTTTCTTGATTTCATTCCCAATGGAACTTAGATAGAATAATGTTACTTTATCCAAATTTGATATCCAAATGATGTGGCATCATTATAATTCATTCTTTTAAATCATGCAAATCTAATACAATTTAACTAAATTGATTATAGTGATGCCACATCATTTGGGCACCAGATTTAGATACCAAATTTGGATAAAGTAGTATTATTAACTTAGATTTTCTTTCAATTCCATTCCTAGTCAGTAAACAAAACTCTTATGGTTTTAATACTACAGGTAGATGATGTTGATTTCAAAAATCTAATGGAATTCGTTGGAAACCTATAAAATCTCTCAGAATTTACCAAAAGGGCAATACAGGCTAAATCATAGGTGAACTAATTTAATATATATAGTAGAGTACATGAAATTTACACATAAAAAAGGAGCAGAAAGTCCAAATCAGAAACACGTATGGTTTGATAAAAGTAAACATGTCAATTTTGTTAATAGCCAAAGTCGGTTGGGATCACTTTACAGACTAATGTTCCAAAATGATACCTAATCCATGCTTAGAGTCTTTGATTATTGCATCTCATGATGTGTCATGTGTGACTTACCACCAATCATAAAGCAGAAGAAGTTGCAAGCATTTTATTAGAAAAGTGGGTTTTGTTAATTGTAATTTCCTTTTGTTCCAAAAAGTAATATATTGCATGTCGCCATCACATAAAACATAACTACAATGGAAGTTATTATAAATTTTGCACTAAATTAAACACAAAAATTGATACATCCCCACTTGAGCTGCTTGAGCTGCTGAAGTGGCGTTCTCATACACTTCCCCCTTCCGCATTAGTGGTGGGACGAATTAGTTCATGTCATACCGTGTGTATTTTATAAACATATTGAATGTAGTGTTTGATCTTGATTAACGTATATTATTTTCTTTTCTTCTTTTAGGGTATCAGGTATGAATTCCCTATATATGCACCACGTGTACACAATTAAGAGAAAGAGTACATCTATATGATCCATGAGTAATACTTATAAACACAACAATGCGCGAAGCGACTGTATTGATCGATCACTAGTTATTTTTATTCGATCATGTGAGTGACAATTTAATAATTAAACGGATCCGTGTACTCTTAATGTATGTGGTCAAGATCAGCAGCAAAGGTCGATCATGATTTCATGAAGCCAATCGAGGAAAGGATTCATCCAACTTATAATAAAGCTGTAAAAAGCTTCTTCTTAATAGGAATATTAGAAATTATCACTAAGCTGTCTGCATGTGGTGGCGTGGGGCGTGGCTTATATTCAATTCTATTTTGCTTCTTTAGGGACCACATTTTTTATATCTTTTTTTTTTCTTTTTCTGATCTCGTGCTTCTCTCTACTTTTCCAATTTCCATCTTCTAATATATTGTCTATCTGCTTTTTCACTTCTCAGTTCCTAACCATAATATATATATATATATATATATATATATATGTGTGTGTGTGGGATCCTGATTTATCATATATTCATATGTGATTAATAAAAAGGTTTGTCTACAAAACAATTTATCAAGTACAATAGACTAAGATCTTATATGAACACACAAGATTCGTACTTTCTTATCCCCTTTATCACTTAGTAGTATGCATCTCTTATTTCCACATAAATTGTTGGTGAATTCGAGTTCCACCATTAATACATTTTATAAATTTATGTGAAGATCAAATTTTCTTTATCCATATTGTGGAGTAGATATTCGGGACTGTGCATGTATCATGTGACTTCAGCATACCCTAACTCGGATTTGAAATAATAAAAAAATCAAAATCACCAAAAATCATGACTTAGCTAGCAAAATTTCAATTGCTATTTCTAGGGCACATTTAATATTGTTATTCATTGTCTTATATGCTATCCCAGTCAAACAAGACAACAAAAGAAAACAAGCCTGGAAGATAAAAATTAAAACTTTAAAATAAATAATAAATAAATGCTTGGAGATAGTAGAAAGCAAAACCCTTCTTCAACTTTCTCTCTATTTATTTCTCTCCTCTCCTCTCTCTCTTCTCTGTGGGAAAAAAAAAAAACCCTTCAAACTCGGCAAAGATAGAGAGGAACAACAGCCACCAAACATACATACATACGAATCAAGCTAGCTAAGGTTCGCATACGTTTTTAATCGTATGGTTCGGGTCGTGCACCACTAGTAGTTGAAGCTGCCAGCATGATCTGAGCTTTCCTAATTATCTAGGACAGAATAGATCATGCGGCAGTTTCAACTGTTGATGGTAGCATGAGAATTCAGAAACCCTTATTTCTTCTTCTTCTTCGAATCCATTTTCAACAAACCCATTAGGGTTTTTTGGCATAACAAAAAAAAAAAAAAAAAAAAAAAAAAACCTAGAAAAAATTAGAGAAGGTATGCATAATAATTATCTTATTTTTCAAAATTGCTCGTTTATTATTCTAATTTATCTTCTCTTTTTTTTCTTTTTGGCTACATGCATCTCTTTAATAGTATCTTTGATGTTTTTTTTGTTTGTCGTGTTCAACTTTTCTATGTCAAGGTTGTTTATATATGGACTGGAGAATCTTATAACAAGCAGGCTTCTGGTCTCTGTGTGTGATGCTGTTAGGGTTTTCCAGTGACAGAAATTCTCTGTCTTTTATTGCTGTTTGGTTCTTTTGATCGAGATCGATCCAATCCATCTCTCTCCTCTTGCCTTGAACACAGTGCTTTTATATATATATATATATATTTTTTTTTTTCTTCTTTTTAATTTGTTTTTTTTCCTTTGTATTCTTATGTGTTCTGACTTCTGATCAATTCATATTTGTTGTCTGTTTTTTTATGAATTGGGATTGAATCTTTGTAGATCTATTAGACTACGACAAAATAAATTTTGAGTAATTTTCTTTTTTGTCTAGATCTGTTTTGAAACATGAAAGTATAAAAACAAGTCCGTTTAGATTGCCTTTAATCTGAACTTTAATGTGAACGTTTTGTTTTACTGAAACTCAAGGTTTGATTAAGGGGATACAACTCGAATCCACAATCTCAATGGTATAGTTGTAATGGGTATAGAGTTGATCTCATTTAGTTGATTTAAGGTTTCTTAATGTCTACATAATATTGTTGTGTTGTGGATGGAAATTTGTATTTTTTCAAGGTCAAAAAAGTAATGAAAACTTTTGTGAAGTAATAATATTCTTCTATTTCTGGTCCTAAGCTAGCCATTATTTTCTCTTAACATAACATAACATGTACTTGTTCTCAGTTTGGAGAAAACATCAGATCACATTGTAATGATTTTTGATCTTCCAAGTGCTAAATTTTGACTAAAAATTAAATATGAATCCCTTTAATATTACCAGCACAGTCAACTTTCTACGCCATGGATGTCATCCTATAATTGCCGAATATACTCTCATACACATATAGGACGGTGTTTTAGGACTTCAATTTTGTAATGTTATAAAACTACAATCCTATGATTAATTTGTTTCAAAACTATGTAGATCGATAGATTTGTTACAACATATCTAACATATAGATCTACATAGTTTGTACAAACTATATATGCATTTCTGACAGATTTAATAAATCTTCAAGAAGGGAAGAACTTCAATATTTTTCAGAGAATTACAAACTTTTACTTTCAGCAAACCTTAAACGAGATTAATGAAATATTCTATTGTTAATCACAAACTTAATAATATCTAGTGATGTTTAAACTTCAAAAGTTTGTATCCGTAAAACTGTATATGTTGGTGTGTGTACATGCATAATTATTAGTTGCATATACAGATCTCTTTGTTTGTATCTCAATGCAAGTGCACACATTCATACATGTGATCGAAGTGCAGGCATATATATATATGCATGCATATGTAAATAAATCCATAATAGGTGATGTAATTGGGAGAAGCACAGAATTCAGTGTTTCTTTTTGTTGTAGTTTGTCGCTATTTCTTCTCATCTTTGTTTGGAAGCTCAATTTGGGCAAGACTTTTTCGACTTTTATTGGATTCTCAGCATCTAAAACGTCACCAGTTTGTTTCATTTTGTCTTCATCTTTCAAAGAGTTAACGTGAACACATGGTTGCATTGGTGATAATCGACTTGGTGGGTTTGCTTTCCATCTCATGAATTTCTTTTCATTCCATTAATGGGACTTTTCCTGTTTTACATGAAGTTGGAGAACCCTAGAAAAAATCACCTCTTCATGAAATTTGACTTAATTCACTCACTAGCCAGTGTTACAGCTAGATAGCTATATAGCTACAAGAGCTAGAGGATACACTTAAAAAAAAAAAAATGGGTGACATTTTGTCCTGGAGTAAACATGTAATCCCCCGATAAAAGGGTGTTGCAAATACTGCCCTTAGCAAAAAGTTTTATTGCACCACGAATTACAAAAAGATTTTTTCCACGGATCGTCTATAGTAAAGACTTTTATCTACGGTAAAATATTCAACTTTTTATAGTAAATTCAAAACTATCTACATTTTGATATAATCCGTCTCTTTATTTTATTTGTTTATATTTTAATATACCACCTACAGGTATATGTAACTCGAACATATATAAAACAGTGGTATGTTAAATGAATGTCGTTTAACATCAAACCATATTGGTCGGTGATATCATCTCTTTATTTAAAACTATACATATGCAACTTTGTGTAAGATATTTGCACCTCACATATTCAATATTTAAGGTTCATACTTCATTGCATGAAAAAATTTCAAAGTTTGTTTAAAAGTAAATTTTATTGAACTTATCATCCATAAAAAAAAAAAAAAAATCGCATCAAAATTCATCATTAAAATAGATGGATTTATTCAAGATCCTTTTGGAAAGCTAAAATAAGAGATGTTCATAAACTCTTTGTGTCTTCCCTGAAATAGTGAAATATATATGTTCTTCTTTTCAATCTTCAATTCCTGGCATTGAATTCATTCAAGACTTGGCAGAAGAAAAAAGTATTGAGGATCATGGTGTTCTTGACAGTTTCGAACACTCAAAAATATTGATTTCCCTTTGAATTGTTGTAGAGTCAGTAAGATGGTTAATTACCTGAAAAACAGCCTGAGAAATTAAAGAAGTTCCTCCACATGGTTTTACTTATATACTTCCTCATTCTCGTAGTCCCTAAACTTTCAAAACTCAAATATTGCTCAATTATGTGTATTATATAACCTTTACTCGAGTGATGGGCACTTCCCCACCTCTACTTGCACGTTTGCGATGATGGTTTAAGTCTCATTATGTGTATTTATCGGTATAGTGGTTCTCTCCTAAATAATCCCTTATTTTAAACTAAAATCTTTCATGGGTAATAAGTTTAATGAAATCTACCTATAAACAAAATTTAAGAATTTTTCGACTACTAATTAAAACTCTTTTTCTTGATTTTTCCTATATTTCGTCCATTCTTTTAATGTCTTCATATTTAACAAAATCAGGATAAATATTTACTATGTTCGAAAATTCTGAATTTTTGTTCATAGGTAGATTTCATTGAACTCAACATCTCCAAAAAAAAGAAAAACGAAAAGAATTCATATCAAAATCCATCAAAATCTTAAAATAAGGGATCCTTAGAGAGGAATCGCTATTTGCTGTTATATCATATATGCGAGGAGAACTCACGTTTGAGTGTGGTGTGGGTCTAGATGATATTTGGGCAAGTATCCATTTGGTGCATGAATTGGGCCAGAGTGAACCTTGGGCCAGTTTCTAAATTTATGAATTTGACTCATCATATAATAAAAGTTATTGTTCATTGTTTTTTTCATAAAACTTGAAAAAAAAAAAAAAAAAAAACAAAAAACAAAACTGATGCTCAAATGGTGGAGATCCAATCAGACCTCCATCTCCATTGTTGGAGATCCACTACTGATGGATCTCTTAATCTGTGCATATCGAGTCCATCGATCTGCGACAGGGATGGAGATACAATTTGGATCCTACCGTCCATTGATTTATTTTTCTTTTTTTTAAAAAAAAAAAAAAAACTTTTTTAATTATGTTTCAGAAAAAGTTTTTTAATTACATAAAATAATATTTTTTAATTATTGTTTTAGTTGGGTTCATTGTTAAATTTCTCTCCAACCCTCCAATTCCTACCATAATATAAGTCGATTGACCCCCCCTTTTTTTTTTTTCCTCCTTGGAGTATCCCCAACGGTCTCTTTTGGAGACCTCTTTAAATAAGTGTGAATATTGTTTTAAGAGACCATTAATGCAGTATATGTTCCAACAATACTTCCTTAAATGACTCCCTTAATAATTTTTTATTATTATTTTGATATTTTACTTTGTAATTATTATTGTAAATCAAATTACTCAATAGATAATAAATGACGTTGAGATTTAAAAATTAAATATTTTGTGCTTTTCAAAAAATAAAATAATTTTAAATATGTGGAACCCACTTAAGGTGGGTTGAAGCCTCTTAATTAAGGGAGTAAACTCCACCAATACACATTTAAGGGAGTCTTTATGGGACCTGTTGAAGCTGTAAAAATACAATTTCTTCCTTAATTAAGCTAAGGTGGGTCTCCAAGAGAGACTGTTGGAGATGCTCTTATATACCATCTGGTGTATGACAACTCGAACCGAACCTGAAGTATTATCGGATTAAATGAGTAATCAATTATCAAACCACATTTATCGAACCACATTGAGCAATGCAATGGTGTGAAATGACCGGTGATTCCATTCAAAGTTTGTGCTACAGTTTTCAATATCTAGTCAAAGTTTTAGGTAACATTGAGGAACCTAATATTAGATTTGATAAGGAAAATCTGCGACTCTTTTCCCTAGGTAGATGTTATCTAAATGGGAGTTAAAGATGGCCTTGTTTTTTTTAGTTTTTTTTTTTTTTTTTCCGAATGTAACCGAAACACTAATTTATATAAGAGAAAAAAAAAATAATCAAATCTTTACAATATATTTTTTATTACTTATATGTCATAAGATTATAAAAAGACTAGGAAAAATAGTTAAAGGAGAGAATCTCAATCCAATAGATGGACCTTCTATTGTCTTGATTGACTGAATTTTTCGGTGGAGTCTTCGTGGCTTCCTTGGTGAAACACATGTTGTTGACTTGTTGGGTTGCAGGCAATTTTTTTTGTGTGAAGCCGGCTACTTCTAGTCCATTATATACACTTTTGAATTTTGTTTTTTTTATTCACATTTCATTTACATCTAATTGTCAATTTTTCAGTTGTTAGTTAGGCTCAAAAGTGAGGACTCAAACAATGGTATAAAGCTGTCCGTCAGTTTCCAGTGACATTTCTGGAAAAAAAGAACCACCAACCATATGTTTCTCACTTCTTGATTTTATAAGCATTTTTCTTTGGTTATTTAAAGAAGTTTTTAATCGTATTCTTCAAGTCCTTCATAGCATCTTTTAACTAGTTCATGATTTGCATTAATGAATTAATCGTCCCCTAATGAAAATGGGACAAGCCATTCAATAGCGTTTTCTAATTAACAAATAACAACCAGACAAAATACACGTTTCCATCTTGGAAGTCACACTGTGACAGTGACACAACCATACATTTTGTCTTTCTTGTTTCTAGCAAGATACATTGAATATATCTGCAAAAATGTAAAGAAAGTTTCTATCAAATTATAGCAAGTTTTTGTCAACCAAAAGCGAGTAGCAATGATATAAAGTTCTCTAATTATCTGAGATGTAACTTGGCTGATAGATAGACGAGTTAAGGGTTTAGGTAAATGATTTATAGGTTAATGACTCGAATCCTATTAATAACTAAAGTTTAAAAAAAAATACCTAATCCTAAATAAATAAATATTGTAAAAAAAAAAAAAATACAATTTCAAGTGAGATAATACAACAAAATTAAATTCATATATACAAGAATTTGCAAACTAGTTCAAAAATATATTATTTCTGATCATCCCTACAAGTTCAGTAATAATCCCTTTCATTCAAAGATAAATTACAGGAAGCTACATTGAAAATTCATGTCTTTTACTAAATTCATTATATAACTTGTGTGATAATTATTTTTTCTAAAAACAATTGGCTTGGCGACCAGGATAGGTAGCTCATTCAGCTTGACAATGTCCCTGTTCGAGTTCACCGCATTAAAAAAGAAAGAAAGAAAAGGAAACACACTAGAAAAAGAGGTTTGTATCCTGATCATCCTACAAATTCAGGATTGGATTTCACAAGAAAATTAATTTCAGTAAGCTACAATGGAACTTCATATGTTTTCACTAAATTCACTATAAAAAGAATCACCAAGCTCTTGTTTATTCCGTACTTGACAGAGTTCACAAAAACCCTATTTTTGTTTTTTCTTCTCTAATAGTCTCTCGATCTCCATGGTTTTTTTTTTTTCTTTTGTTATAGTCAACAATCTTGTTCGTACTCATGCCTTTACGAGATCTCGAAAACCAAGTGAAGAGATCGTCCTGGATGATCGAAAATGATGTTTTGAATTCGAGAAATTCCGGTGGCAGATGGATTTCAGGGGCCATGTACTTCATCAGGGTTCTTGTTTTCTCTGACCAGGTTGGATTTTGATCAGAACAACCAGATTTGGAAACACAATTTTCTTTGTGTTCTTGTTTGTTCACAATCTGGTTCGTAGTAATGACTTTACTGCAGGGAAACCAAGTGAGGAGATCGTCCTGGATGATCAAGAAGAGGATGTTTCCCTGTCAAAATTCCGGCAAAGGAGGTGGAGGATGGCTTTCAGGGCCATATATTTTACCAGGGTTCTTATTTCCTTGACCCGGAAGGTACTTGATAACAACAACAGGCTCCCGCGTCACTCTCTATCCTATGTTGCCATCGAGTACTGATAACCTGGAAACACAATCTTTTCCTGAGGCTGATAAGAAGATGATAAGTGAGATGGTGAAAGAGAAGAAATTTGAGTCTCTGAGTGAACTTGGAGGAGTGAAACAAGTCCTTCAGGTTCTCGAAAGTGATCTGAAAAGAGGTGTCAGCGACAATGAAGACGATCTTGCGCGGAGAAGAATCTTTTTCGGAGCCAACAGGTATGCAAAACAGCCATTGAAAAGCTTTTTGAATTTTGTTTTAGAGGCATCGAAGGATACAACTATTATTATACTTCTGGTTTATGCTGTGCTTGCTCTTGGGTTTGGTATCAAACAAGAAGGCGTAAACAATGGGTGGTACGATGGTGGAAGCATTATAGTTGCTGTGTTTTTGGTTGTCATTGTCTCAGCTGTGAGCAATTTCAAGCAAAATAGACAGTTTGAGAGACTCTCTAATGTGAGCAGCGATATAGAGGTGGAGGTTGTGAGAGATGGGAGGCTCAGGCCTGTTTTGATTTTTGATATTGTTGAGGGTTTGTAGATTGGTGATCAAATTCTGGCTGATGGGTTGTTCCTGGAAAGCCATTCCAGGAAAGTGGAAGATTCAAGCATGACTGGTGAGAGCGACCCTGTCGAGATTGATAATGAGAAAAATCTATTCTTGATGTCTGGAACTAAAGTGACTGATGGGTACTATGGAGTCATGGTTGTGACTTCTGTTGGTATGCACACAGCCTGGGGAGAGATGAAGAGTTCTATAAGGCATGAATTGAACGAAGAGACTCCGTTGCAGGCTCGTTTGAACCAGCTGATGTGGGAATTGTTGTCGCGGCTGTGACAATTGTGGCTGTGGCAATTCCTGAAGACTTGCCTCTTGCTGTTACTCTGACTCTGGTATGAAGAGAATTATGTTGCAGCTGTTCGGCTGTTTCTCGCGAAAAGTCCTGTGCAGTTCCTGTGAGTGAACCTGATAATGGATACATTAGAAGCATTGGAATTGGCCTCTGCACATCCCATCAATGATCTCAGGGAACCTCATTTTTCAGGTGATTCCAATACTTTGCTGCAATATTACAATATCAGATTGCTAGTTCAGTTATGCAAATGATTTCGTAATTGAATTTTACTCATATCAGGATTTGAAAACATTGCCATCCAAATTGATGACTTCAGCTTAGGCTAAAATCAACATTTTAAGTCTTGCAAAAGACTATCAACAAATATGTTGATCATAACCACATACAGAAACGTTTATCTTGTAATGACCAAAGAGATTATGGAATTTTCATATGATTGAAAAAAGTAAAAAAGAAAAAAAGTTTTCAGAATCAAAGAGATTATGGAATTTTCATTCATGAACTAATAAATCAGCAAGATAGATACTATATTTGGAATTTACAAGTAGAACTGATAAATCTGTAAACTAAACTAGCTAAAAGTTTATTTTTCTGAAAAGAACTGATATAAAAGGCTATGCTTTTTCAGGTTGCAGAGGCTCTAAGCTTTGAGGAAATTTTGCTTGCCAGAAACTGGAATGCACTTGAACAGAAAACCGATAGGCCACGACAGAGCTGCAATGCCAATGCAGACACCCCACTGCCCCCAATTCAGCCTCTCGGTGTTAGCAAACTTCTTCAGGAACTCCACCATTGCCATTTGAAGAACTATTGTGATTCCAATGATTCCTAGAAACAGCTTGTTCTTGTGTATTCCCTGGAATATGTTCTTCTTTTCAAGCTTCCTGGCATTGAACTCGTTGAAGACTTGGCAGAGGACAAATGTGTTGAAGATCATGGTGTTCTTGACAGTTTCGGAGACATTAAAGATGGATCTTCCTCGGAATTGTAGAATCAGCAAGATAGTTACCTGAAAAACAGCTTGACATATGAGGTTCCTCCACATGATTTTGGTTATAAGCGGCTTGGATCGGCCTACAGGAGACTGTTTCATGAGTTCATTGGTGGGCTGCTCTGTGGCCAATGCTAATGCACCTAATGTGTCCATTATCAGGTTCACCCACAGCAACTGCACAGCAGTTAAGGGGACTTTTCCTGAAGAGACAGCCGCGACAAAGTTGATGACAAGGGCTGCAACATTGACAGTGAGCTGAAATTGAAGGAATTTCTGAATGTTGTTGTAGACACACCTTCCCCACCTCAAAACTGTCACTACAGAAGCGAAATTATCATCCAGGATGACAATATCCGAGCTCTCCTTCGCGACTTCAGTCCCTTGGATTCCCATGGAGAGTCCAATATCGGCTTCCTTCAGAGCTGGTGCATCGTTGGTGCCATCACCAGTGACTGCCACAACATGGCCTTTCTGCTTCAAGCTTTGTACCATCAGGAGCTTGTCGAATGGGGAAGATCTAGCCATCACTCGTATGTTTTCGATCTTTGCCATCCTTTCTTCAGTTGAGTAATTTCTGAATTCTACACCTTCCACTACAGCTTCAGAGCCTAAATCCTCATCAGGATTTAGAATTCCACATTCAATAGCTATGGCTCTTGCTGTATGCACATTGTCTCCTGTTATCATCTTGATTTTCACTCCTGCATTCCTGCAGGATTCCACGGCTGTTCTGACACCTGGACGACATGGATCCTTCAACCCCACTACCCCCAACAATGCGAATCCAGTTTCTTCAAGCTTCTCAGGAACTTGCTCATCTGTTTGTTTATGCGCGAAAGCAATGCATCTCAAGCTCTTCTCTGCCATGTCCTTGACAATTGTCCCGATTTTCACTCTCTCTTCATCATCCATCGCTTTGATCATCCCACTTCGGTCATAATAATGTGAACACATTGCCACTATCATCTCTGCAGCTCCCTTCCAATGTGTCTGAACAGCCTTGTCATCTCTCCTCCTCATCAATACCCCACTTCTCTTTTTCTCCGAATTGAAGGCCTCAACATTGATTACTTCACAATTCTGCTTCGGTTCATCAACATTCATGCCCAAATCAATCACAGCCCAAGAAAGTATAGCTTTCTCAGTTGGACTGCCAGAAATCTTAGGATCTGATGCAGAATTCTCCCTATAAACGCTACCAATCGTGTTCAAACCAACAGCTTCCTGCAGCAATTCATAAACATTAGGCGCCGATTCCAAGGAATCGTCACCCACCTTTGCTTCTGTCCCGAGGCAGAATTCGGTAACCTTCATTTGATTTAATGTCAGAGTGCCTGTTTTGTCTGTACAGATTATCGTCGCCGAGCCCATTGTCTCACAAGCGGAAAGTTTTCTCACCATAGCGTGATCTTTCAGCATCCTCTTCATGGAAAACGCCAGAGTCAGAGTCACAGCCAGAGGCAGGCCTTCAGGAATTGCCACAACAACAATTGTCACAGCCGCGGCTACAATCTCAATAACAGAATTCATCACATCATCGAATTTCGTCTTCCTTCCTAGAAATTCTCTATTTCCCATCTCATCTCTGGTGTTGCCTGTGAAATATCGAATCAACATCACCACGAGAACAAGCACCGCCACTGCCAATCCAATCTTGCCAATGTAAGAAGTCAGCTGGTTCAAACGAGCCTGCAACGGAGTCTCTTCGTTCAATCCATGGCTTATCGAACTCATCATCTCTCCCCAGGATGTGTTCATCCCAACAGAAGTGACAAGCATGACTCCATACCCATCAGTGACCTTAGTTCCAGACATCAAGAATGGATTTTTTTCACCAATCTCGACATGGTCGCTCTCGCCTGTCATGCTTGATTCGTCCACTTTCATGGAATGCCCTTCCAGAAACAACCCATCAGCCGGAATCTGATCACCAATCTTCAAACACACAACATCACCCACAACGATATCGAAAATTGAAACAGGCCTACGCCTCCCACCTCTCACAACCTCAACCTCTATATCGCTGCTCACACTAGAGAGTCTCTCAAATTGTCTATTTTGCCTGAAATTGCTCACAGCAGAAACAATGACAACCAAAAACACAGCAACTATAATGCTACCACCATCGTACCACCCGTTTTTCACGCCTTCTTGTTTGATACCGAACCCGAGAGCAAGCACAGCACAAACCAGAAGTATAATAATAGTTGTATCCTTCAATGCCTCAAAAACAAAACTCAAAAAGCTTTTCAGTGGCTGTTTTGCATACCTGTTGGCTCCGAAAAAGATCCTTCTCCGTGCAAGATCAGCTTCATTGTCGCTGATACCACTTTTTAGATCACTTTCAAGAACCTGAAGGACTTGTTTCACTCCTCCAAGTTCACACAGAGACTCAAATTTCTTCTCTTTCACCATCTCACTTATCATCTTCTTATCAGCTTCAAGAAAAGATTGTGTTTCCGGGGGTACAGTACCGGGGTTTACATCGATGGCAACGTAGGATAGAGAGTGACGCGGGAGCCTGTTGTTGTGATCAAGTACCTTCCGGGTCAAGGAAACAAGAACCCTGGTAAAATATATGGCCCTGAAAGCCATCCTCCACCTCCTTAGCCGTATTTTTGACAGAGAAACATCCTCTTCTTGATCATCCAGGACGATCTCCGCACTTTGTTTTCTAACACGTAAAGTCATGACTAAGAACAAGATTGTGAACAACCAAGAACACAAAGAAAAGCAATGATGGAGACAAACATAGAGCGTAAAAAAAAATAATCAAATCAGTAATTCTTTTAACTCTGTAATTAACTTTGGAATAATCAAGAGATTAGTGGTTCTATTTATAGTAAAAATATGAAGAAGTTTCATTGTGGAAAGCTGAATTGGAGAGCAAGACTTGGAAGGATTGCATGATCTTCATAAAAGCCTCTTTTCCTGGGTGTTTCCTTTTCCTTATTTTTTTTAAGAAAATAACTTTTTATTTTCTAATTTTATTGATTTTTCCATGATAATTGTGTGACTAATAAAACATATTTGTGTGATTAATAAAATTTAGAAAGTTTTCCTTTAAAAAAAAATAACATTTAGAAAGTTGATTTTTTTAATAAGGAAAAATTTAAAGATAACCAAAAAAGTTGAATGATGATCAAAAAGTATTTGTATTGATTGATACAAAAATTTGCAGGTTAAGAAAAAGGAATTTTCGAATAAATAAATAATATCGAGGGTTTAATTATTATTATTATTATTATTATTGTTATTATTTTGGGGCTGCTGAGTAGGTTTCAACAGTTAGGATGCTATGAGATTTTGAGGGGCATGGCAGGGGCTAGGGAGGTTGAAAAAGGAAGATACGGAGGCTGTGTATGGTGTGGGTGGACAGAAATGACGCTTTGCACTCTAGGAGGAATAGGCCTACGCTGTCCTTGGTGGAGTAGGTGGTTGGCCTTTTGAAGGAGTTTCAAGAGTCCAGAAGGGCCCTTTAGCCTGCCCCTTGTGCTTTCAAGGCTCCTTCTGTATAGGATCTTTGAAATTAAAAACTAACTGGTTCTTTGCTTTGTGGTGTTGGGGCAATTAGGGATGATAAAGGGTGGGTGGTAGCAGCGTTTTCTAAACCTTTTCAGGGTAACCTGTCTCCGGAAGCGTGGGAGCTGGTGGCGCTAAGGGAGGGGCTTCTTTTGGCTAAAAGATTGAATCTCAAAGTCAGTTGTGTGGAGATCGATTTGTATAATGTGTTTTCTAGAAGGTTTTTAGTGATTTTCTTGATGTGGGAGAGACTGAATTCGTTGTTAGTGATATTAAAGCCCTCTTTAAGGAGGTTAAGGTTCAGAAATGCTAGGTCATTTCCAGAAATGGAAATAGGGTGGCTCATAACCTTGCTTCCTTGGCTTTGGCCTCTAAGGAGGTTTTTATATGGCTTAATGTTTGCCTTCGTGTTATTTTTCCCTTATTGGTGTTGTAGCTCTGTTGTTTTTACCTATCAAAAAAAAAATCCAGTTAAATTCTAATATCCCTTTTGTTAAGTAAGATATTTTTGGATTGCATTTGTGGAATCCTTCGACAAGAATTAATGACATGAGACTTGTGATTTAAGTATCATGAATGTGAAATCTTTTCCACCCATCGATTGCAATTGGAAAAAAAATATGGAAATACGGAAAAAAAATCTTTTCAAATAATCCTAGTGGTGTCAAAATGGGCCGGCACGGCCCATTTGTACCGGGCCGAAGCAGCCCGTTTTGAAAACGGGTTTGACCTGGCACAGCACAGCAAGTTGCTATGCCGTGCCGAGCCGGCACGCAGGCTAACAATTTAATTTTTTTTTATAATTTAAATATTTTAATTCAATTGTAGTATTATATTATAATATTTTTTTAAACAATTTAAATTATGTAATTTTAATTGTAATGTGTCTATCTTATTTATTATTTTAGTCTAATAAAAGAATGTAGAAAATAGAAAGAATTATTATTTTATTTAAAAATAATAATTCAATGAATAAATAAAGCTAAAAAATTAAAGAAAATAAAAATAGATGAAATTTTGAAAATATGAAATGAAGAATTATTTATTTATTTATTTTGGAGTCTCAGTATTACATATTTACATGATTGTCTTATTAAAAACCTTACCAAGAAAAACCCAGTAAGATAAAAACTTGGTAAGGGAAAAAGAGTGCAATCGTATTACAAGTTAATGTACATGTATAACATAGAAATCCTAGATCTGGTTACTGCCGGAACTCTCTTCGACATATAAATTGCTGAAATTTTGAATAAGTTGTTCGTCTACTGTTTCATTTTGCATCCTCTTTCGAGCACGCTCCCAATCTCGAATGCATGCCAATACCTCCAGCATCTCTGGAGTCAAAGAACTTTTTTCTTCAACAATTCTTCCAATTGTGCTGAATAACTATTCTGAGGAAATAGTGGAGACATGGATAATCAGTACGTCACATGCTAGGTGTGACGGGACTGGATATCTATAGTTATAGGTCTTCCACCATAACAACAGATTAAATCCCTTCTCTCTTTTAAATCCATTGAAGTGAGCTTTAAGGAAGCTTTTCAGTTCGGCAATAGAAGTTGCACCAACTCGTGAAGAAGAACTTGATGAGCCTACTTTTTTTTGACGTTTTAGAATGTTCCAACTTGTCTGATTCGGGAGTGTGTCTGATTCTGCTGATGGTTGAGCGTCAAAGTCGTCATACCTCCACTCATAAATGCTAAAAACTTCGAACAACTTGGTTTGAATGTCAGTAACCTATGCAGAATAATCTATGCTCAAATTATTACCAAGATACTCTAGCAATGTTTCTAAACTAGATAATTTAATCCTAGGATCTACTACAACATCTAAAGCATAAAGAAAAGGAATTGTAGACCAGTATTTTTTAAACTTGGTTTCCATGTCAACAATTGCAGTGCCTAAGATATTATTTCCCCTATAATTGTTTAACAATTCAGACATTTCCACAATATGATGGATTGCCTGGGAAGATGTGAGATAATAAACCCCGGAAAGAGTTACAGTGGAATCATAAAAAACCTTTAAAAATTCAACAAAAATCTTTGCCACATGCCAATCTTCTGGGGTCAGTGTTGGACGGCCAATTCCAGACATTTTCATGTTATAAAAACCTGAAATAGGTATATCATAATCCAAACAATTTTGCAGCATTAAATAAGTAGAATTCCACATTACCAGCATATCTATTAGGAATCTTCGGGGTCGTAGACCGTAAGTTTTACGGTATCTACTGAATTCATTCAATCTTGGATTAGAATTGTCGAGCCAAGCAAGGGCATCTCTGATGCGATCTATACGATCGCTTACTACCTTCATACTAGACTATACAATTAAATTGATGATATGACATGCACACCGTTGATAGAAGAAATAACTCTCATGTTGCAGGATATTTTTTTCAAAAAAACAATGCAATAGAGCTAGTTTTTGCATATGCATTATTTAATGTGATAGAAAGGATGCGATGAGTTAGTTCAAAAGTTTCTAAAACAGACATAATGACATTAAAAATATTTCCTGCGGTATATGCAAAATTCATATGACGAAAACCAAGAATTTTTTTCTTCTAACCTCCAATCAGAGTTTAAATAGTTTCCTGTGACAGTTAAATAGTCATGTTTGGAACATTCGTTCCAAATATCGGAAGTTAATGCAATAGAGACAGTTAGATGTTGTAATTCAACAACTCATCTCATTAGGTTTGAAAAAATTTTAACAAATCATTCCTAATAGTGTTTCTAGAAACATATTTAAATTGGGGGTTGTATGCACTTTGAATAAATTCTTCATAAAAAAATTATCACTGGAATTAATCGGTTGATTAGTATATGCAATGTAAAATGCCATGTACTTTCTAGCATACATGGCGTCGTAACGCTATGTTGTAACGGACTTGTCTGGGTGTCATTGTAGTTATGTCTGGGTTTTAATGTCTACTTGTCTGTGTGTAGGTATGCATTTCTCCATATGCCTTCGCAAATGACCGGGCCCCCTAGAAGTGACATAGTGCTTAGGACAAAACTTACATTGAACTCTATCCATGACTTGACCGTCTATGGTCTTATGTACTACATCAAAACACTGCCATATGTTTGATGTGTGCTTTTTAGGTTTTGGAGGACATGATGTCGGTGTTGCGTCGGAACCAAAAAGTCTCACTACTGTTTCCATCGGTTCGGAAAGGTCAAAATAATCGTCCTCCATGTTAAGACTGTCCAGAAATTGAGGATGATTATGATCCATTTCCTACAATATAAATATTAACTCATTAATCATTAAAAACTAAGCATAAAATCATAAATATACTAAGCATGAAAATATTAAAATTAATTGTTAAGCATTTAATCATAAATATACTAAGCATAAAAATATTAAAATTAATTACTAAGCATTTAATCATAAATATACTAAGAATAAAAATATTAAAATTAATTACTAAACATAAATCATAAATATCATAAAAATATTAAAATTAATTACTAAACATAAAATCATCAATTTACTAACTAAACAAAACATACTAAGTATAAATTAAAATATATAAATATTAAACTTAATTACTAGACATAAATTCATAAAATGATAAATTTACTAAAATCTAAAATTCTAAGATTAAATATTAAAATTTATAACAAAGCATAAAAATATTAACTCATAAATATACTAAGCATAAAGCTATAAATATCAAAATTAATAACTAAGCATAAATATATTAAGTATAAATATAAAATTTTAAAACTAAACATAAAATTAATTAATAACATTTAAAAGAAAAATATACATTTGAGCTTTGGTGGAGAGATTAGAGAATAATATTAGTAATATAATATTAGAAATTTAGAATAGTATAATAGTAGTGTAGATAATAGAGAGAGAGTGAGAGTAGAGAGAGAGAGAGAGAGAGAGAGAGAGAGAATGGAATTATTAAAATATGAAATGGTGTAGAGAATAGAGATTGCATACGGTAATGGAGAGTTGGAGAATGAGAGATTGAGAGAGTGTATGGAAATTTGAATGGGTGGGGTATTTATAGAAAAATTTGAAATGTGGGTAAAAATATAAAATAGATAAGATGATGAGGAAAATTGTAATTTTTGGCTATTTTTAAAAATTTGATAGTTTGCTAACGTCAATAACGGTTAAATTTTTCAAAAAACAACATTAGCAAATGTTAAGTTAATGGTAAGAAAAAAAAATTTTTTGAACGGTCGACCTGGCGTGCCGAGCACGCCGCCTTGGCAGTCCAGGCCGACCCCGCTCGACATGCAACATTTCCAGACCCGGAACATGCTTGGCCTAGCCCGTAAAACAGTCGAGCCGTGCAAGGAACCACCGGCCATCCTTGGCAGGTCGCCCGTGCTAGGCCCACCAAGCCCGGCACATTTTGACACCACTAGACAATCCGAAGAAAAAAAATATGGAAATTGCCAAACAAACCCTGTATTAGTGGAATTTCCTTTGTTAGATGTAAAAACAACAAGTGCAAGGCTTAGAACTAGAGATGACAATTGGACCCGTACCCGTAGGCATCCGCCTGAACCCGACCCTTCACAACCAAGTGTCGATGTGCAAAATCCAAATTTGATATAGGTTAGGGTGTGAAAATACAACCTGAAGCGGGTTCGAGTTCGGGTGTGGGTTTCAAAAAAAAATCCGACTCATAAACCCGGTTTATATTAAAAATAATATGATATTAAATATATATATTTATATATATATAATATTTAAAACTTACACTTTAAATAAAACTTGAATAAAAAAATAGAGAATAGAAAAATATATTCATTCTCTTCCCGGCTAGCTTTCAGTAATTGTTATATGTCTTTTATATACAAGTAAGGGGTGAGCCCTTTATTCTTTTTTTATTATTATTATTATTATTTATTTATTTATTTATTTATCTATCTATCTATCTATCTATCTATCTATCTATCTATCTATGTGGGATTGAAGACAATCCACATTCCCACTTCGAAAAAACATGAATAAAAAGCTCACCCTTTACTTCTCTATAAGTTGTCTTTGACTTTTAAAAATTGTACACTTGAAATGAGTTGAATATTATTCACTATATTCTTCTCTACTATTTTCAAGATCCTTTTATTTTTTTTAATGAAATTGGACTAGCCTAAGGGGGAAAAGCATCACAAGCTATCATATACTGAAAAATTCTATGCAGTATCCATAAATAAATAAAAATAAAGGAAAAAAGTAACAAAAGAATCCACAAAACAGAGGACACAGCCCAAAAAAAAACCCAATTTATTCTTTAATATTTAAATGTTTTTTATAATTAAAAGATATTATAATTTTAAAAAAAATTTAATTTTCACAAGGTCATGGGTCGGGTATGGATTCCCTAAAAACCCGCGGGTGAAACCTGAACCAGAACCTACTTAATTTCACGGGTTTGTGGCCCGAGTTTGGGTGGCAAAAACCTTATAGGTTCGGGTGTGGGTTTGACAAAACCCGCCCGAACCCGACTCATTGCTATCCCTTAGAGCATCTCCAAGGGTCTCCCTTTGGAGGTCCTCTTATTTAATGGTGGATGTTGTTGTAAGCTAAACCCACTCAAACCCGACCCATGACTATCCCTAAGAGCATCTTCAAGAGTCTCCATTGGAAGCTTCCTTATTTAATGGTGGATGTTGTTATAAGGGGGTATGTCTTCCAAGAATACTCCTTTAAATAACTCTTTTAATAAATTTTTATTATTATATTATGTTTTACTTTATAATTATTATTTGTAGTAAAATAAAGAGTTGTTGGTAATTCAAAAAACAAATTACCTATTGAACAATAAAAAAAATTGTTAGAGATTTAAAACTTAAATATATACTATTTTTTAAAACATAAAATAAATTTAAATACGTGGAGTCCACTTCAGAGGGTTGAAACACCCTTTAATTAAAAAAGATTTTGCAACATTTTTACTCTATAGAAAAAAAATTTCCAGTTAAGGGTTTTTTTTATCATAATTAGAGTATTTCCTTTTAAGGGTTTTTTTTATCTCACTAAAATCCTAAATAATCATAAGATACAGGACAATAACTACTTTATTTTTATAAAAGAAAATCTAAGTACTGTATTTATTGTAACAAGACTTACAATAAATGCATTAACTGAATAGCTCTGGAAAGTATAATGGGTATGTTGAGAGCTTTTGAAAATTTAGTTTATTAGCATTAAGTCGATCATAAGCAAGACTTTATTCACTATACATAAAAGATCGTAAAATCATATTAGAAAATAGAAATCACATAGCAATTTCCGAACGATTCAAGAAAAAAAAAATTCCCACTGTTTTGCGTCTGGTCGTCGCATTATCGTGTTTTCTAAAAAATATATGGGAGAATTTATAGGTATATATATATATATTTTAAAACAAAGAATTACTGTATCCGAATTGCAAATTGAGTCGACCTTAAACCTTTGATCTCCATTTTTTTTTTTTTTTTTTTTTTTTGAGTCGATAGAATTTTACAATTTGTCCTATATTATGCAGTATTAAGTGAGAGAAGAATTCATAAGAATTAAGAAAGAAGCCTAATTAATAATTATTGGTTATAGGGGTCTCATGACCCATGCTCAACCCCAAGAAAATGAGCCAGCTATAGTTTTTCAAATAGAAACTATTAAAGGAGTCAGAGTCACATTTTCACTTATTTAATTATACCTTACTTTCTTCTGTGGAAATTATAAACTATTAAACTATAATTATTGGTTATAGTTTTTCAAATAGAAACTATTAAAGGAGTCACATTTTCTTGTGTGGAAATTATAAACTATTAAACTATAATTATTGGTTATAGTTTTTCAAATAGAAAA
Source organism: Acer negundo (assembly GCA_035582765.1). Taxonomy (NCBI): domain Eukaryota; kingdom Viridiplantae; phylum Streptophyta; class Magnoliopsida; order Sapindales; family Sapindaceae; genus Acer; species Acer negundo. Next base: position 42,958,100 of record CM069235.1, on the reverse strand, counting down.
TATTAAAGGAGTCAGAGTCACATTTTCACTTATTTAATTATACCTTACTTTCTTGCTAGTGAATTTCCTGGAAAAGTTGGCCAAGCAAATAAGGAAATCTTCCACAACAAACTTCTTGTGTCATCATTCATCAATGGTTTGACTCCCAAAAACTATAAATGAGATGTGATATGTTTCCCCCTTTTTACACTATGTTTGGTAGGAGGGAGGGAAAGTATGAGGGATGAATGAAGTAAGAGGGAGAGAAAGTATGAGGGATGGAGAGGATAATATCTATCCTTCATGTTGTTTGGTATTGAAAAAAAAGTTGAATGGATGGATTTGTATTAAATTTATAAAATTACTATATTACCCATAAAAAATTAGAGAGCAATGCAAAATTGGAGGACATTATGGTCATTTCCCTCCCATTTTGCTCTCCCTCCTCTCATCTCCCATATTTGGGAGGATGCAAAATTGTGGACCCGGATGGATCCCACCTCCCTCCTCTCATCCTCTCCTTCCTCTCATCACTCCAACCAAACAAATGAGGGATTTGATCTCTCCCTCCAACCCTCTCCCTCCCTCCCTCCATTTCTCTATCCAACCAAACGAAGCCTTAGAGTTGATGTTTTGAAAAACAAGTTAATGTCATTAATTTCCAGAAAGCTCAATGATATGTTGTTTCTCAACTTATAAAGTGTCAATTAGTAAGTGAATATTAGACTTGACAATTCGTGTTCGTGGGTCGGGTTGGACCAAATCCAACATGACCCGTTTATTTTTTTATCCAACCCAACATGACCTGTTTATTAAACGGGTTGAGCCTCTCAAACCCAACACGACTCATTTAATAAAGGTGTAACTCGACAATAACCATTTAACCCGTTTAATAAACTTGAGCAAGAAGATTAATAAAAAACACATAAGCTTTTCATTTCAATTATGGGAATAATTGAAGGTAAATTTCAGTATTTTTATAACAGACGCTTGTATGTATCAAGACTGTTATACGGTGATAATTTGTTTGTTCTAACTGAGGGTGATATGATGATTAAAAAATATATATTATAATTTATGGCACTTGTGATTTTGACTTACTCTCTAACTTCATCACCAACTTTCACTAAGAAACCTATTGATTCATTAAGTTGTTAATAAACCTGTATAAATGATGCATAAACACTAATTTCTTTTGTATCTGTATAAATGATGCATAACTACTGGATTTGTTTCTAAATTATATTTTTACCCCTACTAATCGTGTCAACCAATCAACCTGTTAACGAAATCCGATACAACCCATTTACCAATTTAGCTCAACCCAACTCTATTAAAGTTCGTCAGGTTCGCAGGTCGTGACCCAAATTGCCAAGTTTGAATACACATTAGTATTGATTTATCTCACTTATCATACATATCTACTCACTAATTGACACATCAATCGTTGGGATGGAGGTGTGATACAAATGTGAGATGTATAGCATTACTCTTTTTGTTAAGGATATAAGAATGTACAAATATATCCTTAGTATTCTAACAAAACTGTTAACAGTGTGTCAGTGTTATAATCCAGGGGGTATTTTTGAATAAATACATCTTTGTGTACCCATCCAACAATAGTTGAAAGGTCATTGAAAGTTTTTAACTTTAATTCTTAAGAAAATATAAAGAGATTTGATGATATATGTTAATATTAAACCATTAATAGGAAATTTTTTTGTTTACAAAAGATTAAAATAGGAAATTGATTAATATTTACTAATGAGTGTACTTACAAACTATTTAGTCTTCTTAATCATTTGGGTGATTACAAATTTAGTCCTAACTTTTTTTAAAATTCTAAGTTGTTTGCTACTTTTCTGTTTTTGTCCAAATTGATCCCCATGTTTATAACAAGTGCCAAATTAGTCCCTAGTTTAAAAATTAAATACCAAATTGATCCTTGTTGTTGACTGTTAAATTAAACAGTTGACTTTAGTTGAAGGTTTGAAATTAAATCAGTACCCCTATTTAAAATTTTATTTTTATGCCGAATGAAAGTTAAATTATTTCTTAAAAAAAAATAAAAAATTATTAAATTGAAGTAATGCTACTTTGTCCAAATTTAATACCCAAATGATGTGGCAACAATTAATTAATCCATTCATTTAAATCATGTAAATTTTAATACAATCTAAATGAATGTATTATAATATTTACATTATTTTGACATTATATTTGAACACTAAATTTAGACAAAGTATTATTATTGATTAAATTATTAATTTAAAGGAGAGCAAATGCATTTCAACAAAAAATATTAATTAATAAAATAAAAAAAATCCCCCTTTTTAAAAAATAATATTAAGTTATTTTGTTTTTTATTTAAATAAAAAAGTTAAAGTTCAAAAAAAAAAAAAAAAAATGATAACCGGAGGCCACAGATGGCGGCCTCGGGTGGAGGTCCTCAAGGACCAAGATCGCTGCCTCCATGATCTGGACAGTGGAGGTGCTCCTCCATGATTTCCCTCCCTACTCACGATCATACTTCAATTTTCTATATTCAATTTTCCACACTCTATAAGTCAACTAATTTTCTTTAACCATTTTTAAAATAAAAATAAATAAATCTTACCAAATCTCATGGTTTCCACTTTCCAAGTCTTTCTTTGCTTATGAAACATGCTAATCGTGTCGTTATCTCACTTCGTTTTCATATAAATTAAATTGTCTTTATTAATTTTATTTTTGTTAGAGTAAAAATATAATAATTAATAGAAATAATTCAAACAATTAATTTGTTATAATAGACGTGTGGCGATAAATTATCGGAACTAAAATCCTTTCCTCACCTCATTTTACCTCATTCTCATCCTCACCTTTTTTAAAGTCTGTGATTGATTGTTAATAAAATATCAACTATATCGATGAGGTGAAGTGAGGTGAGGAAAAGATCCTAATTCAAATTATTGAGATTAGGATAAAGATAAGGATTAGGTGCGGAAAAGATACAAATCCATTGAACAATGCTCGAAGGAAACTCTTTTTGGTTTTCTAGACAAACCGATGGTAATTTCTACACAAAAAAGAAAAAAGAAAAAAAAAAACACGTATCACTGTGACGTAAGAATTAACGACATAAGACTTGTGACGTAACGTAAGTATAGATGAATGTTAAATCAAGATCATCTTTTCTGCCCATCGATCGCAATTGAAAAACATTTTCAAATGAAGCGCGTGTAGCCTAGACAAACTGCATATAGTACTTTTACACCTTATTTGTATTTCCGTACAATAAAATTATGTTATTTATATTTAGAACCACCGTCAATACAAAAATAATCTATATACCGATAATCGTTGACATGTTAATAATATCAACAGACTTCTTTCTGTGTGGTATAAAGATATATTTGATAGATAATCAATTCAAAATTTATTCTTTCATATTTCTATTTAAAACATATTTATCCTAATAATGTGTCTAATTAATATTAATGTTAAATACTTTCCAAGTCTATTAAAAAAATAACGACGCAATAGACTGTTTAAAAGTAGATATTCATATTCATAATGCATAATATATATATATATATATTTTACCATATCAATTTGAGGTTGAATATACACAATTGCATTGGAGATATATTTATTAATAGACTGTCTATTTATGTTACGTGACACTTTTTTTATATATATATACCAGTCTTACATCGGAAATGGTCATATAAATGAATTTAAATTCAAAATCTCTATTAATTTTGGAGAAGCCACCCATTAAGTAATGCAATATGATACGGCCATCCAATCGAAGTATTTTTTTTTTTTCCTCTCTTGACATCCACCACGAGAGAGTGGGACAGTGATAGAGTATATACCTGTTTAGGTATTCTCTTAGTCAATATCATTATTAATTACCTAAAATCCCGAGTATTCTACTCATAAAATAGTGTGTGGAAACTATAATTTGTTTGTTAGGAACTTTTGGAAATTCAATTAATTAGCATTAAATCGATCACATCTTGACATACAAAGTAACAAAGCTAATTTTCAATGATCGATGAAGTTTCTAAGGAGGTGCTAGTTAAACCGAATGCTAAGAGCATCTCCAATGTAAATATCTATTTTTGAGTTTCTAAGTAGTGTTACATCAGTATTTCTATTTATTATGGGCCCGCTTTTGAAAAAAAATTAAAGAAATGCATATTCACATCTTCAATGCAATTATCTAAAGTCAAATATACATCCATTTTATGTCCAATCATAATAAAACAATTATTATACTCTCTCTCCTCTTTTATTTTACAATTAAATGAGGTTTAATCTCATTGGTGGAAAAAGTTGAAAGCTTTAATCTTATTGGTGGAAAGAGTTAGAAATCCTAGTTAGCATTTCTAGGAGAGTTTCTAGAATTAGAAACTCAACTCCATATTCTCTAATTTTTTTTGGGCCACATCATCTCCATATTCAACTTAGATAATAGCATTGAAGAGAGTTTTTTTAACTTTTTTAATATCTATCCTATGTGGCACTCAATTTTCTCCAAATACATAATAACATTGGAGATGCTCTAAGCTGATGCATCAATTGATTTTGATCGCAGATAAAAACCTTAAGAAAAAAATCCAAAGAAAATGAAAAAGAAGATTGTACTATTTCCTTATTTCAATGCTTTATATGACAAGAGTTTCACAAAAAGCAAAGCAAGAATTTATTCACCATCCAATAAAATATCAAATGAGAAATCACAAAGCAATTTCCAAATTAAATAGCTACAAGAAAAAAAAAAAAAAAAATTCTAAATGACACTATGTTTACAAAAAGAATAAATTTTACGTTATCCAAATGGTGTATCAAACTGATTTATAGCAACCATATTAATTATGAGATGATGCGATATTTATAAATCAACTTGCTACATCATTTAAACAATAATTTTGGATAATTTTTTGGACAATATAACATTACTCTATAGGGTCTCATGAGCAAGCTATATTTAGTAGCATTTGTTTTTCAAATTGAAACCGTTAATAGTCATATATATATATATTTAATTGAGTAAGACTATAAATCACACATTTACATCTTACCTCCAGGCTCCATCTCAACCGATGATGACAATTAGTAAATGAGATAAATTAATATTAATATGTGTATCCACGTACCAATTAACACATTATTAGTTGAGATGAATGTGAGATTTCTTGGCGTTATTCTTTTTAATTGAATTACGTTGCTTTCTTGCTAGTGAATTTTCCTAAAAATTATTGGCAGTTGGCAGTTGGCAGTTGGCAGTTGGGAAGGGAAAAAAATAAATCTTGGATGGGTTGTTCAATAACTCACCCACATATTGCTAGTCAAATTAGGTGGTGACTTATTAGTTCATTTGTTGGCATCTCTTATAGTTATGCAAATGGTTTCGTAATAAAATTTCAATCGTATCCGGATTTGAAAACATTGCTATCCAAATTGATAGACCGGAAACAAATATGTTGATCATAATTCATATCATACAAATAAAGTTATAAAACGGTTTATCTTGTAATGAATCATTGATATATATATATATATATATATATATATAAATTCAAAATCAAAGTGAATATGTTAATTCTTTTCTTTTAATAAGTATTTTCATTTACCTCAATTGCCCGTTAAACCATGAAATGTGGGAAGATCTTTGTTGCATTTCTAATAGTTTTTATAGAAGTTGATCTGTTAGGTCTTGGTATACCCCTGATCCAATTAGTACAGGTAGCAGTTCACCTCCCGTAACACGTTAGTGGTGGGGGTTTGAATTCCATCATAAAAGCGAGAAGTTTTTTTTTTTTTTCTTCCCTTGATGTTACGAGAGTAGATATTCAAACTGTACATGTATTGTTTGATTTTGGTACCGTTAATCATGGCAGGTCCCCGTTTCACCGATCTTACCGAATTCGAGTTTGATTAACTCCATATAGACAAAAGAGTGGCCCAGGAGCTAAAATTGATTTACCCGATTTGACCGAAATCAAAAACCCACGTTTAGGCCATTAGTGGAGTCAGTCTAGTCCATACTAATGAGTGCATGCCCAAGCCCAAGAAATCTCATGTTTGGGCCTCCGAAGTGCTGAGTCCGAATAGAAGCCAAAAATTATATCGCTAAAATAAATGAATTAAAGAAACTACAGTAATCAAATTAAATCAATCTCAACGACGACGTTTTACAAAGCCACCAGGCCCACTACCGGCATCCCGCCATCAAATAGACACATCAATCTCCAGGACGACGTTTTTATTCAAAAGACTGATCTTTGGCAGACTTCTTACATTGGCAAGATCGGATTGGCAGTGGTGGTGCTTTTTCTTGTGGTGATGCTGATGATGTGATGAATTCTGTTGTGAGGATTGTTGCCACGGCTGTGACAATTGTGGCTGCTGCGACTCCTGAAGGCCTGCCTCTGGCTTTCACTCTGAAGAGAATGATGAAGGATCACGCTATGGCGACAATAATCTGTATGGATAAAACAGGCACTCTGACATTAAATCAAATGAAGGTTGAAGAATTCTGGCTCGGGACAGAAGCAATGGAGGGTGAGGATTCCCTGGAATTGGTACGTAATGTTTATGAATTGCTGCAGGAAGCTGTTGATTTGAACACGATTGGTAGAGTTTACAGACAGAATTTTCGCATACTGAGAGACTGAATTGTATGCATTGGGGTTTAAGTGCACCCCAGTGTCTGACAAACATCTCAGAGAGCTTCTGGATCCTGAGGCTACATAAAACCACTCAGTCCAGTTTCTTTTTATGGACTCAAAAATTCCAATTAAAGTTTGATTCTAGCATTTGCAATCGTTCTGATAGTTCACAAACATTGAATTATCAGATTGTGTAAATAGTTTGCATTTGGGTACTAGCTGAATCACAACACCTCCACTTTTAAATGAAAATGAAAATGAACATTTGAATATAATCGAAATATAAATTCTTCGGTGTTGGCGTTGGCGTAATTCTTCAGGAACTCAATCATTGCCATTTGAAGAATGATTGCTAGAAACAGTTTTTTCTTGTGTATTCCCTGGATTATGTTCTTCTTTTCCAGCGTACTGGCATTGAACTGGTTGAAGAGTTGGCAGATGTCAAATGTCTTGAGGATCATGGTGTTCATGACAGTTTCGGACACATCAAAGATGGATCTTCCCCGAAATTGTAGAATCAGTAAGAAAGTAGATTAGATCCCTATTCCCTCCACTTCCCTTCCCCACCTGAAAGTTTTCAAAATTTACAAATTTGACTCTATATCGGATTTTTGTAAAATCCTTAATTTTCAGATATTTATGCTTTTACCCCTATTTCATTTTTTATTTTTTTAAGCAATTTTCTAATGTTTCTATAAATTAACTAGACATTTAGAGCTTGTTTTTAATGTCCGAATTCCGAAGTCATAATATTTTTCACTCAAATCATATAAAAAATTTATTTGATTCTATACATGATATTTCTTTCTATATATCTTAAATATAAATGAAAATCTAATTATATCATATATGTTTTATCTTAATTAATATTATTTTTTAATTCAAATAATTTTGTTATCTCATTCAATCTTACTTATCTCACTCTAATACCATCTCATACTTTTGATATGTTATTTATTTTAATTTAATAAATATGTGTTAATTTATACAATTAAAACATGTCAACCAAACATGTATAATTTATATTTAACTATTAACATATTTTACATTTTTACCAAACAAACTTTTATCAATTTAAAAAATTAAACTAGTTTTTGGAGGTTATAAAAATACTAGGAGTACAATTTAAAATTTTAATTAGTTTAATTTTTAACTATTAATAAGTCATTTTTATTTTGGTTGACATGTTTTAATTTTTATACAATTAAAACATGTCAACCAAACATGTATAATTTATATTTAACTATTAACATATTTTACATTTTTACCAAACAAACTTTTATCAATTTTAAAAATTAAACTAGTTTTTGGAGGTTATAAAAATACTAGGAGTACAATTTAAAATTTTAATCAGTTTAATTTTAAGATAATCAGCTAAAAGTCTATTTTGACGGTTACGATCATAGAATCTCGTCATATAATCATCAATGACCGTTTGAGATTGAGGATCCAATCTCCTGAGTTGGATGATGGAGTAGTTATTTTTTAAATTCTGTTTTTATTTTTTTGGCTATTTGATCTCCACCATCCATCAGATCTCCATTTGTTTTTTCAATTCACTTTTTTTTTTTTTTTTTTAAATTAATCTCTACTATGATAAGACCAAAATACCCTCTGAATTGTTAAGTTCGACTAACAACTCACCCATAGAGTGATAATGCGCCATTTTTCATAATACTAATTTTGGAGAACATGCAAGACATGTGCTTAAATCAATATTTGAGTTTCATATTTGCAAATATACATATCCTTGAGAAATAATAAATGTTAATATAACACATATAATTTTAGTTCATGTAAATGTTATTAAATTGATCTAGCACATTGAGGAAGTTTTAAACTCATATGAATAATTTAATTATTTTTTTATTTGACTAGAAACCACCGCTTGGATTTTATGCAAAACCTTTTTTTTTACTGCATTTCACTTTACACACATCCATTGTATAATCCACAAAGTCATGAAGTTTAATACAAATTACATTTCTACTTCTGTATAATTCCCTTTTATTTTTCAACACATTAAATACACCCTAGTCCCATTTTACAATTTAAAATAATAAAAAATCTTTACTATATAGTCCATGTTGTGTTACTATTACTAAGACCTGTTTGAAGGGTTGTATTTGTTAATCGTCGTTCAATAATTTAAGGGATGTTATAATTGAAATCTTACTAAACTTTGTCCATTAAGTAATTATATAAACTTTAAAGGTTGAAATTGTAATTTTACATGCAAAGAAATTAAAAGAATAAAAATGGATGCTATAATTGAACCGACATATCACACTTTTATATATAGTATAGATATAGATATTGATTTGAGTCCAGTCCATATCATTACCTCTAGCCTTTTAGCAAATAAACAAGTAAAATCATAATAATTACTAAGACATGTCTATTAAGTAATTCTACAAACTCGAAAACCTATATTTGTCATTTGACTTTCCAAAAAAAAATAAGGGATGCTACAACCAAAATTTTATTAAAAGCTATCTATTAAATAATTATATAAAGTTTAAGGGATGTATTTATAATTTTACTTTTAAAGAAATTAAAAAAAAAAAAAATCAAAGAAATTAAAAGGATGCTATAATTCCAAGTGGCCATCCACACTGTTATATATAGTATATAGATATATAAATATAGATATTTTAAATTAAGACAAATTATGAAAATTACTATACAATCCATGTTGTGTTACTATTACTAAGACATGTCTATTAAGTAATTCTACAAACTCTAAGACTTGTATTTGTCATTTGACTTTTAAAAAAATAATAATAAGGGATGCTATAACTAAAAGCTATCTATTAAGTAATTATATAAAGTTTAAGGGTTGTATTTATAATTTTATAGGATAAAGAAATTTAAAAAAAAAAAATTCAAAAGACATTAAAAGAAAATAAAAAAGGATGCTATAATTAGGTGGCAAACTCCCTCTTTTATATATAGTATAAGTATATATGATAGGAACTAAATTAAAAAATGTAAAAATAAGTAAACAAATCCAAATTAGTTAGGGACTAAAACGAAGTTTTCCCTTTTGAAAATATATATATTTTGAATTATTATAAGATTTCAAATTTTGGGGATGAGGTCTGAGGGTATGGCTCGAACCTACAAGTCTACAACCTTTTGGATGTAGGTGTAAGAGACTTATCATTGAGTCAATCTCTTATTATCACATTTTGTAAATATTATTATGTTGAACAATATCTTTGACAAGTTGATCCAATGGTATACTCTTCATACCCACAAGTTGAACAATATCTTTGATTGAAGACAGTAGAAGGTTGATTAAAGACGATTAAAGACAATTACACCAAAATTTGACAGCTGATTTGAGTCTCATTTAGAGAATGAGTTTTATGAGTCTTTAATGCCACTTGTTATCATCTGGTTGGAGCCTAGCTTGGAGGATATTTTGCTTGTATTGCTTCTGTTTTGTTAGCTGATAATTTGGGTGGCAAAATATATGATGAATCAAAATGTCAACCGAAGGTTCACTCTGGCCCAATTCATGCTTATTTAAAAACTGGCCCAAGTTTCTTATTATTATTATTATTATTTTGAAACACCCAACGTGTTCCGATGTCGGGTCACCCTAACCCGAGGAAAAAAATCATCGGGTCAGGGTGACCTGACATCGGGTCACCCCAACCCGATGAAAAAAATCGCCAGGTCACCCTGACCCGGTACTTTGTTTCATTGGGTTAGGACGATCCGATGTCGAGTCACCCTGACCCGATGGAATTTCTCATGACTCCGAATTTATTTTTTGGTAATTTTTTTATGTTGGTAATTTTCTGTAGTTCATGTTATTAATCTACTTGCTCTTTCCTTTATGCCTTTTGGCTTTTGAATTGACGAGTCTGAGAATTCAAGTTTTGCATTTTAAAGCATCTCCGATGGTAATGTGACTTGCATTTAAAAAATTGATGATATATCAACATTGTCAAGCCAATTGCTTCATATGCGACATGTAACTAAACTTGATAGACATCCAAATGAAAAAGTGATCTCCAATACTTCACTTGTAAAATACATATTTTTAATGACATGTCAATTTATTATTGGTCTCTTTAAATATACTTTAGAATTGTTGAATAAAAAAAATAGAAGACGAGTAGTTACCAACTGGGCCAACAATATAACTGTCCAACAGACCCTCTGAAATCAGAGTCATGTTGACAGTCTCTAAAAAAAATTGTCACCTCAGCTTGAAGTTGTACTAAAAATGTTGTATTGGAGATGAATTTTTTAACAAAATGACTGTTCATTCTACGTGGCATCTAATTTTTTCTCAACCCACGTTACCATTGGAGATGCTTTTAAAGCAAAATTTATAGAGACAGAGATTTTATGGAGAAAATCACTAAGAAAGTTTAAGAGAGAGTTGTAGAGAAAACGTAACTGAACTTTTATTAAAATCTCAACTTAATGGGCAACAAGTATTCTGTATATATATACAATCTGATTTCTACTAAAGTAAACTTGTTCACTACAACAATTTCCGACCAAACAAGTGTAGACATGACAAGAACAACAGTTTCTGAATCCCCTGCAATAAGTTTCAAAGAAATTAGAAACTAGAACATAACAATTATAAGGGATAAAATTACAAGGAGATCAAGAAGCAGTTCTAACAAAACATAACAGTTGTCCATCTCTTACTCATGACACCAACTGATTTTAACTATAATCACAGATATAAACTGCAGCTTAATTGGTAAAAACAAAAACATAAGCTCCAGGAAACTGTTTGTTCCATAGATATAGATCCTCAATACTTCCAAAGCATGGAATCATTTTAACATGATATTGAGACATGCTGACTATCAAACACAATTTCATACCAGACAGGCAGACATGATCATTGTTTTATTTATTTTTAAATAAATCCACATCAATGTTGCATTTGAATCCAACAAAAACTTCAAGCATTAGCTGCATTCCTCTTTAAATTAACTCAATTTTATACACACACGATACTCAATTGAATGGAATTAAAACGAACTCTATATGCACACTTATGACAACAACCCAGCAGATATCAGGTGAAATGAGTTCATTAAACAAACCAACAATAGATGATATTCAAGCTAATCCAAATCATTAGCAACCACAACATGAATAAGTAGAATAAAATCAACCAGAACTACTAGAGAGAGGCATTTAATTGGAGATGTCTCCTTAGCGCATGTGAGATCAATCAATGAGCACTCACAAGGAATGGGCATTCTGTTTCAGGCGATAACTTTAGTAGTCAGGCGGATGGCCATTCTGTTTCAGGCTTCGTTTTTCGAATATAATAACCTAATGAAAATGCTTGAAAATCAAATAACATGAAGTTGAGGGAATTCGGCAAAATTTAAAATCATATACCCTAACTTGTTGGGACAAAGCACTCAATCCAAAATATCCAAAATCAGAAACTTTGAGATTGGCACAAGTATCCAAAATCAAAATTGAGAATTAATTTTGATTTGCAAAATTCGACAGTTCTACAGTCAACTAAAAATTTCAAAATTGGACAAAACCTAAAATAAGATCATCAAACTTGAAAAAAGATTTGAGATTTCTTTGATAAAAACAAACACCAAATACATGAAATTGAAAACCCTAAAATTATTCCCTAAATCTAACCAATCTAACTCAAAAATTGAAAACCCTAAAATCAATTTCAAATTCAAAACATCCAAACTCCAAATACCTGAAATTGGACCCAAATGGACTAAATATTGCCGCTTTGGAACGAGGAGGCTGATTCGGAACGAGAAGACGACAAGTTGACGACGTCAGCGTGCTGTTCGGACAGAGAAGACTCGAAGACTCGACATTGATGTTGTGAGAAGACACGACGTCGGATGTCATCAACGGTGGCTGGATATATAGTCTACGACGTCGGCGACAGTGGCTTGTGTCGGCGACGGAAGAGGGGTTCGATGGGGATGGATGGCCAGAGGAATTGGGAATTTAGGGCAAATAGATTGAAATTGATTTGAATTGTTCAAAAGGGCAGGAAGGTCAATTAAGAGCAATTTTGTAATTTTATTGGGTTTTAGGGTAGATTTGCAATTCAGTTCCTAAAATATGACAGTTTTGCTAAAAACCTTTTATAAATAAACCCCACTTAATTGAAAAAAAAAATACCTTTTCTTCATTTCTATTGTATTGTATTTTTGTAACTACGTCCCACCTACAGCTTCCCTTCTACAACTTCGAATCCTAAACAAACTCACTTTCCTCCTCCATTATCTATAACTTGTTGTTTTGGGAATTTTTTTTTTCGGGTTCTTGATTTCATAAAAGAGAATTTATTTTTTTGGTTCTGATTTCATGAAGAAGCTAAAGTTATTGTTGTTTTGGGGATTTTTTTTTTGTTTTTTTTTTGTTTTTTGGTTTTGATTTCATGAAAAAGCTGAAGTTATTGTCGATGTTGGAGATGTTGTGCTCCCTGCCATCAAACTCTCTCTCTCTCTCTCTCTCTCTCTCATGTCCAATAAAAAAATTTCAATCAAAATTACTTAAGTTGTTGTCAATATAGTTTGAAGTCCTTTTAGTGTTGTTGTCGGGAAATATGGAAGTTGATGCTTGTAACCATTAAGCCTAGAAAAAAAAAAGATTTTAAAGGAAGCTTCAGATGTCCAAAGACTACACATCAACCAGATGCTTATTCTAATCTTGCCAAAATTAAAAAGGAAACCGATTGTGTTTGTGTAGTTTGATTTGAAAAAAGAAATACAAATGATGCCCGAATTGATGTCAGGCTCCTCTTTTAGGTAAGGTAGCCGTTAGGAGATCTCCACAATCTGTTTGTATTGGGTACAGGTGCAGCACACTCCTCGGAAGGCTAGGATGACCCCACTTATGCCCTAGTGTCCTCGTGGATGCTTCGTAGGCAATTGTATGGCACTTTCCTCTATTCAGAGACGCCTAAGCTGGTCGAAAATGTGGCTTTCACAAGTGGGGCTTGCTGGAGGGACAGCGCCAGCGTCTGTCACGATGCCACTGTCAGGCGCTTCTTCCCGTCATTTGCTTTTTCTGCCTAGGTGCTTTTTGCATCCATCCCACCTATTGGAACTCAAGTTCCTCTTTGGTGATGGTTGGAGTTGACCTTAGGTAAGGATGAGCTGGACCGCCATAGAGATGTTGGTGATGGTCGATGGAGCATGATTAAGACCGTCGATCCTTTATCTTTCCCTTCTTTTGACAACTGGATGAAATTAATGTCCACCTACCCCTTCTCCTATGCTGAGGTTCTTTCTTCAATCGAGTTGATCCATCTGTTAGGGCTTGCATCAACCCTCCACAGATCTATTGGCGACCTCGATAGTGATTCTAAATTGTTCTTCAGCATGTAGGGCATCTTGGCTCTCTTAGGAGAATTTGTTTTCCTCATGGAGCTTCCTTTTCCTCGAGATGCTTTTCTACCTATGAGGGTTGCTTCTATAAACGCAACCGAGGTGGATCGGGTCGTTATGGTACTTCGATCGATCCCGATAGTATTAGGAATCCCGGTACTTCATGAGGACCCAAGTTAAAGGGTAGAGCGGGGCCGCGCAGGGCCCAGTTGTTCTAGGACTGGAGTGGTCCTGGTGGTATCGGGAATCCTGGTACTTTCTAGGGACCAAAGTTAAAGGGTAGAGCAGGGCCGTGCCAGGCCCGATTGTATCTAGATCGGGGAGGTCCTAGGTGGACCGGGAATTTCTAGTCCAGTCCTCGTTCCATCGCAGTACACAAGGGAAAGTACTTCCTTGATTCTTCGGTCAATTTTGGCTGTTATCAGAGTTTATAACTAGACATTAAAAAGAAAGAAAAAAAAAAGTAAAGAATTACCTACTTCTGTATGATCAGAATCCTTTGAATTTTTTTATTTTTTTTATTTCCATTACTTTGTTATATGATAATCATATGATGATGAGAAAGTTTGATACTTGAAATACAATTAAAGATTAATTAGGGTTTATCATAAAAATTAGGGTTTATCATAAGTTTTTTTTGTTTTTAATAATAACGAGAAATAATTGAAGATATGAGTGAAATTAATAAGTGTACATAATATTTGATTTATTTTTAATTAAAGTAATTTGTCTTTATTGGTAAATTTTTATTGAGTTATTTTTGTAATTAAATTTTTTTAATAAAATATGAGTGTACTAATTAGTTTTATGGGTGAAAATATCGGCACCCTATCTAAATTACTCTAAAAATAATATAGAAAAACCTTATGACTTTTAATTCATGATTCTATAATAGTGTTTAAGAGTTAGAAATTAAACTAATTAAAATTTAAATTGTTGTACTCCTAGTATTTTTATCACATCCAAAAACTAGTTTAATTTTTAAAATTGATAAAATTTGTTTGGTAAAAATGTAAAATATGTTAATAGTTAAATATAAATTATATATTTTTGGTTGGCATGTTTTAATTGTATAAATTAACACATATTGATTATATTAAAATAAATAACATATCAGAAGTATGACATGGTATTAGGGTGAGATAAGTAAGATTGGA
Source organism: Acer negundo (assembly GCA_035582765.1). Taxonomy (NCBI): domain Eukaryota; kingdom Viridiplantae; phylum Streptophyta; class Magnoliopsida; order Sapindales; family Sapindaceae; genus Acer; species Acer negundo. The sequence goes on along the minus strand of CM069235.1, from coordinate 42,942,935 downwards.
AGAGAGAACAAAATTATTTAAATGAAAAAAAATAATATTAATTAAGATAGAACATATATGATATAATTAGATTTTCATTTTTATATTTAAGATACATAGACAAAAATATTATGTATTGAATCAAATATATTTTTTATATGATTTGAGTGAAAAATATTATGACTTCAAATATTAAAAACAAGCTCTAAATGTCTAGTTAATTTATAGAAACATTAGAAAATTGCTTAAAAATTAACATTAGAAAAATAAAAAATGAAATAGTGGTAAAAGCATATATATCTGAAAATTAAGGATTTCACAAAAAAAAAAAAAAAAAAAAAAAAAAAAAAAAAAAAAAAAACCGGTATAGAGTCAAATTTGTAAATTTTGAAATGGGTGGGGATGGGGGAAAATTCCAGTTTCTGCATTGGTAGACTAGAAGTCATTTGAATAAACAATGTTCATGTTAGGGTATATAAGATTGGCTGTGAATAGGTAAAGTAATTCCTTTGTTTCATGAATGAATAGTGAATCGTTCCTCATAACCCATGGTTATGTATTCTTTTCTTATATTTGCATTTCGATTATATTCGAATGTTACAAAATATAAAATTTGTTTTTCATCATAAATAATTACATTGCAGAATTTCAATTCAATCCATAACTAGTAGAGGTGGTCATGGTTTCGGTTAAACCGACGGTTTTGCCCGCGGTTTAACCGAAACCGGACTGCCAAAAACCGCAACAAAATCGGAACCGGCGGTTTCAAAACCGGCCGGAAACCGGTCGAACCGGTTACGGTTTCGGTTTGAGGGGTCAAAAAATCGGTTCAAACCGGCGGTTTTAACCATGGTTAAACCGTCGGTTTTTTTTAAAAAAATAATAATTAATTAAGTAATTTTGGACAAATCAGAAGATGACACGTGGTAACCTGTTTGAAAAAGTTACCGTTGAACCGAACCGAAATGGTTAAACCGCCGGTTTTATGAAAAAAAAAATTGACCAATGACTGACTGACTGACACGTGGCACAAAATTTGAAAAAAAAAATAAGGGTGCCGTTGGCCAACGGCACCTGGCAGCTGCAGCTGTCAGCTGACTGCTGTCGCCTCTGCCCAAGGCCAACGGCCACAATTAAATTTTTTTTTAAACCCAAAACTTTTCCTAATTGCAAACATACCCTCTCTATAATCCTATAAATACCCCAACACTTCATTATTCTTCACACCACTCTCAATCTCTCAATCTCTCAACTTCTCTCAAACTCTCTCAATCTCAAATTCTCAATTCTCTCTACAATCTACAATTTTATTTAATTTTCATTTCACATATAAATTCTTTCTTGTATTTTTTAGTTTTTACTATCATCTATTTTTTCAATCATCAAATTGATTAACAATATTTATTTCTTCTATTTTTCATACTATTATTTCAACAATATTTTTTTTTTATCTATTTTTTTTAAAGTGTTACATTGTTACCACTATTATTCCAACATTTTTTTTTACAATCTTCTATTTTTTTTTTTACTTGTTTACCACTATTATTTCAACAATATTTTCTTTACATATATCAATATTTTTTGTATTATTAATTTTTCAATGGCTAGTGGGGGAGATAGTTCAAGAAATTTGAACAAAGAAAAGGGTTCAATGCAAAATTTGTTGGAACGCGTTGGCGGTGATGTTAATTACGACCGATCATACCATGAGTTCCTTCAAGACCGATTTGGATCCGATCACCCTTCTAGTCCTAATCCCCCTCTAATAATTCCCGAATTCGACGGACTCAACCACGATCCCAATACCCAAAATACTAATGAAAATCTATCGACCCCCACCCCCTTCAAATGATTTTTTTGCAAGTGAAGGTGAAGAAAAGCAGATGAAGTCCATCCTCTTCAGAGTGCATATGAAGAAAACAGAGTTAGATGGTGGGTTTTTCCATATACAGTGCAATTACTGCTCCAAATCATACAAGACTGCCAAATCCTTCGAATATGGCATGTACTGGACTCATATCAAAAGAAGTCACCCGTCCGAATTTGAGAAATCCAATAACCAAGCCCAAATTGCCAGGTACGCAACCTCTGGTAATCAATTATTTCATTATACGTCTGAAAAAAATAGGGAAGAATTAGCATTAATGGCTGCAGTAGAACACTTACCTTTTGGTTTTGGTGAGAAAGTAGGTTTTGATAATTATTGTCAAAATGCATTAAATCCTGCAATGCAATGTGTTCCTAGATCCATTCTCACACGTATACTAAATGCCATTTTCAAAAAAGAAAAAAACATATTGAAATCTTTTTTTTATCAATTTCAAGGTCGTGTTTTCGTATGTGCCGACATATGGAGCGACAATTATGGTAGTCATTCATATTTGGGTGTCACATGTCATTATATGGACAATGACTGGGACATGTAAAAAAGAATTCTTGCATTTCGTGTTTTCGATGACTCACATTCAGCTCAAAATATTTTTCAACTCCTTAAAACCATTTTTCAAGAGTATAATATCTTAAACAAAATTTTTGCTATTGGCTTTGATAATACTGCAAGTAATATCGCATCTATTCCTATGTTACAAGATTTGTGCAATCCCTATTTTGGGGGTAAATTATTTCATCAAAGATGTGCATGTCATGTTTTAAATTTGTGTGTTCAAGCTGGATTAACAGAGCTTTCTGCTTTTATTAGACCAATTAGAGATAGTATTAATTATATTTGGAGGCATAACAAAATCTAGAAATAATGGTTAAAATAATGCTCTGAGAATAATATGCGTCCCAAAAAATTTTCTAGAGATATTACCACTCGTTGGAATTCTACTTATAAGCTGCTTAATGAAAGTGTTGAATATAAGAAATTATTAGTTTCTTTTATTAGTTTCTTTTATTACTTATAACGTTCTTTCAATTTCTTTTCAATTGAACCATTGGAATGCATGTATAAAAATTCTTGAATTGCTACGTGTTTTTAATGATTCTACCAATGCTTTATCTGGTGTATACTATCTCACTACTCATTTATTTCTTATTCAAAGTGTTAATATTGCTGGTGCATTTAGTGACTGTGAATTCGATGTTCAATTGAGTCCATGTGTTGCAGCTATGAAAGCAAAATTGTTAAATTATTATGGGGAGATTCCAAATATTTATTTGCTTGCACTGTGTTTTGATCCACGTTTTAAATTAGAAAGTTTGCAGGATTATTTAACTAATTATTACAAATGTTTAGGATTAGAAATTGATGTTCTTCATTATTGTGATTCCGTTAAGACTTTACTTTATGAATTATACAATGAATATCTTAGAATGTATGGTTCGTCTTTGAACTTGCCGGTTTCACAACCCCCACCCATATCTGGTGGTACTAGTACTTCCGTAAAATTTCAATTAAAGGGTTTAGAGGATCAACTGTTTTCCCAAAAAGCCAAAAAATTAAGAACAGCTTCATCCTCATCTGTCTCTGAGCTTGACCGGTATTTAGAAGACACTCATGAATTTTTAGAAGAAAAATTTAGTCTCTAGGTTTGGTGGAAGACTCATCAACAGGATTATCCAATTTTGGCTATTATTGCCAAACAAATTCTTGGATCACCGGTTTCTACCGTTGTTGTGGAACAAGAATTTAGTACATGTGGCAATATTTTGGAACTAAGACAATCGATTATGTCTCCAAAATTACTTGAAATGCAGACGTGTGTTGATGATTGGACAAAGGCAAAATACAGACAACAAGAACTCTAGCCGGAGATAGTGAATGACTTCTTTGAAGATGACCAAACCACGGGTACGGAAGGAAGTGACTAGATTCCGTTCCAACTTCCAAACTCCAACACTGAGCAACTAATTAAAGGTAAAAGAACTATGTGGCCTTTGATTCCTCTACATTGGTGGAGGATACGTAGACAGCTTAATTGTGGTAAAAATTAAGTGCAAGGCCGGTTTTTTTTTTTTGTTTTTTTTTTTGTTTTTTGTTTTTTAAAATTTTAACTTTGTTACTTTGTAATATTGTTTCTTTGAATTCAAGCCTTCAAGGCCAATCTCTTATTTATTTATTTTTTTTGTGAAATTGTAAAGTTGTTTTTATTAATAAATGTGAATTTCTTTTCTTTTAAACATTGTTAAATACTTAAATACTTCAATGAAAATGTTTGTAATTATTTTTTTTATTTTAAACTTTGTTCAATTGTAATTATTATTTGGTAAGATTTTATATTTACAACCAATTTTTATGATTTAACTCACTAGGAAAAAAAGTTGAAAAATAAAAAAAAATAAAAAATAAAAATAAAAACGAATCGAAACCGAAACCGTCCTAAACCGAAACCAAAACCGTCCAAAACCAAAACCAAAACCAAAACCAAAACCAAAACCGAAACCGAAACCGAAAAACCGACGGTTACAAACCGCCTCCAAACCGTGAGCCACGGTTTTGGTTTCGGTTTTAGTGGACCTCAAAACCGAAACCGAACCATGGCCACCACTAATAACTAGACCTTCATTTTCATTTAAAAGTGGAGGTGTTGTGATTCATCTAGTACCCAAATGCAAAATATTTACACAAACACAATGGCAATTGATGATCAGATTGAGTTGTGTGTTCAATCCATCACTCTTACTTTGCAAAATTCACATAGCTAATATCAGTTCTTTCCACAAAAATGAATTCGAACACGAATTCATTTGCATGACTATAATAATCTGATAATTCAATGTTTGTGAATATCAATCCTTTTCACACTATTTTAAGGTAAATTTGTGCAATTTACCCTATATTTATTTGTTGAATGGGTACAGTCCTTTTAAAAAAGGAAGCGCACTAAGTTTATAAGTTTATTGTCCTTTCTTCTGTCATCTTTGCTGCCAAAACGGAAAATGTCTATCTTTTAAAAAACAAAAAAATAAAAAATAAAAAAAAATAAAAAATAGGAAAATGTTTAAGAAAATGAAAGTGCTTTGACTTTTTTGAATCTAATTTTAGTTTCAAGAAATCTCAATACGCTATCCATAAATCCCAACTCAAATATCAATTTGCATCTCCAACTCTGTGGTGTTTTAGTAAGGAAAAAAAAAAAAAATCTCTAGTGTGGCACAATTACCCTACAGTACACTGTCGGTTTAGGAATGTAACACACGTGTGAAGTTTGATTTGGATCTTCTACTGATCCTATCTTTTTCCTAATCTTTTTAAAACATATGATTGGTTGTTGATAAAGTGGTTGTTGAATCCAATCACATATTAACTATACATTAATTACAATGCATATGTGTCATGAGATTAGGTGAGGTCAGGTAAAAAATCAAATCAGCAGAGGATCCAAATTCAAATTATAAAAACTTAAAAAAAAAAATATAGGGTTAAATTGTAAAATTACAATTATTAATGACGGTCAATTAACAAATGAGTTTCAATCTCAATCTTTTTGTTTAATTTTTAGTGATTTGTAACTTATGTTTTGTGTCTAAATTAGTTTCTAAGGTTTTTTTTTCCCCTGTTTGAAATGGAGTCCCTATTGTCTTTATAGCATCCTTTAAAAAGCTGTAAATAAAAATAATAATCACTATTTAAATAAATTATAGTAAAATAACCCACGGGTCTAGACCCGAACCCAAACCCACTAATATATTTGGGTTTTGGTCTGGGTCTTAAAATGTTTGACGGGTCTAGTGTTGTGTTTAGTATGATCCGATCCGAACGCGACCCATTGTCATCTCTAACTGTATTACATAAGTCAACAATTTTATAAAGTAAATAAATAAATCATACTAAGTAATGCTCATGTTTTCCAAGTCATGTCGTATGGCTACCAATTCTCAAAGATATTCCATATTGTACGTTACTTTGTCGACTAATATGATTCAGTGAGAGAAAAAAGAAAAAAAAGTATAATTTAAAATTTTCTCATTAAGAACAACCGCTCAATTCGGACTGAGGTTGAGTTAAAAAAAATCAAATTTAAGAATTTATTACATGACATAAAAACAAATTTATTTGTTAAGAAAAAACATATTTTCAAAATCTATAGGTTGTTGTTTAGTTTAATTAGTGACCAAAATAAGTCATTTTGCCCTCCAATTCCTTTTATATTTGTAGCATAATATAAGCATTCTTTGCTTGAAGCCTCCCTTTTTCACTTCCGGTGACACCCTCATGTTTTTCACTTCTGGATTTTACAAGCATTCTTTGGTTATCTAAAGAAGTTTTTAATCATATTCTTCAAGTCCTTCATAGACCATGTTTTTACATTGCAGGAAGTAAAATTTGTCACATCAATTTTACTTGGTTCACATCATCTTCTAACAACTAGATAATTTGTCATGATTTGCATTGAAGTAATTGACAATTTGTCAGGTTGCTAGCCTAAAATTGGGACAAGCCATTCAAAAGCCTTTTCTAACAACTAGATAAAATGTGTCCAACTTGGAAGTGACAGTGACACAATAATACTTTTTTTTTTTTTTTTCTTGTTTCTAGCTAGATTTTGGTAAATAATTTTTAGATTGAATCTGCAAAATGTAAAGAAAGTTTTGTCACCGAATTATAGCAAGTTTTTGTCACCGAATTATTACAAAATTAAATTCATACAAAGCTGATCTAAAAGTAATTCTGAAAGTGGTGTCAGAGACAATGAAGCTGATCTTGCACTGAGAAGGAATGTTTTCTGAGCCAACAGGTATGTAAAACAGCCATTGAAAAGCTTTGTGAGTTATGTTTTTGAGGCACTGAAGGATACAGCTATTATTATATTTCTAGGTTGTGCTGTACTTACTCTGGGGTTCGGTATCAAACAAGAAGTCGTAAAAATGGGCGGTACGATGGTGGAAGCATTACAGTTGCTGTGTTTTTGGTTGTCATTGTCTCTGCTGTGAGAAATTTCAAGCAAAATAGACAGTTTGAGATACTCTCTAATGTGAGCAGCGATATAGAGATGGAGGTTGTGAGAGATGGGAGGCTCATGCTTGTTTCGATTTTTGATATTGTTGTGGGGGTTTGTAGATAGGTGATCAGATTCTGGCTGATGGGTTGTTCCTGGAAAGCCATTCCAGGAAAGTGGATGAGTCAAGCATGACTGATTGACTGGTGAGAGCAACCATGTCAAGATGGATGATGAGAAAAATCCATTCTTGATGTCTGGAACTAAAGTAACTGATGGATACTATGAAGTCAGGGTTGTAACTTCTGTTGGTATGCACACAGCCTGGGGAGAGATGAAGGTTCTATAGGGCATGAATTGAACGAAGAGACTCCGTTGCAGGCTCGTTTGAGACAGCTGATGTGGGAATTGTTGTCACGGCTGTGACAATTGTGGCTGTGGCAATTCCTGAAGACTTGCCTCTTGCTGTTACTCTGACTCTGGTATGAAGAGAATTATGTTGCAGCTGTTTTCGGCTGTTTCTCGCGAAAAGTCCTGTGCAGTTCCTGTGAGTGAACCTGATAATGGATACATTAGAAGCATTGGAATTGGCCATTGCAAATCCCATCAATGATCTCATGGAACCTCATTTTTCAGGTGATTCCAATACTTTGCTGCAATATTACATTATCAGATTGCTAATCAAATTAGGTGGTGACTTGCTAGTTCAGTTATGCAAACGATTTCGTAATTGAATTTCACTCATATCAGGATTTGAAAACATTGCCATCCAAATTGATGACTTCAGCTTAGGCTAAAATCCACATTTTAAGTCTTGCAAAAGACTGACAACAAATATGTTGATCATAACAACATACAGAAACGTTTATCTTTTAATGACCGATTGAAATAAGTAAAAAAGAAAAAAGGTTTTCATAATCAAAGAGATTATGGAATTTTCATTCATGAACTAATAAATCAGCAAGACAGATACTAGATTTGGAATTTACAAGTAGGAACTAATAAATCTGTAAACTAAACTAGCTAAAAGTTTATTTTTCTGAAAAGAACTGATATAAAAGGCTATGCGGTTTCAGGTTGCAGAAGCTCTAAGCTTTGAGGAAATTTTGCTTGCCAGAAACTGGAATGCACTTGAACAGAAAACCGATAGGCCACGACAGAGCTGCAATGACAATGCAGACACCCCACTGCCCCCAATTCAGCCTCTCGGTGTTAGCGAACTTCTTCAGGAACTCCACCATTGCCATTTGAAGAACTATTGTGATTCCTAGAAACAGCTTGTTCTTGTGTATTCCCTGGAATATGTTCTTCTTTTCAAGCTTCCTGGCATTGAACTCATTGAACACTTGGCAGAGGACAAATGTGTTGAAGATCATGGTTTCTTGACAGTTTCGGAGACATTAAAGATGGATCTTCCTCGGAATTGTAGAATCAGCAAGATAGTTACCTGAAAAACAGCTTGACATATGAGGTTCCTCCACATGATTTTGGTTATAAGCGGCTTGGATTGGCCTAAGGGAGACTGTTTCATGAGTTCATTGGTGGGCTGCTCTGTGGCCAATGCTAATGCACCTAATGTGTCCATTATCAGGTTCACCCACAGCAACTGCACAGCCGTTAAGGGGACTTTTCTTGAAGAGACAGTCGCGACAAAGTTGATGACATGGGCTGCAACATTGACAGTGAGCTGAAATTGAAGGAATTTCTGAATGTTGTTGTAGACACATCTTCCCCACCTCAAAACTGTCACTACAGAAGCGAAATTATCATCCAGGATGACAATATCTGAGCTCTCCTTCGTGACTTCAGTCCCTTGGATTCCCATGTAGAGTCCAATATCGGCTTCCTTCAGAGCTGGTGCATCGTTGGTGCATCACCGGTGACTGCCACAACATGGCCTTTCTGCTTCAAGCTTTGTACCATCAGGAGCTTGTTGAATGGGGAAGATCTAGCCATCACTTGTATGTTTTCGATCTTTGCCATCCTTTCTTCGGTTGAGTAATTTCTGAATTCTACACCTTCCACTACAGCTTCAGAGCCTAAATCCTCATCAGGATTTAGAATTCCACATTCAATAGCTATAGCTCTTGCTGTGTGCACATTGTCTCCTGTTATCATCTTGATTTTCACTCCTGCATTTCTGCAGGATTCCACGGCTGTTCTGACACCTGGACGACATGGATCCTTCAACCCCACCACCCCCAACGATGCGAATCCAGTTTCTTCAAGCTTCTCAGGAACTTGCTCATCTGTTTGTTTATGCGCGAAAGCAATGCATCTCAAGCTCTTCTCCGCCATGTCCTTGACAATTGTCCCGATTTTCATTCTCTCTTCATCATCCATCGCTTTGATCATCCCACTTCGGTCATAATAATGTGAACACATTGCCACTATCATCTCTGCAGCTCCCTTCCAATGTGTCTGAACAGCCTTTTCGCCTCTCCTCCTCATCGATACCCCACTTCTCTTTTTCTCCGAATTGAAGGCCTCAACATGGATTACTTCACAATTCTGCTTCGGTTCATCAACATTCATTCCCAAATCAATTACAGCCCAAGAAAGTATAGCTTTCTCAGTTGGACTGCCAGAAATCTCAGGATCCGATGCAGAATTCTCCCTATAAACGCTACCAATCGTGTTCAAACCAACAGATTCCTGCAGCAATTCATAAACATTAGGTGCCAATTCCAAGGAATCATCACCCACCATTGCTTCTGTCCCGTGCCAGAATTCTGTAACCTTCATTTGATTTAATGTCAGAGTGCCTGTTTTGTCTGTACAGATTATTGTCGCCGAGCCCATTGTCTCACAAGCGAAAAGTTTTCTCACCATAGCGTGATCCTTCATCATCCTCTTCATGGAAAACGCCAGAGTCAGAGTCACAGCCAGAGGCAGGCCTTCAGGAATTGCCACAACAACAATTGTCACAGCTGCGGCAACAATCTCAATAACAGAATTCATCACATCATCGAATTTCATCTTCTTTCCTAGAAATTCTCTATTCCCTATCTCATCTCTGGTGTTTCCTGTGAAATATCGAATCAAAATCACCACGAGAACAAGCACCGCTACTGCCAATCCGATCTTGCCAATGTAAGAAGTCAGCTAGTTCAAACGAGCCTGCAGCAGAGTCTCTTCATTCAATTCGTGGCTTATCGAACTCATCATCTCTCCCCAGGATGTGTTCATGATTCCATACCCATCAGTGACCTTAGTTCCAGACATCAAGAATGGATTTTTTTCACCAATCTCGACATGGTCGCTCTCGCCTGTCATGCTTGATTCGTCCACTTTCATGGAATGTCCTTCCAGGAACAACCCATCGGCCGGAATCTGATCACCAATCTTCAAACACACAACAACACCAACAACGATATCAAAAATCGAAACAGGCCTACGCCTCCCACTTCTCACAACCTCAACCTCTATATCGCTGCTCGCACTAGAGAGTCTCTCAAATTGTCTATTTTGCCTGAAATTGCTTACAGCAGAGACAATGACAACCAAAAACACAGCAACCATAATGCTTCCAAGAGCAAGCACAGCACAAACCAGAAGTATAATAATAGTTGTGTCTTTCAATGCCTCAAAAACCAAACTCAAAAAGCTTTTTCAATGGCTGTTTTGCATACCTGTTGGCTCCGAAAAAGATTCTTCTCCGCGCAAGATCAGCTTCATTGTCGCTGACACCACTTTTCGGATCACTTTCGAGAACCTGAGGACTTGTTTCACTCCTCCAAGTTCAATCAGAGACTCAAATTTCTTCTCTTTCACCATCTCACTTATCATCTTCCTATCAGCTTCAGGAAAAGATTGTGTTTCCAGGGGTACAGTACCGGGATTTACATCGATGGCCACATAGGATAGAGAGTGACGCAGTAGCCTGTTGTTGTGATCAAGTGGCTTCCGGGTCGGAAACAAGAACCCTGGTGAAATATATGGCCCTGAAAGCCATCCTCCACCTCCATAGTCGGATTTTCGACAGTGAAACATCCTCTTCTTGATCATCCAGGACGATCTCTGCACTTGGTTTTCTAACACGTAAAGTCATGACTAAGAACAAGATTGTGAACAACCAAGAACACAAAGAAAAGCAATAAGGGAGACAAACAGAGAGTAAAAAAAAATAATCAAATCAGTAATTCTGTGAACTCTGTAATTAACTGTGGAATAACCAAGAGATTGGCAGTTCTATTTATAGTAAAAATATGAAGAAATTTCATTGTGGAAAGCTGAATTGGAGAGCAAGACTTGGAAGGATTGCATGATCTTCATAAAAGCCTCTTTTCCTGGGTGTTTCCTTTTCCTTATTTTTTTAAGAATAAAAATTTTTATTTTCTAATTTTATTGATTTTTCCATGATAATTGTGTGACTAATAAAACATATTTGTGTGATTAATAAAATTTAGAAAGTTTTCCTTTAAAAAAAATAACATTTAGAAAGTTGATTTTTTAAAAAAGGAAAAATTTAAAGATAACCAAAAAAGTTGAATGATGATCAAAAAGTATTTGTATTGATTGATACAAAAATTTGCAGGTTAAGAAAAAGGAATTTTCGAATAAATAAATAATATCGAGTGTTTAATTATTATTATTATTATTATTATTATTGTTGTTATTTTGGGGCTGCTGAGTAGGTTTCAACAGTTGGGATGCTATGAGATTTTGAGGGACATGGCAGGGACTAGGGAGGTTGAAAAAGGAAGATTTTGAGGGGCCTTTGCACTCTAGGAGGAGTAGGCCTACGCTGTCCTTGGCGGAGTGGGTGGTTGGCCTTTTGAAGGAGTTTCAAGAGTCCAGAAGGGCCGTTTAGCCTGCCCCTTGTGCTCTCAAGGCTCCTTCTGTATGGGTTCCACCGGATATAGGATCTTTGAAATTAAACACCGAGGCTGGTGTTAAACCTGGTTCTTTGCTTTGTGGTGTTAGGGCAATTAGGGATGATAAAGGGTGGGTGGTAGCAGCGCTTTCTAAACCTTTTCAGGGTAACCTGTCTCCGGAAGCGGAGGAGCTGGTGGTGCTAAGGGAGGGGCTTCTTTTGGCTAAAAGATTGAATCTCAAAGATTTGTGTAAATAAAAGGGTGTCAAAATGGGTCAGCACGGTCCATTTGTATCGGACCGAAGGAGCCCATTTTCGTCGGGCTGAAGGAACCTGTTTTTGAAAACGGGCTCGGCTTGGCAAGACACAGCACGGCACATCAAGTTGCCGTGTCGTGCCAAGCCCGGCACGTGCCTCGTGTGCCGTGTCGGGCCGGCACACAGGTCAACAATTTAATTTTTTTTTTTATAATTTAAATATTTTAATTCAATTGTAGTAGTATATTATAATATTTTTTAAACAATTTAAATTATGTTATTTTAATTGTAATTTGTCTATCTAATTTATTATTTTAGTCTAATAAAAAAATTAAGAAAATAGAAAGATTTATTATTTTATTTAAAAAAATAATTCAAAGAATAAATAAAGCTAAAAGATTAAATAAAATAAAAATAGATGAAATTATGAAAAATACGAAATGAAGAATTATTTATTTATTTCAGAGTCTCGGTATTACATATTTACATGATTGTCTCATTAAAAACCTTATCAAGAAAAATCAGTGAGATAAAAATTTGATAAGGGAAAAAGAGTGCAATCGTATTATAAGTTAATGTACATGTATAACCAATAAGTCCTAGATCTGGTTACTGCCGGAACTCTCTTCGACATATAAATTACTGAAATTTTGAATAAGTTGTTCGTCTACTGTTTCTTTTTGCATGTGAATACCTCCACTATCTCTGGAGTCAAAGAACTTCTTCTTTCTTCAATAATTCTTCCAGTCGTGCTGAATACATGTTCTGAGCAAACAGTGGAGACAGGGATAACCAGTATGTCACGTCCTAGGTGTGACAAGATTGGATATCTATAGCTGTAGGCCTTCTGCCATGACAACAGATCAACTCCCTTCTCTCTTTCAAATCCATTGAAGTGAGCTTCAAGGAAGCTCTTCAATTCGGCACTGGAAGTTACACTAGCTCGTGAAGAAGAACTTGATGAGCCTACTTTTTTTCGACGTTTTTGAATGTTCTAACTTGTTTGATTTGGGAGTGTGCTTGGTTTTGCTGATGGTTGCGTGTCAACGCCGCCATACCTACACTCATAAATACTAAAAACTTCGAACAACTTGGTTCGAATGTCAGTAACCTGTGCAGAATAATCTATGCTCAAATTATTACCAAGATGCTCTAGCAATGTTTCTAAACCAGATAATTTAATCTTATGATCTACTGTAACACCTAAAGCATAAAGGAAAGGAATTGTAAACCAATATTTTTTAAACTTGGTTTCCATGACAACAACTGTAGTGCCTAAGATATTGTCTCCCCTATAATTGTTTAACGATTCAGACATTTCCACAATATGATGGATTGCCTGTGAAGATGTGGGGTAATAGACCCCAAAAAGAGTTACAGTGGAATCATAAAAAACCTTTAAAAATTCAACAAAAATCTTTGCCACATGCCAATCTTCTAGGGTCAGTGTTGGACGGCCAATTTCGGACATTTTCATGTTATAAAAACCTGAAATAGATGAAATAGGTGTATCATAATCCAAACAATTTTACAGTATTAAATAAGTAGAGTTCCACCTTACCGGCATATTTGTTAGAAATCTTCAGGGGCATAGACCATAAGTTTTACAATATCTACCGAATTCATTCAATCTTGGATTAGAACTACTGAGCCAAGCAAGGGCATCTATGATGTGATTTATACGATCGCTTACTACCTTCATACCAGACTGTATAACTAAATTGATGATATGACATGCACACTGTTGATAGAAGAAACAACCCCCATGTTGCGGGATATTTTTTTTCAAAAAACAATGCAATATAGCTAGTATTTGCAGATGCATTATCTAATGTGATAGAAAGGATGCGATAAGTTATTTCAAAAGTTTCTAAAACAAATATAATGACATTAAAAATATTTCCAGCGGTATGTGCAAAATCCATAGAACGAAAACAAGAAATTTTTTTTTTTTGTAACCTCAAATTAGAGTATAAATAGTGTATTGTGACAGTTAAATAGTCCTATTTGGAACATGTGTTCCAAATATCGGAAGTTAATGCAATAGAGATAGTTAGATGATGTAATTCAGCTTTCAACTCATCTCCTTGGGTTTAAAAACATTTTAACAAATCGTTCCTAATAGTGTTTCTAGAAACAGATTTAAATTAAGGGTTGTATGCACTTTGAATAAATTCTTCAGAAAAAACATTATCACCGATATTAATCGGTTGATCAGTGCATGCAATGTAACGTGACATGCACTCTTTTAGCATACGCGGCGTCGTAACACCATGTTGTAACGGACCTGTCTGGGTGTCATTGTAGTTGTGTCTGGGTTATAGTGTCTATATGTCTGTGTACAGGCATGCATTTCTCCATATGCCTTCGCAAATGACCGGTCCCCCCTAGAAGTGACATAGTGCTTATGAAAAAACTTACATTGAGCTCTGTCCATGACTTGACCATCTATGGTCTTCTGTACTACGTCAAAACACTGCCATACGTTTGATGTGTGCCTTTTAGATTTAGGAGGATGTGATGTAGGTGTTGCACCGGAACCAGAAGGTCCCGCTACCGTTTCCATCAACCCGAAATGGTCAAAATAATCGTCCTCTATGTTAAGACCGTCCTGATGATTATGATCCATTTTCTACAATACAAATATTAACTCATTAGTCATTACAAACTAAGCATAAAATCATAAATATACCAAGCATGAAAATATTAAAATTAAACTAAGCATTTAATAATAAATATACTAATAATTACTAAGCATAAATATATTAAAATTAATTACTAAGCATGCATGAATCATAAATATACTAAGCATAAAGATATTAAAATTAATTACTAAACATAAAATCATCTATTTACTAACTAAACAAAATATACTAAACATAAATTAAAATATACAAATATTAAACTTAATTACTAGACATAAATTCATAAAATGATAAATCTAAGATTCTAAGATTAAATATTAAAATTTATAACAAAGCATAAAAATATTAACTCATAAATATACTAAGCATAAAGCCATAAATATCAAAATTAATAACTAAACATAAATATATTAAGTATAAATATGAAATTTAAAAACTAAAACATAAAATTAATTAATAACATTTAAAGGAAAAAGATACCTTTGAGCTTTGGTGGAGAAATTAAAGAATAATATTAGTAATATAGTATTAGAAATTTATAATAGTAGATTAGTAGTATAGAGAATAGAGAGAGTAAGGATGAAATTATTAAAATATAAAATAGTGTAGAGAATAGAGATTAGAGAGAGTAATGGAGAGTTGGAGAATGGAGAGAATGAGAGATTGAGAGAGTGTATGGAAATTGGAATAGGTGGGAATATTTATAGAAAAATTTGAAATGTGGGTAAAAATAGAAAATAGAAAAAATGAGAGGGCAAATTGTAATTTTTAGCCATTTTTACAAATTTGACAGTTTGCTAACATCAACAACGGTCAAATTTTTCAAAAAAAATAAAAACATTAGCAAATGTTAAGTTAACGGTAAGAAAAAATAATTGAACGGTCGGCCCGGTAGGCAACATTTCCAGACCTGACCTGTGCTTGGCTTGGCCTGCGAAACAGCTGGGCCTGCCGGGAACGGCCCACCATCCTTGGCTGGCCAACCGTGCTAGGTTCACTAGGGCCGACACATTGTGACACCACTAGACAATCCGAAAGAAAAAAAATATGGAAATTGACAAACAAATGTTGTATTAGTGGAATTTCCTTTATTATATATAAAAACAACAAGTGCAAGGCTTAGAACTATGGCTGACAATAGGACCCGAACCCATAGGTACCTGCCCGAACCTGATCCTTCACGGTCGGGTTTGGATGTGCAAAATCGAAACCCGATGCGGGTTTGGGTGTGAAAATACAACCTGAAGTGGGTCGAGTTGGTGTGTGGGTTTGAAAAAAAAATCTACACTTGAACTCACAAACCCGCTTTATATTAAAAATAATTTAATATTATATATATATATATATATATATAATATTTAAAACTTACACTTTAAATAAAACTTGAATAAAAAATAGAGAATAAAAAAAATATATTCATTCTCTTCCCTGTTAGCTTTCAACCATTGTTATATGTCTTTTATATACAAGTAAGGGGTGAGCCCTTCTTTTTTTTTTTTTTTTTGATGTGGGATCGAAGACAATCCACAATCCCACTTTGAAAAAACATGAATAAAATGCTCACCCTTTACTTCTATATAAGTTGTCTTTGTCTTTTAAAAATTGTAAACTTGAAATGAGTTGAATATTATTACTATATTCTTCTCTACTATTTTCAAGTTCCTTTTATTTTTTTAATGAAATCGGACTGTCCTAAGCGGGAAAAGCATCACAAGCGATCATATATTGAAAAACCCCTAAGCAGTATCTATAAATAAATAAAAATAAAGGAAAAAGGTAACAAAAGAATCCACAAAACAACACAAAACAGAGGACATAGCCCCAAAAAAACCCAATTTATTCTTTAATATTTGAATGTTTTTTATAATTAAAAGATATAATAATATTTATAAAAATTTAATTTTCACAGGGTTGTGGGTCGGTTATGGATTCCCCAAAAATCCACAGGTGAAACCTGAACCCAAACCTGCTTAATTTCACGGGTTCGTAGGCCGGGTTTAGGTGGCAAAAACCTTACGGGTTCGGGTGTGGGTTTGGCAAAACCCGCCCGAACCCGACGCATTGCTATCCCTTAGAGCATCTCCAAGAGTCTCCATTAGAGGCCCCCTTATTTAATAGTAGATGTTGTTGTAAGCCAAACCCACTCGAACCCGACCCATGACTATCCCTTACAGCATCTCCAAGAGTCTCCTTTGGAGACCCCTTTATTTCACGGTGGATGTTGTTGTAAGGGGGTATGTCTTCCGAGAATACTCCCTTAAATGACTCTTTTAATAAATTTTTATTATTATATTATGTTTTACTTTAGAAATATTATTTATAGTGAAATAAAGAGTTGTTGGTAATTCAAAAAACAAATTAGCTATTGAACAATAAAAAAGGTTGTTGAGATTTAAAACTTAAATAGATGCTACTTTTAAAACATAAAATAAATTTAAATACATGGAGCCCATTTAAAAGGGTTGAAGCACCCCTTAATTAAAAAAGTTACGTTTTTACAACAGTTTTACTCTATGGAAAAAAAATTTACCATATGAATTATAACATATTTTCTCCGCAACTAAATGTAATATTTTTGTAGTAATATATGAATTTAAATTCAAAATCACATCCCTACATATGGAATTTTATCAAAGGACAGCAGTTGGTACTGACTGGTCAGTTTCCAAGATACTGACTAACCAATATGTTTTGCTATATGGCTCATTTGTAAAAAATACAAGGAGATAAATGTAAAAAGTTAAAAAAAAAAGTTATGTGACAACACCCCATTAGTGGGGTCAGTACCTAAACAATTTCTTTTATCAAATGTGAGGTGATATGGCTGTCCAATATGTTTTTAGAGAGGTACCGTCAATTAAAGACCTAATTTTTCCACTCCTGACATTCATTGGGTGGGAGTATTTCCTGTTAAGGGTTTTTATTTTTTTAATTTTTAATTTTTTAATTTTTTTTAATTTTTTTTAATTTTTTTTTATCTCACTAAAATTTTGAGTAGTCCTAAAGTACATGACAATAACTACTTTATTTTTATAAAAAAAAGTCTAAACATTGCATTTATTGTAACAAGATTTATGATAAATGCATTAAATGAATAGCTCCGGAAAGTATAATGGGTTTGTTGAGAGCTTTTGAAAATTCAATTTATTAGCATTAAATCGATCATAAGAAAGACTTTATTCCCTATCCATAAAATATCATAATATCATATGAGAAATAGAAATCTAGAAAAAAAAAAAAAAAATTCCCACTGTTTTGCGTCTGGTCGTTGCATTATCGTGTTTTCTAAAAAATATATGGGAGAATTTATAGGTATATATATATATTAAAAAACAAAGAACTATTATATATATATTTTAAAACAAAGAATTACTGTATCCGAATTGCAAATTGAGTCGACCTTAAACCTTTGATCTCCATTTTTTTTTTTTTTTTTTTTTTTTGAGTCGATAGAATTTTACAATTTGTCCTATATTATGCAGTATTAAGTGAGAGAAGAATTCATAAGAATTAAGAAAGAAGCCTAATTAATAATTATTGGTTATAGGGGTCTCATGACCCCTGCTCAACCCCAAGAAAATGAGCCAGCTATAGTTTTTCAAATAGAAACTATTGAAGGAGTCACATTTTCACTTATTTAATTATACCTTACTTTCTTCTGTGGAAATTATAAACTATTAAACTATAATTATTGGTTATAGTTTTTCAAATAGAAAATATTAAAGGAGTCACATTTTCACTTATTTAATTATATATACCTTCACTTTCTTGCTAGTGAATTTCCTGGAAAAGTTGGTCAATCAGTTGTTGTGAAGAAAAAAAAAAATCTAGGGTGAGGCGGTTCAACAACTCATCTTCGGTGATGCAACTTGAACCTGAATGAGTGTTCTTTATCACCGAACTACATTTAAAGTGGTGATAAAAACTTGAATATTTCAAAATTAGAATTGTAGGATGAATTTTGTTTCAACACATTACTGCAAATTTCTCAAAACACGTTGACTTAGAGGTCCTTTATTTATTTATTTATTTATTTATTTTTTCTGAACATTGAACAGTCCTGAATTTTACTGAAGACTGAATAGTCCTGAATTTTACTGAAGACTAAACAGTGACTGAAATCTAAAACTGAATGATATGTTTGCTTTTTTTTTTTTTTTTTCTTTTTTTTTTTAAAATTTTTTTTTATAACCTCTAAATAGAAATTTAACTTGTTTGTTTTTTAAAGATAAAATGTTTTAAATTTTTTTTTTGACATTTATGCCCTTATCACTAATTTTTATGTATTTTCATTTTATATCTTACAAACAATTAAATAAAAATAATTTAACAAATCCTAAACAATTTTTATGTAATAATGATAAGATATTATTCATGATTAAGATATGATAAATAATTGTTTAAAAAAAATGATAAATAATGATTTAGAAATGGTTTTGATTTTACCAATATATATATATATATATATATATATTATAGAATTGGAGGTTTAAGTTTAATAATGGTGTTGAAAGTGATAATGTGACAAACAAATGTTAATTTTTTTTAAAAAAAACTTATTATAAGCAATAGGTTAAAAGAAATAAATTTGTATAACATAAAATTATGATAAAATTGGAAATATATTGTCTTTAGGAGGATAATCTTGGAAGAATATATATTAAATGCAATCCAGTGATTTGGAATTAAGTTAAAAATCAGGATTTATTACTTTTTATTTCGAGTTATTTTTTGGTATTTTTAAGTTGTTTAACAACTTCAAAAAACAAACAAAACAATTTAATAAATTCAATTCAGATCCATTAAATTTAAAATGGAAAAAACAAAGGAAAAAACAAACGGCCTATCAATTGTCATTATCAGGATTTCCATCAAGCAAATAAGGTAATTTTCCACAACAAACTTCTTGTGTCATCATTCATCCATGGGGACATTCAAGGAGGACTATCCGGTTTGACTCCCAAAAACTATAAATGAGATGTGATATATTTCCCCCTTCTTAGGGTTGATGTTTTGAAAAACAAGTTAATGTCATTAATTTCCAGAAAGCTTAATGATATATTATTTTTCAACTTATGAGGTGTCAATCGATAAGTGAATAATACACTTGACAATTTGTATTCATGGGTTGGGTTAAACCAAATCCAACACAACCAAATTATTAAATCGGTTGAGCCTCTCAAACCAAACACGGTTCATTTAATAAACATGTAACTCGACACGAACCATTTAACCCGTGAGCAAGAAGATTAATAAAAAACAAATAAGCTTTTCAATTCAATTATGGGAATAACTGAAGGTAAATTTCAGTATTTTCTTAACAGACGCTTAAATAGTTGTATGTACCAAGAGTGTTATACGGTAATAATTGGTTTGTTCTAATTGACGATTAAAAAATATAGATTATAATTTATGGCACTTGTAATTTTGACTTACTCTCTAACTTCTTCACCAACTTTCACTAAGAAACCTATTGATCCATTAAATTGTTAATAAACCTGTATAAATGATGCATAAACACTAATTTCTTTTGTATATGTATAAATGAAATGTAGAAATGATGCATAACTACTGGATTTATTTCTAAATTATATTTTTGCCCCTACTAATCATGTCAACCCGTCAACCCATTAACGAAATCCGACATAACCCGTTTATTAAACAGGTCAATCCGTTTACCAACCAGAACCCATTTAGCTCAACCCAACTCTATTAAAGTACGTCGGGTGACCCAAATTTCCAAGTCTGAATACACAATAGTGTTGATTTATTTCACTTATCATATGTATCTACTCACTAATTGACACATCGATCGTTGGGATGGAGGTGTGATACAAATGTGAGATGTATATCATTACTCTTTTTGTTAAGGATATAGGAATGTATAAATATATCCTTAGTATCCTAACAAAACTATTAATGGTGTGTCAGTGTTATAATCCAGGGGGTGTTTTTGAATAAATACATCTTCGTCTACCTATCCAACAATAGTTGAAAGGTCGTCTGAAAGTAGACCGTCTTATTAACAATGTCTAATATATATATATATATATATATAGTCATATCAGTTTGAGGTTGAATATATACAATTGCATTATAGATATACTTACGAATCAACTTTCTACATTATTTGAACAGTAAATTTGGATAAATTTTTGTACAATATAACGTTACTCTATAGGGTCTCATGAGCAAGCTATATTTAGTAGCATTTGTTTTTCAAATTGAAACCAGTAATGGAATCATATATATATATATATATAAAGTGGCCCACGAGCTAAAATTGATTTACCCGATTTGACCTGAATCCAAAAACCCAGGTTTAGGCCATTAGTGGAGTCGGTCTAGTCCATACTAATAAGTTCATGCACAAGCCCAAGACATCTCTGGTTTGGGCCGTTGTGGAAACAGCCCGATCCAAAGTGCTGAGTCCGAATAGAAGCCCAAAATTATATCGCTAAAATAAATTAATTAAAGAAACTACGGTAATCAAATTAAGCTCGCAATTAAATCCACCAGGACCACGACGACGACGTTTTATTAATCCACCTGGCCCACTACCGACTTCCCGCCATCAAATAGACGCATTTTCAAATCACCTTCTCTCTCTTTTTTAATTTATATATATTTTTTTCTCTCTCTCTCTAATCTGTTTGGTCGCCGAGAAAATGTACGTAGAGAAACAGAATGAGTTTGTCTGTTTTTTGAACTTTCGAATTCAATTTCACCAAATCTGATCACTACAATTCGATTATTTAGCTTAAAAACCAAACACACTCGTAGTCACAGAACTTTCTCGTTCATATTTATTCATTACGAAAACAATTTCTTTCTTTTTTTTTTTTTTCCTTTTTTTTCTTTTCAATTTTCACTTTCTCTAACTGATTTTTACTTTTAATTTTGTGACTGAGACTTCTCGCAATACAAGCAAATGTAAAACATAACCATCTGCGCTCGATATCGGCCTCTGAGATCTAAGGTGAGAAGAAATCACGGAGACAGTGTGTGCGTTCACAGAATCGACACCGAAACTTTCATGTTCAAGGTATTTTCCTCTTTTCAATGGCTATTGGCTACTGTATGTGCTTATATAAAGTAAATGTACATGTCAATGTAAAATTTACAGTGGATTCGGATGTGTGTTTCTTTGGAAAGAAGAAGAAATTTGATGATGTGATGAGTTGTGTTTTGAATCCATTTGCAATCGTTCAGATAGTTCACAAACATTGAATTATCAGATTGTTAGCCAAAAAGGGCGACGGACTAATTTAGTTGTTGAGATCTCTTATAGTTATGCAAATGATTTCATGTTCGAATTCATTTTTCTGGAAAGAACTGATATTAGTTATGTTGGTTTTGCAAAGTAAGAGTGATGGATTGAACACTCAACTCAATCTGATTATCAATTGCCATTGTGTTTGTGTAAATAGTTTGCATTTGAATCACAACATCTCCACTTTTAATTGAAAATGAACAAGAAAGGAAAAAGGTCTAGTTATGGATTGAAATGAAATTCCGCAATGTAATTATTTACGATGAAAAACAAATTTTATATTTTGTAACATTTGAATATAATCAAAATGCAAATATAACAATACATAATCATGGGTTATTATGAGGAACGATTCATTATTCATTCATGAAACAAAGGGATTACTTTACCTATTCACAGCCGATCCTATATACCATAACATAAACATTGTTTGTTCAAACGACTTCTAGTCTACCAATGCAGAAACTGGAATGCACTTGAACAGGAAATCGATTGGCCATGACAGAGCTGCGATGCCAATGCAGACACCCCACTCCCCCCAATTCAGCCTCTCTTCGGTGTTGGCGTAATTCTTCAGGAACTCAATCATTGCCATTTGAAGAATGATTGCTAGAAACAGCTTTTTCTTGTGTATTCCCTGGAATATGTTCTTCTTTTCCAGTGTACTGGCATTGAACTGGTTGAAGAGTTGGCAGAGGGCAAATGTCTTGAAGATCATGGTGTTCATGACAGTTTCGGACACATCAAAGATGGATCTTCCTCGTAATTGTAGAATCAGTAGGATAGTTATCTGAAAAACAGCCTGGGAAATGAGGTTCCTCCACATGATTTTGGTTATGAGCGGCTTGGATCGGCCTACAGGAGACTGCTTCATGAGATCATTGGTGGGCTGTTCTGTGGCCAATGCTAATGCACCTACAGTGTTCATTATCAGGTTCACCCACGGCAACTGCACAGCTGTTAAGGGGACTTTTCCCAAAGAAACAACCGCGACAAAGTTGATTACAAGGCCAGCAATACTCACAGTGAGCTGAAATTGAAGGAATTTCTGAATGTTGTTGTAAACACACCTTCCCCACCACAAAACTGTCACCATGGATGCAAAATTATCATCCAGGATGACAATATCCGAGCTCTCCTTCGCGTCTTCAGTCCCTTGGATCCCCATTGAGAGTCCAATATCGGCTTCCTTCAGAGCAGGTGAATCGTTTGTGCCATCACCGATGACTGCCACAACATGGCCCTTCTGCTTCAAGCTTTGTACCATCAGGAGCTTGTCGGATGGGGAAGATCTAGCCATCACTCGTATGTTTTCGATCTTTGCCTTCCTTTCTTCAGTTGAGTAATTTCTGAAATCTTCACCTTCCATTACAGCTTCTGAGGCTAAATCCACATTAGGATTAAGAATTCCACACTCAATAGCTATAGCTCTTGCTGTGTGCACTCTGTCTCCTGTTATCATCTTGATTTTCACTCCTGCATTCTTGAAGCATTCCACGGCGCTTCTGACACCTGGACGACACGGATCCTTCAAGCCCACAATTCCCAACAAAGTGAATCCAGTTTCTTCATCATGAACTTCCTCATCAGTTTTTTTGTGCGCGAGAGCTATGCATCTCAAGCTTCTCTCTGCCATGTCCTTGATAATTGTCCCGATTTTCATTCTCTCTTCATCGTTTATTGCTTTGATCACCCCGCTTCTGTCATAATAATGTGAACACATCGCCACTATCATCTCCTCAGCTCCCTTCCAGTGTGTCTGAACATCCTTTTCGCCTTTCCTCCTCATCCAAACCTCACTTTTCTTTTTCTCCGAATTGAAGGCCTCAAAATGGATTACTTCACAATTCTGCTTCGGTTCATCAACATTCATACCCAAATCAATCTCAGCCCAAGAAAGTATAGCTTTCTCAGTTGGACTACCAGAAATCTTAGGAACCGCTGCAGAATTCTCTCTATAAACGCTACCAATCGTGTTCAAACCAACAGCTTCCTGCAGCAATTCATAAACATTAGGTACCAATTCCAGGGAATCCTCACCCTCCATTGCTTCTGTCCCAAGCCGGAATTCTGCAACCTTCATTTGATTTAATGTCAGAGTGCCTGTTTTGTCCGTACAGATTATTGTCGCTGAGCCCATTGTCTCACAAGCAGAGACTTTTTTCACCATAGCGTGATCCTTCATCATTCTCTTCATGGAAAAAGCCAGAGTCAGAGTGACAGCCAGAGGCAGGCCTTCAGGAGTCGCAGCAGCCACAATTGTCACAGCCGTGGCAACAATCCTCACAACAGAATTCATCACATCATGGAGTTTTGTCTTCTTTTCCTGAAATTCTCTGTTCCCCATATCATCCCTGGTGTTTCCTGTGAAATACCGCATCAGCATCACCACAAGAACAAGCACCACCACTGCCAATCCGATCTTGCCAATGTAAGAAGTCAACTGGTTCAAACGAGCCTGCAACGGAGTCTCTTCGTTCAATTGATGGCTTATAGAACTCATCATCTCTCTTCGGGCCGTGTTCATCCCAACAGAAGTGACAAGCATGTCTCCAGACCCATCAGTGACCTTAGTTCCTGACATCATGAATGGATTTTTCTCACCATCAATCTCGACAGGGTCGCTCTCACCATTCATGCTTGACTCATCCACTTTCATGGAATGTCCTTCCAGGAACAACCCATCAGCCGGGATCTGATCACCAATATTCAAACACACAACATCACCCACAACGATATTGAAAATCGAAACAGTCCTGCGCCTCCCACCTCTCACAACCTTAACATCTATATCGCTGCTCAAACTAGAGAGTCTCTCAAATTGTTTATTTTGCCTGAAATTGCTCACAGCAGAGACAATGACAACCAAAAACACAGAAACTATAATACTACCGCTATAGTACCACCCGTTTTTCATGCCTTGTTGTTTGATACCGAACCCCAGAGCAAGCACAGCACAGACAAGAAGTATAATAATAGTTGTATCCTTCAATGCCTCCAAAACAAAACTCAAAAAGCTTTTCAATGGCTGTTTTGCATACCTGTTAGCTCCGAAAACTTTCCTTCTCCTCTCAAGATCAGCTCCATTGTCTCCGACACCACTTTTGGGATCACTTTCCAGGACCTGAGCGACTTGTTTCACTCCTCCAAGTTCTCTCAGAGACTCAAAGCTCTTCTCTCTCGCCATCTCACTTATCATCTTCTTATCAACCTCAAGAAAAGATTGCGTTTCAAGGGGATCATTACCGGGGTTTTCATTGCCAACGTCAATGGCATGGTAGGATAGAGAGTGGCTCGGGAGACGGTTGTTGTGATCCAGTAACTTCCGGGTAAAGGAAAAAAGAACCCTGGTGAAATATATGGCACTGAAAGCAATTCTCCACCTCTGTCTTATTTTCGACAGTGAAACATCCTCTTCTTGATCACCCAGGCCGATTTCCTCACTTGGTTTTCGAACACGTAAAGCCATGACTACGAACCAGATTATGAACAGAGAAAAACAAAAATGGAGTTAAAACAAAACAGGGTTTGGTATCTTTTTTTTTTTTTTTTTTTTTTTAAACAAAAAACAGAGAGTTTTGTGAAAAAATGTAGGAAAACTACTTTATGAAGGAAAACTAGTTTATGAAGGAAAACAATCTGGTGACATTGTCATAACTGTTGACATCTGGTGACATTGTCATAACTGTCGACAATATCATTTCTGAAGTTCAATGTTTAGATCCCTCACTGACCCACCCATTTCAAAATTTACAAATTTGACTATATGTCGGTTTTTTGTAAAATCCTTAATTTTCAGATATTTATGCTTTTACCCCTATTTCATTTTATATTTTTCTAATGTTAATTTTTTTAAGCAATTTTCTAATGTTTCTATAAATTAACTAGACATTTAGAGCTTGCTTTTAATGTCTGAAGTCATAATTTTTTCACTCAAATCATATAAAAAATATATTTGATTCAATACATAATAATTCTTTCTATGTATTTTAAATATAAATGAAAATCTAATTATATCATATATGTTCTATCTTAATTAATATTATTTTCTCATTCAAATAATTTTGTTCTCTCCTCCAATCTTACTTATCTCACCCTAATACCATGTCATACTTCTGATATGTTATTTATTTTAATATAATCAATGTGTTAGTTTATAAAATTAAAACATGTCAACCAAAAATATATAATTTATATTTAACTATTAACATATTTTACATTTTTATCCAACAAAATTTTATCAATTTAAAAAATTAAACTAATTTTTGGATGTGATAAAAATATAAGGAGTACAACAATTTAAATTTTAATTAGTTTAATTTCTAACTCTTAAAAACTATTATTAAATCATGAATTAAAAATCATAAGGTTTTTCTATATTATTTTTAGAGTAATTTTAGACATGGTGCCGATATTTTTACCTATAAAACTAATTAGTACACCTATATTTTATTAAAAATTTTAATTACAAAAATATCTTAATAAAAATTTACCAATAAGGAAAGATTACTTTAATTAAAAAAAAAAATTCAAATTTTATATATACTAATTAATTACACCTATATCTTCAACTATTTCTCTTTATTAAAAATTAAAAAAAATTAAATTAAATTAAAAAAAAAAAAAAAACACTTATGATAAACCCTAATTAATCTTTAATTTTATTTCAAGTATCAAACTTTCTTATCATCACATGATTATCATATAACAAAGTAATGGAAAAAATTCAAAGGATTCCGATCATACAGGTGTAGGTATTTCTTTAACTTTTTTTTTTTTTTTTTGTCTTTCTTTTATGTCTATTTATGAACTTTGTTAACAACAAAAAATAGTCGAAAAATCAAGGAATAATTTCCCCGGTTTATTGCAACGGAACCAGGATCATACTAGAAATTTCTGGTCCACCAAGGATCGCCCCGATCCCAATACAACTGGGCTTGGCACGACCCCGCTATACCCTTAAACTTTGGTCTTCAAGAAGTACCAGGATTCCCGATATATACCATAAGGACCATTCTAGTCCTAGAACAATTGGGCCTAGCGCGGCTCCTCTTTACCCTTCAACTTAGGTCCCCAAGAAGTACCGGGATTCCTAATACCACCGGGACCGATCGGTGTACAATAATAGCCCGATCTGCCTCGATTGCGTCTATAGAATCAGCCTTTGTAGGTAGGAATGAATCCCGAGGAAAAGGAAGCTCCTAGAGGACAAAAAATTCTCCTAAGATAGCCAAGACGCTCTACATGCTGAAGAACAATTTAGAATAACCACTAAGGTCGCCAGCAGATCCGTAGAGGGCTGATGCAAGCCCTAACAGATGGACCAACTTGACTAAAGAAAGAACCCCAACATATGGGGTAGGTGGGCATTAATTTTGCTTAGTTGTCAAAGGAAGGGAAAGATAAAAGATCGACGATCTTAATCGTGCTTCATTGGTCAACACCAACGACCAGATGACAATCCAACTCAGCCCTACCTAAGGTCAACTCCAACCATTACCAAAGAGGAACATGAGTTCCAACATGCATGATGGATTCAAAAAGAGGAAATGATGGAAAGAAGCGTTTGACAGTGGCAGCGTGACGGACGTTGGCGTTGTCCTCCCAGCAAGCCCCACTTGTGAAAATGACCTTTTTAGCTAGCTCAGGCGCCTTCGACCGTCCATAATCGAGGAAAGCGCCACACGATTGCCTACAAATCATCCACGTGGACACTAGGGCATATGTGGGGCAATCCTAGCCTTCCGAGGAGTGTGCCATGCCTGTGCCCAATACAAATAGATGGTAGAGATCTCCTAACTGCTACCCTGCTTAAAAGAGGAGCCTCACATCAATTTGGCCATCATTTTTATTTCTTCTTTCAAATCAAACTACACAAACACAATTGGTTTCATCTTCAATTTTGACAAGATTAGAATAAGTATCTGGTTTATGTGAAGTCTTTGGACATTCGAAACTTCCTCTAAAATCTAATATATTTTTTTTAGGCATTGTTGTTACAAGCAACAACTTTCATATCTCCTGACAACAATGCTAAAAGGACTTCAAACTATATTGACAACAACTTAAGCAATTTTGATTGAAATTTTTATTGGACATAAATAAGAGAGGGAGATAGAGTGTTTGATGTCGGGGAGCACAACATTTTCAACATCGACAATAACTTTAGCTCCTTTATGAAATCAAAACCAAAAAAATACATTCTCTTTTATGAAATCAGAACCCAAGAAAAAATCCCCCCAAACAACCAGCTACAGATAATGGAGGAGGAAAGTGAGTTTGTTCAGGATTCGAAGTTGTAGAAGGGAAGGTGTAGGTGAGACTTAGTTACAAAAATACAACACAACAGAAATAAAGAAAGGGTATTGTTTCCATTAAGTGGGATTTATTTATAAAGGGCTTTTAGCAAAAATGTCCTATTTTAGGGATTGAATTATAAATCTACCCTAAAACCCAAATAAATTGCAAAATTACCCTGAAATGACCTTCCTGCCCTTTTCAACAATTCAAATCAATTTCATTTAGGGCAAATTGCACTGCACCCCTTCAGGTTGGGCAAGGTACACTTAGTTGGAAAAGTTTTGGTATTATACATTAACACCCAAAACTTAAATTTGACTTTAAAAATACCTAAAATGCCCCTAGTTGTATTATTTTATACTTTATTTTTTTTACCTTTTAACCAAAAAATTTATAAAATTTAATAAAATAAAAAATTAAATAAAAGATATGATTCATTAAATAAATAAATAGTTTTTTCAAAAAATTAATAAATAACTTTAAAA
Source organism: Acer negundo (assembly GCA_035582765.1). NCBI lineage: Eukaryota > Viridiplantae > Streptophyta > Magnoliopsida > Sapindales > Sapindaceae > Acer > Acer negundo. Next base: position 42,914,299 of record CM069235.1, on the reverse strand, counting down.
AAAAAAAAAAAAAAATTAAAAACATTAATTTTTTTAAGGATATCCATTAATAGGGACAAGAAAAACTCTAAATATCTAAAATTTTACGGTAAGGATGATGGTGAGAGAAGCTTCAATGTTCCCATCACTGAAGGAAGTGGTTGAACTTGAAGAAGGCAAGAAGACTCCCAATGTTGGGAACCTTGAAGCTTCTCTCACCATTATCCTTACCGTAAAAGTTTGGATATTTAGAGTTTTTTTTGTCTCTGTTAATGGATATCCTTAATTTTTTTTAATTAATTAATTAATTAATTAAAACTATTTATTTATTTAAAATTTTAAACTATTTATTTATTTAATATTTTTAAACTATTTATTTATTTATTTAATGAATCATATCTTTCATTTAATTTTTATTTTATTTTATTAAAGTTTATAAAGTTTTTGGTTAAAAGGTAAAAAAAAAAAGTATAAAATAATACAACTAGGGGTATTTTAGGTATTTTAAAAGTTAAATTTAAATCTTAAAAGTGTTAATGTATAATACCAAAACTTTTCCAACTAAGTGTACCTAGCCCAAACCTCAAGGGGTACAATGCAATTTGCACTTTCACTTAATGGTTTGGAGTTCGGGTCTAAAAGCTTCTAAATTGTTTATTTATATAAAATGTCGTTATCAATGTCCAGTGCGTTGTCTCCCCATACTTTTTCATTCTTTTTCATTCCGTTGTCTACAACTAAAGTTGTAGAAAAAACTCTTTTTTTCTACAACTTTTTTCATCAAATCATAAATTAACCCTTTAAGAGGCTATATAAATGTACCCATTTGGAGCTAAGAATTTTTGTTTTTTTTTTTTTTTACGGAAAAAAAAAAAAATTCTAAAATCTAGCTATGCTTAAATTTAATCCAAGTCTTAAAAAATAAAAAAAAAATAAAAAAAAAAATAAAAAAAAAATAAAAAAATATAAAAACTCTATCATTTTATAATTAGACAATAATCTTTCTGTTGTGAGTCAACAAAATTTCGACAACCCCTGCCATTACCAAAAATAACCCCTCAGAGGTTTTTTTTTTTTCTTAAAATAAAAATTAAAACCACAAAATTGGTTTTATATTAAAGAGGAATGCAACTATTGTTTTGATGCTTGAAGTTTTTGGTGGATTCTAGTGCAACATTGATGTGGATTTATTAAAAAAAATAAAAAAAATGATCATGTTTGCCTGTATGGTATGAAATTGTGTTTGATAGTCAGCATGTCTCAATATCACATTAAAATGATTCCATGCTCTGGAAGTATTGAGGATCTATACCTATAGAACAAACAGTTTACTGGAGCTTATGTTTTTGTTTTTACCAATTAAGTTGCAGTTTATATCTATGATTATAGTTAAAATCAGTTGGTGTCATAAATATCTTCACTAAGAGTCATGTTTTGTTAGAACTGCTCCTTGATTTCCTTGTAATTTAACCCTTATAATTGTTATGTTCTAGTTTCTAATTTCCTTGAAATTTATTGCAGGGGATTTGGACTGTTGTCCTTGACATGTCTACACTTGTTTGGTCGGAAACTTCTATAGTGAACAAGTTTGCTTTAGTAGAAAATTGGATTGTATATATATACAGAAATATATGGCCTTGAAAGCAATCCTACACCTCTATTCCCGTATTTTCAACAGTGAAACATCCTCTAACCACATGGTGGTTGCCTTGGTGGTCCAAGGCTTGGGTTGAAACCCAAGTCCTTGGTTCTACTCTTAGTAATTACATTGTGGCCAGTCATCAGGGCGCTAACTCAGCTGGTGGAAGGACGAGCTTGGGACACGGGTGACTCGCAAGTCGGCAGTTCGAATCCTACTCAGGTGAAGGCGAGTTCTGATTTATCCGCTTGTATCTTTGTGTGGCCGGGGTTTCCCATCTGTCCTACTCACAACAACCAACAAATAGATCGTCATAACCATTAATTGGCCATGGGTGTATCATATAGTTGGGGAGGACAGACTAATGGGTTTCTAGACGAAGTCCGGGATCCTCGATAAAGAAAAAAATGAAAAAAAATAAAAATAAAAAAAACAGAAAACAGGGTTTGGTTTCTTTTTCTTTTTTCTTTTTTCTTTTTTCTTTTTTTGAAACAAAAAACAGAGTTTGTGAAAAAATGTAGTATGCTGGTCACAATTTCATGGTCATAAATTTTTCTAATCACAGACTGTGACGAGGCATTTCTGAATTTCATTGGACCAGTGATAAGTTTAGAAGATCTCTTTGGGTCTATGAGTCTTATCATTGGGTCTACCATTTTCATTGGCTCCACCTGAAAGTTTTCAAGATCCCTTTGGGTCCACCATTAACACATATTTTAATATAAGCGATATGTGTTAATTTATACAATTAAAACATGTAATCCAAACATGTATAATTTGTATTCAACTATTAACATATTTTACATTTTGACCCAACAAACTTTTATCAATTTTAAAAATCAAAGTAGTTTTTGGATGTTATAAAAATACATCCAAAAAATACTAGGAGTACAACAATTTAAATTTTAATTAGTTTAATTTTTTGTTGACAATATTTATTAATTCGGAACCATGTATTTTTGTTAAAAACTTTCGTCGTTGGTAGGATTCGAACTGCTGACCGGGAGACATTTACCCAAATCTCAAGCTTGTCCATCTATCAACTGAGCTACGCCCCTGCTGGCCAATTATTTACATACTTGTAACTTAATTTTATAATATTCATGTCAAACCAAATTAGCTTATAAAATTTTTGAACAATTATATAATAAACTAATAAAATAAATTTATCAAAATCAGATTAATAATTAACCTAACAAAATAAATAATATAGGTAGTCGCTATAAGATTTCAATATTTAGTTAGTTTGTTTTAGTGAAATCTAAAAAAAAAATATTATATATAAAATACACACTAGATTAGGTAATAATGAATGAAATAATAGGAAATTAGAATATTAAAATAGATTGATTTTGTTTCCTATTTTAATGGTCAATAGAATTATGGAAACAAACATTATTAGTTAATTTATATTATTAAAATAATAAAGGAACAGTATAATATTATCACCTACTTTGTGTATATATCACATTTTATGTATGATAGTTTTTTTTTTTGTTTTTTTTTTGTTCACATTTTACTCTGACTTTGTTACGAAGAGAATGATGAATGTTGCTGACGTTATTGGCTGTTTCAGTTAGCCAAATTGGTCAAGACAGAGCTGCTGCAACGCCAATCAGGTGATTCCAATACTTTGCAAAACATTGCATTATCATACACTTTTTATAGAAGTTGATCCGCTAGAACCCGGCATACCCCTTATCCAATTAGTTGATGTGACAGTTCACCTCCCCTAACACGTAAGTAGGGGGAGTTCAAGTTCCACCATACACATTTTACAAGCGAGAAGTTTTGTTCCCGATTTTATGAGGATAGATATTCAAACTGCACATGTAATGTTTGATTTATGCACCATTAATCCTGGCAGGTCCCGTTTCGGACCATCATAGATATTTCTAGAGATACTCTGTTTTTACAAACTAGACAGATTTCGTATAATTATTTTAGGTCGGTGGATAATCGTTAAATCTATGAAAATTTATATGAAGGTATATGTATATGTCTAGTATTATTCTATTAAGTTTCATGATTTTTAAGTATGTAGAAATATTGTTATGATTTTTGGAATAGGAAGAGGTCAGTAATTGAATCCTGCTAGACAGTTTCTGGAGACCTGAAATATCAGTATTTTTGTATGTTCAGATGACTTCTTATTGATCTGAAAATTTTACTGCAGTATGTCCTATATGTCTAGATCATCCATGTAAAGTTTCATAATTTATGGAGCTATAGAGAATTAATTAAAAATAGTAGATTAGAGGATGGTCAGTGGTGATAATTGGCTAGGAAAGAGATTTCTAAGTTTAGTTATATATGTGTGAAGCTTATGTTGATTTAAATGACTGTGATGATGGGATTATAACAGTTAATCCAAATTAATATTTGATAGGTTTGAGTGATTATTGAGTTTCTAAAGCTAGAACGGATTTGAACGAGTCCGAGGTAAGTAAATTCATTTATAGTGTGTTACGTTTTAAATCACCAAAATTAATGTTTATTGTATTTTGATCTATTATATTTGTCAAAGATATTACTAGTTTTGACTAAGTATTTGAGATGTTTTAGAAATGTATATAAACTGTTTTGAAATTGATCTATTTCTTAGATACCGTCAAATGCCTTTTGATCACGATTATTTAAACTCATATAGTTCTACTAAAATACTACTGTTATATTGTAATGATAGTTATATAAAAATGCTACCGCTACCGTTTACATTGTTATATGAAATTGCTACCGGTTTAAATATACGTGAATTTATTAAACTGTTTTGGTTCATCGTTTTGTAGTTACTGTTATTGATATTGGTCCAGCTGGGATTTTGTGTGCACACATACTGTTATTGCCGCATCATTCGGGTTAATTGTGACATACTATTGCCGCATCATTCGGGTTAATTGTGACATACTATTACTGCGTCACACGGGTACTTGTGACACTATTGAACATGAGCTAACTAATATATTGATTATTTGTTATTACTTTATTTATTGCCGTATATAAATGTGTATACGGTGTTTTAAAGGAAGCTTTTGTTCACTACTTTGCTACTATTAATGTTTGTGAAAATGATATTGAATTTGGCAGTTGAAAACATTGTCATATGCTCATAAACTTATACTATGGTATATAAATGTATTTTCATCGATATCAAATGTCATGCGTGAATTTATTTACCTGGAGTCCCTTGGAATGCAACTCCCTTATGAGGTGGAAGACAAGACAGACAGATTCCACTTCATAGGTACCGTTCATGTCACGCGAAGGCTCGCTCAAAACACGTACCAAGCTGATTAGAAAGGAACAAAGAGAAGTGCTCCACTCTGAAAGAGAAGGAACGGAAAGGGCAGGCGGCATCTCTCGTCTTCTTCATGGAATTTTTCATCTCGATGACCGAAAAAAGAGAGCCGAACTATGTTTGTTTCGAGATCGGAAACCGAGTTGACGGCTCACCCCTCGTCACCACTATTTTGCAGAGTAGTACTGGTTTTTGGGAGATGGTATTTAGAGTCCTGGGAATTGCTTCAGTATCAGATTTGATCTCTAAAGCCTATTTTCTTATATTATGTTACTTGGAGAACGTTGTTAGTTTTCCCCTTACTTATTTTTGTGTTGTAAGGATTGAATTTTATTAAAAGGTTATTTTGGAGGTTACATGTAAATTATTCAAGATTAAATCCTCTCTTTTGGGAATGTATAATATTTATAGTTTGTAAGTTTAGAAGATTTTTTTTTTCAGAATTTTGACCAAGTATCATCCTAATCCGTTGGTATCGGATTTGGGGTGTTACAAAAAATGTTCTCTAAAATAAATGAATTAAAGAAACAACAGTAATCAATTTAAACTCGCAATTAAATCAATCTCCACGCTGATGTTTTTTAAAGCCACCATGCCTACTACTGGCTTCCCGCCATCAAATAGACGCATTTTCAAATAGTCTCCTCTCTTTCGCTAATCTCTTGTTCTGCCTATTGTGAGAAATACAAATCGAAAACCTTCATTTTCGCCTTTTCGTTTTGAATTTAGATGTTAGATGTTCTTTAGAAGTGAATTGTATAAATAGTTTTCGGTTTTCTCCTTCTAATTTGAAGATTGTTGGAGCACTAAATGATTTTGTTCAAAAGACTGATCTTTAAGATTGCAGGCTCGTTTGAACCAGCAAACTTCTTACTTTGGCAAGATCGAATTGGTAGTGACTATACTTGTTCTTGCTGTGATGCTAATTCGATATTTTGCAAGAAACACCAGAGATGAGAAGGGGAACAGAGAATTTCAAGGAAAGAAGACGAAATTTGATAATGTGATGAATTGCGTTTTAGGATTGTTGTTGCGGCTGTGAGATTTGTGGTTGTGGCAATTCCTGGGGATCAAGCTATGGTGACAAATAGTGAAATACAAATATTATTTGTTATTGAGATTTTAATGTTAGTCTTCCTCATACAACTTATTGATATATAGACAATGCTAAAATGATCACATGTTATCTTGTCTATGTATGTATATTTGGTTTATGTGTTGTATGTAAAGCTATCTTAAGGGACAAACGAACGTTTGTTTCAAGGGATTGAAAAAGGTATAAAAACCTATTCCCCCACCCCCCATCCTCCCCCTCTTCTAGGTATGCTTTAAGCAATTTAACTACGTTTGTATAATTTCATTGCAAATTCAAAAGATATTTATAAAGATGTTCGTACGCAATATGCTATAAAGTTTTGAAAACTATTAAAACGGTAAGTGAGGGAATCATCCACAAAGAGGTGTCGTCCGTTGATCGTTTCATGTTTTAGTGATTATTGAAAGCAATGTAAATAAGAACATGGAAAGGATGAGAGTGGTGTGTGTGAAGTGTAAGCATGTTCGTGTGTATGTGAGAGAATGGAAATGAGATAAGAAAAATAAAAAGATAACTAAGGATAGAAATGTAACCCGGTGTTTGCCTTTCTAAGTTAATCTACTCTTAAAGGCAAACACCCTAAGTTACAAAAATAAAGATGGCTTGGAGCGAGAAATAGATACACACAAAATACTCATAACCACCATGACATTCGCGCCACTCATAAAAACTAACCACATAAAACACTACAAGATTGGGTTCAGCCTAGCCTTTGATGCGACCTCTAACTATGGAAGTGGAGAGAGTCGCCTATTCCTCGATTGCTACTCACCGAGGGTGTATTGCGTGAGCAACGGCCATAAAAGGACCGTATGAAGAATAAAATCCGACCCTCGATCACTACTCATCGAGGGTGTATCGTGGGAGCAATGACCAAGGGTAGCTTCAACGAAATTAACAGATTGACCATCAATCGTTACTCACTTGTCACGGGTAAGCAACAACCATATAATGGTAACATTATTTTATATCAAAATGACATTTTCTTTGTATTGATTAGTTGTCTAGGATTCACGGTTTATCAAGCTTCAAGGAAATTGGACAACACTTCAAGGAAATTGGACAACACTTCAAGCAATGTGAAGCCTTCAAGAGGAGAAAGCATCAAAGGTATACTTAGACTTCTATCCTCTTGCAAGGCCTTTAAGCACACACTCACACACACACACACACACATATTGCATTCATATATGTCCCTGCATAGTTGTACATCATTGGTATAACACATTCACACACTTGTTGAAGCATGCACATGCATTAGATTTAATTTGATAAACATTGTGAAATTGCATGTTTTGGGATTATCTTTAGGAAATGGCATAATTGTGTGACTTTGTATTTATTTGTTTTTGTTTTATTTTTTTTGGACTTCAACATGATCTCATATGATTCCTTATTGAGTTCTGGTCATTTCGGTTACTCACTCGTAAGGTTTCGAGTCCAAACTAGGAAGCTACATTACTTTACACTCTCACACAATACGTTGTATTCGTCGTCGTGTATCGAGTCGAATTCATAACCTTTTGTCAAAGTTTCATAGTCATCCTTATGCGTGAAGAAGTCACCATTTGTAATTCGTAGACGGATTCAAATTTAGAGTTTAGAGACCTAAATACGGCTGAAGAACGCGAGAGAAGCGCGAGGGAGGCATGAAATGGCCAAAGGCCATTTGGTGTGCATCCCATGAGAGAGCGTGAGCCTCACGGGCTGACCACCCCTCTGCCTTATAAGGCTCACGAGCCTCCACGGGGTGGGGTAATATGGATGTTGGCCACCGAAAGCCCTCTCTTTTATCTCTTTTAAATATCTCATTTCCCTCCCATTTCATTTCAAGAAGAAAATTTGAAAAGGAGAAGTGCAGAATTTTCTCTCTAACTTTCCCAACTTCCAAACACCATAATTTCTCATTTCATATCCAAATTGAGTGATTCAAGTTGGAGAATCTTAGTAATCAAGTTCCCTACCTTCTCCAAGTGAGTTTGTAGCCATTTGATCGAGTTTTGAGGTGGTTTTACACTCAAAACCGAAACTGCACAGGGTTCCATAGGTATTGATCTAAGATTTATGTTTTGATCTTTTAAGTCTTCAATTACCATGGGTTTTCTTCTTCAATTTGTATATGTTACTATGATGAATGCTATTGAGAAGGATAACTTCATATCATAAGCTAATCTAGTCTAATTAGAGACTTGAATGTGAACTAGTTTTTGAGAAATCTAGGTTTTCACATGTTTGTGAGTTGTGTTGTGATTAGTTTATTATCTAGAGCTATTTGTACTTTGATTGACTTTATTTCATGATTGATAGTCTTATCATGTGCTAGGATCCATTAGTTGAACAAATCTAGGATTAGCAAATTTGATTTTGTATTTAGAATTAATTAGGATTTAATTGATTATTGTGTATATATATTTGTTCTAAATACTTGCTAGAATATTCATTGATCATATCTTGTAATTCTGGCATTTTTTGTTTTTTGTTTTTTGTTCTAAAGTGTTGAATATATTGTTAATGAACATGCTTTGTTTTCAAGCTTTAGTAACATGAATAGAATCTAGGATTTGACATGTTTTAAGTGTTTTGCATGTTCTAGATTTTTGTTCATGTTTAAGATCTAAACAACTTTGTTTTGTGAACTTTTTTGCCTATGTCTAGATTTTCATGGAGTGTACCCAATCCACACATTTCATATGCTCATGCATTATTTTGTGTGGTGTCATGTTTTGGATTATAAACTAGAAAAATATACATTGTGTGCTCATTGATTATTTCTAGTTTCCATAGGATGTATTGATCATATATTCTATGTTGCATGTGTTTGCATCATTTTCATCACTTAGATCATTTGCCTTGCAAAAGATAGAAGTCTCATATTGGAGTGAGTGAAGCTTCAATTTGAGCATTTAGTCTTGGCTAGGAGTGTGAGTCTCCGGATAATCATCCAAGGAAGTCTTGGTCAGGACAAGTGGTCCGGCTAACCGAGCAAAAAGTCTTGTCAAGGATCTGGAGGATCCGGATAGACAAGCAAGAAATCTTCCTAGAGACGTGAGCATCTTGGATAGGAAGTTGCTTCATAGAGGTGTGTGAGTCACATCTAGGATAGGAAGTAGGCAAAGTGATTCATTAGGCCCGAGGGTAGAGTAGGAGTTGATAGCTTAGAGAGTGTATCATGGGATTGGTCACTTCTTTGAGTGTGTATCTTTTATTCGTCATTGTCAATTACAGTTTGCCAGTGGTTGTGGATTCAACCCATGGATGTTTCCTTTTCGGAGGTTTTACCACGTAAAAATCAATGTGTTAAATGTTTTTATCTCTATCTCTCTATATTTGTATGTATGATCAATATATCTTGCTTAAGATCTTCATTTCCTCACATCCTTGTAAACAAGATTTTAATAGAGAAAGAGATGCACACATTATTTGTTGAATCAACATTTATCTCTTGTATCTTTGTAAGTGTTTAAACATTGTATCTTGTGATATTCTATATCAAGTTGTAGAGTTCTACTTAGTGAACTTACATTGTAATGTTCAAAGTACAATTTGTGGAATTTGCTCTGTATTGAATATACTTGTATATGAGATACATTGTTTCTTGGTATATGTTTTGTAGACTAAGGGTGGTGATTTGAGCATATATGTATTAATTGTTATCTCATAACAATCATGTTAAAGGTTAATTTGTATGCTTACCAAGGTTTTTACAAAAGTCTCGAAAGAGTTTTAGAATTAGAGTGTCAACATATTCACACCCCCCCTAGGTTGTTTAATATAACCTTGTAGGTATTTTCATGATGTTTGATTAATCTACTCATAAATTACATTAATCTACTCATAATCATCAATCATGAACACATATCAATTTCTAACCTAGATGTCATGAATGTAAAGACAATCGATATCCCTTAACATGCATCTAGAATGATTGTCAAGCCTACTCAACACAAGTCAAAAATCAATAAAGACAATACTTGACAATATTAAATACAAGTTAATCAAATAAATGGAATTAGTGTTAGGTTTACATATTTCCCTAATGGGGATACACATCAAATAAAGAAAATATAAGAGAAGAGTAAAAAGAGGGAACCCAAGGTGTCAATCTTGGATCTCCAATCTCGGAGAGGGACCCAATTGTCATTTCAGATCTCCAAGATGCTTCTCCTTATAGACAAGAGAGGATGACTCTTTCCTCATGAATCTCTTCCAAAGATGGGTGGTTGCAAGTGGAAGGTGGTGATGGTGAGGCAATCCATGGAGGAAAACATCCATAGATGCCTTTGAAGGTCTCTCTCAGTTTTGTTGTCTGGAAAAAGATGAAGTGTAGTAGAGAGGTCTAGGTAAGGATTATATTGATAAGAGATAATGGGTCTTGTGAAGAAAATGGTCTGTTTATAGGCTTGGGAGGTTATGGCACTGTGTAGGCATGAAATGACAACATTAGCCCTATAAAATGGCCCAAAAACCCGTCATTCGGTGCCGGAGAGCGTAGAGTGCAGGTAAGGGACGGGCACTCTATTTTTCTGGCATCTGATCAGCTACTTGGTTTTCCATTTAGTGCGGGTTGAGTGCAGCTCCTGTGCGGAAATTCACACGCTGGAAGAGTGAGGGTAGTGTGCGGGTGAGTAACCCGCACTATATTGCCTTTCTTGCATCTTCAATCCTTCGTTGTACAGGTTATGCGTGGGAATTCCTACGCTGGAAATGTGCGGTTAAGAGACTCACACTGTACACGCACTCTTGGAGCTTCTGAGGGTTTTAATTCTTCTTTTGCACAATTTGATCCCCTTTTCACACGAAAGTCTTGAATTCCGCTTCCAACACTAGAAATGCGCGAATGCCTGAAATTACAATCAAAAAGCACATAAGAGATGCAATAACACACGAAAACGAGATAAAGGGATATGAGGGCCAAAATATACAACACTTTTGGCACGATCAAATACCCCCAAACCAAACTTTTGCTTGTCCTCGAGCAAAACACAAAACAAAACAAATAAAACATAATAATAAAATGACTCAATCTAAAATTTTCCTAGATACTAACAAACAAATCAAAAGTCGCATTTCCATCTAATGATGAGATACAATGGAGTATGATAGAGAAGAGTAGACACATGCAAAAATGTTTTAAGGCAACTCGAAGGCACTCAAGGGAAACTCGCACAATCACGAATCCCACACCTAAAAGTGCTCTCATATCGGAAACTAATCGCTCTCACACCTTGAGCATAATCAGCTTTGACTCTAAGCCTTACATGGATACTTTGTTTTCTTTCTGCTTGGAGTCCTAAGTTCACACATGCAAGGTATGCAAAAATAGAGTTTATGCATAGGAGTCTAATGCATTGCATACAATATAACATTGAAAGACCGCTAATATCTTGAGCAATGGTCTCAATCATATACACAGTGTAAAATTAATAGCATGATTATAGTCCTCTTAATGTCAAAATAGAAATAAATATTAGTAATAAGCAATTTGTGCTAATTACCTTTGAAAGGAAATAGGGGTTGTTACAGGTTTTTCATCGATGAGGACACGCTAGCAAACGTCAACATAAAGGCTTTGACTAACATACGTCAACTAGTCAAAGAGGGATCGAACACGTCATCAAAATAGTTAAACTAGCAAAAATGTGATGTGTACGCCGAATAAGCTTATTCAGCGAAAGAGATCTATTCGAATAAGGGAACTAAGAGGATCTTACTTGTCGAGATTCTCTACTTAATATGATCTCTTTAGCAAGTCAGGAAATGCAATCTCATCAAGATACATTATATCAAGTGGAGATCCACTCAAATACGGAGTTTCATAATCATACTCTAACAAGGAAATATATCAACACCTTATAAGTATCAAAGAATCCCAATCGGGCAGTAACTATATACTTCTAGAAGAATAAACACAAATTGGGAAACAAATCCCAATTAAACTACTCAACTAGAATCCTATTAACTGTGATTCAGTTACTTACACGACAGGATTAAGGCAACACCCTAATAACCCCTATAAATACTAGTGAAATCAATGTATCGTGACACAAGCAAAATACGAGAGAAAGAGAGTATTGAGTGTGTAATCTTCCCAAAGCATAATGATATTCTCCTCGCCATCTCCAGTAACTGTGGTTTTTTTCCTTACCTTAGGGTTTTTCCACGTAAATCTTGTCTCTACTTTATTGCTTTTCTCTATATTATTCTACAAACCACCGTTCTTGTCGAAGAAGCCACCCATAGTAGGCTATTTGGCGACTGCATCATATTCACATGGAATAGAGGGATTTTGGGTGTCTTACCTTGACCAGTCAAGCATTCGATCTGCCCACGTGTTATTGTTGGCGAATTAACTTTTCAACGATCTAAAAGTCACCATCAATAGGGGTAAATAGCACAAAATGGGTTTGACCTTGTGGGGATATCACCAAGTTCATAATTCTAATTTTTTTAGCACCAAAGTATGCAATGGGATAAAAATGCCCTTGACTTCACTTTTCTTTCTTTTTTCTCTTTCTCTCAAGAAGAAACAATTTTATCATTCTCTTTTTCATAAGAAAAAGGAAGAATCTCTCAAGGAAGTTGTTGATGAATTGTGATTTTATCTCTGTTCTAAGTGTTTGAGATGAGAATCGATGAGAAGAGTGAACAAAAAAAATCAAGAAAGAACATAAATCAAAAGAAAAAAAAAAGAAACCGGATCTAAAAAATTTCCAAAAAATAAGTTTCGGATTCAAGAGAATAAGTCTCGGATTGAGGCTAATAAGTCTCTGAGATTTTTTTTTTTTGTTTTTTCGAGACTTATTTTTGGTATTTCTAAGACTTATTTTGGTCTTTTCGAGACTTGTCAGGTGTAATGCAAACAAGTAAAACAAAAAAAAATGTTGGGCATTAAGCCTCAAGTGATCTACCCAAGACTTATTGATGGCACCGCTGTCGGGGATTGAGCGATTTATTGATATCACTACTAGTTGATTCATTACTAATTTAGATCTTTTCTTTGTGTTTATTTCTTTGTGATTTAAGGCGGTTGCTCTTGTATGCATCATCGTACAAGGAGCAACAACTTACAGGATTTGAGTTTCGATCCGGATATAGAGGGGACGACCTGAAGAAATAGAAGGAACCGAAGACTAGCCATAGGGGATAATATGAATCAAAATCCAATACCACCTGCAGCCCGAGAGGGGCAACATGGGCAAAATGAGCAAATCGGGGATGATGAGAGAGTCATGAGGGACTATGTCATGCCAAGGGTGAACCAAAACTTGTCACTCATTCAACTCCTAGCGATAAATGCCAACAACTTCGAAATCAAGTCTCATGTCTTTCAACAGTTGACGATGATGGGCCTATTTGGTGGTAAGCCAACGGACGATCCAAATGAGCATTTGAGAAACTTTTATCAAGTTTGCTCAACATTTAAGGTCAATGGTGCTTCGGACGATGCAATTCGGCTAAGGGTTTTCCCTTTTTCATTGAAGGACCGAGCTAAGACTTGGTATGATAATCTTGCACCAAGGTTGATCGGGCCTATTTGGTGGTAAGCCAACGGACGATCAAAATGAGCATTTGAGAAACTTTTATCAAGTTTGCTCAACATTTAAGGTCAATGGTGCTTCGGACAATGCAATTCGGCTAAAGGTTTTCCCTTTTTCATTGAAGGATCGAGCTAAGACTTGGTATGATAATCTTGCACCAAGGTTAATCGCCCATTGGGATGTGTTGGCTCAAGCCTTCCTTAGCAAATACTTCCCTCCTGGAAGAGCGGCTCAATTGATGAATGAGATTCATGAATTTTCCCAATTTGAGACAGAATTTTTGTATGAAGCTTCGGAGAGATACAAGGAGATGCTAAGAAAATGTCTGTGCCATGGAATGCCGAAGTGGTCAATAGTGGAGAAATTCTATCAGGGTATGAACTTATCCACATGTCAATTTGTGGGTGTTTCAGTGGGAGGTTCGTTGATGAACAAGTCTATGGATGCAGCATATGATTTGATAGAAGACATGTCCGTTGCCAATTGTCATTGGGGTAGCAATAGGAAGACACTGAAGAAAGCACCCGGTATGTTGGATGTTGATCAAGTAATGGCAATGCAAGCACAAATTGATGCCTTGACAAGACAAATGAACAACATGAGAGCAAGCTCTAGTACGACCCAAGTAAAAATGTTGAGTTGTGATTTATGCTTGGGGCCTCATGAGAGTGTGGATTGTCAAGCGGGGAACCCATTTGCTTCCGGGCCTTCGGAGCAAGTTTCTTTTGTGAACTACAATAGGAACTTCAACAACCAACCAAGACCTCAAAATAATCCCGTTTACTCTAACACCTACAACCCCCTTTGGAGAAATCACCCAAATTTCTCATAAAAATAACCAAAATACCCTTCAACCCGAAGCCAATCTTAAACCACCCGGATTTAACCAACCACAACAAGCCTTTCCTAACCAACAAGTCCAATTCCAAAATCAAACCGCGAGAAAGCCTACAGTTGAAGAGATGTTCTCTAAGTACATGGGCAAGCTCGATGCTCGCGTGGAGGCTCAAGACTTGGCTTTGAGGAAGTTAGACACCAAGGTTGATCAACTTGCACAACATTCACAAACCGCAATTCAAAACCTTGAAGTGCAAATCGGTCAATTGGTTAGGGGTCTCAAGCTTGCCAATAAGGGACACTGCCAAATGACACAGTGATAAACCCTAAGGAGCAATGCAAGGCAATTTCTTTAAGGAGCGGGAGAACGATTGAGCAATCGGGCAATGTTGGTAAAAAAAAAAAAAGACATGATTGAGGAAGAGGAAATTGAACAAGAGGTTGTTGAGGAGGAGCTTGTTGAGGAGGAGCTTGTTGAGAAGGACAAGGTAGAAGATAACCCATCCAAAATGTCTTGTGATCCTCCACCCCCACCACAAGTTAAGGCATATATGTGCCTTCAATCCCATACCCACAAAGGTTGAGGAGGCACAAGGCTACCTATCAATTTGTAAAATTCTTAGAGGTGTTTAAGAAGCTCCACATCAACATACCCTTTGTCGAAGCCCTAGCGCAAATGCCCACTTATGTCAAGTTCTTGAAGGACTTACTTTCCAACAAACGGAAGCTTGAAGAGTTTGAAACGGTGGCACTAATGGAGGAATGTAGTGCTATTTTGCAAAACAAGCTTCCTCCTAAGTTGAAGGACCCAGGCAAATTTACAATACCATGCACCATTGGAAACTCGGAATTTAGTAAAGCTTTGATCGATTCGGGGGCAAGCATAAACTTGATGCCCTACTCGGTGTTCAATAAGCTAAATGTTGGGGAAGTAAAGCCCACACATATCACTCTCCAATTGGCGGACCGGTCAATCAGATATCCTAGAGGTGTGATGGAAAATGTGCTAGTAAAGGTGGATAACCTATACTTTCCGGTGGATTTTGTCATTTTGGAGATGGATGAGGATGTAGAGATACCTCTTCTCTTAGGAAGGCCATTTTTGAAGACGGTGGGTGCTTTGATTGATGTGAGAGATGAGAAGATGACTTTGAGAGTTGGGGATGAGCAAGTGGTGTTTAACATGTCCAAAGCAACCAAAAGACCATCGGATGAGGGCGATTGTTTTAGGGTGGAAGTAGTTGAGCCCATGATACAAGAGTATTTGAGAAAGAAGAACCCTAAGGAGCCGCTTGAAGCGTGTATAGTGCATGGAGTGATGGAGGAGGATGAAAACTTGGAAGTTGAAGAATGTGCCAAACAATTCAACTCCTTACCTTTGAGGACACTTAGGGGAAGATTTCACTTTGAAGACCTTGGTGTGGGAAAGCTAAAACTCCCACCATCTATTGAGAAGGCTCCTACTCTAGAACTCAAGCAATTACCATCTCACTTGCGTTATGCGTTTTTAGAAGAATCATCAACTTTACCAATGATCATTTCTGCAAGTTTATCTAAGATTGAAGAGGAGAAGCTACTAAGGGTGTTGAGAGAGCACAAGAGAGCAATTGGTTGGTCAATTTCGGATATCAAGGGACTATGCCCTTCAATTTGTATGCACAAGATTAGAATGGAGGATGAGTTCAAGCTAACGGTTAAGCATCAAATGAGACTTAACCCAAACATGAAAGAAGTGGTGAGAACGGAAGTTATGAAGCTTTTAGATGTGGGAATCATCTATGCCATTTCGGATAGCCCATGGGTGAGCCCCGTGCAAGTGGTACCAAAAAAAGGGGGGATGACGGTAGTTCCGAATGAAAACAATAAGTTGATCCCTCAAAGAACCGTCACCAGATGGAGAGTTTGTATTGACTACTGAAAGTTGAACAATGCTACAAGAAAAGATCACTTTCCTTTACCCTTCATCGATCAAATGTTGGAAAGACTTGCGGGTTATGAGTACTATTGCCTACTAGATGGATATTCGGGATACAACCAAATCCCGATCGACCCTGAAGATCAAGAAAAAACCACCTTCACTTGTCCTTATGGAACTTTCGCTTATAGGAGGATGCCATTCGGGCTATGCAATGCCCCGGCCACTTTTCAAAAATGTATGATGGCGATACTTTTTGACATGGTGGAGAAATTTATAGAAGTTTTCATGGATGACTTCTCAGTTTTTTAATCTTCTTTTGATGGGTGCTTAACAAATTTGGGGATGGTTCTCAAGAGGTGTGAGAAGACCAACTTGGTGTTAAATTGGGAAAAATGCCACTTCAAGGTGAATGAGGGCATTGTACTTGGACATCAGATCTCTTCTCAAGGCATCGAAGTAGATAGAGCAAAGATAAAGGTGATTGAGAAATTACCACCTCCAATTTCGGTCAAGGGAGTTAGGAGCTTTTTGGGGCATGTCGGTTTCTATCGGCGCTTTATTAAAGACTTCTCCAAGATCACTAAACCATTGTGTGTTCTATTGATGAAGGATGTCCCCTTTGTTTTTGATGGAGAGTGTCTCCGTGCTTTTGAGACCTTGAAGAAAGAGTTGACATCCGCTCCTATCATATCTACACCGGATTGGGAACTTCCCTTTGAGCTTATGTGCGATGCAAGTGACTATGCGGTTGGCGTGGTTTTAGGGCAAAGGAAGAACAAGAGGCTACATGTGATCTATTCTGCTAGCCAAACTCTAAATGATGCTCAAATCAACTATGCTAAAACCGAGAAGGAGCTTTTAGCAATTGTGTTTGCATTTGACAAATTTAGGTTTTACTTGGTGGGTTCTAAAGTGATCGTCTACACGGACTATGCTACCATCAAGTACTTGTTAGCAAAAAAGGATGCCAAACCACGGTTAATCTGATGGATTCTCCTCCTACAAGAATTAAATTTGGAGATTAAAGGCAAGAAAGGATCCGAAAACCTTGTAGCGGATCACCTAGGTTAGAAAGAAATGAGAAGGATAAAGTGCAAGTGGCCATAAATGAAACATTCCTAGATGAGCAACTACTAGTAGTCCAAGATTTGATGGCTCCTTGATTTGCTGACTTCATGAATTTCCTTGCAAGTGGAATCATGCCGGTGGAGATGAATTTCCACCAAAAGAAGAAATTTCTCTCGGATGCAAAGTCATACTTGTGGGATGAGCCACTCCTATTCTGGATTTGTAGTGATGGTCTTATTAGAAGATGTGTACCCGATAAAAGGATGAGGGATATCCTCATGCATTGCCACTCTAAGGAGTGCGGAGGACACTTTGGAGCAATTAGAACCTCAAGGAAAGTCCTCCAATCGGGTTTCTATTGGCCCACATTTTTTCAAGATGCAAGAAGCTTTGTGGAAGCATGTGACTGGTGCCAAAGGACCGGTAATATTAGCAAGAGGGATGAGATGCCGCTCAATGTGATGTTTGAAGTGGAATTATTTGATGTGTGGGGTATTGATTTCATGGGACCATTCCCAAGCTCTTATGGAAACCAATATATCTTGGTGGCGGTGGACTATGTGTCTAAGTGGGTGGAAGCTATATCCACGTCAAAGAGTGATGCCAATGTGGTCACCAAATTCCTCAAGAAAAACATCTTTACAAGATTTGGTACTCCAAGAGCAATTATTAGTAATATGGGCTCTCACTTTTGCAACAAGTTATTTAAAGCTCTATTGAAGAAGTATGGCGTGAAGCACCGCATCACCACCCCCTACCACCCATAAGCAAATGGCCAAGCGGAGGTGTCAAATCGAGAAATCAAAAGCATCCTAGAGAAGACAGTTGGAAACCAGAGGAAGAATTTGGCTAAGAAACTTGATGATGCCTTATGGGCTTATAGGATGGCCTTCAAAACCCCATTAGGCATGTCTTCTTATAGGCTTGTCTACAGAAAGGCGTGTCACCTTCCGGTGGAGCTTGAACACAAAGCATATTGAGCAATCAAAAAGTTGAACTTTGACATGCAAACGGTGAGAGAGAAGAGATTGCTTCAACTCAATAAACTTGATGAAATCCGGCTTGAGGCATATGAGAATGCCCGCATTTACAAGGAGAAATCGAAGAAGTGGCACGATAGAAGAATTTCGAAGAAAGATATTCAAGTGGGGAACCAAGTTCTCCTTTTCAACTCGAGACTCCGTTTATTTCCTGGAACACTCAAAAGCCGGTGGACGGGCCCTTTTACCGTCACCCAAGTGTTCCCGTACGGAAGTATGGAAATTGAAAATGGAGCAAATGAGAAGTTCAAGGTGAATGGGCAAAGAGTAAAACTTTATTGGAAGAATGCATTAGAAGAGCTAAAGGAAAAGGTTCTTCTCAAAAAAACAACTTGAGCATTCACAAAGGGAGGTACCTTCTTATAAATATTAGTTAGTTTTTTAATTGCTTTCAATTATTTTAGTTTATTGTCTTTTTTAGATTGAGTTTTTCTTCGCCGAACTTGAATTGTGCATTATGAAATTCTTTTTAAAAATTGGTCACAATGAGGACATTGCGCAATTTAGGTTTAGGGGTGAGGGAAACTCAATTGTGTTAGAATCTTAGAATAATTAAGTTTTTGTTAAAAAATAATAATAATAATAATAAATAGGGTGAAATCCATTTTAGTCCCTCTAATTTAATCTATTATACAAACTGGTCCTCTGGTTTTCAGCTTTATCTTAACAGGTCCCGTTAGTTTCCAAAAATCTGTATTTCAATCCCTACCATTCAATTCCGTTAGGGTTTCGTTAGATCATTAAGGGTATAATGATAAATACAGAGTTAAAAATTAATAGTTTCAATTAAAAACAATTAAATTTAATGCATTTAAATTAATAAACAAATCAAATACATTTTTTTTCTCTTTTTTATCAGATCCACGTTCTCTCTCTCTCCCTCTCTCTAGTCTCTCTAGTCTCTCTACTAAGACAAACCCAGATTTCTCTGATAACAAGTCATTTGTTTATTATATCAGAATCACTCATCCCTCTCCTACACCACCATTGCCATCGCCATCCATTATCATTATCATCATCATCCTACAAAATCAAACACCAAAAAACAAACAACACAAAAATCAAACGTGACCAAAATCAAACATCTCCACAAAATCGAAACCCCCAAACCTCCTGCTGCCTGCCACCGTCGCCGCAAACGCCACAATATCAAATCTCAAACTCAAAAAACGAAATCGGACCGCACCACCACCCAAACCTGAAATTGCACCGGTCAAACCACCACCAAAACCCAACATGAAATCGACGAAATCGGCACCACCACCGATCTCGCCGGTCTCTTTGTTCACGTTAACGTCAAATCGTCGTCTTCCAAATCTTCTTTGTTCGCGGCGGTGGTGGTGAGATTAGAGATTGATGAAAATTTGAAAACTGGTGAAGAAGGGTGTTTAGGTGTGATGCAGGTGACTGGAAAAACAGAGGAGATAAATGGAGGGAAGAGGAGGATGCATGTGTTTCGATTAGATCTGGAAATGGAAATAGGAGTGGTGATGAAGAGGAGGGAAAGAGAGAGAGAAGAGAAGGAAAGAAAGAGATGAATCGAGAGAGAGAGGGAGAGAAACTGAGAAAGAGATGAATTGAGGAGAGAGAGAGGCGGTGAGAGTGAGGGAGAGGGAAAGAGATTATAGTTAGGGTTTGATTGGTTTTTTAATTTTTTATTATTTTTAATATTTATTTTTTAATTTCGTTTTTGTATTACTTTATTATTTGTTTTTAATAATTTTTTTTATAGTTGTATTATTATTTAATTTATTAATTTAAATACATTTAATATATATATTATTTTTTTTTAATTTTTTAATTTTTTAATTTTGAGATTTTCTTTATATTTTTATTGTTTTATTTTTTAATTAGGGGCAGCAGGGTCATTTGACCCTCTGACCCTATCAGAAAACACTTTTTCAACAGAATTTTTAACGGAAGGACTTAACGGGATAATACTGAAAACTGGGAGACCAGTTTATGTAATAGGTCAAACTAGAGAGACTAAAATAGATTTCACCCTAAAAATAAATAAAAAATAATAAAATAATATAAAATTTGTGTTTTGTTTTCTTTCTTTTTCAAACCCATGCATGTAATTTTTGTAATAGAGTTTTGAGATTTTCAATAAAAACGAAGTTAGGGAACAATTGGAGGACAAATTGGTCCATGAGAAGACCAAGTGGACTGGCGCCACTTGAGCAGTGCACGTCAAGCGCTAGACCAGTGACACAAGGCTGCCAACGATGCGCTGGTCGTGTGCTGGTGATGCGCTGGACGACCAGCGCACAAGGAAAATTTGGGATCCTCTCACTAAACGAAACGCGGCCGTTCTAGGCGAAACAAGACCTATGCGCTAGTCCTGCGCATGACGACCAGCGCATAGAGGAAATTCCTAACCCTTTTTCTTCTTGTCGAACACCAACTGCTGCACACATCAAAACACATTCAAAACACTTCTCTCCACACTCTCATGGCTCTCAAATCTCTCAAGCACAAAAATTGGTAAGTTCCCACTCAAACCCTCTTGTTTTTAGTTCAAATGCACCCAAATCTACATCGAATTCTTCTCTAAATAATTTAGGGCACAAATTTGGGGATTTTGTGGTTAGGGTTTCGAAAATTGGGGATTTTTAAGAAAAGTTGGATTTTGAGACTTGTCTTGGCTGAAATTGGATGAATTATTGCATGAGTTTATTTTATTTTGTTTCTTTGCACAATTTTGGAGAATTAGTGGTATGATTTGGTCTTGGTTTGGTGTTCTTTGATTGATTCAACACAGTTGAAGCTTCAATTTGGGTTTTTTGTTGTGGATTTGCATTATAGTGTGGTGTGGAGAAAATTTTTGAAGTGTTAGAATTAAGTGTGGTTGTGCCTAGTGCCATTTTGTGTGAAGTGTGGGGGTTGGATTGACCGATTTTTAGACGAAACTCTGCCTTTTTTTGTTTTTTTTTGGGATTGAAGATGGGTAAGACCAAAGATCCCATTGGAGGTAAAGCTAAGAACCCCGCTGAAGGGACATCTAAGGGGCGAAAAAAGAAAGCTCCAGAACCGCTTGTTAAGAATTAAGACTTCACTAGGAGGCTTTAACAGCTTCAAACCCACACAATTATCCATGAGAGAGGAATCCACCTAGCCGAACTCTAGGACACTTCCTTGCTAAGTATAGTTGAAAACAGGAGTTGGGAGAGATTTGTACAACATCCGATTTTGGCTAATACCACTTTGGTGAGAGATTTTTATGCAAGCATGGTCCCGAAGACTTTCTACGCAGGTTCGGTTCTAGTTAGAGGAATTGAGGTGCAGGTTACGGAGGATGTCATCAATGGGTACTTTGGCACAACCTCAATCCCCCAAGATACCATGCCTCTTGGATATAGGACTTTTGTAGGATCTAACGGGGAGCTAGCTAAACTTTTGAGGGGGAATGATGACGATAGATGGGATAGGAAGAATCTGCTGAAGTAAACACAATTGCCAAAAGACTTAGCTATCCTGAGCTTGTTCATCTTGGCATCTCTAAAGCCCACAACCCATATTAGCTCAATTTTAGTAAAAAAGGCCGAATTGTTAGCATCATTCATCTCCAGAGACCCGATCGACATTGGGAAAGTTATTAAGGCTGAAATCAACGACGCATGGGATTTTGGCTTCAAGGAAAAGAAGAATAAACCTAAGAAACCCATTCCCTTCCCATGTTTGATCACCAAACTGTGCAGGAAAGCAGGAGTTCCGGAGTCTAATGAGGATGACTACAATTTTGAGGCACCGGACAATGACTTGCATAAAGATAACCCCGAGGGGAATGATCCGATCATGGAGAAACTGAATTGGTTGGTGGATGCGTTCAAGGCCAGTCAGACCTTCCAAAAACGAATAGAGAGGAAGATTGATAATCTCGCTCTACAGTAGTACGAGGACAGGCAGGATCAGGAGGCCAAGGACGAGGACATCAGGGCTAACTTGGCCGCCATGAAGGCCTAGCTTGGCTTTCAGACCCATCAGATGAGAGAGCGCCGCACTAGACCGCCTCCAAATTTCGGTACCCAGAGCGTCTCAGTTAGACCATCTTCATCTTCCGATACCCAGGGCTTCTCAGCTATTGACTATGTGCTTACCGATATGACTCCTGTTGACATTGAGAGATTGAGGAGAGGAAAAGGTCCGCTGGAGTAGGATTGACCGAGCTAACCATTTCATGCCACCGTTTGCTCCATTTTTCTTTTATCTACATTTTATTTTCGAACATGGGTTGATTTTTAAGTCTTTATGCTGACCCTTTTGATTAGTTTCTTTTATTTTCGTGGTTGGATGTTTTCTATGGTAGTTACGTTTCTTTTGGAACTTAAATTATCTTTTGCTTTAATTTTATTTAGTGGCTTTTATATTATCTTGTTACTCTACCTAATTTCCGGTTATAATTTACTTTCTTTCTGATTTAGATATGTAGCGTTGCTTTTTGGTTTCTTTCCCGCTTCTAAGCTTACATTGTCCAATCCTTTTTATGTGCAAACATTGGGGACAATGTTCGTTTAGGTTTGGGGGTATGGCCAATTGGTGACCATTTTGGGTTTTATGTGCTTTGCTTGAATGTTTTATGTGCTATTATTATTTACAAAAAAATAAAAAATAAAAAAATAAAAAATAATAAAAATAAAATAAAAAATTTGCATGATTATGTGGGCTTAAAGCCAAATTTTGTCAAATTTTCTACCATTTTGAGTCAAAATCTAGAGCAGCAAGGGCTGCTTGTTGAGATGTTTTTGGGTTGAGCCGTTGTAGGCACTTTATGTATGCCATGCGTTATTAAGGGGAGGCCGTGTTGGTTAAAGTTACATCACATTGCTTGCACACATCCTATCGGACTCATTTTGTGTTTTAGTGAATGAGGTAGCGTGCTTGAGATGTCTAGATCATTAGTGGAGACTACATGTGTGAGCTTCATTGCCCAAATATTGCTTCCACAAGAGTGAACTTTTATTTTTTATTTTTTATTATTCTCTAAACACTCATCTTGTAGATATTAGGCATGATAAAAAGAACCTATTCTCATTTCATTGAGCATTAAAGAGCATCTCTTTAGCATTGTGCATTTTTGTGTTCCCTTGTTGTTTTGCTAGACTCGTACCTTTAGAGATGACGTAGGCAATATGTGTTAGTCACTCAAAATGACCTAAACACATCCATAAGCCTTATGTGTGTGCTTTAATGTCCAAATAATGGAGACCTACACACTACATTACCCAATCACCATATCCACCCATGTTACACTTACACCACACTAAACCCAAACACTAGACCATCCCATAATAATGATCATGATAACATGAAGATTAGGCTTTAAAAAAAAAAATAAATAAATAAAAAATAAAAAATAAATAAATAAAAAAAAGAGAAAAAAGTTGCCCAATTAATAAACAACTGCATATGTACAAAGTTCTTAAGTCAATAAAATGCCTAGACGCTATAAGGGGATTGCAAAGTGCACCATGTAGAAGAATCATGATCATTAGCTCACCAATGATTCCATATCCACCCAACCTCTCCATCACCATCCAACCATCAAACTCACTTGTACTTAAAAAGGAGTCCTAACTGATCTTTAGGAAGTGTCTAGCTTGAAAACAAGGGTGTTCTTAATGCTTGATTCCTTTCTTGAGGTCCATTTGAATTAAAGATTGCGCGTTCTTAACAATTTTTCATATGCGTTTTAATTTTGAAAATTCTTGTGCATAAACTCCAACTCGCATATGTTTGATGAGTGAGCCTAGGTTCGATGTGATAAAATAATGAGAGAACCCAATAGAGGTTTAGAGTCAAAGCGAAATGTTATCTAATGACCCTTGTGTTCGATGCTTTTGAAACTAAATTCACTAAGAAGTTTGGAATTGCAATCATTAGTGTTGTAGCACCTTGGCTACACATCTCTAGAATGCACTCAATGATATTAGCATGCTTGTGTCTACTTTACGGTTCTCCCAATGTCGTATCTCATCTTTAGTTGACTCGGTAGAAAATACGTTTATGGGTATCGTTCTGTAAGCCCTCACGAGACTTCATTCGTCCTCTAGGGATCGTCTAGGGGTTGAAAAGATTAAATAAAAAAAAAAAAGGGGGGGCTTGTGGCACGTGCCAAGTGTCATCGTGTCACCCACGAAAGTGGTGTTTTCTTTTCTTACATTTTTTTCTTTTTTTGTAGGTTTACTTTATTTTGTTTGTTTTGGTTTTGCTTGGGGACGAGCAAAAGATAGGTTTGGGGGTATTTGATAATGTCTATTTCTACACTCGGTGTAACCCCGTTTCCTATCCTTTTTGCTCCAGTTTTCCTGGTAAAACCAAGTATTTTATGGTTTAATGAGTTTGTGCAGGCTTCCTCAGCGATCCATGAGAAATCAAGCGAAGCTGGGCTTCGTTGGAGCGAAAGCGAGCAACCAAGGAGTTGAAGAAAGAGAGAAGTAGTGCCAGTGCCTGATGACCAACGCCACACCAGCGCACGTGGGACAGTCGTGCACTGCTGGTCATACGCTGGACGACCAGCGCCAACCACCAGCGCAGCTTGGGCAGCTGTGCACCGCTGGTCATGCACTGGACGACCAACGCCACACCAGCGCCCCTCCAGTTCCAGCTCAGCTTTTAAAGGATTTCGTGCCCTAATTCCATACATTATAAATACCTCCCTTCAATTTCATTTGGGGGACCTCTTGCACGACTCTTGACTTCCAAAACACTCTCAAAACACTAAAAACCTTCCAAGATCAAATCTTTCACTCAATTCCTTCACCAAATCACCCAAAACCTCCACCAAGTTACCATCTAAACCCAAATCCCACCTCACCATCTCATTTCCTTGCCTAGACCTACCATAAAAACCCCACCTTGGAGCACAAGAAGTCAGAGAGAGAAGAAGTTTAGCACAAACCAAGCAAGAGAGGAGGTGTTCTTCATTTAGTTTACTCTAATCTCTTCTCTCTTTACATTTATTTGTCTTTACTTATGGCTTGTACTCATTTCACATATTGTGCAGCCATTTTTTGTATCATGAACTAAACTTTCTTGGCTAAGGCCAAAATGAAGCCTTTTCCATGAATTATTAACAAAGACTATCACTTTGTCATAATTGCTTGTGTTATGTACACTTATTTCATGTTCTTAATTATTATTGAATGTCTAGCTAACATTTGATAATTATTTGGTTGTTGTGTGAAACACCGAGAGGAGAAGCACACAACGTGCTTGATGAAATGTGTGATAGAAGTTGGTAAGATAGAGATATGCGATGCTAGCTTCTAGGATTCAATTGTGAGCCACAAAACTTAATGAATTTGTATGTAGTTCGGATAACCATTGAGAAATAGATTGTTGGTGCATATAAATGTTGTCTTTATTACTTGAGAGAGGTTAGAGACTAATTGAGGGTGTTACGAACCTACACACACACACTTGCATACTTTATTTCAATGATGTGCCTAAAATTAATGAGAATTGGATAGGTGGATTCAAAGGTTTTAGCCTAATTTCCCATAAGTATTAAAACCAACTTGCTTGTGTTTGGCTTTGCTTAAGTTTGTTTGCTTATTTAGTTTCATTAATTGCATTTTAGTTATATGTTTAATTTAGTTAAATTTGAGTAGTGTAATCCAATCATTAAATCTTTACTTGTCTAAATAGTAGTTAATCAATCAATTGTGGTAATCAATACATTAATCCTTGTGGAACGAATTTTATTCATTATTGTACTATTCCTTCGGCTCCGTACTATTGCGGATGCTCATTTAAGAGTGGTCAATTGCCGAGTAGGTCACCATAGACTTGTAACACTATGTTTGGTTTGATGGAAAAGAAAGGAAATGATAAGTTAATGAGGAAAGGAATGGAAATGAAATGAAAGGATAGTGTTTTTAATGATTGTTGTTTGGATAGTTATGAAAGGAAAGGAAAAGAGACAAATAAAAATAAGAGATATGTTATTGACAATCCATTAATTATCTGTTTATACTCCATTTTAAATTTTTTTATTAATAACAATTTTAACCGAATTAAAATTACTAAACAAGATACGAAAGTTTTAAAGACATTCCAAACCATTTTTTTAGAAAACAAGCTTTTTTTCCATCATTATTATTATTATTATTTTTCACTTTTGTGTTTTTTATTTCTGTTTTATAAACCCTAAAATATCTTCTTCTTTTCAAAATATTTTTTTCCTCACCCACCAACCAACCCTAAAATATCTTCTTCTTTTTTGGAAAATAATTTTGTTCTCACACACAATCAACCCCCCATCATTATCATCTACCAATTTATATTTAAACTTTTCCTGTTTTTCAGTTCAACCAAATTTGAAATCCGTTTTTTTTTTTCTCAAGTACCACCGACGTTTAATCATCACCACCAGAAGAAAAAAAATATATAATTATTTTTCTAGAGAAATATTTTCAAAATTACTTTTTTTACTCAATAGAATTTATTTTTTCACTGTTTTATTTTTATTTGATTACTACATCTCGTTTCCATTTCGTTTCAAAATTTCAAAAGAGAAGTATTTAAAAAGGGTAATATTAAATAAAAATAGAGTGTTTTTAGAAATTTAATTTTTTAAATGGAGTGTCTTTAGAAAATAGTACCAAAAGATAAAAGGGAAAATTTTGAAAAAAAGAAAGTGTCTTTAGAATTTTTTTAGATTTAAATTTTTAGAATGGAGT
Organism: Acer negundo; assembly: GCA_035582765.1. NCBI lineage: Eukaryota > Viridiplantae > Streptophyta > Magnoliopsida > Sapindales > Sapindaceae > Acer > Acer negundo. Next base: position 42,887,202 of record CM069235.1, on the reverse strand, counting down.
GCCTTTAGAAATGAATTATAAAAAGAAAAACATTGGATTGTAAGGAGAAACTTTCTAAAAATAAATAAATGAATATATCATATTCTATTTACAAAAATACCCTTCTTTCAACAATATGAATGGTAGATATGTATTGTTATATAAGGTTACTTTTGGGATATTGAAAAATCTCTTTCCTTCCCTTTCCTTCCATTTACTCTCAAATTTGGTGGGAAACCTAATTGGGTGAAAGAAGAAGAAATTATTAAATCTCTTTCCTTTCTTTTCCTTTCATTTCCCTCTCATTTAACAATCCAAAAAAAAAAATATAAAAACTCATCCAGATCCTATCATTTCCTTTCCTTTCTCTCTAATTCCATCAAACAAAACATAGTGTTAATGCCAATAAAAAAAAAAAAAAAATTAATTTTTTTTTTTTACATCTTCTTCGTTGACTTTCAATGAAGGTCTTTTTGACCTCCATTGGAGGTCGAACGGACCTCCATTGATGGAGGTCACCCCATCAATTGAGGTTTTTGGAAAAAAAAAAAAAAAAAACTCAAAGAAAAAAAATGCAAAAAAGAATAAAAGTAAAAATAGAGGTATCTTTATCCATCACCATACTTTGGTGCCATTTAAACTCAAATTATTGAGTTGGTATTAGTCCAAAAAGTGCCTTTTCAAAGAGTGCTATAAATTTAATTAAAGAACACTTACCTTTAAAGGTCTTACAATTAATTATAATTATAAATCATATTTTTAAAAATATTTTTTGGGAGGGGAAAGACTCGAACTCACAATCTCGTGGTGTAGGTGTGAGAGGTATATCGCCGGACTAACCTTATCTCATCTATAAATCACTTTTTCATTCTAATTTTTTTTTTTTTTTTGAAAAGCAAAACCAGAATATTATTATACACAAATTATTATAAATCCCTATGTTATTCTACAATTTATCATACACAAATGGTCAAAATATTATTCAAATGTTTAACTAAGAATTCCCAAAACTGATCGCAATTTTTATATGTTAATATGATCATAAAGGCACATATTAAGAAGGGATAAGAACTCAAAACTTAATTAAACAAATGTTCCAAAATGATATATAGAGTAATGACACATTATTTATTCATTTGGGCACCAGATTTGGATAAAGTAGGATTATTGATATATATATATATATATATATATATAATATAGTGGGTCCCTTATTTTAACATTAAGTGAAGATCTTCTTGAAATCTGTTAATTTTAATGAATTTCGATCTGATTTTTTTTTAATGGATGGTAAGTTTAATGAATCTATTTGTAAACAAAATTTAAAAAAAAATTCAAACATTTTGTAATTAGATTACATGGTTTTCTTGTTTTTAAATAACCTTTTCCATTATTTTCCCTTTACTGTTCATTCCATTTCATATGGTTTTCATAGTTCTGAGCCAGCGAGTGTCATAGCTCATATACATTTTTAGAACTAATTATTGTCTACCTACTTGATATTTTGATTTGACTCCATAGCCCTGTTGTTGGGAAACCAACTGGATCCGAAAAGAAATAAGGGTAGTTCGGGAAAGAAATCAATTAAATTTTAGGATTTTTGAAAGTGAGATATTAATGTTGTTAACAATGAAAATTCGTTAACTAGATTCTTCGAGGTGGCTCCACGCCGAAGGTCCGCTTTGAATCAACCTAGAGCACTTAAATGAAGAACAATCATGCATAACGAATAATGTAAGGCATTCATAGCACACAATTACAATCAAAATAATCGATAACACCAGTAAGAAGTAAAGAAATGGCAATGCTCTGTTTGTATTTCATTCATCATTATACATCAAAAATCAGATGAATAGAGTTCAGATGATATCTCTTCCTCGTATTTTCATCCTCCCATTACAGTATCTTCATTTTTATTGTATTTATGGCACATTTCTTGGTGAGCTAGAACTTCCATTTCCCACTACTGATTATGGGTACATGTTTTAAGGATATGGGAGAGAAAATGGGATGAGAACTAGCCATGTTCGTGCAGAAGAAGTTTTGTTAAAAATCATGTCTTCCTGATGTTGACCAACTGACCTGGACAATGATCAAGTGTTGACCGGTTGACAAAATGTTGACCAGGTGACGTTACTGTTGGTTGACTATATGATGTGGCTACATGACAAGGTGTTGACCAGCTCATGTGGACACTATTTGGTTGACGTGGCCGCTATCTGGCTGATGTTACTGCTGATTGGGCCTGCTTTGAACTAAGTCAACTTCTGATATGTCAAGTTCTTATTGATAGATGAAAAGTGGACCGAGTCAACTCTATGAGTGCCAAGAGTCCTACTCCTACAATATCTCAACTGAAATTAACCACTTCCCTATTTTAAGGAAGTTGGACTCTTATCTACTGTTTGGATGAGACTCATGAGAGTGGTCTGTTGCAGATTTTTATGTACTTGCCAACCCCTCCAAAATATCAGCATCATGTCCCTGCATATTGACAATTGATAACTTGCAATTTGAATCATAAGCCCCTTGGACCTTTCCATTATCTCAATCTCTATCCAATGCATCATTTGAATTAGAGGGAATTACACCCGATCTACGTGAGGTATAACATTTCACAATTAAAAACAACTTTTCAAATAATCTACATTGAACTCCCCTGCAATTAGTCTAACTTAACTAGTGTTAGGGCATTTTCGTCCTTTGATCTTTTTTCTATTAAAGAAAATAGAAAAATATATATATATGGACGGATAGGGGAGATTAGGAGATAAAAACAATTTGAATTGAAATTATTAAAAATATATAGAAATTGAAATAAAAAAAAGAGAGAAATTTAGGGGGTGGAGATCTATAGAGATCCATCATATTCTCCAAAGGCGAGGGAGCTCGAGCTCCCTTTCCCCGCAAAACGGAGGTGGCAAGCTTCCCCAGCTGCCACTGTTCATGACTAGGAGGCTCGAGCCTCCCACTTAACGCGCATTGCCATTCATGTGTCCTGCGCATCTTAAATAAGCTAGAATTTTCTGTCATTGCAATATTTACATGGAATATTAATTCTTTTTTCTGTTAGGATTTCTCTATGCAATCGAATGCATACGATAATAGATATTACGGAAAAACTGTTGAGATTCTTTGATAGTCGTAATGAGACGTTACGGGTCTTCTTAATTTAGCCATCATAATAACTACTCGGCAATTTGATCATCATAACAATTACATGATGTCAAATACGTAAAACTTACATCACAGTTTAGACAACCAACTACATTGTTCATCTTATTATCATCACAGTTACAATTGTTTTATTAAGTTTTTAGATTCGAGTCAATTTGATTCGGTTTTGACGGGTTCTAACAGACGGGTTCTAACAGACCCTGGCTCATTCGTTATCAAAATCGATTGCAATTCTAGGCAAAGGAATCATATAAATGAGATCTCATAAATGATGAATGGTACTTCATTTTAATATATCAGTATCACATGAATGCAACAGTTGTATTGCAATGTAGTGGATAAGCATTGAAGGATACAGAAAAGCTATAATTTATATATCTTTGAGTTTCTATCACTTCTCAACACATTGTTTGCTAGGAGAAATTTGAACAGAAAAATACATAAAATCTTTAGTTCTCGAATTGTACAAACATCGGCATGAAGAAAGTTGAAAACTTCTTAAAAACAAATAGATATCATGATTTTTCTAATGACATTCAACCTTTCTAATGTGTAACAAAATGCAAACTTAAAACCAATAACATAGTCACTACCACTTTTAATACTTTCCGAACATGAAACTTTAGTATGTTATCTTGAAACAAACTTTTGAGGGTGCTCCCTAGAGACCTTTACTCGATTATCTTGCACCGCTTCTGCAATAATGGAAACAAATCATACATTATTTAAATCAATAATCATTCATCATAATGCACCTTTAGGAATTCGTTCGTAGAAAATTAGACTTATATGTGGTAGTATTGATGTATGTATCTTATATCAAAATATTAGCCTTGTAGAAGTCTTATTGATGTATGTACCTTTCTCTTGGACTCCTCCCTCTCCTTGTCTTTACCCACCCTCACCTTCTTTCTTCCCTTACTCTCTTTTCTTCCCTTATGTGGTAACGCCTGCCAAATGTCAAAATAACAATACAAGTGAGCTTTTAAATTCAAACCGCTTCTACAGTAATAGAAACAAATCAAACATAATTTAAATCAAATAATGCACCTTTAGGAATTCGTTCGTGGAAAATAAGACTATATGTGGTAGCATTGATGTATATATCTTATATCAAAATATTAGCCTTATTGAGGCTATGTGGAAATCTTATTGATGTATGTACCTTTCTCTTGGACTCCACCCTCTCCTTCTTTCTTCCCTTACTCTTCTTTCTTCTCTTACTCTCCTCGTATCTTTTCATTTTTATGTTAAAATCATGTTGTATCGCCTGTCAAATGTCAAAATAACAATACAAGTGAGATTTCAAATTCAAACCGCTTTTGCAGTAATGGAAACAAATCAAACATAATTTAAATCAGTAATCATTCATCACAATGCACCTTTAGGAATTCGTTTGTAGAAAATAAGACTAGTGGTAGTATCGATGTATATATCTTATATCACAATATTAGCCTTATTGAGGCTATGTAGAAGTCTCATTGATGTACGTACCTTTCTCTCGAACTCGTCCCTCTCCTCGTCTTTACCCTTCCTCTCATTCTTTCTTCTCATACTCTCCTTGTCTCTTTCCATATGTAGAGTGTTAAAAACATGTAAAAAACGCCTGCCAAATATCAAAATAACAATACAAGTGAGATTTTAAATTCAAAGGCAAATTGAAAGTGTCTCGAAAAGTAAAAATGAAAATGTTCTCAATTTGAACACTCAAATGAGTTTGAAATTAAACACGGTCAAAAATTTTGTATCAAATCCATAAATAAAATTTTAAACCTTCCCAAGTTTTACATTAGCTAAATTTATAAGAAGTCAAATTTGTCAACAAGAAGAGAAGTGTTAATTCGCCATTTATTAAGTAGTATTCCTTTGAACTCGAGACAAAATCATAAAAAATTAAAACACAAAATACGGTTTCATACTAATAAAATAATCAATTATTGCACATCTGTACATGGAATGAGAAGACTTGCCTGTAGCATAGGTTGAGCAGAAGTTCTTTCAAGACATTCCTGTAGTTCCGTTACTACTTTCTCTACAGAGCACCTTAAAGGAAATGTTACCCCGCAATACAAGTACCTGAATCGGCTACATTTCACTTCTGAACTCTGTCAATAGTCAACATAATGACAATGATATGCTGTATAATTTGTATAACGAATAAATGCTGAATAATTAACAAAACAAAAATAATGGCAAATTATTATGATGGGCAATTTTAAATGCAAAATAACAAGATTTCATACAACTACAAACAATGACAAATGAGACAAACAGAATTAAGATTACTAAAACACACACGTACCCATGGTGTAATGTTGTCTTTCCAACATGTATGCTTTAAACTTTAAAGTTTAACTTTTTGCGCAGGTCTTCCATAAGATTATGAATATTCATCGGTGGAACCTAATAAGATAAAATTAAGGTAGGAATATAAATAAATAGATAAGACAGGGAATGAATGAATGAATGAGAGAAACGATAAAAACTCACCACAGAATTATTGTTGGCAACAATTATGCCCTCCAATTCATAACCCTAAACCAAAACATAATAGACATGAGACATATATATGCTTCATAGAAGAAATTAAGGAAATACTGAGAAATAAAAAAAACTTACACGGTTCTTTTTTAAGGCTTTGAATAACACCTACCAACTTATCCATAAGTTGGTCTCTGGGGTATACACTGCAAGATGGACAAAATTTAAATAACATAAATAGTTAAATACAATATAATACATAAAGATTTAAGAACCCAATCGCCAAATCATAAAAACTAGTCACTAGTATATGCATACCCATGTGTAAATGCGGTCGTATAAACTTGGTCAGATATCGCCACGCTCGCATAATCATCACGAAAACTCAAACCTAGAAACACAGCCGGTGGCATATAATAAGTCCTCTTCTTACTTTGCCGAAACAACTGCAACGGGTTCAGGTACTCGGTCATCTACCACTCAATTCAATTCAACTGTTAGAATTGAATCTATATATGAAACAAAGCAAACAGGTGAAGAGGAATATTAATTACCTTGTGCTCTGCTGCGTGATATCTTGGATTTGGGGCGATTAGGGATTAGAGAGAAAAAGGTTAGACTTTTGGGCGATCGATTTGGGAATTGAGAAATTAGGGCAAAGGGGTTTATATAAGTCCTGGTAAATATGTGGAGAGGCCGCAATGAAATAGGACTTGAATGTAAATTACCTTGTTCAAAGGACTCCACCTGGAAGAACTATTAGTCAACATTTTAGGACCTTGTTCATATGGTCTCAACCTGGAACCCAATCCAGTGCAAACTTATAGGCCGTAAATAAATAAATACATACTATGTATTTTATGTTATTGTCAATATATATATATATATATATATATATACTAGATTGCATCCCACACATCTTGTGGGAACTATAATATGTAATGCAATATTAATTTAATGATTTAACTTATTGGTCTAAGATATTTGATGCATTGGTGATGAAAAACAATCATGGGTTTTTTCTCTAGATTTATTTCTTTGACATCTCCGATAATTAATGGTTAGGTCAAGCATTCTCACGTGGTATGTTGAATCTTTATGATAATATATTATTCATCAAGCATTAAAGAAAACAATAATGCTATAGACAACCGTCCTTGTGACCTCTTTGCGGAACCGGGGTTGACGTGGCAAAAATAAAAGAAAACAAATGCATCTAGGTGGAAAAAAAGGAAACGATGTCGTTTCAATAATAAATATTTGGGTATCTCTTTTCCAATGCTCGCTTTGGATCTCTGTTTGCCGCTCAATCTCGTCTTTTCCATCGTTCTCATCTTCATCGTTCTCCATCGTAGTGGTGAACTCCATCCCAAGCTTGTCTTCTACATACAACCGTCTATGCGTCCCCGCCACAGCATCGGCTCCTACATGGCAAAATGGGGCCCCACGTGTTTCCCTGTTTCAATATAATATGAGTAAATATAATATACGTGGAAGGGGGCCTTGCAAATATAGCTGTTCCTAACAATCATTTTTAAGACAAGTAGAGAGTAAAAAAAACAATTTACTCTCTTTTCTCTTTAAAATATTGTTCTCCTCGTCGAACGGATTCCAATGGTATATTACGGGTGAAAACCAGATATCGTTTGCCCTCTCAAAAGTCGTATTCAGGTTCACGTCTTAAAGCTAAAAACTTTACACGCTGAAATGTCAACATCTTTACACGATGAAAATCTTTACACACTAAAATGTCAACATCTTTACATGTTGAAATATCAACATCTTTACATGCTGAATGCATCTTTACACAATTTCAGCGTGTAATAATCCTAGAAACCTCCATTTTTTTAAAATAACAGTTAAAATTATTCATATTTGTTCATTATATATAATTATTTAAATTTAAAATTTATTATAAAATTATAAATTTTTATATAAAGTATATATTAAAATTTATTAAAATTTACTCTCTTTTCTTTTTAAATATTGTTCTCCTCATCAAAACGATTCTAACGGTATATTACGGGGTGAAAATCGGATATCGTTTGCCCCCTCAAAAGTCGTATTCAGGTTCACGTCTTCAAGCTGAAATCTTTACACATTGAAATCTTTACACGCTGAAATATCAACATCTTTACACGCTGAAATATCAACATCTTTACACGCTGAAATGTCAACATCTTTAGATGATGAAAATCTTTACACGCTGAAATGTCAACATCTTTACATGATGGAAATCTTTACACACTGAAATATCAACATTTTTAAATTGTTCATAGGCCTAAAACAATTGTTCCTAGGCTTGTAAAATCTTTCCTAGGCTCAGGATACATTCCATACACACCACATCGCCAATACATTCCATACACGCCAAAACTAGTTAAGTTCATCCCATACACACCATCCAACCCAATTCCAATACACAATACTAAATTCCAATACGCATTTGTGTTTCAACAAATACATTAAATACATAATAGGCAGGTTCGTATTAATATAAACTAAAAGTTATAGCTTACACTTTCTTGACTTTGAAACACTGTTTGTTGGATCTGAGTTCCACTATGGAATATAGTTCTAGCACAGCAGGTCAAATGTTGCAAACCAAAAATAAGAAGTTACCTGAGGCCTTTTGTGATCAGGCCAAACAAGTGATTCAAGTCTTAAAGCAGTGTATAAACCTCCAAAACCACCACCTAATATGCACACATGCAGCTTTTACAAGGATAAACAATGTCATTATAATAAACAAATAAGCACATTTTTTCCTGAACATGTAAATAAAATACATTTATAGTAGAAAGCAGACTTTGTTATCTAGCCAGACATAGGTTTGTGGAGGTGTTTCAGATTCAGATAAGTAAACGAAACATCCATTGCTACTCCCTGTTGAGGCCAAACCAACAATGCCGAGTCCACTCCCACGACAAGACTTCAATGATGAAAAGTTAAATGTTTTAGAAGAAGAATTGAATAACTTTGAACCACCCGAAATCCCAAATTTAAGAAAAATTAAAATAAATGAACAAATATAAAGAAAGAATTAAAAGCAACACTAACCAAAAATAGGTGTTTTAAACTTGAATAATTCTTCAACTGACAAGTGAAGGAGCAGATGAGAAGGAGAATGAGTCTTCGTGAGTGAACAGAAGACTTCGTGACGATGGGGCTTCGTCGGGATGGAGACGATAAAGACCAAATTGAACTTCGCAAACAGGGGATGGAGAAGACGAGCTTGGGATGGAGAACGATGAAGATGAGAACGATGGAGAAGACGAGATTGAACGGCAAATAGAGATCCAAAGCCAGCAGTGGAAAAGAGAGACCCAAATCTTTATTATTGAAACGACATCGTTTCCTTTTTTTTCCACCTAGATGCATTTGTTTTCTTTTATTTTTGCCATGTCGACCCCGGTTCCGCAAAGAGGACGCAAGGGCGGTTGTCCATAGCATTATTGGAAAACAATGATATATGATCTAATAATAGTAATAATTCTCATTAAATCTATAAAATCAACTATTAATTGTAAAAAAAAAATGAAGAGTTGATGAATATAAAACTAAAGGTTTTTTTTTTTTTATATTACAAAATATTACATTTTATGTATTAAAAAAATAAAATGTTAGAAAGGACATAGTAGAGCATTGAACCATATCTCATAATCCTTGTCCAAGTAACTGAAGGGTTGAATATAATATTTTTAAAAAAAAACTAATTAATGGTCAAGCCTTATTATAACGACATGTGGCATGTTAAAGCTCTAAAATAAGATAAAATAATTAATAATATAGAACAATCCCATAATTAATGGGATAATAAATAGAATGAAGAGTTAATTCCATAACTAATGAAATAATTAATAAATTTTCTTAATGAACCAAAAATAAAATAAAATAACTTACCACATATTGTATATATTATATTATATATATATATATATTATATATTTAAAAAATTAACAATATTAAAAAAATTAATGTATAGCTTGTTGGTAAAAAAATAATTATGACTTGTCTTTTAATCTTACCAAATAATGGAATACTTTAAATAAATAAATAAATAAAAACTTAATATTTAAAAATCAATTTATTCACTACCCTATTAATTATGAGATTATCTTTTGATTACTTATAGATATGTAATTTATGAAAAAAGATTATATTATTAAAAGTTATTACACTTAATAACTATTTAATAGCTTTGATAAAAAAATTAAAAAAATAAATAAATAAAAAGAATTTATGGTTTGTTTTTAAACTTACCAAATAAGGTAATACTTCAAAAAATAATAATAATACTTAATGATTAAAAATCAATTATGATATTGGTTTAGAGAATTTATTCACTATTCCATTAATTACGAGATTGTCTCTTGATTATCTATTGATATGTGATTTATAACATCTAATAGCAATCCAAATTGCATATGAATTGACCCATTCTTATTGAGTATCATTTCTATAAATTATTTGTTACTGTACCCATTCCACTTATTCACAGTAACGCTTTCTGCTTTCTTGTTATTGATTGATGAGTGACGCTTCTTGCTTTTAAGTTTTAACTACAAAACTAAACATATTCACAAATTGCATACATCATGCATCCAAATTTCATATATATTTTATTTTTCCAATTTAGATATCTGCTTTTCAAGATGTCTGGTTGTTTAATTTTATAGATCTAGGTAATCTGATCACTAATTAGTGTTTCAGGTTCAGTTGGTTTTCTATATTTAATGAGAATTTATTATATTGATAATCTTATAGTTTTCTATAGTTTCACATCCAACTCAAAAGATACAACAAAAGAAAATGAAAAGCACAGATGAAAGAAATAACAAAAGTTACATTGGAATCCAAACCAATACCAAATGCTGCTAAGTCAGCTATTTTTTGTCATGCGATGACCAATAATGACATATACAATTTCATTAACATTTCATGTATAAAGACTCAAATCACTGCACATAGATAAATAAAGTTATATATATATAAAGATAATATATAAATACTACAGAATACTATCTGCTATATTCTTTCAATTTTCCTTCAATTTCCCAGAAATCAAATAGGTTTGGAAACATAAATCAGAACAGGAAAAAAAAAAATAATAATAAATTGGAAACATAAATCACAACAGGTAAAATAATAATAATAATAATAATAATAATAACAAATGTATATAATAAAAATGGGGAGATCAGGTATGATTTGAAGGCAATCAAGGCATGACATTCATAATCCAAGATAGTTTGCAAGACTTTGTTCTGCTTATCAATATATATATATATATATATATATATATATGCTGCAAAATGTAGGAGTTCTCCACTTTGATTCACCTGTGATCGTGTGTTCTGGGGAGTGGTGTCGTTGTACATCTCCTTTTTCTATGATTTCTAAGCAACCAAAAAATATCTCATATTAATAGAATTAACAGGACTCAAAATAGCAATCAAATTACTGACAAATTGATAAATCTTTAGCCTTTTCCAAAATAAAAATAATAACTTCAAACTCAGTAACACTTAAGTATATAGAAAGCACTATAAAATAAGCAAGTGAGTATAAAATGGGAAGGAGAGAAGATTCATAACTTATTCAAAGACAAAGAGTCTCGTCCATGTCGAAAATGATGCATTGCATAGTTGCATGGGGCACCATCATGGATACTGATGCCAAGCTGTAGACGATCTCTATTGAAGAAGAACTTGATGGGCACTTCAAATTCCTCAAAGGAGATTTATAAAGAATGAAATCAATGTTTCAAAGGAAATGACAAAGTTAGTATTTGAAAATAATCTGCCTGCTGCTTCTTACAACCAAAAAGAAAAATATATATATAAATGATATCTATTAGTATATATAAAAGTGTCTTGAATTATAGCATCCATTTTATTTTCTTTTAATGTCTTTGACTTTCCTTTTTTTTTTTCTTTATCCTATTAAATTACAAATACAACTCTTAAACTTTATATAATTACTTAATAGATAACTTTTAGTAAGATTTTAATTATAGCATCCCTTATTTTTTTTTAAAGTCAAATGATAAATACAGGTCTTCGAGTTTGTAGAATTACTTAATAGGCATGTCTTAGTAATAGTAACACAACATGGATTGTATAGTAATTTCAATAATTTGTCTTAATTTAAAATATCAATATTTATATATCTATATATCCTATACTATATCTAAAAGAGCGGAGTGACTTTTTATTTATAGCATCCTTTTTTTTTTAATTTTTAATTTCTTTGAAGGATTTTCCATTTACTTTAGAATTAACAATAAAAGTGTGGACGACCACTTGGAATTATAGCATCCTTTTAATTTCTTTGACTTTTTTTTTTTTTTTTACTTTTTAAATTTATTTAAAAGTAAAATTACAAATATAACCCTTAAATTTTATATACTTATTTAATAGATAGCTTTTAGTAAGATTTTGGTTATAGCATCCCTTATTTTTTTTGGAAAAGTTAAATGACAAATACAGACCTTTGAGTTTGTAGAATTATTTAATAGACATGTCTTAGTAATTATTATGATTTTAGATGGTTATTTGCTAAGAGGCTAGAGGTAATAATATGGACTAAACCCAAATCAATATCTATATCTATACTATATATAAAAGTGTGATATGTCGGTTTAATTATAGTATCCCTTTTTGTTCTTTTCATTTCTTTGCATGTAAAATTACAATTACAACCTTTAAATTTTATATAATTACTTAATGGACAGAGTTTAGTCAGATTTCAATTATAGCATTCCTTAGATTATTGAACGACGATTAATAAATAAAACCCTTCAAGTTTGTATAATTACTTAATAGACAGGCCTTAGTAATAGTAACACAACAGGTCTTAGTAATAGTAACACAACATAGATTATATAGTAAGCATTTTTTATTATTTTAAATTGTAAAATGGAACTGGGGATGAAAATATAATTTTCTATGTATTTAATGTGTTGAAAAATAAAAAGGAATTATACAGGGGTGGAAATGTAATTGGTGTTAAACTTTATGACTCTGTGGATTATACAATGGATGTATGTAAAATGAAATGCAGGAAAAAAAAAGGTTTTGCAAAAAATCCAATCGGTGGTTTCTGGTCAAATAGAAAAATAATTAAATCATCCACATGAGTTTAAGACTTCCATAAGGTGTTAGATCAATATAATAACATTTATATGAACTAAAATTATATGTGTTATATTAACATTTATTATTTCTCAAGAATATGTATATTTACAAATATGAAACTCAAATATTGATTTAAACACATGCCTTGTATGTGCTCCAAAACTAGTTGCTTTAAAAGACAGCCAGCAAAATAAAAAATTAGAATAAAACAAAAAACTATAAATGACAAATATAGCATAATCATCTTTCCCTGCATATATATAATCTACATCCCCAGGACTCCTTTGGTTTGATAATCAAGTTTGATTGCAGAGGTTTGGATTTGGCCATATATATATATATATATATATATCCAAAAGAAAACAGAATAGGCTGGACCCTGGAAAATATGAATTTATACTTTTAATTAGGATTAAAGATCAAGTCCTTTGGGTTTTCTATGATGTTGTGTTACGTTATATATAAATATATATATATATATATATATATATATGGCTTTCTATGAATCAAAAAAATTAATGCATACCTCTTGTTCTCTTGATTTCTCATTCATTGCTTCATTTTTTTATAATGTCAGTTTTTTTAAATTTTTGTGGCAGGTTCAGTGTTTTCTTAGCATTCATTGCCTCCGTTTTTTATAATGTCAGGTACAGCAGAGCAATAGAAAAGCCTCAGAAAAATGTGTTCATCGGTATAAAAGACAAGTAATCGTGTAATTCTAAATAGATGGTGAATTGTGATTTAATAATGTAATTCTAAATAATGTGTTCATCGGTAGAATTTAATGCCAATAAACCAATTATTAGATAGATGGTGAATTGTGATTTAATGTCAAAGCTCTCTCACGACGCCACGTGGAGCTGTCACTATGAGAACACGTGGTTTTCTTGATAGTTTTTAAAATACCCAAGTATTCTTGAAACATATAAAGGAATATGTTTTTATATCTTTTTCAATCCATTGAAACAAACGTTCGTTTGTCCCTTAAAATAGCTTTACATACAACACATAAACCAAACATATATACATAGACAAGATAAGCATGTGATCATTTTAACATTGTCTATATATCAATAAGTTGTATAAGGAAGAATAACATTAAAATCTCAATAACAAAGAATACTTGTATTTCAATATTTGTCACCTTAGCTTGATCCTTCAGGAATTGCCACAACCACAAATCTCACAGCCGCGACAACAATCCCAAAAACAGAATTCATCATATTATCAAATTTCGTCTTCTTTCCTTGAAATTCTCTGTTCCCCATCTCATCTCTGGTGTTTCTTGCAAAATATCGAATCAGCATCACCACGAGAACAAGCACAGTCACTGCCAATCCGATCTTGCCAAAGTAAGAAGTTTGCTGGTTCAAACGAGCCTGCAATATTAAAGATCAGTCTTTTGAACAAAATCATTCAGTGCTCTAACAATCATTCAGTGCGTCCTGTAAGCGTTTTTCATTTGTCGTTTTTGGAAAAGAAAAAGAAAAAGAAAAATGAAAAAAATGTTTTTGGTTTCAGTTTCGAAATCCGAAAACACGTTCGGTAGCATAATATAAGCATTCTTTGCTTGAAGCATCCCTTTTTCACTTCTGGTGACACCCTCATGTTTTTCACTTCTGGATTTTACAAGCATTCTTCGGTTATTTAAAGAAGTTTTTAATCATATTCTTCAAGTCCTTCATAGACCATAATGCCCTTATATACCTTAACATAAACATTGTTTGTTCAAACGACTTCTAGTCTACCAATGCAGAAACTGGAATGCACTTGAACAGAAAACCGATTGGCTATGACAGAGCTGCAATGCCAATGCAGACACCCCACTGACCCCAATTCAGCCTCTCGGTGTTGGCGTAATTCTTCAGGAACTCAATCATTGCCATTTGAAGAATAATTGCTAGAAACAGCTTTTTCTTGTGTATTCCCTGGAATATGTTCTTCTTTTCCAGCATACTGGCATTGAACTGGTTGAAGAGTAGGCAGAGGTCAAATGTCTTGATGATCATGGTGTTCATGACAGTTTCGGACACATGAAACTGTAGAATCAGTAGGATAGTTATCTGAAAAACAGCCTGGGAAATGAGGTTCCTCCACATGATTTTGGTTATGAGTGGCTTGGATCGGCCTACAGGAGAATGTTTCATGAGATCATTGGTGGGCTGTTCTGTGGTCAATGCTAATGCACCTACAGTGTTCATTATCAGGTTCACCCACAGCAACTGCACAGCTGTTAAGGGGACTTTTCCCAAAGAAACAACCGCGACAAAGTTGATTACTAGGCTAGCAATACTCACAGTCAGCTGAAATTGAAGGAATTTCTGAATGTTGTTGTAAACACACCTTCCCCACCCCAAAACTGTCACCACAGACGCAAAATTATCATCCAGGCTCTCCTTCGCGACTTCAGTCCCTTGGATCCCCATTGAGAGTCCAATATCAGCTTCCTTCAGAGCAGGTGCATCGTTTGTGCCATCACCGATGACTGCCACAACATGGCCCTTCTGCTTCAAACTTTGTACTATCAGGAGTTTATCGAATGGGGAAGATCTAGCCATCACTTGTATGTTTTCAATCTACACCTTTCTTCGGTTGAGTACGTTCTGAAATCTACACCTTCCACTACAACTTCTGTGCCTAAATCCTTATCAGGATTAAGAATTCCACTATCAATAGCTATAGCTCTTTCTGTGTGCACATTGTCTCCTGTTATCATCGTGATTTCCACTCTTGCCTTCCTGAAGCATTCCACTGCGCTTCTGACACCTGGACGACACGGATCCTTCAAGCCCACAATTCCCAACAAAGTGAATCCATTTTCTTCAAGCTTCTCAGGAACTTCCTCATCGGTTTTTTTTTTGTGCGCGAAAGCAATGCATCTCAAGCTCTTCTCTGCCATGTCCTTGATAATTGTCCCGATTTTCATTCTCTCTTCATCATCTATCGCTTTGATCATCCCACTTCTGTCATAATAATGCGAACACATCGCCACTATCATCTCCGCATCTCCCTTCTAGTGTGTCTGAACTTCCTTTTCACCTTTCCTCCTCATCCAAACCTCACTTCTCTTTTTCTCAGATTTGAAGGCCTCAAAATGGATTACTTCACAATTCTGCTTCGGTTCATCAACATTCATTATATTGTATATAATATTCTAAAAGTAAAACAAAATATTATACTATTAAATACTCAATTTTAAAAATTATATACATACTTTATCTATGTTATAATTTATATTAAACTCATAACTATGCTAATTTATCATTGAAATATGATTTATGTGATGTATAATTACTTGTTTAAACTTGTCCTAAACTTTCACAAAAAAATTCTAACTTTAGATGTAAATATCCATCATTTTTTTGATTTTTTTACCGAATATCCACTGATATAGATAAAATCCCTGATATATCCATAAATTTAGAAGTTCGATATCGATACCGATACCGATACCGATACCGATATTTTATTCCTTGCATGCCTTATGGATGTGTCCTGAGCTGCAGAATTTACGCTCTATGTGCTGTCTGAAGGAAGGAGTTATTTGGCTGGAATCTTCTTCTTTCTTGGATTTTCTGATTTGCTACGGTGATAAAATTTACAGAAGTAATTATTTGAGAATTATGTCATGTAATAAATTTTTTAATTTGATTTTTTTATTTCATCAAATCGTATTAGTGTGCAGACAGATATACGATGTGGTTTATCTCGGATAATTAGAAACCATACAATACAACCTATAGATTTCGGAAATTTGTTTTTTCTTAACTGGATTTTTTTTTTTTTAACTCAACCTCAGCCCTAATAATTGCTCTTTACCAACAAATCATATTGAGTGGTTGTTCTTAATGAGAAAATTTTAAATTATACTTCTTTTTTTTTTTTTATCTCACTGAATCGTATTAGTGGACAAAGTAACGTCCGATATGAGAATTGGTAGCCTTACGATCTATAGATTCCGCTTAAAGGAAATTTACGTGTCAGTTTGAAAATTATTTGTAATTATCTTTAAACGGTGTGATTATAATCTCTTTAAACAAGTTCCTTTCAGTTATTAATCACAACTCAGTAATGTGTTCTCACACAAATCTCATGAAAAAATTCAATTAAAAAGAAAAAAAAAAAAATAGGCAAAGAAAGACCCTGGAAATAGAGAGACTTCTTATTCAATTCAATCCCAATATTATGCAAATCTGCAAGCGATGTTAACCGTAACGGATTTTACTGTAAAATTTATTGCAGGAAGCTACCGTTAAGACTTAGAAAACATGAGCTTTGCTTAGTACGATTTATTTATTTACTTTATAAAATTGTTGATGTACGTAGGTTATGTTTACGATTGCTTTTACTTAAAAAATACTCATTTATTTATCAAGTTTTGAAGTTTTGAACATATGAGTGTTTAGTAATACAGTTAGTGATGACAATTGGTCTAGTTTGGATCGGGTCATACTAGACCCAACCCCAGCCACATCAAACATTTTAGGATCCAGACCCAAACCCAAATATATTCATGGGTTTGGGTTCGGATCTAGGTCTGTGGGTTATTTTACTATAATTTATTTAAGTAGTGATTTTTTTTTTATTTTTTATTTACAGCTTTTTAACGGATGCTATAAAGACAATAGGGACTCCGTTACAAACAGGGGAGAAAAAAAACCTTAGAAACTAATTTAGACATAAAACACAACTTAAAAGATTGAGATTGAAACTCATTTGTTAATTGACCGTCATTAATAATTGTATATTTTACAATTTAACCCTATATTTTTTTAAAGTTTTTATAATTTAGCCCTAACTTCACAGCCATGCGTGTCACATTCCTGAACTGGCAGTGTACTATTGTAGAGTAATGGTGTCACACGGTAGAGATTTTTTTTTTTTTTTCCTTACTAAAAGTCTAAAACTGAGTAAAACACCAGAGAGTTGGAGATGCAAATTGCTATTTGAGTTGGGATTTATGGATATCATATTGAGATTTCTTGACACTAAAATTAGATTAAAAAAAGTCAAAGCACTTTCATTTTCTTAAACATTTTCCTTTTTTTTTTTTTTTTTTTTGAAAGATAGACATTTTCCGTTTTGGCAGCAAAGATGACAGAAGAAAAGACAATAAACTAAGTGAGCTTCCCTTTTTAAAAGGACTGTATCCATTCAACCAATAAATATAGGGCAAGTTGCACAAATTTACCTTAAAGTAGTGTGAAAAGGCTTGATATTCCGGCAGAATCACGATGGAATAGTGACAGAATCACGACTGGATTCGCATCAAAGTCCTCCTTCATTCTCGCCTCCTCCGCTGCCAGAGGAGCTGGTTTCCTCCTGAAACTTCGTTGCTGGAGAAAGCCAGTCCTCCTCTAGCATCGACTTCCGACAGTGACCACCATTCCTGTTTTTAGTTTTTAAAATTAAAAAAATATATATTCTTGAAAAGAAATTTTAAAATTTTTATTATATTATTATTAAATATAAGGGTAATATTGTTTTCTAATAAAATATTAAAGGTATTCTAGACATTGCATAAACAATAAGCTAGCTTCCGCTTCAAAAAGCAATCCCCAGCCAACTTTTTAAAAACTATTTATTGAAGGAGTAAATTGTAAAATAAATTGTTCTTGGAAAGTTTACCAAACAGTTATTTGCTCAAAACTTGAGAAATACGTGATTATTTCTCAAGCAAAAACAATCACAAACATAGTCTTAATCTAATTTGTACCTCTTACAAAAACGTGTCATCGGTCATCAATGACGTGTAACAAAACTACTATTTTTTTTTTTTTTCATACCACGGTTGAAAAAAAAAAACTTCAGTGCACCAAGAAACTTATAATATGACAACAAATGGCAGTTTTAATTTGCGGTACATTATCAACGACTCAAACTTGATTCATTGATGGACTAAATAAACTTTCTTAGCACCAAGTCACATTTAGCAGTATGGTAGCATTTTTTTTAACTACGTATATGCTACTTCATAGAAGATATATAAGGTTCACACTTCACATATCCAATATATAAGGTTCATAATTTACCGCTTGACAAATTTTCAAAGTTTGTTCGTAAATATTATTGAACTTATTATCCACAAAATAAAATCACAACAAAATTTGATTTTCATCAACATTCTTACATAAAGTTAAAATAAGGGATTCCTTTTAGGAAAATTAAAATAAGAGATCTTTCAGAACTCTCGTGTTTTCCCTGAAATATGTTCTTTTCAAGTTTTCTGACATTGAATTCATTGAAGACTTGGCATATCAAAAAAATAAAGTATTGAAGATCAGGTGTTCTTCAGTTTCGGACACACAAAAATATCAATTTTATTTGAATTTTGTAGGATCAATAGAAATTACTGAGTTTCATCCATATAGTTCAAGTCCCATTATATATTTATATGCATTTATCAGCATGTACAAGGAAAAGGTTCTCATTCAGTGTTACGATTAAAAAAATTATGAATTTATGATCGCTCCCATTTCTCATCTTGGGCCAGTTTTAAAATTAAGCACAAATTGGGCCAGACTGAACCTTGGGCCACTTTATCAATTTATGAATTTGATTTATCATGTAATAAAAGATATTGTTCAATTGATACGAACAAAATATTAAAATAAACATGTAAGAAGAGTTTTCTTTCTGTGGGAGTAGATATCCGGACTGCATATGTATTGTCTGATATTGACAGGTCTCGACAGTCTTATTAATGTAATAGTTGTAATTCTTCAACAAAAAAAATATATCAAAATAATATTTACAAAAGGAAAACTTTATTTCAGTCCCTAACCTATTTGGAAACAGGTCAATATTTTTTTTTTTTACTTATTTTTATAAAATTTAAAAATAAAAAAAAATTAATTTAGTCCCTAAATTATGAAAAATGGCTCATTTAGGTCACCCTATTACTGAGTTGTTGGTAAAATTAACAATTTTTAGGGTATTTTGGTCTTATCATGGTGGAGATCAAATAATAATAAATAAAAAAAACCTTCTCCTTACAATCTAATGTTTTTTCCTTTTTACACTTCATTCTAAATATTTTAATTTAAAAAAATTCTAAAGACACTCTTTTTTTTTTCTTCCCAAAATTATCCCTTTTATCTTTTGGCACTCTTATTCTAAAGACACTCCATTTTTTTTTTTAAAAAAAATTCTTGATGACACTCCATTTTATTTTAATATTACCCATTTTGAATATCTCTTTTTAGAAAATTTGAAACGGGAAATGGAAAAGAGATGTAAAGTAATCAAATGAAAATAAAACTAAATAAAGTGAGGAGATCGAACCAATAAGAAAACTGTTTTGAAAATCAAACTATGAAAATAGGAAAACAATATTTAATTTTCTTTTTTGGATTTTAAGATGATCAAGTACAAAATTATTGAAAATATACTTTTTTGGAAAAAAGAATATATATATATATATATATATATGGAAATTTTCCTATGAGGATGCCTTGATAGAATTATATAAGGATGTGAGCCACTCGTTTTATATACTTTGACTTGGTATGTATGCACTTGTCAAATCACTTTTATAAATGAGTGGCTCACATTCAATATCCTGATAAAATTATATAAGGATGACCCGATAGGAACGGGACCGTATATATATATTCTAGTGATAGTGATGATTGAACGTGGGTGGTATTTGAGAAAAAAAATTATTTCAAATTTGGTTAAACTGGAAAATAGGAAAAATTATATATATATATATATATATATAATTATTTTGCAAAAAAGAAGAAGATACTTTAGCTTTTGTAAAATAGGAAAATTTCTATTTAAAAAAAAAAGTTTGGGGTGTGTTTAGAACTTTTTGTCTTGTTTAGTAATTTTAATTCTTGTTAAAATTGTTACTAAAAAAATTAAAATGAAATGTATACAGATAATTAGTGGATTTCAATAATTTCTTTATAAAAAAATTGATAGAGATCCAATGGAAAATGGATATCAAATATATGAAATCATGCTCACCGCCGGGTTCAAAATTTTTTTGTCACTATTTGTGCCTGACTTTGTAAGAAAGTCACCGGTTTAATAACTTAAGTTTAAAAGACACCTATTATGGTGAACGGACAAAAATACCCCCCACAGTAACCTTCTTCACCATTTTGTTTTTTTTTTTCTTTCAAAATCCTCCATCAATGGACGACGGTGGACCACGACCAAACACAATAGCGACTTTTTTTATGTCCCAGCCTTTGTTAGTTACATCTGAGATACAAACCGTCTTGTTAGTTGCTTTTTTCTTTTTCTTTTTTTCAATTTAAAACACTCTTTTGTAAACCTTAAA
Organism: Acer negundo; assembly: GCA_035582765.1. Taxonomy (NCBI): domain Eukaryota; kingdom Viridiplantae; phylum Streptophyta; class Magnoliopsida; order Sapindales; family Sapindaceae; genus Acer; species Acer negundo. The sequence goes on along the minus strand of CM069235.1, from coordinate 42,866,133 downwards.
CAGATTGTACAAAAAGAAAATAAATTATTAAAAAGGCTCGAAAAAGTCTCGGAAAAAGCTTAGAAATGCTCGGACAGTTCATTAAAAGTTTCGGAGAAGAAATGAAAAGGCTTGGAGAAGTAATGAAAAGGCTCGTATAGTTCATTAAAAGGCTCGGATAAGAAATGAAAAGGCTCGAAGATTCAAAATTAACAAAAAAAAATTGTTGAAAAGTCTCGGAAAAGAAATGAAAAGGCTCGGAGAAATAATGAAAAGACTCGGATAGTTCATTAAAAGGCTCGAAGAAGTAATGAAATTAACAAAAAAAAAAATTGTTGAAAAGGCTCGGAGAAGAAATGAAAAAGCTCGGAGAAGTAATGAAAAGGCTCGGACAGTTCATTAAAAGGCTCGGAGAAGTAATGAAAAGGCTCGGACAGTTCATTAAAAGGCTCGAAGAAGTAATGAAATTAACAAAAAAAAAATTGTTGAAAAGTCTTGGAGAAGAAATGAAAATGCTCGGACAATTCATTAAAAAACTCGGAGAAGTAATGAAAAGGCTCGGACAGTTCATTAAAAGGCTCAGTAATGAAAAGAGGCATTCGAGAGGTAATGAAATTAACAAAAAAAATTGTTGAAAAGTGAAATGAAAAGGGACAATTCTCGGACAGTTCATTAAAAGGCTCGGAGAAGTAATGAAATTAACAAAAAAAAAATTGTTGAAAAGTCTTGGAGAAGAAATGAAAAGGCTCGGACAATTCATTAAAAAACTCGGAGAAGTAATGAAAAGGCTCGGACAGTTCATTAAAAGGCTCGGAGAAGTAATGAAAAGGCTCGGACAGTTCATTAAAAGGCTCGGAGAGTAATGAAATTAACAAAAAAAAAATTGTTGAAAAGTCTTGGAGAAGAAATGAAAAGGCTCGGACAATTCATGAAAAGGCTCGGAGAAGTAATGAAAAGGCTCGGACAGTTCATTAAAAGGCTCGGAGAAGTAATGAAATTAACAAAAAAAAAATTGTTGAAAAGTCTTAAGAAATGAAAAGCTCGGACAATTCATGAAAAGGTCGGAGAAGTAATGAAAAAGCTCGGACAAATTAAAAGGCTCGAGAAGTAATGAAATTAAAAAAAAAAAATTGTTGAAAAGTCTCGGAGAAGAAATGAAAAGGCTCGGAGAAGAAATGAAAAGGCTCGGACAGTTCATTAAAAGGCTCGGACAATTCATTAAAAGGCTCGAAGAAGTAATGAAAAGGCTCGGAGAAGAAATGAAAAGGCTCGGACAGTTCATTATTACTTCTCCGAGCCTTTTCATTTCTTCTCCGAGCCTTTTCATTTCTTCTCCGAGCCTTTTCATTTCTTCTCCGAGCCTTTTAATGAATTGTCCGAGCCTTTTCATTTCTTTTCCGAGCCTTTTCATTTATTCTCCGAGACTTTTCAATTAGATTCAAAATTCATATAACTAGAAAAAGACTTACAAAAGACTCATATAACAAATGAAAAGGAACTCGGTTAGGGTTTTGAATTGAAAAAAAAAGCTCTAGGGGCGCTGCCCGTGCACCCCCGCAAGCTGACCGGGCAGCTCGATCATCGCGAGCTCAGCGGGGAGCTCGACCCCCGAATGCGTCTGCGTAGCACTATAAAATTAATTATCCAAAGGAGATGAATTGATAATGTTATGGTGTTCAACCTTCATCCTCCATTGAAGGTTTGTTACAGAGGAATATGAAAAGAAAAAATCTCAGAAAACTTTAAAGTAAGAAAAAGAATGTGTAAAATAAGGGCATTTTGGGAAATCACTTACTTTAGTGCCTTTTAAACTTACATTATTAAACCGGTCACTTTATCACCAAGTGAGTTGGAAAAGGTGATATTTTTCACCATTTTCTCGCCCACCGTGCCCATGTCTGATGACACTTTCTATTTTGACTAATTATTTTTGAAAACTACAAGAGATGTACAATAGGTGATATGGGTTTAGGGTAGCAGTACTAACGTTTAAACTCTTTAAAACGACATTGAAATCTGTAACTCTAGCATTATTGTATCGTACGTGATTTATTTATTTATTTCTTTATAAAAAATACAATACTAGAATCTGATAGTTCGGAGTTAAGAATTATATCTTGTAATTTTCTAGTGGATAATATGATTCTATATTATATCATGTAAAATTGATAACTAGATTGAATTCAATTAATATTGAAGTGGTTAGTTAGAAACATAAGTTTGTAGAATGAAAATATAAATCTAGATTGAGTTCAATATATGAAGTTATTGCTATATGCCTTGCCACATAAGTAACTAGCTAATATATGTTAAATGGTTAAATACCTTATTTTATTGATGTTTGTTATTGGTTGAAGTATTAGTTCACATGTTTTCTATTTAAAATAAAATAAAACAAAAAAAACAAAAACAAAATCAAGTGTCAAATCATGAGCTGAGACGACAGCTAGAAATAGAAGAACATTTTTTATCCCAAATTATTTGGTTTTCAGTTGGTGTGGTTTGTTGGAACTAAAGATGAACCCTAAGTAAGCCATCTCAATTAACTGGATAGCTTTCTTGTCCTTTGAAACCAGAAGCATTAGTTTCAAAGTTACAGGCCTTATTTTAGTTTTTTAAGGAAGAATGTTGTGTTAACGTACGTAGAAACTGCTGGAAAATATATTTTCAGCTTGATGGTTAGTTGTATTTTATTTATATAGCTTTAGGACTCTGACTTTTTTTTTTTTCTTTCTTTCTCTCTCTTCATAATTTGATTAGTTTTATTAATTTTATCTTAGAGTTAAGTTTGACATTTCTTTTACTTATACAATTTGGGATGAGACCAATCATTAAAATTATCAAAGTTCCACATAGCAAAACTGAAGGGAGGGCCTCAAACTATAATTATTTTAAATTACTTGTTTTTTTTTTTAACTATTTAAATTATTATTATTATATATTATCTTTTAATATGTTAAAATGCAAATATATAACAAATAATAATTTAAATTATTACTTGCTATAGTTGTCTTTTAATATATTAAAATGTAAATATATAACAAATAACATTTGAAAGGGTATAGATGTAAAAGTATTTATTTTCATATATTTGTAACTTAAAAAAAAAAAAAAAAAAAAAACAACTTTTCACTAATATTCAATTTTCAGTGAAAAAAATAAACCTATTTTTCAGTTTTCAGTCATTATTCAATTTGCAGCACCATTTAGTATTGTTCAATCTCGAAACAAAAAATCAAACGCAACCTCAGTAAAAATTTACCTTGACTTTTCTCCTTGACTGGTCTTCATATCGCAGCCCATCAAGTCCTTTTTCTAGATTTTTGTTTTTCTTTTCTGGAAAGCAACAAACATTTATTATTTATGGTTTATTTTCTCATTTAGTGAATGAGAATCACATACAAAGATCTTCTACTGAACTTCTCCTCCGCTGAATCGTGTTGTTCTTTTAAGAATATAATGATTTGTGGCTTTAAAAATATATATATATATATAGTTGAGATTGATTTTTTAATTAATTCTTTTAAGTAAAATTTAAAACTACACCCTTTTTAAAACCTAACCTAACCTACGTACATAAGCTAAATTCTAAAACTAAAAAAATTATTGTCTTCATCTTTTGGCAAGTGGCAATTGGCCATCAATTCGGCTATCATTTGTATTTCTTCTTTCAAATCAAACTACACAAACACAATCGGTTTCCTCTTCAATTTTGACCAGATTAGAATAAGCATATGGTTGATGTGAAGTCTTTAGACATCCAAAACTTCCTCTAAAAATTTGATTTTTTTTTTTTGTTGTTTTTTTGTTTAGGCTCCGTTGTTACAAGCAGCAACTTTCATATCTCTTGACAACAATACTAAAAGGAGTTCAAACTATATTGACAACAACTTAAGTAATTTTGATTGAAATTTTTTAATGGACATGAATGTGAGAGAGAGAGAGAGAGAGAGAGAGAGAGAGAGAGAGAGAGAGTTTGATGTCGAGGAGCACAACATCTCCAACATCAATAATACCTTCAGCTTCTTCATGAAATCAAAACCAAAAAAAAAAAAGATCCCCAAAACAACAATAACTTTAGCTTCTTCATGAAATCAGAACCAAAAATAAAAAATTCTCTTTTATGAAATTCGAATTAATAACTCTTTTTTCAAAACGAAGTGTAGCCCCCTTATTTGTATATTTTATGCTCAATTCCTAGGTAAAACCATGTATTTAACGGCTTAAATAAGTGTTTCAGGATTTCTTCCAGCAAAGGGGCTTATTTGCAAAAATATGAAAATTTTAGGGTAAAAGTGTAATTTTTGAAAGTTAAATTATGCTCCCTATTTCTGTGATTAGAGGCTGCAGAAAAAGGACCAAAGGACCTCCATTTTGAAAATTTACACCCTAGGGCGCAGAATAGGGCGCATAATGCTTAGGTTGGGTTTGGTGAAAACTTCTTGTAGAATGCTTAACTTTCGGGGGCTATATCTCTCTCTTCCAATTGAACTAGATTTTTTGCTACCTATGGTTGGAAAGCTTCAGAAGTCATCTTTCCAACGGTTCTTTAAAAACACGATTCCGATGTTTGTGGAGAAAGTTATGCCTATTTCCGTAATAGTGTGTGCTGTTGGAAACCCACCTGCAAAATGCCCAATTTTTAGCCACTTTTGCAAGGGCAATCTCTTCCTTTCCCACCATTTCATCCCTAATCTATCCTCACACTATAAATATCCCCTTTTATAAGTTTTTGACAGAATCCATTCTCTCCCTCTCCCTCTCTCTCTTCCACCCCATACCACATTTCTTCCATTTTCTTCACATTCTCCACCAAATAAGTGAGAGAACCAAGCTCCCATGGAGGTTCTTTCTCCATGGGAGAAAACCACACACCTCCACCACCATTTTCATGCCTCATCCATCCATCTTAGGATAAATTTCAAGGAAATAGGAGTGGTCTTTGGACCAAAAAGAGCTAGGAAGGCTAGGAGCTTCTTTGGAGAGTTTGTCTTCAAAGGTTGTCTCATTTTTACTCATTTCTTTGTATTTTTTGTATTTTGATATGTAACCCCGATTTGGGAAATATTGTAAACCCTACACTTGTGTTATATATGTTGTTTGTTCTTAAATTCATGTGGGTTTTGTTTTACTCTTTGCTAATCACATGTATTAAACTCTAATTGCAATATCCATGAGTGTAGAGGTCCAAAATTGATATGTGTCCATGATTGGGAATTGGTATTAGGAGTAGAGTAATTTAATGTAGAAGTAGTGTAATTTAGCATCCCATGCTTGTTGATTGATTGATGGATGACCAAAATACCATGTTTAGAGTAATTGGAGTGTTAGAGATTTAGCTCTAAAGAGTGGAAAAGGTTTTAGTTCAGACATTTAGTTGCTAAATTGGCCTTGGTTTAAATCCTTGTGCTTAATGGTTCTTTTTAAGACACAATTATCCATCCTTGGCCGGATTGGGTTATAAATTGATTTAGGGATAATTCCTGAATCAAGAGGATGAACTCTTAACTTAAATTGAATGTCCTTAATGTATAACAACCAACTTTATGCACATGATTGTTTGGTAAGCTTGTTTCCCATGTCTAACCATTATAGAGAGATTGATAAAACAGAATCCGTATCTAGAGTAAAGACAAACTGAATTCCTCTTGTGTTCGTGTAGTTATATGGGTATTTCATTGCTTAATGCTTTCACTCGGTTAGCCACCTTGTGGATGATATTTAGGTTGTGTGTTACATATCGCATGGTTCACATTAACATGCTCAACGTGATATCCTCTACATTTGACCAGTAAGTTGAGAGATCACTAGACTAGCGTGTAGAGCTCTTGTGTGTGTCCCACAGTCCTTAATGAATCCAAAAATTTATGCATGGATGTAATCTCTAAGACATCGAGAGAGATTATAGATTAATTAAGAGGACACGAGCATATAACTTATATGTTGTATGGGTATCTCATATTCTTAATGCTTTTACTTGGTTGTCATCCCCATATTTGGTTAGCCATTGTGAATAAATTATTAGCTGTAGTATGGCCCACGCGGTTGTGCATTACATGCCCGAAGAAATAACCACTGTATATAACTAGTAAGTGAGAGATACACTAGGCTAGCATATAGGGTTCATATGTGTGTTCCACAATTCTTAATGAATTCATGCATTGTGTGGATGTGATTTCTAAGACTCGAGAGAGATTAGAGATCAATTAAAGAGACACGAGCCTATGATATACTTGCACAATTGAGGGGTTAAGTGAGTCTAGTGCTTAATTATGAGGATTGTTACGGTTGAGTCATTGTCTTAGTGTACACCACATTTCATACATCTCTCCATTCCATCCTACCCTTGTAAATATTATGCTATGTAATTTATTTATTTATATTATTACTTACTTTTCCGCAACTGCAACACACGAGTTCTCTCGGAATGTTGTAATAATAGCTAGAACCGGTGACGGTTGGCAGATCCCACCTTTCTACGGAACGATACCTCACTTGCCGCTGTGCTAGTCTATGTGACTCGCGTTAGAGGGGGTTGAACTTAAATGTTCAATCTTTTGACCGACATTGCAACGACGTATCGTCACGAACCCAAAAAAAAAATATCCCCAAAACAACAAGTTACAGATTATGGAGGAGGAGAGAGATTTTGTTCAAGATTCGAAGTTGTAGAAGGGAAGGTGTAGGTGGGATGTAGTTATAAAAATATAATACAATAGAAATGAAGAAAGGGTATTTTTGCCATTAAACAGGGTTTATTTATAAACCATAAATATATTTTAAAATTTTTAATTGGGTGTGTTTATGAAATGGGTGTACATACAATTTTAAAAAGGAATAAATATCGTCACTCATTTTATTTTCTATCGGTTCTATAAAAGAGGAATCGATCCATTAAATTCGAACTCCTATTTTATATGGAGAGAACATTAAATAATAAGAAACTTGGGTGTTTCAAAATAATAATAATAATAAACTTGGGCCAGTTTTTAAATTAAGCATGGATTGGGCCAGAGTGAACCTTCGGCAAAGTTTATGAATTTATGAATTTGACTCACCATATATTTTGCCACTCAAAATATCAGCTAACAAAACAGAAGCGAAAAAAAGGATGTATATCCCCCAAGGCTCCATCCAAATGATAATAAGTGCCGTTAAAGAATCATAAAACTCATTCTCAAAATGAAGTTTTTATTAGGGTGCTGACATTTAACACACATAAAACTTATTAATACATCTATATTTTATTAAAAATTTTAATTAAAAAAATATACCAATACAAATTTATCAATAAAGATAAATTATTTTAATTAAAATAAACCAAATACTATATACAGTCATTAATTACACTCATATCTTCGACTATATTTTTTTATTAAAAAAAAACATTACCTTTAAAAAAAAAATACTTATAATAAAGGGATATAATCATTTTCCCCCTGAGGTTTCCTATATTAGACATTTTATCCCATCTAGTTTCAATAATGGTCATTCTTCCTCCTGAAATCTAAAATATTAGACATTTTACCCCTTATAGTTACTTTTTCTGTTAAAAAAAATCAGTCTTGACGTTAAATGACCGTTTTACTCTAATATAATCAAAAAATGACTATTTAACCCTTTAAATGGAGATCCATCTCTCTCTCTCTTTTTTTTTTTTAATTATGTTTTATTAATTTTTCTTTTCTATATTTGTTTAAATATATTTTATTTAATGAATATCTTCTTTACCTGTAGAGACCGGAGATCCAACTTCTTTTTTAAAATTAAAAAAACAATTTTTTTTTTTAAAGAACGCGGATGATTGGATCTCCAAAAAAGGAAGTATTTTTACTAGAACACTCAAGATCACAAACCCAAACACTTAGAACCCATCATCTCTACGACTCTACCACACCACCACCAAACACTACCTAGAATCCACCATTATTCTTAAAAAAGAAAATAGCTACCATCACACAACCCACAAACCAACATCAAACACAGAGCACTGAACTAGGGGTGTGTAGGATCTAATTCAATCCAATACGATCCATTGGATTGGATTGGATCGGATCCTAAATTCTAAAATCCATTGGATTGGATCTGATCGGATCGGATTGGATCTTAAATTCTAAAATCCATTGGATTGGATCGGATCTGATCTCAGATTTCCGTTTGGAAATCCGCTAAATTCTCCAATCCGTTTAAAATATTAGGCCCTATTTTTATATTAGGCAATTTATTTTATTCACTACTTTCTAATGTAAAGGCCTAACCAAAATACAATTTGATTAACTGAATATCTGTAAAGGCCAAACCAAATACAATTTCTAATGTTACTATTTTAGATTTTCTTTCTCAATTTCTCTATAGCCAATAATTCATTATCTTCTTTTCTTCTATTATTCTTCATCAATATCACAGCTTATTAAGTTTACATTTGGAGCTGATGTATAATGTTTATAAACTTTTTGAATTATATAAAGTTTACAGGTTATGTCATGTATTTTTTAATATTAATTTTATTTGAATTGATTAGTAATATTTGAATAATTTGTTTGATTTTATTTATTTCAGATTATAACTTTTATATATTAAGAACGATTTTATATTAATTCGATCTATCGAATCAGATTGAAGTATTTTACAATCGGATCGGATCAAATAGGAATTGGATCAGATCGGATCGGATCCCGCTATAAAATTGGATCGGATCGGATTACAATTTCTTTGATCCAATCGGATCGGATCGAATATTGGAACATGGTAAATCAATTGGATCTGATCCGCCGCACACCCCTACACTGAACCATCATCATCATCCCCACCATACCTAAAACCTAGAATTGGACCAACATACCACCACCAATCTAGCATTATATCACACCGGATTCACAAACAAATGAAAAAATCGCACTCTCAATCCCACGCACCAAACTGCCATCTCTTATACACCACCGCCATCATCGGTCATCACTCTCACACACAAACAAACAGCTAGGTTCGACCTAGAAAAGAAATCAAAGAAATCGAAGCAAAACTGGGTTCGGTTCGAACCAGATCCGAGTTTGACCTGAGTGAAGACAGAGAGATAGATGGAAAGAAATAGAGAGGTGGAGGAATGGAAGTTAGAGAGAAGATGTGGCGGCTGGGAGATGGTGGAAGATGATAATGGAAGAAATATTAAAGTGACGGTGGATGTCTGGAAGACGATAATGTTGGTGATAATGTTTAATTATATTCCTATAATAAACAATTATATATATTTTTAATTAGTTAAATATTTTTAAATGTAAGTTTTTGTCCATTTACCTTTTTACCCTTACCTATTTTAAATATATAATAGAATAGTTCACTGTTGACGGTATTTTAGGCATTTTTTAGGGTAAGGTGTAAAATATCTAATATTTTACATTTTAGGGGGGAGAATGACCATTATTGAAACTAAATGGGGTGAAGTGTCTAATATGACAAACCTCAGAGAGGGAAAATGATTATATCCCTATAATAAAATCTAATTTTTATGATAAACCCTATTTAAACTATAATTTTATTTCAAGTTTCAAACTTTCTCATTATCACATGATTATCATATTGTTTTTGTCTTTCTTTTATGTATAGTTATGAACTATATCAATAAACAAAATATTTTTTTAAACGATAGCTATAGATATCAATAAGTTTTTTTATTTTTTATTTTTTATTTTTTTTATTTTTTTTTAAGATAGTCATATAAATAAGAAAATTCCAGATTTAAAATCTCTTGACCCCATATATGGTTTCATTTTTTTATTTTTAAAAAAATGGAGATCCAATGGATGGTGGAGATCAAATAGCAAGCAAAAAAATAAAAAAGAAAATTTAAAAAAAAAAAGAATTTTAAAAATAACTGTTGCATCGTCCATCTTATGAGATGGATAGTGGAGATTGGATCCTCAATCCCAAACGGTCATTGATGATTATATAACAAGATTCTATGATCGTAACCGTCAAAATAGACTTTTAACTGGTTATAAGGAGAAATTAGATTTTCAGTTGATTCTACTATGGTTAATCATCAAAAATATGGTTATAGTGAGTGAGTGAGTGACCAAAATAAGTCATTTTGCCCTCCGATTCCTTTTATATTTGTACCATAATATAAGCATTCTTTGCTTGAAGCATCCCTTTTTCACTTCTGGTGACACCCTCTTGTTTTTCACTTCAGGATTTTACAAGCATTCTTTGGTTATTTAAAGAAGTTTTTAATCATATTCTTCAAGTCCTTCATAGACCATAATGCCCTTTTATTGAGTACATTACAGGCATTTTACTTGGTTCACAAATCCATCATATTCAAAGACACTTTTGAAATTTGTTTTTTCGATTCACATTTATTTTATAGTTGGAGAACATCATCTTTTAACTAGTTCATGATTTGCATTGAATTAATTGACAATTTGTCAGGTTGCTAGCCTAACTAGTTAATTGACAATTTAACAGGTTGAAGAGATCGTCCTGGATGATCAAGAAAATGATGTTTTGAATTAAAGAAACGCCACCAGCGTAGGTGGCGGATGACTTTCAGGGCCATGTATTCATCAGGGTTCTTGTTTTCTCTGACCTTGAAGGATCATGATCAGAACAACCAGAAACACAATTTTTCTTGAAGTTGATAAGAAGATGATAAGTTAGATGGTGAGAGAGAAGAGGTTTGAGTCTCTAAGTGATCTTGGAGGAGTGAAACAAGTCTCTCAGGTCCTGGAAAGTGATCCGAAAAGTGGTGTCAGAGACAATGAAGCTGATCTTGCGTGGAGAATAGTCAGTTTGAGAGACTCTCTAATGTGAGCAGCGATATAGAGGTGTAGGTTGTGAGAGATGGGAGGCTCAGGCCTGTTTCGATTTTCGATATTGTTGTGGGTTTGGTGATCAGATTCTGGCTGATGGGTTGTGCCTTCAAGGCCATTCCAGGAAAGTGGATGAGTCAAGCATGACTGGTGAGAGCGACCATGTCAAGATTGAACGAAAAGACTCTGTTACAGGCTCATTTGAACCAGCTGATGTGGGGATTGTTGTCGCGGCTGAGACAATTGTGGCTGTGGCAAATCCTGAAGGCTTGCCTCTGACTCTGGTATGAAGAGAATTATGTTGCAGCTGTTTTCGGCTGTTTCTTCACGAAAAGTCCTGTGCAGTTCCCGTAGGATGAACCTGATAATGGATACGTTAGAAGCATTGGAATTGGCCACTGCACATCCCATCAATGATCTCATGGAACCTCATTTCTCAGGTAGCCAAATTGGTTAAGACAGAGCTGCTGCAATGCCTATCAGGTGATTCCAACGCTTTGCTGCAATATTACATTATCAAATTAAGTGGTGACTTGCTAGTTCAGTTATTGACATCTCTTTTAGTTATGCAAATGATTTGAAAACATTGCCATCCAAATTGATGACTTCAGCATAGGCTAAAATCCACATTTTAAGTCTTGCAAAAGACTGACGACAAATATGTTGATAATAACAACGTAAAGAAACGTTTATCTTGTAATGACCGATTGAAATAAGTAAAAAAGAAAAAAAGTTTCCAGAATCAAAGAGAATATGGAATTTTCATTCATGAACTAAGATACTACACTTGGAATTTACAAGTAGAACTAATAAATCTGTAAACTAAACTAGCCAAAAGTTTATTTTTTCGGAAAAGAACTGATATAAAAGGCTATGAGGTTTCAGGTTGCAGAAGCTCTAAGCTTTGAGGAAATTTTGCTTGCCAGAAACTGGAATGCACTTGAACAGAAAACCGATAGGCCACGACAGAGCTGCAATGCCAATGCAGACACCCCACTGTCCCCAATTCAGCCTCTCGGTGTTAGCGAACTTCTTCAGGAACTCCACCATTGCCATTTGAAGAACTATTGTGATTCCAATGATTGCTAGAAACAGCTTGTTCTTGTGTATTCCCTGGAATATGTTCTTCTTTTCAAGCTTCCTGGCATTGAACTCGTTGAAGACTTGGCAGAGGACAAATGTGTTGAAGATCATGGTGTTCTTGACTGCTTCGGAGACATTAAAGATGGATCTTCCTCGGAATTGTAGAATCAGCAAGATAGTTAACTGAAAAACAGCTTGACATATGAGGTTCCTCCACATGATTTTGGTAATAAGTGGCTTGGATCGGCCTACAGGAGACTGTTTCATGAGTTCATTGGTGGGCTGCTCTGTGGCCAATGCTAATGCACCCAAAGTGTCCATTATTAGGTTCACCCACAGTAACTGCACAGCCGTTAAGGGGACTTTTCCTGAAGAGACAGCCGTGACAAAGTTGATGACAAGGGCTGCAACATTGACAGTGAGCTGAAATTGAAGGAATTTCTGAATGTTGTTGTAGACACACCTTCCCCACCTCAAAACTGTCACTACAGAAGCGAAATTATCATCCAGGATTATGATATCCGAGCTCTCCTTCGCGATTTCAGTCCCTTGGATTCCCATGGAGAGTCCAATATCGGCTTCCTTCAGAGCTGTTGCATCGTTGGTGCCATCACCGGTGACTGCCACAACATGGCCTTTCTGCTTCAAGCTTTGTACCATCAGGAGCTTGTCGAATGGGGAAGATCTAGCCATCACTCGTATGTTTTCGATCTTTGCCATCCTTTCTTCGGTTGAGTAATTTCTGAATTCTACTCCTTCCACTACAGCTTCAGAGCCTAAATCCTCATCAGGATTAAGAATTCCACACTCAATAGCTATAGCTCTTGCTGTGTGCACATTGTCTCCTGTTATCATCTTGATTTTCACTCCTGCATTTCTGCAGGATTCCATGGCTGTTCTGACACCTGGACGACATGGATCCTTCAACCCCACCACCCCCAACAATGCGAATCCAGTTTCTTCAAGCTTCTCAGGAACTTGCTCATCTGTTTTTTTATGCACGAAAGCAATGCATCTCAGGCTCTTCTCTGCCATGTCCTTGACAATTGTCCCGATTTTCATTCTCTCTTCATCATCCATCGCTTTGATCATCCCACTTCGGTCATAATAATGTGAACACATTGCCACTATCATCTCTGCAGCTCCCTTCCAATGTGTCTTAACAGCCTTTTCGCCTCTCCTCCTCATCGATACCCCACTTCTCTTTTTCTCTGAATTGAAAGCCTCAACATGGATTACTTCACAATTCTGCTTCGGTTCATCAACATTCATGCCCAAATCAATCACAGCCCAAGAAAGTATAGCTTTCTCAGTTGGACTGCCAGAAATCTCAGGATCCGATGCAGAATTCTCCCTATAAACGCTACCAATCGTGTTCAAACCAACAGCTTCCTGCAGCAATTCATAAACATTAGGTGCCAATTTCAAGGAATAATCACCAACCATTGCTTCTGTCCCGAGCCAGAAGTCTGTAACCTTCATTTGATTTAATGTCAGAGTGCCTGTTTTGTCTGTACAGATAATTGTCGCTGAGCCCATTGTCTCACAAGCGGAAAGTTTTCTCACCATGGCGTGATCCTTCATCATCCTCTTCATGGAAAACGCCAGAGTCAGAGTCACAGCCAGAGGCAGGCCTTCAGGAATTGCCACAACAACAATTGTCACAGCCGCGGCTACAATCTCAATAACAGAATTCATCAAATCATCGAATTTCGTCTTCTTTCCTAGAAATTCTCTATTCCCCATCTCATCTCTGGTGTTTCCTGTGAAATATCGAATCAGCATCACCACGAGAACAAGCACCGCCACTGCCAAACCGATCTTGCCAATGTAAGAAGTCAGCTGGTTCAAACGAGCCTGCAACGGAGTCTCTTCGTTCAATCCGTGGCTTATCGAACTCATCATCTCTCCCCAGGATGTGTTCATCCCAACAGAAGTGACAAGCATGACTCCATACCCATCAGTGACCTTAGTTCCAGACATCAAGAATGGATTTTTTTCACCAATCTCGACATGGTCACTCTCGCCTGTCATGCTTGACTCGTCCACTTTCATGGAATGTCCTTCCAGGAACAACCCATCAGCTGGAATCTGATCACCAATCTTCAAACACACAACATCACCCACAACGATATCAAAAATCGAAACAGGCCTACGCCTCCCACCTCTCACAACCTCAACCTCTATGTCGCTGCTCACACTAGAGAGTCTCTCAAATTGTCTATTTTGCCTGAAATTACTCACAGCAGAGACAATGACAACCAAAAACACAGCAACTATAATGCTACCACCATCGTACCACCCGTTTTTCACGCCTTCTTGTTTGATACCGAACCCGAGAGCAAGCACAGCACAAACCAGAAGTATAATAATAGTTGTATCCTTCAATGCCTCAATAACAAAACTCAAAAAGCGTTTCAATGGCTGTTTTGCATACCTGTTGGCTCCGAAAAAGATCCTTCTTCGTGCAAGATCAGTTTCATTGTCGCTGGCACCACTTTTCAGATCACTTTCGAGAACCTGAAGGACTTGTTTCATTCCTCCAAGTTCTCTCAGAGACTCAAATTTCTTCTCTTTCACCATCTCACTTATCATCTTCTTATCAGCTTCAGGAAAAGATTGTGTTTCCAGGGGTACAGTACCAGGGTTTACGTCAATGGCAACGTAGGATAGAGAGTGACGCATGAGCTTCTTGTTGTGATCAAGTACCTTCCGGGTCAAGGAAACAAGAACCCTGATGAAATATATGGCCCTGAAAGCCATCCTCCACCTCCTTTGCCGGATATTCGACAGAGAAACATCCTCTTCTTGATCATCCAGGACGATCTCCGCACTTGGTTTTTTAACACGTAAAGTACTCATGACTAAGAACAAGATTGTGAACAATCAAGAACACAAAGAAAAGCAATAATGGAGACAAACAGAGAGTAAAAAAAAAAATAATAATCAAATCAGTAATTCTGTGAACTCTGTAATTAACTGTTGAATAACCAAGAGATTGGCGGTTCTATTTATAGTAAAAATATGAAGAAGTTTCATTGTAGAAAGCTGAATTGGAGATCAAGACTTGGAAGGATTGCATGATCTTCATTAAAGCCTCTTTTTCCTGGGTGTTTCCTTTTCCTTATTTTTTTAAGAAAAAAACTTTTTATTTTCTAATTTTATTGATTTTCCCATGATAATTGTGTGACTAATATAACACATTTGTGTGATTAATAACATTTAGAAAGTTTTCCTAATAAAATAATAACATTTAGAAAGTTGATTTTTTTAAAAGGGAAAAATTTTAAAATATATAATCACAAAAATTACACTATGTTTGGTAGGGGAGAGAGAGAGTATGAGGGATAGATGAATTGAGAAGGAAAATTATATATAATTCTAAAAGATCTACTTAAAAAAGTTCTTCCAAACGGACTCTAAATTTACTATATTGGTAGGCCATGAGAGAGTTGAAGTCTCTCCTCCCTCTCATCTGTACCATGCGGGAAGGATGTATTTTTGGTGGGCCCTGAGGGAACTGAGATCTCTCCTCTTCTTCTCTCCTCTCTCTTGTCTTTCAAACTAAACAATGGATTGGAGCTCTCTTCCCAGCCCTCTCCCTCCAACCCCCTCCCTCTCTCCCTCCATCTCTCATTCCTACCAAACAAAGCCTTAATATAACCAAAAGTTGAATAGTGATCAAAAAGTACTTGTATTGATTGATACAAAAATTTCCAGATTAAGAAAAAGGAATTTTTGAATAAATAAATAATATCGAGGGTTTAATTTATATATATATACCACTCTCGGTTATAGGAATGACAAAATAACCTGCAGGTACGGGATCCCATATGGACCTGCACTTATAGGGTAGGGATGGGTTTTAAATTGGTGGGGATGGGGCGGGGATAGTACAACCCACAATGGGTATGGGCAAGGATGGGTTTTATAATCTTAGACCCGTCCCGTCCCGCTTAAAATATAATCTTTATTTTTTTTATTATATAGTATTTTTCTTTTAAAGTTATGCTTAAAAAATATTAAATTTATTTGTTTAGTTGTGAAATTTATGTTTATTTTTAATGTTTATGAGATGATTTTTAATAATTTTTTGGAATTACTTTATATATTATATCATATTCATTAGATTATATATTTATTATTTTAATAAATAATTTTGATAAATTGGTTAAATGAAGCAAATGGGGGTAAATAGGTGGGGATGGGTAAAGCATACCACACCCCTTCCCACCTGCCTCCATATAATGTGGGGTTTTAATAGAAATGGGGTTTTAAAAAATAAATGAGGCAGGGTGCGGAGAGGGTCACCCAGCCCCAAACCCGCTTTATTGCTATCTCTACTCGGTTCACTCATACAATTGGATTTAAATATATATAAAATGAGAAATTTTGTCACATGACACAAAGTTACTACTACTCTATGAGTAGAATGGTGCACTAGGTTGCACAACCCAACTTTTTCTTCATTATTTGTCATGATAAAAGAAGTAAATATCGATGTAATATTATGATCATGATATTTTCTATATTTTTGGAGGACCGACAGATATCAAAAATATCCTTGAATATCATTAATATTTTAAGAATATCGGTATTATTTTTTATCTTTTTACCAAAATTTCTAAAATTTTGGATACCAAATATTTCACCCAACACCCAATCTTCCTTCAATCTTTTTTATATTCGAATTTCTACTTTAAACATTTTAAAACAAAATAAAACATACCAACAAATGCTCATGTTTTCCAAGTCTATCGAGAAAAACATGAAAACCGTGTTATCAAAGACTTTTATTGAATAGATATACAGATCAAAGGTGGCAATTGGAGCCGGGTTTGGCGTGCTTGGCCCATTAAGGCCCGCCAAGGAGGCAGGCCATATCTGGCACGACACGCTACTATAGCGTGCCTAGGCTGGCATGTCCCCCCGAGGCCCCCGTGCAAGCCTAACAGTTAACACAGTGTTGGGCCTAGCAGAATTTAAAAACAATAAAATTGAATTGGGGCCTTGGGGGGTTGGCCCCTTAAGACCCACCAGGGTGGCACGACACATTAAGGCGGTCAGGCCTTAAGAGACCGCCTTAATGTGTCGTGCCAACATGAATTTATAGCTTTAATACAGATAATGGCTTTTTTGTTTTCCAGACAATCTGAAGGAAAAAATATGGAAATTGCCAAACAAACCCTATATTAGTGGAATTTCCTTTATTAGATGTAAAAAGTAAAAACAAGTGCTAGGCTTAGTGTCCGTTTGGACGAGCTTGTCTCCTGGCTAAAAGAGCTTTCAAATTTTTTTGTATCATTTGATTGTCACTCAGTAGAGCTTCTGAATGATTAAAAAAGTTGTTTTACGTCTACTTGAAAAAGCCCAAATTTAAAGCTTTTCCAAGTAGATCTTTTAAAGTTTTTTTTTAATAACACTAAAATCTCCAATATAACCCTATAATTTAATAATTGTTAGAGTATTTTGGTAATTTTATTATTAAAAAAAACTCTTTTTTAATTGACAACCAAACGACCAATGCATTTCATTTAAAAGCTCTACCTCTAAAAGAACTATTTCTAAATGATCTACCGTAAAAAGATATACTTGATAAGCTCTTCCAAACGTACACTTAGCCTTTTCCTTTTACCTAACCAAGAAAGTATAATTTTTTTAAAAAAAGAAATTTCCAAACTTTTGTACTATATCAACTAGTTAAATTCTAAGATCCCTTTTGTTAAGTAAGATATTTTGGATTGCATTTGTGGAATCCTTCAACGAGAATTAATGACATAAGACTTGTGATATAAGTATCATGAATGTGAAATATTTTCCACCCATTGATTGCAATTGGGAAAAAAAAATGGAAATATGGGGAAAAAAATCTTTTCAGACAATCCAAAGGAAAAAAAATATGGAAATTGCCAAACAAACGCTGTATTAGTGGAATTTCCTTTATTAGATGTAAAAACAACAAGTGCAAGGCTAAAAGCTAGGGATGACAATTGAACCTGTACCCGCGGGCATCCGCCCGAAACCGACCTTCATGACCAGGTTCCTGAAACCGACCTTCATGACCAGGTTCGGATGTGCAAAATCCAAACCCCATACGGGTTTGGATGTGAAAATACAACCCGCAGTGTGAGTTCGAGTTCAGGCGTGGGTTTAAAAAAAAATCCACACCCGAACTTGTAAACCCGTTAATATTAAAAATAATTTAATATTAAATATATATATATATATATAATATTTAAAATTTACACTTTAAATAAAACTTGAATAAAAAAATATATTCATTCTCTTTCGGGTTAGCTTTCAACAATTGTTATATGTCTTTTATTTACAAGAGGGTGAGCCCTTTATTCATATATTTTTCGATGTGGGATTGAAGACAATCTACAATCCCACTTCGAAAAAACATAAATAAAAAGCTCACCCTTTACTCCTATATAAGTTGTCTTTGTCTTTTAAAGATTGTAAACTTGAAATGAGTCAAATATTACTCACTATATTCTTCTCTACTATCTTAAAGATCATTTTATTCTTTAATATTTAAATATTTTTTAAAATTAAAAAAATATAATAATATATTTTTAAAAATTAATTTTCATAGGGTCATGGGTCGGGTATGGATTCTCCCGAAACCCGTGGGTGAAATCTGGACCCGAACCTGTCTAATTTCACGGGTTCGTGGGCCGGGTTTGGGTGGCAAAAACCTTCCGGTTCGGGTGTGGGTTTGGCAAACTGCGCCCGAATCCGACCTATTGTCATCCCTTAGAGCATCTCCAAAAGTCTTCCTTGGAAACACCTTTATTTAACGGTGGATGTTGTTGTATGGGGATATGTGTTCTAAGAATACTCCATTAAATGACTCTTTTAATAATTTATTATTATTATATTATGTTTTACTTTATAATTATTAATTATAGTGAAATAAAGAGTTGGGTAATTCAAAAAACAAATTACCTATTGAACAATAAAAAAGTTGTTGAGATTAAAAACTTAATTATATGCTACTTTTTAAAACATAAAATAAATTTAAATACACGGAGCCCACTTAAGAGGGTTGAAGCCATGGCCACCCCTTAATTAAGGGAGTAAACTCTACCGGAACTCATTTAAGGGGACCTTTAATGGACCTCTTGAAGCTACAAAAGTATAGCTCCTTCTTAATTAAGATGGGGGTTGGGACTTGGGGTCTTTTCTTTGAGATGGGATCCTCTCCTTGATTCTTGTTTTTCTTTGACATTCTTCAAGTGTAATTCAAATATCAAGTTGTATGAGAGAAAAAAAAGTGAACCAATATTGACCATGTATTTTGTATTTTATTTAGGTGTTATTGAATTATAGAAAGTCAAGGAAAAACAAACCAATAAAAGAATCTTAATCCCTTTTCTTTTTACCTAACCAAGCAAAGCATACTTAAAAAAAAAAAAAAAATTCCAAACTTGTGTACTAATATCCTTAAACAAGAAGTAATGACATCAGACTTGTGATGTAATCATGTAAGTGGGGGTGGGTGGTTCCCTTTTCCTTTTTACCTAACCAAGAAAAGTATACTAGGCTAATATCCTTCAACAAGAATTAAAGACAGCAACAGATATCCGCAGTAAAAAAGTCATGGAAAATATAAGAATATATATATATATATATATATATTTAGTGTATATACAAATTTAAAAAACATGATTTTATTTAACGAACAGATGAGAGATTACGTGAAATGACCATCTGCTAATTGCATATACTACATGCTTCATTTATAAATGATTCCCAATTGCAATCGCTGTGGAAAATAGTTTTATTAATCAATTCAAACCCGCCATGAAATGACTACAAAGTTCCATTATACTGTATAGGAGTAGAGCAAATAAATAAAAGAAAACAAATAAAAATCATAATTTGAAACCTAAAAATTGATGAATGAATGTGAAATATTTTCCACAGCGATTGCAATTGGGAATCATTTATAAATGAAGCATGTAGTATATGCACTTAGCATATGATCATTTCATGTAATCTCTCATCTGTTCGTTAAATAAAATCATGTTATTTATATTTAAATTTGTATATACACTACCAAAAAAAAAAAAAAAAACTTATATTTTCCATGACTTTTTTTACTGCGGATATCTGTTGCAAATATTAAAAAATTTAAATCTTTTGTTACAATTATAAGTCTTTATCTTTTGTCCCAAATACAAGTCTTTTGTTAGACAAATTTTTTTACAGCATTTTACTCTGGACAAACTTTTTGCCATAAGGATTATAACATATTTTTCCGCATCAAAATAACCTTTTGTAGTGATATATGAATTGAAATTCAAAATAACAATCATTTTATAGTGGAGAAGCATACAAATGAAATTTTTTTTAAAGGTTTTTTTTCCCCATTTCTTGACATCCACGGGGTGAGAGAGTATTTTCTAGTAAGGTTTTCCCCTAGTCAATGGCATTAATTTTCTAAAATCATAGTAATCTACTTACAGAATAGCGTGTGGAAAGTATAAATTATAATTGGTTTGTTGAGAACTTTGGAAATTCAATTTATAATTATAAGCATTAAATTGAGAAAGATTATCAAGTTAGTCCCTAGATATTTGCAAAATAATATCTGTGATAAAAAAAAATTTGCAACAGTTTTACTCTACGGAAATTTTTTTACCATATGAATTATAACATATTTTCTCCACGACTTGATATTTTTGTAGTAATATATGAATTTAAATTCAAAATTGCATGCATGCATATGGAATTTTATCGAATGCGACATGATACGGCTGTCCAATTTGTTTTTAGAAGGGTACAGCCAATTAAAGACCTAATTTTTCCGATTCCTGACATCCACTACGTGAGAGTATTTCCTGTTAAGGGTTTTTTTTTTTTTTTTTTAATTATTTTTTTCTTCACTAAAATCCTTAGTAATCTATTTTTTGAAGGGGTATAGGATAACAACTATTTTATTTTTTTTTTAAAGAAAATCAAAGCTAAAATAAAATAGAAAATCAAAGCTTGAATAGCTCCGGAAGGTATAATGGGTTTGTGAGAGCTTTTGAAAGTTCAATTTATTAGCATTAAATCGATCATAACTTTATTTATTTATTTATTTTTTTAAAGTACATATCATATCTTGATTTTTGACACGTAAAGTAACAATTTTTAACCAAAAGCAAAGCAAGACTTTATTCACTATACATAAAAGATCAAATGAGAAATCACATAGCAATTTCCAAATGATTCAAGAAAAAAAAAAAAAATAATTTCCCTATGTTTTACGTCTGGTCATTACATTATCGTGTTTTCTAAAAAATATGTGGGAGAGTTTATAGGAATATATATATATATATATATATATATATATATTTATATTTATAGAGTGAGTCTCTCATAAGGAATCCCTTATTTTAATTTCGGTAAGGACCATGATGAAAACAAATCGACTTTAATGAATTTTAAACTGAATTTTTTTGTGAATGATGATTTCAATGAAATCTACATATGAACAAAATTTGAAATTTTTTCAAGTACTAGAACTATTTATCCAAATTTTGTTAAATATGAAGGCATCGGAAAATATATGAAATATAGAAAAATTCAAGAAAAATAGTTATAGTAATCAAAAAGTTCTCAAATTTTGTTCATAGGTAGATTGCCATTCACAAAAAAATTCAGATCAAAATTCATTAAAATCAATGTATTTTCATCAAGGTCCTTACCGAAATATATATTGTATCACTACATATATATATATATATATATATATTATATATATATTAAAAACAAAGAATGATTGTATCCGAATTGCAAATTGAGTCGACCTTAAACATTTGATCTCCATTTTGTTTATTTTATTTTTTGTTTTCCTCCGCATATAAATTTACAATTTGTCCTTTATCATGCACTAATATGCAGTATTAAGTGAGAGAAGAATTCATATGAATTAAGAAAGAAGCCTAATTAATAATTATTGGTTATAGGGGTCTCATGACCCATGCTCAACCCCAAGAAAATGAGCCAGCTATATTTAGATTTTAGTAGCATTTGTTTTTCAAATATAGAAACTATTAAAGGAGTCACAATTTCACTTATTTAATTATGCCTTACTTTCTTGCTAGTGAATTTCCTGGAAAGTTGGCCAATCAGTTGTTGTGAAGGAAAAAAAAAAATATCTAGGGTGGGGCTGTTCAACAACTCATCTTAGGTAATGCAACTCGAACTTGAATGAGTGTTATTTACCATCAAACTACATTTATAGCGGTGATAAAGACTTATTATTTTAAAATCAGAATTGTGGGATGAATTTTGTTTCAACACATTACTGAAAAATTCTCAAAACACATTGACTTAATTTTCATCATCAGGAATTCCATATTAAATATATATAAAAATAGAGAATAAAAAAAAAATATTCATTCTCTTCCCAATAAGCTTTCAACAATTGTTATATGTCTTTTTTTCGATGTGGGATTGAAGACAATCCACAATCCCATTTCGACAAAAATATGAATAAAATGCTCACCTTTCACTTCTATATAAGTTGTCTTTGTCTTTTAAAAATAGTAAACTTGAAATGAGTTGAATATTACTCAATATATTCTTCTCTATTATTTTCAAGATCATTTTATTCTTTAATATTTAAATGTTTTTTTATAATTAAAAAATATAATAATATTTTTTTAAAAAATTAATTTTCACAGGATTGCGGGTCGGGTATGGATTCCCCAAAACCCGCGGGTGAAACCGAAACCTGAACCTGAACCCATTTAATTTCGTGGGTTTGTGGGACGGGTTTGGGTGGCAAAAACCTTCACGGGTTCGAGTGTGGGTTTGGCAAAACCCCGTCCAAACCCAACCCATTGTTATCCCTTAGAACATCTCCAAGAGTCTCCCTTGGAAACCCCCTTATTTAACGGTGGATGTTGGTGCAAGGGGGTATGTCTTCCAAAAATACTCCCTTAAATGAAATTTTTTTTTTAATTATTATATTATGTTTTACTTTATAATTATTATTTATAGTGAAATAAAGAGTTGATGGTAATTAAAAAACAAATCACCTATTGAACAATAAAAAGTTTATTGAGATTTAAAACTTAAATATATACTACTTTTAAAAACATAAAATAAATTTAAATACGTAGAGCCTGGGTTGAAGCAACCCCTTAATTAAAAAAGATTTTGCAACATTTTTACACTATAGAAATTTTTTCTACCATATGAATTATAACATATTTTCTCCGCAACTAAATGTAATATTTTTGTAGTAATTTATGAATTTAAATTCAAAATCGCATGCATACATATGGAATTTTATCAAATGTGAGGTGATACGGCTGTCCAATTTGGTTTTAGAGAGGTACGGCCAATTAAAGACCCAATTTTTGCATTTCTTGACATCCACTAGGCCAATTTTTCCAAATGTGAGTATTTCCTGTTAAGTGTTTTTTTTTTTCTCTTACTAAGGGGGGTGTATTCAATTAGGATTTCAAAAGATTTTTAATGACTTTTATGGAATTAAAAAGTTTGAGTAAATTCAATGTAAACTTTTAAAGACTCTATAAAAGTCATGTGGTATTCAATACAGACTTTTATAAACTTTAAAAAAATCTTTAAAAGTCATATGGTATTAAATCAAGATTTTTTAGCCGTCTATGAAAGTTATGAGGTATTCAAAATCTCAATAACTTTAATGACTTTAAAATATCGATGACTTTTAATGACTTTAAAATATCAATGACTTTTAATGATTTTTAGTTATAACAAATCTCACAATTTGTCTTTCATTCATACTAAAGACTTTGAATGATCTTATAAAAAAAAAAACTCTTCGAAAAATTTTCAAGTAAAAACACACTCAATTTTAACAAATTTCACAAAAAAAATACAATGAATAACTTTTAAAATAAATAAAAAATACAAACATTAACTATCTATAACAAAAAAAGATTAACTAAATAATAATATAAACAACTCTCCCATCGGTTATACAATTAAAGACGAGAGATTTTTTTTTTTTTTCCCTCTATTTTCAAAGCAACTAAACAATGCTGGAACAAATCAAACAAACTTCATTTATGTTAATTAAAAATAATAAAAGATAAAAACCGCTACTCATCCATTCCAATATACCATAATCAAAGTCGCATATTATTAAGGAGATTCAATCTATCTCCACTGCAGACTTGAAATCCAAATCCAATACAAACTTGAATTCCACATCCAACTCTAATCCTTCTCCGCCTACAGACTTGAATTCTTTGTAATTATCTTTTATGCTTTGCAGTTATCTTTTATGCTATTCACGTGTTGTAAGTTATGCTTTTGCTGATAGGTATTGTTTTAAGTAGTTTAATATTACTATACTTCATTCTCTGTAATGCACGATCAGTGCAATGTATATATACCTTGTAAATCAAGTTCATTAATGATTAAGAAGAATTAATTTCTCTACACATATGAGCAGGTGCACGAAACAGTCCTGCGCCTCCCGCCTCTCACAACCTTTACATCTATATCGCTGCTCACACTAGAGAGTCTCTCAAATTGTCTATTTTGCCTGAAATTGCTCACAGCAGAGACAATGACAACAAAAAACACAGCAATTATAATACTACCGCACACCAGAGCAAGCACAGCACAGACAAGAAGTATAATAATAGTTGTATCCTTCAATGCCTCCAAAACAAAACTCAAAAAGCTTTTCAATGGCTGTTTTGCATACCTGTTAGCTCCGAAAACGATCCTCTCCTCGCAAGATCAGCATCATTGTCTCCGATGTTGTGAATCTAGGTCCCTTACCAGATCCTAGATCCACTCTTAATCTCCCTAACCTGTCAAGATCTAAATCGAACACAAGTAATACAGAAACAATAAAAGGATGTACCAAACAGATTTAATATTAGCAAGAAAGTAAAAAGAATAAAGAGACAAAGATTTTATAGTGGTTCGGCTTAAAAACAAGCCTACATCCACTTTGAGTCAGGCCAAGAGACTCACTCCACTATATGAAAGTTTATACAGATCTAATCTATCCAGGACTCAGCCTGAGAACCCTCAAAAGGAGCCCAGAAACCCAATACAGCAACACTCAACCACACAGGCCACTAACACAATCTATGCCTGTAAACAACCAAACCCAGAAATGCCCAAAAAAAGTATCAATAGAAGTACCACGCACAGATCTATTTTTTTCCCTCTTATCTCTCTTACAAATTCAAAGAAGAGAAACCAGAAATCCACAAACAAACTCAAGAACACAAAGAACAACAGAGAGAACAGAAAGATTCTGAAATAGCAAACCCTAGAGAAAGAAAAACACTGAAAACAACATTGAATTCTCTCAGCATCGCTTCATATATATAGTCATCAGAAAACGAGGGCCAGCTGTCCACCCTTAGCCAATCACCTGTTGCCACCTTATCAAGCAAAAACCTTATCAGTTTTCACTGATAAGTTGAAACGCACCGCATCAGTAAAGAATGGGCAGAGAAATCAGATTGGGCTAGGCTAGTGGGAGCATGCAGATGGGCTTCTACTGGCTTCAACCTTTCCTTTCATCATCGGGCTTGAATATGATTGGGCCTGAAAACTGTTGAGATGGACTAACAGAAAAAACCCACATCCGACACCACTTTTGGGATCACTTTCCAGGACCTGAGCGACTTGTTTCACTCCTCCAAGTTCTCTCAGAGACTCAAAGCTCTTCTCCCTCGCCATCTCACTTATCATCTTCTTATCAACCTCAAGAAAAGATTGCGTTTCAAGGGGATCATTACCGGGGTTTTCGTTGCCAATGTCAATGACAAGGTGGGATAGAGAGTGGCGCAGGAGACGGTTACTGTGATCAAGTACCTTCCGGGTCAAGGAAGAAAGAACACTGGTGAAATATATGGCCCTGAAAGCAATCCTCCACCTCTGTTGCCGTATTTTCAACAGTGAAACATCCTCTTCTTGATCATCCAGGCTGATTTCCTCACTTGGTTTTCGAACACGTAAAGCCATGACTACGAACCAGATTATGAACAAAAACTCAAAGAAAAACAAAAATGGAGTTAAAACAAAACAGGGTTTTGTTTTGTTTTGTTTTGTTTTTTTTTTTTGAAACAAAAAACAGAGTTTGTGAAAAAAAATGTAGTATGCTGGTTGTAATGAAATTTGATTAAAACTAAATCAACATGCATATGCACATAATCAATCCGAATCTAAACCTAAACATGTTTCTATTTAATCAAACCCTAAATACATATTAATAACACATATTAATTCAAGAGAAAAAGGAGATAATAGAAAGCGGAAGCGTACCTGAATCCATTGCCGGAGTTGGTGGACGGATTGTGATCTTCCAAATTATCACAATCTTTATGAACCCTAAATTTTTCTCTGTTTCTCTGTTGATGGGGATACAGAAAAACTAAAAAGATCGTGTAATTTGGGGACCATAACCCTAATATATAATAATTAGATTATTATAGGTTTTACTATTTCTAATTCGGTCCCTCATCAAATTAGATATAGCATTCTGGTATATCTACACATTAATTCCATAACAATTATATCCTCAAGCCTTAATACTTTAAATCTTAATTAGATCACTTTAATTTAGGCTTAACCAAAGATAGCATAATACATTTAATATTTACATGTGTGGCCCCACATGATGGAATTTTCCAACAATCTCCCACTGGGCCACATATGTAATTATACAAATGTGTATGACTGTATGGGCTTCAAAATTTTGCTATCACAATTTTAGGGTATATCCGAACAATCTTGTCCATTGATTATGCCGTTATAGAATTAAAGCGGTTTTCGTCACATTTAGCGTGACTAAACCCATCAATGGTCACGTACAACAACATAACCAAATGACATAGATCAATCATGGATGCGTAGCATGGAAATTACATACAATGTGATCTATACATGTCTATTTCCAACTGGTCATACTTTATTCCTTAGTGAGATCAATACTTAACACAATGTAACAGAGTGAAATAAACCGAATACTTTATTTCTGATCAGAAAAATATTCAAATACATAGCATAAGTATGTCCAAAATCAAACATAAAGCAATAAAATGCAAAATAATACAAACTCCCACTATAATGTGATATCCTCACACAAAATAACACCCATATGAGCAGTGTACTCATGAAAGACCTTGGGTGGTAATCCCTTTATAAGCAGATCCGTTATCATGGAGTTTGTCCCAATGTGCTCTATGGATATCTATTCACTCTGCACTCTTTCCTTTACAACTAGGAACTTAACGTCAATATGCTTTGACCTAGATGAGCTCCCGTTGTTGTTGGAATATAGCACTGCTGACTTATTGTCACAATATAGTTTGAGTGGTCTTTCAATACCCTCCAGAATGCGCAGCCTAGTGACAAAATTCCGCAGCCATATCCTAAGGTTGGATGCCTCATAGCATGCTACAAACTCTACTGTCATGGCATCCAGCATAATCGGAGTTGGAATACCCTATGATCTCAAACTGATCCGATCTCCTATTTGTGAGCATGTGA
Source organism: Acer negundo (assembly GCA_035582765.1). Lineage (NCBI taxonomy): Eukaryota > Viridiplantae > Streptophyta > Magnoliopsida > Sapindales > Sapindaceae > Acer > Acer negundo. The sequence goes on along the minus strand of CM069235.1, from coordinate 42,838,753 downwards.
TCTTTTATTCTCTACAAATACCTCATAACCTCATTGGCTGCTTTCCAATGATCCATCCCAGGGTTACTTAAATATCTGCCTAACATACCAACAATGTACACAATATCCGGACGCGTAAACACCTAAGCATACATTAAACTACCTACAACTGATGCATAGGGAATCTTCTGCATTTCCTTAACTTCAAGGTTATTTTTAGGGCACTGATTGAGACTGAACTTGTCTCCCTTAGCGACAGGGGTGTCACCTAGTTTACTGTCCTGAATGCCAAACCTTTTGAGCACTTTATCAATATAGCTCCTTTGTGATAATCCAAGAATACCCCGAGATCGATCTCGTTGTATCTGGATCCCTAATACAAAAGAGGCGTCACCAAGATCTTTCATCTCAAAATTCTTTGATAGAAATCTCTTGGTTTCGTGCAACATGCCTATATCATTTGTGGCAAGCAGTATGTCATCGACATATAAAACCAGGAATATGTGCTTAATTATAAAACTAGGATTTTGAATTTGTCAATCATCTTTCTCTAAATTAGTCAAAAGTTCACTGCATCATTTTCATGAATTTTGGCCGTCTCTTGTGTTGGTTTTGTCCAAAGGGTTACTTTTCTTATGTCAATTAGCAGCTGCCAGCTGGGTCATCCTCCACATATAATCATAATTTAATCAATCAATCAATCATAATTTTTTCTTGAAGTTGATAAGAAGACGATAAGTGAGATGGAGAGAGAGAAGAGGTTTGAGTCTCTAAGGTGAATCTGATCCGAAAAGTGGTGTCAGAGACAATGAAGCTGATCTTGCGTGGAGAAGGAACGTTTTCAGAGCCAACAGGTATGTAAAACAGCCATTGAAAAGCTTTGTGAGTTATGTTTTTGAGGCACTGAGGGATACAACTATTATTATATTTCTAGTTTGTGCTGTACTTACTTTTCGGTATCAAACAAGAAGGCACAAAAAATGGGCGGTACGATGGTGGAAGCATTACAGTTGCTGTGTTTTTGGTTGTCATTGTCTCTGCTGTGAGAAATTTCAATCAAAATAGACAGTTTGAGAGACTCTCTAATGTGAGCAGCGATATAGAGGTGGAGGTTGTGAGAGATGGGAGGCTCATGCTTGTTTCGATTTTGGATATTTTTGTGGGGGTTTGTAGATAGGTGATCAGATTCTGGCTGATGGGTTGTTCCTGGAAGGCCATTCCAGGAAAGTGCATGACTGACTGTCGGGATTGATGATGAGAAAAATCCATTCTTGATGTCTGGAAGTCATGGTTTTGACTGATGGGTACTATGAAGTCATGGTTGTGACTTCTGTTGGTATGCACACAGCCTGGGGAGAGATGAAGGTTCTATAAGGCGTGAATTGAACGAAGAGACTCCGTTGCAGGCTCGTTTGAACCAGTTGACTTCTTACATTGGAAAGATTGGATTGGCAGTGGCGTTGCTTGTTCTCGTGGTGATGCTGATTAGTATCTCACAGGAAACATTAGAGATGAGATGGGAAACAGAGAATTTCAAGGAAAGAAGACAAAACCCGATGATGTGATGAATTCTGTCATTGGGATTGTTGCCGTGGCTGTGGCAATTCCTGAAGGCTTTCCCGTAGGGTGAACCTGATAATGGATACATTAGAAGCATTGGAATTGGCCACTGCACATCCCATCAATGATCTCATGGAATAGAACCTCATTTTTCATGTAGCCAAATTGGTCAAGACAGAGCTGCTGCAATGCCAATCAGGTGATTCCAATACTTTGAAAAACATTGCATTATCAGATTGCTAGTCAAATTAGGTGGTGATTTACTTAGTTCAGTTGTTTATAGTTATGCAAATGGTTTCGTAATCGAATTTCACTCATATCTGGATTTGAAAACATTGCTATTCAAATTGATGACTTCAGCTTAGGCTAAAGTCAACATTTTAAGTCTTGCAAGAGACTTGACAACAGATATGTTGATCATAACAACATACATACCAAAATGTTTTATTCTGTAAATAAATAAATAAATAAGTTTTCAGAATCAAATTGAATATGTAATTTTCATTCATGAACAGATACTAGATTTGGAATTTACAAGTAGAACTAATAAATCTGTAAACTAAACTAGCTAAAAGTTTATTTTTCAGAAAAGAACTGATATAAGAGGCTATGCGGTTTCAGGTTGCAGAAGCTCTAAGCTTTGAGGAAATTTTGCTTGCCAGAAACTGGAATGCACTTGAACAGAAAACCGATAGGCCATGACATAGCTGCAATGCCAATGCAGACACCCCACTGCCCCCAATTCAACCTCTCGGTGTTGGCAAATTTCTTCAGGAACTCCACCATTGCCATTTGAAGAACTATTGTGATTCCAATGATTCCTAGAAACAGCTTGTTCTTGTGTATTCCCTGGAATATGTTCTTCTTTTCAAGCTTCCTGGCATTGAACTCGTTGAAGACTTGGCAGAGGACAAATGTGTTGAAGATCATGGTGTTCTTGACAGTTTCGGAGACATTAAAGATGGATCTTCCTCGGAATTGTAGAATCAGCAAGATAGTTACCTGAAAAACAGCTTGACATATGAGGTTCCTCCACATGGTTTTGGTTATAAGCGGCTTGGATCGGCCTACAGGAGACTGTTTCATGAGTTCATTGGTGGGCTGCTCTGTGGCCAATGCTAATGCACCTAATGTGTCCATTATCAGGTTCACCCACAGCAACTGCACAGCAGTTAAGGGGACTTTTCCTGAAGAGACAGCTGCGACAAAGTTGATGACAAGCGCTGCAACATTGACAGTGAGCTGAAATTGAAGGAATTTCTGAATGTTGTTGTAGACACACCTCCCCCACCTCAAAACTGTCACCACAGACGTGAAATTATCATCCAGGATGACAATATCGGAGCTCTCCTTCGCGACTTCAGTCCCTTGGATTCCCATGGAGAGTCCAATGTCGGCTTCCTTGAGAGCTGGTGCATCGTTGGTGCCATCACCGGTGACTGCCACAACATGGCCCTTCTGCTTCAAGCTTTGTACCATCAGGAGCTTGTCGAATGGGGAAGATCTACCCATCACTCGTATGTTTTCGATCTTTGCCATCCTTTCTTCGGTTGAGTAATTTCTGAATTCTACACCTTCCACTACAGCTTCAGAGCCTAAATCCTCTTCAGGATTAAGAATTCCACACTCAATAGCTATAGCTCTTGCTGTGTGCACATTGTCTCCTGTTATCATCTTGATTTTGACTCCTGCATGTCTGCAGGATCTCACAGCTGTTCTGACACCTGGACGACATGGATCCTTCAACCCCACCATCCCCAACAATGCGAATCCAATTTCTTCAAGCTTCTCAGGAATTTTCTCATTAGTTTGTTTATGTGCGAAAGCAATGCATCTCAAGCTCTTCTCCGCCATGTCCTTGATAATTGTCCCGATTTTCATTCTCTCTTCATCATCCATCGCTTTGATCATCCCACTTCGGTCATAATAATGTGAACACATTGCAACTATCATCTCTGCAGCTCCCTTCCAATGTGTCTGAACAGCCTTTTCGCCTCTCCTCCGCAACGAAATCCCACTTCTCTTTTTCTCCGAATTGAAGGGCTCAACATGGATTACTTCACAATTCTGCTTCGGTTCATCAACATTCATACCCAAATCAATCACAGCCCAAGAAAGTATAGCTTTCTCAGTTGGACTACCAGATATCTCAGGATCTGCCGTAGAATTCTCTCTATACACGCTACCAATCGTGTTCAAACCAACAGCTTCCTGTAGCAATTCATAAACATTAGGTTCCAATTCCAACGAATCGTCACCCTCCATTGCTTCTGTCCCAAGCCAGAATTCTGTAACCTTCATTTGATTCAATGTCAGAGTGCCTGTTTTGTCCGTACAGATTATTGTCGCGGACCCCATCGTCTCACAAGCAGAGAGTTTTCTCACCATAGCATGATCCTTCATCATCCTCTTCATGGAAAACGCCAGAGTCAGAGTCACAGCAAGCGGCAGGCCTTCAGGAATTGCCACAACAACGATTGTCACAGCCGCAGCAACAATCCTAATAACAGAATTCATCACATCATCGAATTTTGTCTTCTTTCCTTGAAATTCTCTCTTTCCCATCTCATCTCTAGTGTTTCCTGTGAAATACCGAATCAGCATCACCACGAGAACAAGCACCGCCACTGCCAATCCGATCTTTCCAATGTAAGAAGTCAGCTGGTTCAAACGAGCCTGCAGCGGAGTCTCTTCGTTCAATTCGTGGCTTATAGAACTCATCATCTCACCCCAGGCTGTGTTCATCCCAACAGAAGTCACAACCATGACTCCAAACCCATCGGTGACTTTAGTTCCAGACATCAAGAATGGATTTTTTTCAACAATCTCGACATGGTCGCTCTCACCAGTCATGCTTGACTCATCTACTTTCATGGAATGGCCTTCCAGGAACAACCCATCAGCCGGAATCTGATCACCAATCTTCAAGCACACAACGTCACCCACAACAATATCGAAAATCGAAACACGCCTATGCCTCCCGCCTCTCACAACCTCAACCTCTATATCGCTGCTCACACTAGAGAGTCTCTCAAATTGTCTATTTTGCCTGAAATTGCTCACAGCAGAGACAATGACAACCAAAAACACAGCAACTATAATACTTCCACCATCGTACCACCCGTTTTTTACGCCTTCTTGTTTGATACCGAACCCGAGAGCAAGCACAGCACAAACCAAAAGTATAATAATAGTTGTATCCTTCAATGCCTCGAAAACAAAACTCAAAAAGCTTTTCAATGGCTGTTTTGCATACCTGTTGGCTCCAAAAAAGATTCTTCTCTGCGCAAGATCATCTTCATTGTCACTGACACCTTTTTTCGGATCACTTTCGAGAACCTGAAGGACTTGTTTCACTCCTCCAAGTTCTCTTAGAGACTCAAATTTCTTCTCTTTCACCATCTCACTAATCATCTCCTTATCAGCTTCAGGAAAATATTGTGTTTCCAAGGGTGCAGCACCAAGGTTTACGTCGATGGCAACATAGGATAGAGAGTGGTGCAGGAGCCCATTGTTGTGATCAAGTACCTTCCGGGTCAAGGAAACAAGAACCCTGGTGAAAAATATGGCCCTGAAAGCCATCCTCCACCTCCGTAGTCGGATTTTCGACAGAGAAACATCCTCTTCTTGATCATCCAGGACGATCTCCGCACTTGGTTTTCTAACACGTAAAGTCATGACTAAGAACAAGATTCTGAACAAGCAAGAACACAAGAAAAACAAGAATGGAGTAAAAAAACAAACAAATCAGGAATTCTGAGAACTGGGTAATTAACGTGTGAAAAAAACCAGAATTTGGTGATTGTTTTTATAGTGAATTTAACAGAGGCATGAAGAAATCTCCATTCAGTTAGGAATCAACTTGCAGATTGATTAAGAAATCTCTATTTCCCGGGACTTTCCAGTTTCCTTTATATATATATAATTTTTTTTTTTCTTTTTAATTGAGATTTGTGTGAGAACTGAGAACACTTTACAGTGACTAATAACAGTTAAAAAGTTATTTAAAGAGATTATATCATTATAATCACAAGGTTTAAAGATAATTACAAGTCATTTTAAAATTGACATGTAAATTTCCATTCAGAAAAAAGGAAAATTTTGAAATCTATACACCCATACCACATCAACCGTCCCTCCGTATACTAAACGATTCAATGAGATAAAATAATATATATAATTTAAATTTTTTCCTGTTAAGATCCACGGTCTAATATAGTTTGATGGTTAATGATATTCATTCGGTTCGTCAATGTCTCAAATTTGAATTTTGTTTAGGAGCCGATATTGACATCCATAAAACTTATTAGTACACCCATATTTTATTAAAGAGAGTTTCTTTTGACAATCTAATTTTTTTTTTCTTTTTACACTTCTTTTCTAAAAACACTTTATTCTTAAAATTTAAATTTAAAAAAATTCTAAAGACACTTCATTTTGTTACAAGATTATCCTTTTTATCTTTTTTAAATTAAATTATTAAAAAAAAAATTCTCTCTCATAAATCATTAGATTAATTATTACATATTAAATACTCTCCCCTAAATTCTCTCTCTTCCAATACATATCTCTAATTTCTATCTCTATTCTTTCTCAAGCAAGACTAATAGTTAAAAAAAAAAAAAAAAAAAAAATTACTAATAACCTTGATTTTTATAGGAACCATACGTATTTATATACTAAAAAAAAGAACTTAAAAAAACAAGTACTTTTTTTCTTTTATCGAAATATAAAAATGTTTTTTTTTTTTTTTTTTTTACTTTTGTAGGTATGTGATTGCCTAGAGAACTTTAATTCTTTCATTAGTCTTATAAATTCTAAGTTTAATCGAATCTAGTTAAAATAATTCAAGGTTTCATATATCTTTTTTTTTTTTTTAAATTGACTTTTTAATATATATATATATATATATATATTACTGTTAGTAAAAAAAAAACTAAAATATTTATAAGTTTTTTTTTTATTTAACTATTAATCAGAGATTGATCGAGAAAGTATGTAAATATGAAATTTTTTTTTTTTTTTTGAAAATTGTAAAGAAATTAATTATGAGAGAGTGTTTAATATGGTAATAATAGATTTAGAGAGAGATTTTAATACGTAATATTTAATTTAATGATTTAGGAGAGAGATTTTTTTTTTTTAATGATTTAATAGTTTGAAGTGTATTTAAATTTTTTTGTCTTGTTTAGTAATTTTAATTTAGGTTAAAATTGTCATTAATAAAAAAAAAATTTTAATTGGAAAGTGAATAGATAATTTGAGGATTGTAAGGAGAAGCTCTCTTTATTAAAAAATTTAATTACAAAAATATCCAAATAGAAATTTACCAATAAGGACAAGTTACTTTAATTAAAAATAAATCAAATATTATATACACTCATTAATTACACCTATATCTTCAAGTATATTTCGTTATTAAAAAAAAACACTTATGATAAACCCTAATTTTTATGATAAACCCTAATTAAACTCTAATTTTATTTCAAGTATCAAATTTTCTCATCATCACATGATTATCATATTATTTTTGTCTTTCTTTTATGTATAGTTATAAGCTCTATCAAAAAACAACATTTTTTTTTAACTATAACCGTAAATATCAACAATTTTATTTATTTATTTATTTATTTTTTAAGATAGCCATAGATGTCAATAAGATTTTTTTTTTTTAAGATAGACGTATAAATAAGAGAATTCTAAATTGAAAATCTTTTAACCCTATATACATATCCTCTTTTATAAGGCTCCTACATTTGAGATATTTTCAAAAGTAAATTGGACCATCATTAAAAAAAAGATTTGATTCCAAAAATAATATTAATTTTTTTTAATATAAATTGGGTGTGGTAATAATTTAAAAGTGTTTATAAATAATATGTATTAAAATAAATATATTTATTTCAATGAGGGTACTGTTGGGTGTTGACATTATGATGGGTGTTTATATTAATATTTAATTTTTAAATTTTAGACATGAATGTACTTATAAAAATGGGTGCAGCCATAAGTTTTATGGGTGTCAATATCCGTGCATTTTTTTTTCTTTTAAATCTTATTAAGAAAAAGGAAAATTTCCGGAATCTATTTCTCTGAGATAGATTATGGAAATTTTACAAAAATAAAATAAAATTTCTCTTCATCTTCGCAAGTAAGTGGTGAGCACAAAACCAGAAACCAAAAAAATATATAAATAAATAAATAAAAAGAAAAAATTCCCGATCTATTTCTCGGAGATATACCACACGGACACAGTTTGTCCGTCAGCCAAATTTTCCTTCCTCAATCGGTCAACCCTCATTGACTCATCATTGTCATGGTCCCTATAACAAAAACTTCTAAGTTGTATAATTTTTCCTGCTCCAAACCTCACTCCTCAGTTTTCTATATTCAATTTTCCACATATAAGTTAACAATTTTTCTGTAACCATTATATAAAGTAAATAAATAAATAAATCGTACTAAGCAATATGCTCATATTTTTAAAGTCTTTTGAGAAATAAGTAAATCTCTCATCACGTGAAGGACTTTTATTGAATGAATATATGTACTATGGAGGTTAGGCTTTTCCGATTTCCATTCAATCAGAAGGAAAAGGTATAGAAATTGCCAAACAAATCTTGCATTAGTGGAAATTCCTTTATTAGATGTAAAAAATACAAGTGCAAGAATTTACTTTTTCTTTTTACCTGATCAAGCAAAGTATAATTTTTTTAATTTTTTTTAATTTTTTAAATTCCAAACTTTGGTGTTCTATCAACTATGACTAGATTGGCGCACTCGGTTACCCAAGCCAAACTTTACTTCTTCATTGTCATGATAAAAGAAGTAAATATTAAAATAATATCGTGATATTTTCCATATTTTTGGAGAATTGATATCCCAAAAATATCATTGAATACCTTCAATATTTTGAGAATATTTTCGATATTTTCACATAAATTTCTAAAACTTTGGAGCCCCGATATTTCACCAAACCGATATTTTCCAACTCCCAATCTTCCTTCAATTTTGTATATTCGATTTTCTACTTTTAACATTTTTAAATAGAGTAAACCGTACCAACAAATGCTCATGTTGTCTAAGTCTATCGAGAAAAACACGAAACCTGTCATGTAAAAGACTTTTATTGAATAGATATACATTGATTAGACTTTTTTGTTTTTCAAACGATCCAAAAGAAAAGGTATGGAAATTGCAAAATAAACCCTGTATTAGTGGAAATTCCTTTATTAGATGTAAATATATTTTTTTCTAATCAAACAAAGAATAAATTTTCCTTTTACCTAATCAAGCAAAGAATAATTTAATTTTTTGATATATATATATATATATATATATATATTCCAAACTTTGGTACTCTATCAACTAGTTAAATTCTAAGATCCTTTTCTAAAGAAAGATATTTTTGGATTCCATTTGTGGAATCCTTCAACATGAATTAATGATATAAGACTTGTGATGTAAGTATTGATGAATGTGAAATGAATCACGAACATCTTATCAACCCATTGATTGCAATTGGGAATCATTTTTAAATGAAGCATATATGTACATAAAATCAACATATGGTCATTTCACATTATATGTGTGTTCGTTCGTTCAATAAATCATGCTATACAAATCCTTGACAAATATTAAAAAGTTTAAATCTTTTATCGCAAGTAGAAGGGCCCGTTTGATTTTTTCACCGAACATTTAATGACACTTAATATGTCATTAAGTTGTTTTGTTTGATTTTTTAAGTTATAAAATCATCTAATAAGCTCATAAAACCACTTTTTATAAAAAGTGATTTTTTTCACTTATAACTTAATGAAAAATAACTGAAATATATATCGATTTATTACTTTCAAATTTATCTTTACAAATCTTATTTATTTTCGGTTTTCTCTTCTCACATCCCTTAACCATATTAATATTTTTTTTTCTTCCCACTATTTAAAAAACTTTAGCGGCCACTTTCAAAAAAAATAAAATAAAATATTTGATAGAGATATAAATTTTATTATAAATTTGTTATTATATTATTATTCCACATATATAGTATAAATATTGTAGAAATTATTAGTAGATGACTCTAATCTATTATTATTTCTTAAACTTAACTTCAATTAACTTGTTCAATTTTTATACTATAAATGTTATATTTTATATGGTATTTCAAATAATAGGTGAAAGGGTATAGATGTAAAAGTATTTATTTTAAGATATCCGTAACTTAAAAAAAAAAAAAAAAATCACTTATATTCAGGTTTTAGTGAAACAAAATAAACATGCTTTTTTTTTTAAATAAACATGAAAAATCGAATGCGACGTGATACGACCGTCCATCCAATTAAATTTTAAAAGGCTTATTTTTTTTCCATTGAGAGTATTTCCTAAAGTGTGATATAACCAAGAGTTTGGGTATTGTTTTTTATAGTGAATTCAATAGAGGGATGAAGTTTCACCGTAGCTTCCTGCAATCTATTTAGCAGTAAAATCTGTTACTCTAATCGGAAGCTGAATTGAATCATAGGTCTCTCTATTTCCAGGGTCTTTCCTCCCTCTCTCTCTCTCTATATATATATAGTATTCTTTTTAATTTAATTTGTTCATGAGATTTGTGTGGGAAGAACACATTACAGAGTTGTGATTAATAACCGCAAAAAAGTTATTTAACGAGATTATAATCACACGGGTTTAAAGATAATTAAAATTCACTCTTAAATTTCCATCAAGGAAAGGGAGAATTTTGTAACAAATTCTCCTAGACATACAACGTCATAATCTAATATTTCAATCTGTCAATGTTCTAGATTTGAGTTAAGAAAAAGGAAATTTTCAGAATCTATAGGTTGTATGGTTTCTGATTCTCTGAGATATACCACATTGTTGATCCATCCGTCCACTATTACGATTCAATGAAATAAAGAATTAAAATTTAAAACTTTGTTACATGACACAACATTAAATGTTGTGACCCAAATTTTCTTCCTCGTTGTCACTGTACTTGTAACAAAAACTTTTAAGTTGTATAATTTCTCCTTTGTCAGTAACAAAAATAAGTTTTTGAGTGGCGATATTTACACCCCTCTAAAACCATATGTATATCCTAAATTTGTATTTTTTTTTATAAATTCCAATATTGCCCTTCAATTAAATTAATAATACTTTTTTCTTTTTTTGAAGTAAATAATACTTTTATGAAAAGATGTTATATATTAACTATTTTACTTCTCCAAAATTTTTAATAATCAAACTATTTTTTTAATAAAGAAAACCAAAAACAAAAAACAAAAACGCAACCCAAAAGTGGGAGCCTCCTGCATAAAATATTAACAGTTTTAGATGAGATTAAAAAGGCGATGGAGAGATTTTTTATTCATAACATAATTTTTTCCCTATCTATCGTAAGTTATATCGATTAAGAAAAATTATACCAAAAACATTTCTTTTCGGCATTTCATCAGACATCTCACTTAAGCTGCATGTTGATAAGTAATTTACAAAATCACAAAGAATTTCATAGTTTCACTGTAATTATTTTATAATTCATTCATTTATAATAATTTTCTAAAATTGAAAAAGGGCATATTTGGTAATGTTGGGTGTGCTTACAAAATATAGGGGCATTATTATATCATTAATGGATTGCCTTTAAAGGGGTGTAAAAACAAAAAGGGGTACTCATACATTTTTCCAAGATGTAAATATCGTGATTCTAATCTTTTTTTTGTTAGCAGATTTTGACCTTTATTACCATCTATATTTTTGTTACAGCTCATAATTTTTTTTGGTCAAATCCGGCCCAAGAAAAATTAATAAATGAAAAGGTATAATTTAGAAGTGTAATAATTCCATGAGTGTAAATATTTATACCCCTTAAAAAAAAAATGTATATGCACCCTAAATTTGTATGTTGAAAATCCAATAATACCCTTGAAAAAAATTACCAAGATGACTAGTTATTGTCATATTTCAAAAACACCCTTAACTAAAATAGTTTGTAAGTACACCCACTAATTATTGTCATATTTCAAAAGAATAATTATTAAATAGTTTCCTATTTTAATTTTTATGAAAAAAAAAAAGAAAAAAGTTTCCAATAATGATTTGATATTAACATATATAATTAAAAACTCTTTCTATTTTCTTAAACCATAGATTCTCTTTTAAACACTAATTTCAAATATATTTCAAATAAGGAAATACAAATTGATTGATAAACATGAAGAATGAGTCAAAATCATTATGCATTGTTTTAAATTAAGTTTTATGAGAAGAACAAAATCATTATGCATTGTTTTTTTTTTTTATAATATCTGATTTTTTTTTTTTCTTTCAAACACCGTTTTAGATTTTTTTTTGCTTATCAATATTCAATATTAGTTGTTCTTCAATTTCATCAAACACTTTTCTACTTCAAAATCAATTGGGACATGACACAAACCTTACATACCTACGACTTTCACAAACATAAAATGGATTTTCAATCGGAAAAACCTTAAATCGGAGTGATTTTCTAGACAGAAAACAATAATAATAAAAAAAATGGAGAGAGTCGATTGACATAAGAAGTGAGAAAAAAATGGAGTCAATGAGGGAAGAGAAAGAAATTAAAGATAATAATAAAGTTTTAAATAATAATAAAAAGATGATCAAATCAAATAATAATATGCTAGATGGTGTGCACATATAAAAATATAATACAGTATAATTAAATATAATTAAATAACTGATATTTTTGGCATTAAGCGGGATTTATTTACAAAATAGAAATTTTTAAAAAGTTTAATGGGTATAATTACGAAAAGGGTATACATCCAGTTTTTAAGGAGTATCATTATCACAACTCTAATTTAAATCAATCCAATTATTTGGCACAATAGAACCCAAATCCCAAACGAATCAAAACAAATTGGTCCAATTTCAATTGGTTTCAGTTCGATTAAGGGACCAGTTTTGTGCTGGATCGACTCCCTTTCCAAAAACTGAAAATATTTTGTTTTCTATCTGTGGGTGGTAATATTTGCAACCTTATAAAACTGTATTTACACCCCTAAATTAGTATATTTTTAAAATTTCAGTATTGACCTTAAATATAATTCTTAAAAGAATTAAAATGTAATTATAAATACTCTTCATATATTATTTTATTACAATATATACTATTCTGAGTATTATAACAAACATGTATAATAAATATTTTTATCAAGATATTAACTATTTATTAATTAAAAATTAAAAAGTAATTATAAAAAACTAAAAATACAAAGTAACTATTTCAATAATTAAAGAAATTGAAAATATTCATATCTATTTAAAAATCTAAGCTAAAATAAAAATTAAATTAAATTAAATTAAATTAAACAAAATGAGGTTCGATTGAAAATCTAGAAGGAGCTAGTTTAGCTACGCCATCCTCCCAGATATTTTATTTGTTTTTATTTCAATAATTTTAGAATTTGTTTATGTATAGTAACAAATAATAAAAAACAAAAACGAAGTACAATGATATTATGATATTATCAAATATTGATAATACGTAGGGTGTTCTTACAAGCTCTAACAGTTTAAGAGAATTTAACGGGGTATACATACAAAAAGAGGTGTATGTTTGATGACAGAGCTAATTGCTTTCTTCTGATGATGTAAAATGTGCAATGGAATATTTTGGCTTAACAAAATATTAAATTGAATATGGAATTTAACAAAATATTCATGAACTAAGATATTTACAAGTAGAACTAAGATAGACCTATAGACTGATATTTACAACTTTATTTTTCTGCAAAGAACTGATATTGGCTATGTGGGTTCAGGTTGCGATAGATCTAAGCAATGAGGAGTTTCGCTTGCCAGAAACTGGAATGCACTTGAACAGAAAACCGATTGCCCATGAAAGAGCTGCAATGCCAATGCAGACACCCCACTGTCCCCAATTCAGCCTCTCGGTGTTAGCGAACTTCTTCAGGAACTCCACCATTGCCATTTGAAGAACTATTGTGATTCCAATGATTCCTAGAAACAGCTTGTTCTTGTGTATTCCCTGGAATATGTTCTTCTTTTCAAGCTTCCTAGCGTTGAACTCGTTGAAGACTTGGCAGAGGACAAAAGTGTTGAAGATTATGGTGTTCTTAACAGTTTCGGAGACATTAAAGATGGATCTTCCCCGGAATTGTAGAATCAGCAAGATAGTTACCTGAAAAACAGCTTGACATATGAGGTTCCTCCACATTATTTTGGTTATAAGCGGCTTGGATCGGCCTACAGGAGACTGTTTCATGAGTTCATTGGTGGGCTGCTCCGTGGCCAATGCTAATGCACCCAAAGTGTCCATTATCAAGTTCACCCACAGCAACTGCACAGCCGTTAAGGGGACTTTTCCCGAAGAAACAGCTGCGACAAAGTTGATGACAAGGGCTGCAACATTTACAGTGAGCTGAAATTGAAGGAATTTCTGAATGTTGTTGTACACACACCTTCCCCACCTCAAAACGGTCACAACAGAAGCGAAATTATCATCCAGGATGACAATATCCGAGCTCTCCTTCGCGACTTCAGTCCCTTGGATTCCCATTGAGAGTCCAATATCGGCTTCCTTGAGAGCTGGTGCATCGTTGGTTCCATCACCAGTGACTGCCACAACATGGCCCTTCTGCTTCAAGCTTTGTACCATCAGGAGCTTGTCAAAAGGGGAAGATCTAGCCATCACTCGTATGTTTTCAGTCTTTTCCATCCTTTCTTCAGTTGTGTAATTTCTGAATTCTACACCTTCCACTACAGCTTCGGAGCCTAAATCCTCATCAGGATTCAGAATTCCACATTCAATAGCTATGGCTCTCGCTGTGTGAACATTGTCTCCTGTTATCATCTTGATTTTCACTCCAGCATTTCTGCAGCATTCTACAGCTGTTCTGACACCTGGACGACAAGGATCCTTCAACCCCACCACCCCCAAATATGTGAATCCAGTTTCTTCAAGCTTCTCAGGAACTTCCTCATCAGTTTTTTTATGCGCGAAAGCAATGCATCTCAAGCTCTTCCCTGCCATGCCATTAATAATTGTCCTGATTTTCATTCTCTCTTCATCATCCATTGATTTGATCATCCCACTTCTGTCATAATAATGTGAGCACATTGCCACTATCATCTCTGCAGCTCCCTTCCAATGTGTCTGAACAGCTTTTTCACCTTTCCTTCTCATCGAAACCCCACTTCTCTTTTTCTCCGAATTGAAGGCCTCAACATGGATTACTTCACAATTCTGCTTCGGCTCATCAACATTCATACCCAAATCAATCACAGCCCAAGAAAGTACAGCTTTCTCAGTTGGACTACCTGATATCTCAGGATCTGCCGTAGAATTCTCTCTATACACGCTACCAATCGTGTTCAAACCAACAGCTTCCTGCAGCAATTCATAAACATTAGGTTCCAATTCCAACGAATCGTCACCCTCCATTGCTTCTGTCCCAAGCCAGAATTCTGTAACCTTCATTTGATTCAATGTTAGAGTGCCTGTTTTGTCTGTACAGATTATTGTCGCGGACCCCATCGTCTCACAAGCAGAGAGTTTTCTCACCATAGCATGATCCTTCATCATCCTCTTCATGGAAAACGCCAGAGTCAGAGTCACAGCAAGCGGTAGGCCTTCAGGAATTGCCACAACAACGATTGTCACAGCCGCGGCAACAATCCCAATAACAGAATTCATCACATCATCGAATTTCGTCTTCTTTCCTTGAAATTCTCTCTTTCCCATCTCATCTCTAGTGTTTCCTGTGAAATACCGAATCAGCATCACCACAAGAACAAGCACCGCCACTGCCAATCCGATCTTACCAATGTAAGAAGTAAGCTGGTTCAAACGAGCCTGCAACGGAGTCTCTTCATTCATTTTGTGGCTTATCGAACTCATCATCTCACCCCAGGCTGTGTTCATCCCAACAGAAGTCACAACCATGACTCCATATCCATCGGTGACTTTAGTTCCAGATATCAAGAATGGATTTTTTTCACCGATCTCTACATGGTCGCTCTCGCCTGTCATGCTTGACTCGTCCGCTTTCATGGAATGGCCTTCCAGGAACAACCCATCAGCCGGAATCTGATCACCAATCTTCAAGAACACAACATCACCCACAACAATATCGAAAATCGAAACAGGCCTACGCCTTCCACCTCTCACAACCTCAACCTCTATATCGCTGCACACACTAGAGAGTTTTTCAAATTGTCTATTTTGCCTGAAATTGCTCACAGCAGAGACAATGACAACCAAAAACACAGCAACTATAATACTTCCACCATCGTACCACCCGTTTTTTACGCCTTCTTGTTTGATACCGAACCCAAGAGCAAGCACAGCACAAACCAAAAGTATAATAATAGTTGTATCCTTCAATGCCTCAAAAACAAAACTCAAAAAGCTTTTCAATGGCTGTTTTGCATACCTGTTGGCTCCGAAACAGATTCTTCTCGGCGCAAGATCAGCTTCATTGTCGCTGACACCTCTTTTCAGATCACTTTCGAGAGCCTGAAGGACTTGTTTCACTCCTCCAAGTTCACTCAGAGACTCAAATTTCTTCTCTTTCACCATCTCACTTATCATCTTCTTATCAGCTTTAGGAAAATATTGTGTTTCCAGGGTTTCAGTACCGGGGTTTACGTCGATGGCAACGTAGGATAGAGAGTGGCGCAGTAGCCTGTTGTTTTGATCAAGTACCTTCCGGGTCAAGGAAACAAGAACCCTGGTAAAATATATGGCCCTGAAAGCCATTCGCCACCTCCTTTGCCGGATTTTTGACAGCGATTGTGAAACATCCTCTTCTTGATCATCCAGGACGATTTCCTCGTTTGGTTTTCGAACCCGTAAAGCCATGACTACAAACCAGATTGTGAACAAGCAAGAACACAATAAAAACAACAATGGAGTAGAAAAAAAAAAACAAACAAATCAGGAATTCTGTGAACGGGGTAATTAAGGGTGAAAAAACCAATAGCTTGGTGATTGTTTTTTTATGGTGAAAACAACAGAGGCATGAAGTTGCACTGTAGCTTCCTGTCATCAATTTTGTAGTAAAATCTGTACTCTTATTGGTAGCTTATTCGGTTAGAATATATAGCTTCCAGATTTGCATGAATTTATATCTTCAAGAAGTCTCTATTTCCGGGGTCTTCCTTTATTTATTTTTCCTTTTTGGTTCACATTTTTCATGAGATTCGTGTGAGAACACATTAAACACAGGGTTGTGACCCTTTGTTTTTTTATGAAAAGTAATTACAGGGTTTGACCACCGTTAAAGATAAAGGTTGACCGCCAATGACCATTATTGCACTATAACATGACCATATTGCCCTCCTGTAATATACTATCAATTTTTTTATAAATAATAGTTATCAATTATTCTAATATTTTTCAAAAATATATATATAACTTCAATATATATATATATATATATATAAAAAATAATTACCCGATAAATAAATTATTTACAAAGTAAAAAATTTTTAAAAATTAAGTTTCAAAAAAAAAAATAAATAAATAAAATAAAGAAAATTGAAATGTGAAAAAGTAACAATAAAAAAAACAAAAATGAAATTAAAAAAATCACAAATACTTTTCAAAAAAATCAAAAATATTAAGAGAAAAAAAAAAAAAAAAAATTTAATCAAAGGGTTGATGTGCTTTGACCGTTTGAGTTCTTCTCATCCAACTTTGAAAAAAAAAAAAAAAAAAAAAGTGAAATAATTCATCACACCAAATTTATTACACTTCTAATTTTCTCAGACATCACAACCCACAACAAAAACCCACAAAAAAATCACTGCCGCACAACCACTATAACTACCGATGAGCCACCTGCCGCGGCCACTCTCGCCACTACCGCCGCCGCTCTCGTCACCACTGCCGCACTCATCGCCGCCGCTCACAACATCTCCATTTTGGAGGAGATTTGGTACGATCTCACCAGAGGATATATCTGGGCGATCTCGACATGGAGATCAGTCGCCCAGATCTCCAATGACAAATTTTAAAGAAAAAAAATTTGTTTTTTAATGCCCAAATCTCCATGATCCAAATTTTAATTTTATTCTCTTTTTTTAAAAATGGAGATCTGGGCGATCTCAACAGCCCAAATCTCCATTTTCCAAATTTTGTTTTAATCTTTCTTTTTTTCAAATGGAGATCTGGGCGAGCTCGACAGCCGATATCTCCAGTAGTATTTTTTTTTTTTTCTCGTTTTTATTATTTTATAATAAAATATATTTCTTTTCTTTACTTGTTGTAGAAAGACCATTTTGCCCTTCCACTATTAAGCCAACCGTTAAATCTAACATGGTCAATGGTTAGTCAAGGGAATGTTTCTGTAATAAACGCAATAGTAAAATATTCATGTGTTATTGTAAAACGTCACGGTATATTACTGCAATTAACCCAATTTTCTTTTGCTGTTTTGTTCATCCTATACAATCATTTGGGAATGACGTTTGAGGTTATCGAATCGAATTTCATCTTGTTATTTTTTTGCACTTTTGATAATTATTGTCATGCAACTGTTTGAGTGGCATATGCCTGAAAAAATAATAATAATAATAATAATAATAATAATAATAATAATATATATATATATATAAAGCATTATTTAAAAAAAAAAAAAAAAAAAAAATTCTAACTAAGCAATGCTCATGTTTTCGCCTTTTTAGAAACAACTAAACCGTGTTATCATGTGGAGAGACTTTTATTGAATAGATATATGGAGATTGGTCTTTTTCGTTTTTCTAATGGATAATGTTAGACATTCAATACTTTTGTCTATCATTTATATCTAACTGTTGATGTGTCAATTGGTGAGTGGATATACATTAATAAAAATTTATCCATTTATCCATTCACCAATTGACACATCAACAGTTGGATGTAAATAATGAAAAAAAGTGTTGGATGTCTACCATTGTCCTTTTATAATAATCCAAGGAAAAAGAATGGAAATCGCCAAACAACCCTGTATTGGGGGGATTCCTTTATGGCTCGTTTGACACACTGTATTATATTGTATTAGATTGTATTAGACTGTATTAGATTGTATTGTATTGTATTGAACTGTATTATCATTAACACAAACATGTGTTTGGTGATGTACTGTATTATATCGTATTAAGTTATTCATATATGATTTTATTGTATTTTATTATATTATAAAAATATGATTTTTTTTTAAAAAATAATTAATAAATCAATAAATATTTATTTTAATTTAAAAATAATAATATTTTTATAAATAAAATAAATATTTCCTATATAATTATGAAATTATAAAAAATATTAACAATATAACACATAGTTTATTAATATTTTATATTTGTTGAAAAAAAAAGAGTGTTTTTTTTTTCTAATATAATACAATCTAATACCATCAAATATAATATATTAGCTAATACGGTGTTTGCTGTATTAGACAATTAAAATGTATTGAACTAATACAATACAGTGTTTGGTGTATTAGTGTTTGCACCAAACACTATATTGTTTATTTTAGTACATTTTAATTGCCTAATACAATACAATACAACGAAACAAACCAGGCTTTAGAAGAAGAAACTGCACGAACAAGGCTTAGCTTTTTTTTCTTTTTTATAAGAGGAAGTAAGGCATAATTTTTTATAATTTTTTTTATAAGAGGAAGACAGGAAGTAAAGCAATGTGTCTCTTTTTTAAAGTATGATACCAAATTATTTATTTTAATGCTTTTATATGCAAGAGTATAACCAAAAGCAAGCAAGCATTTATTCACTATCAATAAAAGATCCCATGAGAAATCACAAAGCAATTTCCAAATAGTTTCAAGAAAAAAAAGAAAAAAAAAATTTTAAAAAAATTATGATTCTTTACTATGCTGATCTTTTTTTTGATCTAAATCATTTGAGAATAGGACTCTGCATTTAAAAATAGAATTTGGATCCTCTGCTGAGCTGATTTTTGTCTTGTCCTAAATCGATCTGTTGACATGTGTAATCAATGACTGTCATTTATTTCTTTTATTTATTTCATTTAATTACAAAGTCATATTCTCAAGTGTTTTAAATCTGAAAAAAGATCAGCATAGAAAATGATCCTGATCCTTAAAAATAATGAAAGTGAAATAAATAAATTATAGTCACTAATTACACATGTCAATAGATCTATATTGGTTATGACAAATATCAGCCCAACAAATGATCCAAATTCAAAAAAAAAAAATCCCACTATTTTGCATCACGCCTAGTTATGTTACTGTGTTTTTTAACTATTATAATAAATGTGAGATTTGAGAAGAGGTACATAATTTGAACACAAAACCAAATGGTTTATGTGTAAGAGACAAACCATATTATTGATCAACCCCATCTTTATCTTATGGTATCATGTTTTCGAAAAAAGAGATAAGAGAGAATTTATACGAATATTATCAAAACATTAATGTTATACAATAATCTAAAAAATTAACTCAAAAATTAACCCAAATTATTTGTTTATACCGTGCTATTTATTATATCATAATTGGCACTTGCCACATCGTATGAGTTTATATTTTTACTATATTTTTTGGATTGCTTAGGATTATACTTATCAAAAACAAAGAATTGTATTTAAATCGCAAAGAGAGTGAACCTAAACCTTAAACCTTTGATCTCCATTTGGTAAAAAAAAAATAATAATAAATAAATAAATAAGAAATGATTGCAAATTCTCTTTATGAGTTTTTATTTTTTTATTTTTTTATTTTTTTATTTTTTAAATACCATTTGTATCTGCGGCAACTAGAATCTAGAATATTATCAAGTTGAATATTTAACTCTCTCACCACGAGTTTTTCTCTGGTAAGCATACAACTGTGAGCATACTTATACCATACTTATCTACCTCATCATTTTTTGCCGAAAAAGCAATATAATTGGGTCAAATAATGTTTACATGGCAAAAAGTGATGAGATAGATAAGTGTGCTATAAATATACTCACAGTTATATGTCTACCAGAGAAAAACTCCTCCTACCACTGAGCCATGTTTGTTTTACAATTTCTCTTTATGGGTTATACATATGCAATATTAAGTCAAAGAAGATTTTATAAGAAAGATGCCTAATTAATGTTTATAAGGGTCTCACATTCATGAACATCTATCCCTAAGAAAATGAGCAAGCTATATTTGGTAGCATTTGTTTTCAAATAGGATGTATTAAAGGATACTCACACAATACAGGTTTTAATGGAAAAATTGCACAAACACCCGTAGGTTTAATCAATATCGCACTTAGCAACAATTTTTGTTGACCTTAGTTAAGATTAATCTTTGACTAAGGGTTAATTTGATATTACTTTTGAGAAGTTAAAATCAGATTATTAAAAAAAAAAAATTGTATGAAAAAGATGTTTGGTAAAACATCCAAAAGTGATTATTTAATAATATGAGTTAATTTGACAGCAGGTAGGTGAAGGATTACTTTTGGGAAGTGAATATGAAATAATTTGTTGTATCGAAGGCTAGATTGGTATTGATTTTATGGGACTTGGATCCTCTCCTCTCCTCTCCTCACCTCACCTTATTTTCACTTCACTTAATCGCATGACACATAAGCATTGTAATGAATGAATGATTAAGATGTGATTGATTTCCACTCGCACTTTATCAACAACCAATCACATACTTCAAAAAGGTGAGGTGAGTTGAGGTGAGGTGAGGTGAGGTAAGAATCCTGGTCCGATTTTGTGATACTAAAATAAGATTATTAATAATTTTGGTATAAAAAAGATTTTTGGTAAAACATCCAAAAGTGTTTATGAAATAATCTACTGTGAGATTTAATGAATCTTTAAAAAAAAAATCAAATTATATTTGTTAATTTAACATAAAGACATGCTTTCCCATCTTTTATTTTATATAATTCTATTGTTAGTAGGGATGACAATTAAACCCGAACCCGTGGGAACTGCCCGAACCCAACCCGCTTAAAGAGGGTTTGGGTTGGGATAAGTGTACCCATGGGCGGGTTTGGGTTTGAAAATTGTACCCGTCATGGGTTTGGGTTTGGATATGGATTTGGAAAAAAATTCATACCCGAACCCACGTACCCTCAAACAATAAAAATTATATAATATATTATAAATTTAAACTCCAATAAAAACGTTTTAATTATATAGAGAATAAAATGTAAACATTTCAATATATTAAGTGTTTTTATTCTTTAAAATTATAATATTTCATATATTTAAATAATATAGTTTTAAAAAAAAAAAATTGGTGGGTTTTACCCATGGACCCGCTTGTTTTCACGGGTTCATGGGCGGGTTTGGGTGTCCCCCAAACCCATGGGTAAAACTCAAACCCGAATCCGTTTATTTTCGTGGGTTTGCGGACGGGTTTGATAAAAATAAAGTTTCGCGGGTTTGGGTTTGGATTTTACCAAACCTGCCCAAACCTGCCCGAACCCGCCCCATTGTCATTTCTAATTGTTAGAGCATCTCCAATGTAAAAGTGGTTTGCATACCAAAAATCGTTGACATGACAACAATGTCAACGGACTTGTTTTTATATATATGACATAAAAATAGACTTAATAGACAATCAACTCAAAATTTGGTCTACAATGCTTATGTTTAAAAAACATTTATTTTTATTGACGTGTCTATTTTTTTTTTTCCTTTTTCTTTTTTATTTTATTTCTTTACCAAAAAATAGATGAAAAATTAATATCAATTTTAATTACTCTTTGAGTCAACTGAAAAAATAGTTGTGCAACAGACTGTCTGAAAGTAGACAGTCATGTTGACAATGTCTAATTTTTTTTTTCCACATCAGTATGAGGTTGAATATGCACAGCTGCATTGGAGATACATTTTTTAGACTGTCTATTTATCCTATGAGGCATCTTTTTTTTTTTTTTTTTCACAAATCACTCTTGCATTGGAAATGCTCATATTATTTACTATTTTAATTTTAATTTTCTTCTTATCAAAAAAAAAAAAAATTTTATTTTCTTAAAGGTTCATTTTTATTTATTGTTTTTAAAAAAATTATATATTATTTTAATAATTAATAGACATTTTTTTTTTATCTACATAAAAAAGAATTAGTTCTAAAACTACAAATATAAAAAAATGTTACAACTAACGGATACTAATATTGGTAAAGTGATATTTATATATATATATATATACGGAAATTTTCATATGAGGATGTCCTGATAGAATTATATAAGGACATTGGATGTGAGTCACTCATTTTACATACTTTGACTTGGTATGTATGTACTTGTCAAATCACTTTTATAAATGAGTGGCTCACATTCAATATCTTGGTAAAGTTATATAAGGATGCCCTGATAGGAACGAGACCGTATATATATATATATATATATATATATATATATAATTAGATCTTTTATATTTATTTTTTTAACATTTGAATTAAATGTTATATAATTATTTTATTTTTTTGTTTGACATTTTAATTAAATAATTCTTTGATACCTATTACACATTAAAATATTTCAATTCCATACATTTCCTTTGAAAAAAAAAAAAATCATATATTTTTTTGTGAAAAAAACAATCATACATTTTTTTAGTTATTATATAAATTCACAACAATTAACATTATAAATTTATAATTTACCAAACACATTGTTTTTGAGTCTAATAGCAATATTAACCAAACATTTACCTATTAACTTCACATCAAATTATTTCTTTTTGTTAGCGAACAAACGTCACTATATACGCGGAAGCATTGCCGGATAAAACACAAACAAATACAATAACAAATAAAAGATAAGATGAAGAGAAGTAATCTAAATCCAATCACATAAAACATAAGAATTTACGTGGAAAAACCAAATCAGGGAAAAAACACGGCATTCAGGAAGACAAGAGAAAGTTCCAACACACTTAGGATCTCTCTCTAAATAATACCCCAAACCCAATTACACCCGATGCTCACTTTGAGATCTCTCTAGTATTTGTTATTTTGCTTCACCACTAATAATCTAGCTATTATGCAGGGAGTTTAAAATAAAAAGAAATCATACTCCTATACGTACAAGAATTACTTATTCTACATAAATACTATTTCATATTTATGAAAAGTCTTCTTTTAAGGAAGAATCATATTCCTATAATCAAAAGAACTTCTAGAAACAACATATTTCCTTTTCCATGAATATTTTCTTATTCAACGCATGCTTGTGACTGATTACAATTCAAGTTGAAGTTGGCCACCCACTTCCTAAACTGTGTTGAACTTGATCACTCAGAAAAATCGTGATCCATGCGCCACATTATTGTCTACCGCTTTCGGTACCGTTGTGAAAGCTACAGCGATATCCATTGGAATTGGACCGCTTTCAGTTGCCATTGTGAAATCCACAGCGATGACCACTGCTTTCATTATCGATGTCAAAGCCACAACGGTTTGCACTGTTTTTTATTTCTACTGTTCTTTACGTCCTTAAGCCTCCCTCAAATATAACCTCATACTCTCAAATGCTCTCACGTCTCCAGGAAGTCTCCGCATTGGTTGTATCTCATTTGGTAGCTAATCAGATGATAGTTGTACCTAATTGAGGTCCCTATTTCCTAGCTTTTGTGCTCGTTTTTTAGCGTATTTTTGTATATAATGTGTTTTGTGAGCCATGTGTAGGTACATGTGCCCTACATTTGGTGTTTGACCTTAAAGTCAAGATTGGAAGGCCAAACCGAGTAAACAATGAGAATTAGAAGCCATTCAGAGTTGTTGCGGCCTCGCCGTTGACCCAAACTGCGGCGTGATCCATGACCATCGTGGAAAGTGTTCCGTGGTGGATCCACCATTGAGCTAGAACACGACATTGAGACCACAACGCTAGTTAACTCTGTTTTCCAAAGGTTAATGGGTTGACATTGCAAATACCCATGTAGAACACATATATTTCAGGGTCCATATCTCCCTTCTCATATTGAACTGGGTTTCGTACCATATATTTTTGGAAAGCCTCGAAAGTATACTTTCTAGCGGTTTTTACGGATCGTGATTCTAGGATTTCTAAAGGGAGTTATGCCTGTTTCCGTAACGGTGCACGAGGTTGGAAATATGACCGCAGTAGAGAACTTTGTGCAAAACACCACCCAACTTTTGGGGACCATATCTCCCTTCTCAAATCGAACCACATTGATATCTATATATATATTTGGAAAGCTCCAGAAGTCTACTTTCTAGAGGTTTTTACGGAATGTGATTCCGGGTTTTCTAGAGGGAGATATGTGTATTTCCGTACTAGTGCACAAAGTTGAAAATTTCCAGTGAAGTTCGCCCCCATGGTAGTCGCCCCCTCCAACAGCGAACTTGGGGGCGACCTTCCATTGCCATCACCACGAATGGTCAGTTTTCAAGCCATTTCAAAAAGGCAAACTTGTCCTTTTAAGCCCAAATTCATCCACAAACTTACCATAACTATAAATACATCTATTTGCTTCTTCTTTCAAAGAATCCCCACAAAATTCTTCACCTCTCTTCACTCCATCTTCATCTTCTACCCCAAATCGAGAGAGAGAGAGAGAGAGAGAGAGAGAGAGAGAGAGAGAGAGAGAGAGAGAAGCTGCCTCTTCTTTCAAAGAATCCCTATAAAATTCTTCACCTCTCTTCACTCTATCTTCATCTTCTACCCCAAATCGAGAGAGAGAGAGAGAGAGAGAGAGAGAGAGAGAGAGAGAGAGAGAGAGAGAGAGAGAGAGAGGCTTTCAAAGCTCCCATGGAGGAGAACCTTCATGGGAAGCTCACCACCACCACTTTCTACACATCCTCCACCACATTCGGAGTAGATTGCAAGGAGAAAGGAGAGGTCTTGGACCAAATTCGAGCTAGCAAGCATGAAGCTCTTGGAGAAGGCCACATCTTCAAGGGTTGTCTCCTTTAAACTCTTCTCTTTGTATTTCTTGTTTTCTAAATGTATAACCCCACTTGGGAATATTGTAAACCTATATTTGTGCTCATTTATGTGATGATTGTTTATAAATCCATTTGAGTTTTGATTTATTCTTGTTATTATTGCATAATCTCTTATCTTGATATGCATGTGTGTGGATATTGGAAATTGGAAATTGATATATGTTCCTGGATGGGATTAGGAGTAGATTAACTTAAATGTAGGAGTTATTGTAATCAAATATCCTATTTGTGTGTGTATGTTGATGAAAGGTCGAAATACCTTATTTTGATGGGTTTGAGTGTATGTGGGTTATGATTGTACGTCCATGGATGGACTTTCGGGTATAGTCTTGACCACTTAGCTCTAAATGAATGGATGAAACTTGTTTTATGCATGACCATGCTAGAATAGGTTTTGGCTACATGTTCATGAGCTTAATGTGTCTTTGACCTTAAGAAACATGCTCTATCCATGGCCTTAGAAGCTAAAACAGATTTTGGTTTCCTTAATCAACGAATGATTCGTAATAATAGATGATTTGGTTTCGAAACTCCTTATTCGTGAGGACGAGCCCTTAAATTGAATTAGATGAACTTAATTGTTTAACAATCCACTAGGTGTGCATTTATCTATAGTTACCAAAATTATCTTGTATAATCATAATCCTACATCTCTCCAAGCAACCCTTTAATTATTTGTCTCTTTAAACACTATTCTCACCCTTCCATATTCTCTTTGTTTTTATTTGCATTCTTTTCTTTATTTTTCCACACACACCACACCGCAATATGCATACACCTTACACACACCATTCTCACCATATCCAGATTCTATTTACATGCTTCCAATAAACTCTAAAACTCGAGACGGTTGATGGATCACACCTTCTTATGGACGATACCCTTGCTTGTTGCTATACTAGTCTCCAGTCACTTGCACTAACAAGGTGAACTTTAAATATAACTGTTTTGACATGCAAGACTACACTTGTTAATAGCCTTTGTTAATTCAAGTCATATTGAACAATCCTCCCTTATGGCGAGAATTCCCAAAACTTGTCCACAGCTACGATCCTCATCACCGAGAATCAAACATACCCACCACTAGGTATAAACACTAAGGAAACAACCATCCCAAGATTTCACTGACACATGTTGAAATTTACCTTGCTGAAAATTGTGGTGCAACTCCTCACGTTAGGTTCCCAAGGAGTTCGCTCAGCCATCAACGTCCTTGTCCACCACACACCTTGCATCACCTCATAACCAATGCTCGAGCGTAATTGTGGACCCACTATTAGCTACATCATTTTTCACGGAAACTAGCAATTATGTCATGAGGATGTTTATGCCCCTTTAGAGGGCATTGATGTAGTCATCATACTCAAGAGAGGCGATTGCCAGATCACCCTCTTTGGAGCCTTTAGCCGAACTTGTCTTCTTATTTTGACAATCCTTCCCGATGTGTCCAGACTGTCTATATCCCCAACAAGTGACTTTCCATTTAGAGTTCCCCTTTTTCCTGTTAACCAAAAGAGCTGAGTTATCAGAAGATTTACCTTCACTCTTTAGCTTTCATTCCTTAGAGATTAGATTGTTCGCTACATCTCCAAAGCATATTGTTGAACTCTCATGCATCAAGATTGGCTTTATGTGCACATAGGATGATGGAAGGGACCAGATGAGTCTTAGACCTTTGTCTTTGTTAACCGTAAAAATCGGCAAAGGACCAAAGAAGAATTTTCCACCTAGATACAGGGAGGAGACACAAGCCAAGATACCGCCTAGCTATTTCTAGAAAGAAGAATTCTAAATTAAATCAGGATACCTACCACCTTCTTCGGATCAAGCCAGCCAAGCCTAGTGATCTTGGGAACCCCTAAGTAGCCCGATGTGAAGTTCGAATCAGAATCTCGTCATAGAGCTCGATAAGGTACCCCGCTATTGCACCAGTCAGGTATCCCGCTACTAAGATCAACAGGGTGCCCCGCCATTACGTTAGCAGAGCACTTCACTGCCGCATCAGATAAGCATCCATATACTACATCCGCTAAGTACCCCGCTTCAAGAACAACCGATATCAAGATACCCTGCCGACCAAACACCTAATCAGGAAAGCATCAAACTAGCAAGAGGCGGGGTACACGAGAACCCAGATGAACCTAAATACCTCCAGGGATCCTCTCACCAGTTAACCATAAGAAAGATTAACAGAATCTGAAATACATATGTCCAGGCGGACAAGTCTTGAAACTCCAAAAGGTAGACTCGTGGTCGTTCATCTCCCGATAAAAAGGTAGACTCCTTCCCGCCAATTAAGAATTCCATTCGAATAAGGAGTCCACTTGTATTAGAATCCTCTCCAAAAGGAATCAACTGATTCAGATAATTAAAGCTCCTACAAGATTGTCTCCTAGAAGGAAAGAAAGTCCTGTGATCGCCCCTAGACCAAAATTATAGGAGTGCATAACAAGCAACGAGACCTATATATACAACACTACATTTACCAGAAAGGGGATCAGAAATTGGCCTCCTCAAACCCTACACTCGTTTTCAATTCTACTTATCAACAAGCACGAGCACGCCATCTCCATCATCTAACAAAACCTTGAATACCGTCACATATCGCCTTTGTTTAACAGGAATCTTGTTGGTATCGAACTACGTGATACCCCTCCGACCGGGATCAACCTCGATCTTGGTCCTTAAAGTTGTTATTTGGAGATTCACCCCAGTAATAATTTTCTATTAACACTTTTGGCGCCGTTTGTGGGAAATACCTTCCCAACATTTATAGAAAAGCTATCTTAGTTCTATCCGGTGAAGCAGAAAGATGAGACTACGATCCTCTCAGGCCCATCCGGCTCCATTGGGACCCTTGTCACTCGCTTCCACCGAAAGAGCTCAAAGACGGGGTAGAGGATCCAGGAATGACAATCCGGCACCAATAACTCCTTCAGTCACAACCGTAGGCCCCTTGCCTCGAGATCCGACTGGGCAGGAGATCAATTGGGATATTCTAGAGCAACAAGTTGCTACCTACGTAGAAGCCATCCGACTCAGAATGATAGCTCAAGGAATCCCTTCTGAAGCAGCCGGGATCGCAGGAGACATTGGCCCAAGTATCCGGGTACTAGTATTTGACCAACTAGGTCCATCTCTACCAACCCCGGTCCACCAGGTTAATCACAGACCCCAACTGGTAAAGTCCACGATTGAGATTCCACTGAGGAGAGTCCAACCCCCAGAAGGCCAAGGGGAGAGAAGAAAGATCCATAGTCAAACTTAGAAGGAAGCGCCAGATCCCGAAAAAATCCTAGAAGTAGGCACCAGAAAGTCAAGCGGAAGGAAATGGTTGTTGATTCAGAGACCTCAGATGAAGAAGGCTAGATGACCCGATCCAAAAACGTTAAATCTCAGCCCCTGGAAGATCAGATGGCCAAAATGGCTAAGGAGTTGGAGAAGTTAAGGAAAGGAAATTATCAAGGAATCCAGAAGAACCCCTTAGATAAGATGAATGCACAATTCTCCAAAATAATTAGGGAGGCGGGGCTTCCCCCCAAATTCAGGATGCCCTTCGAAAAGGCACCAGAAAGCCAAGTGAAAGGAAGTGGTTGTTGATTCAGAGACCTCGGATAAAGAAGGCTCGGTGGCTAGATCCGAAAATGCTAAATCTCAGCGCCTGGAAGATCAAATGACCAAAATGGCTAAGGAGTTGGAGGAGTTGGAGGAGTTAAAGGAGTTAAAGAAGGGAAAACATCAAAGAATCCGGAAGAACCCCCTATGTGAGATGAATTCACCATTCTCCAAAATAATTAGGGAGGCCGGGCTTCCCCCCAAATTTAGGACGCCGTCCGAAAAGTATTATGGAACAGAGGATCCAATCAGTCACCTGGAGAGCTTTGTCCACCAAATGGAAGTCCAAAATGCAACACGGTCAGCCATGTGCAAGATGTTCCCCTCAACCTTGACTGATTGTGCCAAAGGGTGGTTCAGGAAATTGCCACCAGGTAGTGTTGATTCTTTTTCTAAACTTACCACAGCTTTCTGTGAACAGTTTCAGGGAATCAAACCTCACCCCAAGGACCGTATCTTGCTTCAGTATGTGATCCAGGAGCGGGGTGAAACATTGAGGTCTTATGTGGAGAAATTCCATAAGGAAGTGTTCTCCACATGGGAGTATTCGACGAAAAAAAAAACCTTGGCTAATTTTCGAAGAAACTTGTGGGCGGACAGACTATTCCGCTCTTTTGCTCAGCATCCACCAGAAACTTACCAAGAAGCCTACAATCGAGCTTCAGAACAGGTAGACATAAAAGATCAACTCCGGATCAAGGTTGAACATGATAAAGCCCTGCTGGCCCTGCGTCCTAAAAAGGAGGCTAGTCAAAAGATTCCAAAATCAGCCCCCAAACAGGTCAACCTACAAGCTGCCTCCTATTTCCTCGTATCAGGAAAGGTACCCGACTAGAAGATCCCTTCTCAGGAGATCGCCTCCCAGGGCGACCCCTCTGAAAGAAGTTGCCTAGGTAGCAAGGGAGGAAGATGTATATAATCACTACACCCCTCTCAATGCTTCAAGAGAAACCATCTACCTCGCCATCTGGGACAAAGGCCTACTCAAGAAGCCAAGTCCCATGAAAGTCCCAGCTGATAGGAGGAACCAGTACAAGTATTGCGATTTCCACGAGGATGTCGGACACAACACTTTAGAATGCTACAGCCTCCATAGGAAGGGAAACGGGTACAAAGCGGGATGTAGAAGGTGATAGATATAAAGAAGGATGAAGAGAAGGATCTGATGCAGCAGATCCAGGTGATTCATACCATTAGTGGAGGCCCCACCTTAGCTGGAACTTCCAACAATTCTAGGAAGAACCACACAAGAAAGATTCCCAAGCTCAACGCAAGTCATGAGATATTCAAGGTCAACAGTGGATCCCGAGATCCATCCCGCTCTACCAAGATTGTCATATACAGATTGCTAACTGTCGGGTTCACCGTGTCTTGATCGATACAGGAAGCAGCGTCGACATCCTATTTAAGGAAATTCATGAGCAACTTAACTTGAAGAATCCCGGCTACAACAGCTGCACCTCGCTTTTGTATGGATTCACAAGGGACTCTGTAATGCCCATGAGATCCAAAATCCTGCCAGTGATAGTCGGAGAAGCTCCACTTCAGCAAAACGTGATGACAGAGTTCATCGTGGTGGATACCCAGTCTGCCTACAATGCCATTCTGGGTAGGCCCTTCCTCTCAGGGATTAGAGGATACTATCCGTTTATCACAACGTCTTAAATTTTCCAGTGGGAACAGAAGTAGGAGAAGTCAGAGGGGATCGACATACAACGCACCATTGCTATACGGTATCCATTAATCCTGCTGCGCTCGCCAAACAGTGCGCACACGTGGCCAGTGAAGTAAACCTAGGTACGCCGGAACAATGTCATTATGACATGGAAGAATGAGAGGTACCAGACATAGTCATAGAAGAGCAGGAGGATGAAGAGCGGGGTTGGACCAGTGGTCGTCCTGTGGATCAGTTAGAAGAAATACCTATCAAGGGAGAAGATCTCACTAAGATGGTGAAAGTTAGAGGGGGATTGGATCCTTGAAGTCAAGGAGGACTTGATAAAACTCCTCAGAGAATACAACGATATTTTTGCTTGGACCCATGAGGAAATGCCCGGCATTCTTCTTACCTTGGCCAGTCATAGGTTGGCAATAGACACAACCGTCAAACCAGTGAAACAAAAATGAAGACACTTCAACGCCGAATGGAACGCCACAGTCCAGGAAGAAGTGGACAAACTCCTAAAGGCCGGGTTCATCAGGGAATCCCAATATCCCGAATGGATCGCCAATGTGGTCATGGTAACTAAATCTAACGGAAAATGGCGAATGTGTGTAGACTACACCGATATCAACCGGGCTTGCCCCAAAGATAACTTCCCGCTGCCTAAGATCGACCAGCTCATCGATTCTATCGCTGGAAACAAGCTTTTAAGCTTCATGGATGCCTTCTCGGGATACAATCAGATCATGATGCATCCCTTAGATCAAGACAAGACCAGTTTCATCATTGAGCAAGGCCTCTACTGCAATAAGGTAATGCCATTCGGACTTAAAAATGCAGGTGCCACATACCAGCGTATGGTGAACAAATTGTTCAAGTAGCAAATAGGAAGATCCATAGAGGTGTACATAGATGACATGATTACAAAATCTTTGAAGGCCGGGCAACACCCAGAAGATTTACGCCAAACTTTCTAAGTAATTAGAAAGAACCAGATGAGACTGAACCCCGCAAAGTGTGCTTTCGGGGTAGCCGCAGGAAAATTGCTAGGGTTCATGGTACATGAAAGAGGAATCGAGGCTAATCCCGAGAAGATCAAGGCCATCCTAGACCTCAAGTCTCCCACAACACTCAAGCAGGCACAGGGATTGACAGGCCGAATAGCAACATTGAACCTATTCATATCCCACTCCACCGATAAGTGCCTCCCGTTCTTCAAGATTATCAAGCAGGGAAAAAAGCTAAAGCGGGATGAACAAAGCGAGTTGGCTTTCCAAGCCTTGAAGGAATACTTGGCCAGTCCCCTTTACTAGTCAAGTCCCTCACGGGAGAAGACCTCCAACTTTACCTAGCCGTCTCAGAAGCTACCACTAGTGGGGTCTTAGTGAAGGAATGCAGTAACGGAATACAGAGACCGGTGTACTATACGAGCCGTGCTTTCACCAACCTCCTAGAAAAGCTCACTTATGCCTTAGTAACTACAACCAAAAAGCTCTGATCCTACTTTCAGACACATATTATCGTGGTAGTCACCGATCAGCCCTTAAGACAATTCATCCGGAGGCCAGATGTATTAGGTAGGTTGATTCTATAGGCCCTAGAGCTCACCAAATTTGACATCAAATACAAACCAAGATCCACGGTCAAAGCACATGCCTTAGTTGGCTTCGTAATAGAGTTCAGCATAAATCCGAACCTAATTACCAAGCTCGACCTCAGTCCGAATCAAACCGATCTGAACTGGCCTGAAGACAATAAGACCTGGATTCTACACACAGATGGGGCATCAAGTCAGTCAGGATACGGAGCAGTAAAAGTTGTGATAGAACCAAAGGGGGTCGAATGCAGTCACTACTTCAAGTTTGAGTTCACGGCTACTAATAACGAAGCAGAATATGAAGCCTTACTAGCAGGAATGAGAGTAGCAGAAGCCTTAGAGGCCGATTTCCTAATAGTCAAGAGTGATTCCCAATTGGTGGTCAACTAGGTGTTGGGGTTGTACCAAGCAAAAGGTGACAATATGGTAGCATATTTGGCTAAAGTTCGAGAAGCAATGTCGGGATTCAAAGGCGTGAGGATAGAACAGATATCCTGAGAGAAAAATCACCGGGCAAATGTTTTAGCCAAAATCGCAGTAGGTGAGGGGCATACCTTACCAAGGGGGGTACCCCTCCAACTGATACCCTGTTCCAGCATAGCCAGGGGGTGGAGATCCTACCAGTTAACCGATTCCCTTGTTGGATGGATCCAATAGCCGACTACCTCCAAAGTGACACTCTCCCTGCAGATCCAGATCAAACACTCAAGCTGAAGAGAATCGCTACCCGGTACTGCCTTGTAGATGGATACCTTTACCGCAAGGGGAAATCCCTCCCCCTATTTAGATGCCTTCACCCAGATGATGCTACATGGGCACTTAACGAGGTACATTCAAGGGACTGTGATAATCATGCAACAGGCGAGACACTAGCCTACCAGATACATAGAATGGGCTACTTCTGGTCGACTATACATCAAGATACAAAACATTCGCACAATCATGCGAGGCTTGCCAAAAGACAACAAACCTCCATCACCTCCCCCTAGAGAGGCTCTCATTGATCAGTACACCTTACCCCTTTGCTATTTGGGGACTAGATCTAATCGGCCCGTTTCCCACTGCACCCAGCCAGGCCAAACATGCAGTAATAGCAGTAAACTACTTCACCCGTTAGGTGGAAGTTAAGGCACTTGTTAGGATAACTAAAGAAAAGACCACCGGTTTTATCAAATAGAATATCGTTTGCCGCTTCGGTACCTCGATGGCCATCATAACTGATTTGGGAAAATAATTTGATAACTCCAACATCTGAGAATTCTGTGAAGATCAAAACATTGATCTCCGATTTGCATCAATGGCACACCCTCAAACTAATGGGTTGGTAGAAGCTACCAACAAGAAAATTAAGAAGCTCCTAAAAAAAAAAAAAGCTCCAACATAAGAAGGGGTCATAGGTGTAAGAATTACCCAATGTGCTATGGGCGTACAGGACAACAAGGAGGACTACAACAGAGGAAACCCCTTACTCATTGGTATTCGAAACTAAAGCAGTCTTGCTCATCGAACACAAGCTTATCTCTTTTCGGATTCAAAACTATGAACCAGAAGATAATAAGGCTAAGTTAAGAGTCAATCTGGACCTACTCGAGGAAAAACAAAGCAGGATCGTCGAAGGAGTAGCAGTGTACCAGAGTAAGATAGCCCGACACTTCAACAAGAGAGTGAGGATCCGCCATTTCAAAGAAGGAGACTTGGTCCTCAAAAAGGTAACCTAGAGCACACGAAAAAGGTCTGACGGAGTACTAGCCCCTAACTGGGAAGGCCCTTACCTGATTAAAGCAATGCTCCGGGGTGACACCTACACGCTGGAAGACCTGGAGGGATACCCGGTGGATCACACATGGAATGCTGATCACCTCAGGAAATTCTACCCTTAGGAATTCAATTTATATCGGCTGGAATACACATCCCGATTTTATATTGTATTAATTGAAAAATTCAATAAAGTCAGTTATTTCTCCTACATGATTCTCCAATGATCACTCTGCAAGCTCCCCTATATAATTCTTCTATAGCTCATCTTGCCGCCTTGGTTGGGATATACCCTCCTCCGAAAAGCTTGGTGTTAAAAATGGCCTAACTTGCCTACCAGGGCAGATAATTCTCGCCATTACTGAATCGCCTCAAGATCAGGAAATAGCCTCATTGCGCTCTTGTTGCTTTGGTCGGGGTATACCCTCATCCAAGAAGATTCTGATATATCATACTAAGGACCAGGACTCATAGCCTTAGTTGCCCGCCGTATCCTCAAGATCAGGAAATAGCCTTAGGGCGCTCCTGCTGCCTTAGTCGGGTTATACCCTCCTCCAAGAAGGATCTGATACACCAGACTAAGGATCCGAACTCGCGACCTTAGTTGCCCGCCGTATCCTCAAGACCAGTAAATAGCCTCAAGGCACTCCTGCTGCCTTGGTCAGGGTATACCCTCCGCCAGGAAGTCTGGTGCGAAAGTGGCCTAAGTTGCCTACCAGGATAGACCATCAGAAGGATCGAGATACCTTTTCGGGATACCCGGTTCCATACTTCTCCATCTCTCTAAGAAGAAATGACATTAGTGCATTCCAGCTACCTTGGTCGGGGTATACCGACCACCAAGAAGCCTAATGCTAAAGCAATCTAAATTGCCTATCAGGACAGAATCTCAGAAGAAACAGGATACCTTACCAAGGTACTTGATGACTTGCTTCTTCCGAAGACACTTATAGCTTAAGTAGGCTTGATTATCAATCGGGATATCCAGAACCTCAAACTGCTACATACTCATTAAAAACCAACTAAAGAAAATGACGTGTTCACCTGCTAGATCCCGTTGGTGTTTACAACGACAAGGTGCATGATTGTTATATGGCTATCAAGTATCCCGATCAAGGAGTAGGTCTCCAAATTTAGTTTTGTTCGTTTACAAGTACGAAAGCTGCAGGGTATCCCTTAAGTCAAGAGACCTCCTAAGTCAAGATTTTTCCTGAGGCAAGATACTATGTGTCTTAATAAAATAAGAAATTTTTATTGACCAGAACAGGGAGCCCAACCCCCAATTACAGGCTACAAAAAAAAAATAAAATAAAATAAAATAAAGGTAAACAGTAAAACAAACAAATCATGCATCACCCTGCTCTCCCACCGCCTCCAAGCCCTGGTCTACCTCGCCCGTACCATCAGCTGCCTCAATGACTGCCTCAGCTTGAACTCCTTCAATCTTTGGTATCTCGAGCGTAGCAGGAACTCCTTACCCCCCAGCTAACTCAATCATGACCTTTGTAAAATCCTCAGTCTCCTACGGCCTACCATCTCGTGGGGTTAGGAGCTTGGACGCTGATGTTATGCCTTCGTCTATCTGGCCCGCAACAGGCGGGGTATGTCCCTGAAGAATAAAAGGGTCGAAAACTGCAGCAGACGTAAGGGGATCCGGATGGACCGGGGTAGATCCTGAAATTTTGGCAACTCTTGCTTCAATTTACTCTCGATCCCATCCCAGAGAGGCCATCAAGTCAAAAGGAGGAGGGAAGGCTTTAGCAACTTCATAGGAGGCATAAAAAAATCCATCTCCAAAGGCGTTATCTATCTTTGCCTCCAAGTTCCTTATCGAACCCCACAGGAGTTGATTTTCATCACGGAGTAAGACTTTTTCACTCTTCAAGCTATCCTTTTCTTCTCGGTGGTGTAGCGATCTAAGAGTATGTGTTGAGAGCCCGTTCTAGCCGAGCCGAGTCCGCAAAGGCTTTGTCTTTTGCCTTCTCTGCCTCGGTTACCGATCTACTTAGGAATTCGATGTTTGTTTCAGACCGAGCCCGCTCTTGTTTGGTATCCTCCAATTTTGTCCGGGCAGAGATAGTTGCCTCCCTGAAAATATTCACCTGTTTTTCCATGGCCACAGTAAATCTAAAGGCCTATAAGAAAAGAAAGGAGGGTTAGTATCATACCCCGACTTCACAAAGTAAAAAGGAAAAAGGAAAAAGGAAAAAGCTTAAGGTTATACCTCGGCAAGAAGGGAAGCTCATTTAGAGACCATGATGTCCCAAGGCATTGAAGTCTCAGCTTGCATACTCCCACTATGACACACCTTCAAGAAGCGGGCCACAACCTTCTCCAAATTCTTATCCCGAGTTTGAGAGCTTGAAGGCTGGTCAATGGGGAGTCGCCGAGATACCAGTTTCCTTTGCCTTGTCCACCCAGAGTTGGCTCCTGAAAGGTACAATAAGCGGAGGAGAAGGAGGACTTACAGGAGAATGATCAACAGGTTTCATAGAAGAAGTGGATGGGGACTGCCTTAGGATTTGTCCCGGGATACTTCAAACCCTAGAGGCCCTGGCAACCATCTCACTCAAATGAGAGCGTGCCATATGCGGGGGTGGAAAGCTTAGCTGGAAGACTTGTTTGAGACTTAGCTGGGGTCAGAGGAGGAGTATCAGTAGGTCGGCTAGACCCAAGAGAGAGGCCAACATTGGCAATATGAGAAACAGAAGAAGGAGATGAAGAAACAAGAGGTGCAGTAGGAAGAAGAACTGCTGGATACATGACAGAATGAGAGGCTGCAAAAACTCTAAAATCAGTTAGTATATAAGTCTAAATTTATCAAGTAAAAAGAAGTGAGATGTAGAGAGTTACTTACGCGGACGCGGGGCAGCTAGGGAGATCTTGAGATATCGATTTACTTTGCCGCTATCAAAGGGATTGGAGACGGGATACTTCACATTAACATAATGTTGGCCTAGAATTTTCTCCAAGATACCCTGCGATTCCTCTAAGATCTTTCCTTTACCCCACTTCTCCTGCCCACTGAACTGAATTGGGACTGGGTGCTCAACCCCGTCAACATCAACCGAATTGCCCCACTCTCCTCCTACTACGACCCACTCCTTGCACCAAGAATGAGGATACTTTACATTGGCTCCTAGGACAATGAATTTCAGGGGATTCTTCACCCTCAAATAGAATTGGCATTTAGGACCAGTCTTGAGTGCCGCCACTTGGAAGATATACAGGATCTCGTCATAGCCCGATTCTTTCACGATGCCATCTATCTCGTATTACTCTACCTAGAGCACTAAAAACCCTATGAGGTGCTTCCAAAATCCGGGCAAGATCTACAGTGGGGCAAGACCTAGGGCGACCAATAATCTACGTAGGGTAGGATGGAAAGGTAGTCGGAGTCCGCATTCGAAAGCCGCAACATGAATGGGGACCTCGCCTTTGACAGAGGTATAGACATCATAACCCCGATGCGGAAGGGTGAGAGTAATGGCATTTAGAATTTGATACTCCTTCCTCAGGTGGGCTAAGGTATCTGTTGTGCAAATAGAGTTGATGGTGACTCGATCTTTATAAGGAAGAATGATAGTACTTCTCAGCGGTATCCTTGTGGGGATTCCTTCTTCCTTATCATAGTCTTCATCCCCTTCCACTTCTTCATCGCCAAGCTCGCTTGGGTTGTTCGGCTTGTTATTAAAGCCCGATCCAATCCTTGGGTTCCTTGTAGACCGGGGGCGTTGAGCCGGAAGGGAGCTCCTCGCGGTGTCACCCTCCTCACAACCCATCTTTTGTGATTGGAGGGGTGTACTTTCGATTGAGGCCTCTTTTTCAGTATCAAACAGCTCATCGAGGCTGTCGACGGGTTTCGGTAGAGTCATCATTAAAGAGGAAGAAGAAAGTTTGAAAGAGCAAAGAAGAAAGGCTAGGTTTAGCAAGAAAATTTCTTTTAAAAAAGCAAGTGTGAAAGGAGAAGAAAGGGCTGAGTTATTTATAGGCAAAGATAGACGGTTACACATAAGGAAACCGGAGTTGATGAGGAATGGATGACCGGCAACATGTTTGGAAGACATGCCATCAGCAGTTTCCCATTAAACGCGCCAAAACAGCTCGTTTTTTAAATTCATAAGCCAATCATCATCTGACAGGTAGCTAATACAATGATTACTAGCTTACCCTGGGGGGATTTCCTTCCTAGCAAAGGTACCCAGCCAGATAAAAAATAAGTGCACAAGGCAGGGTAGAAAATCCTTCAAACAAAGGTAGAATCCTAACTCCAACCCCGATAAGACATCGGTGTTCAAGTCAGGGGAGACTTTTGTTAACCGCAAAAATCGGCAAAGGACCAAAGAAGAATTTTCCACCTAGATACAGGAAGGAGACACAAGTCAAGATACCGCCTAGCTACTCATAGAAAAAAGAATGCTAAATTAAATCCGGATACCTACCACCTCATTTGGATTAAGCCAGCCAAGCCCAGCGATCCTTGGAACCCCTAAGTAGCCCGATGTGAAGTTCGACTCAGAATCCCATCACAGAACTCGACAAGGTACCCCGCTATTGCACCAGTTATTACACCAGTCAGGTATCCCGCTACTAAGATCAATAGGGTACCCCGCCATTACGTCAGCAGAGTACCTCATTGCCATATCAGATAAGCATCCATATACTACATCCGCTAAGTACCCCGCTTCTACATTCAGCCAAGTACCCCACTGCAAGAACAACGGTTATCAAGATACCTCGCCGACCAAGCACCTAACCAGGAAAGCATCAAACTAGCAAGAGGCGGGGTACACGAGAACCCAAATGAACCCAAATACCTTCAGGGATCCTCTCACTAGTTAACCATAAGAAACATTAACAGAATCCGAAATACGTATGTCCAGGCGAACAAGTCTTGAAACTCCAAAGCTAGAGGGATGAAACGCGGTCGTTCATCTCCCGATAAAAAGGTAGACTTCTTCCCGCCACTTAAGAATTCCATTGGAATAAGGAGTCCACTTGTATTAGAATCCTCTCCAAAAGGAATCACTTGATTCGGATAATTAAAGTTCTTACAAGATTGTCTCCTAGAAGGAAAGAAAGTCATGTGATTGCCAAAACCCTAGACCGAAATTATAGGAGTGCATGGTAAGCAACGGGACCTATATATACAACACTACATTCACCAGAAAGGGGATCAAAAATTGGCCTCCCCAAACCCTACACTCGTTTTCAGGTCTACTTATCAACAGGTATGAGCACGCCATCTCCATCATCCAACAAAACCTTGAATACTGTCACATATCGCCTTTGTTTAACAGGAATCTTGTTGGTATCGAACTACGTGATACCCCTCCGACCAGGATCAACCTCGATCTTGGTCTTTAAAGTTGTTATTTGGAGATTCACCCTAGTGATAATTTTCCATTAACTGTCTTCCAATTGACTCTAATTCGAAAACTATTCCATCGAGCACTCCCAAATGATAAGAAATTTACGTACCTTCAGTCATCTGCAGCATGTGAAACTGCTCATTCGGTAGATCTGGTTATAGACGCTATTCGCTTGATACAATTCTTCAAGCTTCTCCCAAAGTTTTTTCGCTGAATATATTCTATGAATATTTGCAAGAACGTACTTAGCTAGGTTCAATTGTATCGCACTCGAAGCCCTTTCATCCAAATCCTCTCAATCATCATCACTCATCTTAGGTTTTCCAAAACTAGTACTAGCCGTTTCTTTACTAGAATCTTCAGAGCCTTCAAGGTTCGCAGGGATTGACTTGCCCTTCAACACCTTGTGTAAACCGTATTGGATTAATAGATCTTTGACTTGAACTTGCCACAAGCCAAAGTTAATCTTTCCATAGAACTTCTCAACCTAGAATCTCATCATCTTTGACATAAAATTTGTTAAGACCACTACCAAGCAACAGAGGCTCTTATACCAATTGTTAGCGAACAAATGTCACTATAAGTGTGGAAACGTTGCCAGATAAAACACAAACAAACACAATAACAAAGAAAAGATAAGATGATGAGAAGTAATATAAATCCAATCACATACAACCCAAGAATTTACGTGGAAACCCAAATCAGGGAAAAAACCACGGCCGTCAAGATGACAAGAGAAAGTTCCAATATGTAGTAAATTATTACAACCACACACTTAGGATCTCTCTCTAAATAATACCTCAAACCCAATTACACCCAATGCTCACTTTGAGATCTCTATAGTATTTGCTATTTTGCTTCACCACTAATAATCTAGCTATTATGGTCTATTTATATGAATTACAGTGAGTTTAAGATAAAAGGAAATTCTATTTTTATACGTACAAGAATGACTTGTTCTACATAAATAATATTTCATATTTATGAAAAGTCTTCTTATAAGGAAGAATCATATTCCTATAATCATAAGAACTTCTAGAAACAACATATTTTATTTTCCATGAATATTTCCTGATTCAACGTATGCTTGTGATTGACTACGATTCAAGTTGCAGTTGGCCACCCGTTTCATAAACTGTGATCCATACGCCATATCATTTTCGACCGCTCTCGGTTCCGCTGTGAAAGCCACAACGCTTTCCACAGCGGTATCCACTGGAATTGGACCGCTTTCAGTTGCCGCTGTGAAAATCCACAATGATGATCACTGCTTTCATTACCGCTATCAAAGCCACAACGGTATCGTTCTGACAGCGGTTTGCACTGTTCTTCGTTTCTACTGTTCTTCACGTCCTCAAGCCTCCCTCAAACATAACATTATACTCTCAAACGCTCTCACATCTCCAGGAAGTCTCCGCTTTGCTTGTATCTTGTTTGGTAGCCTTTGGTAATTCAAGTCATAACCAACACTTTTAACACAACTAACGGTGGTTATTTTTAAACCTTCAACAATACCAAACTGTTACCTAATGAAACTTTTAAAAGACCAAATTAATTAGACATTTTTTATCTCAATATTTATTTCTTATAAATCTATTGTTATTATTTACTATTATAATTTGAGTTTTTTTTAATAATTATTTTTAAATGGTTATTTGTGCTTATTGTTTAATGTTTATAATTTTTTTATCTACTCCAAGGACCAAGTATACATAAAATAGAAAAGATCTAAAATATAAAAAATTAAAACAAAAAAAAAAAAAAAAAAAAAAAAAAAAAAAAAAAAAAAAAAACACTACATATAGTTGAATATCTAGTAATTTATACCTACTTGCTAATACTAATATACATGTTGATAATGTGAATTATAAATATATTAAAAAAAAAAAAGTAGATAATTTATATTTATTTTTTTAACATTTGAATTAAAAGTTATATAATTATTTTATCTTTTTGTTTGACGTCTGAAGTTAATAATTGGTTGATACCAATTACACATTAAAACATTTCATTTTACATATATTTCCTTTAAAAATAAATCAGATCTTTTTTAATCATTATATACATTCACAACAATTAACATTATAATTTACCAAACACTTGTATACTGCTTTTTAGTCTAATAATAGTGCTAGCACAACATATTATTTCTTTGGTACAGGTAACCGTGATTATTTTAAAAATTACAACAATACCAAACTTGACCTAACTCTAACCTCTAAAATGTAAAAATTTCCCATGACTTAATTATTTTATCATTATTATAGAAATGCTTGGGTATGTTTCATAATTTGTGTCATTTTGGTTAAAGTTTCTGACACCTACGCGTAATATTGACTAAACTCACGGGTCTTTTTCTATTTTTCACTTGAGAAACAATCAATTCTTTTGAGAAACTAGCCGAACGCATCATTACGCTAAAGACTTTTATTAAATTGACATACAAATTAAGGAAAGACTTTTTCATCACGAACCACATTATCAAAAGAAAGACTTTTATAGCGTGTTTACTAATTAAGAATCTTACTTAAGAAAGAGAATTAAGTTCCTGATTTTTAAATTCCACTGTTTACTAAATTTTTAGAGAATTAAATTTCGTGGACCCGCTCATAAATCAAGAATTAAGTTCCTGATAAAAAGGGAACTTGATTCCTCCCACACACTCTAAGAATCAAGTTCCCTTTCCTAATTAAAAAAGGAATTCATGATTTATTTACTAAAATATCCTCACTTAAAAAAAAAAAAAAAAACAAACAACTGTTTTCTTCATGATTATTGACTTTAGTTTTTAATTTACGTAAATCATATTAGTTTACTTTTTTTTTGGTTTAATCTTAATAATGGTTTATATAATTAATAATTTATATTATTCTAGCCATGTGATTTATACAAAATTCATCTTTATATATACATATTACAATAAAATTTATGAACTAAAAATAATTATAGCACTTTTCAAAATAATAATAATAATAATAATAACTATGGTATATTCATATCTCTTATATATGTGGTTGCGGCTTCGTTTTTTTAATCAAGTTATCTCAATAGTTCTTTATCTAATTAGTTCAAATATTACAATATAAAGATGTTAATTATTACATTTATAGTGTCATGAGTAATATAAAATATATTTTTTCATAATAAATTATATATATATATATATATATATTAATCAAGATAGAATCTATCTCATAGTTCCAAATTACTTATAAAAAAAAAGCTCTAAAGCTTTGGGTTCTCTTCTCATATTTCATCATGTTTTATATACAAGGGTATTTTGTAATCAATTATGTATTATTCCGATTCCTTAGTTTAAGTAAATATTAGAAATGGAATAAATTTGATTTTGTTTCTTATTCATAAATCGTTAGTAAACACTGGAATATAATTTAGTAACTTGATTCTGATTCCCCTTCATTCCCTTTCTGGTGGAATTTAATTCCGATTCCATTCATTTCTGATTAGTAAACGTACCCTTATTGAATAGATATACTGACGAAAAGGTTTTCCATTTTCTACACAAGCCGAAGGAAAAAGTATGAAAATAGCCAAACCACCTTGTATAGTAGAAATTCCTGTAGAAGTAACACAAATTTCAAGGGTCAAGTCATAGCATAAAAATTTCTTCTAACATTGGTACTCCATTAACTATTTAAACACTAAGGCCCTGACTCCTTTAGTAAAAAGTATGATATTTTTCAATTCCATTGTGGAATTCTAAAACACTAATTAATGACATAAGACTCATGATGTTAGTATAGAGGAATGTGAAATGATCAAGATCCTCTTACAATTCTACCCATTGATCTTAAACATTTTTAGATGAATAATGTAGTTCATTCATTCAATAAGATCATGTTATTTATGTATCTATATAAGAATTTAAATTTAAAATCACGATTGTTTTATAGAAGTGATGCATACACAGTGGAATTTTTAATGGAATCAGATAATATGATATGGTCGTATCTTTGAAGGTTTTTTTTTTTCTTTTTCTTTTTATAATTTTCTTCTTCAATTACTTTTTTTTTTTATCATTTATGGTGATGGCAATTCAAATCTGAAACATTGTCAGACTGAATGAACACTATTTTCACCAAACAGGGGTGAAGCTTGAAAATTCTATTTGGAACCAATAAAGTAAAATATAAGGGGGCCAAAGTGAAAATTTACTAAATACAATATTAAATATATAATTTTTTTAACAGATTTTAATACTTGGGGTGGGGGGTTTTACCCCTGCCACCAAGGCACATTGTGTTGAAATTCTTCATTTGTTGATATCTAACAAGTAAGCTATGATGCCCAATAATGTCATCCACTATGTGAAAGTGTATTTCCAGTAAGGTGGCACTAAATTTATAGTCAATGCCAATAATTTCCTGAAAGTTTATGAGTATCTATTTTTGGAATAGCTTGTGGAAAATATAATTTGTTTGTATTAATGTTAGATAACCCAAAAATTTAGTCCAAATTTCAACCTAAATGATGTGTGGTAAGTGATTTTTTTCATTAACCACATCATCCCATATTGTGTATGGTGATGACAATTCATTTATTACATCAATTTGATTGAAATTTAGGTTAATTATTTAGGTTATATAGCATTATATTACTCGTTTGTTTGTTGAGGACTCTTTGGATTTTAATTAATTCGTTACCAACTTACCATAATTAAATCGATCACATCTTGACTCACAATCACAAAGACTCTCCAAAGCTATTGCAGACATTGAATCAAATTAAAGGGAAAAAAAAAGATTATATGCCAAATTCTTTCTTTTATTGCTTTATAAAAACAAGAGTATAACCCAAGGAAAGAAAGAATTTATTCACCAACTATAAAAAAATCATATGAGAAATTACAAAGCAATTTCCTTCTTTCAAGTCGGTCTATATCAATTTAAAATTTTGATTTAAACATCCACCCATTCATTTTCTCTCAATCCATTGATAAAAAGGAGTAAATGGGTATGTTTGGAAGTTCATCTTCAAGTAGATCTTTTTGAAGTTAA
This sequence comes from Acer negundo, assembly GCA_035582765.1. Taxonomy (NCBI): domain Eukaryota; kingdom Viridiplantae; phylum Streptophyta; class Magnoliopsida; order Sapindales; family Sapindaceae; genus Acer; species Acer negundo. Next base: position 42,794,244 of record CM069235.1, on the reverse strand, counting down.
AAGGGTTATCTGTGAAATTAATAAAATATAATAGAGTTATATTAGACACTTTAATGTTTGTAGAGTGTGTTTTGTATGGTTTCTCTACTAGCCAAAAGAGTTTTTCACATTAAAAAATCACTCTTAAGATTTTATTTTATTTTTTGGTAAAAACTCAAGAAGATATTTTTTAACATATTTTTTTTATTAAAGGTTGTTGGTGATGGGGATTAGTAGATGCACCGGGACATCCCAGAAACTAGCACCTCTGTAGCACCCTCATCATCTACCCAAACCCAACATATTTATTAAAAAGAAAAAAGAAAAGACAACAAAAGAGTTTAAGAAAATAAAAGAAAACAAGTCAACATAACCTAAAAGAAGATTTGCTACAAACACCATCACTAATAAAAAAAGTGCAAAAGGCTGGAGTTTTCCACCACCAAGTAGGAGGGGGCTCCTAGATGCTAAACAATCTGCAGCTCAGTATACGAGTGGCAATGAAGTCCATTTGAGAAAGCATACCTAAACACTTATCCCAAGTCGGGCGCCAACGCCAAGGAATCTTACGAGACCTAGAAAGAAGGATGGCCACCACATAAGCTGAATCACTCTCGAACCACAACTAAGGCCAACCAAAGTTCCAAGCAAAGTCAATAGCATGGATAGCAACGGTCAACTCAGCCTCAAAAGCAAAGAAAACTCCAAGAGGAATAGCAAAATAGCCTTTAACAAAAACCTTTACAAGTACAAAAAAAACTCTTGCACAATCAGCAAGACCAATACTACCAAAAGCAACTCCGTCTGTGTTAACCTTAAGATGACCCGGCAGAGGAGGACGCCAAATAACTTCTAGAAGCTTTTTTTGAGCTTTTGTAAAACATATAAATTGTCTCAACTATATTGTCAAATATATTGTCAACACCCTTTTTTTTTTTGTAATTTATTCAACCAAAAGCTCTTTTTAAAGATATATAACCTAACAATCTACTAACTTAAATTCCTTTTAAAATAGTCATAGATCTTTTATACAAGTACAGTTTTAAAAGGAAAGTTGTTGGTCATTTGGTTATCAATTAAAAAAATTCTTTCAAATGATAAGATTACCAAAATACATTTTAAAAATGGATAATTTCATTAAAGTCCTAATTTTTGTTGTGAAATGTCACATTTTAAAAAGTTTTTGTCATATTAGTAACTTTAATTCTTTATTTTTTCAAAATACATCACTTTAGTCCTTCTGTTAGACAACCGTTAATTTTGATTAACTATATTAGGGGTATTTTTGACTTAAAATATATCAATTTTCAAAATGTGTCATATGTCGAAAAAATATAATAATCAAAATTAAAATAGTGATTAAATTATAAAAATATTCAATAAATAAGAAAATATTTTTAAAAAAAATTAAATAAACATGGCAATATGAGGTTGGTCCGGTGATAAAACCTCTCATACCTGCACCATGAGGTTGCGGGTTCGAGTCCTCCTCCCTCCTTAAAAAACCCAAATTTATATAAAAGTATAATATTTCAAAAAAAATTAAATAAACATGGGAGATCGCACCACCAGATTTGGTGCGATCTGCCAAGTGCTTCATAGGGACTGTGCAGGATGCTGCCCCTCCATTTTTGAGTTTTTGTTTGGTTTTTTATTTTTATGGAACCCGAATCTCTTCCCTTCTATTGATCATAAAATTCCAAATCAATATGTTTTGATTTTATTTTTTACTCTGTTGGGTTAATGTTCCATATTTGGTGATGGATTTGGAGATGTGATGAAGTTGGAAATGAGGATTAAGTTGGAGATGTCGTTTGTGAAGGTGTTGGAGATGGGCATGGAGTTGGTGATGGTGTGGGTCGAGACCTACTTTCCTCTATAGCAAGTGTTTTTTTTTTTCATTTTTGACTCATTTTCTTTGTTAGTTTTTATTTAATTGTAAAAAGTATTTTTAATTATATATAATTATAAAATATATAAGCTAAAAATGTTATTTTGTTTAAAAGAAAAGGTAAGAGTAAGAAATAAAAACCGGATGATGTGGCACATCACCTTATAATAGAGAAGATAGTGCACCTCCCTTCCACACTTAGTGAGCAGGGGTTCAAGTCCCACAATGCTCATTTTATAAGTATATGTAAGGAGTTTTCTGGCGGTTTGTGGGAGTATTTTTTATTTTTTATTTAATATTTTATTTTTAATTTAATTAGTTCATTACTATGTTTATTTTTTTTATTTTGTTTAGTTAATAATTACTTTTATATTTTATTTTAGGGATATTATTAATTTCCCCCTGACATTTTCTGGAACATCATTTTACCCCTTCACATATTGAATTCCCCATTTTCCCTCCTACCATTACTTTTCTAACGAAAAAGTGAAATTCTTACGCATACAATCTATAAGAAGATTGAAATACCCTTGTTAAAGAGAGAAATACCTATTTACCAATCATTTTAATTTAAAAATACAAAGATTACAAAAAAAAAAAAAATGAATCTCCACCGTCCATCCTAGAGATTGACAGTGGAGATCAAAAATTAAAAATAGAATTTGTTAGGAAATCTAATCAGCAGTGATACGAATGTAGATCGGCGACTGAGGTGTGCCTATAGAATGAGACTAGGTCGCCTCTCCAATAAGTGTGAAAATTGATAAACAGATAAAGATAAGTGCGGAAAGAGTAAAGACACAAGTATATTTACTAGAAAACCCTTAATACAAGGAAAAACCACGGTCGATGTAACGACATATAAAGATATTCACTATGTAAAAGATAATTGTGATTACAAGTGATGAGTTGCTTGTGGTTGCTTTATCCTTTTTCTTCTATTTGTTACATGTGTTTATATAGGGGCTAGGGTGTTGCCCTAGCCCTTGATGTGCAAGCAAGAAATATTATTGGGCAAGATCCCAAGGGGATCGTATCTTGGCAACATTTTTGGTGAATCAAGTCTTTGTGCATTTATAATGTTGTAATCTTCATTCCTTGTAGGAGTATTTCTTCAGATCTTCATATTTATTGCTAGATTTGTCAACTGTTGGATTGTAGGTGATTGATTTGCCTAGTTTAAGGTCGAGCTTCATGGAGAATATACTGAAATCTCGTTTCATTAATGATGTCTCATGTTTGTTGTGGGGCGAATTCGGGCCAATTCGCCTATTTAGAAGTCATCCGGCTAACAGCTACTCTTAGCGAGCGAGTTCTTCTTGTCTTGCTATTGCCATGTGCGGTCCATCAAGCTAAGGTGGATATTTGGTCCCTTGAATCCCAGGTTTCATGCTGATGTGTGAAATCAAGTAAAATTAACCCAAACAATACTCCCTAAATCTATGAGGTGAGCTTTATGGCGAGCTGCCTCTTTTGGCAAGTTAGCAGCTCTCCAAAGTGGTTTTATTAAGATCTTTGCATTTAATGATGCATTAATAAGTTGTTTTGCTTTGTCAATCTTGATAATTGCATTTTCAATATTAACCCTTCAAAAACATTCTAACGGATGTACTTGTACCTTTTCGTTTGACGTGACACCACTCCACCAACTCTCGATACATAATTAAGCCTCGTGATTTTGACAAATCCTTGGTTCTCGTGCATTCCAAAAGGTGAAGAGTAACATTCTTGAAACGACTTTGCATTCCGTCATTTTTGAACTCTGTTTTGGGATATCTAAAAGTCCAGCTTGTCCTTGTAGTTGACCTAACTACTTCCCATTCCTTCCTCCGATGCCTTGTCTTTTGAATACTTATTAAAAGAGGACAAATTGCGATCCATCTTCTTAACCAAAGAGTCAATATTGACCATAAATTGCAAAAAATCCAAACTTTCCGGCCACCACTCCTGTGACGTCTTCTTTGTCAAAGAGCTTCTTTTTTCCAATCCCAGAAATTGATCCAACCAAGAACAATCGACCAGAATATCATCCTCCTCCACTTTGGCCTCAAAATAATTCGATCCTTCCTCAACCTTAATCTTATAGGAACACTGACAATCATATGGAACCAGAACTGATATCCTTCCACTTTATAATCCTTGTCTAAGCAAAATTTTCTCATTAACTAAAAGAACTTCACCAATCAACTTACCCATCTTCTTGAAGAAGGAAGAGTTTTAACACCTTAATGGAATACCAATACACTTGATCCAAATTGTCCTAGCATAAGGTCTAAAACCCTCTAAACATTTCTCCATGGACAAGAAACAATTAATCCCCCCATAAAAATCTATTGTTCATGAAGTCTTCTTTTACACTTTCAAAATCAAAGCTCCATAGAACAAGTTTGTCCCTCATATAAGTAGAAGAAAAACTAATACCTCTGCTACTCAATAGACGGTTCACACTAGTGACACTAAAGAATTCATTAAGCCTCCCTACCGTGCACTTTGAAAGCCACCCACAATCACTGTGTTGTTTGTTCCAAGAAATTGCAAAAACTTTCTCCTCCCTTGTCCCACGAACTTTGACCTTAGACTATAGGAATTCTTCAACCTTTGTCTCCCTCTTTTTTCTTTTTGAAACAACTATTGATAGAAGAAGTCGCTAACGACCCAAAAAATAGCAGAAAGAGCCAAGGCTCAAAAAACAGAAAAACAAACCTACAAGAAACCCAAGAGAAAGCAGCCAAAATAGGGGTAAAACCAAGTGGCCTCACGCTGGGGCTAAAACTGCAACTGTAACCAAGCCAAATTGAACCAAGCGGCAGAAGAACAACAATACCCTAAGAGCCAAAAAACAAACCACAAGCATAACATCAGTAGAAGAGAAGAAGGCCACTGCTGACATAGGGGACCCCACCAGGCAAAAACACAGCTCCAAGCGCTAGGGATTGAAAAAAGGAACAACCTCAAGCAAACGTCCACACCAACTAACCCCCTTTGTTGTCCGATCCTGACTTTGCCAAATTGTCAGCAAATGAGTTTGAAGACCTGGGATTGTGAATAATATCAATCCCTCTCAAATGCTGCAACCAACTACCTTTGTCTCCCTCTTGTGACCATAATTCACCACCCTCACATACGTACGTGAACCAGAACCTCCATGAAAACGAGTAGCTTCATTTCTCCAGTTAACCCACCCATACGAAGCAACATTTGTGGTTATAAACTAGCCATAGACATGCATTCCGTTCGTCAATTTCACCACCTTGTTTGCTTCCTCGAAAGTCTCAAAATGAATGAAAGCAAAGTTACATCTCCTAGAACTATTTTTTGAAGACAAATAAATACCCTTAACTCTCCCAAAAGATTTGAAAATGCCCCAAAGACAACTGGAATCCACACAAGGGTTAATGTTGTCAACGAAAATGGAATGTAAACCCTCCCTAAAGTCCTCCTCTCCACCATAGCCGAAATTTCCATCTCCTTTTTTTTCCCTCTGGCCATGGCCAAAAATTTCAGAGTTTCTCTCACTAACTCTCTCTCTCTCTCATCTACTGACATATATAGTTTTATGAATCACTTATATTGCAATGTTGAAGTATTGATATCACAACGATACCGCTAGTTTACTTTTCGAAGCTATTTTTAAAGAATTTAGATCTCTGTCTTTACTTCTATTAATAAAGTGTCTTTCTCTTCTATTGTTTTTCTCTTTTACTTGTGAAAAACTAAAGATAAAAGATAACAGAAGTTTAATTACCAGTTGTAATTGGGGAAAAAGAATTTACATTATTTGGGTATAAAAGTAATTTTGTTATAGGTTATTTAAGTAATGGGTGTGGGGGACATTTCATGGGTGGCAATATAGTCACCCAAAAAATTAATATGGTTAGGGCTATGAGAGAAGACAAAATTAGAAATTTATTAGATTTGTGAGGATAGTTTTGGAAGTAGAAAATTAATATCAATTCAATTATTTTTTAGTTGAGTGAAAAATGAAAATTTTTCACTTTTATAAATAAGTGATTTTAAGAGTTATTTTAGTGATATTATCACTTAAAAAATCAAACAAAACGTCTTAATAGAACACATTAAATGTTATTAAGTGTTAAATGAAAACATCATACAGGGCTTTAATTAGTTCTCACCCCTCTAACGATCCATTTCAGTCCCTCCTTGTGGTATCCTTGACTGACTTGATTTGTGTGATAGGGGATATTATTTATGGAGGACTCATAGTTTTAGTACAGGTAAATACGATCGAACCATTACCATCATGTCATATAACACATCTTTCTTATTGATTGATTGCTCACGACACGTGAAATGATGTTAATGATCTGAGTGTAATAAAGACTAGTGAAGAATTTATCCGAATTAAAATGAATTATGACATAATAAAGAGGTTCCAAATTTACTTAATGAAAAGCTTAATGTTAATTGCAAAATGAGGTCCAGAGTTCGATGAAAAACTAACTCCTTAACATATATTTGAGTCTTCTAAAACCGTCAAAATAATAACAGCTACAGAGGATGATGATGCCCACTTTTTTTTTATTATTATTTGTTTGTTATCTTAGATTTTCGTCTGAATAAAAATTCGGGGACGACTCTGGTGAAAGGTTGATGTTCACAAAACATGGAAAATTGGAAAATTCTTAAGACGGATCGGATATACAATATTTTTTTGGTATAAATATATTATAATAAATTTAATTATTGCTAATTGAACCTACAAACAAAATTCTTCTATTGATTATAAGCACAATAAATAGGACAATTAATTCGAAAGTTTTTTGCATATTTATACCAAATAAAATGGTCCAAATTTTGCTTAATTAATCAAAATATTGTAGAAAGTGCCACCATAATACGAACTTCAAGTCAAATGGAATGGAATGGCAAGATCAATTTGTTTTTAGATTGATTAATTGGAGTATTTTGTCTTTCAAAAAAAAAAAAAAAAAAAATTGGACTATTTTGTGTGGATTTTCTGAGTGTTTACCTACATTGAAATCTGTTCGGTTCAAATCAGGGGATGTGCAGATTCTTCTCCAAATTAAGCTGTGTTTTGTATCAAATTTTTACAAAAACAAAAAACAAAAACACAATGCTTTGACATCCTTGTAGAAAGTGCTTTTATTCACAATCTATACACTTTTTGCTACAAAAGTACTTTCAAAAGGACTTTATATCTTAGGGTCAATTAAGATCAAAAGTCTTCTTTGTTGACAAAAATTATAACACTTTTATAAATTAAACCATAAGTAAAGACATAAAAAATTTCAGCCAATCTATTCTAACGGTATTTGAAATTATCCTACACAAAACATATCAAGACTTATCGAGATGAAGTATTACATCCACATATTCCAGTAAATGCGCTCAATGAGACTTTACTAGAGAATGATTGAAAAAAAAAATTACTATAAATAAAGTTATTTCAATGCATATAGAAGGTACAATACAAAATAAAAATATATGAAAATAAAAATAAAAACCTGGCTTTGTCTTGTTTCAATCAGATGGTGATCACTGATGATCATAATCCACAAATAAACCAAGCACATCACCAGATAAAATGAAGAAATCAATATTATTTAATTTCTTTTTATTTTTCTTTTGATTATCTATCTGTCTTAATTGCTTGCATGTCGATCAAGACATGCAATGCAGTGGAGGAGGAGGAGATCATTTTCTACGTGTAGAGATCAAACGGCCAACATCATTCTGACAAATTCATCATAATTAACTTGACCATCACCATCCATATCAGCCTCTATGATCATCTGTGCTAGCTCTTCATCTGTTAGTTTCTCTCCAAGATTGATCATCACTTGCCTCAACTGTTTATATATAAATACACCAACAAAAAATAAAAATTATCAAGTCTGAACAAGTGAAGACAGACAATTTATAGACGCTGATTGAGTATTAAGACATCCTGATTAGAGTAAGACTGTATATTCATTCGTGATTACGAAGTGCATTTTTGGAAATGAAGAATTGAAGTACGTACCTCATTAGGTGATATGTAACCATCCTGATCTTTATCAAACACTTTGAAAGCTTCTCTCAGTTCCTCTTCTGCTTCACATTCCTGTATATATAATAAAATAAAATAAGCCCAGAAATTTCATAAACTGATGATCATAAAAATTGATTAAATCCAACAAAAAAAAAAAGAGAAAATGAAAACTTACCTTCATTTTTCTTGCCATGAGATTCAAGAACTCCCCAAACTCAATAGTTCCATTTCCATTGATGTCAACTTCATTGATCATGATTTGAAGCTCTTCTTCTGTAGGATTTTGATCCAGTGATCTGATTGCAGTTGCCAGTTCATCTATAGTAATGCAACCTACAAAAAATTCCAGGATGATCGATCTGAGAGTTGATAAAAAAAATTAAGAATAAGAAAACGGATTCGGCTGGTTGTTTGTTTATTAATGAAAAGGAAGTTTCTGATAGGTTCAGAAGTTAGGAAAAAGGTTTCTGACGAATTTTGAAACCAACCATATATACATGTATATATATATAGAAGAAGAAAATATAAATGAATAGTTTCTGACGAATTATAAAACCAACCATGTATACTGTATACATGTAAACATATAGAAGAAAATATAAATGAAGTTCACAGGTAACAAATGAGGTTTCTGATGAATTCTGAAACCAACCAGATATACCGTATACATATATAGAAGAAGAAAATATAAATGAAATTCAGGTAAAGAAAGAGGTTAATTTCTGACGAATTCTGAAATCAACCCAGAACACCGTATACATACATATATATATATATACATATATATATATATTAATATATATATAGAAGAAGAAAATTAATAAAATGAATGTATGACGTACCATCTCCATCCATGTCAAGTAGACAAAAAGCTTCCCGGAACTCAAGAACCTGTTCTGCAGGCAACACATCTCCCATGTCTGCAGGTTCCTCTTCTCTGTCAGAGCTTGCAAACACTTGATTAATTGGAGAGACTTTACACACAGACAGAGAGAGATAGAGAGAGAGAGGTGAAAATTTGGGATGCTTAGACAATTTTGATCTTTACAGCTACTTATATACATGCAAAGTAAACAGTCAAGTCCTCTCATCATAGTATTGGTTAAAGTTGCCCATTTTATAAGTTAAACACAGACTTTTTTTAGTCAAAAACAAACTTGTTTTGTTTGTTTTTTCAAAGCTTTTCCCGGAAAATTTTACATAATTAAAGAAGAATTCAAACTGTTTGAAATTTCAGTGGGATATGTTTGGTCCTTAATTTATTGAATATAGTTTAATATTTTTCAATAATTTATGTTTAGGAATAGCCATTGGGGAAATAGGAATGGATATAGGTCTCCTATCCCTATCCCCATTTTCGCAACCCTCACCACCCCTTCATTTCCCCGGGATGGGGTAGTTTTGGGGGAAGGTCCCCACATCCCCATCCTCATTTCCCCGTTTTCCCCCATTTGGGGGAATGGGGAAATGGGGATGGGGGCACCTACCCTCATCCTCATTCCTATTTCCTTAAATTTGTGGGGAAAATGGGGAAGGGGAGTGGTCCCCCCATCCCATCTCCATTTCAATTTTGAGATAAAAATCATTACCCCCCCCCCCCCCCCCCACACAAATTTCCTAATTTCCCCATTTTTTCCAAAACTTTTCCCCAAATGGGGGAGTGGAGATTTGGATCCCCAGAGATAAATAACCATCTCTATTTATGTTAGAGAATAATTTATGGTATCTACTAGGGTTGATTATGCATTTAATTATCCATGCAAGTTGCATGGAGGTATAAATAATAATCAACCTATCTCAGCTGCCAAGCATTAATTAAGTTTTCAGTCAATTTTTTCTCTTTGAATTTTATATAATTAATGTTTTTTTTTTTTTTAGAGAATATAATTAATGATTTAAAAATATAAAAAAATTATAATAGATCTATCAATATCAAAATTATTAAGATTATAATTAACTAAATAATATTTTATATATCCATAGCAGACCCTTTTAATCGATTGTTATACATATATAAACTAACAAATATAAGATCATGACAGCTAGATAGTTCCAGCTTCCTAGTTAGAAAAAAAAAAAATACATAATAATAATTTCGTTATTAAAAAAAATTAGTACTCTTTTGTTGTTTATTTATAGTGCGAATTCTTCTTCAGCCTTGCTTAATCACACATTATTATTTTATTATTCCGTGTAAATTACCGGCCTACAACAAGTTGATTAAACATGCTACGAAGCTTTTGAATTAAGAGTGTGTTTGGTAGGGATGAAAAGGGAGAGGAAAGAAAAGGGTGGAGGGAAAAGGAAGAAGAAAAAGGGGAAGAATGTGTTTGATGAGAAAATCTTGTATGGGACGGTCCCATTGACGTGGATATGGGACCGTCCAATCAAAGCAAGCCACATATACATTGGGAGAATATGTGGCACACTTGTGACTTGCTCTGATTGGACGGTCTCATATCCATGTCACTGAGACCGTCCCTCTGAAGTTTTTCTCGTGTTTGATATGGAGAGAAAAATTAAAGGAAAAATGGGAGGAAAAATTTATGGGTGGGACCCACTATTTTTAATCTCCCAAAAGTAGATGAAGAAGGGAGAGAAAAAAGGAGAAATGCTTTTAGGTTTAATTAAAATTACAAATTTGTCCATCTTTTTTAATATATAAACTATAATACAAGGGTAAAATAGTAAAATTGATAAAGAAGATCTCTTATTTCCTTCCGGGTTACCAAATAGCTCAATTTTCCTTTCTTTTCTTCATGTTTTCTATCCCTCCAAATCTTTCTATCCTTCATATTTTCTTTCCTCCCAATTAGTAGTGGCAAAACGGGTCGACCTCGTTAGGCCCTGTTTTGCTTAACGGGCCAGAGCGAGCCCGGCCTGTTAAGGAGACAGGTCGGGTGGGGGCAGCCTGTTGGGGGAAAGTGGGGCCTGGCCTAGGTCAGGGCCTGTGTTAGGACAGGCGAGGCTGGGCCAGGACCCCGGCCTATTACGGCCTAAATGGGCCGTCAACGGGCTTTGACATTTTTTTTTAAACATTTTTTTATACATTGTAATAATTTTGTGTAATTATTAATGTAATAATTTTAATATGAAATATAACATTATTCATTTCATACAACACTTAATTAGTTTTCGATGAATAATATTTTTGTAATTTCGTATTAAATTTGTGGTGAAATGTATAAATTACAAATCATGATTGCCTCGTTAAAAACCTTACCAAGAAAAACTCAATGGGATAAAAACTTGGTAAGGGAAAAAGAGTACAATCGGAAAAAAAAAATTATATAATGTATAGTATAATAATATATAATATATAATATATAGTATATAGTATATACTATATTAGTATATTAGTATAGTATATAGTATATAATATATAATATATAATGTATAGTGTATAGTATATTAGTATAATAGTATATACTATATAATTAGTTTTGTGGCTCGACCTCCGAATGCGTCTGCGTGGCCTCATAAAACTAAGAGCTTTAGAATATGTAGAGACTAGAGAGTGGGAGGTATATAACATATAATAAATAGTATATAGTATATAGTATATAATATATTAAATAAATAAAATAAATTACAAAATAGTTGAAAGAATGAGTGAGAGATGTTGGAGATTGTAGAAAATAGAGAGAATAAGAGAGTAGCGAAGTAGAGAAAATATAGAGAATGAGGTGAGGGTGATGGGGGTATTTATAGGAAAATGTTAGGTTAGGGTATAATTGGAAAAAAAATTGAAAGATTAAAAAAAAATGTAATTTTTAAAAGTTTTGGATTTTTTTTCTCCCCCAACAATCACCTGGTTAATTATAAAAGCACCCCTCAATTCAAATTTTGGAAAAAGAAATTTGAATTTTGAAATTTTTTTTGGTCTCACAGGCCCGCCCACCACTTCGCCACTGGGCCTAGCTTAGCCCACCAACTTAACAGGCTTGGCCCTGGCCCGTTAAGCTGGCGGGTCGGGCCGGCTCGAGCCCACCCCAGCCTGGCCCGGCCCATTTTGCCACCATTACTCCCTATCAAACACACTCTAAGTGATTATTTATTTATTGCATACGGCACCTGCTATATATCCAAGACGTAATATATTAAGTCAGTAAGGGTATAATGGTAAATGAAGTGGTAAAATTAATAATCATTATTAAATTAAATAAAAAACTATTAATTTAATATTAAAAAAATCTCCACTCAATCTCTCTCTCACACCCCAATAGGAAAAGAACACGGAAATCACATCCACCAAAAATAATCAATATTATTCGATCAAAGCAAAAAAATAAAAATAAAATAAAATAAAACAATCAGAGCTGGGTCATCATCTTCTGCATCAACCAATCTCTATTTTTTTTTTTTTGCTTCGACACAACAAAACTATGCCCTCAAAAATTTGTCATAATCATCCGATCGGATTCTTCTAATGACACAGCTGTCTTCGCCATCATCTTCGTCTTCGTTGTCGTCGTCGTCGTCATCGGGCCTTGTTTGTGATCTGCCTCCTCCACTCTGTAATCACCCTAACAAGTGGGTTCCTGATTATGTAGATCGAGATGTCGGGCTCATGACCAGCTGACCCATGGGCCTTTTTTTTCCGGTTTTTTTTTTTTTTTTTTGTGGTTTTGATTGAATAATATGCATTATTTTTTTGAGATTTGTAGTTTTTTTTTTTTTTTTGATTCGATTTGTTTTACATGTTTGTGGAATTTAATTTGGTGGTGATGTGGATGGTGGTTGGAGAGAGATGAGATGATCTAGGTTTGGTGATGAGGGTGGATGATTGAGGTTAGGGGCGGCCCTAGGGGGGGGGGCACCCGCCCTGGTCCGTCATGCCAAGGGGCTCCAAATATGTGGGTTTAGTTATTATGTGTTAAAGTTGTAAAAATAAAAAATAAATAAATTAAAAAAAAAAAAAAAAAAAGTCCCCATTATTTTTTAAATAAAACAACTCAAACAATACCCAAAAAAGCCGGCCCAATATCCAATTTTTTTTATTCATATCTTCTAACAAAACCTAATTTTTTAGGGTTTTAATATCTTATTAATTTTAATTTATTTTAAACCCTAGGCGGTTTACACCATATTACTATAAAATTGTTTACATTTACTATAAGTAGTTTCCAAAGAAACCAAAAACCCTAGCGCTCATTCACCTAATTTTAAAAGCTAGCCGCAACCCCTATTGCCTCTTCTCTTTCAAAAAAAAACTATTCTTGAAAGCTCCTCCCTCTCTCATCCAACTGTTCAATCTCTCCTCGCTCATTAACATTTCGCCTCCTGTTCTTCTTCACCAACCAGTGCCCTTACCTTCATCTCTTCTTTGTCAACCATTGGCTACCGTCTATCTTCTTAATTTAAAAGTTTTTTCTTTTAATGATTTGATTTTTAAATTTCATCTACTCTTATATGTTTTTTTTTTTTTTATATATATATATATATATATTTTTTGTCAACTAATCTGAATATGAAATTAGTTAGTTTCAAGAAAGAAAATATTGTTAAGTTTGTAATAAATCCATCTATAATTTTTTTTTTTTTGGAAATTTTTATTGTTTTTTTTTTTTAATAGTGAGAGGAACAAAGTTGAGGGGAAAAAATAAAATTTTGAGATATAAATTTAAATAATTTGTTTAATAAAAATTAATATTTCATTTAATGGAATATATATAAGGGCCCATTTTTTAGATTTTGTCCAGGAGCCTCGAGAATGTTATGACCGGCATTGATTGAGGTGTTTATGATTCTGAGATTTGTGGTTTTTTTTTATGATTCTGGTTTTGGTTTGGGGTTGATGATTCTGGGTTTGGTGATGGTGTGGATGATTGTGTTAATGGAGATAAGATGGCGGTAAAGATCCTCTGATCCATCTTTTTTTTTTTTTTTTTAATCCAATTAAAAAGGAGAAGATGGAGTGAGGTGTATATATCAGATGGTGATCATGGGTATGAGCTTTCTAGGTTTTAAAAACTGGGTTTTTCTGGGTTTCATGATGAAGATGAAGATGAAGATGAAGATGAAGATGTTGATTTTTTGGTTTTTTTTGTCTGGTTATCTCCATCGTCCATCCCTGATATCGACGGTAGATATTGAATCTAGTGATGATGTTAGATTTAAAAAAAACAAAAACAAAAAATAAAACAAAAAAATAAAACAAAATTAAAAACTAAAAAAGAGAGGCAGAAGGGTATAATAGTATTTTTGTTAAAAAGTTAACAGAAGTTAATGGAAAGTAGAAAATGGTCATTACTCAAACTAGAGGATGGAAAATGACTAATACCTCATAAGTGAGGGTGGAAATAATAATATCCTAAAATGTAATATATAAACCGTTCCATATTGGTACTACGTGTATCAGCTTGACCTCTTCAACATAGAGAAGGATATATATTTTTAAAATAAAATAAATCAAATGAACATCTTAAGTAGTAATCATGTGATCAGTTTTTTATACTATATATTTATACATATATATATATATAGAGAGAGAGAGAGAGAAGCTTGATTGGGTGCGGGATCTATGCCCGGCCCTAGGGGAATCCCAGTGAGATAGTTGTCTAGGGCCTCTAATCTTTAAGGAACCCCAAATTGTTAAAAACAAAATAAAAAAATTTGATCTCAAATATAACCCATATATGATTTTAAACTAACAAACATATAAATTAGTTTAAAATAAGCCCATCAAACATATAATTTTTTTAAAATAACAAACTCGTAAATGGGTTTAAAATAGCTCCATTGAACATATATATATATATATATATATATATATTTAAGAAAGACTCACAAATTATAAAACTCAATTATCATTCTCAAGTTCTTACACTAAGTCAAGCGTGAGTTGAATCTTATTCCTAACACTATTTGTCTTTTATATATCTAAAACGGGAAAACAACACTACAACACTACTCATATCACTTATCAGACAACCAGAAGCAGACATCAAACAAAAATCAAAAAAATCAAAAATCAATTTAGGGTTCTTCAAAACTCTCTTAAATCTTGCTACGAAAATTCATATTTCAGATACAAAATCTCAACTTGAAATCTCAAGGCCCTATAAATTCATTTTCTATAGTTCGCCTTGGACCCCGAAAATCTCAGGGCCGGCCCTGGCAGGATCCCACACATTAGTGATAAACAATTTTGCAACAGTACAAAATGGTTTATCGTATGCAATAACTAAGATTCCGCATGATTTTTTGTGAAGAACCCCGACTATTTAATGTTACAAAGTGACTTTAAAACAATCTAGATAGAGTAAATTTTGTAATGTTACAATGATGAATCCTATACAAAAAAAGATGACAGATCTTACGCTTTTTTTGTGTGTGGTATCCTAGCTTATCGGATGCAATAAATAGTTTTGTAACGTTACAAAACGGTTTATCATATGTAATAAATTAAAATTATGCACCTTTTTTTCTATACAAGATCCTAACTCCAAGTATTACATACTGGCTTTGAATGATTTTGAAACGTTATATAGTAAATTCTATAAAGGTACAACTTATAAAGTTAGTAAGTTGAATCTTGTACGGAAAAAATATGAATGTGCAGTGGTCCCCCACGTGATCATCAGACCTCTATATATAATATTGCTTGATCTGTTTCTGCAAACACATTTAATATTAGTAAACTGTTAGGCTAAGGCCTGTTGCTATGATGGTTGGACCCTCCGTTGGAGCCCTCCACCACCACGGTTCGAGTGTCATGACGTGTATTTATATATGCAATTTTCTTTGGTCCACTAGTAGGTGGATATTGTCCCACTATTTGTGTGGCTTGTGTCCCACCTTTGTGTGGGTATCGTCTCCCAATTTATAGGAGTTTTTGTCTGAACTGTGCTTGTAGTCGAATCTCATCCTCGCTGAGTTCCAGTTGTTGTAATCCATTCCAATTGTTATAGTCCAATAAAAAAAAATAAATAAATAAATAAAAATAATAAAAATAATAAAAAAAAAATTAGTAAACCGTTAAATGTGCCAACAGTTTGATGCATTTAGGGTTGGTATTTGGTAATCAGTCACTGTCAAGACAAATCAAGTGCACTTATCAAAGAGATTTTTGTTAGTTGGCTGCTTGGCTCCAACATTGTTTAAGGAGTAGAAAAAATTTGCATATCTTTCATAGTGCTTCGATATGACATTATCAATTCAACTCATTCTGGTTTTTAATATTCTATGATCTAGTGGAATATGCTACCACACCGATGATATTATATGATATATTGATTTTGGACGGTACCATACTACAATATTTTTAAAAACTTTAACAGTAAAAATGTCCAAAATTAAAATATTTTTTAACAATTAAAGGGTTATAGCAGGTTTTAATGGGATTCAAAGGATAGTCTCCAACCCAAACTATATTTTTTTTTTTTGGTTTTAATAAGCCAACTCAATAAAACTAGACGGACAACACTTTTTTTTACGAGTGAGTTTATATCCTAGCTTGGGTATAATTTTTCCATATCTATATAATATTCATCAAATTCTGGCAACTAAGTAAGTGACTAGTTTCCTTATCTATATAATATTTATCAAAGAGATTTTTATTAGTTGGCCCCTTGGCCGGCTGCTTGGCTCCAACATTGTTTAAGGATTACAAAAAAATTACATATCTTTCATAGCGATTCAATATGACATGATCAATTCAATATGATATTATATGATATATTGATTTTGGACGGTACCGTACTGCAAAATTTTTAAAAACTTTAACAATAAAAATGTCCAAAACTAAAATATTTTTTAACAATTATTTAAAATATTTTTTAAATTAAATTTTAGCAGGTTTTAATGGGATTCAAAGGATAGACTTAAACCCGGACTAATTTTTTTTTTTTTTTTTTGGGTTTTAATAAGCCAACTCAATAAAACTAGACCAACAGCAACATTTTTTTATACGAGTGAGTTTATATCCTTGGGTATAATTTTTCCATATCTATATAATATTCATCAAATTCTGGCAACTAAGTGACTAGTTTCCTTATTTCGGCTATTTTAGGTCATAGCAAATGATAATATTCTCACATTAGTATAGTTTGATTCTAGCATTTCACCCTGTCTCATCGATCTTGGCTTCTATGTTTTGAGAGTAGTCTTGGTTCTTTTTGATGCGAGTCATCGCGGATATTTTTTTTCTCGCGAACCAATATAGATGGTTCTAACGGTATTTGAAATTATCCTACACAAAACATATCAAGACTTATCGAGATGAAGTATTACATCCGTATGGATATATATATTTACTCTCATATGGAGAGGTATCTACTTTTACAACACCAACAAAAAAAATAAAATAAAAAATAAAAATTCTCCCCATCCACATATGCTAGTAATTGTGCTCAATGAGACTTGACTAGAGATTGATTGAAAAAAAAAATACTATAAATAAAGTTATTTCAATGCATATAGAAGGTACAATACAATATATATATATATATATATATATATAAACCTGGCTTTGTCTTGTTTCAATCAGATGGTGATCATTGTCTCATTGATGATCATAATCCACAAATAAACCAAGCACATCACCAGATAAAATGAAGAAATCAATATTAATTTATTTATTTTTCTTTTTCTTTTGATTATCTATCTGTCTTAATTGCTTGCATGTTGATCAAGACATGCATTGCAGTGGAGGAGGAGGAGATCATTTTCTACGTGTAGAGATCAAACGGCCAACATCATTCTGACAAATTCATCATAATTAACATGACCATCACCATCCATATCAGCCTCTATGATCATCTGTGCTAGCTCTTCATCTGTTAGTTTCACTCCAAGATTGATCATCACTTGCCTCAACTGTTTATATATAAATACACCAACAAAAAATAAAAATTATCAAGTCTGAACAAGTGAAGACAAAAAATTTATAGAGGCTGATTAGAGTATTAAGACATCCTGATTAGAGTAAGACTGTATATTCATTCGTGATTACGAATTGTATTTTTGGAAATGGAGAATTGAAGTACGTACCTCATTAGGTGATATGTATCCATCCTGATCTTTATCAAACACTTTGAAAGCTTCTCTCAGTTCCTCTTCTGCTTCACATTCCTGTATATATAATAAAATAAAATAAACCCAGAAATTTCATAAACTGATGATCATGCAAATTGATTAAATCCAACAAAAAAAAAAAAAAAAAAAAGAGAAAATGAAAATTTACCTTCATTTTTCTTGCCATGAGATTCAAGAACTCACCAAACTCAATAGTTCCATTTCCATTGATGTCAACTTCATTGATCATGATTTGAAGCTCTTCTTCTGTAGGATTTTGATCCAGTGATCTGATTGCAGTTGCCAGTTCATCTATAGTAATGCAACCTACAAAAAATTCCAGATGATCGCTTTGAGAGTTGATAAAAAAATAAATTAAGAATAAGAAAACGGATTCGGCTGGTTGTTTGTTTATTAATGAAAAGGAAATTTCTGATAGGTTCAGAAGATAGGAAAGGGGTTTCTGACGAATTTTGAAACCAACCCTATATACTTTTATGTATATAGAAGAAGAAAATATAAATGAATAAGTTCGCAGGTAACGAAAGAGGTTTCTGACGAATTATGAAACCAACCATGTATACCGTATACATGTATACATATAGAAGAAAATATAAATGAAGTTCACAGGTAACGAAAGAGGTTTTTGATGATTTCTGAAACCGACCAGGTATACCACGTATACAAATATAGAAGAAGAAAATATAAATGAAATTCAGGTAACGAAAGAGGTTTCTGACGAATTCTGAAATCAACCCGATACACCGTATACATATATATATATACATACAGAAGAAGAAGAAGAATTAAATTAATAAAAATGAATGTATGTACCATCTCCATCCCTGTCAAGTAGACAAAAAGCTTCCTGGAACTCGAGAACCTGTTCTACAGGCAACACATCTCCCATGTCTGTAGGTTTCTCTTCTCTGTCAGAGCTTGTAACACTTGATTAATTGGAGAGACTTTACACACACAGAGAGAGAGAGAGAGAGAGAGAGAGAGAGATATGACAATTTCGGATTCTTAGACAATTTTGATCTATACAGCTACTTATATACATGCAAAGTAAACAGTCAAGTCTTCTCATCATAGTATCGGTGAAAGTTGCCCATCTTATAAGTTAGACTTTTATTAGTCAAAAACAAACTTGTTTTGTTTGTCTTTTTCAAAGATTTTTCTGGAAAATTTTACATAATTAAGGAAGAATTCAAACTGTTTGAAATCTTGGTGTGATATGTTAGAGAATTTAATATAATCTAATCTTAGCTGTCCTTAATTTGTTGAATATAATTTAATATTTCAATAATTTATGTTAGAGAATAATTTATGGTAGTCTACTAGGGTTGATTATGCATTTAATTATCCATGCGAGTAACATGGAGGTATAAATAATAATCAACCTATCTCAGCTGCCAAGCATTAATTAAGTTTTCAGTCAATTTTTTCTCTTTGAATTTTATATAATTAATGATTTTTTTTAGAGAATATAATTAATGATTTAAAAAAATAAAAAAAATTATAATAGATCTATCAGTATCAAAATTATTAAGATTATAATTAACTAAATAATATTTTATATATCCATAGCAGACCCTATTAATCGACTGTTATACATTTATAAAATAACAAATATAAGATCATGACAGCTGGATAATTCCAGCTTCCTAGCTAGCAAAAAAATACATAATATTAATTTTGTTATTTAAAAAAAAATTAGTAATCTTTTGTTGTTTATTATAGTGCGAATTCTTCTTCGGCCTTGCTTAATCACACATTATTATTTTATTGTTCCGTGTAAATTACCGGCCTACAACAAGTTGATTAAACATGCTATGAAGCTTTTGAATTAAGAGTGTGTTTGGTAGGGATGAAAAGGGAGAGGGAAGAAAAGGGTGGAGGGAAAAGGGAGAAGAAAAGGGGAAGTATGTGTTTGGTATGGAGAGGAAAATTGAAGGAAAAGGAAAATTGAAGGAAAATTTTATGGGTGAGACCCACTATTTTTAATCCTCTCAAAAGTGGATGGAAAAGGGAGAGAAAAAGGAAAAGCTTTAAGGTTTAATTAAAATTACAAATTTATCCATCATTTTTAATATATAAACTATAATGTAAGGGTAAAATAGTAAAATTGATAAAGAAAATCTCTTCTTTCCCTCATGTTTTCTATCCCTCTAAATCTTTCTATTTTTTTCTATTTTCTTTCCTCCCTATCTTTTTTAAATAAGGTTGTTGGGGATTGGAATCAACCCCATCCCAATTTTTGGCTTTGCGTGGTAGGTATCGTCGCGGTAAACCCTCAGGAGACTACACTCCTCCTACTAGGGACACATAGGGGTTTAAAAGGCTTGTGGCACGTGCTAAGTGTCATCGTTTCTCCCACAACAATGGACTAGCTTAGTTTATGTTTATTTATGCTTTAATGTTTTGTTTATTTGTTTTGGGGGCTTGATCGTAGTATAAAAGTACCTATTTTATACCCATATTTCCTATTACTTTGTGTTTGTTTCTCGGGTAAAACCGTGTATTTAATGGATTAAATAAATGTTTCAGGTAAATAGGGAAGTTCAGGGGCATTGTTGTCATTTTGAACAAATCAGGGGCTAAAGTGCAAAATTCGGGAAAGTATTGAAAATTCTATGAACAAGGAAGAGTTTAGGGGACTTGATTGTAATTGTCCAGCCAATCAGCGAAGAGCGCCATGTCACTTAAGTTGGACGACGTCGTTTTGGTTGCTAATGACATAGGCATGACGTCAAAGCTGACGTCAACGTCTTCTTCATTCAGACGGGTCGTCATGACCGGCGTGACCCAACCCGAATCCAGTGCAGATCTGGCCTTGACCCCGTCACCTTCCAGCCCATTTTTGACCATTTTCTGGCAATCTCCTGCCCAGATCAGCAGCCCTTTTCTTTTCGGTCACAATGGACCCACTTTGAGCCTCATATGCACATGTTTTCTCTCTCATCCAAGAAGCCAAGTCTCTATTGTTGAACAAGCTTCAAGCTTGCCACCGCGCCTTCTTTCACGCAAACCAGAGCTTCCAAACATGCAGAATCTCTGCGGTTTCATGTCAAGAGAAGGATCCCACGAAGCAAAGGGACTGAAAGTCATGGCCAACTTCCACATTTCGCCGTGAGTTCCTTCGGCGGGAATGAACCCGCGAGACATGGGTTTCGAACCCGCGAGCTTGTCGTTTCAAAGGGATTTTGATGTCTTTTCACGTCCAAACCTTGCCCAAACCGTTCCTTGTATAAATATACCTCTTTTGTCTCCAAAAACACAATTCCTAGCTAATATCTATCAAAATAACACAATTGTAAAATAATTTTCTGATAATATTATTCATTGTGTTTCTACAATATATAGAATACATATAAGGATCATTTACAAGGAAAGAATCAAGCTACAATCAAGTAAATCTATATATAATCAACTACACTAATTAAGCAAATCAATCTAAATTCAATTACACAATCTCAATCATGATTGAGAATATCCTATAATTAAGAGGAGAATAAACGCAATCATTGACTAAAAATATTGCTCAATTTAATCCCATAATTCTTGCCCAATTCAATCCCATAATTCTAGCACTCCCCCTCAAGTTGGGCATGGATATCGCACATGTCTAACTTGTCTAAAAAATCATCAAAAGCATTGATAGCTATAGCTTTGGTAAGAATTTCAACTAATTGATCTTCAAACTTCACATAAGGAAACATAATAATCCTAGCTTCAAGTTTTTCCTTAATGAAGTGTCTATCAATTTCAACGTGTTTTGTCTGATCGTGTTGAACTGGATTATGAGCAATCTCTATAGCTGAAGTGTTATCACAATACAACTTTATTGCTTCTTCAGAATCAACACCCAATTCCATAAGCAAGTTTCTTAACCACAGTAACTCACATACTCCAAAATCCATGCCTTTGTACTCAGCTTCTGCACTAAACCTTGCTACCACTGGTTGTTTTTTACTCCTCCAAGTCATAAGATTTTCGCTTACAAAAGTGAAGTATCCTGAAGTAGATCTTCTGTTATTAACTGAAGCTGCCCAATCTGCATCAGTGTAACCTTCTACCTTTAGGTGATTATGTTTGGTGAAGAGTAATCATTTACCCGAAGCAGTCTTCAAATAACTCAATATACGTTCCACGGCATCCATTTGAGGAGGATCATGCATAAACTGACTTTACACACTTTATCCTATCGTGTTGAACTGGATTATGAGCAAGTTTCTCAACCACAGTAACTCACATACTCCAAAAGCCATGCCTTTGTACTTAGCTTCTGCACTAGACCTTGCTACCACTAGTTGCTTTTTACTCATCCAAGTCATAAGATTTCCGATTACAAAAGTGAAGTATCCTGAAGTAGATCTTCTGTTATCAGATGAACCTGCCCAATCTGCATCAGTGTAACCTTATACCTTTAGGTGATTATGTTTGGTGAAGAGTAATCATTTACCCGAAACAGTCTTCAAATAGCTCAATATACGTTCCACGGCATCCATATGAGGTTTACGAGGATCATGCATAAACTGACTCACCACACACACTGTATAGACAATATCTGGTCTAGTATAGGACAAATAGATCTATTTTTCCACAAGGCTTTGGTACCTTGCCTTATCAGTAGAAGTTGCATTCAAATACATAAACAATTTATGATTTTGTTCCATAGGAGTCTTAGTGGGTTTACATCCAAGCATACTTGTTTTAGTTCACAAATCAAGAATGTATTTCCGTTGAGATAAGAAAATATCATTCTTTGATCATGCTACCTCGATCCCAAGAAAGTACTTCAAATCACCAAGCTGCTTCATAACAAACTCAGAGGCCAAGTGTCACTGCAAACTTTCAATTTCATCTTGATCATCACCTGTCACCACCATATCATCAACATAGATAATCAAAGCAGTAATTTTACCCTTTTGGTGTTTCAAGAACAACGTGTGATCTGAGTTGCTTTGTTTATAGCCGAAGTTCTTCATAGACTTGGTGAATCTACCTAACCAAGCCCTTAGAGATTGCTTTAACCCATACAATGCCTTCTTGAGTTTGCACACCATTGTAGTATTTGAGTACTTCTCTATATTCAGAGGAGGGTCCATATACACTTCTTCTTTTAAATCTCCATGCAAGAAAGCATTCTTTACATTAAATTGGAGAATGGCCAATCCCGATTGGCCGCTAAAGACAAGAGCACTCTAACCATATTAAGCTTGGCAATCGAGGCAAAAGTGTCTTAATAGTCAATCTCATATGATTGTGTATACCATTTTGCAACCAACCGAGCTTTATACCTTTCAATGGTCCTATCCGCCTTACGCTTGATTGTAAACACCCATCTACATCTCATTGTCTTCTTTCCCTTAGGTAGAGGCACAAGTTCCAAAGTAGCATTCTTCTCAAATGCTGCCATTTCTTCTGCCATAGCTTAGGTCCATCTAGCATCTGCTAAAGCTTCTTGCATTTTACTAGGAATAGAGGCAGATGATAATTGTAGCACATAAGATGCATATGACTTGGATAATTTTTTGGAAGATACATGGTCACTAATAGAATATCTAGCTTTTGATTTAAGGTAAGGCTCATAGTTAATGGGTGGAATGCCACGGTTAGAACGAGGTGGAAGACAATATTTAGACAATTGAGATTCAAAATTAACATCATCAACAATTATAGAATTAGGAATAGTGGGTACCTCTAAAGAAGTCTCAAGAGAAGATTGACCCGGTGGTTGTGTCAGATTGTTAGGAGACATTGTACTATCATGGAGAGAATCATCCTTAGCGTTTGGAGTCGTTAATTCATCAATTGAGAGCCTTACTCGATCATGTGATTTATATGTGTTATCATTTTCGATCGTTCGATTATCTTTGTCTAGTCGACTGGTAGTATCACTTCTAGTTGCTTGGATACTTGAGAAGTCCAAATCTTTCAGAAAAAACACATGTAATTCTTCAAGATTAATCACTTTTTCTTAATTCTCCCCTTGAAGTGATAAATCAGTAGGTGACCGATAGAAAAGTTCTTTCTCATGAAAAATAACATCCATGGAAACATACAATCTCCTAGAAGATAAATCATAGCACTTATACCCTTTTTGATTGATCTCATATCCCACAAAAACACACCTCAAAGCCCGAAATTCAAGCTTAGTCCGTTGATGTGGATGTAAGTGGACGTAGACGACATACCCAAAAATTCGGGGAGCCAAAAGTACAATCGATGGAAGAGTGCGATGATCAGAAAGAGCATCCAATGGTCTTCTAAAATTTAGGACACTAGATGGTGTACGATTGATCAAATAGACTGCCGAACTCAAGGTTTCACCCCATAAGTGAGAAGGAACATAACCCCCAATCAAGAGAGACTGAATTACTTCTAATAATTGTATGTTTTTCCTCTCTATAACACCATTTTGTTGAGGAGTGTAAGGACAAGTTGTTTGGTGAATAATCCCCACTGAGTGTATGAAATCCGTCAATTCTTGCTTGAAGTATACCCCCCCCCCCCCAATTATCGGAACGAAGGACTTTTATCTGAATGACAAACTGAGTAGCCACCATTTGATGAAACAAGCAAAAAACTGAGCAAACATCGCTCTTGTGCTTCAATTGGTAAACCCAAGTCATTCGAGTGCAATCATCAACAAAAGTTACAAACCACCTCATCCCATTAAGAGTATGAATTGGTGTCGACCCCCAAACATCCGAATGAACTAAAGAAAATGGAATATTTGCTTTCTTATCACTCAAATGGAAAATAGTGCGGTAACTCTTTGCCATTACACAAGTTTCACAAATAAAATCTGAAAAATTACTTCCATTAAACAAAGATGGAAATAATCTTCTAAGATAACCAAAGGAGGAATGTCTTAATCTCCTGTGCCATAACCAAATTTCATTATTTTTCTTATTCACCAAATCTTCCTTCACCAAGTGTGATTGTCCTTCTCTGTTGGAATGTTGGAACCCATCCTCCAGATAGTACAATCCTCCATTTTGTTTACCACCGCCAATCTTCTCCTTGGTATGGATGTTCTGAAAAACACAGTGAGTAAGAAAAATAGAGCAACACAATTATGAGATTTGGTTAATTGATTAACAGAGAGGAGGTTACAATTTAATGATGGCACAAATAAGACATCTTTGATAGCTAAGGTAGGGGATAACGGGATAGTACCAACTTCAATAACTGGAGATGATACACCATTGGCATTGATAATGGTAGCTTTGAAACATTTAGGGGATAAGTGACTAAACCTATAACGATCACAAGTCATATGGTCTGTTGCACTAAAGTCAATTATCCAATCACTATTTCCAGTAAAATACATACCTGACTTAGCAGTAAATCTAGGAGTTGTGGCTAGATTCCCCTTCGAATTTGTGTCCTCCTCATTATTATTGGAAGACATCTGTGATGCCTTTTTTCCCTTTGGATGCCATTCTGGACATCCATGGAGTCGAAAGCATGTATCCATTGTATGACCAATACCATTGCAATTAGTACACTTTCGATCCTTCTTTGATGTAGGCGTCTTCCGAGAAGCCATTATAGCCCCTTCTCCAATCTTTCCTCCAAGCATAGCATCTTGGCGATTAGCTTCCGCATAAACCGTAGCATAAATAGCCTATATATTTGGAAGTGGTTTGGTAGCAAGTACACAACCTCGAACCCCATATAATTTAGGATCAAGACCAGCCGAAAAACTATATACACGTTGGGAATTAACCTTTATGGTATATTTCATAATATCATTGGCACACTCTATATTACAATCATCAATGTCATCAAGTTCTTGCCATATTTTCTGTAGTTTGCAAAAATAAGAAATAACAAAACCTTTATTCTGGCGAACAAAAATTACCTCGCAATGTAGTTGATAGACTTTTGATGCATCCTAGTCGACTGAATTTTTCTGTTTGACCGCCTCCCATATTTCCTTCTCTGTAGCCGACCGAAGAAAGAGAGATCTGATGTCTTTTGTCATTGCATCAAGAAGCCAAGATTTAACCAAGCAGTTTTCATCCTCTCATGCTTCATATTCCTCCGATTTGTCGTGTTTTGGAGCAGCCTTAGTACCCGAAATAAAACCCTAGTGTTTCCTCCCACGGATCTTATTCTGAGCGTTCAAAGACCACTCAACATAGTTGATACCATCAAGCCGTTCCGGAGTGATTATAGAAGAAGATTCATGTATATGAAATCCGGCCAATATAGTAGATTCGTTCTTCTTTAGAGAATCATCACCACTCTCTTTTAAATTAGTCATAGTGGTAAAGACACTAACAAAGAACTTCGCAGCGGAAAAATAAGAACAGGGGAAAAAAATATTGTGAACACAAGACCAAACTTCAATTCCTAAGGTAAAGAAGAGGAGATTGAAGGTGGCTCTGATACCATATCAAAATAACACAATTGTGAAATAATTTTCTGATAATATTATCCATTGTGTTTCTACAATATATAGAATACATACAATGATCATTTACAAGGAAAGAAGCAAGCTACAATCAAGTAAATCAATATATAGTCAACTACACTAATTAAGCAAATCAATCTAAAGTCAACTACACAATCTCAATCATGATTGAGAATATCCTATAATAAAGAGGAGAATAAAGGCAATCATTGGCTAAAAATATTGCTCAATTTAATCCCATAATTCTTGCACAATTTAATCCCATAATTCTAGTAGTATCCAACAAATATCCTAAATAGCCTAGATGAACTTAGAAGCTCACCAAGAACACCATACTTCACTTAGCTTGTAATTAGAGTTAAGGTGGCTTTCTAGCCACCAATCTTGATCCAAAGCTTCCACACATTGATTCCGAGCTTGGGAAAGCAAGAGGAGTTGAGCTAGCTTGAAGACTTCTCCAAGATCATTGGGTTGTCTCTATTGTCTCTCTTATTTCCTTAGTTTGTTATTAATGTGTAATTAAATAGATATGTTAAGGATTTGGTGTATTCATGTATTATTATCTATGAACTAGTTGCATCTATTATTTGAATTGAGCTTTAATAGATGTATACTTGTTAATTGATTAATCAATTGTTAACTTGCAAAATAGGATTTACTTGATTAATGCAAACATTGCTTAATTTAGTAACCTATGATTGAAGTGCTTAATTAATTGTTATCAACTAGTAATTGGATAACTGTATGATTCATCATTTCCCTGATATATCTCATTACCACTATTGCATAACCATTACATGAGTTGATAATTAGTTTAGTTAGTTAATGTTAACTTAGATATTTTAGTTGGTAAGCTTAGTGATAATTTAGTTAATTGCCTAAGGGGGTGACAACCCTTAGTTGTAGTTAGATTAGTTAACTTAGTGGTAATTAGATTAAGGCTTTCTTAGTGTAATCTTAGATTAGTTAGTTAATTTAATTGTGACCATTTCCATTTACTTTTCTTACATGTATTTAGTGTAAATATATTGTATATATTATCTAAGACCTAGGACCGACTTAATGTACCATACCTCTCTATGGAAACGAACCGTATTTACCGCTACGCGATCGTAACGATCCGTTTACTTGCTGATAAACAAGTACGCTCACACATATATTATATTTTAGAACATCCGAGAGCGTGTCAAATGTGCCAACAGTTTGATGCATTTAGGGTTGGTATTTTGTAATCTGTCACTGTCAAGACAAATCAAGTGCACTTATCAAAGAGATTTTTATTAGTTGGCTGCTTGGCTCCAACATTATTTAAGGAGTAGAAAAAATTTGCATATCTTTCATAGTGCTTCGATATGACATTATCAATTCAACTCATTCTGGTTTTTAATATTCTATGATCTAGTGGAATATGCTACCACACCAATGATATTATATGATATATTGATTTTGGACGGTACCATACTACAATATTTTTAAAAACTTTAACAGTAAAAATGTCTAAAATTAAAATATTTTTTAACAATTAAAGGGTTATAGCAGGTTTTAATAGGGATTCAAAGGATAGACTCCAACCTGAACTTTTTTTTTTTTTTTTTTTTCGGTTTTAATAAGCCAACTCAATAAAACTAGACGGACAACACTTTTTTTTACGAGTGAGTTTATATCCTAGCTTGGGTATAATTTTTCCATATCTATATAATATTCATTAAATTCTAGCAACTAAGTGACTAGTTTCCTTATTTTGGCTATTTCAGGTCATAGCGAATGATAATATTCTCACATTAGTATAGTTTGATTCTAACATTTTACATGTCTCATCGATCTTGGCCTCTATGTTTCGAGAGTACGTAGTCTTGGTTCTTTCTGATGAGAGTCATCGCGAATATTTATTTTTTCTCGAAAATTAACAATTTATTTGGATTTGATAACATGTATAGTATGGTCTATAGATCACCATTAGCTTCACTTCAATACTCCTTGAACCATTAACTAAAGTCTTCTGGGGACTCATTCAAAGTATAGTAGGTAAGACAAATTTTCAGCCAAAGTCGAGATATATATATATATATATATATCATATTTTACCAAGAAAAAAAAAAGACAAAAAAAGAAAAATCAAATGTTCAAATTTAAAACAAATACGGTGTATGCATATTGTTAATTAGTCTCTCGTAGAAATTGTTCCAAACACTTTGTATTAATTTTCATATTTACCATTAATGTTTTACTTGCATCATTTTTCAATATCTAATTTATTGACCAATAAATAAATAATCAGGTGCGAATTTCTGAATTTTAATTAACCTAGGTAGTGGATTGGTTGTGTGCGTGCAAAGGCAACCTGTTCACATTAAAAAATTTCAATCAAGCCATTATATCTCACCATGTGACCATGGACTTTGAACAACATTTTTGGTCAAATATTCCTAGTGGAACAACATTTTTTTTTTCCATATTTTTCCAAGAAAACGAAAACAAAAATACAAAATACAAAAACAAAATACAAAAAATAAAATAAAATAAAAAAATAAAAATAAAAATCAATTAAAACAGATAGGGCATGTGCGTTAATTACTCCCTAGTAGAAATTCTTCCATATGTACACTTTGATATTAATTTTCATATTTACCAATGTTTCACTTGTATGGTTTTTCGGTATCTAATGCGTAAATGATCATATAAGAATTTCTGGATTTTAATTTCTGGATGTGTGTAGATCGTGCGCTCAATTGTCTAGACCATCTCAGCTCTCAAAAGACAACATCAGTCCCCGCATCTAAAAAATTTCAATAAAGCCACTGTATCTTTCAGTGGACTTAGCACAAAATTTATGGTGAAATATTCGTAGTGGAACAAGACCGCAACTCAAATGTAGACTACTTTTTTTCAATGCTAATATTTAATGTGAGCTTCGACCTTCAATTTGGCTTGTCCAGTAACTTTGAGGGATTCTTCATCCCACTTGGAGGCTTTTCAAATTGAATAGGTATGATAGGTAGCACAGACTAGACGTGTCAAATAGGTCGGACTGGATTGAACTTGGCTGTAATTTTAAGATCCAACTAGACTTGAGGATCGAGTACGGACCAAATCTTAAACTTTTTAGTGAGGCTGTCCGTCAAACTTTAGCTTGTATTTTATGTAAGAGCGATGATATTTATACTCTTAAATAAATAAATAAAAACGTATTTTTACTCCTTGTTGTATGTCCATTCTATTAATTTGAGTATCAAACCTATGAGTTCATGGGTTTTTGATTACTCAAGATAGGCCCACCCAACAATAGGGATTCTCTCAATTTGAGAGGTGGGCTCAAGTCAGCTGGCCCATTTGATACCTCTAGTCTCTAGAGTCTAGAACCAATATTATTAACTATAAATCAAAACCCTAAAATCACTAATTAGAAACAAAACCTCTTGAGCAACAATGAAGGTAGTATATTTATATGTACGTAATAATGATTGTAAAAGTGGTAATCTTCCACGAGGTTTAACTCAATTTGAAGTTAACTCAATTAATTAATTGTTCAGAAGTCAACCCAATAACAGCTTTTGTGAAAGACAAACTTTCTATGTAATATATATTTGTTAATATTTTTTTTGTTTACCCTTAATGATTGTTTTTCTTGTTTATTACGATTCAATATGTTCATTTTCAATTTTAGGGGCGTAACTCTGCAAGTAAATATACGAGCTTGTGGCTTGGACAAATGACTCTCAAATCAATGGCTCGAATAATAGTAAAAGTTTTTTTTTAAAAAAAAATACCTAATCTAGATAGGTGAATAAAGATAATATAAAAATGAAAAAAAAAATTTAATATTCATTTGTTTGTTTTATATTAATGTCAGAAAAAACTGCCGTATAATATTTCCCACGATGAATGTTGGGAAAATCAATCGAGTACCTTAAGGTGAATTTGTGCTAAAGCAATATACGCCCTTCATGATTTAACCTCCGGCATTCAATTATCTATTAAATACTGTAAGATTACCTTCCAAATAATTTAGAATGTAATATTTATAATTCGAAATATGACCGATGCATATTAATATCATCATTAATAATATAATTAATTTAAATAATATTCAAATACTTATTTTAATTAAACCATCCTAATGGTTATGTAATTACTCATATAAAACCATTATTTAGTAGGATTAAGATCCTCTCCACACCTCTCCTCATCCTTACATTTTTCTCATATTTTTAAAGTATGTGATTTGTTGTTAATAAAGTGTCAATCATATCTTAATCATTCATTCATTGCAATGCTTATGTGTCATAAGATTAAATAAGGTGAGAATAAAGTGAGGTAATGAAGGGATTTTTGTTCTATTTAATAATAAAATTTACGATTTCTAAAATTAATAAAAGATAATTATTATATTTTGAAATTTTAAATAAAATGTCGAACATCTATCTTTTATACTCACATTAATTAGATTCAAGTATTATGGAATCAGTCAAGGCTAGACAGCAGAAAAGTTGCTGCCGTCAAAAGTCAATACAGTTAATATTTATATGGTAAAAGAAAAACTAAAAAATAATAGAGACAAATAAGGAGATTAAGCCAAATAAATGGAGGAAATAGTAGGAAATAATCAAAAAAAAAAAAAAATTATTGGTTTATTGTTTTTATCCATCAATTTATATTTTATTATAATTATTACCTTTAACTTTGAATAGACAAGATTACCTTCCATTTGTTTTTACATTCACCCACCAAAAAATTTAGAAATCAACTGGTATAGAACTTGAAAAGTATTGATATGTAGGTTGAAAGTCAATTAGCATGTAATTTAAAATTTAACTAACATGTAACTTGAAAAATCAACCAGCATGTAACTTGGAATCAAATGGCATATAACTAACTAACCAAGTTACATGTTAGGGCCGTTAGGCGAAGTAAAATTTAGAAGTAATTTTATCTAAAAGTGGTCAAAAGTAATAAAAATAAAATAAAATATAAATTGGTGGTTAAAAATAATAAACCAATAAAAAAATTTTGGCTCTTTATGAATTCACCCCAAATAAATATTCGATTTTTTTTTTCTCTTTGAAGTCGACTTTTATGAGAATAGTAAATTAGCAATCGTTAAATTAAACAAAAATCGTAAATTTAATGGGAAAAAGGAAAAAACAACTAAATTTCCTATAGTAACATTTAAATCACTAAACAGGTTTTTTTTTTCTTTTCTCATAATAGAATTTTTCTGTGTCATTCAATCAATTTCGATCTAAGAATCTAAGACCACAATTTCAATCACATTAGAATCTGTCCGCATTATTCTAACGAATTCAAATCCTGAATCTTATATACCAAACACTCTCCCCTCCTAAATATAAATCTCCGTGTTATTCTAACGAATTCGAATCGTGTATCTAACATTCAACATACACCCTTTCCTTCTAAATATAATGCCGCGGAATCTCCTTAAATAGTAAGTAGCATACCACTATATAAAACTCGGTTAAACCACCCTAGAACGTTGTTGGGTTCAATATTCTAGCTAACCATAGCTAGTTAGCTAGAAGAACCCAATTCACATTAGAGTTGAAACTTTAAACTCCAGAATTACGTATTTCGTATCGATTCTGAATTTTTCAGTTTCAAAACTCACGGTAATTCTCATTATTAATTAGGAGTATAGGACACATACTAAATTCCCTTTGTACATCATTTGTACAATTTTCAGATCCCTTCTTGTTGTTATATAATTCTGATTTTGGATTTTCTTGATTGGCTGTTCACAAAATTTCACCAATTGTGACATTTCAATCAAAATTTTGTCAAAGGCCGGCCTAAAACACCCAATACAACTACGCAAACACTTGACCAATTAAATCCAAAAAAACATGCAAAATTTGTAACTCGATATTACTTCTTGAACATATACACATTCTAATTCTTCTTTGTTGTTATTTTGAAATTCTCTAGTACAGACGTCCCGACAATGGAGAGCATCCCCGCGAACCTTTTACCAGACGAGGCGAGTCCTGCATGGATGAATAAGGGAGACAACGCATGGCAGCTCACGGCAGCAACCCTTGTAGGCCTGCAGAGCATACCGGGTTTGGTCATTCTCTACGGGAGCATGGTAAGGAAGAAGTGGGCATTAAACTCAGCCTTCATGGCAATTTACGCCTTTGCTATGGTCATTTTGTGTTGGGTAGGGTGGGGTTTTCGCATGTCCTTTGGGGACAAGCTCGTCGTCTTCCTTGGGAAACCTGGTGTTGCCTTGGACGAGAAGTTTCTTCTAGGGCAAGCTTTTCTTGGGTACTTTCCTACCGCGACAATGGTGTTTTACCAGGGGGTTTTTGCGTGTATAACGGTGGTGTTGATTGCTGGTGCGCTTCTTGGGAGGATGAACTTTAGGGCTTGGGTGATGTTCGTGCCGCTGTGGCTGACATTCTCGTACACGGTGGCAGCGTTTAGTATTTGGAGTCCGAATGGGTGGCTGGCCAAGCTTGGCGTTATTGATTTTGCTGGTGGTAATGTTATTCATGTCTCTGCTGGTGTTGCTGGTTTCACTGCCTCTTATTGGGTACGTTTTCATTAAAATTCTCTAGTTTACACGTCTGTATTCTCTCAAAATATTATCGGTTAACAAAATTAAATAACTTTGTTGGATTAAAGGAGATTTAACATTCCAATGAAATTAAAAATTATATACTCAGTTATAATTTTTAAAATTTTGAATAGATTAATCACGAGTTTAATTTACTAACGACCTTTGTGATCATGACAATTATTTGTGTAGGTTGGTCCGAGGGCGGACAAGGACAGGGAGGAGACTCAGCCAAACAACATTATAATGATGCTTGCCGGTGTAGGATTGCTTTGGATGGGGTGGAGTGGATTCAACGGTGGAGCACCCTTTGCCGTCAGCTCCGACGCATCTCTCGCCATCCTTAACACCCACGTATGCACCGCCACCAGCCTCCTCACCTGGCTCCTCCTCGACACTTGCTTCTTTGGCAAACCCTCCGTCATTGGTGTCGTACAGGGAATCATCACCGGCCTTGTTTGCATCACCCCTGCCGCAGGTGAAAATTTGATTAAAATCGAAGAACAACTTTACTAACGAAAAAAAAAAAAAAAAAAAAAACCATTCTCATGAATTGAAAACCCTACTAGTTAATATGATTTTTGAAATTTGCTCATTCATTTAATTGCCCTTTTACACTATTTTAATTATTACATTAAATTTGAAGTTCAGGAGAAAATAACTCATTAGATTATATAACAATGTGCTTAATTAATTTGCAATTTATGTGACACCTTGAACAGGAGTAGTGCAAGGGTGGGCAGCCATTCTAATGGGACTGATCTCAGGAAGTGTTCCATGGTACACAATGATGGTGCTTCAAAACAAGGTCAAGTTCTTACGATACATCGACGACCCGTTGGCAGTCTTCCACACCCACGCCATTGCCGGAATCCTAGGCGGGATTCTGACGGGGTTTTTTGCCGTTCCCAAATTGTGTCGCCTTTTCTACTTGGTCCCCGATTGGGATAAATACATTGGTCTAGCGTACGGTCTCCAGACCGGCCAAACGTCGGCCGGATTCCATCAAATGGGGATTCAATTAGGAGGCATTTTGTTTGTGGTATGCCTCAACATTGTCACAACAAGCATAATTTGCTTGTTCATTAGGTTGATAGTTCCACTTAGGATGTCTGAGGAAGAATTGCATATTGGTGATGAATCTGTGCATGGAGAAAAAGCATTTGCATTGTTTGCTGAAAAACAGAAGTTTAAGAAATCCAAAATCAATGCTGTTTATGATGATGATGATGAAGAAGAAGAAGAGCCTTCACATGTAACATCAAGATCTATAGGTGAAGTTCAAATGGTGTGATTGATTTTTTTATTTGTAATTAGAGTTCAGTCTCGGAATCAGTTTGGTACTGTTGTAACTTTGGTATAACATTGTAACGGCTAAAAAAAAGTCAAGTTTAGTTACCTATACTTTACAAATAATCATTTCAGAATTGCCTGAATGTACAATACCTTTTGTTAAAAAGACACAAACTTTTTGTACATGTACACTACCTTAAACAGTTTAAAAACTACTTGATTAACAAATGTTTAAGATAAGTAGATTAGATAACTAAACTAACTTTTTCTTTCAACAAAAAAAAAAAAAATAATAATTAAAAAATTTTAAAAATTTTAAAAAAAAATGTTGCCTATATTTTCCGGTGTAAAATCATATTCCCTAGATTATGCATGAAAAATTCATATTCTTTAGGTGCTGTCTCAAGATCAACCACCACACTCTGATTACTCCGCATTCTAGTGAAGGGGCTTCCTACTTCAACCACAACCGGCGTTTGCATTAACACTTCTTTCAGCGTCTGCACAAACACTTCATTCGCATTAACAAGAACTCTGCAGCATACCTGACTGCCAACTCGGTCATATCTGCAAAGAGGAATCTCGAATCCCCTTCAATCGTCAATTGCTCGACTATTTTTTTCACCCTCAACTGATTGAATAAAACGCAATAGGTATATAAATGTATAATTCACATATGAAATTGAACTTCTTACAATTTTCATGATATCTGTAGCAATCGATAATGTGTCTTGATACTTTCTATTCAAGGGTGGCATAAAGTGTTGAATAAAATTCACATTAGTACATTAATTATTAGTGCAGAACATGACATATTGAGTTCAATGCACATTGCCAAGATGCCATACCAGAAAGACTTTACTTTGGGACTTTACTCCTCGAAGAAAGGTTTGCGTGACCTGCCACTGTGTCTGTGTGCATCGGCTGACCCCTTATAAATGAGGTTGGCTGACCCCCTATAAAAGAAGTTGGGTTCCTTACCAACTCTCGTTTACTGACCACTCTGCGCATCAAGTACCTTAACTGAACTGACATCTTCAACTAATAAAAAATAAAAACAGATTTAGTTTACTCAAAAGCATCAATCAAAGGCTCAAAGCATGTGATTTCAATTTCAAATAAAGAAAGCAACACCTCACTCACAGTCACAGAACATGAAACATCACACAACTTTTTAGAAACATAAAGATAAAACTTTGTTCATTTCGGTTACAATATGAAAATGGAACTTGTATGTACAATATAACTCAGATGTTAAAGCATAATGCAAATTATGCAATCACCAAATAACAGGGAAAGGTAAAAGAAACAGATTTGATTCCTAAAACATGTGTTGAAAGCAGTTGGTTCATATGCATTCTCCATTTATAGCTACTTGCATCAATTACATCCCAAATATTTGGTTCTACAATGGGAACTAACACAGATTCAGAGTTAAGAAAAAGTTGATAAGATTGAGGTTAAACAATAACAAAACCAAATTACTCCACAATGACACAAACATTTTGTCACAAGACACATACGTTAGTATAAAAAAAGGCATGTACTACTAGTGAACAACAAAATAAAGTGACAAATAATGAAATGCAGCCATAACGGTAGGAAAACATGAAAAACTTAAACTAGTCCAAAGAAAACCAAGATAAAAGACATGTTACAACAAAAGATTGTAAAGTTGGACAAAAGATCCTAAACCAAACCCATATATAATTACAAAAACATTTTGTCACAAGACACGTGTGCTATTCAATAAAGGCATGTATGAATAACAAAATAAAGAGACATATAATGTAATGCAGCCAGTCTAGGAAAACATGAAAAACTTTAACTAGAACAAAGAAAACCAAGATAGAAGACATGTTACAACTTACAACAAAGGATTGTAAATTCAGACAAAAGATCCTCACCAAACCCATACATGATATATACAAGGGAAAACATGTACAAATTGGGGTGTCAATAGGATAGGTCCAGTCTGAAAAATTACTGATTTTTTCCCATTTCAGATTTGTTAAATCTAGACCTAACCCAGAAATTTTCAAAGGGTTTAATCTGGTTCAGAAATCCTATATAAGCCTAAACCCAATGTCAAAACAAGTGGGGTTGAACCAACTGATCCATTTGAGACCCCCCCCGGATGGGCCTAAAATTGTTTACAAGTGTAGGAGGATCCAAAGTGGACCTAATATTGGTTCTAGTCTACAATGGGAACTAGCATAGATTCAGAGTTTCAAAAAAGTTGAAAAGATTGAGGTTAACAATACCAAAACTAATTAACTCCACAGTTACAGAAACATTTTGTTGTCACAAGACATATGTGTTATTCAGAAAAAACATATACTGCTACTACTAGTGAATACCAAATAAAGTCACATATATGTAATGCAGCCATAACTCTTGGAAAAGATGAAAATTTTAAACTATTCCAAAGCAAACCCAGATAAAAGACATGTTTTTTGACATGTTACTTAGACCATTACCACAAAGGATTGTAAATTCTGACAACTAAAACCATATATACAGGGGAAAACAGGTACACATTGGGGTGTCAATAGGACCTTGTGTTTACAATATAACTCAACTAAGATGTTAAAGCATAATGCAATCACAGCAGCAAAACGAAAAAGAAGAAGAAGAAGAAGAAGAAGATAGAGAGTCTCACCGAGAGAGGGCTGTTTTGGTTGAAGATAGAGAGACGGCTATTCAGTTAGATGTTCCCACCACCCACCAATAAATGACTAAATGTTAGGGTTTTGAACTATGTTTTATACTGCATTTTGGTAGCCTTTACTTGGTACCTACAAATTTCCAGTTTTGGACCTTTGGTTAACAATCTTTTGTCTTTTTCTGCACCAACTTTTTTACATGCAAATGGGAACTTTTACTCATCTTAAAAAAAAAAGGATCTTTTCCTAAAATACATTATTCTAGTATTAGTTTATCTCATTGAAACAACATAATTTTCAATTATTATAGATAGATTGTCTACTTAAATTATATTAACTGCTTCCAACTAATCTTAACCAATTACCTCAAACTAATACCTTTACAATTTACACAAGATTTTTCAGTGCTTTTGTAGGAAATATTTCAGATTTATAAAGACAATTGAAAAGGTTATCATCTCTTGGACTTGGTGCAAATTAAACAACCTCTTTGGTACAATTATAATTTTACAATCTCCTTGTACACTTTTTCCAATCATCAATTGAGCTTGGCTGTATTCACTGCTGGATTTTCCTTTGTAAGGTTAAAGATGTGGCCATGATACTACATTGGAAGCTCTACTAGAGGAGAAAATCTTCGGGGCACTGCCGAGTGGTCGCACCCGGCCACTGAAGGTGAGACATGTGGCTGCCCTATAAGCTTTTTCATTCACATGTCTCATCCCTGGTGGCCGGGTGCACCACACAGCAAAAGATTTTCTCTTACTTAATTAGCTTCTTTTAATTCTATAACATGTTTTTTTAATTAAAATACAAAAGATCAAACATTTTTTTTATGAATTTACAAATCCAACAACTGAACTAGTAAATTGGTACCTTGGTGGTAGTGAATATTATAAAGAATTAATCAAATTTATAGACTAATTAAAGTGAAACATATTCTGGAATTTAAAATGGCAGTATTTTCAATCATTATGAATAATCATATACGTCTGCGAAAATTTACAGTTACACTAGCATTTTATTTACATAGTAAGAGTTGCATATATTCGTGGTACCAATTATACTTCAAAGTGCCAAATATCTCATTGATTTAAGTTGAAGTGATATCAACTTCAAAATCTAAAAGTTTTAACTTTTGATTCTTACCTTGTTTTGGTATAAAACTAGTCCACAGAGTAATTGAAATCAGAAATCTTTAAATAGCCAAATATAACTACAGTAGTTGTTGGTTGGTAGCTTTGTCTTTGAGATAAAAGCAAAATGAAATCTATTGAAATCCTATGATCTGATTTATTTGAACACCTGATTCCCACTAAAATACCATAAACAAAAGTAAATTGCTTCAAAACATAAATGTAAAGAAATAGAGAGACAATAAAAAGTACCAGACTCCGATTATGAGGCGTTCAGCATAAGTAGTAGCTGTTGTTGAGGTAAACATAAATGCCAGGTGGTGTCATGTTGCTATGGAACTGGTCAGCAGAGCTTTCTCAAGCTTGACAAATACCATCCCAGAAAGATTAAACTCCTAATAAGTATATATTTCACATTATGTTCTTGTTAGAAACAGAAGAAATCAAACAACACTAATTCAAATTTCCAGAATTTCAGAGTCCTAATAATGCTCCACAATTTGTATCATTCATTGCTATTATAAACAAAAAATTCCCATACACAATTCGATTAATCATTCAATCAAGTGATCAGAAATTTCAGAATGCAAGTTCCATACACATTACCCAGAAAAGAAAACAACAGAAACGTCGAAACTTGATCAAGTATAAACACCCAAAAAAAATTAAGCAGCTAGTTAACTCAATTTAAAGGTTCATTTTCAGCTACGAATAAACAAACCCTCAAAACAGTAGCATAAAAAAGACACAATTTTTTTTTTTGCAAATATATACTACCTTAAACTTTTTGAATGTGCGGGTCGTTGGAATATGAGTAGGGTCGATTTGGGACAACTTTTATGGTCATTTTTAGGGTTTTTGAAAGGGATCTCAGATTGAAAATAAATAAATAAATAAATAAGGAAGCTGGACTGCGGTCGATTAGCAACCAAACCCAGATAAAATTTGAAAAACAAATGCCACCCATTTGCAGAATTTGATTGATAAAACAGAAATTGAAGAGTCGCCATGGAAGTTCTACAAAGAAGAAGATGACGAATCGAAGATGAAGAAGAGAAAGTTGAGACGAGAGTATTTTTCTATTGGAATGTCCATTTTGTCCTCTATCTTATCTTATTTTTACGGCTGATTATGATTGGACAGATCCACACGACCACACTTGTGTACGGTGGACTCGAGTGTATGAAAGCCGCGCCCTGTCTCGATAGAAAATCATCGCCGTCGTCGACGCGTAAACGCGGGAAAAATAAAATATCAAAACGAGTTATATGACGTGGACCCCACCGAATCACCAGTCGCCACGTACACGGTATCTCTTACATTTGCCCTTATATTTCTTATAAATTACAAAATCTACCACTACCCAATATTTTTTCTGTCACATCCACATCAACCAACCCAAATTATCTTCTCTCTTTTTTATTTTTCTTTTTCTTTGTCACTTGAAAAGAATTTTTTTCCATTTAGTCTTAGCTATTATTTTCAAATGAAAGCAACTTCAAACCTAATTCATATTATGTTTTTAAAATTTCTCCATACTTTTAATTAAATAATAATTAAGAGAAGAATCAAATTAGAATGATACCAAAACAAAAATTTAGAAAAATTTAAAAGTTATATGACTTGTAAATAGTTATATATTTATATTTATTCAAGTTTATTCATTTTACGTCAAAAATACTCATAAATAAAAATAGTATAATAATTGTTTATTATTTTGAGGTAAATTAAATATCTATTAAAGATTAAATAACCTTTTTGTGTTGTCTTGTATTTATTTTTTTTTTGTTAAATATTTTTAAATTAATTGATCTCTTTAGACTTAAATAACATTTAATTATAAATGATTTTGATTTATATACTTTTTTATTGATAAATTTTTATTTTAGATTATTTTTTGATAAATTCAAATTTCATGAATTTACTACAATTTTTTTTTATATTATTTGAATTTAAACTAACTTACAACAAAAAAATTTAACATTAGTAATGAAGAGTTTGATCGGTACCATTGTCCAAAGTAATAAATTTTTCAATAATAATAATAATAATGAGCTAAATAAATCAATCTATTATTATAATTTTTTTTTCAAGCAATCTACGCATTTTAGTATATGCTTTGACTTATTTAACATTTTAACTAAACTTAATTTTTAAGAAAACAAACATTAATTCCAAAAAATGAAAAAGAAAAAGAAAAAGAAAAACAATATCCCTTCCTAACATGAGTGGCACGAGTCTCAATAAATTTTTTCCAACATATCACGTGGTAAGAAGTTTTTTCCCCCATCTTATGAGAGTAGATAATTTGGTTGTGTCTGATTAGGACAACTCCAACCGATGCCGTACACAACACCAAACTTCAAATATTACGGCTTTTAAGAAAAAAAAAATTTGTGATAGTGCTGCACTAACATTTTATTTTTATTTATTTTAAATTGTTTAATTGTTGAATCATTACTTTAATTTTTTTCGATTCTTACAAAGATTTTGTTGAGATGTTTAAAATGACATCAATATTGATATATATATATTCAATTTATTTAATTTACTTATCAATTATATATTTAAATAATGTTAAACTTTTATAATAATTTAAATATTTATTGGAAAAATATTATTTAAAGATATTTTTTTGTGTAAAATTCAATGTTAAACATTGATGTGGAAAAAAAATTAGTTTAAGCATATTTCTGAAAGATTCTTTTTTAACTCTAAATTGTAGTAGAGTTTAGTGTCCAACATTAGAGTTACAACATATGGTTAAAGATGAGCATCGGGGAATGGGGATGGATAGGTCTCCCATCCTCCCATGGAATTTTTCGGAAGGTATCTCTATCCTCATTCTCATCTCCATTTCCTCATATTTATCCGTTTTTCACATTCTTCCGTTTCCCGGTTTTACCAAAAATTACATACTAAAAACGACAAACAATTTATTACAAATTCAAATGAAACCTAATATTTTTCTTTCATAATAATAATAAAAATAATATATATGATATTATAAGATTTGGGGAAATAGGAATAGGGGACCTGCCCATCCCTATCCCTATCCCCATTTTAATTTAGGGATGAAAATCATAGTTATCCCTTTCAATCTTTCTCAAAAATCTCTCTCCAAATAGAGATAGGGAAATGGAGATTTAGATATCCAAAGATAAATACCCATCCTTAATCCGAACCATGTAGCCGTTTGATTAGGACAAGTATTGTGTTTGTAGTGTTTGATTATGACAGTGTTCGGCAAATAAGGGACTGATTTGATATTAAATTTTTTGAAGAAAAAAAAATGGCATTTTCGAAAATTACAGCGAAATCAAAGTGCCAAATATATATGTACAGAGGGAGGGAGAGAATTGTTCCAAGACCAGACCTGTTCAATTTCTAGTCATCTCTCTGTCCTCTGTGTCCGAAACCACCAAAAAAAAACAAACAACACAAGAAAGCTTCGAATTCCAACTCCCCCCAAAGAAAAAAAAAATGTCGGACGGAGGATTCACGGTCCTTGACGGAACCCAGCTCCGATCACTCTCTATCCCTCTTACGCCGTCGCCTGACTCTAACGGCCCCGTCAAGACCGGAGCTCAGGTCCTCGACTTGGTAGAATCCAAAGCCTCTTCGTCTCTCGGCATCTCATTGCCCCAAAACCTCAAGTCGTCGGCACTAAAACGCACCGTTTCAGTTGACGACGCCGCTTTCCAGATCAAAGAACTCGATACAGATTACGCCTCCGAAATCGCCACAAATTACCTAACTGCCATCGCCGATGAACTCAACGGTACCATTTTTACTAAAATTTTTTGTATTGACTTTTTTAGACTTGAGTTGGTTTTGACTTAGATTTTTTTCTTTCATATATAAAGTTGGTGACTTTTTCGTGTTTTGTTTTCTGGGTTCTGTTTTCTTTTTTCAAAAGATGATCCGATTGTGGTATCGATATTGGAAGGGAACACACTGAGATTGTTTTTGGAGGACGAAGATGATTTCGCCATGTTAGCTGAGAATCTGTTCACTGATTTGGATACTGAAGATAAGGGCAAGATTTGCAAATCTCAGATACGCAATGCACTTGTTAACATGGGTGTTGATATGGGTATCCCTCCATTTTCAGGTTTGTTTTCAGTCAATATAGGTTTCGGTAGATATATAGGGTCCAAATTTATGAAAATATAGTCAATATCAGAGATAATATAGGAGATGTATTGCACATATTATTGATATTTATTTCATTGGTTTGATTTTTGTTGTTGAGAAAATGTGCCTTGTACTTATTGTGATAATTGATCAAAGATATGGGAATAGTTTGATCATTTGCTTTTTGTTGTGTTTATAATTATCTTGTTAGTTTTCATTGTCAAATTAGTAATTTTCTTTGGGATTCATCGGCGAGCATTTTTGTTGTACAACTTGACAAGGCAAAGGAAATGATGATTCATGGAAGCAACAAAAACCATGATTGATTTTCACTCTTACTCGCATAATTCATGTAAATTGTTTTCATCATACCTCCTTTTATGTGTTTCTTAACTTCATTTATCAAATTGTATCCCGAGTAATATGGTAATATGGGATTACAATTTACACATCCAATCGCTAAGGATTTACGTTTTGTGTTAAAGGTTGATTATTTCCTTTTAGATTGATCAGAACCTAATGGAGGAAAACGTCTTTTTGTGTGTGTGTGTGTGTGCGCGTATGTAGACTAATGATACCAAAAAATTGATTCAAGGAGCTATAGCTATTCAAAATCGTTTGCAACGATTACCAAGTCAGTGCACTTGCTGCTCTTATATTGGTATGTGGCATGTCAAAGCTAACATTATGTTTTGGGACTGCCACTTTCACGAGAATGAGTATTTATTGATTTTTGGCCAGATTTGACAAGGTCACTTGACATATTTAAGCAGTTGTTGTACTCAATCTCTTATTTTGAAGTGGTACAAGTCCACAATGAGTACGTACTTATGCTTTTGATTGAGATTGTGAAGTTAAAATTGAGATCAAAATTCCGATCAAGCCTCAAAACAAAAAAACACACTATCACAGTTTTAGAAATTGTGCTGATTGTAGTTCACACATTTGCTCATCTCAATTCCAAAGAACGTTTTATGATCAAATTCTTAATTTAGATTTTGAGATTAATTCTTTTTAGTTGTTTACTTGTTATCAATTTGATTAAAAAAAATTGATGCTTAAAATATTTGTTTAAACAGAATTTCCTCTGCTAAATGACATCTTGAAGAAACATGGAGCCGAGGGAGGAGAAGAATTGGGCCAAGCACAATTCGCGCACTTACTCCAGCAAGTTCTGCAAGACATAGCAGATGCGTTGGCTGAGAAGCATGTTATTGTCATTCGGAACATCAAGATCATTAACGGTACTAAGCTAAGAACGGTAATTCATCTTCTCAATCTTATCTTAAGATATCGTAAGTCATTCTCTGATTTTTGTATTTTCCTGGAAGTGCTGATACAAGACACCTGTTTCTTGTAATCCACATGTTCTATGTTGAATGGCAGTTCAAGGATTCTTCGAATTTCAATTGATATTTGATTATTAATACCATGTTAAACTGCTTCTATTGCACATTCTTGTTGATTGCTGTACTCATTGATCGATTCTAATAACTCCATGATGAAACATTGCAGCTCCTGGCAGATGAGAAGCAATTGAACAATGTCATAGAGAAGATGCTTCAAGAAAAGAGCAGCTTGGACGGTGAGTTGGAGAATACAGACATAATCAGGGGTTTCCTCGAGAAAAATGGAAAAGAGCTCGGTATGCCACCTTCAGAGGCGAATGAAGCGGTGGTTCTTCTTTATGATGCTATATTTGCAGATGTAAAGAGCGATAAGACCACTGCGAAAACAGATGATGGATTTAGGGAACTCGTGAAGGACATCCTGGAAAAATTCGCCGAGCAGCTCGAAGTGAATCCTGTTTACCACAGTTCCGAATATTGAGGGAGCGGTGGAGGTATTCCCAAATTCTTTGGTTGTTGGATGTTATATTTATGCAACATTATGTGCCACCCACTTGGATTTTTAATGTTCATATGTTACCGATCACAGCCGAAAAGTGAACACATAGAGAGAAGTATGATTCAGTATCAGCTTTTATACTATATCTATATATCTATATATCATAGTGATTATTAGTATGCAAATTCAAGACGTTTTGTGTGATTGAGTTATTTCTGTTATACATTTAAAATAGCTTTTTACTGTTGGTTTGCTCTGGAATAGATTATTAGTATGCAAAATTTCCTTTTATGTGTTATTATCATGTGCGGGATCCTTTATACTTTTTCATACAGAATCGGACTCTGTAATGTGCAGTATTCCGTATATTTTTTTTCATATGGAATCAGACTCTGTAACATTACAAAACCAAGAGGGTTCATTTTGTAACATTAAGGTTCCTGCATACTGGACAAACTCATGAGATTGAACTTTTAAAGAATATCCTAAACTATGTTTAATAGATGCTTTTATGAAACATACTTTTTAAGGTTGCTTTTATAAAACACCACTTTTAACAAATGATTTCAGCTTTTCTGTAACAATGAAAAACATTTCAAAAAGCACACCACATGCAACATGCCCCACAACAACAACAACAGCAACGCTCATAAATTTAAGCTACAAAAAGCACTTTTGGTGAAGCACCTCTGGCCACAAGTTGATAAACCGTTTGAAGTCTTGAAAAGGGTAAAGTGTTCGTACATTTCAGCACTCATTTATGCTCTGATGCAATGCAACGCAACAACCAAGTACTGTGAT
This sequence comes from Acer negundo, assembly GCA_035582765.1. Lineage (NCBI taxonomy): Eukaryota > Viridiplantae > Streptophyta > Magnoliopsida > Sapindales > Sapindaceae > Acer > Acer negundo. The sequence goes on along the minus strand of CM069235.1, from coordinate 42,749,461 downwards.
ATGTTAGATAGGCTATCACTTCATTGATATGTCCGATTAAAAGTACTTTATTTTGAAAATAAAAATCAAAATGAATCAAACTTACTTAAACATAAATTAAGTTCACCGAAACATGGATTAGGATAAGAAACTTAATTCCTTAATTTAAGAATTAAATTTACTTTCTCTAATTAAGATTCTCGATCAGTAAACGCACCATAAGTACAACAATGACATACTCGTTGCAGTAAAACGATTAACCTCAACCTCATCTTTAAGGATAAATTCTACAAATGGCCACATGAATTTAGTGGCACTAAATTTGATACCCATATATACCCCAAAGGGTACCCTAATTCCGTCTTTTGTTTGATCTTGTGTTTTTGCAAGGAAAATGACCCTGCAATTTTCAAAACACTCATAAATACAACAAGTATTTGGATTCAATTTCAAGTTGAATCAGACAGTGATCATTTTCAGATAGCTAAAAGCTATTTTGTATCTATTATATATTTCAAATTGTTTTCATACATAAAAAGAAAAAAGAAATTTGCAAAAAGAGAAAGTGTTTCACACTTCAATAATTTCTGAAAAAATTGTGGCAGGTTTTTCAAATACTTTTGGAAGAAAACTTCTTTTTTTTTTTTTTTTTTTGGCTTAAAATCACTTTCTAGTGTTACATATATGCAAAGATAGCAGAGACAATTTGAGGAAAATAGCCACCATAAATTCTGCAATGCGACAACTTTGAAACATCGGCACTTTTATCAAAATATTCTCGATATATTCATATTTTGTGGAACTAATCAAGAAAGTAAATGTCGATTTCAGTACAAACATTTGGTATCCAAAATTTTGGAAATATCACAAATACCTTTCAATTGTCAGGGTTATTTCGATCAAAATATCTTTACTTATTACTTCCTTGGAACTAATATAGAAAATATGATTGAATGTTCCCGATATTTTGAGAATAATAGCGATATTCTTTTGAAATTTATAAAAAATTGAACTTCCGATAGTTTCACCGAAACCGATATTTAATTTATTGATGTAAAGTGGTTTCATTTTCTTGGAACATTATAGAGGGAATATCCATTTTGATAGATGGATCATGGAGATAAAACAATTGAAAAATGTAGACCAAGTTTCAATGGGAATGAAACGTTATCTTTGGTGGTGATGGGCTGCATGATTTTAATAACTCACAAAATACTTTTGAAATTGTCACCATCACTGGACCACCAGTAGGTTGATCAAGTGGGAAATCATTCAATTCCTGCCATTTAATAAACAAAATGAGCAAAAAATGACTTCTACCGACGCTGCTGATTCATCACCGCCCAAAGTGGAGTGTTCATTCAGACCGATAATATCCCATATTCGAGTAGTCATCCATATATATTGAAGAAAATAACATTTTTATTGAAAGCTGATGAATAACACAGAAAGAAGCAGGCTTTTCCGAAAAGAGTACAATAGTAGCATATATATATATATATATATATATATATATATCATAATCATACTTTGCATTCCCGAGAGAAATTACGAACGGTTGTGTGGCTTGATCACTTCATTCTTTGCCATCAGCAGCACGGAGTGAACCTAACTGAACGGGGGCTTGAGTTCCTACAACCTTCGAAGACCCGTAAACAGACAAGTCGATACCTTTAGTCTTCTCCTTCTCAATTTGTTCCTTGATCCAGAAATATGTAATTCTCAGCCCATCCTACAGTAAATAACGATTTGTCATGAGTGAAACAATGAGTTAATATAATATAAATAGACTAATAGACAATGGTTTTCATTATTTGGGTACCTTCAGTTTCATTGTAGGTGCCCAACCAAGCTTCTCTTTAATCAGTGTGTTGTCTGAGTTACGACCACGAACCCCCTCAGGACCAGGTATGTGTTGGATGGGAAGCTTCTTGTCCTCGAAGCTAAGAACAATCTCAGCCATTTCATTCATGCTAACCATCTCATCACTTCCGATGTTCACTGGCTCACGGAAGTCTGACTTTGTCAACCTAAACATATCAATTTCAAAATGGCACATCAGTGAGAGGAGTTAAAATTTGGAAATGCGTAGTTCCAACCACCAAGAAGAAAAAGACACACAACTTTTTGATACATTCAACAAATACTTCTACCACGCTTGCATCACAAGTAATCTGAGCAATTCATCTACTTTAATTATAGTGTTGATTTCTAAAACTCAATGTATATAGAAAATAATCTATTTTCCTTTGAAAGAGAACTGCCATTTACGTTGTTCATTTACAGTGTCGGAAATTGGAAAATTTAGAGCTTTGAGAAGGAATATGTGACCTTCTGCCAATGTAGAAACAAAAATAGAAAATCACTTACCTAAGAACACCTTCTACACATTCATCAATGAAGGTGAAAGATCGGGTCTGAAGTCCGTCTCCCCACATCTCAAACTTGTCGGTGGAAGTGAGTGTCTTTCTGCAAAAAGCAGCTGGAGCCTTTTCCCTTCCACCTATGGAAAATAAAAAGATGACATATTTAGCACAACGTGGATGGCATAAGAACCGATGTGTAAATTATCATATGGATAAAGGAGTTAGTTACCTTTCCATGTTCCAAAAGGACCATAAATGTTATGGAACCTTCCAACACGGCACTCAACGCCAAAGTCTTTGGTGTAGTGCTTACACAACTCCTCAGTCGCGAGCTTTTCCAAGCCATAAGCATCTTGAGGCTAAAGACCAAGTGAAATAATGAAAATCATTGGTCCATTAGTTACTAAAATACAATATCATAGTCGACAGTGAGAGTAACAAACCTCTGCAGGCCAAGCATCGGACTCCTTCAAGCTCACATTAGTGTCCAGCTGCTTAAATTCAGGGTATATGCAAGCACTGGAGGCATAGAAGAACCTGCACAAATTTGGATATCGAACTTCAACGATGAGACACAATCAACACAATTTAGCATTAAATGTGAAATTTTATCAATTCCATTCCAAGAATATAAGGTATACACTAAACAGTACAACTAACCTCTTAACTCCATTGATCCTCGAGGCCTCGAGCATGTTGAAGCTGATCATGGTGTTGTTGTACATGATGACAGAGTGGTTGGACTGAATGAATCCCATGCCACCCATATCAGCAGCAAGGTTGAAGACATGGTCAACTCCCTGAGTAACCTTCAAGCAATTGTCCATGACCCTAAGGTCGACAAGGTGGAATTCATTACAGAACATATCCTCGGTCATGTGCTCGTTCTTCTTCCAGTCAGAAGCAATAATGTAATGGCCCTCGCTCTTCAGACGCCGAGCAATGTGGGAGGCAATAAAACCACCTGCCCCGGTGATGGAGATGCGGAGTTTCTCGGATGGCCAGTAAGGTTCCCTTTCAAGCTGCTCATAGGTGTATGCACCATAGCTGGTTCCATCAGTACTTCCCATTCTGCAGTATTCAAATTCAATTAGATAACACTACGACTCTACGAGGAACCTACGAGTACTAATTGATCAACATCTTTGCTAATTAGATTCAACATTCTATACTTAAACAAATAAAGGAACTAACAGTAATACATATGCAATCTTCATTGCTCATACAATGGTAGACCTTGAGGAACATAAAAACAAAACCAATTTAACTACCACGTTTCACACAATAAACTATGAGCAGCAAAAACTAGAAGAAACACAAGCAATTATAATTTATAACCACAACAATTATAACAAAATTAACCCCAAAAAACATATACTTAGCACCAGAGACATCATTAACAAGCACGTACATGTTTCAGATTTGCTAATCTCCTACTCTTTTTTCATTGTTAGCAAAAACAAAATCTAGGAAAATCAAAAAAAAAAAAAAAAAATCATAAATTAAAGAAAAGAAACTATAAACATAAATTGCAAAGCAGCAAAGCAGGGGATCTCCAATAATGTGACCGACAAAGCTACTAAACAAACAATTTAGAAAATACCCATTAAAAATAAAAGCTTGAATCACCCCAAAAAACATGCACAAGCTTATATTAAAAAAAACACAGAGAGAGATAAGAGAAACCATAAACAGAGAATAAAAACAGAGCAGCACGAGAACCCATATGAGATTTTACCTTGAAAGACTTGAACTTGAGAGGTTTGTGTGAAGATATAGCAATAGAGAATTGTATGGAGCGCCTATAAATGCTTCTTTTGCGTCTATATATAGAGAGAGAGAGAGCTCGAACACCAGAGACTGAGAAGACGGACCAATGCAATATCACCACAAAGTACTCTTATTTTTTGTTTTCACACAACAATACTAAAAAATTAAAAATTAAAAATTAATAATAATAATAATAATAATAATAATAATAATAATATTTTAATTCAATCATTATTGAATGAAAGAGATAAAATATAAAAGCACATGGCAAAATTGCACCAAACTCCTCCGTACAATTTATTTTATTACTTTATTATTTTTTTATTTTTTTATTTTAATACTTAATTATATATCTTATTGGTACGGTTAAAAAGACGTTTTTGCCCCTCAACGAACCCAATAAGAGTTATATTGTTTTAACAAGAGAGAGTAGAAGGGAGATTTGAACAAGTTCAGTTCGCTCTGGTTTTGTTTTTGTTTTCGTTTTTCTTTTCTAATTAGAATCCTAATCATAAATAGTGTTGCGATTAATCGGTTGTACATTTTTTTTTTAGAACCAAAATGTATAAAAGGGTCGTGACTACAACATTTTAAAAACATATTGTTATTATTATTAGAGGAAACAAGGGTTTTTAGTAAAAAAAAAAAAAAAAAAAAATTAATGGGGTTTTATTGTTTTTGTCAAAAATTATCATTTTTATTGTTTTTGTCAACGAATTGGATATGAAGACAAAATTATCTCTAAATTTTTTTCTTTACCTCTTTTCTTTCTCATTTTCATGGCACACTTTTTTCTTTCTTTCTCTCTCTCTCACCATGATCTTCTTCTTCTCTCTTTCTTTCCTCCTCTCTCCTCCATCTTCTCTCTTATGTTTATGAATGGTGGAAGTTGTGTTTGGGTTTGGGTTTATTAAAAAAAAAAATTCAGATAGTTATTTTAAAAAGAAAATTCATATTTTTATTTTTTTTAAAAAAATTCATATTTGATTTTTTAGATTTTTGTTGTTAGATTTTCCAAATTTTTAAGTTTGGATTGTGGTTGATTTTCTAGATTTGAAAAAAATTTCAGATTTTTTTTTTAAATTTTCAGTTTTTTTTTTTCGTTGAAAAATTTCCAGATTTTTTAAAAAAATTTCAGTTTTTTTTTGGTGAAAAATTTTCAGGTTTTTGATGGGTTTTTCGCGCAATAGTTTTTCCGATTTGAACACGATCTGGTCCAGATAGAGCGACCCAAACCCAAATTTTAAAAAAAAAAAAAAAAAATTCAGTTGTTTTTTTTTTTTTAATTTTCCAGATTTTAAAAAGGTTTGGATTTGAGTGTTAATTGTTGATTTTAAGGGTGCTTATGCTTAAGTTTGAGTATTGTTTGTTAAAAAAAAAAATCAGATTTTGTTTTGTTCAAAAAAAATTCTAGAAATCTAAGGTTTAAAATTTTTTCAGGTTTTGTTTTGTTCAAAAAAATTTCCAAAAATTTTTGTTTTAATTTTTTTTTTTTTTTTCAGGATTTAGTGTTGCTGGTGTGTTAAATTGGGTGTTAATGGTGTATTTAAATGTTTTGAAATGGTGTGTGTAAATCAATTAAATACATCAGGGCAAATCAATTAAACACATCGGGGAACCCAATTAAACACACCAAGGCTGACCAATTAAACAAATCAGGTATAAACCAATTAAACGCACCAGACTAAATAAACACACAAGGTGTAAATTAATTAAACACACCAGGACAACCCAATTAAACACACCAGGTGTGAATCAATTAAACACATCAAGTGTGAATCAATTAAACACACCAGGTAAGCAAAACGAATTAAACACACCATGCAAAACGAATTAAACACACCAAGCAAAACGGATTAAACACACCAAGGCAAAACGATTAAACACACCGAGGCAAAACAAATTAAACACACCGAGGCAAAACGAATTAAACACATCAGACAAAATGAATTAAACACACCAGGAAAAACGAATTAAATACATCAGGGCAAAAACAATTAATCACATCAATGTAAAATGAATTAAACATATCAAATAAAACAAATTAAACACATCAGGTCTGGGGAGAAGAAGAAGAAGAAGAAGAAAAAGAAAAAAAAATGGAGAAAAAAGTTGTGTTTTTTTTGGGGAAGAAGAAAAGAAGAAAAAAGAAAAAAGAAAAAAAAAGAGAGAGAAATTTTTTTTATATATAAAAAAGGGCAATTTTGTCTAAAAACTGGAATATTGACAAAAACAATAAAATTGATAATCTTTGACAAAAACAATAAATCCACTAATTTTTGGATGTTTTTAAAGTTCTCCCTTATTATTATTATTTAGGGAGGGGGATTCGAACTTAAAACCTAGTTACCACTAGGTTATGATTTATGTCTACTACCACATAAACATATTGTTAAATTATACATACCATATATTGTAAAATACAAAATTCCTACTAAACTAATCGATATAAAAACTTTTAATTTTTATGTACCACTTGCATTATGCGACCACTCGAACTGAGACATTGTTAAACTGAATGAACGTTATTTATCATCAAACCACATTAGACAATGATACTAATATAACAACTTTAACATTCAACTTTACATATCTAATATAGATAATGATGCATAATCTATATTAAAAGGATCTAGATCATAATATATTTGATGTTTGATTTATTGGATTTAATGAGTTTTGTACGTTTCCTCTTAAGCCGGTAGGTGCGTATCTCCCCTTCAACACTAATGATGGGGTTCGAATTCAGTATGCATATTTTATAAATATGTGTGAAGGGTTTTTTTTATTAATATTATACTATTATGAAAGTGATATTAGGTCATACACATAGTATTTGATCTCGACAAGTAGGGATAGATAGACCATGATTTATTTGGTATCAAATTTTTAAAAAACACAAAAATTGATCGGTTGAGATGCTCTTTCTTTAATATTGTTTTATAGTCTTCTTTTAGGTATGAATTCCTTATATTCAAATATCAATCAAATTAAATCTATACAAATTGGTCATTCTTATAGTCTTTTTTATTTTATTTTTATTCACAGTTGATGCTTACATTACACCAGACAAAGAGAAAGACGTAACTCAAGTGGAAACTAAAATGTTTTGTTAATTTTCAAAAATCTTAACGTGACTCTATCACCCTCCTTTTACTATATTTTATTTAAGTTTCAATCTAACCTATTATAATAAATACTTTGACATGGACGTAGCTCAGTCGGTAAATAAATGAGTTCGGGGTTTAGATAAATGATTCCTAGATCAGCAATTCAAATCTTACTAATAACGTAAAAATTAAAAAAAAAAAAAATGCATAGTTCTAAATTAATAGATATTATAAATATATATATATATATATATATATTATAATAAATATGTGTAAAAAAGAAATATAGGATATTTACTATTTTACCCCATTTTAAAAAAATAAAAATGTTTGATATTAACTCCTACTTTTCAGTGTAAATTTTGACTTTGATTTGTAAATATATTATCTAATAGATTGTGATTTTTGGACTTACTTATCTGTTCACGTGGATTAGGAATGGCCGCGACGGGGTGGGACGGACCGAACACGTGTGGTGCAGAGAAAATTCCTGGAAAGTGCCTTTAATTTGAAAGCTCTGTTTGGTTGGGACCTACAGAAGCTGCGTGGAAACTGCTTTTCCTTTACTGCTTTTGGGTTTAAATCGATTAGTAGTGTCTCTTTAGAAACCAAACAAAAGTAATATTCAGAAGAACTTTCCTTTTGTTTTGTGATAAAAATCAAAGGGGTTTTTTTGTTTTTTTTTTTTTAACTTAAAAACTTAATGGGTCTGAATCATAATTATTAAGTTGTTTTATTTATTTATTTATTTTAAGTGGTCAAACAACTTAAAAATACTAAAAAAACAATTTAAAATAAAAAGTAAAAAAACCATGACTTTTTATTTAATTGCAAATTACAGAATTGCTCTAAAATCTTTTCTTCCGATATTCTCCCTCATATATAACATATTTTCAATTTCATCATAATTATATATGGTATAAACATATTTATTTTAATATATTAATTATTATTATTTTTTTTTTTTGGTAAGAAAGAGGGAATTAACCCAAAACAGAGAAGAAAACAACAAACTAACAACTAGGCACAGTCCTAGAAAAGGATAGGCCTTTTAAGTCCTTATCGAGGAGGATAGAAATTTGAGAAGGGGGCTATTGAAACAACACAGTTCCAAAGACTATGGAGTGTCCAAGCTTTGCAAGGCAGTCAGCAAAACACGATTGCTCTCCTTATACCCATGACGAATAAGGAAACTCCAATCTTCTTTCATAAACTTTCTGTAGGCATGAACAATATTGAACAACTGATGGTACTAGGGAAGGTTATCAATAATCAATTGAACAGTAGCTAAGGAGTCAGTTTCAATGATCAATTTCTTGTAGCCAGCCTTCCAAGCAATCTTGATACCCTCTAAGATGCCCCATATTCTAGCTTCTAAGGCATTTCCTACACCTTTATTCATAGCAAAACCACCCAACCAGTTATGGTTATCATTCTTGAAAACTCCCCCAGCAGCAATGAGACCCAAATCAGATTTCCTACTGTCAACATTCAACTTAATCCACTCAAAAGGAGGAGGATTCCACGCAATAGAGAAAGTCTGGAGATTAGTGTCTCTCTCTAAAGCATTGTTATCATTGAACCAATCAGTCACATAATTAATGATAACCATACCTGGAGATGTAGACATCTTGAAATTAGCATTGAAAACCTGCTCACATCTCCACTTCCAAATAAACCACAATGCCACCGCAAATATGAGGTAATTCGGCCACTTCTTCATCACAATTTTATTACAATTCAAATTTTGAAAGATTCACTCCTTCCATTCAGCTCCAAATAGAACACTATTAGAGACCCCCTTCCAGATATCTTCCTATATGTTGATAGCACCATCACAGCCTCTAAAAACATGCTCTATGTTTTCACAACCCGTTTTACAACAATTACAGGCAGTATCCACATCGAGACCCCTAGTAGCTCTATGTTCATTAGTAAGTAACTTACTGTGAAGGAGAATCCAAAGGAAGTGACTGACTCTATGTGGTATCTTAAGTTTCCAAATGAAGCTCCACTCCCACATAGTTTCATTCTCCTCTTCAAATTGATTACTATGAGCACTTCTCACCGAGAAATCACCACTCTTTGACAACCCCATATCACCTTATTAGGGACACCTTGTGAATCATCAACATGAACACTCAAGATGCGTTGAATGACACACCAAGGCAGTACACCACTAATTTTATTAACATTCCATTCAGAGGACTGAAGATAATCAACCACATTTTCAAGGATCTGCACTTTCGAAAGAGGAATCAGAGTATGTCCAAGAAGAGGCCTAAAATTCAGAACCCACACATCATTCCATAATTTAACAGAGTCTCCAGTGCCCACTCTCCACCGCATACCTTTACTAAGAAGTTGAGCTCCAAAAAAGATCCTTCTCCAAGTAGCCGAACAATCACTGCTTGCAGCTCCAACAAAAAGACCATTTTTACAATATTTTCCTTTCATCATTCTAGCCCATAGCCCCTTATCATCTTGAGCCAATCTCTAACCCGTTTTGGCTAGGAGGCCCAGAATCATCAATCTCATATTCTTGACACCTAAACCTCCTTTCTTTTTCGGCAAGCACACCACTTCCCACTTAACAAGATGCATCTTCCTTTTTACAGCACTGTTGCCCCAAATAAGTCTCTACTTAGCTTATCAAGTTTATCACATAAATAAAAGGGGAGCTTAATGGATTGGATTGCATTGATATATAAGGAGAGCATAAGCTATAGCCTTAACAAGCACACATCTTCCAACAAAAGAAAGAGTAACACTTTTCCAGGATGCAAGTCTCTTTTGGGACTTCTCAAGAATGTAGTTATAAGTACTCCCGTTGATACAATCATGGATTAGAGGGATACCAAGGTAGTTGCCCAAGTTCTTGGTAATAGGAGACCCACACAACTTAGCCAACTCTTTAGCTTTAGCATCCCTTATGTTATTAGAACAAAACACTCTTGACTTAGAAAAACTGACCTGTTCACCCGAAAGGTCACACAAAGATTCAAGACACTCTCTCTTGACATTCGCTTAATGCTCAAAAGCATGCCCAAAGAGGATCAAATCATCGGCAAAGAAGAGGTGTGAAATTTTTGGTCCTTCCCTAGAGATTTTCACAGGTTTCCAATTCCTATCATGAAGTTGTTGGTTGATAATATGAGATAGCTTCTCCACACAGAGAACAAAAATATACATAGATAAAAGGATCTCCTTGGCGAATGCCACACTTAGGGATAAAGTTCTCGGATAGCTCATAATTCACAAGCACTTTGTACTGCACTGAAGTGATACAACTCATGTTTAAATTAATCATCCTATTACTAAAGCCCAATTCTTCCAAAACATGCTTTATAAACCCCTATTGAAGCTTATCATAAGCCTTAGCAAGATCAAATTTCCACGCTATAAACCCTTTCTTCCCTTTGGCTTTTCTAAATTTGTGTAAAACTTCCTAAGCAACAATGATATTGTCCTGTATTTGTCTCCCTGGAATAAAGGCCACATGATTGGGACTAACAAGGCTAGGAAGCAGTGGTCTAATTCTATGCACTATGATCTTGCTCACAACTTTGTATATAGTATTGCACAAACTTATGGTCTAAGTTGTGTCATACTAGTGGGATTTAGAATTTTAGGGATAAGAGAGATGGTAGTTTGATTAATATCATAAGGAATACTACCCTTTTGAAAGCAATCAAAAGTCAAGTCTATTAGATCCTGCTTACAGCAGTTCCAACAGTTTTGAAAGAAAATTGCGGGAAATCCATCAGGGACTGGCGCCTTGAGGCATCCAATACCAAACAAGCTCTGTTTAACCTCTTGTTCACATATATCCAAAGAGATACCAACCAAGTCACTGTTACGAAGCTGAGGAAACATCATGGGGAGGTCTGAATACCTTCCTTGGATGTCCTTAACAGTGAACAAATCTCTGAAGTAGTTCACTGCAACCTCTTTCATTTCAATAATCTCCTCAACCCAGCTCCCATCATTCCTCTATAGCCTTTCAAGCTTTTTTTTCCTCCTTCTAATGATAGTTGAAAGATGAAAGAATTTAGAATTTCTATCACATTCTTTGAGCTAGCCATACTTGATATTTGTTTCAAAAATAATTCCTCTTGGTCAATAATACCATTGTACTCCTTAAGCAACTTTTTTTCTAGCCTAGCCAAGTAATAAGAGAATCTTTCACACAAACACCTTTGAATGCGACCAATCCCAGCACAAAGTTTTTTTTTATTTTTATTTTTATTTTTTTATGAAATATGTTCCCAAACTCCTCCTTATTCCACTTCATAAGGGACTTAGTCAGACTTCGAATTTTGACAGCTGCATTCCCCTTATTTCCACTCCAATTTTTGATAACAAAACCATGAAACTCCTTATTATATAGCCTCATGGCTTCAAACCGCCTTACACAAAATTAGGGATTTGAGTGCTTTGTAGCTGAATCAAGACCGGACAGTGGTCTGAAGTTAGCCTATGGAGTTGTTTCACAAAGCCGTTAAAGTAGTAAAGTCTTCATTCCTTTGAACAAAGGCCTCTATCCAACCTTTTCCAAATCTCCTCCCCTAAATCTCTCTTATTCATCCAGGTGAACCTAGGGCCAATAAGCCCCATGTCAACAAGCTCATTTCTATCAATCCAGCAGGAGAACCCACTGTTAGAGAACGTAAGCCTCCCACCTTGTTTTTCACCACTACTCGTAACTTCATTGAAATCCCCCGCTATAAGCCAAGGCATCTGAAAACAACTTATGATAGAATTTAAATAGCTCCAAAGCAGTTTCCTAATGTTAGCACAAGGGTTGGCATACACAACTGTAAGGATCCAAAAGAAATTTTGATCATCAACTAACGCAGTAATACTATGCCTTGAACTAGCAACAATATGAATCTTAACCTTACTTTCATTCCATAACAACCAAATACCACCAGAGAAACCCTCAGCCTCCACAATGTAACCGTTATCAAAATCCAATCTTTTAATCACCCTTCTAGCCTTCAAGCCACTAATCCAATCTTTTAGAAAATGCCCACAAATTATAAAACTCAATTATCATTCTCAAGTTCTTACACCAAGTCAAACGTGGGTTGAATCCTATTCCTAACACTGTTTATTTTTTATATATCTAAAAAAGGAAAACAACGATACAACACTACTCATATCACTTATCAGACAACAAGAAGCAGAAATCAAACAAAAATCAAAAAATTAAAAATCAAATTAGGGTTCTTCAAAATTATCTTAAATCTTGCTACGAAAATGTATAATTCAACTACAAAATCTCAATTTGAAATCTCAGGGCCCAACAAATTTATTTTCTATAGTTTGCCTCAGGCCCCAAAAATCTCAGGGTCGGCCCTAAATCAATGTGTCACATTATTAGACAAAGTTGTTGACAATGAACATTATTCGAAAACAAAATCGCAACATAATTTTTTATTTTATTTTATTTTTTTTCACTTCCTCGTCCATGATTGTGATGGTGTAATCTAATCATGCATATTTTACAAATATACGAGCAAGAGTGTAGCAAAAAAATCAATTTTTTTATAAGGCCAAAGTGAAAAGAAATTAAAATTTAGTAATAATTTTATAATTTTGTAAAAGGTATTTTAAAGGTTTTTTTTTTTACGGAAAGTGGCTCATCAAACCCGATCGTAGAAGTAGATTTCCATATCTCGTAAATAGTGATCGATTACGGCAAGTCCTTGACCCATTTAAGGTAAATTTTTTAAAATTTATTTATTTACTTAAAAAATAAAATAAAAACATTACTCGAAATCAAAATTTTATTTGTTGAGTTCGAGTCTTGTGAATGGAGAAAACCTGCGTAAGGAGAGCTTTACCCCTTAGTGGGCCGACCCGGCTCGACCCGGATTAGTCAGGGCCAGTGGGCTTCTGGATACCGGTGCTTAAAGCAAAAATTTTTATTTGTTCATTATTTTTCTCTGATTGCATTGATTAAAAACCTAAGAGCATCTCCAATGCTAATGTGGGTTGTGAAAAAATTAGATGCCACGTAGGATGGACATCCATTTTGTTAAAAAATCTATCTCCATTGCAACCTCTCTAGTACAACTTCAAGCTGTGGTGGCAATTTTTTTTTAGAGGCTGTCAACATAACTCTTTGATTTCAGACGGTCTGTTAGACGGCCGTCTTGTTGGCCCAGTCAGCAATTACTCTTATCTTTTACCTTATTTTATTCAACAATTCTAAAGTATATTTAAGGAGACCAATAATAAATTGACACGTCATTAAAAACATATATTTTACAAGTGAAGCATTGAAGACCACTTTTTTATTTGGATGTCTATCAAGTTTAGTTACATGCCACATATGAAGCAATTGGCTTGACAATGTTGACATATCACCATTTTTTCAAATGCAAGTCACATTACATTGGAAATGTTCTAACAGCTTTCATTTAACAAGATTTTTTTTTTTTTGGTTAGGTTATATCAATTTACTTTTTTTTTTCACCATTGGAATGAGAAAAAAAAAAATAGATGGATTTTTGTCAAATGAATGTCGATTACCATCGTACTATATTGAACAGTGAATAAATATATGATTAGGCCAAGGCCTATTGCCAAGATGGTTGGACCCTTCTTTGGAGCCCTCTACCACCACAATTCGAATGCCATGGCGTGCATTATATATACAATTTTCCTTGGTCCACTAGTGGATGCATGTTGTCCCATTATTAGTGTGGATTGTGTCCCACCTTTGTGTGGGTGTCAATATATATATATATATATATATATATATGTATATATATGATTTATTTATTTATTTATATTTTTTTTATAGCTGCAAACCGCAGCAAAGCCAAACAGGCTAAATAGACAGAACAGGAAGGAAACTTAACAATGCCTATCTGCCTCCAGAAGGCCCCTAATACAGCTGGGGAAATCTTCCATCCAATAGGTATTCTCCATGGTAACCAGGTCGTTGGTCACTAGACGTTGGGCTGCTCGATTAGCCACATTGGGAATGGCCTTGATACTCAAACCATTGTTACCCAAACTCATACCATAAATAGCAGAGATGATATTACCATAACTAGCTCCCACTAACCTTTCATTAAGGACGCGACCAACAGCCTCCACCTTATCAGACTCGAAAACGCAAGGGAACAAACCACAATCATTGCTAAAAAGAATACCCCTAAAAATGGCCATGATTCCAGCCACCAGATCATTGTAGCTAGCAACAACAGATTGCGAGCAGGAAGCTATAACAGCGCCATGATCATTGCGAATCACAACTCCGATACCCACTATGCGCCTAACCACATCTGCTCTAGCACTGCAGTTAACCTTGTTGAAACCAACATCTGACACTCTCTAGCAGCAGTCCCTTACATTGGTAGCCAAATCACAGCGGACCCTCATATCCCTTGGAACTCTACACCCATCAGCAAAATTCTGGCACCACCACACTACATCAGAGTAGTTTAGACTCCCACCCTTATGGACAAAGGGGTTCCTAAGAAACCAAATTCTCCAACAAATGATACACAAAAGATTTAGCTAAGACTTTAATTCTGGAAGCCATATCAGAGTTAAAATCAAAAAAATTTAAGTCCTAAATTTAAGTCAAATTGTAAGCTAGTCTGACCTTATTTATTTATTATACCTTTATATGAAAAAATTTATAATTTAATCATGAGCTGTGGTGCGGTTGGTCACCGCAATCCCAGTGGAGCGAATGGTTCCGGTTCTGTCTGAGTTCAAACCCCACTGGAAGCACCTCGTGGCCAGGCTTTATTGACCTCCCGGTCAAAGCAGGGATTAGTTCTACTCGTTAACGATCGGTTGCTGAACAGAGTGAGGGATACCTCGTGATCTAACCAAAATTTTTTATAATTTATTAAAATTCGAAGCTTTTTTATAAGTATGACTATATCTTATTTTCATTGAAAATTTATTGGAATAAACCGACCACACAAATATATATATATATATATATATATATATATATTTATATATATATATATATATATACGATCTCGTTCATATTAGTGTGTACTGACTGTATCAGTACCAATGTATGTGGATCACTGATTATAAAGAAGTTTTAACAAGTGTATATACTTTGAGTCAAAATATGTAAATATAATGGTCCACATCCAACGCACTTATATCAGTGCGCATCGACTTGAACATTTATATATATATATATATATATTTATATTTATATAAATGATCAAGTCAGTGCACATTGATATAACTTCATCAGTGCGTTGAATGTGGACCATTACATTTACATACTTTTGACTCAAAGTGTATGCACTTGTCAAAGCTTCTCAATAATTAGTGGTCCACATGCATTGATACTGATATAATTACATCAGTGCGCACTAACCAGAACGGGACTGTATATATATATATATATATATTGTCTTTCTACTGTTAGTTCGTCATGATATAAAATATTTCAGGATGAATAATGTGGATCATAGATTATGGAAATTTTTGACAAGTGCATACATTTTGAGTCAAAGTATGCAAATATAATGGTTCACATTATATATATATATATATATAGTCTTTCTATTGTCAGATCGTCCTGATATAAAATATATCAGGACGAAGAGGGTGGACCATAGATTATGGAGAAGTTTTGACAAGTACATATGCTTTGAGTCAAAGTATGTAAATCTAATGGTTCGCGTTCTTGGACGAACTAACAATACAAATATTGTATATATATATATTTAAATAAAATAAAAATGGACTAACTTTTCAATTTGGTCAGTTCTCTTACTCAACCCGCTGAAATTCAAATCAGGGTCATCTCAAATTCACAAAATTGACTCAAACCGGATCCACAACATCGACTCTCTCTCTCGCTGGATCGAAGCTCGAAAGACAACGTTCGTTTTACAGGTTTGTAAATCAACACTTTATCAACGATCCGATTCAAGAATTTACATAATCAATTATGAAATTGAAGTTCAAAACATTACATTTTTTTTTAAAAAAATTTTATAGCACAATTGTAGCGATTCTGTGTACCTGCAAAATTTGTTATTGTTTTACAATTTTCTGTTGTTCTAGCTCAATAAAGAATCGAACTTTATTGTTTCTGATGTATTTTGATTTAGTCACACAAGAGAAGCTCTAATATGTATTGATTTTGTTTATTTTTCAGGGAGTTCAATTAGCTTAATTTGAGATGGCTGGCAGAGCTCAGATCCGTACTAACAATTCTGCGCTTATCGCCATGATCGCTGATGAGGTAATGAGTTTAGGGTTTGTATTAGAAATCAGTTATTGAATTTGTTTTGTGTAATATGTGTAGCTGAATTGTTGGTTATCAGTAGAATAGTGATTTCGTTTGACAATTTAAGAGCAAGATCATAGTGAGATGAGATCATTTATTGTTGTATTATGTGTATCAAATGTGTGTTCTGGGATGATATATATAGGAGTTGATAGAGATAGTACTCTGATCGGATATAAAGTGTTTGATAGTCTGCCTGGAGTAGGATTGTATTTGATAGTGGTTCTTCATACTTGGCCTGCAACATGCTCGTAGTTTCGTTTTGGGCGCAATTAGGGTGCCTTAAGTTCATGACTTGTGCTAATTTATGAGTTAATTCTTGTCTTGCCTTCTCCATGTTATGTGACTTTAGGATTTAGTCATTTAGGAATAGATAACAGACGGTGCTACGGTTATCTTGTCTTTTGAGGTGTGATGTTCAAGTGAGGACATGGGGTGTTACTTGTGATAACTTGTTAGATACACATGAGTGTACCGGATATAATTTATATATCATGTGTTTGAATGTGTTCTGTGTTTAATGTGGAAGAACCATTTGGTTTGTTTTTTGTTAATTGAAGTTAAAATATGTTAGTCACAATGTGAGCAAATGTGTCTCTTTCAGCAACAAAGAATTCTAGACTAAATTAGAGTTAATTTGTTGTGCGGGGTCGAAAATTATGAAGGACACTTATGACTTGTGGACATAGGTGATATGTCACAAGACCTGCTGACCCTTAATGTAGGAAAGGTACCCAAGTGATCATAATTTTCTAGAATCTTCTGCGATTTGGTGCCTAAAAAGGTTGCAAAAAAGATTTTACATATTCATTTGTTCATGCATCAGTCTTTGTTTATGTGACCCTCGGATGAGTTCTAAATGTATAGTGTTGCCTCTACAGCTCCACTAGATAGGCCATGACCTATTTACAGCTTATCATGTCTTTGGAAGACCCATCTGATAATAATTCTTTATCATGTAGGATACTGTAACTGGATTTTTGCTGGCTGGAGTGGGCAATGTTGACTTGCGGAGAAAGACAAACTATCTAATCGTTGATTCAAGTATGCTCTCAGGCCATCTCTTTGCTTGAATGTTGAACTTGCTTGGTTACCGTTAATAATCTATTCAGGTTCTATTAGAAGCTGAGCTTTTACTTACATTTCAATGATTATCTTTCTGTTAAAGTTTTTCCTTGAAACTTACCATGGTAACTTGTTTCTCCTTAATTTTGTTTTGAGAGCCTGTGACCAACTTTTCTTGTGATATTTGATGAAGATAGGTGAATTGGCAGCTACAAGGTGGAGAAATAAGCTTTTTTTTTTTTAGTTACTGAGCCATATTCCTAAGAAAGATTTAGTCAATATAATTAAATAGAAAGTTGCAAATAGTCTTTTCTGCCAGGAACTGAATTGGTGATTTTTAAATAATTTCCTGTGATATTCTCTGTCTAAAAACCTTATAGAAAACTAAAGCTCTTGTCATGAAGGTTGAAGTGATTGCTTAAAGGTTTTCTGGTGGATTGATGTGGATCTGTGAAGTAATGACCACTGTCAACCGTAGATTTCATTTGATTTAGATCCTGTATGCATTGAAGATGAACTTTTATGATTAGGCTTGCCATAGCGGATGCTAGGATGCTGTTTAAAGTGTTAATTCATTTTCTCCACCCAAAAAACTGTTTAATTATCTGCATTTCTAAAAACAAATTGCAATTGGGAATGAATTTACATTAGTTTTAATCATATATCATCACAAGTAGTAAAAAACTAGACATGTTATGACATGTCCTTCATCAGTAAATCTCAAATAAGGTTTCTGCATGTGTTGGTCAATGAAACCAGTTTCATATCCCATTTATGTTGTTGAACGATTTTATCTGAGAATCTTGGGACTCATATACTTATGTCAATTTCCAAAACAAAGTTTACTGATGCTGATTTGATTAGCTAACGACTTTCGTATTTCTGCCCAGAAACAACGGTGAAACAAATTGAAGATGCATTCAAAGAGTTTACAACAAAGGACGACATTGGTATTGTTTTAATCAGCCAATACGTAAGTATTGTTAACGTTTCCATAGTATACAATGCATGTGTGTGTATCATGCTATAGTTACAAAATGTGTTGGCAACAATAGCAATTGCCCTTCAGATTAGAGATGAGATTGCTTAGGTGCCTAGGTAGTCGACTTATATATCACTAATGTATAGAATAGATATTACTCGATGTAAGGATTATGCTCTTCTTAAGATTGTCATTGATTAAGAAATTCTCCGTACAAACTTGAACTCTTTCTATTTCTTATCAGGTTGCAAACATGATAAGGTTTGTAGTTGACAGCTACAACAAGCCAATTCCAGCAATATTGGAGATTCCTTCCAAGGACCATCCATATGACCCTGCTCATGATTCAGTCCTTTCACGAGTGAAACACCTCTTCTCTTCCGAGTCTGTGGCATCCGAGAGGCGCTGAGTATGTCCAGATGTTCTGTTTTTCAGGTTGTTTTGTGCACATCTTTGTATGCCATGTTGTTAACTTGATTTATTCGACTCATCGTTTTATTTATAATTACTTTTTTGTTTGTATAACACTCATCAACGTGATTGAGACTTTATATATGATGAATATAGTAATAAATTTTCAGGTTGAGCTGATTCTTGACATTCATTTCTGTTTAATTGTATGTGATGAATCGGGTGAGGATTATTTCTAAGTACGAATTGGATAGGGACGACCTAATCTTTAATCGTTGGGAAGACAAGATTGCCCCATTCAAAACATGTTATGATGAGAGTGAAGATTAAAAATTCATTAGCACTTCTTTTCAAAAAAGAAAAAGAAGAAGAAGATGATTCATTAGCACTTTTGTTAATGCTTATTTTTAAAGGAAAAATACCTAATTAGGGCATTATAACTAAGCACTTTACAGGTCCTACAAGTGTCTATAATAACCAAATCTTACTTTAAAACAGCATAAACTTGATGTTCAAAAGCTTAAACAACATCCCACTTACAACTTTCCTTTTTCGAAACTAAAATCGAGATTGAGTTTAAAGTTTCTTCGGACATACCAAAATCAAATGCTACTAGCCCAGCGTAAATAGCTACTCCCACAATATAAATGATGGCTTTATATATTTTTTTATAAGCAAAGTGAAACATAAACCTCTTATCTCATATACGAGGGAAGGAGAAGCACATCCATTCATTCGGGGTTACGTTTTCGCAAATATGAAGAGTAAGAAGATATACAATCACTCGATTCATTCGGGGTCATGTTTTTGCATCTTTTTTATGCTTTCTTTTAAAAGAAACGAAAGAAAACCCAATATTATGCCTTCATAGGTCCCACAAAATGTCCCTACCATAGCAATTTTATGTTACATCTGGCAACAAAAATAAAATAAAAAAAACATGGTGGCGGGGTTAGTGGTATTAGTGGTACCCTACATGACAACAAACAAACATAAATTTATAATTGTGCCCCTGAAAAATGCCACAAATAAAAAGTTGTGGGCCCTAAATATTCCATGGCCCACCAATGCAAGTGGGCCATATTTCAGTATTTATCCAAAAATATTTAGAGAATTAGCCGCCGCATCCTACGGAGGAAGTGTGGTCTTTTGAAAAGGTCAGTCTTCTCTTCTCTTACAACACAAGTTTTTCATTTTTCAATACCTCTTGTCACCCCATAATCTTCGACGATTTATGATAATTATTGTCTCTTAAATTATCTGATTTTCTTATGATTTAATAGTCAATCAAGTTTATCTTATAATAAATGTCAAATTTATTATAATATTAATAAATGGTAACTCTTTAATTTTATTTTTAAATCCAACACTAATAAAATCAAACGAGATCGAGCTATATTAATTACTACGGTCCGGAAAATACAAGCAACTCCCACTATAAAGAGAGGTCTCATAACCCATCCCGATTTAATGAGTAAAATATAATTCAAACTCTCTCCCATGAATAAAGTTTTTCAATTTTATTTCATATCTATTGTTATTCAATAGAATCTTTAACAATTTATGATAATTATTATCTTTTGAATTGTCTAATTTTTTCGTAATTTAATATTCAATTAAGTTTATCTAGTAATAAAGGTCAAATTTATTATAATATTAATAAATGGTAACCCTTTAATTTTAATTTTTTAATTCCAACACCGATAAGATTAAATGAGACCTAGCTATATCAATCTCTATAGTCTGTCTGAAATGTAAACGACTCTCACTATAAACTATAAAGAGAGGTTTCATAACACACCGATTTAATGAGTAAAAAAGGGTTCAATCTCTCTCACGGAAATAAAGAGAGAAATACGTAACTAATTTGTTAAGATACAAATTTAATACGAGACATTTTTGGATTGAATAAGTATTTTTATTTTATTTTATATTTTAATTGATAAGTCATTCAAGTAACGATTTTCGAAGGAATTTGTCGTAATTATATTACAAGGTCTATTTTCCGCTTTATAGGTAGAGCCTACCAAAAAATGTAGCCAATTATAAATACCCAATTGGATAAACACCAAATCACTACACCTCCTATTCCCAACTTACATGTGTCCCAAACACTTTATTTTTTTATTTTTCTTTTATTTGTAATATTACATAAAATTTATATAAAAACAATATATTAATCCTAGTATGAGAAATTATCCATTACTTTCATTAATTAGTTAAAGATAAATTCAACAAATTATATTAAATTAGCAATAAAGATATCTGATTGTTTTTATAATCGTTAACTAAATATGTAATTATTACGGTTCAGATATCTATTATTATAATATCAAAAATAAATTATAGGTGAATTACTGGATTCTAAGTATATTTGAATATTTCATTAAAACTTACTACTGACTACCGATAAAATCCCCAAAAAAGAAAAAGTAAGGATAAAAATCAAAACTGAAATTAGGGGGAAAAAAAAAAAAGAACAAATTTGGATAAATATATAACTAACTAAAAGGACCAAAATAGCCCTGAGACAAGACAACAAATGGATTTTAGATAGATAAAAACCATAAAAACTATTAAAACAACAAAAACAAAAGCAAAAACTAAAACAACAAAAACATGGATAGGGTGTTTTCAGTGGATGAAATCTCCGACCAGTTCTGGTCAGCGCCACCACCACCACCACCACCACCACCACCATCAACAACAACAACAACAACCGCAACATTTCAACGACACCAATCGTCAGACTCGCCGGACGAGGAATCGTCGTCGAAAATGATGAACCGGAGCGAGTCTGAGTGGGCGTTTCAACGCTTCCTCCAAGAAGAAGCTCACGTGGCGGCGGTGTCCCAGCAGTCGTCTTCCTCCGCTGACAACAAAATCGAGAGCGTCGTCGAGATCAAAAGCGGCTCCAACACCACCACCACGACTGCCCATTATCACAATCATAATGATGATCATCATCATCCGCAGAAGCTTAATGTGAAGAAGGGTGGTGTCAAAAATGATACGACGGCGGCCTCGTTCAGTGGGACTGCGGCGGCTCCTCCGAATATTCCGGTGGATTCTGAGGAGTACCAGGCTTTTCTCAAGAGCAAACTCAACCTGGCTTGTGCTGCTGTCGCGTCCCGTGTAAGTTTTTGATCTGTATCTGTATGTGGGGTTGTGTTTGTTGGCTAGAAACATTAGATCTTTAAATGATTGTTATTGGTTGAATGGTTTTCTGGGGTCTGGTTTGTGTTTGGTTGGTGGAAAAATGAAGAAAAATTAATGTAAAGGAGTGAAATTTGTGGGGTTTATTATATAAATATATATATATATATATATATATATATATTTATACTAGGAAAGTCAGCTCAGTCAAGCTAAAGAGATTCTGGGATTTTTATTTTGTTTCTGATGGAGGGGTTTTTGATTTGTGTTTGGTCTCCAAGAAAATTGGAGAATTTGATGATATTTTGGTGTTAATATGTTGTTTTGATACGTGGAAAAAATAATAGTAAGAAACAAAAACAACAGTTTGATTAAGCATAGCTGATGGATTGTGTTCTAGGCAACCAAGCAATGAGAAATTGATAGAATTTGTTTAGCATCCAAACTTAGGGCTATAGGTGCTAGTAGATGTTACTCTGATTCTATCTATCTCTTGGTTTTTTGGGTTCGTGATATAAATTGGATTATGGTTGATACCAGACAAATTTTAAATTAGATTACAGTTATTTCGTCTAAAGTTTGTGATGGCTTAAGGCAATGTTTGTTTGCAATTTATATTATTGAGAAAGCCTTCGGTTTGATCTGAAAGAGTTCCCAAAAGATGTAACAGTTAATGGAGATTCATAGAGGCTAGAGCACATTAGTTACAAGGCTCCGTATCTCACTTTACTTGACTTGAGACTCCTAAGAAAGACTTGACTGGACAATGCACGAAACTTTGGAATATAAAGACAAGCAGAAAACGATCATTCGAATCATTCTAACTTTATTACCACTTTTTCCTGTTTGATGTCCTGTTTCAATGAAAGTGAAGGTTCCCTATAAATCTTTTCTTTGATGAAATTAGGTGTAAAATACTTAATGACATGCAATTATTTTTACTTTCTAAACCTTAACAAAAAGCTAAAATGAATACAAGACTTGGAATTTGGCGCATCTACAATTTGATTCTTTTCTTCCTCAGTTGGATTTTGGAGACGTTATTTTGATCTCACTAGTTTTGTTCTTTTCATGTCTTCATGTATGCAGGCTTCTTTTGGAAAACCTCAAGATTCTTTAGTTAGAACTGACAGTGGATCACAGGCTTCTAATACTTCACAATCAGGATCTCAAGCTCCTTTCAAAGGTTTGCATCTGTGAATTTACATATATCCGTGTGGTCTATGTATGTGATTTTATGGATGTAGTATCAGATACAGTAGATGTTTTACTTGTTATGTTCACTATTAAAATCATTACTAGAATGTAGATGAATGAACAAAAGATGAAATATCTTCTACAGAACTTGAAAGGTGTAACAATAATGAGTTGGAACTTGGAAATCCTTATTGAAAGTGTTTCTATGTTTTGCTGTCTCGAAAAATTAAGATTATCAGCTAAGTTGGTGTAATTTTTCTTTGGCAAGTATTCAATACTCTACTCTTGATCTATTTCAAACTTGACGAAAATGTAAAAGTAGATGCATTAATATTAAAAGTAAACAATAGATGGTCAACTGTTGTTAGCGGTATGATTGATAATCAATTAAATGATGAAGTCATAATTTGTGAAATCATGAATTGTTTTTTGTTTACTTTTTTTTTTTTTTTTTATCCGAAGAGGGACGAAAAAGAGGATCTAATTCCCACCTGAAACTTTACATTGTTCATTGTTCTTTGTTCTTTGTTCGCCTGGTGTTCATTGTTCTTTGTTCATGGATCATGTATCATGTATCAGCTTCTCTTTCACATTGTTTTGTGCAGTGCAAGTTTACGGTTCAGTTTAGCATGAGTAGTAGAATAATTTCTTCCTTTTCTTTTTTAATCACCTATGTAGGAGCTGCATATGATTTGTCCAGGTCGCAAGATAAGGATGTTAATGGACTGCCTGGAATTCCCTACTTATCAACTGCACAAAAGAAAGCTGCCATTCATGTCAGTTCAGGAAACAGTGGCTCTTCAAGAGACCTGTCTGATGATGATGAACTAGATGGAGAAACTGCAACGACAGATAATATGGACCCTGCTGATGCAAAACGTGTACGGAGGTAATTTTGCTCTCTGCTGTTACAACTTACAATTGCTAATGTTGCTACCGATGATGGATTTACACCGTTAAGCAAAATTTTGCTCTCTGCTGTTACAATTGCCAATGTTGCTACCAATGATGGATTTACACCGTTAAGCAATAAACGGCGAGTCATGCTCATATTAGTTGAATATTTTGATAACATTTGCATGCATCTTCAAGTGAATATAATGTATTATGGTGGAGGTTTGCATAAAATTTGTTATTCTTAGTTTGCATATTTTGATGCATAAAGAAGCCTTTCAATAATTCAGACATTGTTTTCCAGAATGCTTTCGAATAGAGAGTCAGCGAGGCGTTCTAGAAGAAGAAAGCAAGCTCATTTGACTGAGCTTGAGACACAGGTGTGTGTGGTTCTTTCTCCAGCCCTTTTGATTTTGCTTCCGTTTTTTCAGTATGATGAAAATTTAAAGAATTCCTATGCATTGTCTTTTGTAGGTTTCTCAATTAAGAGTCGAAAATTCATCTTTACTGAAGCGTCTTACAGACATAAGCCAAAAATACAATGTAGCAGCTGTTGACAACAGAGTCTTAAAAGCTGATGTCGAAACATTGAGAGCAAAGGTAAGTCATTCATCAGTATCGTTCTTACAGTTGAGTGCCTTTCTTGCAGGCAATTTTTCTGGAACACGATAGAGTGCCTACCTAGCCTTTGCTAGGCACTCGCTAAGGTAAACTGATGAATTGCAAGCCGAGGATTGAAATCAATGATTAAAGGATTCCACCTTTCTCATTTTTGATAGAGTATTAATGATCTTGATGTACTAGAGGCAGCAGAAACCTATTATTCTAGCAATTTCATTCGATGTCTTTGTTGCATTTCCAGGTGAAGATGGCTGAGGAGTCGGTCAAAAGAATCACGGGGTTGAATTCTATGTTCCCTGTCGCCATGCCAGAGTTATCCACAATGAACCTGCCCTCATTTAGCGGAAGCCCCCCTTCTGACTCCTCCGCAGATGGTGCTGTTCCTGTACAGGACGATCCCAATCACCACTTTTTTCAGCCCCTTTCAGACGATCCTCAGTCCACTCCTGACCCTATAGTAAACCACAATGGTTTGGCAGACATTTCTTCAGCTGAAAACTCGCAGCCGAATTCTGAAGCAGCAGCTGTAGCTGGAAACAAGATTGGCAGATCTGTTTCCATGCAGAGAGTGGCTAGCTTGGAGCACCTGCAAAAGCGGATTCGTGGGGGAGTAAGTCCGCCTGGTCCCCAGTCCAACAACGAGTCGTAATTAACAAGCAGCTTGACCCTCCTAGTGTTAAGAAGGTTTTTCGTTGAAGAATGCTTAAAGATTTGATTCAAATGCAGCATTAATTTTGGCTCAACGATATGTAAAAAATCCTATTCTTTATGTCGACTACATTCTGAGTCAGACTGCCATATTTAACCTACATTTGATCATATGAAAACCTGCTGGATAAACTGTTGATCAGTTTAGTTGTTAATTTTCTTGTTGCATGTATGAGCTTCTCAGCGCACTCGATCCCTTTCATTTGTAATTATATGCTTTACAGTAAAGATCAAATTATGAAATCAATGAGTGCATACCAAGTTGCTGTCAAGGATGCTGATAAAACATATTTCCCATGAATCAACTTCTGTACATGTTGCTTGTTTGTCTCTCCAATACAACTGTCTCATCCAGTGTCTATCAAATTCTAACATCTCCTCTCGAAAGCTTCACAATCGGAAGCAAGAATTTCTAGCCGGATTCAATATCTACAACCCATCTAAGGTGTTTTAGTGGTTTGAACTGAACTACAGCCTGGTTTATTTTCTATCCTTTTAACCTTCATTTCCTTTCTCAAACTCTCCACTTCTTGCCATCTTCCTGCAGAAGCGTAAACGTTCGACAGAGCTACATAATCCTCACTAGTACCGGTCAAATCCTCAGAAATCGACTCTGGCTGTAGCTGGAGGAGGATTTTCCCCACCTTCTCACCCATCACAATATCTTCATGAACATTGCAAGCACTCAGCAAACTCCGCCACAAAATTGCATCAGGTTTAACGGGCATCCCCATGATGAATTCGTATGCTTCATTTAAATGCCCAGCCCTGCCAAGAAGATCAACTATGCATCCATAATGTTGTTTATTAGGCTCAAGGTCCCATTTGCTATTCATGGTGTCAAACAAACTAAGACCCTCTTCGACAAGGCCTGCATGGCAACAGGCCGAAAACAAGCTAGTGAAAGTCACTGCATTAGGCTTGACATCACAAACCCTCATCAAATCCAAAAGCCTTATCGCTTCTTTTCCTCTTCCGTGAATGGCTAACCCGGTTACCATTGCTGTCCATGTCAATACATTCTTGTCTCTCATACGACGAAAAATTGATAAAGCACTGTCAAGACACCCACATTTTGAATACATATCAACAAGACCAGTACCAATAAACAAATCATTCTCAGGCATGTAAATAGTCTTCTCTATATATCCATGAGCACAAACACCAATTTCAAGCACACCCAGTTGAGAACTAGCCGAAAGAATGCAAACCATGGTGGTATCAGTAGGTTTCATTCCACAAACATCAACCAACATGTCCTTAAACAACAACGCCGCTTCAAAGGCACAATCTTTTGCCTTTTTGCTCTGTGAACAATACCCGGTTATCATTGCATTCCATGTAACACTATTTCTCATTGGCATTTCATCAAACACTTTTCTTCCTGACACAACATCCTTGTTACTCGCATAACAATGAATCAATGTAGTTGGCACCAAAACGTTAAACATAACACCAACTCTAACTACACGTGCATGTATTTGTCTACCAAGCCATAGTGTTGAAACTGAACAAAGCCTAGCACAAGCCCCCAGTACAAAAACATAAGTGAAATCATCAAAAGATGAGATTTTTTCAGCGACCCAGTTGGAGAAAGCAACAAGTGAGTGTTTTGGTGGAGTGCAACGTATCAAAGTGTTGAAGAGAAAGAGATTTGGGGGATCAAAGTGGGTGAAAATGAGGTTGGCCAAGTGGTTGGTTTGCGGGGATGGTTTGGCACAGTAAAGCTGGATGAGTTTGGCATGAAAAGAAGGAGATTTGAGGCTGCTGATGATCAATTGGGCATGGATTTGTTTGGTGTGGTTTGTAGTGGCTGATTTCAGGTTCAGTTTCAGGAGGGAGAGGCATCTGTTTCTGGGAAGAGACTGCATGTGGGTTTTTGGAGTTCTTGTTGAAACTTGAAAGAGAGATTGAACAAGAATGCAAATAAAATTATTTATTGGCATATTTTCGGGGTCAGACTACCTTGTTGTATTGGACTTAATAACTGTAATTAAGATTGGACGGAAGAAAACCCATTAGATATTATTAAATTTTAAAATTAATATCATTTATTAAGGTAAAAACTTGAAACCTTTTTAATAGATTTTTTTATTTTTATTTTTGTAATATATTTATATTGGATACAGTTTGACAAAGTAAATGTATGATTTTGTTTGTACTCTAAAATAATAATTGTTAATTAAAAACTAAAAACTTACATTATAAATTTATAATTTAATTAGAAGATTAAATAATATTGTTTTACTTCTCTCTTTTTAAAAAAACAATAGCATTGTTTTATATAACTAATGTGTTTACGGCTTTATACGTAAAACTTGTTATATAGTATGAATATTTTGTTTGATCCTGTTTTATGCATCCTGAGTTCTTTGATCATGGTCATGTTCACAACCTGCTGGCATTTGGGTAAGTAGAATGCTGCCTAAGAACTCCTCATAAAGCACCATGGACACAGAGCTTAACCCATCTTTAACGTCATTGAACTGGTTGAAGTGATTTTTGAAATTCCGACTCTCTAAGGCCATCTCCAATTGAGAGCTATATGCCATTTTAAGTCTCAAAATCATCCCCAATAGAGAGTTAAAATGAGAGCTAAAATAGATCGAGAGTTATTTGAGTGAGTTAATATATTTATATAATATATAAAAAGGGAGAGTTTGACAGCCCCCCCCCACATCTTTCAAAATTGTTTGTTTATTATTTATTTCTTTCTTTATTTAATTTCTTTAAAAGTGTGATTACAAATAAAACCCTTAAAGTTTATATAATTACTTAATGATTATAACATCCCTTAGATTTATTTGACTTTGAAAGTCAAATGACAAATACAGGCCTTCGAGTTTATCCACCCCCAAATACAGGCCTTCGAGTTTGTAGAATTACTTAATAGACATATCTTAGTAATAGTAATACAACAAAAATTGTATAGTGATTTTCAAGATTTATCTTAATTTAAAATTCTAAATAGGTTAAATCATTATTAAATAGTTTACCCAAATTATTATGAATTTAAATTGAATTTATCTAAGTTTGTAAAATTACTTAATAGAAATGTCATATAATGATATGGACTGGACCCAAATTAATAGGTATTTGAATTGATGATTAATTTATATTGTAAAATGAGATAGAGGATAAAAATATAATTTTCTATACATTTAATGACTTGAAAATGAATAAGAAATAATATAGAGATATAAATTTAATTTGTCAAGTCAGTCATTAAATATATATACAGGGGGGAGTTTATAAAGTGAAAGAAAGAATATATATATATATATATATATATATATATATAAATACATATATAAAAGAGAGATTTGACTACAAGTGGTGGATTCATCTGATAATGAAGATATTGATATCGATTATCAAAGATTTAAATAATCATTTCATCACAATTTATACAATTTAGTCGAAAAGTACTTTTGGATGTAAAAAAAATATAATTTAGTTGTTGAATTTCAATTGTTGAGATGTTCAATATTGCAAACAATTATATATGGATTACCATCGTTAAATCATCATTAAAAGAATCTCTTTTGAGGCAAGTGCGGAGGAGCTTCTTGTTAAACCTATGAATTTAAGACTTTCTTATGATGTTATATCAATGTAATAACAATTACATAATTAAAACTATACCGTGTTATACTGACATATCTTATTTTTCAAGAATATATATATTTACAAATATAAAACTCAAATACTAATTTAAGCATATGCCTTCCATGTGCCCCAATACCTAGTATATAATAAAGTGGGAGTGAGAGTTATATGGTGGGACCCATAGGAAAAGTGGTGGGACCTATGTGTTGGGTTAATTTAAAAATGATATTTTTTTGTTTTTTTGTTTTTGTGTGGGATCTATGTCATAATTAAGAGAATAAGAGATTAATGTGTAACCCGGTTGGATTTGTTAACCATTAGAGATGGACGGATCAAATTTGTTGATCGTTGGAGATGAACGGGTCATATTTGATGACTATTGGAGATGGATGGTCTATAATTTTTCAGACATTAAAATTTGAAATAAATATATTTTGTATTTTAAAAAAATTAGAAAAATCAACAAAAAATCCAAAAATATTAATAATAATAAAAATTAAAAAAAAAAATACAAAAAAGCTTTCCAATGGCTAGTTTTCCAAAATTGTGTCTATATACTCAATTCCCACATAATTTTACATTATATTCATCCAAGTTAGGGTTTCTAAATTTTCTAATAATATCAAACTTTGTAATAATTTATAAAATTTAAATATATTAAGTATTAGTACCATTTTAAAGATCTCATTGAAAAATTCACAATGATATTATTTTTATCAACATTAAAATTTATAAATTACAATTTATTGACCACTTATTATGAATTAGGCATAATTAAATATGTTACAAAAATATCACTCTCAAATATCACTCTCAGCACCACCGGAGCAAAAGTACATATAAGCATCACTCTCAGCACTATTTGAGACTCGAATATAACTATAACTCTCACTCTCTATTGGAGATGGCCTAACATCTTCAGATTTACCAGCTTTTTGATTAGATGGACATTCCTTGCTGCAGAAGGCTGCTCGTATAGGTTCGATAAGGTCTTCATAAGATATGAATCACAGTCACACAATTCAAAATCCGTAATCCACAGTCATACAAATCAAAATCACACACGTAGATAATATGAAAGCAATAAAGAAAAAAAGAAGAAGAGAAAAGATTTAAAAAAGAAAAAAAAAAGAAGAAGCCACAAAAGATTTTTACAAGGTTTAACAATTTGTCTACGTTCACGGAACGCACCTGCACTCAATCAATTATCAGAGTTGATTACAATTTCTCTATCTCTCACTTTAAGTCTCTCTACAAGTTGCTCTCAGACTCACTTGCTATATTCTACACACCCATAAACATAGAGAAATAATACTATTTATATAGGAGTACTAGGTGTAAGCCAAAACCCTAATGAAGTCCTTTTCTTCCCTAACAAGATTTTCTATTTCGCACAATTTTTTTCGTCACTGCGGTTTGGCCATGGTATGCATTTTGCACCTAAACCGCGGTCTTCCTCTGTTTTCCACCGCTCAAAAAACTACGATGTGTGTACGCTGTGCTCATGCCGCTGTAAAACCTCTGGAATTCATAGTGGTATGTACCACGGTTTGTGTACCCCACATCAACATCTGTATCACCTCTGGAATTGATCGCGATCTACACCGTGGCTGGTGCCCCGTGGTCTGTGCCTCTATATCTTGCGGACTTCACTTCTTCGGCTGATTTCATGCTTCACATATCCCAACATAGTTCACAGATGATAAGAGAAATTTTATTGATAAGAGAAAGAATATTACAGAGGAGATCAACAAAATCTAAAAGCAGGGACTCCTAATAAATTTATAAGGGGGAATTGCACAAACATCCCCTGAGATTAGATATAATTATAAGCATATGATACTTTAGGTTTATTGACACAAACTTTACCTGATGTTTGAACAATATTGCACGAACATCCCTCGCCGTTAAATTTCTCCCGTTAACATTTAATAGCCAGGGGACATATGGTCTTTTTGAGGACAAAATAAAAAATGAACAAATTATTTATTTCTTTATTTTGTAATTAATTTATTTTGCTGTTATATATAGTTTTTAATTTAATTAATAAAAGAAAAAATAAATAAATAACAAATTGATCTCCTCCAAATCAATCCAGTTGAGATGAAGATTATTCCAACACTAATCATACAAACAATCATCATAACATAAAAAAAATCTACTAATAAGGCTACCAATCAATGAACATTCATGATTTTAACACAACACCCAAAAAATCCAAACAAATTAAGCATACCTAGATGAGGTGTCTATAAGAAAATCAAAAAACAATGAAGAATCTTTTTTTTTTTTTTTGAAGAAACAACATAAAGATTATAATACAGTATAAGACCAAAAGAAACAACACTGAGGGCTTGTCCGGTGGCATTTTTTAGGCCCATTTTCATTTTAATTTCTTAAAAAAGATTTCGAAGTCGCGATCATTAACGTTTTTCATTTTATTTTAAAAAAACAAAAACAAAATGGAAAATAAATTAGTGTTAAAATTGAAAACTTTGAAAAACAACTTTTAGATGTTTTTCACGAATTTCATTTTGTTTTTCACTTTGTTTTTCTTCCAAGATTGCCTCCTCATTCTTCTTCTTCTTTTCCGGTTCCTTTTCTTTCCCAGATCTTCTTCTTCCTCCTTTACCGCCGATCTCTTCTCCTTCGCCGTCGATCTCTCTTCTTCTTCTTCTTCTTCCGATCTGCTCCTTCGTCGTCGATCTCTTTTCCTTCACTGTCGATCTCTCTTCTTCTTCTTCTGATCCGCTCCTTCGCCGTCGATCTCTTCTTATTCTTCTTCTTCTTCTTTCCGATCTGCTTAAGAGAGGAAATTTAAAATTTTTTTGGAAAATTTCGAGATTTTTAGAATATTTAATTAAAAAAATATGGTATTTTGTTGATAAATCTAGTATTTTATTGGTATTTTGTTGATAAATCCGGTATTTTGTTTGATTTGAATGGGTTTTTGGGGTTTTGGATTTTGATTTCAAATGTTTGTGTTGTTGGTGTTTTGATTTGGATTTTGATTTCAGATGTTGGTTTTGATTTTGTTGGTATGTTGATTTCAAATTTTGATTTGGATTTTGATAAATCTAGTATTTTGATGTAGTTGGTATTATGTTGATAAATCTGGTATTTTGATTTGGTTGGGAAAGAAGGACGCTGTGGCAATCTGGGGTCCAGGACTACATGCATTGGTGCCTACCCAGTGTACCTGACACATGGGCTGATATATTGTCTGAATTGATCCGTAATAGCTTCGATATAGGATGATGAACACTCGAAAGTTGCAACACGATTTCATTTTGTAAATACCTTCACATTGTCACTAGAGATGCTGTGCTGCACCCTTACCATGCACATGGGAGAACAAGATGTGAGCGAAACCAATTTACCAGAACACAAAAGCCAGGACCAAAGGTCTTCCTGGAGAGATATGAATGAGAGAGAATGTATGACCTACCTTTTGTCTACTTTCAGCTTCTAGGAGGAAATTGAGGTGATACCAAATATGAAATTCTTTTATTAGAATCTTGGAAAGGTGGGGAAGATTGTTGAAGATGCTGAAACTGAATCATGCTTCCACTAATTTTCATAAAGATGAACTTTGAAATGTATTTGATCAATCTCCTCTAGTTAAATTTATTTTTAATGCATCTTTTTTTGATATTTTTTGATTAACCTACTGGACGTGTTTTTATTTTCATAATACAGTTTTCATTGCATTCTACCAGACACATTTTTGGATTTCGAAATTGAAACAAAAAACACTGTTTTTATTTTTATTTTTATTTTTGAAAAACAAAAATAAAAACAGCCTTGAAAAATGGTACCGGACTTACCCTTATTTTTCTTCTTCTAAAATCTTCCTTATTTATCCACTCCGTCCACCACAAAAAAATTTCTCCGGAATCTTCAATTTCTCCATTTTTCAAATTTCCCAAGGCGTCGTCTCCGCAACTTAGCCTCCCCACCTCTCCTTCCATCTCACCGCCGGCGGCTCTTCATGGATAAATGATTTTTGGTGTTGAGTGAGTTTCTTCTTAAGAGTTAAGTTTAGTGGTGATCGTGGCAGTTGCTGTTGTGTCGGGATTCGTGGGGGGTTTCTATTTGCTGGGTCAATGCTTTAATGGTGGTTTTGGTTTTAACGCAGCCGAGTAGATTTAGAGAGTTATGTTTCGGGTTTCGCTTGCGGTTACTTTTCGGGACCAGTCCATCTCTTATGGAGAGATCTGTGAATCTCTCAATGTTGGTATTATTTTTTTGAATTGATGAGAGTTTGTTGATTTTGGGATTTTGTTGTATTTAATCTTTGTTGGATAAAATTTTGTTGTGTTGTGTTGTTTCTGTGGATGAATTTTGTTGTGTGAGAAGTTAGATAGTGATGCAGCAGCTTTGGCTTTGGATTACATGGAGGGATTGGATAGGAAAAAGACCAAAGAAAAATGGCAAATCATTCCTACTAGTTTGGGTGACGGAGTCAAAATGACCTGAAACTTGGTCAGTTGATGCGTTTCGGCTAGATCTTCAATAATTATGATCTTTGCTCATAAAGCATACCCTTTTTTAGCCGAACTCCATTGTTTAGGGCCCGAAAAGATCGTTTTTACCGTTTTAGGAAAGTTTTGTTTTCGCAATAACTTTAGTTTTCCAAGTCCGAATCGACTTCTGTCAATTATGGCGTGCTTATGATTGTTTGCTTTATTTGTTTTCGCATTTAACTCAAATTTTTCATTTTTGTTAATTTTCGTTATTTGGGGTTTTTAGGCCGTTTATGCCGTTTTCTTGCTTAACAAGGTTTTAGATTAGGGTTAGGGTTTGTTTGCTTTAAATAGACCTGTAAGCCGTTTTATTTCTTAGTTTTCAGATTAATAAAATTTCAGAGAATTGTTTCTCAATTTCTAGTTATTTTCGTAATTGAAGCCTTTTAACAATCCTTCGTGCGTGAAGTTGAATGTTATCAATAGGTTGTCTCTTATTGTTATTTTGCAGGTTTTTCTCGGATAAGCTTCCGCAACACCGGTTGGTATCAGAGCCGTGTTTGTTTGGGACATCAACATGTCGTCGAAAAGATGAAAACCTAACCAGATCCCTGTAGAAGAGGCCGTTGAATGTGACCGTATTACACAAATAGAGCAGCAGATGGCGCTGTTCACTGAGCAGATGACTAGGGTAATCGCCAACCTAGAAACCTTAAACTTACCAAATCAAAACCCTCGCGTGAGTGGAGACGAGGAGGAAAGCGATGAGGAAAGTTACTGGGAGGAAGAAGTTCCACAACGTTGGCGACAAGCACGGAAACACCATGATGAAGGGGTTCCGCAACGAAGACAACCGGCACGGGAACATCATGAGGAAGAAATTCCGCAATACAAACGACCAATGCAACTTGAAGAGAACCATTGGTGAGAGTCAGGTATGAGGACAGAAGTCCTGGAGTTTCAAGGAAACTTACAACCGGAGGAGTTCCTAGAGTGGCTTAGAGTCGTGGAAGAGATTTTGGAGCTCAAAAACGTTCCAGATAACGCAAGAGTAACCTTGGTCGCAACTCGGCTTCTGGGACTTGCAGTTGCATGGTGGCACCAGCTCAAACTCACCCGGAATCGTTCTGGAAAGCTAAAAATTTTCGATTGAGAGAAGATGAAGAGGAAGATGCGATCAGAATTTTTACCCTATAATTTCCAGAGGTTGTTGTATCAGAAATTATAGAATTTAATGTAAGGATTGCGAACGGTCGATGAGTATACAACATATTTTTATCGGTTGTTAGTGCGCAATGATATTCAAGAAACCTAAGATCAGTTTGTGTCTAGGTATTGTAGAGGATTACGTCAACAAATTTTATACATGGTAAATCTTTTTGACCCGACTGTAGTCTCAGATGCACACCAACGAGCCTTGTAGATAGAAAAGATAACGACACGAAGAATTAGAGGTGGTCCGTTTATAGGCAACAGTACTGGTTCAATGGGTAAAATAGGGACCAGTAGCAATTCAGGGTGGCAACATCGGATAGTGGCCAACAGCAGCGGAGGCGCTCCACATCCGACCACTAATCTGGTCCAACCGTCGACCAATCAGTTCCAGTCGAGAATAGCGGCAGGAAGGGTGCGGTGTTTCAGCTGTGGAGAAGTAGGACACCAAAAATCGGAGTGCCGAAAGATGGGAAAAAAACCAGTCTTGTTCAATGAGACGGATGACAGTGGACAAAAGAGATGCAGAAATTGGAGAAGAGGCAGAGTTTGACGAAGAAGTTGTTGTCGAAGAAGATCAGGTAGATGTCGATTCTGGTTCGTTATTGGTAGTACGTCGCATATTCTTGACGCCAAGAGTTGAGAAGAGTGATTGGCTTCGAAATAATGTGTTTCAATCTACTTGCATGATCTTAGGCAAAGTGTGTAGATACATTATCACCGCAGGTTGTTGTGAGAATATTATGGCGACTGAAGCGGTTCGAAAGTTAGGGATGAAAACGGAGAAACACCCAATACCGTATAAGTTAGTTTGGCTACAAAAGGGAGGGGAGATAATGGTGTCACAAAGAGCGCTCGTCTCTTTTTCGATAGGAACAAATTACAAGGACCAAGCATGGTGCAATGTGGTCAACATGGACGCATGCCACCTATTGCTCGGAAGACCATGGCAATATGATCATAAAGTGAAGCATGACGGGTTTCTGAACACCTACACTCTGCTGTTCAATAACACCAACATTGTGCTATTACTTGGTAAGAGTCCGACGGAAAAACCCAAATTACCCGACAATACAAATTTACCTTCTTTTGCTAGGTTCGAATTGGAGATGGAAGAAGCTAGAACAGTTTTTGTGTTGGTAGACAACAAAGGTTAAACTGCCAGAAGAAGCAATTCCACTACTCTCAGAGTTTTCGGAAGTGTTTCCTGAGGAGTTACCGGAAGGTTTTCCACCCTTACGTGATATTCAGCATCAGATTGACTTAGAACCAAGGGTGATGCTACCTAACCATCCGCACTACAGAACGAGTCCCGTGGAACATGATGAGTTACGGAGACAGGTTGAAGAATTACTAGCTAAGGATCACATCCGTGAAAGCCTTAGTTCGTGCGCGGTACCAGCCCTTCTAATACCAAAGAAAGATGGGTTTTGGAGGATGTGTGTAAACAACCACGCGATCAACAAAATCACGGTGAGATATCGGTTTCCTAGTCAACATTTAAACGACCTGCATGATCAAATTAGTGGAGCAACTGTGTTCACTAAATCGGACTTGAAGAGTGGATATCACCAGATAAGAATTCGGCTTGAAGACGAGTGGAAAACCGTGTTCAAGACGCGAGAAGGACTGTATGAATGGATGGTCATGCCCTTCGACTTATCTAATGCTCCGAGCACCTTCATGAGAGTAATGAATCAAGCTTTACATCCATTTATAGGAAAATTCATCGTCGTATACTTTGAGGATATCCTAATCTACATCGCACACTGTGAACTACACCAACAACACATTCGTGAGGTACCGGGCGTCCTTCGTGCAGAGAAATTCATGGCTGCAACAAGTAAGTGTGTTTTCATGATAGCCAAAGTGCTATTTTTGGGTTACATAATTTCAGGAGAAGGATTACAGGTTGATGAGTCAAAAATGAAGCCGTCAAGCAATGGCTACAGCCAAAGACTGTAACAGAAGTCAGGATTTTTCTTGGTTTGGCTGCCTTTTATAGGCGTTTCATCTCACATTTTAGCATCATCATGGCACCCATAACTGATTGTATGAAGAAAGAAAAATTTGTCTGGACACTTGAGGCCGAAGAAGCTTTTACGCTCATAAGTTGACAACATCCCCCATATTGATCCTACCAGATTTTTGGCAACCATTCGAACTTTACAGTGATGCATCCAAGCTTGGCATAGGGGCTGTGTTGAGTCAAGCAAGCCGTCCAGTTGCTTTTTTTCAGTGAGAAGTTGGCGGGGGGTGAGGTCGCGGTATAACACCTATGAAATCGAGTTTTATGCAATGGTCTAAGCCGTAAAACACTGGAGACATTACCTTTTTTATCGTGAGTTCATCCTATTAGGCGCTAAAACATCTCCATAGTCAAGATAAAATTTCGGTGCGACATGCATCGTGGTCAGCTTACCTACAGCTATTCACATTCATCCTGAAACACAAAGCGGGCACCTCCAACAGGGTTGCTGATGCGTTAAGCTGACGGAGTAATTTGCTGTCCACCATGACTGTGACGGTACCAGGTTTCGAATTATTTTGAAAGACACTTGCTATGGATCCTTATTTTTCAGTTATTCTGACTGCTGTGCAAACTGGAGAGAAATCTGAATTTTTAATGGTAGATGAGTTTTTGTTTCGGGGAAACCAACTGTGCATTCCCGATGGCAACTTGCGACTTTAGATTATTAAAGAACTTCATAGAGAAAGACATGTTGGCAGAGATCGCACACTCCAATTGATTAATGGTAGTTATTTTTGGCTGACCATTCGAAGAGAAGTAAGGTGATACGTGGAGTGTTGCCGAGTTTGTCAAGTTTCGAAAGGGAAGGCAACTAATACAGGCTTGTACTTGCCTCTACCAGTACCAACTGAACCATGGATAGAAGTAAGCATGGACTTTGTCCTCGGATTACCAAGAACTCAACGTGGATTTGATTTGATTTATGCGGTAGTTGATAGATTTTCGAAAATGGTCCACTTCATTCCGTGCAAGAAAACCACGAACGCGGTTAGTGTTGCTCAACTCTTTTTTCGGGAGGTCTATCGTTTCCATGGGCTACCAAATTCTATTGTGTCTGATCGAGACACCCGTTTTCTTAGCCACTTTTGGCGTAACCTGTGGAAGTTGGTCAACACTCGACTTGATTTTAGTAGTGCATATCACTCACAGACGGATGGTCAGACCGAAGTCATTAATAGGTCGCTGGGAAATTTGTTGCGATGTTTAGTGGGAGATAATACTTAGGCTTGGGACCAAAAGCTCAGTCAGGCGGAGTTCGCGCACACTCACACAATAAATCGGAGCACATGTTTTAGTCCTTTTCAAGTGGTGTACTTGGTGGTCCTTCGTGGTCCGCTTGACCTACTACCTCTACCAAACAAGACTCGGGTTCATGTAAAGGCTGAGGATTTTGTTCAACATCTACAGGAAACTCATAAGCAGGTCCGAGAGAACTTGCTAAAATCTATAGCTAAATACAAAGCGGCAGCTGACAAAAAACACCACCTGGTGGAGTTTGAGGTGGGGGATTTTGTGTGGGCTGTCTTGATGAAAGACCATTTTTCAGTTGGGGAATACAAAACTACAACAAATATGACATTTTATAGCATTGCACTATAACATTCTTTTTTAAAATGCTATCAAATGTACCTATATTATTTTATATTATAACAAAATGCTATAAAAAGATGTTAATAGATAACACTTTAGTTTAAATAGCATTTTGATTTCAATAATATAGCACTTTTAATGTTATTAAACTATATAGCTCAAATGTTAATTATAACATTATTATTTTTTAAGAAAATAATTTAATAGCATTTTAAATTTGCTACGACATGTCATGAAATCATAAAAGCTATTTTAATTTATTTTTTAAAATTTCAACTTATTATTATTATTATTATTATTGTGCTTTAAATTTTTATTAACAAAAACACAATTTAATGTAAGTAAAATATAAAATATCAATTTTTATTTATTTTAAAAATGTTAAGTAATTTACAAAAGTAATTATATAGCACTTAAGAATGCTATAATAAAAATATCTCTAAATATAAGGAGGGAAAATGAATTCTTATCCCTCTATTTTTTTTTTCAAAGATAATGAGGGGAAACAAATTTATTTCCTTTTCAAAATTTGAAACCCTAACTTTTACTTTATATTCTCTTCATTTATTATTAGAGTTGTTTTACTGTCACCAAACCACCTACTCAAAATCCCTACTTTTACCATAAAGCTCTCAAGCATCAATAACTGTCTTCATCTTCTATATTTCATTAAAAACTTCATATTTTTTTGGTAAGTTGTTCTCTCTTTCATTCATTTTTTTTTGAAAACTCATGTTTAATTCTTGTTAATTATTTGATTACCTACAAATCTGATTATTTGATATATATATTTATAAATACATACATATATATATATATATATATATATATTTATATATATATATTCAGTTAGAAAATCTGGTTATGAATCTACATGCAGCAGTATTATATGTCTTCCATTGTGAAGTTATATTTCTTGGTAAGAGATTTTTTCTTTTTTTAGTTTCAATATTTGATTTCTTTTCCTCCTAGATCATTTTAGTTACAATCTCTACAATCTCTATTTCATAATTGTAATGGCTATATAAATTCATATATGTTTATTCGTTTTTTTTATTAAATATAACTTTATTTTATTAATGTTTTTTAGATTATGAAGATAAATGTTTCTGTGTTTTATCAAAAGCAAAAGATGAAGATTGGTGGAGCAATTATGTTGTTGTAATTAGCTAAAAAAAAATCATGTTCTTGTAATTTTTTTTCTTATAAAACTAAATTCAAATTTTTGTATATAGAAATTTCCTTATACATTTGATATGTTTTGTGAATCATGTAATTATTTTGATTCATTAATAAATATTTATATTTTTTCCTTTAATGTTTGTATTTTTTTTTTCTTTTTTTTTTTTTTGTTTTGAGCACAATTAAACTTTTTAAATGAACAATTACGTAAAAATTAAAAATATACAATTTTTATATTGGGTACAAATACAATAGCATTTTTAAGAAGTTATAATAACTACAATAATAACATTTTTTTTATTAATGATATAACATCAATTAAATGCTATTAAAGAATAATTATAACATTAAAAAAACTGAATTTATAGCATGCAAATAATGCTATGAAAAGATAAAACTTATAATCACACTGGTTGTCATGACATGCAATCGAATGCTATTGTTTACTTTTGATAGCATTTTTCTACTGCTATTATATGTGATATTTGTTGTAGTGCAACAAACTTGCAGCAAAAAAAAATCGGTCCACTTGAGGTGTTTGAGAAGATGAATCCAAATGCCTATTGGTTGAAACTACCTAGCCACATTCGCATAGCTGACGTGTTTAATGTGAAACATCTGATGCCTTATTTTGAAGATTTTGAAAAGGAGGATACCACGTCGAGGTCAACTTTTTTCTACCCTGGAGGGACTGATGCAGCATCCCTGGCTTTGGATTACATGGAGGGGTTGGAAAGGAAAAAGACCAAGTAAAAAGGGCAAATCATTCCTACTAGTCCGGACGGCAGAGTTGGAATGATGTGAAACTTGGTTAGTTGATGTATTTCGTCGAGATCTTCAATATTCACGAGCTTTGCTTGTGTGGCATACCCTTTTTAAACCGAATTCCATCGTTTAGGGCTAGAAAAGGCCGTTTTTATCGTTTTAGGAAAGTTTCATTTTCACAATAACTTTTGTTTTCCAAGTCGGAATCGACTTCCGTCAATTATGGCGTGCTTAGGATTGTTTGTTTTATTTGTTTTTGCATTTAACTCAAATTTGTCATTTTTGGTAATTTTCGTTATTTAGGGTGCGTTTGGTTCACGGGGCGGGACAGGACAACGTGGGACAAGAAGAAATTGTCCCACGTTTGACGCGACTTTAGCATTGGACAGAATGGGACAAGGTGGGACAAAAGTCACCAAATTCTGTCCCACCAAAAACCCTAGGTCAGACTTGTCCCATGCATGGGACAAGTCTCAAAAGATCATTTTACCTTTAAATCTTCAAAAAATCACAAACTTGTGCAATATATTGTTATAATAATATATATAATATTATATATATAATTATAATATATATGTTAAAATAATATATATTAATATATATATATATATTATAATAATATATATAATTGTAATATATATGTTATAATATTTTAACATATATTTTATAATAATATATATAATATTATTATATATAATATATATTAATAATATATATTATAATAAGTATAAGTTATAATAATATATATTAATAATACCTATTATTATAATTTATATATAATGATATTTTATTATTACATATAATATTTTAAAAATATTTCATATACAATAATATTTATAATTATATTTTATTATATATATTATTGTATATGTAATAATTTTTAATATATTATATATACATATGAGGGGCACTCTGGTCATTTGAACCTCTTGTCCTATCCTGTCCTGTCCCATCCATACCAAATGCATAATAGTACAATTAACAGTTCTGTCCCAGACATTCCAAACACAATATGCAATAACTATCCCGTCCTGTCCTGTCCCATCTCTGTGC
Organism: Acer negundo; assembly: GCA_035582765.1. Classification (NCBI taxonomy): domain Eukaryota; kingdom Viridiplantae; phylum Streptophyta; class Magnoliopsida; order Sapindales; family Sapindaceae; genus Acer; species Acer negundo. Next base: position 42,708,001 of record CM069235.1, on the reverse strand, counting down.
CAAACGCACCCAGGGTTTTTAGGCCGTTTCCTTGCTCAACAAGGTTTCAGATTAGGGTTAGGGTTTGTTTGCTTTAAATAGACCTGTAAGCCGTTTTATTTCTTAGTTTTCAGATTTATAAAATTTCAGAGAATTGTTTCTCAATTTCCAGTTACTTTCATAATTGAAGCCTTTTAACAATCCTTCGTGCGTGAAGTTGAATGTTATCAGTAGTTTGTCTCTTATTGTTGTTTTTCAGGTTTTTCTCGTATAAGCTTCCGCTACACCAGATAGAGTCATGGAGATGAAGATAAAAGGATAACTTTGAGCTGTTTGAGGAAGATGAAGATGAAAAAAATAAAAGAAAATATTTTTTAAATATTTAATATTTATTTATTAATTATTTAATATCTTTTTATAAAAATAAATGAAAATAAGGGTTAATTTAGACCTTTTTCACCTTTGACCATTGACTTTTAGAGGTTAATGGGAGAAATTTAATGACAGGGGAGGTTGATGTAAAATTTTTCAAATGTCAGGTAAAGTTGGGTTAATAAGTCTAAAAGTGCCATTTACGTGTAATTATATCTTACCTTATGGGATGTTTGTTCAATTCCCCCGATTTATAATTATTCGCTTTAAAATACAACTTGGTACCTTGACCAAAAATATAGATGATGCTTGAAAGCATGCATTTTTCTGATCATATCTGAGCAGGAAAGTACTACTTTGTGTTATGTATTTTTTCCGATCAAGAAAATACATAGAAGAATTTAGAAAAGAGATAGAGAGGATAGATAGATAGAGAGAAACACAGGAGTAGACAAATTGTCTTATATTTTCTTCATAATCTCATCCAAATCATTGTTGGCTATTTATAAGCCAATACACAACGAGTGAGTAACTGAAACAACAAAACAACATGACTGAAGGATAGGAAATAATGGAAAGAAACAACACGAAATCCATGCCACATTCTACATGATGAACGTGAATCAAGGACCCATTTATTTTAAACATAACTTAACATAAATACTGCTGACTTAGTCTCCAATATGACCAACATGACTAGCTTGGTGGCGTTTGGCTTGGAGGCTTGGACCATCATAGCTTGCGTGGTGCACACATCACTTTGGCTTAAATTGATACCTTGAACGAAATGTTGAATTGATAATGTCTCCCAAGAGGGAAAGTTGCAGCCAAGCGTATAGAGTGACAGGCACAGAAACAAGTACAGCTGTGGACATGGTGATCCAATTCAATCTTTCACTACTGGGATAAAACAAGAAGAAGGCTGAGCTGAAAGCTATCGTCATGCTTATAACAGATATGAAGAGTGTCAAGAGTCCAAACATTAACTTAAGTGGTAACGACATGCGAAAATCTACTTCTTCATAATGGGAAGTAAGGATAGACAGAAAAATCAATATGGAGATGGATGAGGAGGATAGAGCGATTGCATCCGAAGCTGCAAAAACCTTGAAAAAAGTCTTGTCAAGATAAATTGGTCTTCCAACTTGTTGGTTGTTACCACCCGGGATAGAGAAGGCTGCTGCAAAAACCACGGTGGCAATGAGTGTGGCAACAAGCATACAGGAATTAGCTGTGCTCTTCATCCACCGTTCTCCTCTTTTTTGTAAATCTTTATGAGTCTTGGTGAATAGATCTTTAGGAGTGAGGCCATCTGAATTTTGCACGTCTCTCAAGGAGGGTTGCACGATCTTTTCGACCTCCTACAGCCGTTATTACAAGCAACATTTTATAGAAAATATGATATTGGTTCAAGCTCCAAATTTGGAATTGCAGAGAAATGGGAACATGACTTGAATGTAAATGGGTTGATTTCGTTTAAATTCCTGCATCAAATTTTCTTTATAAAGGATTTTATCAAGAATTTTTTGTAGTACAAAGTAATATAATGTAACACATACCTTAATGTTAGGGTACACATGAAGAGTTATTAAATTTTCCAGCACATTTTGGTGCTGATTTTGTGGGAATAGAACCGACTTGATAAAGAGTTTATTTATTTATTTATTATTATTTTTTTTATCATTACAACTATTACAATAGTAGTGTTTGGATTTGTCAAAATCATACAACACATGTGCAGGATATCTACTTCCAATAAGTCAGGAGAAAACTCATCACACATGATTATTCTAAGAGGTGATGTGCCCTAATAAGAATTTCAATATTACTAAAACTGTGTTTATTTCGACAAAAATAATTAGGTAAATAATCTTTTAGACACCAACACAAAATATCGTTTGTTTTTTCCATTTAAAACTTAATGGGTCTGAATCATAATTATTAATTAGTTGTTTTGTTTGTTTTTTTAGTGGTCAAATAACTTAAAAATACCAAAAAAACAACTTAAAATAAAAAATAAAAAATCTTGACATTTTACTTAATTGCAAATCACTGAATTTTATTGAATGAAATCCAAAATCTTTTCTTCCGATACTATCTCCATATATAACATATTTCCAATTTCATCATATATATGGTATATAAATATTTATTTTGATATACTGCTTATTTTCAATAGCTTTAAAAATAAAAAGAACCCAATTACTTCTTATATTGGTGTTTAATATCAATACTTTATTATGATATTAAGGTGATGTATTTATATATTATTATTTTTAGAGTATTTTGTGTGAGTTTTCCTATTGCCCCTTTTATTTTTTGAAAAAAAAAAAAAAAAACTTTTCTTTTCTTAGTAAAAATGAAGTTTGTTTGTAATTGAAGAAGAAGATCATGATCATATGTGTTCATATATAATTATTATTTTTGGATTGTTTTTATTCCATATTATATGTACAATTGTTTAATATGGGTATAAATGTAAAATTACTTATTTTCTGACAATTTTACTTTAAAAAAACAAACATGTTGACAGTACATTCAGATGTGAGGAAAACAAAAACAAACATGTCATTCAAGTTCAAATTCTGTCTTTAGAAAAGTTCAGGACTGTTTAGTCTTCAAATAAAAAAACAAACGGGCCCTTAGTCTTCCTTTTTTTTTTTTTTTTCAAGCCTTTTTAATTTTCCTTTGGTCCACCAAGAGTGAGTTTTTTTTTAATTTTTCTTTTTATTTTCGTTCAACTCTTTTTATAAGTTAAGTAATCCATTTTTGTTAGTATGTTTCCTGCAACTCAAGTTATTAAGTTGGTGCTATTAAGTCAAACAAAAAAAAAAACAAAATCCTAAAACAGACAATATAATTACCTTTTTATAAAGAAAATTAAATTTAAATGATAAATGAGAAATTCTAACCTCAAACATTAGTAATTCTTGTTGCATTTCTAAAGCTGCACCTGGAACGATACTGGCTGGAGGTTGTTCTGGATATTTTCCTGCTCGATGCAACATGTTATTTCCTTGACCGTCTACATAAGTAGCTAGTAACTCCTTTTCGAAGCCCATTTCATATATCAGTTCAAATATATTGAGATGACGAAGCGAAATGGCAATGTGAAATATGCTTGAGTTATTTTCATCTAATGTATTGATTAAATGAGGATCAGAACCAACAAGCGCAGCTAAGAATTCAGAGTGCCCCAATTTAGCTGCATCAATCAACAACTTTGTAGGGTGTTCCATTAACCTTGTGACTTCCGCATCTGGTTTAGTTCTTACTTCTTCCCATAGACGTAGGACTAGTTCACGAACTTGAGATGTCATTGGCTTTGGCTTTCGGGCCAACATATGCAAGGCCGTCTGCTCATCGTCGTTGCGACTCACTGCCAGCTCCGGATGGCTATTTAACAGTTTCAACGCTATATCTGAGCAATTCACCAAAATCTTTTAAACCGTGACTGTAGAAAGATGTTACGTACTACTTAAAACAACGTTCATACATTTAAGGTTCCATTACATCTCCCAAATAATTTTTTTTTTCAATGGAAATTTTACTGAGTTATATAAATATTTATCTTATTCATGTATACTTACCATATAGACCTGTACTGATACTCATGAAAAATAGGACAGTTAGCTCATTTTGTTCCCAATTATCTTGGTTCCAAAAATTTTCAGTTTCAACATACAAAAATGAAGCCATTTCCTTTCGTCCAAACATAACAGCCTTGTAAAGTGGAGTCTGCGTCATCTTGCGATTTGCCTGGTCACGGAGAATTGCCTGATTGAGATTTGGAATCTTTTTGACCATTTCCACGTCTCCCGCTGCAGCAGCGAAACAAAATGAAGTGTGTCCCTTGCGATTTTGTATTAGTAGCGTCTCTTCACTTGGGTTTATTGAATTTATTATCTTCTCTACGAAGGCTGTTTGTCTTGCTCCTGCTGCAACATGAAGAATAGTCCCATGTCCTTTTGTAATAGCCTTCCGTAGCAAAGATGACCTATCCAAGATCTCCCTATGACCGCTTAAAATATTCTTATATTCTTCGAATTTTCCTTTTAATGCAGCCTTACGAAGCGGCACACAAATCTGGAAGTATTGTTCACCTGTTTATATAAATTCAGCAATAGTATATTAAAATTGGCACTTTTTTCTAACATGATTTTTATACTTTATTGATTCCTTCCAAGATTCAGATGGGTATTGCTCAGAAATATTGTTTACTTTTGTATGGGAAAAAAGAGAAAAGGCACTTATAATTACAATTTGAAAGTAGATCAAGGCAAGGCCTGAAATTATGATGTGGCGGTATTACTGCTGGACTATTATCATGATCTGAATTAACTTCCCCTCTCCCTGGTATACATGAAGCAAGAATCAAATCACACGAAATCAAAGAAAACAATACTAAAAATAAAGAGATCCGATATTTTACTTTGATTCGAGATTCAACTAAAAATTATGAACTTTATTATGTCGGGTGAGAGTGTCTGAATGAGAAATTGAGAGAGCACTTACCATAATCTTGTTCGTGGGGGACTGGTGATGTTGGATGATCATGATTTATTTCTGCCATTGGAATTGACATATGTGCATCCATTTAACTGTCAATATGAGTCGAAGACGTAGCTGAGCCTCCAATTAAATAGATCAAGGAAACGCATGCGTAGGGTTGTGATTTTGGTGGACTTGTGATAACTTTGAGTCGATATCAAATAGCGATTATCAAAGATTATTTATACTAAAAGTTCATACGTAATGTGCTCTAAACTAGTAAAAGACTAACAAAACGACAAGCGATGGTATGGTTCACAGGGAGGTAGTGTCCGTAGACCATTTCGAGTTCTAGTGTTTATTAAAAGCATGTAAATATGAATATACAATAAGAGAAATGAAAAGAATACAAATAAAAACAAATGAATATGGAAGGGTGAGAATGGTGTTCATTCAAAGTGAAATAAAAGGGTGGCATATAGGATAATGGTAACACAAGGGTCAATAGGTTCACCATACATAAGGGCACAAATAGTGGTTGTTAGACATTAAGTGCATCAAATTCACCTGCTTATATAAATTCAACAATAGTATATTAAAATTGGCACTTTTTTTTAACATGATTTTCATACTTTATTGATTCTTCCAAGATTCAGATGGGTGTGGCTCAGAAATATTGTTTACTTTTGTATGAGAAAAAAGAGAAAAGGCACTTACAATTACAATTTGAAAGTAGATCAAGGGAAGGCCTGAAATTATGATGTCGCAGTTGGATTATTACTGCTTGACTATCATCATGAGCTGAATTAACTTCCTCTTCTCCTGGTATACATGATGCAAGAATCAAATCACACGAAATCAAAGAAAAAAATACTAAAAATAAAGAGACCCGAGATTCTACTTTAATTCGAGATTCAACTAAAGATTATGAACTTTATTATGTCGGGTGAGAGTGTCTGAATGAGAAATTGAGAGAGCACCTACCAGAATCTTGTACGTGGGAGACTGGTAAAGTTGAATGATCAGAACTTATTTCTGCCATTTGAATTGACGTATGTGCATCTATTTAATTGTCAATATGAGTCGAAGTAGTTGCGCCTCCAATGAAATAGATCAAGGAAATGCATGCGTAGGGTTGTGATTTTGGTGGACTTGCGATAGCTCGCATTTTGTGTCATTACCAAATAGCGATTATCAAAGATTATTTATATTAGAAGTTCTTACGCAATGTGCTCTAAACTAATAAAAGACTAGTAAAGCGGCAAACGAGAGTATCGTTCATAGAGAGGTGTGTCCATAGACCGTTTCGAATTCTAGAACTTATTGAAAGCATGTAAATACGAATATACAATAAGAGAAATGAAAAGAATACAAATAAAAACAAATGAATATGGAAGGGTGAGAATGGTGTTCAAAGTGAAATAAAAAGGTGGATTGGGGAGATGTAGGATAATGGTAACACAATGGTCAATATGTTCACCATACATAAGTGCACAAATAGTGGTTGTTAGACATTAAGTGTATCCAATTCAAGTTAAGGGCTTGTTCTCACGATTAAGGGATTCTGAAACCAAATTATCTATTATTACGAATCATTTGTTGATTAAGGAATACTGAGACAATTAAGGGATTCAAAACACTAATCACTCCCCAAGATCAATGGATAGAGCAATTGTACCTCTAGTCCCAACCGTTAAGCATATGAACATAGCCAAAACCTATTCTAGCAAAGGTCATGCAATAAGTTTCATCCATTCTTAAGAGCTAAATGGTTAAGGTCATACTTGGATTGGCCCTCCATAGGCACAACCGAAACCCGCATACACTCAAACCTATCTAAACAAGGCATTTCGACATTCCATCAACATATACACACAAATGGGATATTTGATTATAACTACTCCTACATATTAAGTTAATCTACTCCTAATCTCTTCCATGAAAACATCAATTTCCATTCTCAACACACATGCATATCAATGTAAGAGATTAATCAATAACAACAAGAATGAATCAAAACCTAAATGAATTTAAGAACAATCACATACATAAATGAGCACAAATATAGATTTACAATATTTCCCAAGTGAGGATTACATATTCAAGAAAACAATAAATACTTAGAGAATGAGAAATAAATACAACCCTCGAAGAAAACCTCCTCCAAGAGCTCTTTCCTTGCTTGGTCTGAAATTGGTCATAGACCACTCCTACCTCCAGGCAATCTACTCCTAAATGTGGTGGATGATGTGTAGAAAATGGATATGGTGAGGATCCATGGAAGAAAAACCTCAAAGTGTTCCATGCTTGCTAGCCCAAAATTGGTCCTAATACCCTATTTTCTCCTTGCAATCTACTCTTAGATGTTGTGAATGATATGTAGAAAATGGTGGTGGTGAGCTTCCTTTGGAGGAGAACCTCTATGAGAGCTTTGAAAGTCTCTCTCTCTCTCTTGACTTGGGGAAGAAGATGAAGTTGGGAGAGTTTGGATATGGGGGATTTCGTGGATTGGTTGTAAGAGAAGAGGCAAAGAGGTGTATTTATAGTTAGGGTAAGTTTGGGGATAAATTTAGGCATGAAAGGACAAGTTTACCCTTTCCAGGCATCAAGGCGGGTGGAATAGTCGCCATGGCCACTCACCATGATTTGGGCAGAGGCTGGGGCGAGTAGGTGAGGTAAGCAGGTTCAGTCGCCATGGTCACTCGCCATGAACACTGGTGGAATTTTTAGCTTCGTGTTCCAGCTACTCAAACAGGCATAACTTCCTCCAAAAAACTCGGAATCGCAATCCATAAAATGTTTAAAAAACTAGACTTTCGAGGCTTTTGGAATATATAAGGATATCAATGTGGTTTGATCTAGGGAGGAAGATATGACCTTCACAACTTGGACGTTCTGCATAAGCCTATACAATTTCAGCCCTTCTGACTTTGGAAAATAGAGTTGGCACTATGCCAGTATGCCACGGTCTCAATGTCACGCTTTAACTCAACGAAGGAGTGACTGTGGCAACATTATCTTTGCTTACCGCGGTTGACCTCGAATCACGTCGTGGTTTAGGTCAACGGTGAGACTGTGGCAACTCTGCATACTTTCCAATTCTTCACTTTTTAGCTCGTTTTGGCCTCCCAAGTTTGACTTTAAGCTCAAACACCAATTGTAGTGAACATGTACCTACACATGGCTCAACAACATATTATATACAAAAACATGCTCGAAAACGAGCACAAAAGCTAGGAAATATGGACCTTAATTAGGTACATTTATCGTTCGATCAACTTGTGTTGGATCAACATCTATTTCTGCCATTTGGACTGCATCATTGCTTCCATTTGATGATCATGAATTGAAGTAACTGTTGCCAAACATGAAGCTGTTCAGAAGTACTCGAGAAAGGTTGTGAAAACTATAGTGTTGGTCAATATAAGGGATACAGAATACTTACTAACACTATAAGAAAAATGACATTTAGCAATATTCAAAAGGCAACGCGCATGTTGCTAAAAGTGGTCTATCGCAATGCGCAGATTATTCACATTGCTAAAGGTTATTTATTGCAACGCGCAAAAAATGTGTGTTGTGGAAACTATATATGGCGACGCACAAATGAATGTTGTAGATAATTGAACTCATATGGCAATGCACAACAGTTGCACGTTGTAGTAATTAAATCATTAGACTTTGCAAATTTTGTGCATGTTGCTATAAACATGCTTTTAGCAACATACAATTGTGCTCGTTGTTAAAAAGCTAATATTTAGCACGTTGTAGTAATTAAATCATTAGACTTTGCAAATTTTGTGCATGTTGCTATAAACATGCTTTTAGCAACATACAATTGTGCTCGTTGTTAAAAAGCTAATATTTAGCAAAACACACATAATGAATGTTTTTATAGACCTTACACGTTGCGAAAAAATCTAATATTCAGCAACACACATATCATACACATTGTCATAGGTGTCTTTAGCAACATACAAATATGTACGTTATTGAAAAGCTAATATTTAGCAACACATATTTTATGGATGTTTTCAAAGGACTTGCGCGCTGCCTTATGTGTATTTTTAGCAACATATAAATGTACACGTTGTTTTGAAAAACTAATATTTTTCAACACAAACATCATAGATGTTGTCATAGATCTTGCGCATTGCGAAAAAGTCTAATATTCCGCTACACATATATCATGCATGTTGTTGTAGGTGTCTTTTTAGCAACATACAATTGTACAACTTGTTGAAAAACTAATATTTAGCAATATACACATAATGGATGTTGTCATAGGCCTTGCGCGTTGCGAAAATACCTAATATTTCGTACACTACAAAAAAAAAATAGTCTTTTCCGAAATACCATCGGAAAAGACCATTTCCCGTCGGAAATACGTTTTTCCGATGGGAAAAAGCCGTCGAAGGCCGTCACAAATACGCTTGTTAGAAATACCTATTCACTGACGAGCCGTCATAAATACTACCATTTCCGACGGCATGGTCGTCGGAAAAGATGAAAATGCCGTCGATAATAGTGATTCAAGGTGGTCAAAATTATTTGTATTTTTGACAGCTTTACCGCTATTTCCGACAACGTATTGCTGTCGAAAATAGTGATTCAAGGTGGTCAAAATTACTTGTATTTCTGATGGCTTATTACCGTCTGAAATAGTCAAATTATAAAAAAAATAGCCACACGCCATATCACCACAACATCACCCAGCATGTGGCACTCTAAATCTATGAAATTCATGTGGTTTTAAACCCTTGACCTGGATGACAGTAAGAGTTTCCCTTACCATTTTGCTATAACCTTATATCTGATAGATTTTGCATATTATTTATATACAAGCTATTGATATATTTGTACACTATTTAAATATAACTATTGAGATATTTTATTAAAATTATTAGAGTTTTTGTTGAGTGAATTTTGGATACATTTAACACATAATACATTTAAAATATTAACCTACAAGTCACATTTTTTGTGTAGTATTATAAATTACATACATTCCATTATAATTTATTAATTAATATTATAATAAAAAATTATTTATTTATTCCATGAAATTGAGGTCAACAAAACAAAGACTATTTCCGATAGCATTAAGGCCGTTGGAAATAGTGTATTCCATTTTTTTTTTCAAATGGAACAAGACTATTTCCGACAGCAATGAGGCCGTCGGAAATAATGTATTCATTTTTTTTTTCCTTTTTAAATTGAACAAGACTATTTCCGACTGTATTGAATGCCGTCGGAAATAGTCTATTCCTTTTTTTCTTTTTAAATGGAACAAGACTATTCCCGACGACATTGAGGCCGTCAGAAATTGTGTATTCATTTTTTCTCTTTTTAAATGGAACAAGACTATTTCCAACGGCATTGAGGCCATTGGAAATAATGTATTCCTTTTTTTTTTTTTTTTTTTTCTTTTCAAATTGAACAAGACTATTCCCGACGGCATTGAGGCCGTTAGAAATAGTGTATTCCTTTTTTTCTTTTCAAATGGAACAAGACTATTTCTGACGGCATTGAGGCCGTCGGAAATAATGCATTCATTTTTTCTCTTTTCAAATGGAACAAGACTATTTCTGACGACATTGAGGCCGTCAGAAATAGTCTATTCCTTTTTCTCTTTTCAAATGGAGCAAGATTATTTCCGATGGCATTGAGGCCTTCAAAAATAGTCTATTCCTTAAAAGACTATTTCCGACGGCCTCAATACCGTCAGAAATACTGTATTCCTTTTCCTCATTTCCAAGGGACAAAAACTATTTCTGACAACGTTTTTTGTGCCATTGGAATTGGGAACAAAATTGACTGCTTTTTCGACTATTTTTGACGGCCTTTGGCCATCGAAAATGTGGTATCATATTTTTACTCATTTCCGACGGCAATTAGCACCATCGAAAATAATTCGTCACTGATAGGTTTTTGTTTTTTTTTTTTGGTAGTGGTATCACACTTATCATGCACATTGCTGTATGTGTCTTTTTAGCAACTGTTGACTTACGTGTTACTAAAAAACTAATATTTTGAAACTCACATATCGTGCACGTTGTTGTAGGATCCTCTTTATCAAGTTACAAGTTAAATTTTTTTTTTAAAAAAATTTCAAATAAATGATTTAGCTATTATTCATCACATGTATAGTTACATGGGTAGTTATGATAGAAAGTTATTTTATTTTTAAATCCTTGATTTTCGTAGATCATTGGAGAAATCCAATGACAATATGAGGTTGACCTAGTGGTTTGCCCTCACACTTACACACGAGATTGTGGGTTCGAGTCTATTTCCACCCCCCCCCCCCCCCCCCCCCCCCCAAAAAAAAAAAAATTTAACTTGTAACTATATGGAACCTGTATAGTAACCAAGTCATTTGATTAAATGTTGGAATAAAATTTAATTGTTTATCATAAAAATAATTATAATGAGTCTAAATTGAGTCTAAATTATCAATTGATAATATGAGGTTGACCTAGTGGTTTGCCCTCACACTTACACACGAGATTGTGAGTTCGAGTCTATTTCCACCCCCCTCCCCCCCCAAAAAAAAAAAAAAATGTAACTATATGGAACCTGTATAGTAACCAAGTCCTTTGATTAAATGTTGGAATAAAATTTAATTGTTTATCATAAAAATAATTATAATGAGTCTAAATTATCAATTGATAATATGAGGTTGACCTAGTGGTTTGCCCTCACACTTACACACGAGATTGTGGGTTCGAGTCTATTTCCACCCCCCCCCCCCCCCCCCAAAAAAAATAATTTAACTTGTAACTATATGGAACCTGTATAGTAACCAAGTCCTTTGATTAAATGTTGGAATAAAATTTAATTGTTTATCATAAAAATAATTATAATGAGTCTAAATTGAGTCTAAATTATCAATTGATAATATGAGGTTGACCTAGTGGTTTGCCCTCACACTTACACACGAGATTGTGGGTTCGAGTATTTCCACCCCCCCCCCCCCCCCCCCCCCCAAAAAAAAAAAAAAAAAATTTAACTTGTAACTATATGGAACCTGTATAGTAACCAAGTCCTTTGATTAAATGTTGGAATAAAATTTAATTGTTTATCATAAAAATAATTATAATGAGTCTAAATTATCAATTGATAAAATTATTAATTTTTTCAATAAAATATTGAATTAATTTTTTTTTATAACATAGGTTATATATAAATAAGTGTGTAATACATAGCAAAGACTCTCACGGTGGTGGTGTTTGTCATAGGTTCAAACACCCAATCCGAACAAAGTATGAGATGTAATGTGGCAGGGGGCTCGATAGTGATTGGGTAGTAGGGGGTAGGGAGGCTAGACCAATGAGATCAATTTTATTTTTTTTGTTATTTTTTTCTTAACCTAAGGCAACGTACAATGCACGTTGCAAAAATTGTCTAAAGCAACACACGGTTAAATTGTTTAAGACAACACATAGTAAGGCAACATACATCAACCGTGCGTTGCGTTAAATTTCAATGATAATGAGCATAATACGTTGTTATTATTTTACAACTACACACATTGCGCGTTGCCAAAAGCTTTGGGACTTTTGGCAACATACGTATCAACAACATAAACCCGTGTGTTGCAAAAGACCAAATTTTCTGTAGTGTAATCCTCGAATCTACTGCATGGTCCAAAAAAAATTCTTAGCAGACTATATATAAAAAAACATTCATAGCAGGCTACTCTATATAAATGTCATTTCCGGTAGATTGTGTTGTCTAGATGGTAATATATGTAAATGTTAATAAAGTTAGAATTTTAAAGAGGTCTAATTTCAATCAAAGGACATGCTAAAATTGATGGATATTTAAGTACTCGAACACACCTCTTTATGTACAAGACCAACTGACACATTGTGCCTTGAGTCTAAACACAAAAAACACAAAAATTCTTAATAATTAATAACAAATTCAAATAATCACGTGGGGGGATTCAAACCAAAACTGATGGGAAGATTGTGATACATATATAGTTGTAACCGTCAGACTTAAAAGCTTAATCTCATAGTGATGCGGATCAGGTGACAATCTCATAGTTGGGTTGCTTACAGCACTAAAACGAGACTGACATTGTGGGCTTATAACTTTTGCATACGGGCTCAAAATCGCTATTATAATATATATGTTTTCGGAAAGCCCAATATGAGCCCTACAGAAGTTATTGGGACTTTGTCCGCGGAAATTGTGATGAATGGCACACTTTTGAGTTTGACTTTCAATAGTATCATCACTTTAATAACTCAAGTTTTAAAGGAACCAAAGTAAGTGAACTTCTAAAAATACCCTTACTTTACATATATTTTTATTTACTTTTCAATTTTTCAAATTTTATTTTATTTTTTAATCTTGTTCATCGGCTTCCATTAGAGGTTTGTTAAAAATCCAATAGAGGTTGAATAGATTTCCATTGGAGGTCGAATCAACCTACATTGGAGGTCGAAGTCGTTCAACCTCCGTTGGAGGTCTTTTCAACCTCTACAGAGATCGAAATTGACTTATAATGGAGGTTCGATGAAGATCGAATGGCACACTATTGAGTTTGACTTTCAAGAGTATCATTACTTTAATAACTCAAGTTTTAAAGGCACCAAAGTAAGTGAACTTCCAAAAATCCCTTTACTTTAGATATATTTTTATTTACTTTTAAGTTTTTCAATTTTTATTTTATTTTTTAATCTTCTTCATCGGCTTCCATTGGAGGTCGAATCAACCTACATTGGAGGTCGAAGTCGTTCGACCTCCGTTGGAGGTCTGTTCAATCTCTACATAGATCGAAATTGACTTTTAATGGAGGTTTGATGAAGAAGAAGATGAAAAAAATTTCATTTTTGTGCAATAAGTCTTGCGTTTTTGTGTTTCCGAGACTTATTTTTGTATTTTCGAAACTTATTTTTATATTTTCAAGACTTATTTTGTATTTTTGAGATTTATTTTCAAATTTTTGAGACTTTTCAAGGAATTATGAGATTTTTCAGGTAATTTTCTAGACTTTTCAGGTATTTTCGAGGATTTTCAGGTAGTTTCTGAGACTTTTTGGTAATTTACAAGACTTTTTGATAGTTTTCGAGACTTTTTCGAAACTTTTTTTATAGTTTCCAAGACTTTTTACAATTTACGTGACGTTATAGGAAAAAGGAAATTTCCAAAATTTTCTTTTTTCCACCTTTTTTCTATAAAACTCCAATGGAGGTCTTTCATCTCCATTGATGGAGATCCTCCATCAATAGAGGAGTTTGAAAAAAAAATCAAATAGTGAAGATCTAGTTACTAGGGGACATTTTTGGAAGGAACCCATTTTAGATGCCATTTTAAGTTAGGTCATTAAAGGAGTGATACTTTTGAAATTTACCCTTAACCGATTTTGTCATCCATAATGGATCACATGAGGCCCAAAAATGGCTGTTTAGAGCATCTCTAATACAAGAGTAGCTTGTGAAAAAAAAAATGTCATATAGGATAAATAGATAGTCTATTAAAAAAAAAATGTATCTCTAATGCAGTTATGCATATTCAACCTCACACTGATATGACAAAAAAATTATTAGACATTGTCAACATGACCTTCTACTTTCAAACGGTCTGTTGCACAACTGTTTTACAGTTGACTTAACAAGTATTTAAAAATGACATTAATTTTTCATCTATTTTTTATAAGGAAAAAAAAAGGAAAAAAAATAAAATTGGACACGTCATTAAAAATTGTTAACCGATAAAGTCGGTAATTAAATCAAGGAAGAATGTTTCCCACCATGGGAACCTGGTCCATCTCTAGTACAAGATGCTGGGGAGTACCCGATCCCTTCCAAAGCGTTTGGTACATAAAGGGACCTGGCCCATCAGGGACCTGGTCCTCCTAAAATGTCTGGTACAAAGAAGGATCCGATCCATCAGGTATCTGGTCCTCCCAATGCGCCTAGTACAGAGAGGGATCCGGTCTGTCATAGACCTGGTCCTCCAAAAGCACCCGATACGGAAAATGACTCGGTCCTTACCTACCATTCAATACTAAGACAAGATTGGGCCTAAGATATGGCACCGAGAACCCCAAATCGCCCCAATCAACACTAGTCAGTTATGCCTACCAGACCAGCACAAATCATCGCGATCAATTGGATTTAAACCTCCAAACACCCCTGAGAGCGCTCTAGAACAACCTAGAAAGCTCCTATCAAGTGACCACTCCCACTAAGGGCTGACATTAGCCCTCATATTATACCACATGGGAAGGGGGAGAGGGAGAGAGAGAGAGAGAGAGAGAGAGAGAGAGTCGGGGTAACCTGTAAAACCCCAACATCAGGCCATAAATGCAAGACAACAAACGTGGAAGGAGAAAGTTAAGGGATCAGCAGGATGAGATTAGCCCGTGACTGCGCCTTATCAATGGTCTTTCCTCACTCCACCTACGCCCTAGCCAATGTCAACTACCCCATACATGAAGGAGGAAGCTGTGTTTCTCCAGCAAAACGCTTGCAGAAGCTCAGCAAACACCAAGAAGGGCGCCTGACAGTGTGCAGTGGGACAGGCGCTGACGCTGTCCCCTACCAATCAAAATCATGACAGCGATGTCCCACAACAGCGAAGACCTTCTCTGACCAACTCGAGCACCCCAAAACGCCACACAATCACCACATCAGCTCTACTGAAGCACCTAAAGTGACATAGGGCATATGTAGAGCAATCATGGCATTCTAGAGCATGTGCCAACCACAGACCCGGTCCAAAGCAACAGCTGGGATTAATCCCGCACATTTCAGCCTAAGGACTAAGGCTCTTACCTATCCAGGCTAGGATCACAGCAAAGGGCATAACATGATGGTACCATCCTAGCCCTCCGACTTCTGCCACCTCAGCATATAATTTAGGGGAACGATGAGGATTAAGCCGGGAGTTCACCTACCCCTCCAGCATACACATTATAAATACCCCAACTCTCAAAGAGTAAAGGATTAGCTTCTGAAACCTCAAGCAAGTCCTAAAGAAAACCTCGCCTAGTTCAAGCTCTATCATATTTACCCTACTTTGCCAGTACCCCAATTCTCAAAGAGTAAATGGTTGGCTTTTGAAACCTCAAGCAAGTCCTAAAGAAAACCCAGCCTAGTTCAAGCTCCACCGTGTTTACCCTACTTGGCTACTACCCCGCCTAGGTCAAGCTCAATCGTGTCAGTCCTACTTGGCTACTACCTCATTTGGTTCGTGTTTCATTGTACCCGGCCCATCCAGCCACCACCCTCCTAAAACCATTTACACCCATTCTCCATATTCCTCACCATACCCGCTGTTGTAATATTAGCCATGATATAAACGGCCAATTCTAATGTATTACTTTGATCATCAATAAAGAGCATTTCGTTACTATTGTAGTATCTCTCTGTCCTACCCTCTAAAGGATCCATCTCAACCTTGTCACCTCATCAGGACCGACCCAAGAGTCCTGCGCTGGTCCCTGATAACCGGACCAAGGACTTTCCCCGGTACCTACCCTGACGAAAAATGAGCCACGTCCTACCCGGTCTGGGCCAACTGAGGTGCACTAGTACATCACGGGCAACCGTTATCCCGGAGGCATCCAACAGATTTTTTAGGATAACAAAAATAAATATGTTTTAAATAGAAGCATTGGAGACCAAATTTTGAGTTGATTGTCTATCAAGTCTTTCTTTGTGCTGTATAGGAAACAAGTCTCTTGATATTGTTGACATGTCAACAATTGTTTTTTGGTACATGGTAAGGCATCAACCTAGAAAAGGAAATAGACTAAATAGAAGAAGAAAAAGACGCATAACACTACCTAGAGCAAGGAATGGCTCTAGCATCATCATTAAGAAATTGTTGATCTCGGTGTGAGGGTTTTCAAAGAACCATAAGCCAATTCCCATCTTATGTCCCATGTGATCTAAGCCACCAGCAAGAGTATTGCCTTCCTTGTAAACATGTTGTACAATACAACTCCAATCAGCATCTACAACATCTTTACAACTTTGAATGAGGCTGAAGAGGGGGTGATTAAGATTGGTATCATGACTAAGAAGCTGCACAGTAAATATAGAATCTGTTTCAGCTATAACTTTTTTAAACCCAAAATTACAGGTCATATTGAGCCCTTCAAACATACCTCATAGTTCAGCTTCAAGAGCACTCATCATCCCCTTATTCAACATAAAGCCTTTAACCCAATTCTTTTGATGGTTATGCAACACCCATCCAGCCGTTATGGCACCCGAATCAATATTACAAGTACTATAAATGTTCAACTTAACCTAGTCCTCATTAAGAGGCACCCATATAACCGGTAGAAGCAACATCTCTGCTGAGATCAGAATTGTTGGCAAGCCACCAATCTTTAGTAAATTTTGTAATTCTCAAATGAGGGGATTTGGGAGAAGAGAAGTTTATGTCAAAGACCATGTTACACTTCCATTTCCACAAAAAAAAAACCAAAGAGTCACTGAGAAGACCAAATAGCTAAGTACATTACCATTGACCATCTTCATATCATGTAAATTTCCAGCCTTCTAATCTTCAAAACTCCCATTGAAGAAAGTAGACAAGCTAAAACCCTTCAAAACCTTCTCCCAAGCTGAAATGGAGAAGCTACATCCATGCAATAAGTGATCAATGTCTTATATACCTGCATCACATCTAGGGCAAGAAACATTAGTGGCCAAACCTCGGATGACCCTCTGTTAGTTTATAAGAAGTTTATCATGAAGCAAAGTCCAAAGGAAATTTTGGATTCTAGGAGGGATTTTGAGATTCCATATAAACCTTCATTCCACAGCGAAAGCATATCAGACTCAATGAGACCAAGATAAGCTGTTTTAACATAGAATTCACCACACTAGTTCCACCCTTCACGATGAGTTCTGCAATCATGAATACTTGTAATTTTGTGAACAATGTTCTAAGGCAGCAAATCATTGAGTTGTTCCACATGCCAACAACCATTGGTCATAAAACTATCCACAATTTTATCTAAATCTTCAGTAGTGAGCTCAACAATGGCAAGATCCTTAAGTTTTCCATTATATGGAACCTAGATATCAAGCCAAAACCTAATGAGATCACCATTACCTACTCTCCATTGTATACCTTAGCTAAAAGCTTAGCACCAAAAGCAATTCCTTTCTAAGTGCTCGAAAAAAGTGATGCCCTTATTAAGCTCAAAGGTAGCAATTCTCTTGTTTTTAAGATATTTATGTTGTAGAAGCTTACACCACATGCAATTCTCATATTAAAGCAACCGCCAACCCATTTTCTCAAGTAAGGCTTGGTTAATGTTCTTAGTTTTCTTGATCCCTAACCTACCATTCCTTTTGGAGAGACAAACCTTATCCCACTTGATAAGATAGACAGCATTCCTATTAATGGTGTGACCCCAAGAAAGTCTCTATAGAGTTTGTCCAAATTCAAGCAAGTCTCACTAGGAAGCTTCACAGACTTCATAGTATAGATTGGTAGAGTAGAGGTAACAGCTTTAATAAGAGTGATTCGCCCTGCAAGAGAAAGTGAATCACTCTTCCAAGCCGCCAATCTCTTATGAGTATTCTCCATAAGATTCCTATAAGTTTGATTGCTAACCTTGCCATGGATGAGAGAGGCTCTCTCAAATATTTACTAAGTTCTTTAGTGAGAGGGGATCCACATATCCTAGCAATAGCTTTATCATCTCTATCTTTCATGTTACTTGAGCAAAAAAAACCTTTGATTTGGGGAAGCTGATCTGCTGTCTAGAGAGATCACAAAAAGTGTCCATACAATCTCTCACGATTTCAACTTGATTGATGGTAGCCTGGCCAAATAAGATGAGGTCATCAACAAAGAACAAGTGGGACACCTCAGGGCCTCCCCTTGAAATCTTGATACATTTCCAAGACCCTAAGATAACCTTTTCTTAATCAAGTGGGAAAGCTTTTCCTTGCAAAGGAAAAAAAATATAAGGAGAGAGAGGCTCTCCTTTTCTTAAGCTAGAACTAGGAGTGAACAAATCAGTAATTTCCAAGATCCTAGGGATAACAATTTTTGGTATGCAAACCACTTTTGCATTGGAGATGCACTTAGTTTGTTGTTCGGATACTTAATTAGTTTCTTGAACAACAATTAGGTGTTTCTTTCTTTTTTTGCTTAGGATTTGTTTTTAGCTTTTTATTTGAGATTCTTTCTCGATTTTCTTTAGGAACTTTAGGATTCTATGAGATTTCGAATTCTTGTGGATTCGGGGTTTGTTTCTTTTAAATAGATTGTATTAGGGTTTGGAGGATTAGTTTTTGATTAAATAAAAAATTACTTGAATTTTACTCAAAATATCTCTTTTTTTCCTGATATTCTTGGAGTCATTGGGAATCAAGATTGCTTGTTTGTTTGATTGCTTGTAAGTTTACGTTTCCGACTACATCACATAGCCTTATAGTAAAGAACCCAACAATAATATTTAAACAGGTAAAATGTGGGACTATCAACTAATATAGGTTTTTTTTTTAATCTCTCGACTCAATAAAAAAGTGTATGGTCATTAATATGGGAATCTTTTTAAGTTATATGTATTGTGTGTTACATGTTTCACTCTGCCACCTTGCACATTCACCTTGCACATTCTTGGATCATGATGATGAAAAGAAATGCAGGAGACCAAGCTCAGAAATGCTGGAGACCAAGCTCAGTGATAAGAAACCAACTATCTAGTAGTGATATTATAATAATATATAACATGGACAAGGAATAAAATATCGGTTTTGGTATCGATATCGGGCTTCTAAATTTACGGATATTTAGGGGATAATATCGATATCGGTGGGTATTCTGCTAAAAATTAAAAAAATGATGGATATTTACATCTAAAGTTAGAAATTTTTTGTGAAATTTTAGGACAAATTTAAACAAGAAATTATACATCAAATGAATCATATTTTAATGATAAATTAGCATAGTTATGAGCTTATTATAAATAATAACATATATAGAGTCTGTATATAATTTTTAAAATTGAGTATTTAATATAATGATATTTTGTTTTACTTTTACAATATTATATACAATATAAAGAGATTATATTTAATAAACAAAATTATCATTAAATATATAATGGGGAATGCTATCTACCTTTTCCATTTGCCTTTCCCACTTATTACTTGACACGTATACACTTTTTCATTTAATAAAAAACTCTCACTTTTTGCTGCAAAACTTGTTTACGTCTTTATCCCTTATTAATGAAAATATAGAAGTAGCAATCAGGAAAGTTGTTTGGTATTAATTAGTGCTGGCAAAACGGGCTAGGCTTCTATGGGCCGCTCGACCTTGCCCGTTTTTTTCATGGGCCCCGGCCGGCCCGACCCGCTAGCTTCACAAGCCAGGCCGGGCCCCCAACGGTGAAGTACTGGGCCAAGCCCGGTATGGCCCGTAAGGCACACAGGCCTTTAAAAATTTTGATTTTTTTTTCTTTAAAATTTGAATTGAAGGGTGGCCTTTGTAATTAACCAGGTGACTGTTAGTGACCGTTGGGGGAGAAAAAAAATCTCAAAACTTTTAAAAATTACATTTTTTTAAATCTTGTACAATTTTTTCCAATTATACCCTTACCTAACTTTTTCCTATAAATACCCCTATCACCCTCACCTCATTCTCTACATTTTCTCTACTTCTCCACTCTCTTAATAAAAGAAAAGATTCCTTCAGCTGATTTGTAATTTATACATTTTACCACAAATTTAATACGAAATTACAAAAATATTATTCATCGAAAACTAATTAAGTATTGTATGAAATGAATAATGTTATATTTAATATTAAAATTATTACATTAATAATTACATAAAATTATTACAATGTATAAAAAATAATATTGTATAATAAAAAAAAAATCGAAGCCCATTGGGCTCGACCCGTTAAAGCCTTAACGGGCCGGCCTGTTAAGGCTCGGCGCCCCGACCTAGGCCCGGTCTGTTAAGGCCCAGCCTGAGCCCTGCCCGGCCTGTCCCTACACTGGCCCCGGACCCATGCCGGCCCATTTTGCTAGCACTAGTATTAATAAGGGGTAAAAACGTAAACAAGCTTTACAGCAAAAAGTGAGAGTTTTTTATTAAATGAAAAAGTGTATGCATGTCAAGTAATGAGTGGGAAAGACAAATGAGAAAAATAGATAGCATTTCCCTATATATATAAATATAGTTTCATACTTCCAAGATTCTATCATAAATCATAATTTATACATAATAATACATTATATGTCTAAAATTTAAAACTAAAATGAATTCATTGTTGGTTCAAATACATAAGATACATTTCTACCTTGATTAGAACAATAATTTTCCGATGAAAACATGTTTGCATAGTTTTCAATGTAGTTATTAATATGTCATGAGTATGTTGTTTGATCTCTTCCAACTTATCCATGAATTGAGTAGTTTGGATTTACCCAACTTGGTGGATATTGCTGATCAGCATGCATAGGTATTGCATATGCCATTTGTGGAGAAGGATAATCAAATATATTGCAGCCACCATAACTACCATAATATGGTACATGAGAACCTGACCTTGTCTACGAATCATCCAAAAAACTATTTTGTGTCTATACTCATTGAAGAGAGAGTCAGACTCAAAGAATCTTCATCAATTTGACTTTTTCCTCCTTGTTGTCCACCATGATTTTGATCAAAATTGCTTGTATAAGCATCCCAACCTGTCGCACTAGCATTCCAACATGTTGCACCAACATCCCTACCTCCGACACGAACATCCCAACTTGTTGCACTATCATTCCAATCTCCTGCACCAGAATCCCAACCTCTTGCCTCATCCCCACCATCCCCATCATCTCTATCATATTTTTCTCCACTATTTACATTAGAGGTATGTTGGTCATTGAAGGAGCTGGTAACAATAACTCCACGATCTACACCAACTTCTTCCATAATCACTTGTTCAACATTTATTCTCATGTCTCGAGCGTGAGAAACAATATGTGGATCATGATTTCCTTCATCAATATCCAATGAGGCAAGTCTAATTCATTCCAAAATAGGATTCTTATAATCGTTTCCTGCTTCAGCAGCTACTTGAAGTAGATCCATAAAATCAGTTTCATTTACTTTATTTTTTTCAGCTTCCATATCCATAAGTTTCAACGTCATATTATAAGAACAATAAACAAGTTGTTTAATCTTATAATAGGCAAGACGGTTCATTTGTTTTATGTGGATTAAAGCAAATGTTGACAAATTTCTTTCACAGACAAAATGATGATGTTTGTAACAGTATACGAACTGCTATTGCACACAATGATGGAGCACAGTTTCCATACATTACCCACCAATCAGCTGCAATAAAAATTATTAAGTATTATAAGAATGAATATTATTTCAATGATATTATTAATTATTATTAACACATAAATTTTTGTAATAAAAGTTATATACCCGATTGCATTTTGCTTCTAGCTACAATGGTTGCTCATTCACCAAAACGTTTCCTTCCATCCTTAAAGTATATGAACTACATTCATGAGATCAACATGTAAATAATATATATTAATATGACACAATACTCTCATGCAAAGAATTTATAATCTTGAAATTATAAAATCTTGAAATTATAAAATTCGTTATAAATTGTAATTTTTTACCTCATTTTCAAAATTAGCAATTCCTACAGGTTCAGAGTTTAATTATGCATAGACATTATGTACATTTTTCAAGAGATCTGAATTATCCCCAATATCGTCTCTATATTGGTAGTATAGGTTAAAACAGTAAGCTAGAAGGAAAGAAAAGAATAATTTTAGTATAAATACTATACTAAATTTTAATTATGGATGACAAACATTCTAAAATAAATTTTATCTCCAGCATTTAATGGGTGATTGAGCATTTTATCCCATTGGTCTTGTATGATATTTAGAATCCATTTACTCACTCTTTGTTGTTTTATTGCATCTTTCATCACACGCATTAACTCATACACGATAAGCATAATGGGTACAACTTCTGTATCAAACAATCTCAGAACCTGGTACAGTGACTTATATATTTTAACTACATAAGCCACATTATCCCAAAACTCTGAATATAAAATACACCATTCTATTCTTTTTCCATTTGCTGTTTGACTCAATGGATTTGCAGCCCATGCATCATTGGTAAATAATTGTTTTATAATTGTCTTTTTTTTCAAAAGACTATCAAGGGCAATAGGATTGGTCGCAAATCGAGTTGCACCAGGCCGCACTATCTCCCCTTTACAAACCTCTCTTATTTGCGATAGTAACCACCCATGACTATATTTTAAGTTTGTCACACCCCTAGCATCGTGAATGACACTTGCAACAATGTCCTTCTTTCCAATATCCTCAAAAATCAAATATATACAATGTGCTACACAAGGAGTCCAAAATAAGAAATATTTTTTCATCAATTTTTTACCTGCTTTCACAAATGCAGAGCCATTGTCTGTGACAATTTACACAATGCTCTTCTCACCGACCTCTTTCACCACATCTTTGAGCAATCCATAAATATAATGATGATCTTTAATTTTGTTGGATGCATCAACAAATTTTATGAAAATTGTGTGACCCTTACAATACACCATAAAATTAATTATCGACAATCTTGTCGGTCCCGTCCACTCATCACACATTATGGTGCGTCCATATTTCTCCCATTTATTTTTGAAGTTATCAACATACTCTTTCATTTCCTTGTACTTGATTTCTAAGTATTTATGTCTAATTTCATGTGCTGATAGTGGTTGAACTCCGACACCTATATTCACATGCATGTTAAATTTAATTGTGAAATAAAAAATAAAAACAAATAAAAAATTTCAAAAACATTATTATTTTTTACAAAAAATAATACCCGATTCTTGAGCACCAATAATCATGTTCTAAAAGTGATGAGAGTCGGCTTTATGTGGAAGCACATTATCATAAATAAAAAACTTCGATACTAGCCACCCCATTTTTTCTCTAATGCTACTCACTTTGAAGAAATCTTTAATATTCTCTTGCTTTGCACCTGATGAATTGTACAATGAAGATGCAATTGGATGTTTATAACGCGGCTCTCATCCACTTTGAGTGCAAAGTACTTGTTGTGGTGGTTGGCTACTACCACCGGCTCCTGAACCCTCTCCTCTCTTTGACCTCCCTCTAATGATTCTTGCTTCTTGTTCTCTTTGCCATTCAGATGCTTTAGATGCATCTATTGCAGAATAATAATCATCTCGCTCATCAGAAAGTATACCTTTAGAATAATGATAGATATCTTCTTCCTCTTCTGTATCAGGAAAATTTCCCCTCAGTTTTGTTGAATTTGTTCGATCTCCTTTGCAGTTTTTTTTTTTTTGTTTCTTTATTTTTTTGCAATTGAGATATTTGAAATTTAATTTTCAGTGGCATATTTGAGCATACTTTTACATTTCTATATAACTCATTAGTCATTACAGGTTAAATGAAATTTAAATCTGGTAATTCCTTCACTTTGCATTATGTGGCTGCAAAATGTGCATATAATACCATTTTTATTATTCGGTATTGGTCTGCAATACTCCCATGGTGGATCATTTTTAGTACTAGACATCTTATATATGAAATATAATTCCCTATCAAAACAAAATTAAATTTTGTACCAATCAATTTATAAATATAAAAACTCAAATGAGTTTTAGAAACAATACCACAGACCATCTAAAATTTTCATACAGTTATAATATCTTTATTTTTTATAAAAACAATTATCAAAGTAAACATTTATCTACCTGATTATTTGATGAAGATATTGAGAATTGGAGATAAACTTGTGATGTAAAATTTGCTATGTGAAGTGTAGTCTTGTAGGATGAAAACTTGAAAGAGGAGTGAAGATTATTTTATAGATGAAGTGAAAACGGTGAACAAATAGATGAATAATAGAATGAGATTTTATTTTTTACATTAATTTAATTTATATTCTTTGTAAAGAATAAATAATACATGATTTTTTTTTTCAAAGACATTCATTGTGTTTCTATTTTTCACAGCATTCATAGTGTTTATATTTTTCAAATTCTATCATTGTGATTCTCTACCATACGGCCCATACCAAATAATTGAGTTCTTTTTTAATTTTTATTTTTATTTTTTGATAAAAATAATTGAGTTTCTTTAGATTCTCTACACAAAAGAAACAATTATGGGTTTTACATGTTTTGCAGAAACAATTTTGAGATTCCTTTATTTGGAATGTCGATACAAAGTTACAAAAAACCAATTATACATAAATTGATTGGTACATATTTAATATTATTTGGAATGAGTTTTATACATTTTAGTCACAAATAAAAAAAAAATTATCAGATTGCTTTTAAAATTTTATACGTATTTTACACGTTTACTCTTTGATTCTTTGTCCAATTTTACTTCAAGACTTCAATAATTTTACTATTGACTATTATGTTCCAAATTTTTATAAATTTGTTACTGTTTCTTCTAAAATAATTTTCATTGTGATTCTCTGACATACGGCCCATACCAAATAATTGAGTTCTTTTTTTTTAATTATTATTTTTATTATTTTTATTTTATATTTTGATAAAAATAATTGAATTTCTTTAGATTCTCAGCCCAAAAGAAACAATTATGGATTTTACATGTTTTGGACAAACAATTTTGAAATTTCTTTATTTGGAATGCCGGTACAAAGTTACAAAAAACCAATTCTACATAAATTGATTGGTACATATTTAATATTATTTTGAATGAGTTTTACACATTTCAGTACCAAATAAAGTTTTTTTTTATCAAATTGCTTTTACAAAATTTTACATATTTTACACGTTCACTCTTTGATACTTTGTACAATTTTACTTCAAGTCTTCAATAATTTTACTATTGACTATTACGTGTAAAATTTTTATAAATTTGTTAATGCTTCTTCTAAAATAATTTTCATTGTGATTCTCTACCATACGGCTCATACCAAATAATTGAGTTCTTTTTTATTTTTTATTTTTTATTTTTATTTTTATTTTTTGATAAAAATAATTGAGTTTCTTCAGATTCTCTACACAAAAGAAACAATTATGGGTTTTACATGTTTTGCACAAACAATTTTGAGATTCCTTTATTTGGAATGTCGGCACAAAGTTACAAAAAACCAATTTTACATAAATTGATTGGTACATATTTACTATTATTTGGAATGAGTTTTACACATTTCAGTCACAATTTTTTTTTTTTCCTTTCAGATTGCTTTTACAAAATTTTACATATTTTACACTCCTTGATTCTTTGTCCAATTTTACTGCAAGTCTTCAATAATTTTACTATTGACTATTATGTTTGAAATTTTTATAAATTTGTTAATACTTCTTCTAAAATAATTTTCATTGTGATTCTCTGCCATACGGCCTATACCAAATAATTGAGTTTTTTTTTTTTTTTTTTTTTGATAAAAATAATTGAGTTTCTTTAGATTCTCTACACAAAAGAAACAATTATGGGTTTTACATGGTTTGCACAAACAGTTTTGAAATTCCTTTATTTGGAATGTCGGCACAAAGTTACAAAAAAACTAATTCTACATAAATTGATTGGTACATATTTAATATTATTTGGAATGAGTTTTACAAATTTCAGTCACAAATAATTTTTTTTTTTATCATATTGCTTTTACAAAATTTTACATATTTTACACGTTCACTCCTTGATACTTTGTCCAAATTTACTTCAAGTCTTTAATAATTTTACTATTGACTATTATGATTGAAATTTTTATAAATGTATTAATGCTTCTTCTAAAATAATTTTCATTGTGATCCTTTGCCATACGGCCCAAACCAAAGAATTGAGTTTTTTTTTTTATAAAAATAATTGAGTTTCTTTAGATTCCCTACACAAAAGAAACAATTATGGGTTTTACATGTTTTGTATAATCAATTTTGAAATTCCTTTATTTTGGAATGTCGGCACAAAGTTACAAAAAACCAATTCTACATAAATTGATTGGTACATATTTATTATTATTTGGAATGAGTTTTACACATTTCATTCTTAAATATTTTTCTTTTATTAGATTTCTTTCACAAAATTTTACATATTTTACACGTTCACTCCTTGATTATTTGTCCAATTTTACTTCAAGTCTTCAATAATTTTACTATTGACTATTATGTTTGAATTTTTTATAAATTTGTTAATGCTTCTTCTAAAATAATTTTCAATTTAAATTATTTTAACAATAATTTAGTTGTTTAGGATTAAAAAATTATTTTAATAATATATAAAATATCCATGGACTTTCGGGGTGAAATTCACAATATTTTAAGAATATTGATAAATTTTTTATGGATATTCAAAATCGGCCGGATATTTTGTAGGATATTGAATATTTTCCTGGTTCAATATCGATACCTCTAAAATACGGATGTATCGGTGGATATTTCGGTATATCTTTCGATATTCAGTTCCTTGAACATGGACAACATGAAATGGAATATATCTTCCGATTTGAAGAAAGTTGCAGACAACCCATTAATGATTTTCAAACTACAATTTTTTTTTTTTTTTGTCACTTAGAGCTTCTATAATGCAAATATACATTTTTGAGTTTCTAAATAGTATCACATCAGTATTTTTATTCTTTAAGGACTCACTTTTTAAAAAAAAAATTAGAGAAATGTATATTTATATGTCCGATGCAATTATCTAAAATCAAATATGCATCCATTTATGATCAATCATAATAAAACAATTATTTCATTCTCTCTTATCTTTTATTGTACAAGTAAATGAGTTCTAATATTATTGGTGAGTTAGAAATCCTAGTTCAGTATTTCTATAAGAGTTTCTAGAATTAGAAACTCAACACTATATACTATAATTTTTTTTTTTTTTACTATATCATCTCCATATGTGACAGTTAATTTTCTTCAAATACGTATTTGCGAGGGATATGGATCCTTTGTTGATCTTATCCTTTTCCTAACCTTTTTAAAGAATGTGATTGGTTGTTGATAAAATGGTTTTGGAAACCAATCACATCTTAACTACACATTCATTGCAATGTTTATATGTCATAAGATTAGATGAGGTCAGGAAAAAGATCAGATCAGCAAAAGATCCAAATTCATTTGCGAGATGCTCTAAGAACATCTCCAATGCAATGTTAAATCACAGTGTCAACGCTATATTTTAGCATACTCCAATACAATGCTAAAAACTGTGCCAAATTTGGCACAATGTATAGTTTATGTCAAATTTGTCACAGCAATAATACAGCCGTATTTGTTGACTTTTTAATTTTAAATAAAAAAAAATTTAACAAATTTGGTAGAGAAGATTGAGATTGAAACAATTCTAAAAAAAATATTCAATGCATTGGTTGTATTTGTTAACTTTTATAATTTTAAATAATAAAAAAATAAAAAATAGCATATCAAATCGAATTTTATATTGAAGTACAATGTTAAAATGATGTGCAAAATATAACATTTTACGCTATTTCGTACCAAATTTAGCATTGACATGAGTAAATGCATCATGAGATTATCTAACTGCTGTCGCTAACCCTCTTGATTCCACTCGTATAAAATGACATTGAGAACAGACAAGCAACGTGAAAGATTCTCTCCCTGCAAGGAAAATTTGGTTTAATTTTGATCCGGACCGGCCAGCTAGCTTTACCAACAAAAAATATTGCAAGCATTTCGAGATGTCTGTGATGGCACTTTCAGGGTTCTTCTTCATCAAGGAATCTTCCAGGTCAATTATGCAAACGAATTTAAAAAACAAAAAAAAAAACAAAAAAAAAAATACAAACAAAAGCACTTAAATTTCAGATACTTTTCTTGAAGATGCAAATGTCTCTCTCTCTCTTTTTTTTTCCTTTTTTTTGAACGTAAATGTCTCCTCTTTTGATATCTAAAACTATCCTGAATTAAATGTACTAAAACAATATAAATTTTAAAGCCAAACTTCAACAGGATCAGGACTCCAAAACTGAACTAAATACGGCAAATCTCAAATTTTAGCAACAAAAAAAAAAAAAAAAAAAAAGATTTATTGACTCATTCTAAAAGAGTTTTCCTAAACCAACACAGCAACAAAAAACTGAAAAAAAAAAAAATGTCGAAACAATGGAATTTTGGGGAAACTGCAGCACATATGAAGGTGATCGAGTACTTATGCTAATTTCTATATAAATGTGGCCTCTTGAATAATTTTAATTAACAATTTTGCAAGCCACAAGGGTTAGGGGTAGTTTGGTATTACTGTAACTTTTATTATAATCATTGCAAAAACTGTTGGAGGAATGGTAAGGTTTGAGGTCACTAGTGGTGCACCTTTGAGAGAGATTCGAACACTCAAGAAGCTTTATACTTTTATTTCTCTCTAAATTTTCTTACACCACTCCACACACTTACAACACAATCTGAATCCCTTTATATAGGGAATTGAGATAAGATTAAAGACAAACAAAATAAATGCAAAACCAGCAAATTCAAACTTCAGTTGGAAGATGGCTGTTGATGAGATTTGGACAGTGATTGTAGTCAACAATGTTGGCTTCTAGAAGCGGTTAGAAGCTGCTGAAAATGGCTAGCCGGAGATCAAGTTTAATTTTCAACATCCCCTTTTAAACTTGACTCTCCGTGTTTCGTTATACCAAGCATTGTCTTTAGTCTTAAAAACACATCATGTTTGAGCGGTTTGGTGAAAATATCAGCAACGTGATCATATGTCCTGCAAGAGACTAATTCCACCTCTTTTTTCTTCACATGCTCTCTGATGAAATGATAACGCGTATCAATATGTTTGCTTCTTTCATGGAATACTAGATTCTTTGCTAGCGCAATCGCTGACCGATTGTTAATGTAGACCTCTATGGGATTAACTTGTGGAATCCCAAGTACTGCAACACATTCCTGATCCAAATGCCATGACAAACAGCTGAGCAGACAGTAACATACTCAGCTTCACATGATGACAATGCCATAACGGCTTGCTTTTTGGATGACCATGTGAATGTTGTATCTCCCAAAAAAAAAATGTAAAACCTGTTGTGCTTTTACGTTCATCCAGATCTCTTCCCCAATCACTATCAGAATAGCCAATTAACATGTAATCTTCACATTTGGTATATAAAATACCATCATTAATAGTACATTTTATGTACCTGAGTATCCTTTCTGCTGCATTCAGGTGAGACTAGTCAGGAGCCTCCATGTTTCTGCTGACTAGTCCAACTCTATAGAGTATATCTGGCCTGGTACACGTCAAGTATCTCAGGCTTCCAACCAAGCACTTGAAATAGGTCGGATCAACATCTCCCCTTTCATTGTTTCTTAACTCTAATCCTGTTTCTACTGGAGTTGTGACAGGATTGCATTTTTCCATTCCAAATCTTTTCAGAATTTCTTTTGCATAGATACTCTAAGAGATGAAGATACCTTTTTCGCTTTGCACAACTTCAATATTGAGAAAATGAGCCATTAGACCAATGTCGGTCATCTCAAATTCTTTCACCATCCTCCTCTTGAAATCTTCAAACATGGCTGGATTGTTGCCGGTGAAGATTAAGTCATCAACGTATAGGCATGCATATAAAAAGCTTTCGTCAGTCTCTTTCTTCATATATAGTGCATGCTCATACGGACATTTCTCAAATCTGTTCTTTTGGAAGTAATCATCAATCCTCATGTTCCATGCACGAGGTGCTTGCTTCAAACCATATAGGGCTTTCTTCAGTCTGCACACTTTATCTTCTTTGCCTTTCTTCACAAATCCAGGTGGTTGTTCCATATAGATTTCTTCTTCAAGAAAGCCATTAAGGAATACTGACTTTACGTCAAGTTGGTAAATTTTTCAACTTTTCTGAGCTGCTAATGATATTAGAAATCTGATGGTCTCCAATCTGGCAACCGGGGCAAAGATATCTCCGTAATCAACTCCTTCCTTTTATTGATAGCCTTTTGCTACAAGTCTTACCTTGTATCTCTGGACTTCTCCTTTCGCATTTCTTTTGGTCTTGTAGACCCATTTCATTGCGATAGCTTTTCGGCTTTTTGGGAGATTAGTCAACTCCCACGTCTTGTTCTTTTCAATGGATCGAATCTCTTCGTCCATTGTACTTCTCCATTTTTCTTCTTGGTTAGCCTCTTCAAAGCTAACTGGATCATTTGTCATCAGTAGATAATACAAAGTAATATCTTCTTCCACCTGTTCTGTATATTCATACAGATCTTCTAGACTACATGTTCCTCTAGGCCTCATATCTGAGAAATCACGTTCAATTTGTAATGAAGCATCATACCTTTGTGGTGAAGGGGAACCACGTTGAGGAGTCTGCTGATCTCTAGGTATTTGTGGCTCTATGGCCACTTCTCTTGTCTCTTCTTCAGGTATTAACTCCGCACTTCTGGAAGCTTTGGTCTGATCCTAATTCTAGAATTCATTTTCATCAAAAATGACATCCATGCTGAAGATCACTTTCTTGGTGACGGGGTTGTATAGCTGGTAACCCATAGTTCTGTCACCGTATCCAACCATGATACACTTTTCTCCTTTATCTTCAAGCTTGGTTCTTCTTGCTTCTGGGACCTTGATGTAGGCAATAGAGCCAAAAACTCTAAGGTGGCTGACACTTGATTTGTGAGTGCTCCATGCTTCGTGCGGTGTCTTTGTATCAATGCTTTTCATAGGACATCTGTTTTGTAGATATACCGTACACAAGACTGCTTCAGCCCTAAAACTTTTAGGCATGTTTTTATCCTTTAACATGCTTCTGGTCATGTTAAGGATTGTTCGATTCTTCCTTTCAGCTACACCGTTTAACTGAGGAGTATAAGCTGGTGTAAACTGATGTCTGATTCCTTGTTGCTTAAGGGATTCCTGGAAAGCATCTGCAGTGTATTCTCCACTTTGATCTAATCTCAATGTTTTGATATGATAGCCACTTTGCTTCTCCACAAGAGTTTTGAACTCTTTGAAGTAGCCAAATACTTCAGACTTCCTTTTTAGGAAGTAGGCCCAAGTCATCTTGCTGTAGTCATAAATGAAGGTAAGGAAGTATTGATTCTGTCCATTTGATACCGGCGTCAATGAACCACACACATCTGTGTGAACGAGCTTAAGTAGCATGGTTGCTTTCCAATTTACCTCCTTTCCGAAGCTATTTCTATGTTGTTTGCTAAGAACACAGCTTTCACATATCTCATTTGGGTAATGGATGTTTGGCAATCCTTTCACCATTTTCCTGCTTCCCAATTGCTTTAAACTTTCAAAGTTGAGATGACAATACCTGAGATGCCACAACTAGTCTTTGCTGTCGATGATGGCTGTCAAACACCTTGGCGTATCATGATGAATTGTGAGAGGAAACATAGTAACCAGTTTTCCTTGAGCATCTATGATGGTGAGTTACATATTTTGAAGGCTAATGTGATAGCCTTTTCTCCAAGAGTTGTCCGAGACTTAGGATGTTTGTCTTCATGTCTGGAATATAATAAACATTGGAGATGAAAGCATGGTCTCCATTCTTCTGCTTGTTTATGACATCTCCTTTTCCTTGGACAGAGATTTTAGAGAGGTCGTCAAAAGAGATTTCTCCATGAACTTTCTCATCAAGTTTAGTGAACAAGTCTTTTCTGCTAGTCATATGATTGCTGGCTCCAGAATCAAGAAACCAAACATCTTGATTTTGATAGGTTGAGTTGTGTGCCATCAGTATCAACGATTCTCCTTCAACTTGGTCTTTCTCTGTAAAGTTAGAACTTTCATTTACTTCATTTGGGATACCTCTACACTCGTTGTTATAGTGCCCATATTTGTGGCAGTTATATCGTTGAACGTTTCTTTTGTTAACGTTTGGACGGTTGTTGTAACCGCCTCTTTTTGCTCGTCCTCGTCCTCTTCCTCGTCCTCATCCTCGTCCTCGTAAGACATAGTTCTGTTGTCCACGTCCTCCTCTACTTGCGTCTCTTCTTCCATGTTGTGAGGTCCCCCCTTGCTCGTATCTTTTTTCATTGAGGGAAAGCTTTAATTGAAGAGCTTGCTCTAATACTCTGTCGTCACTTCTTCTTGTGACTTTCTACTCATGGGCTTGCAATGAACCCACTAGTTCTTCAACAGACATCGTCTCTAGATCTTTTGTTTCTTCTAGGGCCACAATTATAAAGTTAAACTTTTGATCTAATGATTGTAAAATTTTCTCCAAAATTCTCATGTCTACGAGAGTTTCTCCATTTCTTCTTAGCTTATTCGCAACAACCATAACTCGTGTATAGAACTCATCAATAAATTCATTAGATTTCATTCGTAGAGATTCGAACTTACCTCGTAGAGTTTGAAGACGGATCATTTTCACTTTGTTAGCACCTTTGTAGGTCTTGTGAAGGGTGTCCCAAACTTCTTTCGATGACTTAGAGGAAGACGTGGCTTCGTCCAGTCCTTGATAGATTATGGACTTTGCTTTACAATCCTTCTTTCGATCGGCTTTAAGAGTTGCTGTTTAAGCTTCTGTCATGGTCCCTTCACCTTTTTTGGATGTGGGTTCGGTGTATCCATCTTCCACAATGTCCATGACGTCTTGAGAACCTAGTATGGCTCTCATTTGTATGCACCAATTGCCATAGTTGTCTTTGGTGAGTTTCGGGATGACAACTTGCACGTTTTCATTGGCCATCGAGCTTGAAGTGCTTAGAACACTAATTTGGAGTCTGAATTTGCAAAAACTGAGTGTACGGTTGCGTCCGGAATGGTCTAAAACCTTGTAAAACAGTCCGAGTTTGTCAATAACTAAGTTCAGAAGTGTCCGAAACAGGAGGTCAAACTTTTTGGCAAAAGTCAACCAAGATAACGGAATATTCCTTTTGCTGACGGAATATTCCAGCCGTTATAACACCGTTAGTGACGTCAGCAGATGATCACGGGTTGGGTGGAGTCAGATGGTCTACGGATCGGACTTCGGACTGGGTCTGGTAACCGGGTTTACGGGTCAGATGTCAGGTCGAATCCTACAATCGAGCGAAGAAGACAACTGGAGCATAAAGGTGACGCTCCGGTGGTCTGGGCTGTGCGTGGACTCACTCTCCAAATATAGGTAGCACGTGCGGCCTATATGTATCTCCGATTTGGGTGAAATTTTCACTGATGCACTCCTAGAGACGAGTAAAACACACTGATATGCTTAAATTTCTATTTTGAGCACTTTGATTTCTATGGCCAATTTGGTTTTGGCCTCTGTTTTTGAATTTCTGGCTCTCCTGGGCTCTGATACCACTGTTAGAGGAATGGTAAGGTTTGAGGTCACTTGTGGTGTACCTCTGAGAGAGATTCAAGCACTCTAGAAAGGAGAAGATTCATACTTTTATTTCTCTCTAAATTTTCTTACACCACTCCACACATTTACAACACAATCTGAGTTTCTTTATTTAGGGAACTGAGATGAGATTAAAGACAAACAAAATAAATGCAAAACCAGCAAATTCAAACTTCAGTTAGGAGATGGCAGTTGGGAGAAGGCAGCTGGGAGATGGCTTTTGATGAGATTTAGACAGTGATTGTTGTCAACAATGTTGGCTTCTAGAAGTGGTTGGAAGCTGCTGAAAATGGCTATCCGGAGATCAAGTTTAATTTTCAACAAAAACTATTGTATAACTCAAAAGCATGATACATATATTTGATAATTTTATTACAAAAAGAGCTATGATTAATTACTATGATTAGAATAGACATGATTTTATAACTCTATTTCATTTTTTCCATTAATTATATATATTAAATCAATATTTAAGTATAACATTTAAATTAGAAGAAAAAAAATTCATAAAAACTATAAAAATATTTTATAAATCAAATCAATATCTAAGTATAATATTTAATTTCATAATGGAATAAGATATATATATATATATATATATATATTAATTTGATTTCATAAGGATACTAAAGATATTTTAAAAGATTCATTAAATGCAGAAATAGATTATTTCATAATTTCTTTCAAAAAGTAACTCATCACCTACTTCTCAAAATCACTATCAAAACTTGTCAAATTATCAATTAATCACTTTTGAAAATTTTACCGAACATCATTTTATGTTAAAATTATAAAATAAACTGATTTTAATTTTTCAAAAGTAATATTAAATTGGCCCTTAATTTGTTCAACGGGTACTTCTTATAGAGTTTGAATATATTTCGGTATATTATTTCTATGAACCAGTGGGATACATACATACATATATATATATATATATGTGTGTGTGTGTGTGTGTGTGTGTGTGTGTGTGTGTATAAAGCTTGAAGAAGCTTAGTTCAATTGAACTTATAAAACCTATGATAAGAGGGAATTATACTACGAGATAAATACAACAATTCAGTTAAGAGATAATTACAAAGATATACAATCCTAACTAAACACCGATATCCTTTACAAGCCCCCGTAAGATAGTGGGCATTTCAAAAACACTGATCTTGGACCGTAAAAGGCAAAAATTTATCTTGGAGAGAGGCTTGATAGGAGAGTCTGCCAATTGATCAGCGAAAGACGTATGTGATATTCGAAGTTGATTGTTTTGAACATTTTCCCGAACAAAATGAAAGTCAATTGCAATGTGTTTCATTCTTGAGTGAAATACATGATTAGAACAAAGATACGTTGCATCAATATTATCACTGTAAATGGTGGGAGGACTGGCGATGGGAATCATCATTTCACGCAGAAGAGAGGAGAGCCAAACCATCTCAGAGGCAGTTATAGTAACTGCCCTATACTTAGCCTAAGTTGAGGACCTAACGACTGAGTGTTGTTTGCAAGAGCACCAAGAGATAGCATCCGACCCTAGGAAGACAACATAAGCACTGGTTGAGGTTTGGTCATCCTGATTGCCTGCCCAATCCGCGCCTGAAATAGCATGCAGCAAAACCAGTGAGTCACGGCGCAATAAAAACTCATGGCCGATTGTACCGTTTAGGTAGCGCATGAGGCATTTTGTAAGGGACCAATGACCAATTGTTGGACTGTGCATGAACTGGGCGAGCTTGTTCATAGCAAAGGCAATGTTAGG
Source organism: Acer negundo (assembly GCA_035582765.1). Taxonomy (NCBI): domain Eukaryota; kingdom Viridiplantae; phylum Streptophyta; class Magnoliopsida; order Sapindales; family Sapindaceae; genus Acer; species Acer negundo. The sequence goes on along the minus strand of CM069235.1, from coordinate 42,672,097 downwards.
TCGGGTGAATGATATATACTGCAGAGCACCAATTACCTGACGATATTCAGTGGCATCCGTGAGGGACGTGCCATCAAGAAGCTTGAGATCATGATCTGATGGAAGAGGGGTTGAGACCGGTTTTGAGTCACCTATCTTGGTGTGATTTAGAAGTTCAGTTACATGTTTTTGTTGAGAGAGAAACAAGCCTGCTGAACACGGTAAGACTTCAACTCCAAGGAAATAGGATAGAGTGTCGAGATCCTTGATTGAGAATCACGCAAGCGATGAAATAAATTTGTCAACAAGATTTCCATCACTACCGGTGACAATAATGTCATCAACATACACCAATAAGAACATTACATAACCGTTAGCACTGAAGAGAGAGAATTGACAAACCCATTTTGTACAAGAAATTGTCGGAGTTCATTGTACCATGGTCGAGGTGCTTGTTTGAGACCATAGATAGCTTGCTGAAGGCGGCACATATGTGATGGGAAGGCCAGATCTACAAATCTCGACGGTTGAGCCATGAATACATCTTCAGCCAAGTGTCGTTAAAGGAACGCATTGTTCACGTCCAATTGACGAAGATGCCACTCTTTTGTGACCTTCACACTCAATAAGAAACGAATTGTCGTTGTTTTTACTACTGGACTGAATGTGTCTGTGTAATCAATACCTGACTGTTGATGAAATCTTTTAGCCACTAAGCGAGCTTTGTAGCGTGAGATGGACCCGTCCAGGGACTGTTTTATGCGAAACACCCACTTGTAACCTACAACATTATGAGATGTGTGTGAAGGGACCAAAACCCATGTTCCATTTTTGATGAGTGCATCAAACTCATCTGACATTGCACGTCTCCATTCCGAAATTTTTAGCACCTAAGATACACACGTATGTTCAGTTTGGAGAGGTGACTTGACACGGGATAGAGATAGTTTGTGGAGAGGTTTATGTATGTTATTCTTGGATCAGGTCACTATAGGATGGTCGTTGGCTTGGGCAGGAACGGGTGGCAGCTCAGGTATGGTTGGTTCAGTGGTGGTGTGGGACGGGATGGCTAAGTTTGTAGTGCAGCTGGTGTAAGGTTGATGTGGCGGCTCAGCTAGTGCAATCAGATGCGTAGGCGAGGCTGTTGCGGTCAGCTGTGATGGCGTGACTAGGGTGATCAGGTGCAGCTGGACTGTTTCAGTGCTGGTTTGGTGAGTGTTTGGGACGGGTGCAGCTGTGATCGGAGCCAAAGAAGTCAGTAAAGGTCGTGGGTGCACAGCCCTTGCTCGAGAAGAAGATGATGGGTTCTGACAAGAGATCTCATGCGATGTCAAGTTTGTAATGAGTGAGAGTGTGAGACCGAGACCGAAACCGATATGGTTGGGGTCTCAAGAGATAGCCAATTCGTACTCGTGTGTGCGCTAGACCTAAGAAGACTTGTATGAAGTGTTTTGTACGGAAAAACGGACTCAACAAAGTTAACATGCTTGGATAAAAATATTCGATCAGTTTCCGGATCCAAGCAATGATAAGCACTTTGTGTCAAAGAATACCCTATAAAAATACATGCTTTAGACCTAGACTCAAGTTTGTGATTGTTGTATGGCTTAATCCACTGGTAGCAAAAACATCCGAATACACGAAGTTTGGCATATGATGGACGTGTGTGGAATATTTTTTTCAAAGGGAGACAACATGTCTAGTAATGTTGTAAGCATCCTATTAGAGTTTGAATATATTTCGGTATATTATTTCTATGAACCGGTGGGATACGTATATATAAAGCTTGAAGAAGCTTAGTTCAATTGAACTTATAAATCCTACGATAAGAGGGAATTATACTACGAGATAAATACAACAATTCAGTTAAGAGGTAATTACAAAGATTTATAATCCTAACTAAACACTGATATCCTTTACACTTCTTAACATGTTTTAAGTAGTATTACTCTAAAGATCGGTTTGTTTGAGGAGAGATTAATTTGTATTAAATGTTTAAGTGAGGTTTTGAAAAATTCTAAGGAATATATTCTACTATATTTCAAAACTTCAGAGAATATTTTTGATATTATAAAAGCTTATCCACTTACAATAGAAAATAACAACTTTATAAATCGCAACTTGCAAGATATGGGACATGATCAACAAGGTCATTTGTTGTAGCGTAATGCCATGGTACAGGTCCCCACCAAATGGTTTAAACATATTTATGTTCCTTATTGAAAAAAAAAAAAATAAACAAAATAAATTTTTTTTCACAGTTTTGTACTAAAAAGCAAAATTAGTGAAGAGAGAACAATTAATGAGAGAATCTACCATACAACTATACAAGAATGGGATGTATATGTATTCCCAAATTTATTATAACTTCTACAAAAATTTAAAATTAAAACATCCAAAACTAAAAACTAAAAGATTATAATTCTCTACCATAATTACCAGTACCGGAACTAAAAAGGTTATGTATAATAGCTAAATTTATTTATTTTTTATTTTTTAATTTTGAATAAGCCCAACAAAATGGGAGCCACAAACGGGCCAGCCTGAAGACAGAGGCAACAGGATAAACAGAGAAAAAACCAAAAACAAGGCCAAAGCAAGGCAACACAACCAGAAAAACAGATGAAAAAAAACAAAATCAATCCCTCAGCTCGCTCTCCACCAGGGGTCTAATAGCCATCGGAGCATCCTCCATCCAAACTACTTTATCAGAAATTCCCAAAGCCTCATTAGCTAAGATCCAACCCACCTTGTTGGTTTTTTTGGAAGCACACTTGAAGGTCACAGTCCTAGACGCCGACACCAGTGCGGCAATAGAATCCAAAATACAACCATAATCGCAAAAAAAAAATTCATAATAATCATGCTGCACCCAATGATTTCCCCTAATCAATTTTGTTGAGGTGCAAAGTGACTGAGTAACATTTATAATAGAAAAATGAATCTTTATCGGTGGGTTTTCCCAATTTCTGTGTGTGTGCACTTTTGTTCCGGCAGAAATGCAAGCAGCGTTGCAAGCTATTGAGATTGCTTTGGCTAACGGTTGGCGTTGGCTTTGGATGGAAACTGATTCCATAGCAGTTTATTTTTGCTTCATTTTGCAAGCTATTGAGATTGCTTTGGCTAACGGTTGGCGTTGGCTTTGGATGGAAACTGATTCCATAGCAGTTTATTTTTGCTTCATTTGTTCAAATTTCTGATCTCCTCTTTGGGAGCTAAGAAATCTCCGATTTCACTACAAAGGTTTAGTTAGCAGGATGCATTTAGTCATCTCTCACATGCTTTAGGAAGGTAATATGGTGGCTGATATTTTAGCTGAGGAACTGAATGTCGAAAGATATACCGAAATATCCACCGATATATCCGTATTTTAGAGGGACCAATATCGAAACAGGTAAATATCCAATATCCTTCTGAATAACCGGCCGATTTCGAAATATCTATAAAATTTTCCTGATATTCCCGAAATATTGTGAATTCATCCCGAAAGTCCATGGATATTTTGCATATTATTAAAATAATCATTTTAATCGTAAACAAATAATTATTGTTAAAATAATTTAGATTAAAAATTATTTTAGAAGGAGCATTAACAAATTTATAAAAATTTTCAACATAATATTCAATAGTAGAACTATTGAAGACTTGAAGTAAAATTGGATAAAGAACCAAATAGTGAAAGCAAAAAATATGTAAAATTTTGTGAAAGTAATATGATAAAAAAAATTTGTTTGTGACTAAAATGTGTAAAACTCTTTCCAAATAATTTAAAATATGTACCAATCAATTTATAAATATTTGGAATTGATTTTTTTGTAACTTTGTGCATACATTCCAAATAAAGGAATCTCAAAAAATTCATTGTGCCAAACGTGTGAAACCTATAATTATTTCTTTTGTGTAGAGAATCCAAAGAAAATCAATTATTTTTATCAAAAAAATAAAAATAAAAAATAAAAAAGAATCTCAATTATTTGGTATTACAGAGAATCACAATGACAGAATTTGAATAAGAGAAACACAATGAATGCTGATTTATCGTTGAAATATGATTCATTTGATTTATAATTGCTTGTTTAAACTTATCTTAAAATTTCACAAAAAATTTCTAACGTTAGATTTAAATATTCATCATTTTTTAAAATTTTTAACAGAATATCGATCGATATCGATATTATCTCTGAAATATCTATAAATTTATAAGTCTAATATCGATACCGATACGGATAATTTATTCCTTAAGTGGCAAATATTCCTGGTTATGTTTGGTACGTGTGATTTTCCTTTGAGTTGTATTGTTAAGCCGCTTCAATTGGACTCTTAGGATGTGTTTGGTAGGGATGAAAAGGGAGAGAGGGAAGGCTTTTTTAGGTGGACTTAAAATTATAAATTTATCCATTTTTTTTAATATATAAAATATAATGTAAGGTACTGTCAAAAATATATATATATATATATATATATAAGGTAAAGGTAAGATAGTAAAATCGATAAAAAAATAAAATAAAATCTTTTCTTTCCTTCCAGTTTACCAAACAACTCAAGGAAAAATTATTTTCATTTTCTTCCCTTATGTTTTCTACCCCTTCAACTCTTTTTATCATTTTTATTTCCTTTCCTCCCTACTAAACACACCGTTAGGGAGTTCTAGGTTTCCATTTTTGCTAATTTCTTTGTATTTTGTTCTCTTTTCTTTGGACTAATAAAATTTCCCCTTTGTTGGTTTTGCTTTGAAAAAAAAAACATTTAGAAACATGAATCGCTCAATCTTTTGCATAAGTCGGCATTTAACGAAATAACAATAATCCTATAATGAGAGTTTTCTGTAGAAAGTCAAATTAAAATGTCAATAATTTCCCGGGGAGAAACTAACGGTTATAATCAAATGTGGGCTCAGACTGCAAAGGAATGACAAGTGGTGCTAGTAGCCCCTCAATAATTACCTATATTTTCGCGCACTGTTTTCTGGTGACATAACAAGAGAACAATTATTGACGTGACTATGTCTAGCCCGTGACCGGCGAATAATTTTGAAACGTCACGCTAAGCATATATCTGGTACATGTCTTAAGATGTCACGTCACATCAATCCAGTCATGCTATTGCCCGTGACTCGGGATATCAATATAAGTGGTGCTATTAACGTATCTATCGCCGGCCTATTTATGTTCTATTTCTTTAATTATTTAGTTTTTATTTTTATTTTTTATCAAAATTATTAAAAAAAATAAATAATTTTTAAAAAAAATAAAAATCTATAAAATAAATCTAATAAAACCTCATATTCTTTAAAAAAAAAAAAACCCCTAATCGCTCTTTTAATCAACACTAAAAATTCTATAAATAATTAAAAAATATAAATTATACTTTTATATTTTAGAAATATCATAATTATTTGTTCAGTAAAATACAAAATAAAAAAAATACCTGTACAGTGATAGAGATAGATTATAGGGTGACATTTGTGCTTTTTAGCTTTCTCTGCTGTTGTGTTTTTTTTGGGTAGTCGTGCTTGTTTGCCTTTTGGTGCATTGTTTTTGTTATCTATTTCTTTTGTTCTGTTTTTTCATTGGCTGTTGTTTGTTTTTGCACTATGATTTTTGCTTTTTTTTTTTTTCTAATCGGTTCGAAAATTTTCCTTATTGGACTAACTTCAAACTTGATACAGTGCAGCAGCAAGCTAAAACCCAAAATTGGATAAGCAGCAACTATTTTCACAAGCTATTACTAAAATTGCCTAAAAGAATTATCACCCATCATGTACAACAAGATTTTAAGATTTCCCATACCAATATACCACTAAAATCAAACAAAAGTGATCAAGGAAACCTTAAGAATACATGGTTTGCATGCAAAATTACATTATCGATTGAATATAGTAAACTGAAAATACAACTTGGTAAGGGGAAGGGTAAATTATATATCACTAACACTAAACACACCTGAATTCAACGGCATTTTTGCAGGCACGTGAAGGACCAAAAACTCTTTGATGATCAATTTAAATAGGTAAGCGGTTTTAGTTAATAACCAAATGTGTCTCCTTCCCACAACAAGACACTCGGACCCAAATGTTGAGGGCACTTCAACTTTGTCTTCACCAGGCAAACTTTTAGATGATTCAACCTGATATGGGTTCATAGGGGTATGATAGCCACGGGTGCTTCAGAGCCTAAGATGCTGAAGGGCGCTTTTTGGGTTTGAAAAATAAAGTTCAAATTCGCCTGAATAATTTCAAATAAACTTAAAACACCAAGATGCAGCCAAGAATAAAGTTCACTGTTTAAAAAATAAAATAAAAATGTTGGTGTTGTGTGTGTTATTGCAGATATATATATATATATATATATATACACGGAAATTTTCCTATGAGGATACACTGATAAAATTATATAAGGATATTGAATGTGAGCCACTCGTTTTACATACTTTGACTTGGTATGTATACACTTGTCAAATCACTTTTATAAATGAATAGCTCACATTCAATATCCTGATAAAGTTATATAAGGATGCCCTGATAGGAATGGGACCGTATATATATATATATATATATATATCAGTAGAGAAAAAATAAATTCAATCATGGGAGGTGAGAGAAAGACGAGACCAATAGATAGAGAGATTAGAGATGTGGTGTATTAAGTTTGAAAAATAAGTAAAAAGGATAATTTTAGAAATAAATAAAATAAATTAATAAACCATTTAACTTTATTTAATTAAATCAAAATTTAAAAAAGTGAGACATAAATAGACTAGTAGGGGGTGTGCCAATAGCACCACTCATTAATATTAATATAGAAAACCTTATTAAAATTATAACGTCCGTTAGATTGATCTGAGTTGACCGTTTGGAAGTCTATTAAATCTCTAGATTTTTTTTTGAAGGAATTTATATTCCTAATTTAAAATATTAAAAAAATATTCTGTCAAAAAAATATATTAATATATTTGAATAAACTACAAATAAAATAAAATAAAAAATAAAAACTTAATTGATTATTTTATTATTATTGTTTTAAATAATTTATTAAAATAATATACAAGTAACATTAAACGATTTATTTTTGAAACTTTAACATTAAACAATTTAGAACATGAAAATGTAGCGATAATTATTTTCAAAAATAAAAATAAAAATAATTTTTTTGTAGATATATATATATATTTTTTCTAAAACAGGAATTATATTTGAAACAAAAAAAAAACAAAAAAAACAAAAAAAACAAAATAGAGATCTGGTTAGAGGTGTCAAAAGGGCTAGATTTATCTGGCCCAATCCAGGTTTGGTTCGGTCTGACACTTTACTATATATGGTTGGTAATTGGCCTGGGTTTAATAATTACAAACCCGAAATAGGGTTGGATTTTGATAAATTATTGTGCGGGCCAAGCCCGATCCGAATTTGAAAAAGCCCGGCCCGAACAATAATTTTTAGGGTTAATATCATTTGGGTCCCTATCTTTTTCTGAAAGATCAATTTTTTAAACGAGTTTGATTTTTTATCAAAAGTTTCCCTGACTTTTGAATAGTATATCAAATCAGTCAGCCCGTTAGTCAACTGTCAGTTAAACTTAACATTTATATGGGCATTTTTGTCTTTGAACCAATAATTTCCATGTGTCACAAAAATATAAACATGAATATAAATTAAAAAGTTAAAATTACAAAATAAAAAATAAATTAAAAAAATTAAAATTACATAAAATCTAGAACACCAACAGAGAACATAAATTAATTCCAAGAACAAACCACATATCTCTCTTTCTTCCAGAAACCAAATCAAGCTTGAATCATCATCATTTTTTTCTAGAAACCAAATCAAAACACGTATCTCTCTTTCTACCCCACCGATCACCGATCTCATCTCATCTCTCTCTAGATCGATTGATTGATCTCACCACCACCATCAACCACCTCAAAGCCGAGAAAGAAGAAGAAGAAGAAGAGAGGGATCCGGTCGTCGTCGTCGTCACTTCTGGTCATCGCTGCCGTCGTCGCTTGGGTGTTGGGAGGTTTTGATGTTGACGATGAACGAGTGAAAGAGAGATGGAGGAAAATTTTTTTAGGGTGATGATTTACGCGTGAGGTTTTGATGGTGATGATTTACGCGTGATGGTGATGATGGAGGTTTTTGAGGTTTTGATGGTGATGATTTACGCGTGAGAGAGAGAAATAGAAAGATTTTATATTTTATATTTTATATTTTATATTTAATTTGTTTTTTTTTTTAATTTGTAATATTAATTTTTTTAATATAATAATTTGATAATTCCAATTATTAATAAATCCATCTTTAAAATTTAATTATTATTATTATTATTATTATTTTATATATTTTTTAATTGTATTTTTTATATCTTTAATTTAAAATTAAAGATAAGTTATTTTAATTGTATTTTAAAGTTATATTAATAAATTATTTTACTTCTTTTTTTCCTTTTTGTATTATTTTTTCCTTGGTTTGATTGGAATGGTTTGGTTTAATAATTATAGAAGACCGTTTTCTATAATAATAATAATTTTTTTAATTAGTTTTGTTCAGGTTTTTTTTAATTTAAAAAGTTTATTTATTTTTTAATTAGATAAGTTGTTTAAATTTTAGATGTTAGATGGTAAAACAGACTTTTCAGCTATTAATAAGATATAAGGGGCAACATAGATATTATACCAATTATGTGACATTTGACCATTAAAATAAAATTAGAAGGGCCTATTTGATATACTTTTCAACATTCAGGGAAAGTTTTGCTAAAAAAACAAACTCATTTAAAAAATTGATCTTTTATTAAAAGATAGGGACCCAGATGATATTAATCCTAATTTTTAATAAATTAGTAAAAAATATTTTAAGACAAATGCATCAGCTGATTAAGACATCAATCTGTCACGTTCCTTTTTAAATGAATTTAATAAAAAATATTTTTTTTAACAAAAGATAAAATAAAATAAAAGGCATTAACTTTTATAAAAAATAATAATAATAATAATAAATAAAAGGCATTTACATTAAATAATAAAAATATTAATCAAGATTCTGATAATTGTCATTTGGAAAGTCAAGTTTATATATATATATATATATATATATATGGGTGAAAATGAAACTAACCAAAAATTAAAGAGGTTTATTCTTTTTTATCCGGAATTAGTATTTTGATAGTTTTTGTCAAAAAATCCACTTTTCGGACAAAAATGCCCTTCCTTCAGAAATTTTGCCTAGTGTGTTTAATTCTTTTTTGCTTGGTGTGTTTAGTCCTTTTTGCTTGGTGTGTTTAGTAGTTATTGCCTGGTGTGTTTAATTACTTTTTGTCTGGTGTGTTTAGTCTTTTTTGTTTGGTATGTTTAATTCCTTTTTGTCTGGTGTGTTTAGTCTTTTTTGCCTGGTGTGTTTAGTTCGTTTTGCCTGGTGTGTTTAGTCGTTTTTGTCTGATGTGTTTAATTCCTTTTTGCATAGTGTGTTTAGTCGTTTTTGTTTGGTGTGTTTAGTCGTTTGGGCCTGGTGTGTTTAGTCGTTTTGGCCTGGTGTGTTTAATTGAATAAAATCTAGAAAAAAAAAATTCAAACATGATCTGAAATTTTCAACTTCAACACCAAAATCTGGAAAAAACAAAACAACGACTCCCGCCATTCATAAAAACAACCACCACACTTATACATTTTGAAAAAAAAAAAAACGAAATACGGAAAAATGTCTTGTGTGTTTAATTCGTTTTGTCCGAAAAAAAAAAAGCTTTTCTCTAATTTTTTTCTTTTTCTTTTTCTTCTTCCCAAACCTCCATCTTCTTCTTCTTCTTCTTCTTCTTCCCGAATGTGATTAATTATGTTTCTTGGTGTGTTTAATTTGGTCTTACTCTGGTGTGTTTAATTGATTTACAACTGGTGTTTTTAATTAGTTTACACACCGGTGTGTTTAATTAGGTTCTCCAGTGTGTTTAATTGAGTTGCAACCGGTGTGTTTAATTGGTTTACACACCGGTGTGTTTAATTGAGTTGTGCTGATGTGTTTAATTCAACCTAATTAAACACACCAGTAACACACAATTAAACACACCAGTCATAACCATTTAAACACACAATTAAACACACCGGTCACAACCAATGAAATACATCATTAACACCCTTGTAAAATCTACAACTTGGCTAATGAACTCTTCAACTTCAACTTCAACTTCAACACGAAAATTTGGATTAAAAAATCTGGAAAAAATTTTAAACAAAACCAAATATAGAAATTTTGTAAACAAACAATACACAAACTTAAGCACAACCACAATCACCATTAAAATCAACAACTAAAACTCAACCCCTAATTAAAAATTTAAAATCTGGAATTTTTTCCAAAAGAAAAAAAAAAACTGAAATTTTTTTTAAAAATCTGATTTTTTTTTAAACAAAACAAAATCAGAATTTTTTTACAAAAAATACTCAAATCCAAACCTTTTAAAAATCTGGAAATTTTTCAAAAAAAAAAACTGATTTTTATAAAAAAAAATATGGTAAAAATTTAAAATCTGGAATTTTTTCCAAAAAAAAATAAACTGAAAATTTTTTTAAAAATCTGATTTTTTTTTTTTAAACAAACAATACTCAAATTCAAACCTTTTAAAAATCTGGAAATTTTTCAAAAAAAAAAAAAAAAAAAACTGATTTCTTTTTTAAAAATCTGGATTTGGGTCGCTCGATCTAGACCAGATCACGGTCAAATCAAAAAAATCATCGCACGAAAAAACTATCGGAAACCCATCGAAAATTTTCTTTGAAAAAAAACAAAATCTAAAAATTTTTGTTTAAAAAAAATTCTGATTTTTTTAAAAAAACGTGGAGAGAGAAGAAGAAGAAGAAGATGAAGGAGAGAAGAAGAACATGGAGGAGAGAGGAGAAGAAGAAGAAAGAAAGAAGAAGAACTCGTGAGAGAGAGAGGAGAGAAAGAGAGAGAAAAAAAAAGATTCTGTATAAAATGAGAGAGACAAGGACAGAGAAGAGATTTTGAAAAATAATGAGGGACATTTAAGTCTCTATAATGGATTGTTTGACAAAAATAATCAATTTATTAATTCTGGCTAAAAACAATAAAGTCCCTTAATTTTTGGTTAAAAAGGGGTATATATATATATATATATATATATCTATATATATGTATATGCACACATCACCTCTTATTAGAGACAATAGTGCACCCCCCTTCCACGGTGGTAGTTAGGGATTTATCCATACCTCACATGTATTGTTTTATCTTAGTAGGTCCCGACAATCCTATTGTAATAGTGATACACATTCTATGTTTCAAAATAATTATTTAAAATAAATAGTGTACTAAAAAATATGAAACTTATTCCATCAACGATTTATTTGTCAAACTATACTAAAGAAATTTAAATATAAATAATATGTACTATTTATAATATATAATATGATAGGGATACTTCATATTACATATTTATATTTATAATAAATATATATTTATATTACTTTCAATATATTTATAAAAGTGTATACATGTCAAGCAATGCTCCAACTTTTCCATTTATCTTTCTCACTCATTGCTTGACACGTATACACTTTTACATTTAATAAAGAACTCTAACTTTTTGAGACAATGTTTGTTTACGTCTTTACCTCCGATAGTTGCTTTTATCATTTCATTAATAAGGGGTAAAGACGTAAACAAGCTTCTCTCTCAAAAAGTGAAAGCCTTTTATTAAATGCAAAAATGTATACGTGTCAAGCAATGAGTGAGAAAGACAAATAGGAAAGGCAAATGGGGAAGGTAAATAACATTCCCCTTTTTAATATATATGAACACTTCTAATAATAATAATAATAAATAACAATGACACTTCATATTACATGTTTCTATCTATAATAAACAAGGGTAATATATTTATATTTATAATAAATAGTACTAGCTTCCGATGGGAAGAAGCTATTTATATTTATAATAAAATGTAGTGTTAACATGTGTTTTAAAGGCGAGTAGTGCTATTAGCACACCCCTACTGATCTATTTATATTCCACTTAATAAATTATTTACTATTATTATTTTTCCTTTATTAAAATTATGAAAAAAGACATACAATTTAAGGAAAAAAAAAATCTATAACATAAATCCAATAAAACCCTAACAACCAAGAAACATTCCTAAAATATATATCTTGATGAATATATATTTATATATATCTCAATATATATTTTAGGAATGTTTCTTGATTCTCTTTTTTCTTAAATTATAATTTGACATAGCTTCATTTTATTCAAAACACTAACAAATTAAAATCCAAGAAACATTCCTAAAATATATATCTTGATGAATATCAAAATAAAACATCAAGAAAAATTACCAATGCCTCTTCCACAATAAGAATTGATAACAACCAACATTGCAATGTAACCTCTATAAGTAGTTCGATGCTCTCCCATCTTACACACAACAATTCCCACACATTTACCCCTGTTAAATGCCTATAAATTGCAAACATACAAATCAAACCCACAACACAAAAGTAAAATTAAAAAAAAATTAAAAAAAAAAAATGTAAAATGGGCAGATAGAGTTAAAAAAAAAAAACGAGAAGCATATTACTAGAAAGATAGGTTGGGCCAGAGATAGACAAAGTAACGGTAAGTGAAGATTGAGTACGGTTCACTGAGTTCTTGATCGACAAACTCAAGATATTTATCAAGATGTATTTTGATATTTATTAAGATATATATTTTAGGAATGTTTCTTGGTTGTTAGAGTTTTATTAGATTTACTTTATAGAATTTTTTTTTTCCCTAAATTGTATGTCTTTCTTAGTAATTTTGATAAAGGAAAAAAAAAATTAAATAATTTATTAAGTGGGGCATAAATAAATCTGTAGGGGTGTGCCGATAACGCCACTCTTTAAGGGCATATGATAACAACCACTTTATTTCCATTAAAAGAAATAAAAGAACTGTATTTATTGTTAAATGTTCGGTGCTTTAATTTTATTTCCTTTAATATAAATAAAGTGGTTGTTATCATGTGTCATAATGTGTCATAAGGGTTATATAATTATATTTATTATGAATATAAACACTTCATATTAAATATTAATATTTATGATAAATATATAGAAGTGGAAGTCTAGCATTTGAAACTAAGGGGTCGTTTGTTTTTTTGTCTAAAGTTTGAATAGTCCTGAATTTTACTGAAGACTGAATAGTGACTGAAATCTGAATCTCAATGACATGTTTGTTTTTTAAAAATAATATTGTCTGAAAAGAAGTAATTTTATATCTATACTCATGTTAAACAAGTAAACATATAATCTAGAATAAAAACAATCTAAAAATAATAATTATATATGAACACATATGATCATGATCTTTTTCTTCGATTATAACAAACTTTATTTTTACTAAGAAAAGATAAAAAAAAAAAAAAAAATCAAAAAATACAAGGGGCAGCAGGAAAACTCATACAAAACACTCTAAAAAAATAATATATAAATACACCACCATAATATCATAATAAAATATTGATATTAAACATCAATATGAGAAGTGATTAGAGTTCTTTTTTATTTTTAAAGTTATTTAAAATAAACAATATATTAAAATAAAGATTTCTATACAATGTATAATTATGATAAAATTGAAGATATGTTATATACGGAGGATAATAACCGAAGAAAATATTTTGGATTGCATTTAATGCAATTTAGTGATTTACAATTAATTGAAAAGTCATGATTTTTTACTTTTTATTTTAAGTTGTTTTTTGATATTTTTAAGTTGTTTGACCACTTAAAAAAAAAAAAAAACTTAATAATTATGATTCAGATCCATTAAATTTTAAATGAAAAAAACAAACGACCCCTAAGAGTATCCTTACCCGATTCAACTTTATCGTGGAGGCTGTTGCCATGACTGGCATATGGATATTGTAAAGCTATATATATATATATATATATATATATATATATATGAAAATCACTTGGTTTCAATTAGATCTGGCAAGGTTCCGGTTCCAACCGTGGAACCGGACCGAAACCGGAATCGAAAAAACCGAAACCGGTTTTCTGGTTCCGGTACAAGAACTGTAACCGGAACCGGCCGGAACAGGGGGAGGCCGGTTCCAGTTTCAATTTTTTCAAAACCGGGTGGTTTGAACCGGAATGGAACCGGCAGTTCTGGTTTGGTTCTGTTCGAACTGCCCGGTTCCAGTTTTTTTTTTTTAAATTTTTTTTACTTTACAAAATATTACATTTTATTTATAAAAAAATAAAATGTTATAGTGGACATTGTAAAGTATTGAGCCATAGCCCATAACCCTTGTCCAAGCAATTATGTGTTCCATTCCCTTCTTCTCTTTTTTATATAGGTTAAACATCTCATTCACTTCTCTATTTTTTCAATGTGGGATGTGAGATGAAGGATAAGAAGTCATATTATGCACTTTTAATAAATATTTCAATTATTTCTTTTTGTGTTAGATTCGAATTATACCACAATATGGAATATTGTAATAGTTCAAAAAAAAAAGTTAATGATTCCAATAGGTTATTAATACATGAAATTAGTTAATGAGGTAAATGTCCAATAGTAGTGTTGGTTCAATTGCAAAATATCTGTCAAAATAGGGTTTATGTAGATAATGATAACTTGGGAAGTTAATCTTTGGAAGTGAAGGTGAGGTAATTTGTGACTGGTTTGTTTTGGCAAGTTTATCTTGCTTGGAAGAATGAGGACTAATATGGGAAGAAGCAATAGTTTTAAATGATGGGAAATCTGATGGGGATTCTAATTTTAGTGGGGAAAAACTATTTGTCATTTGTAATGGGCTCGCAATAAGAGGCCTGGAGGAGGATGTTTGGCCTGGTGATTGGGGTGTACTTGGTTGTGATAACTGGGTCAGGGCATATTTGTCTTTATGACTTGATTTTGGGCTATGATAAGTCGGTACTATTGATAAGTTTGATGATGAGTCAAATGATAAGTCTGGTCTAGGAGCAATGGGCCTGGGGCCTGTAGGCTTGCTTCTGTTATTACTCATTTTTTCCCTGCAAAAATTCACTGGTCAAGAAATCTGGTAAGCTATTTTCGGATCTTTTAATATGTTCAATAGTAAAATCGAATGTGGATAATAAAGCTTGCCATCTGGCAAATATCTGTTTTGAAGTAAGATTTTTGATATATTTTTTCAAAATGAATTTTGCAGATTGGCAATCTACTTTCAAAACAAATTTTTGATTTATCAAATCATCTTGTAATTTTTGTATAGTTAACACGATTGCTAAAATTTCTTTCTTAACAGTAGAATATTTTTGTTGAGTGTCATTCTAGGATCCAGAAAAATATCTAACAAGATATTCTTTTTCATTAATGGTTTATTTGAGGATTCCCCTAAATCCTAATTCAGAAGCATCTGTTTCAACTATTTTTGGAGCACTAGGGTGGCAAATGGATAGGCAAGGAAGTCTCTGGACATGTTCTTTGACTGTTTTAACAGCTTGCGTATGATGGTCTGTCCAAGGTAATGGGTTTTTTCTAAGTCTTTGAAATAATGGTTTGTAAACGATTCTTAATTCTTTATAGAAATTAGCCACATAATTCAAGCATCCTAAGAATCTTTGAAGTTGTGTTTTGTCTCTGATTTTATCAGGAAATTTGCTAGCAAATTCTAGGCTTCTTTGTATGGGTATGATGGTACCTCTTTTGATATTGTGACCTAAAAATCTGATCTCAGTCTGGAATAAGACAATTTTTGGGGCTGAGACTACTAATCCTTAGGTTTTAACAGTTTTTAAAATTATATCTAAATGTTTCCAATGTTGGTCAATATTATCAGAATAGATTAGTACGTCATCAATATAAACAATGGAAAATTCAGTATAAGGATTGAAGATTTCATTCATAAAGCATTGAAATTCACTAGGAGCATTTTTCATTCCAAATGGCATAACATTCCATTCATATTGTCCAAAAGGGACAGTGAAAGCAGTTTTATAACGATCTTTTTCAGCAATCTGGATTTGCCAGAATCCTGATTTCATATCAAACTTGGAAAATATTTTTGCATCATAAAGTCTTTTTAATAAGTCTGCTTTATTAGGTATTGGGTACCTAATCCATTGGAGAGCTTCGTTTAAAGACTTGTAATTTATAACAAGTCTAGGAACTCCTCTTTCTATTTCGGCGTTTTTTCTAACATAGAAAGCAGGACAACTCCAAGGTGATTTGGAAGGTCTAATAAGTCCTTTTTGTAACAAGTCCTGAATCTCCTTCTTGCAATATTGAAGAAGTTCAGAGGTCATTTGGATAGGTCTAGCTTAATAGGGTTTTGTGTCATTGTTGTATTTATGGTAAACATGGCTATCTACTTTAGAGGTAGTTAGTTTTTGAATCATATTTTCTAGGTCTGATACTTCGATGTCAGATTGTGAAGTTGGAGAAATGTAGGCATCTAGGGTTCGTACTTCTGGTTTGGAAATTTTGTCTAACATTTTCACGAGTTCTGAATCAATGGTAAAACTGTCAAAATATTTTTCTATTCCTATGGTGTCTGGGAACAGGATTGTTCCTGGTTCATACTCAGCAATTTTGGCCTTCATTTTATAGTCTATTGAGGAATGATTGTCAGGGATTGATGGTATTGTCTGGATAATAGGTATTTGAGATTGGTTGTTTTCTATTCTGTCTAACTGTTCTCCTATGGTTGTTAGATATTCGTTGGTGAAATTGTTTTGTTTGATAATCATACAAACTTCGTGTGAAGAGGCTATCTCACTATGAGACAACTCTTCATCCAGCATTATGAAAGGAGCACATTCTAGGATATCACTAGTACGTCCTGGAATTTCATTGTCTTTTTTAATAGTACATTTTCTGAGAGGAGGATGCATTCCTACCTCCTCTCCTTTACCTGATTTATAAGCCTTGAAGTCTTGTTGGTTTAAGACAAGACATTGTTCTTCTAAATTATGCCTATTAGTGTACCACTGGAAGAATGGTATTTCTGTTTCTAAGGTCTTAACACATTTCATCCACCTAGAGTGGAATTGGTTTCTCTTGTGACTAGAATAATTTTTTTCATATTTTTCTCTCATGATAGTGTTCTCAGGGTAATAATATTCTTGGGATAGATATTTAGGGTTGTTGAGAACATCAATCGTCCTGATCCTTGGTTCATGATCAAGGATCTCAGTAAGGACTTGGGAAGGAGTAGGAGATGATGTTCCCTCATTGTCACATACATGAACAGGCTGGGCCACTTGTTCTGGTGTCTTATAGACACCGGTTATATGAGTGGGTGGTTCTCTGGATGGTATAGGTTGCCTTCTCTTGTGAATTAGGTCGGGAATTTCAGAGGTTTCACTTTGGTTTGGTCCATAACTAGGGGGTCTATAGTCGGGTATTTGATCGGCTATTCTAAGCCCGGACCTACTGGATAAGGACCGCCTCACTGCCTCTAAGTCACTAGCAATAGTAGGTCTCCTGCTAGATAAGGATCTTTCTATAGGTTTGAAAGATATTTTTAAGTTACCATCTAGGTCAGATATGCATTCATCTAGGTTTCTCATTGGTGGTCTGAATGTGGGTTTATCTATTCTTTCTTTCATCCAATGATCTGGGATTTTAATTTTTTCCCATGGGATAGGAACTGGAACCATCATGTTAACAGTTTCTGATGCATTACAACAAATGGTTTGACCAGTTGGGATCTTAGGAGGAATGTAACTGGGAATAAGTCCAGAAGATAAGACACGATAGTGGACCCTGTAAACAAGTTTATAGGGACAGGATCCTCGTACAAACTCATAATTGTGGGTTTGGATATCAACAACTAAGCATTTTTCTTTGTGTTCATCAGCCTTAAGGCTGATAGAAAAATTTGGATAACATTGAAAATAAATAGGTCCATAGGTTAGGCTTGATTCTGCTAAACCAATTATAGATTCCTTATAATTAGTGATTCTTTTGTCACATAGACAAACAAGCATGGAGTTGTTTAGTCCAATTTTTGATAGAGGCTTGATCCCAATTTGGACACTACCTATGTGCATATTGTTGTAACCAAGTCTATGATAGTGTTTTAGGCTACTTTTATTAAAAAGATTGGCTGAGAAAATATTGTCATCACGAAAATTAACATCTATTTCTTTGGTTATTTGACAAGAATTATCTATCCCAAGAATATTATTACCCTGAGAACATTATCATGAGAGAAAAATATGAAAAAAATTATTCTAGTCACAAGAGAAACCAATTCCACTCTAGGTGGATGAAATGTGAAATACCATTCTTCCAGTGGTACACTAATAGGCATAATTTAGAAGAACAATGTCTTGTCTTAAACCAACAAGACTTCAAGGCTTATAAATCCAGTAAAGGAGAGGAGGTAGGAATGCATCCTCATAAATTATATATTATTGTATATAATAATAAAATATAATATTTATTATATATTATAATATTAAATAAATTTATATTATAATATATATATATATATGATATATTAAATATTATTATATATAATATTACACAAGTTTGTGATTTTTTAAAGATTTAAGGGTAAAAAGGTCTTTTTGAGACTTATCCCATGCATGGGACAAGTCTGGCCTAGTGTCTTGAGTGAGATAAAATTTGGTGATTTTTATCCCACCCTGTCCCATTTTATCTCATGCTAAAGTCGTGTCAAACGTTAGACAAAAAGAAACGCACACTTACTAAAGTTAAACTTGGAAGCTTGTCACATATTCCACTATCTCAAAAATCCATGAGACTAAGGAGATGAGAGAAGTTTAGATAGTTTTTGCATGACCCTATTTCTGATTTTTAGTTTATTTATTTCTCTAAACATTTAGGTTTTAAAAATACTTTTTGTGTTTTTAAATTTATATGGTTTTATGGGGGTTAAAGTTTTAAAATAAAAATTAGAGTTGAGTAAGTTTTTTATTCCTAATATAACCCTTTCCTTTAAATGATAATAATAATAATAATAATAAGGGTACGGATATTGACACTCATAAAAATGATAAGCACACCCATATTTATAAGTACACCCATGTCTAAAATTTAAAATTAAAACATTACTAGAAACACTCATCTAAATGCCAATAGTACCCTTAGTTAAAAATAATAATAATAATAAATAAAAAAAAAGGAATTCCGATTTTGATAAGGAATCACATCTTTTTCAAACTCTTTTATTTAAAATCATTTTGTTATTTTTCTCCTTAAAATCTCGTGTGTACCTTTTATGTAAGGGTAAGACTATGCTTTCATCTATTTTACGATCAAAAGAAAATAAAGAAACCCTAATAGCTTTACGGTGAACAACATGTGAGAAAAAAAAAAAAAACTCCCATTTTTTCAAAGAGAAAGCGGTTTTCAAGCAAGAAGAAAAAAGAAGATTTAAAGGTGTGTATCTTATGCAGATGTTGCCATCCTTTTATGGAAATTCAAATGAGGATCCTAATTTTCATGTCAAAGAGTTTCTTGAAATATGTGAAATTGTGAAGATTAATGGAGTAACGGAGGAAGCCATTAAATTGCGATTGTTCCCATTCTCACTAAAGGATAAGGCGAAATCGTGGCTTCATACACTTACACCAAATTCCATCACCACTTGGACTGATGTGGCAAACAAATTTCAGCAAAAATATTTTCCTCCTTCGAAGATGGTTCAACTAAGGAACGATGTCATGATTTTTACCCAACATGATACTGAAGTCTTTTATGAAAGTTGGGAGCGATTTAAGGAGATGTTATTGAAATGCCCACATCATGGACTACCAGAATGGCTGCAGCTACAATCATTCTACAAAGGTTTGAATGATGGTACCAAGAGAATGATAGATTTAGCTAGTGGAGGAGCATTCATGATAAAAACAGTTGATAAGGCATCTCAACTTATCAACATATTAGCCACCAACACTCAACAATGGGCCCAGAAAAAGTGGTGTTGAGAAGAGCCGGAGTACATGAGATTAATGCTTTTACCTCTTTGGCAGCATAAATGGAAAATTTGAATAAAAAGTGGATGCTTTAATGTCTGCAAAAAATACGATTAACAATTTATCTCCAAATTCTAATTGCTCGCAAGTGTACGAATCAAAAGATAGTATAGCTAGCAAAGCACAGATATCGTTCCTGTAGAGACTAAATTAATCCTACAATTCTTACCAAATAAACTAAAACTAAGCCTTAAATTGAAAACTTTAATGAATGAGAATTGATTTGTGAATTATTGAATAAGAACAAAAAATTAAAGAAAAATAACAGAAAATTAAAGAAAAACAATAAAAGTTTATAGCAAAGCAAAGTCAAAAATCAAATATGCGAAACACTAGATCATCCGATTTCACCTTGACCAATCATACTTCATTCCTTTGGCATGTTAATTCGAATTAATCCCCCTTATTGATGATCAATTTTCCCAAATATATTTAATGGTCATGGCATCTGATTACACTAAAAATATTCCTACAAATTAATCCTCTATGACATCTAGATGAATTGAATTCGTAAAAACCCATTAAGTTCTTTGGAAATTGTTAAAAACATCACATAAATCCTAATTGCATGACATCTACAATTAAACATTCACGGTATCAATTGCAAGAAGAAAAACTCAAGTAAAGTACGGCATCTACTCTTTCTTGCATCAAGTTACTTAAAAATAGATAGTGAACAAACATCCAAATTCAAGCACACATAATTAAAGCGCAGCAAAAGATACTCAATAGGGAAAAAAACTCGAAATTAAAGTTAACCAAATAAATCAAATAATCATGGCTAGGCTACATCGTAGCCCTAGCAAAAAGAATTAGTTCCTCATAGATATGAGTAAAAGCCTAAGAGAAAACATAGAAGAAAATAATGACAGAATCCGGAAAATCGATGGAATGTCGCCTTAGAACTCTTTAACTTGCCTCTGCTGCTGTATGTTTGATTTTTTAGCTGTAATTCCTCTTAAATAGGTATGAATTAAGTCTCCTTTTAGTTCCCTAATCAACCTCCAATAAGGCTAATTCAAGATGACTCAAAATAGGAAATACAATCCCTCTAACTTTAGGAATTTTAATACAATCTCAACTAATTCAAACATAGAGAGTTTAGGATCAACTAAAACTGAATCAACGTGAATTTTAGGCATTCATTAATCTTCCAAAACATAACAAATTCGTCTAAAACCTTCATTCCTGAATAGGTTGCCCGTAATGCTTTATTTCCAAAATCCCACATAGAAATTATAGGCTAACCATTGCGTAGTAAAATGGTCATAACTCATAACTCCCTCCAGAAAACTCAAATCGTGAACTGTAAAATTCTACGGAAAGCTAACTTCCATACCTTTCCAACCATATAAGGCTCAAAACCCAATTCGTTCTAAGATGATACAGTTTAATTCTAGAAGTTAACCCATCAGCAGATGTTGTTTTCTCAGGCTTGATCGAAAATCTTCCAATTTGCTCATAATTATCTCCTAGAACTTGAATAGCTGTGAACTAAGAAATGAAACATAAAATGCAAGAGTTTAACCCAAAACAAATCAATAAACTAAAGAATAACGGTATAAAACATGGGGAATGCTATTTGCCTTTCCCATTTGTCTTTTCCATTCATCACTTGACACGTATACACCCTTTCATTTAATAAAACTCTCACTTTTTATTGTAAAACTTATTTAGGTTTTTACCCCTAATAATTGCTTCTATCTTTCATTAATAAGGAGTGAAAAAGTAAACAAATTTTGCAATAAAACGTGAGAGTTTTTTGTTAAATGAAAGAGTGTATACATATCAAGTGATAAGTGAAAAAGACAAATAGAAAAGGTAGATAACATTCCCCATAAAACATAGACAATTTTTTGTATTTATTAATATTTAATATAATATAATTATAGTGTGTATATATATATATATATATAGTAAATATAAATAATTAAATTTGTGCAGTAACCGGTTTCAACCGGTTGCTGTACTTTGTTTTACCAATTTTGGCATACAAACCATAGCCAGCTCCGTAAAACTAAATTGGAAAAAGTTTAGAGAGAGTAGATATTTATGCATAATAAACAGTAATCTTAATCCAACAGAAAACAATAATTTTTTTTTTGACAGTAATAATTTTTTTTTAGTCAAATAAAATAAAAAGAACATATTTATGCATAATAAACAGTAGATATTAAATTAATAATTATTTAAACAACAAGAATGCCGGTGAGATTATTCCTAAAAAAAATTATTAAATTTCATTTCGTTGCTCACAAATCATTATACCGAAATATGTCTTTAACAACACGGCTAAAGGGAATGTTGAGTTGTTGAGAGTTGAGAGGTTGAAATAAATGAGAAATAGAATTTGAAAAGAAGAAAGTGAAAAAACCTCATTGGACCTCCATGTGATATACCAAAATCTTTGGCCTTTATTTGTATTGGACCCAATTTTAATTTATTTTATTTTATTGTTTAACAATATTTGTGCCCTTTAAAAATCGTATGTACAGCCTTTTTCATATTTATACCCTATTAATTTTTTTAAAATGTTATAAATTATAAGGGCACCCCACGTATTACTAAAAACATCCTTTCTTTTAGTTTTTATTAACTATTATAAACTAATAAATTATAAAATAATTAAAATTAAAAGCGTGGGAGGAGGATCCCAACAGTACACGTCTCCTTACTTTTTATATAATTTTTATTTTAACTTATTTTTAATTTAACCGTATGAGATTTTATCTTTAAAACTATTTTATAATAGTTATTTGATAATTTAATCTAAATAATCACTGTTTAATTTAAAATATATGGCCTTTATTTCAGTGCTCTTCTTCTCTACAAAGCAAAGCAATGCCTTTCACAGGAAAAACTCTTGGATTGTCTAATACCTTAGCTGGGCAAAGATTGCTCTCTTCATCTCTGTCGGTTTGTTATTAATTTGTTATTATCAATATCAGCTTTGCATTTTTACTTTACTTACTGAAAACTCAACTGTAGATATCATGGTGAATAAATTTTAAAATTTACTGTAGATCTTTCTAATATCTATTTATCTTTTCATCGTTCGGATAAAATATCTCGCAGGTTCTTGAAAAAAAAAAATATATATATATATATATCAATCCAAAGATATTCTACATGTTAAAAATGTTACATTATTATATTAATACGATAGATGGACCGCATTTATTATTCAAATGCCTAATTTTAAAAGCCCAACTTGAGCTGCCTTCTAACAATTTTAAAAAGCCAAATTTTATTACTTTATACGAGTTAGAATTTTTTTTAAAAATTTTTTTTTTAATATCTTTTGAACTTTTTCTTACAATTCTAATTTCCTCTCTCTCTCTCTCTCTCAATCACTGTGAGCTCCTTGACCACCACAGCCACCGTGAGCACTGCGACCGCCACAACCACCGTGATTTGGTCTCAGAAGGTGAGTTCGTATCAATTTTTCGGTTGATTGAAATTCGAATTATTTGAGAGTTACGGATTCGATTTGTGCTAGTGCTGAAATTCGATTGAGATAATTTAATTTTAGCATGCTAATTTTGTTCAAAAATATTAACATCGATCTTTTCTGCTTCCTTTTTTTGGTGATTTTTGTATATCAGTGAAGTTTCTTATTCATCTTTGCGGTATTATTTTGTTTAGGTGAAGTTTCTTACTCAGACAACCTTCAATTACGCTTTCTTATCTTTGGTTTATAGGCGTCAAAGGCTACAGGTAATATTCCATCTTTTCACTCATCTGTTTGTGGAAAATGTAGGACAAAAAGAATGAAATAGGCCAAATTTCAATTGTTTGATTCTATTGAATATCATTTTCATCTAATAGGTTAAAAAAAATTTCTCCTGGAAATATATTAAGTCTTATTATATGATTTATTTGATCTTTTCAAGCATATTTCCATTTATAGTTTTTCATCAAGTAGGTAAGCTTTCGATTTGATGGACAGCTAGTTAGGTGTTCACTTTCTAGTGTTTTTTTTTTTCTTCTGACTGTTGAAAGTTTGTTTTTCGATACTCTATATTCCTTATTCGATGTTTACTTGCTAGTTGATGCTGTATGTGCTATTTGCTTCCTTAAGTTTCTTGCTGATTGATAATATAAACTATAGCTGGAAAGCCTTGAATACAAGGACAAGTTCGTTTCGAATGTGTGCCTCGAATTGATTAAATTTTTTTATCAAGTGACTGGATATTGGGTGTAAGTGTCACATGACCTGATATTAATTTTTTTTTTTATTGATAGCAGTGTTGAACCCGAAATAATTGATGGAAAAATGCATTTCCAGTTTTGAAAAATCTACGATAAAAAACTTTGCTTAATATATTGCGGATAACATTTGGCACATTAGCAAATGGGCTTATGTTTACCTATGTTAAAATCTATGAACATTCAGTTGCATTCTTCGTTTTTTGAATTTGTGCTTAAATATGTGATATTATAACATATTATAATATGTTTTGTGCTTACAGTATGATTTGCACAGACATATGACATTGATGTAAATGCTTGCTTTCATACTTATACATGTGTTTGGAAGCTATGGTACTTTTAGAAATATCCCTTACTGTACTATGTTGTTTACTTGTCTTCCAGCTCTATTCTTTCTTTCCTTTTTCTTTTTTATGTGTGTTGATTTGTCCTTTCTTGTGCTTTCCTTTAGCTATGAGAAGCGATACATGGAAGAGGTTAACTCCAATCTTCAGAACAAATAAAAGATGTGGCAAAAGAACCTCAAAAATTGAAATAATTCCTAAATCAGAGGTGCAGCAATCAAATCAGCAGAGTAAAACTTCAACCTCAGCTAGAGAACAAGAATTGGATGTACTTCTCCTGGGTTGAGTGACATGATAACTTGTGGACCATGGTGATTGAATAAATTGACTGGCTAACATGTGGACCAAGGTATTTAAAAAAAAGAAGTGGTCGTTTTACATCACCCTTTTCTTGTTATCACATTTTTCCCTCTGTCTGTGCATCTCTATTCATACAACATTGTTGAGAATGAATCTTCTTATTGCAATTTAAAAGGTTGTTCATGCCATGCAATCAGTTTGTTGCCTCTTTTCACTTAGCATTTGCTACTGTTTAAGTTGTGTTATGCAGCCTATTCATAATTCCCTATCAATCATCTATCTCTTCTTTCTTTCTTTTTTTTCCATTTTGTTTTTTATTTTTGGTTTAATAGCCCAAAGTGAATCCAGAATGCTCATTTGTGGATCCTTATATGACATACATACAACATTGTTTAGAGGAATCATCAAGCTGCACAACCTGAGTGGAATGTCTATTCCAAGCATTTGAGGTTTGCATGAGCCATTGTTTTAGTTGCATTGTCTGTATAATTCCTAAATGAGTCATTCTCTTTTAACAGGACCACAAGATTCTAGAATGTTTTTCGTTGTCTAGAGAGAAGACAATAGGATGTTAAAATGATCAAATCTGTATTTTGGAATTTTGGTTATAAGTCCTTTAACCCTGTTGGGCAAGCAAGTTGTTTGCTGCTATTGATTTGTATTCTGTTTTCCTCAGTTCTTTTAGGTACATAATGCTTCAATAAGATAAAAAATATTTGGTATAAGACCCTATTAAAACAAAAGAGTAACTTGACCTTTTCAAATTTTGTTCCTTTATATATATATATATATATATATAAAGCAAGCCATGATATTTTTGGCGTAGTCTCTTGACTCTCTTATCCTGATAATGTTCACAAGCTTTAGCTAATGCCATAATTTCCGCAGCAATGGCATTTTGCCGTCTGTTTTTATTCTCACTAGGCTGGTCAGCAGATTACATTCAATCTGATAACAGTGAAGTACTTGTTAAATATTTTGTGTTTAGAATTTGATTGTTAATGACTCAAGTCAGAGTACACTGTAACATTTGCGCAATATATTAAGCGTCTGGATATTGCCTTGTTATTCTCTATTGCAACCAAGATGTTAGCCTTCGCTTCAACCTTCCACATTTATAATTCAACTGAGAGATGGCTAGTAATGTTGTTGATAGTTGTGTTATGGTAGGAAACTCGAAATCAATTAATAGTTATAATCCATGATCACCGGTAGGCCTAGTGAGGAAAAATAATAGATGGAATTGTTTGCCTATAAAAACCATGCATGCTATGTGAAAGCTTTCATTTAAGTTGAGCATGAACATGGGCTCTGATACGTTTATATTCAGAAATTTCTCCCTTCCAGAAAAGCAGGGCCATTTCTAAACATTTTGAGGCCCAAACGATTTATGACATTAACAAAAATCGAGGCTCTATATAAAATTGTCTAATTGATTCAATTGTAAATTGTATTTTTAATTATATTAGTGGATAACTGAGAATCTGAGAGCATTAAAGATTAAAATTAGTGGATACTAATACTATCGTAAATTGTAATATATTAATTTGTAAATAAAATAAATAATTAAAAGATGAGTCAAAAACTCAAAATAAACATGTAGAAAATAATTAAAAACAAAAATCATACCTTCGATTCAGGAAATAATCAAACGGCAACAACTTCAAAAAGAAAAGAGAGAGGCAAAGAGAGAGCAAAGTGAAGATTTTGAATTTTGATTTGTAATTTGTTCAGCTATTCATAGCAGGTTATATATATATTGGGTACGGATATTGACATCCATAAAACATATTAGTACACCTATGTCTAAAATTTAAAAATTAAATATTACTATAAACATCCATCATAATGTCAACAGTACCTTCATTGAAATAAATATATTCATTTTAATACATATTATTTATAAACACTCTTAAATTATTACCACACCCAATTTATAAAAAAAAAAAATCATATTATTTTTGGAATCAAATCATTTTTTAATGATGGTACAATTTGCTTTTGGAAATATCTCGAATGTAGAAGCCTTATAAAGGGGAATATGTATATGTGGTCAAAAGATTTTCAATTTAGAATTCTCTTATTTATACAGCTATTTAAAAAAAATAAAAAATCTTATTGACATCTATGGCTATCTAAAAATAAAAAAATAAAAAAATAAAAAAATAAATAATTTGTTGATATTTACAACTATGGTTAAAAAAAAAAGTTGTTTTTTTAATAGAGTTTATAACTATATATAAAAGAAAGACAAAAACAATATGATAATCATATGATAGTGAAAAAGTTTGATACTTAAAATAAAATTAAAGTTTAATTAGGGTTTATCATAAGGTTTTTTATTTTTTATTTTTTATTTTATTTATTTATTTATTTTAAGGTAAGTTTTAATAAAGAAATATAGTTGAAGATATGAGTATAATTAATGAGTCTATATAGTATTTAGTTATTTTTAATTAAAGTAATTTGTCCTTATTGATAAATTTTTATTGGGATATTTTTGTAATTAAATTTTTTAATAAAATATGAGTGTACTAATAAGTTTTATAGGTGTCAATATCGGCTCCCATATATATTTTAAGTAGTGCACTAATGTCTAAATTTTAATGGTCTTAGAATATTGGGTCTTAAAGCTTTTTGTTTTTAATTGAATTAATTTATTGGATCTAAAATGAAACTAAATAAATGAAATAAGAAAAATGTTTGAAATTGGGCGCCAAAGAAAAAGAAAAAGAAGAAGAAGAAGAAAATTGGATCATGAGACCCCGAAGATGAAGAAGAAAATTGGATCAGTTGGAGGCCTCAGCATTTTGCTGGGTTTTCTGGCCCATTGGGCCGGTCCTGCAGAAAAGTATGTTGTTAGATTGTGAAACACAAATTGAGAGTCCTGGAAAATGATTTTCAGAATTACGAGTCATTAGATGAAAATTCTACAACAGGGCTGGCAGACTTGTTTGGTCCACCAAAAGCAAATGTTGCATCAGCCCTTTTATATTTTGTCTTGGATGGGACAGACGGCGTCAATGTGAAGCTCATTTTATTTGTAATTGTAGTCTCTATTTATTTACTTATTATGAATATATACAATTTGTTGTGCCCTCTTTTAGTTTGGAGTTTCAATGATTTAATTGTAACTCTATTATTTATTGTATTTACAATTTGAGAAATCAATTTGGAAGTATTTAATTGCCATGTCTTTAATACATGTGCAAAAATCTTCTTTTTATATTTTAGTTCTAGATTTATTTTGCAAACGGATAAATAATTTTTTTAAAAAAAAACACACACACACATTAGACGACATGCGTGTGATGTTGCCAATAAAATTTCACAACATCATGATATGAATGTTGTCATAACTGGACTGAATGACAATTTTCTTTGCATGTTGTTAAGCACATTAACAACATGAATTTTATGTTGTTAAACGTTTGTTTTATTGTAGTGAATCACCATGTAAGCTCCGGCTAGAGAAACATGGTGTGTATAATTAGTATGTACAGGTAGACATGATGTCGGTTTCGGTTCCGGTTCTAGTTTCGACAGTTCGGAACCGGTTTTTTTTTTTTTTTTTCCTTTCTTATATTTAATCTTATTTAATTAAAAAAAAAAAAACTAGACATGTAAAATTATAAATGCATTTTATTGGGTCACCTGAAAATAAAATGTAATAAATAAATGACAAATAAAAAAATAAATTAAAATAAAACTGAAAAATGTAAAATTGTCCTTGCACTTTATTGTTACCACAATTAAATTACCTACGTATCCTCTTCAGGTTTAGAGGAATCAAAGACCATGTAGTTCTTTTACCTTTTATTGCAGGTTTGGTGATGACATGGACTAATCATTGTCATGATCATCTGTACCACTTTCAAGTTGATAATCTTTAAAGAAATCGTAAGGTTCGTCTTGATCGATTTCCTGTTGTCTGTTTTGCATCTTTGTCCAATCATCAACACAAGCCTACATATGTATTGATTTTGGACTCAAAAGTGAATGTCTTCCGTCCAAAAATAATCCCGCCAGCGCTTAACTGTTGTTCCATTGCCACCGTCGAAACGGGTGTTAAAAGGAGTTTCACTAAAGGGTTGATTCGACCTATGTTTCTTTCATGTACACATTAGAAAGCTACGAATGATAGATATCTTTAAACCAGTTTGATGGGGAGTGTGGAAATACATGCAATTAGGTTATGGTTAGTAGTTATTAGTTTTAGCATTAGTAGCATTAATTGTAGTAGTTAGTAGTTAATAGTAATTTCATTGTGTATTTATATGCTTGAACCAACTTGTTAGTTTTAACATTGGTAGCATTAATTGTAGTGGTTAGTAGTTAGTGGTTAGTGGTTAGCAGGAATTTCTTTGTGTATTTATATGCTATAATTGTAATCTTTTGATCTTTTGATGTATCAATCAATTATGAAATTCCATATATATATATATATATATATACAGAAATGTTCAAGTCAATGCATACTGATATAACTTCATCAGTGCGTTAGATGTGAACTATTGAATTTATATATTTTGACTCAAAGTGTATGTATTTGTGAAAACTTCTCTATAATTAGTGGTCCACATATATTGGTACTGATGTAGTTACATTAGTGAGTACTAACCAGAATGGGACCATACATATATATAGTTTTCTATTGTCAGTTTGAACTAGTATAAAATATATCAGTTCCTTGCATGTGGGTCATTTGATTCAAATGATTTGACTTGGATGCATGCACTTGTCAGAGCATCTTTTAAATCCAATGGTCGTTATGACTCTCATGTAAAGAACCGATATAGTCTTTCTATTATCAATTCAAACTATCAGTTCCTTGCATATGGGCAATTAGATTTAAAAGATGTTTTGACAAATATATACAGTCAAGTCAAAGCATTTAAATCCAATAGTCCACATTTTTATATCTTTACATATATATGTATATGAGTTCTTCTATGTACCACTAAGGTCGCGGCATTGCCGCGGCCCCGAGATAGAAAAAAAAATGAAAAAACATATGGGATCCCCATAATAAATATGTGGGATCTACATGTTTTTTTTTTCTTTTTTCCATTACGGTGTCGCAACCCCGGTTGTATATATATTTACTCATATATATATATATATATATATATATATTGTATTTTGTTCAAATATCCGTAACATATAATGTCGCGTTACATACTTACATGTGTATACAGTATTGGAATGTGTAGGTCTTGCACGTGCCAATTCCAACCATACAACGTAATCACTGAACAAGTGAAGGACAAAATTTAACTCTCTAGGTCCCAGAAACCATACAACGTAATCAATGCAAAAGATTAAGCTATTAAATAAACTTTTAACAATGTATTTAAAACATAAGAGCATTCCAAATGCATACTGCATTAGGGTAAAAATATTTGCCACATAAGATCGATAGATAATAAGGTAAAAAAACATCTCTAATGTAATTATCTAACCTAAATATACGAAGCTTATGCTGATTTTTTTTAGATTATGAAGACTCCTAGAGATACTGACTATAAGCATCTTTAATACTAATATGTATTTTTGAGTTTCTAAGTAATAACCCATCAACATTTCTCTTGGATTCATTTTAGCAAAAAATAATAATAGTAAATACATATTCCATCTCTAATGCAATTATGCATCCATTTTGCCTTGCCTTGTCTCATTTTTTTATTGTACAATTAAATGAACTGTAATTATTGGTGGAAATAGTTAGAAATGTGGACTAAGATTTCTAGGAGAGTTTCTAAAGTTATAAACATGTCTTCTTATTCTCTAAAAATATTTTTACACATCAACTCCATAATGAAGTTATATAATTGCATTAAAAGGGTTTTTTCTATCTCATTATCTATCTATCATTATCTTAAGTGGCAAGAAATTTTCTCTAAATAGCGTCAGAGATGCTCGAAGATTTCTCACAATTTCCCACCAATGTCATTAACATAAAATAAATGAGGAGAGAGAGGAGACGGGAGACGGATATTTTATAGTTATTAGTAAAAAAGTATATACATATCTTTCTTTAGATAATTGCATTAGAGATGAGAATATGTATACGTTTAACATTTCCATCATCCGTAATTAACATGGAGACAGATGTCACACTATATCAAAGACTGATCTCCATCAAGGTTTCATCTTCTATAAAGAGTAAACGTGAGCACAGATGAGATCTCCCTAAGTGCTATGTATTAACAAGAGAGAAGAAGAGATACTAGAGTGATACTCACCATATATATATATATACATGAGTTCCAAAAGGAGAGAATCTAAACCACCAGCTCCGGCAATCTCAGATAAAAAAGAGAAAGCTGATTGTTCTAAAGATGCAAAAAAATAAGAGCCCTGCAGAGAGGTCTAAGGCTTCTAAGGAAGAATCTAAGGCTTCTCAGAAATCTGATGTCATCTCACAGCAACAGTCACTGCAGACAACGGTTAATCCTCAGATAATATTCAGTGATAAGAAAGAATCGGCTGAACCTCAAGGAAGTGATCCTAAATCCACTTCAAAATCAATTAATAGTTATAATCCATGATCACCGGTAGGCCTAGTGAGGAAAAATAATAGATGGAATTGTTTGCCTATAAAAACCATGCATACTATGTGAAAGCTTTCATTTAAGTTGAGCATGAACATGGGCTCTGATACGTTTATATTAAGAAATTTCTCCCTTCCAGAAAAGCAGTGCCAGTTCTAAACATTTTGGGGCCCAAACGATTTTATGACATTAACAAAAATCGAGGCTCTATATAAAATTGTCTAATTGATTCAATTGTAAATTGTATTTTTAATTATATTAGTGGATAACTGAAAATCTGAGACCATTAAAGATTAAAATTAGTGGTTACTAATACTATCGTATATTGTAATATATTAATTTGTAAATAAAATAAATAATTAAAAGATGAGTCAAAAACTCAAAATAAACATGTAGAAAATAATTAAAAACAAAAATCATATCTTCGATTCAGGAAATAATCAAACGGCAACAACTTCAAAAAGAAAAGAGAGAGGCAAAGAGAGAGCAAAGTGAAGATTTTGAATTTTGATTTGTAATTTGTTCAGCTATTCATAGCAGGTTATATATATATTGGGTACGGATATTGACATCCATAAAACATATTAGTACACCTATGTCTAAAATTTAAAAATTAAATATTACTATAAACATCCATCATAATGTCAACAGTACCTTCATTGAAATAAATATATTCATTTTAATACATATTATTTATAAACACTCTTAAATTATTACCACACCCAATTTATAAAAAAAAAAAAATCATATTATTTTTGGAATCAAATCATTTTTTAATGATGGTACAATTTGCTTTTGGAAATATCTCGAATGTAGAAGCCTTATAAAGGGGAATATGTATATGTGGTCAAAAGATTTTCAATTTAGAATTCTCTTATTTATACAGCTATTTAAAAAAAATAAAAAATCTTATTGACATCTATGGCTATCTAAAAATAAAAAAATAAAAAAATAAAAAAATAAATAATTTGTTGATATTTACAACTATGGTTAAAAAAAAAAGTTGTTTTTTTAATAGAGTTTATAACTATATATAAAAGAAAGACAAAAACAATATGATAATCATATGATAGTGAAAAAGTTTGATACTTAAAATAAAATTAAAGTTTAATTAGGGTTTATCATAAGGTTTTTTATTTTTTATTTTTTATTCTATTTATTTATTTATTTTAAGGTAAGTTTTAATAAAGAAATATAGTTGAAGATATGAGTATAATTAATGAGTCTATATAGTATTTAGTTATTTTTAATTAAAGTAATTTGTCCTTATTGATAAATTTTTATTGGGATATTTTTGTAATTAAATTTTTTAATAAAATATGAGTGTACTAATAAGTTTTATAGGTGTCAATATCGGCTCCCATATATATTTTAAGTAGTGCACTAATGTCTAAATTTTAATGGTCTTAGAATATTGGGTCTTAAAGCTTTTTGTTTTTAATTGAATTAATTTATTGGATCTAAAATGAAACTAAATAAATGAAATAAGAAAAATGTTTGAAATTGGGCGCCAAAGAAAAAGAAAAAGAAGAAGAAGAAGAAAATTGGATCATGAGACCCCGAAGATGAAGAAGAAAATTGGATCAGTTGGAGGCCTCAGCATTTTGCTGGGTTTTCTGGCCCATTGGGCCGGTCCTGCAGAAAAGTATGTTGTTAGATTGTGAAACACAAATTGAGAGTCCTGGAAAATGATTTTCAGAATTACGAGTCATTAGATGAAAATTCTACAACAGGGCTGGCAGACTTGTTTGGTCCACCAAAAGCAAATGTTGCATCAGCCCTTTTATATTTTGTCTTGGATGGGACAGACGGCGTCAATGTGAAGCTCATTTTATTTGTAATTGTAGTCTCTATTTATTTACTTATTATGAATATATACAATTTGTTGTGCCCTCTTTTAGTTTGGAGTTTCAATGATTTAATTGTAACTCTATTATTTATTGTATTTACAATTTGAGAAATCAATTTGGAAGTATTTAATTGCCATGTCTTTAATACATGTGCAAAAATCTTCTTTTTATATTTTAGTTCTAGATTTATTTTGCAAACGGATAAATAATTTTTAAAAAAAAAAAACACACACACATTAGACGACATGCGTGTGATGTTGCCAATAAAATTTCACAACATCATGATATGAATGTTGTCATAACTGGACTGAATGACAATTTTCTTTGCATGTTGTTAAGCACATTAACAACATGAATTTTATGTTGTTAAACGTTTGTTTTATTGTAGTGAATAGAGAAACATGGTGTGTATAATTAGTATGTACAGGTAGACATGATGTCGGTTTCGGTTCTGGTTCTAGTTTCGACAGTTCGGAACCGGTTTTTTTTTTTCTTTCTTATATTTAATCTTATTTAATAATTAAAAAAAAAAACTAGACATGTAAAATTATAAATGCATTTTATTGGGTCACCTGAAAATAAAATGTAATAAATAAATGACAAATAAAAAAATAAATTAAAATAAAACTGAAAAATGTAAAATTGTCCTTGCACTTTATTGTTACCACTATTAAATTACCTACGTATCCTCTTCGGGTTTAGAGGAATCAAAAACCATGTAGTTCTTTTACCTTTTATTGCTGGTTTGGTGATGACATGGACTAATCATTGTCATGATCATCTGTACCACTTTCAAGTTGATAATCTTTAAAGAAATCGTAAGGTTCGTCTTGATCGATTTCCTGTTGTCTGTTTTGCGTCTTTGTCCAATCATCAACACAAGCCTACATATGTATTGATTTTGGACTCAAAAGTGAATGTCTTCCGTCCAAAAATAATCCCGCTAGCGCTTAACTGTTGTTCCATTGCCACCGTCGAAACGGGTGTTGAAAGGAGTTTCACTAAAGGGTTGATTCGACCTATGTTTCTTTCATGTACACATTAGAAAGCTACGAATGATAGATATCTTTAAACCAGTTTGATGGGGAGTGTGGAAATACATGCAATTAGGTTATGGTTAGTAGTTATTAGTTTTAGCTAGAGGTGGCCGCGGTTCGGTTTCGGTTCGGTTTCGGTTTGAAACTGGCGGTTTTGGTTTGGAGATCCACTAAAACCGAAACCGAAACCGAAACCGTGGCTCACGGTTTGGAGGCGGTTTGTAACCGTCGGTTTTTCGGTTTCGGTTTCGGTTTCGGTTTTGGATGGTTTCGGTTTCAGTTTTGGACGGTTTCGGTTTCGGTTCGTTTTTATTTTTATTTTTTATTTTTTTTATTTTAAAATTTTTTTTCCAAGTGAGATAAATCATAAAAATTGGTTGAAATAATAGTGGTAAACAAGTAAAAAAAAATAGAAGATTGTAAAAAAAAAATATTGTTGGAATAATAGTGGTAACAATGTAACACTTTCAAAAAAAAAAATAGATGTTTGAAAAAAAATATTGTTGAAATAATAGTGGTAAACAAGTAAAAAAAAATAGAAGATTGTAAAAAAAAAAATATTGTTGGAATAATAGTGGTAACAATGTAACACTTTCAAAAAAAAAAATAGATGTTTGAAAAAAAATATTGTTGAAATAATAGTGATGAAAAAAATATTTTAATGGTAAAAAATAAAAGAAATAAATATTGTTAATCAATTTGATGATTGAAAAAATAGATAATAGTAAAAACTAAAAAATACAAGAAAGAATTTATATGTGAAATGAAAATTAAATAAAATTGTAGATTGTAAAGAGAATTGAGAATTTGAGATTAAGAGAGATTGAGAGAAGTTGAGAGATTGAGAGTGGTGTGAAGAATAATGAAGTGTGGGGGGTATTTATAGTATTATAGAGAGGGGTATGTTTGCAATTAGGAAAAGTTTAGGGTTTAAAAAATAAATAAAAAGTGGCCGTTGGCCAACGGTCAGCAAGCTGCACGCCTGCAGCTGCCAGGTGCTGTTGGCCAACGGCACCTTATTTTTTTTTTCAAATTTTCTGCCACGTGTCACAAGTTCATTGGGCAAAATTTTTTTTTTTTTTTTTTAAAACCGGTGGTTTAACCGTTTCGGTTTGGTTCAACGGTAATTTTTTCAAACCGTATGCCACGTGTCATCTTCTGATTCGTCCATAATTAATTTTTTTTTTAAACCAGCGGTTTAACCATGGTTAAAACCGCCGGTTTAACCATGGTTAAAACCGCCGGTTTGAACCGGTTTTTTACCGCCTCAAACCGAAACCGTAACCGGTTTGACCGGTTTCCGGCCGGTTTTGGAACCGCCGGTTCCGATTCCGGTTTTGTTGCGGTTTTTGGCAGTCCGGTTTCTGTTAAACCGCGAACAAAACCATCGGTTTAACCGAACCGCGGCCACCTCTAGTTTTAGCATTAGTAGCATTAATTGTAGTGGTTAGTAGTTAATAGTAATTTCATTGTGTATTTATATGCTTGAACCAACTTGTTAGTTTTAACATTGGTAGCATTAATTGTAGTGGTTAGTAGTTAGTGGTTAGTGGTTAGCAGGAATTTCTTTGTGTATTTATATGCTATAATTGTAATCTTTTGGTCTTTTGATGTATCAATCAATTATGAAATTCCATATATATATATATATACAGAAATGTTCAAGTCAATGCACACTGATATAACTTCATCTATGCGTTAGATGTGAACCATTGAATTTATATATTTTGACTCAAAGTGTATGTACTTGTGAAAACTTCTCCATAATTAGTGGTCCATATGCATTGGTACTGATGTAGTTACATTAGTGCGTACTAACCAGAACGGGACCATACATATATATAGTTTTCTATTGTCAGTTCGAACTAGTATAAAATATATCAGTTCCTTGCATGTGGGTCATTTGATTCAAATGATTTGACTTGGATGCATGCACTTGTCAGAGCATCTTTTAAATCCAATGGTCGTTATGGCCCTCATGTAAGGAACCGATATAGTCTTTCTATTATTAATTCAAACTATCAGTTCCTTGCATGTGGGCAATTGGATTTAAAAGATGTTTTGACAAATGTATACAGTCAAGTCAAAACATTTAAATCCAATGGTCCACATTTTTATATCTTTACATATATATATGTATATGAGTTCTTCTATGTACCACCAAGGTTGCGGCACTGCCGCGGCCCCGTGATGGAAAAAAAATGAAAAAACATATGGGATCCCCATAATAAATATGTGGGATCTACATGTTTTTTTTCTTTTTTCCATTACGGTGTCGCAACCCCGGTTGTATATATATTTACTCATATATATATATATATATATATTGTATTTTGTTCAAATATCCGTAACATATAATGTCGCGTTACATACTTACATGTGTATACAGTATTGGAATGTGTATGTCTTGCACGTGCCAATTCCAACCATACAACGTAATCAATGAACAAGTGAAGGACAAAATTTAACTCTCTAGGTCCCAGAAACCATACAACGTAATCAATGCAAAAGATTAAGCTATTAAATAAACTTTTAACAATGTATTTAAAACATAAGAGCATTCCAAATGCATACTGCATTAGGGTAAAAATATTTGCCACATAAGATTGATAGATAATAAAGTAAAAAAACATTTCTAATATAATTATCTAACCTAAATATATGAAGCTTATGCTGATTTTTTTTAGATTATGAAGACTCCTAGAGATACTGACTATAAGCACCTTCAATACTAATATGTATTTTTGATTTTCTAAGTAATAACCCATCAACATTTCTCTTGGATTCATTTTAGCAAAAAATAATAATAGTAAATACATATTCCATCTCTAATGCAATTATGCATCCATTTTGCCTTGCTTTGTCTCATTTTTTTATTGTACAATTAAATGAACTGTAATTATTGGTGGAAATAGTTAGAAATGTGGACTAAGATTTCTAGGAGAGTTTCTAAAGTTATAAACATGTTTTCTTATTCTCTAAAAATATTTTTACACATCAACTCCATAATGAAGTTATATAATTGCATTAAAAGGGTTTTTTCTATCTCATTATCTATCTATCCTTATCTTAAGCGGCAAGAATTTTTCTCTAAATAGTGACAGAGATGCTTGAAGATTTCTCACAATTTCCCACCAATGTCATTAACTTAAAATAAATGAGGAGAGAGAGGAGACGGGAGACGGATATTTTATAGTGATTAGTAAAAAAGTATATACATATCTTTCCTTAGATAATTGCATTAGAGATAAGAATATGTATACGTTTAACATTTCAATCATCCGTAATTAAAATGGAGACAGATGTCACACTATATCAAAGACTGATCTCCATCAAGGTTTCATCTTCTATAAAGAGTAAACGTGAGCACAGATGAGATCTCCCTAAGTGCTATGTATTAACAAGAGAGAAGAAGAGATACTAGAGTGATACTCACCATATATATATATATACATGAGTTCCAAAAGGAGAGAATCTAAACCACCAGCTCCGGCAATCTCAGATAAAAAAGAGAAAGCTGATTGTACTAAAGATGCAAAAAAAAATAAGAGCCCTGCAGAGAGGTCTAAGGCTTCTAAGGAAGAATCTAAGGCTTCTCAGAAATCTGATGTCATCTCACAGCAACAGTCACTGCAGACAACGGTTAATCCTCAGATAATATTCAGTGATAAGAAAGAATCGGCTGAACCTCAAGGAAGTGATCCTAAATCCACTTCAAAATCTGTTGAAGGGTCAGCGCATTCAAAGGTTACTCAGCAGAAAACGTTCAGTGAGGAGAATGAATCGGCTAGTGAAGGAAGTAAACCTAAATCCACTTCAAAATCTGTTGACGGGTTAGCGCATTCGAAGGTTACTCCGCAGAAAACGTTCAGTGAGAAGAATGAATCGGCTAGTGAAGGAAGTAAACCTAAATCCACTTCAAAACCTGTTGTCGGGACAGCGCATTCGAATTCAAAGGTTACTCAGCAGAACACGTTCAGTGATAATGAATCGGCTGATGAAGGAAGTAAACATAAATCCACTTCAAAATCTGTTGTCGGGTCAGCGCATTCAGAATCTGTTGTCGGGTCAGTGCATTCAAAGGTTACTCAGCAGAAAACGTACAGTGAGGTTGAATCGGCTAGTCAAGGAACTAATCATAAATCCACTTCAAAGCCTGAGCCGAAGTAGCTAGTACTAGTGTGATCCATCATCAGGCCATAAAAACCAAAAAATATGATGGATCGTCTGCTCATGGCCCCTTTGCGCCAAAGTAGCTAGTACTCCCAGCCTCCCAACGATCCTCTGAAATCTGGCACCGATCTCCTCAGAGTTATGTATTATGATTTGTGTTTGTGGTAAGCTTTTTTTCATGTTTTTTTTTATATATCCTCAAGTATGATTCCTACGCCAAACTACGGTGTGTGATTCTGTAGGAATCAAATTAAAGTTGGCTTGAGAAGTTTTAGATTTTTGTAGCTCTCTATCTACGCAAGTATGCTTATGTAATAAATCATTTTCATCATTCTATGGGGAGATAAGATATAAATAATTTCTTCTTCTTAAATACTCATTACGTACACAGCAGTAATTATAGAAAAAACCTAGCATTAATCTAGCCACCAGAAATGTTGTCGGTTAAGTGATGAATGGTTTGGCTAGAAAGTTTGTTGGTTCTGTTTCCGTGGAGATTGCCGAAGTGTTGGATTTAGATTCTGCTATCTATTTATTTCTAGGGTTAAAATTGAAACTGATCATATAATTAGTGGAGTTTTTATTTGGGTTAATTGCATAAACATACCCTAAGTTTATCCCTTTAAACAACATTTTAGAAAGATGCCGTAAATTAATATAAACATACCTTATCATTAATCTCACATAGTCGGATTTTAATATTATAAGTTCTTTTTTGGTTGAAGTGATAGAAATTAAGAAATAAATGGGTAAAAAAAGACGATACTACCTTTATAACATTAAAATCCAACGGTGTGAGATTAACGATAGGGTATGTTTATGTTAATTTAATACATCTTTTTGAAATGTTGCTTAAAGGGATACACTCAGGGTATATTTGTGTAATTAACCCATTTTATTTTTACCTAATATTATTGTTTTAATTGTTTTTACTAAACTTTCAACTGACGAGACAAAAATACCTTTAATGATTTCTGAAATAAAAATATTTTTATAGAAAAAAAATACTCTTTACTTTTTTTATTGGAGGTCCAACCTCCATTAATGGAGGTCTGACCTCCATTAATGGTCGGCGAGACCTCCAAGCGAGATCTTGCCGACCTCCTCCAATCTAAAAAAAATAAAGAAGAAGAAGACAACGAAGAAGAAGGTGGAAGAATTCCAGATCTGGAAAAAATTAAACACACTGGTCTTCAATTTAACACATCAGTCTTCTTTAATTAAACACACAAGTCTTCAATTAAACATATTGGTTTTCAATTAAACACATCAGTTTTCTTCAACTAAACACACCACTTTTTTTAAAAAAAAATTAAACGCACCAGTTTTCTTTAATTAAACACATTACTGTTCTGACTTGTTTAATTGAAGAAGACCGATGTGTTCAATTAAAGAAGATCAGTGTGTTTAATTGAATACTGGTGTGCTTAATTTCCTCCTCTTTCTTCTTCTCACAACTTTTATTTTTATTTTTTTTTGGTGCAGAAAGTGACGTCCATTGGAGGCCACACATACCTCCATTGGAGGTTTGGGCGACCTCTAATAATTTAAAAAAATAATAAAAAGAGGTTTTTTTTAAAAAAGAAAATTAGTTTTAAAAAATAAAAATAAATAGAAAAGGCAGGGGTAATTTTGTGCATTCAGTGGAAAGTTTTGTAAAAACATTGAAAACAATAATTTCGGATAAAAATAGAAACCCCTTAATTATTTGGTTA
Source organism: Acer negundo (assembly GCA_035582765.1). Classification (NCBI taxonomy): domain Eukaryota; kingdom Viridiplantae; phylum Streptophyta; class Magnoliopsida; order Sapindales; family Sapindaceae; genus Acer; species Acer negundo. Next base: position 42,631,947 of record CM069235.1, on the reverse strand, counting down.
AAAAGTGTTACTTCCTCTTATTATTTCTATCTCTTTTGTACCAAGGCAGGCCAATGCCGTGGCACATGCCTAGCTGATCATTATGGGACTTCTGTTGCAGAATGCAGATGTTTCCATGCATTTGGTTGGAGGATCTCCCTCCTTGTTTTGCTTCCGTTTTGTTCAATGTTCCTCAAGCTTTGTAATGTTTGGTTTAGAGGTGGCCATGGTTTCGGTTAAACCGACGGTTTTGTCTGCGGTTTAACCGAAACCGGACTGCCAAAAACCGCAACAAAACCGCAACAAAACCGGAACCGGAACCGGGGTTCCAAAACCGGCCGGAAACCGGTCGAACCGGTTACGGTTTCGGTTTGAGGCGGTAAAAAACCGGTTCAAACCGGCGGTTTTAACCATGCTTAAACCGCCGGTTTAAAAAAAAATTAATTATTTATGGACGAATCAGAAGATGACACGTGACATACGGTTTGAAAAAATTACCGTTGAACCAAACCGAAATGGTTAACCGCCGGTTTAAAAAAAAAAAAAATTTGCCCAATGAACGTGTGACACGTGGCAGAAAATTTGAAAAAAAAAAAAGGTGCCATTGGCCAACGGCACCTGGCAGCTGCAGGCGTGCAGCATGCACACCGTTGGCCAACGGCCACTTTTTATTTTTTTTTTAAACCCTAAACTTTTCCTAATTGCAAACATACCCCTCTCTATAATCCTATAAATACCCCCCACACTTCATTATTCTTCACACCACTCTCAATCTCTCAACTTCTCTCAATCTCTCTCAATCTCAAATTCTCAATTCTCTTTACAATCTACAATTTTATTTAATTTTCATTTCACATATAAATTCTTTCTTGTATTGTTTAGTTTTTACTATTATCTATTTTTTCAATCATCAAATTGATTAACAATATTTATTTCTTCTATTTTTTACTATTAAAATATTTTTTTTCATCACTATTATTTCAACAATATTTTTTTTCAAACATCTATTTTTTTTTTTTTTAAAGTGTTACATTGTTACCACTATTATTCCAACAATATTTTTTTTTACAATCATCTATTTTTTTTTTACTTGTTTACCAATATTATTTCAACAATATTTTCTTTACATATATCAATATTTTTTGTATTATTAATTTTTCAATGGCTAGTGGGGGAAATAGTTCAAGAAATTTGAACAAAGAAAAGGGTCCAATGCACAACTTGTTGGAACACGTTGGTGGTGATGTTAATTACGACCGATCATACCACGAGTTCCTTCAAGACCAATTTAGATCCGATCACCCTTCTAGTCCTAATCCTCCTCTAATAATTCCCGAATTCGACGGACTCAACCACGATCCCAATACCCCAAATACTAATGAAAATCTATCTAACCCCCCACCCTCTTCAAATGATTTTTTTGCAGATGAAGTCCATCCTCTTCAGGGTGCATATGAAGAAAACGGAGTTAGATGGTGGATTTTTCCATATACAGTGCAATTACTGCTCCAAATCATACAAGACTGCCAAATCCTTTGGATATGGCACATACTGGGCTCATATCAAAAGAAGTCACCCGTCCGAATTTGAGAAATCCAATAACCAAGCCCAAATTGTCAAGTACGCAACCTCTGGTAATCAATTATTTCATTATACGTCTGAAAAAAATAGGGAAGAATTAGCATTAATGGTTGCAGTAGAACACTTACCTTTTGGTTTTGGTGAGAAAGTAGGTTTTGTTAATTATTGTCAAAATACATTAAATCCTGCAATGCAACGTGTTCCTAGATCCACTCTCACACGTACACTAAATGTCATTTTCAAAAAAAGAAAAAAACATATTGAAATCTTTTTTTTTATCAATTTCAAGGTCGCGTTTCCATATGTGCCGACATATGGGGCGACAATTATGGTAGTCATTCATATTTGGGTGTTACATGTCATTATATGGACAATGACTGGGACATGCAAAAAAGAATTCTTGCATTTCGTGTTTTCGATGACTCACATTCAGCTCAAAATATTTTTCAACTCCTTAAAATCATTTTTCAAGAGTATAATATCCTAAACAAAATTTTTTCTATTGGCTTTGATAATGCTGCAAGTAATACCGCTTCTATTCCTATGTTACAAGATTTGTGCAATCCCTATTTTGGGGGTAAATTATTTCATCAAAGATGTGCATGTCATGTTTTAAATTTGTGTGTTCAAGCTGGATTAACAGAGCTTTCTGCTTTTATTAGACCAATTAGAGATAGTATTAATTATATTTGGAGGCATAACAAAATCTAGAAACAATGGTTAAAATATTGCTCTCAGAATAATATGCGTCCCAAAAAATTTTCTAGAGATATTACCACTCGTTGGAATTCTACTTATAAGCTGCTTAATGAAAGTGTTGAATATAAAGAATTATTAGTTTCTTTTATTACTTATAACGTTCCTTCAATTTCTCTTCAATTGAACCATTGGAATGCATGTATAAAAATTCTTGAATTGCTACGTGTTTTTAATGATGCTACCAATGCTTTATCTGGTGTTTACTATCCCACTACTCATTTATTTCTTATTCAAAGTGTTAATATTGCTGGTGCATTTAGTGACTGTGAATTCGATATTCAATTGAGTCCATGTGTTGCAGCTATGAAAACAAAATGGCTAAATTATTATGGGGAGATTCCAAATATTTATTTGCTTGCACCGTGTTTTGATCCACGTTTTAAATTAGAAAGTTTGCAGGATTATTTGACTCATTATTACAAATGTTTAGGATTAGAAATTGATGTTCTTCATTATTGTGATTCCATTAAGACTTTGCTTTATGAATTATACGATGAATATCTTAGAATGTATGGTCCGTCTTTGAACTTGCTGGTTTCACAACCCTCACCCACATCTAGTGGTACTAGTACTTCCGTAAAATTCCAATTAAAGGGTTTAGGAGATCGACTGTTTTCCCAAAGAGCCAAAAAATTAAGAATATCTTCATCCTCATCTGTCTCTGAGCTTGACCGGTATTTAGAAGACACTCATGAATTTTTAGAAGAAAAATTTAGTCTCCAGGTTTGGTGGAAGACTCATCAACAGGATTATCCAATTTTGGCTATTATTGCCAAACAAATTCTTGGAACACCGGTTTCTACCGTTGCTGTGGAACAAGAATTTAGTGCAGGTGGAAATATTTTGGAACCAAGACGGTCGGTTATGTCTCCACAATCACTTGAAATGTAGGCGTGTGTTGATGATTGGACAAAGGCAAAATATAGACAACAAGAACTTCAACCGGAGATAGTGAACGACTTTTTTGAAGATGACCAAACCACCGGTACGGAAGGAAGCGACTAGATTCCGTTCAAACTTCCAAACTCCAACATTGAGCAACTTATTAAAGGTAAAAGAACTACGTGGCCTTTGATTCCTCTACATTGGTGGATGATAAGTAGGCAACTTAATTGTGGTAAAAATTAAGTGCAAGACCGGTTTTTTTTTTTGTTTTTTTTTGTTTTTTTAAATTTTAACTTTGTTACTTTGTAATATTGTTTCTTTGAATTGAGCCTTCAAGGCCAATCTCTTATTTATTATTATTTTTTTTTGTGAAATTGTAAAGTTGTATTTATTAATAAATGTGAATTTCTTTTCTTTTAAACATTGTTAAATACTTAAATACTTCAATGAAAATGTTTGTAATTATTTTTTTTTATTTTAAACTTTGTTCAATTGTAATTATTTTTTGGCAAGATTTTATATTTACAACCAATTTTTATGATTTATCTCACTTGGAAAAAAAGTTAAAAACGAACCGAAACCGAAATCCAAAACCGAAACCGAAACCGTCCAAAACCGAAACCGAAACCGAAACCAAAAAACCGACGGTTACAAACCGCCTCCAAACCGTGAGCCACGGTTTCGGTTTCGGTTTTAGTGGATCTCCAAACCGAAACCGCCGGTTTCAAACCGAAACCGAACCGAAACCGAACCGTGGCCACCTCTAGTTTGGTTTTGTAATGTTATTTTTATTTTTTCTTTTTTCCCTTTTTTTTTTTAAAAAAAAAAAATGTCGACCTTTGCTTTCAAGGGAATAACCTAAGTAGAATCGGTGGAAAATGTCATCTTTTTAAACCGATTTGGTGATAAAGTCACCACTTTAATAACTTAAGTTTAAAAGACATTAAAGTAGGTGATTTTCAAAAATACCCTTATTTTACAAATTCTCTTTCTTACTTTGAAGTTATCTCGGATTTTTTCTTTCATCTTCCTCTATAACAGACATCTAATGGAGGTTGAACACTATAAAATTATCACTTCATCTCCATTGCATAATTAATTTTGTGGCGCTACGCAAACGTATTTGAGTTCTTTTTCATTTGTTCTCCGAGTCTTTTGTAAACCTTAAGCTGGTTGTGTAAATTTTGAATCTAATTGAAAAGGCTCGGAGACTATTTACAAAGTCTCGGAGACTAATTGAAAAGGCTCAGAGACTAAATGAAAAGGTTCGAGCCTTTTCAATTGTTCCCCGAACCTTTTCAATTAGTCTTCGTGACTTTGTAAATAGTCTCCGAGACTTTTCATTTGTTCTCCGAGTCTTTTCAACAATCATTTTTTTTTTTTTTGTTAATTTTGAACCTTCGAGCATTTTCATTTGTTCTCCGAGCATTTTCAATTGTTCTCCGAGCCTTTTAATGAACTGTTCGAGCCTTTCTAAGCTCTGTCTGAGACTTTTCCAAGCTTTTTTAACAATCATTTTTTTTTCACAAACCTATTCATATTCCTTTAAAAAAAAGCTTGGAAAGTGTTTTAAAAGACTTGAACAACGTTTTAAAAGGCTCAAAAACCCAGATCTTCATCGTCTTCTACACAACTTTTTTATAAATTCAAACCCTAATCTAAACCTAAACTAACCCAGAACCATAATCTAAATCAAACACACATACACTAACAACAAAAACCACATCAAAACAACAACCAACATAAATATATCAAGAACAAAAATGAAATCGAAACATAAACACTATCAGTTTCAGGTTCTCGTCGACTTCAGGATTGTAGCGTCACCGCTGGTGAGTTCGCTGTGAGATTTACAGTTGGATTTCTTGCAACGATGCTTTCTCTCTCCACTGTTCTCTCTCTCTCAACTTTTTTCTCTCCACATTTGAAAAGACACAAATAGACAAAATGAGGATATTTTTGTCTAGTCACTTAAATATGTGCTTTTAAAACTTAAATTAGTAAACTAGTGATTTTCTTACAAAAACAGGCTGAAATAGTGACCAAATTTTTTTGAACCCAATGACTTAATTAGTTTGGTATTTTGCAATATAACAATAGAATATTATTTTTGAAAGGTTAAAATTAACTTATTAATTAATCTTAATTAATTCTATAAATTATATATGTGATACAAAGTTATTTATTTATTTATTTTTTATTTTTTTGAGAAGTTAAGTTGTTTACTTTTTTAATCGATTTTGAGTCTCTTGACAATAACTTTAAGAAGCACATCAATGTGATGATTACTCTTCTAAAGTAATTTTACAAAATTTCTTAGCTAGAATGACTCAGTTGACAAAAAATACCGAGGTTTAAGGATTACTGTAATATATTTAATTATCTAATCATATATAAGTACGTCTAAATTATATTGGAGATTTATTGATGATAATTTAAGCGTAAATTTATTATAGTCTCATCATCATGCACATTTTATAAACATGTATGGGAATTGAGAAGCTTTCTACTTTGGTGTTAGGTTCCATGATAGGCCTCATGGCAGTAGTTTAGATAATTTAACGCATATTAATTTAACACAATATCCGAAAGCTAGTGCCCCATGAATGTTTTTCTTCTAATGATGATTCTCTCTGCATTCTGGTGAACGCATTGTAAGTAGACATAGCCGTTTTTTCTTTTTTGGAACGGATTCTTCAACCTGGAACCTCAATGGATTCAGATGAAATTGAGAACTTAGAATCAGTGACGATGAGGCTGTTTTTAATTTGAGAGGTCGGTTCGTGATGCCAGGGAACGGAAAGTGACATTAATTAAGTCTGGTTGGGAAGGTCTTGGCAACCAGTCAAGTTAACATGCAGGGAGGGTTTCAACTTTATCGACCTCGTATGGAAAATCCTTCACGGGGTTGAAACATCAATAACGATCTTCTTATTTTAGAAGAACCAGTGGGGTTTCTCTTGTATGAAGTTTGCTACCGGCCGGAGACTGCCTGGGGAAGTTCATTCGCTTGCGACTTGCGACTTGCGAGTCAATATTAATGTTTCTCAGCCTCTAAAGCGTTCATTGAAGCCTTGAAGGTTTCTTTGGATGGTGAGAGTCCATAAGGACCATAACTGTCATGTTACGATATGAATGTGATAAGAACCAAGTTGCTATTGCATGTTGCGTGGGTTAAGGCTTGAAGATGCACACTTAGAAGCTGAGATATTTCATTGTATTTAATTTATTTGTTTCATTGCAGTTGAATCAGTCAAAAATTAATTAGTTGTCAAGTAATCGGTTCCACTAGTGGGAGTTGCTGAAACCTCTCCAAGTAATCGGTTCCACTAGTGGGAATCCATATTATCTTGGAATATCAGTTGTTATTTTATTATTATTGCTATTTGATTATGTAGGACATGCTGCTGATATTCAGCAGCCACTTGCCATTCAGTTGATGTAGGACGTGTGCTGATATTCAGCACCCACTTGCCACTCACTTCATGTTTCCTGTTTTCTAGTTGTAGTTGCTTTGCTAACGTGTTTGTAAGCCTTTAAAAGGGCCAGCTTTGAATTGAATAGACCATCATGAAAATTACAAAAGAACAACTCCCCTTTTCCTCTGTCTTTTCTCTCTTCTGTCAAATCCTTCTTTTCTTCTAAAATTACTCTATCAAAGAATGCCTACCAAATTTTTTGTGTTCAGTGCGGTAGGCGGGGACACAATGTCTCTCTGTGTTCTTAATTTTACTAAAAAGTACTGCTTAGGTTTTAACTTTCAAGTGCCGTTCGGTTCGGTTCAATTCGGTTTGTCTTTGAGTAAACAGTTCTCGACTAGTTGAGAATAATTTGTCATTTTGTATTTAATATCGGGTAATATTAACATGTGCGTGCCCAGCTTAGAGCATCTCCAACAGTCTCCTTTTGGAGGGATCAAGATCCTCTCATTATCTTGTTTTTCCTCCACTTTCATTAACCTAATGAAACATAAATAAAATAAAAAATACATGCACTTGAGATTTGATCATTTTTTTTTCCTCTCTCATGCAACTTGATGTTTTAATTGCACTTGAAAAATGCCAATAAAAAATAAGTACCAAGAAGAGGATCCTAATGCCCTTTGGAGACCCCCTTAAAGAAGAGTGAGTGTTGTTGTAAGGGGCCATTAAGGGAGTATGTGTTCCAAGTTCCAATAATACTCCCTTAAATAGCTCTCTTAATAATTTATTATTATTATTGTTTTAATGTTTTACTAGCTTTTTGGATTTAAAAGTTAAATATATGGTGTTTTCAAAATATAAAATAAAACAAAATATGTGGAGCCTATTTAAGGGGGCTGAAGCCACACCATAATTAAGGGAATGAGCACTACCAAAACACATTTAAGGGAGCCATTAAGGGTGCGTTGGTACTCGGGACGGGATGGGACAATGTGGGACAATTTCCTCTTGTCCCACATATGGTGCGTCTTTAACATGGGACTGGACGAGACAAAATGGGATAAAAAACACCAATTTTTGTCCCACCCAAGACCATAGGACAAGGTTGTCCCATGACATGGGACATGAACAAAAAGACTATTTTACCCTTTAAATTTTCAAAAAATTACAAACATGTTTAATAATAATATATTATTATATTTTACATATTATTATAATATATATATTATACTATAATATATATATTACAATAATATATAAAATATTATTACTAATCAGAACGAAATATATGGCTATTTGAGATCCCCATTTCCTATCGTTTGTTCTCGTTTTCGAGCGTTTTTGTGTATATAATGTGTTTTGTGAGCCTTGTATAGGTAATCACCCAAAAATAAGGTGTTTGAGATTAATTGAAGAGTTTTGGAGGTTAAAAGGCAGAAATTGTAATAGCTCGTGCAGAACACTCAAGTTTCAGGGGTCATATCTCTCTCCTCAGATTGAACTAGATTTCATGTAACCTATTTATGGAAATCCCTAAGGGTCTAGTTTCCAATGCTTTTTTACAAATCGCGATTCCGAGCTTTATGAAGGGGGTTATGCTCGTTTCCGTAATGGTGTGTGAAGTTTGATGGTTCAGCCATCTAAGTGTACCACGGAAATCATACCGCGAAATTCAATAGAAAGTGCTTCGCGGTACGTTCCGTCTAACTGTACCGTAGAAGACCAATTACTATACCTCGAAAATGGACAGAAAAATGTTGCGAGATATTCTGTTGAAGCGTACCACGAAATGCTCCAGAAAGTCAATTTTTAACCATTTTTAGAAGGGTATTCATGTCTTTTCACCCCAAAGTTGTGCTCTAGCCTCCCCAATATATAAATACCTCATTTTCTCACCTCTCTTCAGACTTTTTCCATTTCCCATCATCCCTCTCTTTTCTCTTCCGCCCAAACACAAACCCTTCTCCATCTTCTTCATCTTTTTCATCTTCTCCACCAAATAAAGAGAGACTCAAGCTCTCATGGAGATTCTTCCTCCATTGGAGTTCACTATATACCTCCACAACATCCTTTTACACTTCATCCATCCATCTTAGGGTGCATTTGGCACGAACATGGGATAAGACAAGACGGGACGGGACGGGACAGAATAGGACAAGACAAGTTGTTCTATATTGTGTTTGGTAGGCCTAGGACAGAACTGTTTACTGCACTTTTATGCGTTTGGTATGGCTGGGACATGACGAGACAAGAGGTTCAAACGACCAAAGTGCCCTTCTTATCCTGTCCAATGTTTGTTAACATATAATAGTGTCATATGGGACAGGACAAATCAATATTTATTTTATTTTATTAAATAAATATTTTTATATATCATTTTCAACAAAAATAATTGTATTGTAATTGAAAAATAATTTAATTAAAAAAAAATTTGGAAGGCATGTTAGTTTTTTTTTTCAAATAATAATAATATTATTATGGCCATTCCCTCAATTTTTTTTAATAATAATATCAATTAATAATATTATTGCCATTCCCTCAATTTTTTTTAAATACATGTAAATTATACTCATGACCTACAATTTCAAGTTTTAATTATTCAACCACACATCTTTTCTTTTTGCATAATAGTAAATTATTGATAATACTTAATAACATGATCCAACAAAAAAGTTAATGTAATATAATTGTTCACGAACCTATATAAACATGTTCACAATTCCAGCAAAATATAAGTTTCAAATATGTTCACAATTCCAACAAAATATAAGTTTCAAACATATTCACAAAATCAAACATGTTCACTCCTCTAGAATTGCCTTCACGGAATCTGGTTTGTAAGACTCATTCAAGCCATTCCAACTGCGCAACTTGTTTGACTTATTTCCAAAATACATAGCAACTCGTATCACTTGCATACGATCAAGACCCATACCCTATAGCTCAACATCTAAACGGGTCATTGCATCCCCTCCCGTAATAGCCTCAGTTAACATAGAAATATTCGCAGATGCCTTTTCCATGTTTTTTTCAATGACCTTAGTAATGTCTGCTACTGTTGAACTGACATTCCTCTTTCTCTTCTGCTTTGACGTTTCTCCTGTATTTGGATCAGAGGAAGCAGAGGCAACATTTGACGGAGTTGACAAAGGCTGAGTGAAACCAGCCGTGTTCGACTCTTCATGTTCCAATCCCATGTGATCCAAAGCATCTACTGCGGATTCAGCCATACTGCCTGTTGTTTGATCTTTCCCAAAAACTATTACCAGTCGTTCATAGTGTGAGAATGGTCTATTAGCTGTATAATTCTTGTTGAGATGTTTCTATAACAACAAACAAATATATGTTAGAACAATAAATTTATATATATGTGTTATAACAATAAAACTATTAATTGATTACATATGTAAAGAGAATTAATATAACCACTAAACTTCAAGTATGCATCTAGGATTTCAGTAGAATCGACAATAACACATTTGTTCTTGTCATCCCAACCGAACCTACTCGTGTTGATCATATCATAGGCCGCTGAATATTTATCTTTCAGTCGTTTCATTTTGTTTTGCACATGTTTTGCCGTTATGTTAATATTTTCAAATTTTCACACATTTTTGAAGCGACATGCTCATAGGTACCAGACCTAAAACTATCGGTATCACATCTACCACCATCAGCAATAATCCCTTCGAGGATTGTAATCATTACATCCTCTTCTTCAAGAGTCCAGTTAGGTCTATCAGACATATCTTCCTATCATTAAATAAAGTTGATTCAATCCAATTAACACTCTAAAAATATCATGAGTATTGCATAAATAAAAACTTGAAATCTTATTACAACAAAACAAGCATAAGAACAATTAAAAACAGTAGATATCATCTATCATTCTTCCTCAAACCCATCAATCAAAAACAGTAGATCTAATTGACATCCCCAAAATCACAAACAAACTTATCACACAAAGATAATATAATGAACTAATAGCAAAAATCAAATTTAAATCTAGGTGGTCAACCTAAATGTTCAACTCGTTTTTCTCATTTAGTAGACAATAGAAATGTTCAACAATAACGAAAACAAAAACATAAATCTTTCAAGTTTAACAATAACAAAAAAAAAAAAAAAAATCTCTCAAGTTCAACAATAATGAAAAAGAAAACATAAATCACTCAAGTTCTCCTTGACATTCAACTGTCAAACATCTCTTCGGCTAGATCATCTCTCCATTGACTCCATTCATCGTTTGCTTCAACGACATCAATAGATTCTAACTCATTTGGTATGTCTTCCCCAATTGGCAACTCATCAAGTGTGATTGGCGTGTATTCCTCAGGATCAACATCCATGTATATCCTAATAAAATTATGCAGCAAAGCACAAGCTATGATCACTTGCCCTTGAAATCTAATTGGATAGAAAGAAGGACTTCGTAGTACAGCCCAACGTTTCTTTAAGAGACCAAAACACCTCTCAATAATGTTCCTAGCTTGTAAGTGTTTCATATTAAAATATTCCTCGTAATTCCTAGGTGCACGATCAAAGTCTTCTCATTCCTGTAAATGATATCTAGTACCTCTATATGGTGCAAGAAAACCTTGACCGTTGGTATACCCCGTATCAGCCAAATAGTAATTACGTATAATAACTACACATATTAGTTGTCACCAAGCAAATAAGTTGAGTAAATTGTTGTGATTTTAAATACTATCTATAATAAAAACTATCTTACCAAATAGGACCTTCAATCCATTATGTCTAGTAATTGCATCTCAAAGAACTATAGAATCGGTAGTTGAGCCCTCCCAACCAGATAAGACATATACAAACTTCAAATCACGAGTGCATACACCTAATACATTGGTTGCAATATGTCCCTTTCTTGTTCGATACCTTGGTTTATCGGACTCAGGTACAGTCATTTCTATGTATGTTCCATCTAGTGCTCCTATGCAACCCTAAAAATAAGAAACAACTCATGTTTTATATGGAAAATATAAATTATTATGTAATGTATATAATGGTAATGTTACTACAATGGTTATCTTAAACCATCTCCACCTCGAGTCCGTACAATCGTCTGGGACGGGAGTTGGTTTGACAAATAGCACGTCTTCTAAACGCAACAAAGCAAGCAAAACTTGATGGACATACCGACTAATTGTTTCACCAGACCTATATAATCTATTCTGAATACTTCTATTTTTGACGTGGTGTGCTAATATGTGTACAAAAGTAACAACTTGCTCCTCTATGGTGACATTACCATCATCTAACAATCTACCACGAGTTTTTAGCAACTCACACAACATTGCAAAGGCATTTCTATCCATTCGTAACTCCCATATACAATTAGTATCACTTGCACGTGTGATACGTTATATTTCTGTTGACCTAATTTGAAGTCTAGAAAATGTCATATTACCTAAATTTCTTCTTTTAGACCGCATTCTCTCATATTCAAATAAATAAACCTGAATTGCAGCAAAACACACTAGCATGTGTACGTAAAGCCTCCACACTTTAATGAGTAAAATCAAGTGATTGTCACGTTCATCCATAGCTTCAAATTTCACAAATTAAACAAAACAAGCATACATTTAGTAAAATTAATCCATGTATCTTGCTAAAACTAAATCAAGAATGCAATTAGTATCATAATTTTAAACAAATCAGCTGTAGCTAATTATATTCAATAAAGCACCTAATATCTAAGCACAATACAACTTCGCACATTTAGTCTAAACAGAAAATTAAATCCACAGTAGAAAATTACAAGTCTATCTAATTAAAAACTCACAATCAAAACAAGAATTACTCAAATACAAGTAACAATTCAATAACTTAACAAGTCAAGAAACAATATAGCAATCCTGACAAAATGCAAAGGAAAGACATCCTATATAGGAAAGCAACTTGATGAGAATAAAATATATATAGCTCAATCTAACAATCCTAACAGAATTCAAACAAAAGACATCAACCCATCTCATTCGAGGGACTAACACTCGTATAAATACTAACAATCCAACTAAAACATGATGCAACCAGTGACACGAAAAACTAAAGCAGCAGCTACACAATCTCAAAGTCCACAAACAATTCCTATAACAAAATGATTTAAAAAAAAAAAAAAAAGATAACTTCTTTCTACATACCTAAAAATACGGAAAAAGATATGAATCAAGTCAGGAGGACGATACTTACCATTTAGAATACATAAAACCCTTGTTGTGTTGCAGATAAACGATTTTTTTTTATGAAAAAAAACACTAAAAGTAGTCTTACATATACTGCTATTTAGCTCCCAAAATTGCCAAAAACTCAACTTTACTTACTCTAACCAACTTTATTTTCCAGGAACAGCCCGCATAAAGGCCTCAAACTTCCCTAGCCAACTAATTTTAGGCAGCTAAATTTACATAAAAATGATTAAATGTTGCCACACTTTCACTTGATTGCTAAATAGAATGTTATCACTTATCAGAACTCCATATGATTGAAGAAAAGATCAAAACTTTACATGTTTTAGAGCTATATAATCACAAGGGTCAAACAAGAATTTCACACAAAATCAAACCAAGTTCTCTGATTATGGAAATCACATAGAAATCTGCTTCTCTAAAACTTGAACCAATTTATTGAATCAAAACACTCAAAAGCCATAGATTTTGACAAACACAATCAGCCAATGTATGCAAAAGCACCCATCAAGTAAGAAGAAGAAGAAGGAAACAACTACAAGAGCTTCCTCCATATGCTTCCTGCTTTTGTCACACAAAGTGCATTTTCTTCTTAACCAGAAAAAAAAGGGTGATGAATCTGACAACAAAGCACTCATTTGATTCGATTCCATTAAAAAGAAAAAGAAAAACAGCCCAGATGAGAAATCAAAACAAGATTCAATTTTTCATCCAACAACAACAATAAAAACTAGCCAATCTCATATGAGACAAGAAACCAACAAGAACAAAGCGCACTGGATCCACTGAATCTACAATAAAACTGATGTGGAAATGGTGCGAAATGTCACATTTTCAAACTCATTTGGTGATATTGTCAGTGGTTTAATAAGTTAAGTTTAAAAGGCACATATTATGGTGAACTACCAAAATTGTCCTTAGATAATCAGTTATGTTATTCTCTTTGTACTTTTCTCTCTCCACACTTCCAACAAAAACGACTCTCTCTCTCTGATCTTTTCTTTCTATCTCTCTCTCTTTATCTATAAATAAAAGTTCAAGATTTGTCGTTGCCTCAAGTTTCATCTTCAACTTACAAAATAAGGTAATATTTCTTGAACTTTCTTCTTTTAATTTGTTCACATTTTGTAAACCAGCCATTGTGAGAATTTTTGGATCTCCGAGCCTTTCATGTGTTACCCGAGCCTTTTCATGTATTCACTATCCGTGCATTTTCATGTGTTTCCCGTGCCTTTTCATGTGTTCACTATCCGAGCATTTTCATGTGTTTCCCGTGCCTTTTCATGTGTTCACTATCCGAGCCTTTTCATGTGTTTCCTGTGCCTTTTCATGTGTTCACTATCCAAGCTTTTTCATGTGTTACTCGTGCCTTTTCATTCACTATTCGAGCCTTTTGAAGAATTTTCGAGCTTTTTTATGTCTTCCCCGAGCCTTTTCATTCACTATCCGAGCCTTTTGAAGAAATTTTCGAGCCTTTTAAAGAAATTTTTAAGCATTTTCATGTGATTTAAACGAGCCTTTTAAAGAATTCTATGAGCCTTTTCATGTCTTCTCCGAGACTTTTCAAAATCCTCACCATAGCCTTTGTAAATGTAATATTTGAAAAAAGTTTGTAGTCCTGAATTTTCATTAATGCTTTGTGATGATTAATTTGACAGCATCATGAATCGGGTTAGAATAGTAATATCTTACAACGGTCGATGGGAGCAGTTACCCGATGGAAGTCAAAGGTTCGTTGAATCGAATAACCAGGGAATGTATGTGTCAAAGGATATGACTTACGAAGAATTGGTGGCGATCGTGCATACCATTGTGAATTATGATGTAAACAAATTCAATGTTGATCTGTCATCAATATCAATTGTTCCTGGCAGTACATGTCGCACATTTATAAGAAATGACAACGATGTGCAGTTTATGCTAGGGGAAGATCGAGTTATCCCTCAAGTATGTGTCAGTGTAACTGAGAGGACAGCTAGAGATGTGATCGGGAATGATATTCCTCCTCTTAAAAATACCCAACAATTAGGATCCTTTAGCGGTAGCAACCAAGTGTTCACCCAAAGAAGTGCCACTGAAGGTAGGGGAAACATGTGTAGTGTCCCACCGGTAGCGGTCGACCATGAAGATTTAGTTGAACCTCAATTTGGCGATGTGTTTGGTGGTCGAAATTAGTAGTACAATGAGCAAAACAATTACCCGAACCCTGATGTGGATAATGAGGCAAATAATGAACATGTTAATGATCGGGTTGATAATCTACAAAATGTGGATGGAGACCCTGCACAAATTGAAACACGAGGTAGACATGTACAAAGAGTTAGTTGCACTCCACTTGATATGCCTGGGCGTTCCGAGGTATGGTATAATGTAACAGCATCTGCAACCTGGGTTATTCCCAAAGCAGATTCATACTCGTTTGGTATTGATACAACTAGCACCTTGGCAACACCAAAACCTAGAACCATGATTTATAAAGGTCAATTTTTTCCGAGTAAAAAGGATTTGAAGAGGCTAGTTGGCTATTTTGCAATGCATCATAACTTTGAATGGAAGGTGAAAAGGTCCAATAAGACAACTTTACATCTGGTTTGCATCATTGGAGACTGTACATGGAAATTAAGAGCGGTGAGGAGAGATGAAGGGACATACTTTCAAGTGAGAAGTTTTGTCAACGAACACAGTTGTCCCTTGGAGGAGATTCACCGTCGCCACCGACAAGCTAGTGCAGTCATAATCGGAGAAGTCGTTGCACCTAGACTTCAACAACATGATGGTCGTCTCATGCGTCCCAAGGACGTCATCGCCGATATGAAAACAATATATGGCATACAAATCATGTACAGTAAGGCACACGATGCCATTCAATATGCATTATCATTGACCTATGGAACGCATGAAGAAGCTTTCCAGCTCTTGACATCTTTTGCATACGTTCTGGAACAGTAAAATCCTGGCACAATCACCTACTTACAGTGCACTGACGATGATAAATTCCTCTACTTTTTCATGTCGTTAGGGTCCTCAATTAGAGGCTTTCGGAGGTGTATACGTCCTGTGATTGCAGTTGATGGTACCCATTTGAAGGGAAGATTCGGGGGTACAATGTTTGTGGCAACTGCACAAGATGGAAACGAACAGGTGTATCTAATTGCTTTTGGGTATGGTGACTCAGAAAATAATCTTTCATGGGAGTGGTTTTTGGAATGCTTGAGGGGTGCCCTTGGTAATATAGATGATTTGGTTTGCATTTCCGATCGTCATGCAAGCATTGAAGCAGGGATTTCTAAAGTGTTCCCTTATGCAACCCATACCATATGTTACTGGCATTTTGGTGAAAATATGAAGAAGCGATTCCATAGAAAGGATGTTGCTGGCATAGTCGTATAGTGAATTAAAGTATAATCGTCATATGGAGGAGTTACGTAAGCTGCACAAGGCTGCATTCGATTATGCTATTGCTGTCGGTCCTCACAAATGGTCCCGCGTACACTGTTCCCAAAGAAGGTACAGGGTGATGACCACAAATGTTGCAGAGTGCATAAACTCATGCCTAAAATTCGTACGGCAATTGCCATTGATGACGTTGGCAGAGTTTATTAGGAATATGCTACAAAAGTGGTTTGAAGATCGTCATGCAGCTGCACGGTCCATGCGTCATCGATTGACCGACGCAACATATCTTGTGATCCTGAAACAGGTCGAGAAGTGCTATTTTATGACCGTAAATCCAGTTGACTGGAACATATTCTCCGTCGACGGTTGACTTAGCCCGCAAGACTTGCACATGCAACAGATTCCAAATGGACTTTTTTCTATGTTCACATGCACTCGCAGCGGCAAGGTACTTGACAAGTTACAGTTCACACATTATATTACCTAAACGTGAATCTTACTATTTTCATTGTTGCAAGGAGCGAAACTTGGATTTCACATCTCTATGTGCAGACTACTGCAAGAGGGAGACACTTATTGATGCATACTCAGTTCCTATTATGCTTGTTGGCCATCATTATTCATAGGTTGTGCCATCTGATATCGCAGCACGGGTGGTTTTAAATCCAAAGACAAAGAGACAATCAGGTCGACCGATGGAGGGTCGACATGCCTCGTCTTCGGAGAGGACAACCACACAGTCGTGTAGAAGATGTGGACAACCAGGACATAATAGCAGGAGGTGTTTCAACCCGCCTATGGTTAATGAAGGTCCTAGTAGAATTGTCCCTGAGGAATACCATTGCAAGTGCAGCATCTGTCATTCAATTGGACACAAAAAACAAACGTGCCCTGATAAGGAAGGCAATCAAACATAACAAGGCAGTACAAGATGAAGACGAATTGCCACCAGAAGCACCTTGAGGAACATGTCTCCAAGTTGATGTCTTCCAACATCGTTCAGACTTTGGGAACCATGCTCGATACAGTTGTATTGTTTAAATCGTTAAGCTTTAGTTGTTCATTTTCATTGTATTTTTTAAATCGTGTTGCAACACACTAAATTGTTCACGCACGGGTTGGAATTGAAAAAAATTAATTGATTAATGAAAATAATAAATGAATCTGTTATGCACATCAATTACAACTCAAGGAACAACCCATATATACAGCATCTATACAACAGTATTGTGAAGCGAGTTACAATAAACCTTTATAGCCATCTTCTCCCGGATGGTGCCTATATCCTCTTCTTTCCAGTCGAACTCCTTCTTGTTTGCCAACAAGTACTCTGCCAATCTCAAAGTATGGGCACCACAGTTACCGCTGCAAATCACCATATGAACAACCATTAGAATGGAATTTAATTAAAACCAAGTGAGATAGAATAAAATATTGAAACAGTCATACCTCTGATGCTGTTGGGGCACCCCACGGGATCCGTCCATGATGCTCATCCGGAAGGCCTTCTTCGACAAACTGTATGTCACATCATCCTTCGTTCTGTTGGAGTGAAACTCGACCTGATACAACATCGAGGGTATAAACCAACGTAGGCAGGCGACTTGCTTATTCCTGTACTCCCATGTAACCTCCTGTCTGAACGGGTCTAACAGGTAGATCTTCCATTGTGTGAGGTCGACGCTGGCCAGTACCCAATGGTTGCGTCCAAGGTTGCAAGGTATCATAACCTGTTAGTGTTTCAACATAGTGTTATGTGTCTGAAATCTAAACATAGTATTAAACATATTGAAACCTTGTAATTTAAACACTCACCCAATCAACTGCGTGCCATGGCCGGTTTCCTGGCAGGACTAATCCTCGGACCGTCTTCAAGTCATCATCGTGACACTTGTGTTTTAGTATAGACCACTCCTTAGGGGGTGCGGCCATCCCACTACCGAACATCCGCTCCCACTGAATATCTAACCATGACTGTATATAGAAAATTAACCACAATGTTAAGTAATAAATCTATTAAACACATCAATGAAATATAAATCATACTGTATAAAAACTTACATAGAACTGGGAATCCAGTACGGTGACCCTCTGAGCGTAGACATTGGGGTATGCTCGCTGACGCTTCCGTAAAATCAACAAGTACGCATCGATGTGCTGACAATGTAAACATTTTATATTGTTAGGATTCTACCATTACTGATAAAAACTTATACAGACAGTTAAAGTAAGGAACATACCGTATCCTCCAAATCCATAAAGTTAGTTTGGAACCGTTGGAACCAAGTGACACCAACTGGTATATGTATATCCACATCACGTCTGCATAATTGCTGAAGAAGTTAGATGACCAAGTAATATTAATTAAAAGATTGTGTAATGAACAATTATACGTACAATTCCCCCATGGTGTTCCTCTTGTAGGCTTGGTATGCAGTAACGTGGCCAGGATCTAACAAATCATAGGGCTTGAATGCATGCACTGATGACGCTGGCCTGGTCCTTGTCTCGGCCAACCTGACCTGCGAACCCACAACTGACGTTGAATCTGGGGCGGACTACAGGCTCCAGAACTAGACTCCACCGGAGGTGGGCGTAGTGAGGAGGATCTCTGCCTCCGTGGATTGTTGTGAGAAGGGCTGCGCTGTGAGGATGATCTCTGCCGCCGTGTATCTCTATGAGGAGGGCTGTGATGTGAGGAGGATCTCTACCGCCGTGTATCTCCCCGAGAAGGGCTGCGCTCTAAAGAGGATCTCTCCATCCGTGTATCGCTCTCTTTCCCTGTATCACGCTGATGAGTGGGGGAGTTGCGCCTGGATCGCTTCAAGGGTCGCACTACGCTGGGATCTACTGGAGGTGGTGTGCCCTGTGAGAATGAACCATGTGACAGGTCATGTGGAAGAACATGTGGCACAAATCCACCAGGTGGCTCCCGTACCAGAAGTCTTGTCTCTGTACCAGTACTGCCGTCGGGTAAAACTGGAGGAGGCACCTGCTCCAATAGTGTTATCTATGTACCACCAGGTACCTCTGCTCGTTCTGTCATAACATGACCCGGCTGATCAGATACTGTGTCCGCAGTATATGCCTCCATAGTAGGTGCCTGCTCATGTGTGGTCTGTGGGTCTGTCCCATGCTGATGTGTACCTATCCTGCCTGTGGAACTAAAGTCTCCATGATGGTTATCGAATGGTGGACCATCCATACGGGACTGCGATGTCTGACCCTGACCCTAACCCTGAAGCGCCCGGATCATATCCAACAACTCCTGATGCTGCTGATCTCGCTTCTCATCACTCTTTCGGATAGCCTTTATCACATCAACCCGTAGAGATTGGACATCATCCATCACTTCAGCGAATTTAAGATCCCAGCCCTGAAATGATTTGAAACTCTGTCAAAACTTAAACTGTTCACTCGATTGAAATTAAATAATGTGATTATAATATTTTTTACACACTTGTGGATGCCCGCCAACGGCTTCTCGGGAATCACCTCCAGATCGAGACTGTCTGGGCATAGTGAATCGTACCCGTCTATGCCTCTCAGGACTCTCACCGCGACCCTCCGAAACTGAATCACCCCCAGGTCGAGACTGTCTGGGCAAAGTGAATCATACCGGCTGACGCCTCACAGAACTCCAACTCCCATCCTCCTGGTCTGAACCCTCTGTATCGTTAGGTCCGGAATACGTACCATCCCTATCACTAGGTCCGGAATAAGGACCCTCCCTATCACTGGGTCCGGAATACGCACCCTCTGTATCATTGGGTCCGGAATACGCACCCTCCGTATCAATGGGTCCAGCACTCCTACGTCATTCGTGCTCAGGGACGTGACAAGGTATATCAACACCATCGGTATCATACAGACTGCCTCCCAGGTCTATGCCTTCGCAGTAACGTTGAGCCATCTCAACACTCGTCGGCACCAATTCACGTTGCGCAAACATCTGAAATCGGAGTTAGATCATTGTAATTGTATACATACTAAAAACTATGAAAATTAACAACAACAATACTTACCCTTTCAGTAAAAATGCCATCCAGTTTTCTCCCCCATAGTCGTCGACTCAACTCTCATTTCAGAATACGTGGGGGTGGTAGCTCAGAGAATGCCCTACTGGTCTCACATTTTTTATTCCCAAGCTCGGGGATAACCTCAAAAGCAAATATCTGTATAGTATATAAGTACGATAAGAAGTAAATACATTAGTCATATAAAAAAAAATTATAATTAAAATACGGATTCAAATTTTAAATTCTCACCAATAGTGCGTGCGGTAGACCATATATGTTGTACGTCTCAGTTGTGTGTACGTCAGCACCCCTTTCTTGCTGTCGTTGTTCAAACCGCTCCCGTCGACCATCCAACGTATGCTTGAAACAATAAATTGACCGCCTATACACGTGTGCGCCCCACGGGAACGCATCAAAAACGTCCAAGTCTTCACTAGCCCCCACTACCATACTGGAACTTTATCTTGCTCGTCTACCCCCATTAGTATCCAGTTGAGCATAAACAATAAGCATAGTTTTACTGTATCGTACTGCTCCACAAAAATACCAATCCGTAGCACTACTCTTAACTCTTCAAACTCGATGTCTCTACCTTGGAAGTACTGCTCGTGTATGTCATTCTCCACCATATCATACCTTGCCGTGTCGGGAATAACTCTGAATTTCAAACCAATGATTAGACAGAACTCAACCTTCGAGAACCGAACCGAATGCTTACCTAACAAAAATCTCATCTCATCTCATATTCCGGCCCATCGTGATGCAACTCGCGCAAAAGTAGCCGATGGACAATCCCAGTCGAAAAATGAATCTCACGATGCATCTTCAGGAAATGACCAAAACACGACTCAATATACCGACGTCGGTCTTCGATCCTCAGATGTTCAGGTACACTATTAAGTGCGTTGTTGATATCAACCAGGTCATGGAAATGGTCATGCCGTATAATTTTTCCCTTGAACCATTCTCCCACTGGGGTTTTAAGCGACTCCTTTAGCTGATTCCTCATCTGCATTCACAGAAAAAAAGCATTTGAGTTCATGAAAACGCTCGAACAAAAAGGCTCGGGTAGTGTATGAAAATGCTCGGGTAATGTATCAAAAGGCTCGAACACTTCAGTAAAAGGCTCGAGTAGTGTATCAAAATGCTCGAACACTTCAGTAAAAGGCTCGGGTAGTGTATCAAAAAGCTCGGGTAGTGTATCAAAAGGCTTGGGTAGTTTGTGAAAAGGCATGAACACTTCTTTAAAAGGCTCAGGTAACGTTTGAAAATGCTCGAACAAAAAGGCTCGAATAACAGTTCAAAAAGGCTCGAAATAAAAGGTTGAAAAATGCTCGATAACAGTTCAAAAAGGCTCGAAATAATGTTAAAAAAGGCTCGAAGTAAAGGTTTCAAAAACATCGTAAAAAAGGTACAAAAAGGCACGATAACAGTTCAAAAAGGCTCAACAACAGTACAAAAAGGCTCGATAGCAGTTCAAAAAGGCTCGATAGTAGTTCAAAAAGGCACGACAACAGTACAAAAAGGCTCGAAATCACTTTAAAAAGGCACGATAACAGTACAAAAAGGCTCGAAATCACTTTAAAAAAGCACGATAACAGTACAAAAAGGCTCGAAATCACTTCAAAAAGGCTCGATAACAGTTACAAAAGGCACGATAACAGTACAAAAAGGCTCGAAATCACTTCAAAAAGGCTCGATAACAGTTACAAAAGGCACGATAATAGTACAAAAAGGCTCGAAATCACTTCAAAAAGGCTCGATAACAGTTACAAAAGGCACGATAACAGTACAAAAAGGCTCGAAATCACTTCAAAAAGGCTCGATAACAGTTACAAAAAGCACGATAACAGTACAAAAAGGCTCGAAATTACTTCAAAAAGGCTCGATAACAGTTACAAAAGGCACGATAACAGTACAAAAAGGCTCGAAATCACTTCAAAAAGGCTCGATAAAGATTCAAAAACACTCATAAACCCAGATCTTCATCGTCTTCAAAAGAAATTTTTTTCGTAAACTAAAACACTAACCTAATCTCATCAAACAAACATAATGAACAATAAATCAAATCAAACTTAATCTACATCAAATATACAAAACTTATCTAGAACAAAAATGCGTGAGAAACAAAAACTTACCGGTCTCGTTTTTGTTCGCCTTTCAGTTCTATTCGACATCGGTACTGTAGCACCGTCGCCGGTGGTTCGTCGTCAGATTTGGTCTGCTAAAGCACTGTTGCGCCGTCGAGGTTTCTCTCTCTGATCTTTTCTTTCAACGTTTCAAAAATAGACAAAGCGACAAAAAAGGGGTAATTTTGTCTGGTCACATAAAATTGTCCCTTTTAAACTAAAATTGTGTCTTTTAAACTTAAATTAGTAACTTGGTGCCTGTTCCCCAAAAAGCGCCCCAAATTGTGACATTTAAATTTCGAACCCTAAAACTGATCCCAGAAAGTATAAGAAAACACAAAAGAAATATGAAAAGACTTGAGAGAGAATTGTGCAACTCGGACCTCATCATTATCTCTGAAACTAATACGGAGGTTTAATAAACAATCTTCAATCTTTTCAATATGAAATGGGATTCATTGTTTTCTTGTAATAAGAAGAAGAACAGCAATGGATGGAAGACAAGGAAGAACCGAAAAATAAATAAATTAAAAAAAAAAAAAAAAAACAAAGGCAGAGAGAGTTGAGTTGTGTTTTGTGTTGTGAATTGTGATGACCAAAAACACAAGCAGTGAGAAGGCAAAGAATACAGAGGCGATATATAACATATTTATATATTTATATATAATTATATATACACATATCACATATATATGGTTCTAATTCTGGTAAATATATATATTCTTTACCAGAAAAAGTTTCATCAGCTGCTTGAAAATCACAAAAACCATTGACGCCAATTTTTTTTTTAAAAAAAGTTATTTTAAATCAAAACCAAATAAAACTCAAACACAAAAAAAAAAAAAAAAAAAAAAAAAGTTTTGAACTTTGTAAAAATGGTGAAAGAAATATCAAATCACACCCAAAATGAAACCAAAACAAACAAATGTAAGAACCCAAATTGAATTTTGAGTTAGAGATTTTTACAGAGATTAGAAAGGTTAAACAAACAAACAAACAAACTTAAATTTGTCTTTGATTGCAGGAATTTTTTCCAGAGATTATAGATAGGTTAAAAAATTAAAATAAACTAAGAAATTGCACAAACTTAACAAATATATCTTAAACCCAGCTACTTGAGCTCGTTGTACAAATTCAAACTTGTTGGTAAACAACATTGATTACAAAATTGATGGTAAGAAGGCATGGTTCAAGCACAAAGAAGGCATATAAGACAGATCCCAAAAACAAAAAGACAAAAGACAAAATCTGAGTTCACGAACCTAGCTTTGAAGAAAAAAGACTGTTGACGGCGCCGACGGCGAGTTCAGGCGACCCCGACAAGGATGGATCTGCGGTTGGTAGGTGTGAGAGATAGAGAGGAGATGATTGGCGATGATGATACAATAAAGATGAAAACCTAATTGCACGATCAGTTTTTTTTATTTTATAGTTGATATTTTTGTAATTTTTGGAAGTTTGGAGGGAAAAATTGTCTTTTTGGCGCTTGTCCCATGCATGGGACAAGAGAATAAGTTTTTATGGTTTTTGTCCCACCTTGTCCCGTCTCGTTCCATACTAATAGCGCGCAAAACACGGGACAAGAGAAAGTTGTCCCACCTTGTCCCGTCCCGTCCCACGAACCAAACGCACCCTTAGAGTAGAGTGCAAGGAATTATGAGCTAAATCCGAGCTAGGAAAGCTAGGAGCATCTTTGGAGGACTTGTTTTCAAGGGTTTTCTCTTATTTACTCATTTCCTTGTATTTATTGTTGTCTTTGATGTGTAACCATGATTTGGGGAATATTGTAAGCCTTCACATGGTGAAAATACGTATGTTTGTGTTTAAATTCGTTTGGGTTTTATTCTACTGTTTTCTTTAAGTATGATTTAATCTCTTATTGTGATATCTATGTGTGTGGAGGGTCAAAATTGACATGTATGCTTGAATGAGATTAGAAGTAGAGTAATTAAATTAGAAGTAGAGTAATTTAGTATCTCATGATTATTTGTATGTTGGTGGATGACCAAAATACCATGTTTAGAATAATTTGAGTGTTAGAGAAATAGCTCTAAAGAGTGGGAAAGGCTTCAGTTCAGGCATTGAATATGCTAAATTGGCATTGGTTCACATTCTTGTGCTTAATAGGTCTTGTTAAGACACAATTGCCCATCTTTGGCCAGATTAGGTGATGAATTGATTTTGGTGAATTCCTTAATCAAAAAAATGAACTATTAGCTTAAATTGAATGTCCTTAATGCATAACAATCAATATATTGCACATTGTTGTGAGGTAAACTTGTTTCCCATGTCTAGCCACCATAAGAAGATTGATAAAACTTAATCCTTATCTAGAGTAAAGACCACTGATTTCTCTTGTGCTTGTGTAGTTATAGGTGTATTTCATTACTTAATGCTTTCACTCGGTTAGCCATCTTAATATTGCACATTGTTGTTAGGTAAACTTGTTTCCCGTGTCTAGCCATCATAGGAAGATTGATAAAACTGAATCCTTTTCTAGAGTAAAAACCACTGATTTCTCTTATGCTCGTGTAGTTATAGGGGTATTTCATTGCTTAATGCTTTCACTCGGTTAGCCACATTATGGATGATATTTAGGCTGTGTTATATATCGCGTGGTTCGCATTAACATGTTCAGCGTGATATCCTCTACATTTGACCAAAAAGTTGAGAGATCACTAGTCTAGCGTTTATAGCTCGTGTGCGTATCCCAACGTTCTTAATGAATCCATGCAATTTTTGTATAGATGTAATCTTTATATCACTCGAGAGAGGGTAGAGATTAAGTAAGGGGACACAAGCATATAGCACACATGCGCATTTGTGCTTGTGTTATATGGGTATCTCATATGCTTAATGTTTTTACTTGGTTGTCATCCCGTATTTGGTTAGCATGAGTGAATAAATTATTGGCTGTAGTATGGCCCACACGGTTACACATTACATGCCCAACGAAATAACCATTGTATATGACCAGAAAGTTGAGAGATCACTAGGTTGGCATACATGGCTCGTGTGTGTGTCTCACGGTACTTAATGAATCCATGCATTGTGTGGATATAATTTCTAAAACATCGAAAGAGATTATAGATCAACTAAAGGGACATGAGCCTATGATATAGTTGCACATTAAGGGACTAAGTGAGTCTAGCACTTAATTATTGGGATTGTTACGGTTAAGTCATTTCCTTAGTTTAATCACAAACATTCCACATCTCTCCATTACATCCTATCCTTGTAAATATTAGTTTATGAAATTTATATTTTATAGTATTATTTACATTTTTCTGCATATGCAACACACAAGTTCTCTCGGCGTGTTGGAATAATAGCTAAAACCGGTGACGGTTGGTGGATTCCATCTCCCTGCGGAACAATACCCTCACTTGCCGTTGTCTAGTCTCTATGACTCACGTGTTAACGAGGTCGAACTTAATTATTCATCTTTTGACGACACTGCAACGACGTGTCATCAATTACATATATAATAATATATATTATAATATAACATATTTATTATAATATTTAGGGGTGAGCAAAAAACCAGTGAACCGAACCGAACCGATGAACCGAACCAATCCAATCAGTTTTTTTTCGTTTTTTCATTGTTAACCGGTTCGGTTCGGTTCGTTTTTTTAAAAACCAGTTATTTCGGTTCGGTTTTTGGTTCAAGGGTTCGAACCGGTGAACCGAACCGAGAACCGGTGTATATAATGGCAGATTGAGTTATGCTGAACCCAATGCATCTGCAATTGAGGAAAGTAATGCCTTGGCTCTAGCCATAGTTGCAGCCGAACCTGGTAACATTATTTTTACTCCTATTCACTCATCTGACTTTTCCCATTTGTGTTGCTTGTTATTTCACCAAGTGGAAACTGTATTCTGTAGGTGCTGCTTCTTCAACATTTGATTCAAGTGCTAAAGATTTTGATCCTACTGGTTAGGAACTTGCCCGGGTCACTGCACCAAGTACCAATATTTCTGCAGCTAATTAATGAGCGACAACTGGTAGGCCATTCCTATTGTTTCCTCAAAAGCGTTTTTTGTTTTTTTCTTAACGAAGCATTTTGATTGTTAGGGTGGTGGACTGGACTCCCTGACTCTGAACAGTTAGTATGACGAAGGTGCATACAGAGCTTCCCAGCAGCCTGTGTCTGAAGCACCATGTCACGGGCTTAAAGTCGAACGGACCGTGACAACCAGCTCCAAATCCATTTAAGGCATTAATTTGTGTTTTTTCAAATTTTCTAACTATGACAGATTTTAAAAATTAAAGCTCAATAATTTAACCCAATAGGTCTAAAACCAAACTGAACCGAATCAAACCGGTTCAATCGGTTTTTGATTGGTTCACACTTTTCAATTTTATTGGATCGGTTCACTTTTTTAAAAATTGAATATTATCGGTTTTTTATCAGTTCACTCAAAAAGTGAACCAATCCATTAAACGCCCACCCCTAATAATATTATATATATTATTACATATATATAATATATATTAGGGCAAATTACACAAACTTACCCTGATTATATGTGAAATTACACTAAAACCCATAAAAAAATTCATAATAACAATGACTTCCCCTTGACCAGTTGACTAACCATTGACTAACTGTTGACTGCATTAATTAATCACACAATGTCTATTTTGCCCTTGCTCTACATAAAAAAAAATAAGAAAAAAAATATATTTAAAATTAAATAATATTTAAATGGTTTATAAAATTAAATTAACACAAAATTTATTTATTTTTTATTTTTTAAAGGTACATATTGAGGAAGATCCTATAAAAACAACAAAAATTAATTGATAAAAGAAAATTATTAAAAAACAGTTACAATTTTAAACATAAAAAATTAATGGATAATAGAAAATTATTTAAAAAAAACAATTAATAGATAATTAAAAAAAGAAATTATATAAATAAAAAATAAAAAATAAAAAATAAAATAAATCTGAAACGATCTCTATGGTTTCAAGCCGTGATGGAGATTGACCAAATCTCCACTTGCTTGGCGAGACGATGACTCAACGATGGACATCTATCTTAAGAATTATTTTAATGTTATTTGATTGAAAAAAAAAAAAAAACAAAACAAAACAAAACAAAAAAAAAAAAACAAAAACAAAAAACTCAGTTTGAAGGTCTAAAAGAAAAACTCGGTACTCCAAACTTTTTTTTTTTAACATCAAATAACATTAAAATGATTCTTAAAATGGAGGTTCATCGTTTAGTCACTATCTCACCGAGCATGTGAAGATTCGGTCGATTTTCATCGCGGTCTAAAACCGTGGAGATCGTTTCAGATTTCTTTTTTTTTATTTTAATTTTTTTAATTTTTTATTTATATAATTTCTTTTTTTAATTATCTATTAACTATTTTTTTTTATAAATAATTTTATATTATCCCTTAATGTTTTATGTTTTAAAATTGTAACTGTTTTTTAATAATTTTCTTTTATCCATTAATTTTTGTTATTTTTATAAGATCTTCCTAAATATGTATACCTTTAAAAAAAATTTTAAAAAAATAATAAATTTTGTGTTAATTTAATTTTATAAACCATTTAAATATTATTTAATTTTAAATATATATTTTTCTTATTTTTTTGATGTAGAGAAGGGCAAAATAGACATTGTGTGGTTAATTAATATGGTCAACGGTTAGTCAATGGTTAGTCAACTGGTCAAAGGGAAGTCATTGTTATTATGAATTTTTTGTGGATTTTAGTGAAATTTTATATATAATCAAGGTAAGTGTGTAATTTACCCTACTATATATTATAATTATAATATATATATATTAATATTATTGCATGAATACTTTGAATTCGAGTCGAAAGTAAATTATTCTGGAATATATATATATATATATATATATATATTGGCAGAAGAATGTCATATAAGAAACCTGTCAAATTAACCATACGGTGAAGAACTTTTTCAATGAATACGAAACAAAACAAAGAAGAGAAGGGACCGAAACTCTTAACACAATAAACGCTCGATTTTTCGTAGTTATTTATCACAAAGCTTCCACAAGGTAAATACTCCATCAGCTAATGCTAATTTAAAGAAACTAAAAAAGTTGAAAAAAAAAAAAAAAAAAAAAACCCTAGAAATTCCACAGAGAGGAATATAAACAATTATTGTCTACTTATCTTTGGTGGAGACGCCGTACTTCTCCTGCATCTTAGCAATCTTGTCTTCCTTCTTCTTCTGGTCAAACTTCTTGCTCATCTCGGCCTGCTGGTAAAACAAGACGATAAGGTAGCGGTTGGCGACGTTGAAGCCGGAAAGGTGGTCGACGACGATCTTGGCGTCGTAGATGTCCTCGTAGACGACAAAGGCGGTGTCGTGAGTGTCCTTGCTGGTGCCGATGCGTATCTGCCTTATGGCACCGTACTTGCCGAAGATATCGTATATCTCTTCGGAGGAGGTGTTGAATGGAAAGTTCCTGACGTAGAGGGCCCGGTTCACTTCTGGTGGAAGACGAGTGTTGCCTTTTCGGAGACTGATTGTAGCCATCGTCGTCTTCGTAGATCAGAGAGGTTTGTGTATTGATTTTTGGATTTTGATTTTGGGGTGCCCCATATATATATATGAAAATTTTCAAGTAAGTGCGTTCTGATATAACTTCATTAGTGCGTTGAATGTAGACCATTAGATTTACATGTTTTGATTCAAAGTGTATGCACTTATCAAAACTTCTCCATAATCTATGGCCCACATACAACGCATTGATGGAATTATATCAGGACGCACTGAGAAGAAAAGAACTGTCTATATATATATATATATATATAAATTTTTAAGTCAATGCGTCCTAATATAACTCTGTCAGTGCGTTGGATGTGGACCATTAGATTCACATGTTTTGACTCAAAGTGTATGCATTTGTTAAAACTTCTCCATAATCTATGTCCCACATGCAACTCATTGATGGAATTATATCAGAACGTACTGAAATAAAAAGAACTTATATATATATGAGGGGCACTCTAGTTATTTCACCGTCATGTCCTGTCATGTCCTAGTCATACCAAACACATAATAGTACAATTAATAGTTTTATCCTAGAAATTCCAAACACAATATAGAACAACTGTCATATCATGTCTCGTCCTGTCCCACCATGTCCTGTCATATCCCGTACGTACTCGTACCGCACCCTAAGAACCTATAAAAGGAAATCATTTATTATAAGAATATATTTATTGTATTGATTGAGATAATAAGTACATCAAATATTTTCTTTTTATAGTATTTTTATAGTTATTAACTTGTACTCTAAAGGCGTGATTGGCGTGTAGGATTGGATTGGAATTGGACTGGGATTAGTCTATTTTAGTTTCAGCCCGGTGTTTGGCGCCGTTTTAGGAGATGGGATTACCAGTCCCAGAAGCCAAATAGTCCCATACTTATGGGATAAAATAATACCACCTCCACCCCTGTTGTTATTAGTCCTAGGACTATTTGTGCGTGGACCCCACCATAATTATTTTATTTCTCAATTTAACCACCAACCCCACTATTCCAGCAATCACCAAACCCACCGCTTCTCATTCTCTCTTTCAACCTCATTCAACACTGCTCTCACTGCTCTTTCATCAAATTTCAAACGATCTTCAACTTCAATTTTTTTTCTTTTGTGCATCAATGGCACATTCAAATGCCATTATCAAGTTTGTATTTTTGTGGGGATTTAATGGTGTGGGGTGATTGTGGATTCCTGTTTGTTGTTTGTTCTTTGTTCTTTGTGTGTCTGGTGGTGTTGGGGTTTCTATGTGGTTCTCGTCTGGGCTCCTTTGTTTTTGTCTTTGTTTCGAGTGTTGCTGCTTGTTTTTGTGTGGTTGTTTGCTTTGTGCGACGTCTTTGCCCCTGTGTGTTGTTTTGTTCTCTGGCCTATGTGCCTTTAATAAATTTGCTGTTAAAAAAAAGAAGGTTTGTGTTTTTTTTTCCTATTTTTATGAAATCGCCAATCTATTTTTTCTGTGTTTTGTGAAGTTCAATTTGTGTTTGAGTGGAGGATTTGAGTGTGTTGATTGATAATGATCTGGGATGGACATTGCTGATCTGGGTTTGTCAAATTGTTCAAAGATATGTGTTTGGATCTGGATTGGTGAAATTTTTTTGGATATGGGTTTATTTTATCGAACTAATTTTTGGATTTGGATTTATTGATGAATATTTATGATTATTGATGATCTGGGTGAGGTTGACAGTGGCGTTGACAGGCTTTGGCAAAAGAGGAAATTTGAAGATCATGTTGTGTTTTTCCTTTAAGCAGTTTAAGGTGGGATTTGATAGTGTAACTAAGTTATTCTAGTTTTTATTTGTGTACCATGTAAGAAATGATCATTGTTGTGGACTAAATTATATTTAGCACTTAGTTTTTCATCTGTTTTGATTTTAATCAACGATTTGCCAAGGATGACCAAAATGATCTGGGTTTGTCAAATTTTTGGATCTGAGTTTATCGAAATAATTTGTTTATATTATCAAATTAAATTATATTTTGCTTTTAAAAATATTATTATAATTAATCTAATCTCATGTTTCACTAAACAAAATATATTATTAATTCAATCAAGTCTTATGTTTCACTAAACACATCATAGTATTAATTCAGTTCAATCCAGTCTAGTCCAATCCTATATAATCCCAGTTTCATTTTAATTTAGTCAAATCCTATGAAATAGTCTTATCCAATCCAGCGCACCAAACATGCCCTAAGGACACTGTTTAATGCTACACAATATAACGAAATAAAAAACAACTCTAAATACTGTTTAATGCTACACAATATAACGAAATAAAAAACAACTCTAAATACTAAACTAGCAACCAATAAAAAACTGAATAACTTTAGGTTCGACTTTCTTCTTACGGCCTTATAGCTATAGGCACGGAGATGGAGCACCTGTATCAAATTAGATCCCCAGGATTAGACTTGTACCTCTGGTGTAAATCGGATAAAAAAAAGTCTGTATCAATATGTATCCGTATCCAATTTTCGAATAAGGCATGTATAAAAGTACTGTTCGGATTATCCGAATCTGAAACAGACACTGAATCCGATCCAGTTATTATAAATTTTATAATAAGTAATAGGGGTGTGCAAAAAACCACAAAACCGAATGGGTTGGGTTGATTCGATTACAAATATAAAAAATAGATGGTTCGAGTTGTCTTTTAGACAAACCGATTAAAGGTGGTTTGGTTTGGGTTGAGTGAAATAATTCACCAACCCAACCCAAACCAAACCACATATTTTAGAAAGTAAAACTAAAATATAAAATCCACCTACGTTTTCTATTCAATCCAAGTTTTATAACTTTTACCGATTACTTTAAGCTTTTACGGTTTATTTATTTGTTTTGATACAATTCTTCTGATTGATTGATGTATTAAGGTTTCAATAGCATAGATGCTGTCAAACATGTTTTTAATCAGGGTATATATATAATTATTATTTTATGTTATGATTTTTTATTTAAATATTTTTTATAATATAATACCAAAAAAAAAAAAATTGAGTTTAAATCTAAAGCAATAAACCTATCCAAACCAACCCGACCTTTTTTTTGTTTGGTTTGGATCGGTTTGAAAAATCACATTGGTTTGATTTTGGGTTGAAATATAGTCAAACCGATTTATATTGGTTTGATTTGACATTGAGCTTCAATTCAACCCAAACCAAACCGAAAACGCACACCCCTAATAAGTAACATTTTATTTATGTATTTTTTAATTAATTTTGAAAAAAGACCCATACTGCACATACTTTATATATAGAACATTAATAAAAAATAATTAAAAAATTAAAAAAAATTAAAAAAAAAACTGACATTGTTTAATTTAAACTGTTTTTAAATATTGTGTAAACAAAAGCCGAAAAAAGTCCAAATCCAATCCGAAATAAATCTGAATCCAATCCAAAAAATTTCTATTCAACTTCAACTCTGCTCTGAATCCGAAAAAGTACATATCCGATCCGAATGCGATCCAATTGACACCTCTATTTACCTCTGTGTGTGGCAGGCTGTCAGCAATCAATTTCTTTGTTTTGCTACAGTTTCCACTAGCTAGAGATATATTTAATTTTTCACACGTACAAACCTCCGCCACTATGTCTAAACCATGGGGATAATATTACACAGTGGCCTGGGCTTTTAAAAAATTTACATAGTGGTTGTCTATATAATGTAAAAAAAAAAGTGTAATTGGACGAGTATGTAAGTGACTCTGTAGTGTTGGAAAGCCGTTAATACCAAGATTTGGACATAATCTTATATGGATTACGATTCTCTACTATACTAATCTTTTTTCTAATCTAAAGCGTTTGAGAATAATACTTACATTTAAAAATAATGAAATTGAAATAAATAAAAGAAATAAATTATAGTAATTTTTTTTTTGTTGAAGTATTATAATAACTATTACAATAGGACTAATAGGATCTGTTGAGATCAAACAATACATGTACGGCTCGAATATCTACTCACATAACAGGAGATAACTACTTCCACAACTCGGGAAGAAAACTCACCACACATGCTTGTAAAATGCACATTCCACTTATGTGGAAGGAGGGTGCACTACTGCTAAGAGGTGATGTGCAAATAAATTACAGCTATTGATTACACATTTCAATAGATTTATATAAATCATGACAAAGATGAGCTCAGCAGAGAACCCAAATTCATCTTATATATGTGGGCTTGATGTGCGGATAAAGATCCTCTACCGAACTATGTTGAGCTTTGAAATATCAGTTTACAAGTGTCCTTCTTAAAATCGGATGGCCAAGAATTATTCTTATCTTTGTTTTCACTGTTTTAAATATCTAAAAACACTCTCTAACCGGTGAAATTCATAAGTAACAAAAAAATTAGGGGCTTTACTAATTTTACCCAGTATTAGCATTTTTATTATTCCTACCAAACAATCCACAATTTGGACGAAACTGCCCTTCATTCTAAAAGAATTAAAAAACCAAAAGAAAAGGAACCCGTGAAAGAGGAGAGAGAATAGATGAACCGTAGATTTTGAATTTAGAGAGAGAGAGAGAGAGTGGCGGCGTGTGCGGCATGAAGAAGATACCAATCGACCCCAACCCCGACTCGACGAGAGGCTGTGATGTAATCCCCCAAATCAGTTTTTCGAATTTTTTATCTCAAAATTCTTTCAATCTCTTCACGATTTCTTGCGCAAATCTTCAAGAATCAATTGTGAAAGGTATGTAATCCTATTTCAATCTATTTTCATGCTTTAACTATCTTTTTCTCTCTTTTAGACCAAAGATCGACTAATGTTAGGGTTAGGTTTGAATTTTTGGGCGAAATAAATTTTGTTGATTCGAATTGAAGATTGCATGTGTGCTTAATAGTTTTATATATTTATTTTGAATGAAATCCCTCTACAAACCCTCCAATTTACGGATTTTTAAGTGTTAGGGTTAAGATTCTTCAAATTAGTACCTATTAGGCTATTAGTGGATATATTGACTTGATTGATGGTTGCATGTGTATTTAAGTGATAGATTAGGGTTGTATGCATTCAAATGATGTTGGGTTTGTGTTAATTGAAATTTTAAATTTTGGGTTCGAATTATAAATCCATCTTCAAAATCATAAATTAATTGTAATAATTAAAAATAATAATTAATTAACCCTGCACATAACTCGTTTAATTTTATATCAAAATTTTGAGAATCATTTGCTCGTGTTAATAAGTTATATGAAGCGTATAACCTCTTAGCAGAGATGGTAGTATGCCTCTCCTCTATACTTGGTGGTCAGGGGTTCGAGTCCCACCATGCGTATTTTACAAGTATGTGTGAGGAGTTTTTTTTCGGTTGATGGGAGGAGTTATCCGGACCGCACATGTATTGTCTGTTCTTGATAGCTCTTGACAGCCCTATCCGGACCGCACATATATTGTCTGATCTTGGCAGGTCCCACAGCCCTATTGTAATAGTTGCAAATGTAAGACCATCTTCAATGTATATGTCAATGTCAAAGCCAAAGCCAAATTTGGCACGAAATGTTGTAAAATGTTATATTTGACACATCATTTTATTAATGTACTCTAATGTAAAATTCGTTTTGATATGCAATTTTTTTTTAATTATTTAAAATTATAAAAGTCACCAAATACAACCAATGCATTCAACCGAATGCATTAAATATTATTTTAGAATTGTTTAAATCTCAAATTTCCCTACCAAATTTGTTAAATTTTTATTACTTAAAATTAAGAAGTCAACAAATATGGCTGTAATTATTAGAGCATCTCCAATACTGTGCCAAATTATTGTGTCAATGTTAAAATTTAGCACAGAGTGCAAAAGCCATCCTCCAATGTAGTGCTAAATTTGGCACAACAATAAATGTTCAATTTTTAATTACAAAAATACTATTATGTATATTTTTTAAATGGATTAATGAATGCATTAATGGAACTTTGCATTGGAGGATTAAAAAAAATAATGAATGCATTAATTGTAAATGTTTATTTTTATATTTTTAATTAATAAAATAATAAAAATAGCATTTTAAATAGAATTGTGCATTTGAGCACAATATTAAATTAATGTGCTAAATATAACATTTTACTCTTTTTTTGTGCCAAATTTAGCATTATTATTGGTATATGCATTGAAGATGATATTAC
The DNA here is from genome assembly GCA_035582765.1 of Acer negundo. NCBI lineage: Eukaryota > Viridiplantae > Streptophyta > Magnoliopsida > Sapindales > Sapindaceae > Acer > Acer negundo. Next base: position 42,596,894 of record CM069235.1, on the reverse strand, counting down.
TGTGCCAAATTTGGTATAGTATATAGCATATACCAAATTTCGCACAGTTTTAGCACTGCATTGGAGTTTTATTTATTTTTTTTTTATTTTTTTTATTTTACTTTGTGTTAAATTATAGCATTGGTGTAAAGATTTTTGTATTATTGGAGATGCTCTAATACTTTAGAAAAAAAAAAAAAAAAAACTATATGAAACTGAAGGTTAAATTAATCTAAAGGGTTAATTGCACAAGCACCCCTGAGTTTAGTTAATATTACATGCATATTCAACTTTTCTTTAATTGCATAAATCTCCTCTGAAAAACATTGACCACCATTACTGGTAACAGTTAACTGGATGGACATGATGAAAAGACACAAATGTTGTTGACAAATATTTATATAATTATTGACCTACCCATAAAATAATTAGAAATTAACCACATAACTTTACAAAATTAGAAACTCACCCCAACCCTCCAAACAATATCATCTCATCTTTGATACAAAGGATAGTTTTTCTTTTGTTAAAAAAAGACATCTTTTGTTGTATCATTTCCAAAAAAGTTGACAAATTTGTTGAATATGTTAAAGATATCCTTTCTTTTCCATCACTTTGACATGTATAAAAAAAAAAGTGTGACATTTCATTTCTTACAACATTAATAAATTGATTAATATTATTATTATTTTTATATCGAAATGGGCGATTCCATTGTTTATAGTCGAAAAGAAAAGTCGAGAGAGGTTTCTCAAACCATAATAAATATTTCTCTTCTTTTTCTTTAAATATTTCTAACTTCGAATTTTCTTATTCCCATATGGATCCTTCTTTTCTTTCAAAAAAAGGGAAGGAGAATGATCTTCTTCGGTGGATACCTCTTGTTCTTGTTTAGTCCCCCTCCTTTAGAAAGTTGTTGCTATTTCTACATCTCAACGGAGAAAAAAAAAACCACATCTTATTCTTCAATCAATTTTAAAAAAAAAAAAAACACAAAAATTTGTATCGATGGGTTATGCGATGGAGACTATCCCATCTGCAATTGGAGTTCTTCATATCAAAACTCATCACAGAGCCCATCTGAACATGACAAAAAAATTTAAAAATAATAGTCATGGTACAAGCACATCCTAATACAATTGAAGAAGAGATGATGATTCAACAAAAAGAAACCATGAACATCATCAACAACAACAACCCGGATTTAATGTTCAAGTGCTTGAGTTCGTGCCTAGATTGTATTTACCGCTCAGATGGTCTACGATGGGACTCCAATCGCATAACCAGATTCCATAACAGATGCGTCGAAGTTCTTCATCTCCTGAGATGGATGGAGCCTATGTATCATATGAAGCCTCCATCAAATGGAGGCTTTGAGGACATCTGAGCTTCAAAGCTTTTCAATTATTATTTTTTTAATCTTATTTAAAGAGATCCGGAAGCTCTAGATCTCTTAATCTCTTCAAGGTTTTTTGTTTTTGTTTTTTTTTTTTTTTTTTTTTTTAATTATTCTTTTCGGTGATTGCGGGTTAGGGCAAATTTATAATTTTGAAATTTTTTAGGGTTATGTTTTTAGAGAGCTTCTTTTGACAATCCAATTTTTTCTTTTTACACTTATTTTCTAAAAACACTTCATTCTCAAAATTAAAATTTTAAAAAATTCTAAAGACAATTCATTTTGTTAAAAGATTATCATTTTTATCTTTTTTGAATTAAATTATTAAAAAAATAAATTATCTCTCATAAATCATTAGATTAATTATTACATATTAAATACCCTCTCTTAAATTTTTAATTACCATATTAAAATCCCCCTCCTCCAATATATATCTCTTATTATCTATCTTCATTCTTTCTAATTATCTATCTTCATTCTTTCTCAAGCAAGACTAACAATTAAGAAGGAAAAAAAAAACTTACTAATAAGCTTAATTTTTAGGAACCATATATATATATATATATTTTAAAAATACCTTGTTTATATATATATATATATATTGTAGGGAAAAATAAACAAATAAAAGTGTTACACGCAGCGGAAGCGATACTAAAGACGATTTAGTGACTTTTAAAATTTTTCCTTTATGAACCTTAAACCCTTTTAATCAATAAACATGCATATATATCAACAAAAGTAAATTACCTCTTGTCGCGTGATCCGATTGACTTACGTCGATGGTAATCCGCAAGACCTTCAATCCGAGCACGAACGTGGATCACCTAGGAGCGTGGTCTCCCTTTCCTTTGAATTGCAAACCTGTGAATGGACCAAACAAATACTTTCTTTTCTTTGTTAGTCACAAAACAATCAAAAGAATGTCAAAATTATTCCGGTCACTTTTGAGTTCACAATCTTATGATCGAAACTCGCGTGAACCTAGATCGATATCGTATACACAAGCTTATTGATGTTTAAGCAATTGTATACTATCAAAGAATAATTTTTCACTCCTTTTTGTCTCTCTAGAATAAAAACTCTCTTAGAATTAAGAAGAAGAAGAAAGAAAATAAAAACTCAAGCACCAATTCATTGATGTGGCCGAACCCTATAAGAACATATATATATGTTGGCCGAATTTTTCTTCTTTTTCCTTTAGGGTTGCCGAATTCTATGTAGTATCTAATTAGAGTTGGCCGAATTTCATCATGTCACTTATATAGGGTGACTGAAATTCAACCCTAATTCTTTTTAACTTTATAGACTTCAAACCCTAATCCAACTCTTTTATTTTTATTCTTTTATTTGACTAAATAAAAAAAAAGACTCCTTATTTGATTAAATAAATAATACTAATTTATTTATTTACTTATCAAACAAGTCTTTTACTTTTAGGAAAGATTTGTTTCTTTAATTAAACAATTAATCAATAAATCAATTAATTCTTATTTAATTAAAACAAATGAAACAAAATAATATTTTTAGGTCAAAACCTTAACCTAGCCGCCCCACTTATATATAAGATGGGCCTAATATTATTTTCCTATTTCATTTAATCCATTGGACTTTAAATAAAAAAGCCCACATGTGAACCAGACCCATTCTTACTAAAAGAAACAAGCCCACATGTCTTTCATTAATATATTAATATAATTGAGCAGCCCATTACTTAAATAATGTGCAAATTATATTCTTAATATATTAAATGCAATTCTAGATGGACCCTTAAATTGGTCCGGTAGAATATATCAAGTGATCCATGCAAGTCCGTGTGGATTGGGGATCTTGGCGGGCCATCTAAATTTAAGCTTCAATAGACATAACCTAATCACAATCAACAAATGATTCACTTAGATCCGATCCATTAATTTTAACTCATTCCACTAAAGAGCTAAAACTGAACTCTTAAATAAAGATAGAAAAGGAAGATGCTCCTCATTCATACCCTAGACAATCATATTGGAGATAGTGTATCCTCGTGATTAATATCAGTAATCGCCAAGAGTTCATAGACCGCCTATAACTCTCCAAGTTACCATATTTACTCATATGACCACGTTTTGAACTTGGATATTTTGACTTGTCCAGAAGCCATGTTTTCAATAGACACTATTGAAAACTCAACGTTGAGATTTAATATCCAATTACCTCAAAACATCCATATGATGATATTATACTCTCATTTAATTAAATGGAGCCACGATGTCCATATCTATAAATGAAGTCCTCTATCGATTAACAAATGAATATCACCAAACTATCGAGGATAGACTATGCGATATAATCGTACTCATTGATAACTCAAATGATATCACTTGCAACCATAAGTCCATCATTTATCTCAGGATTAAGATAGACTCTCCGATTGTCCTGATAATGAAAAGACTATTATCTATTGACGGTTCTAGATAAAGCTTTTCATTGTGATCCAGTTCAATGCACCCAGTGCACTAGATCCTTTTGCTCGAAGACACTCCGATGATTTTAGACTCATCATATCTCATTTGATCCCACTCAAATGCTAGCAAAAGAATTCTACAACTTTAACAAGATAAAGGTGCCCAACCTTTAACTTAAGTTGTGAACAATATTCAAAACTAACTAAAGAATTGTGTCTACCACATACATATCCAGATGTACGAACAATTCTTCTTTTCCCATAGTCTTTAGACCTTATGATTATTTACTTTGACAATTATAATACAAACTATAAATGCTATACGATTTGTTAAACCAGAAATCACTTTATTAATATGAAAAAAAGATTGTTAATTACAACATTACACTCTTGCTATTGAGCATAATCCTAACATATATATATATATATATATATTTTTTAAAATACCTTGTTTTTTTTTTTAAAAAAAAAAATCGAAATATGAAAATGTTTTTTGTTACTCTTGTATGTATGTGGTTGCCTAGAGAACTTTAATTATTTCATTGGTCTTAGAAATTCCGAGTTCAGATTTTTTTTTTTTTTTTAAATTGAAATATGAAAATGTTTTTTGTTACTCTAGTAGGTATGTGATTGTCTAGAGAACTTTAATTATTTCATTAATCTTAGAAATTCCGAGTTTAATCGAATCTAGTTGAAACAATTCAAGTTTTTATATATATATATATATATATTTTTTGAAAATTGACTTTTTAATTAATACATACATATATATATATATATATATATATATATATTACTGTTAAAATATTCATACATTTTTTTTTCTTTAACTATTATTTAGAGATTGATCGAGAAAGTATGGAAATATGATTTTTTTTTTTTTTTTGAAAAATGGGGAGAGATTAATTAGAAGAGAGTGTTTAATATGGTAATAACAGATTTATGAGACAGAGTTTAATATGTAATATTTAATCTAATGATTTATTAGAGAATATTTTTTTTAATAATTTAATTAGTTTGGAGTGTCTTTAATTTTTTTTTTTTTGTCTTATTTAGTAATTTTAATTTAGGTTAAAATTGTCATTAATAAAAAGAATTAAATTAGAGTGTGAATAGATAATTTATGGATTGTATGGAGAAGCTCTTATGTTTTTATCCTTTGGTTTTTAATTATTTTTATGTATTAAAAGGACGGTTTGACCCCTAGACCATTAAGATGGCTGTTAATCAAACCGTTAGTCAACGTTCTTCATGTGAGGTTTGTGCAATTAAAGAAAAAATTGAATATGAGTGCAATATCATCTGAACTCAGAGGAAGTTTGTGCAATTAACCCTAGTCTAAATTGATGATGTAATACTATAGAGTAAAAATGAATTAGGCCCAGTTTGGCATTGCTTCTAGACATGCTTTTGGGACAAAAAGTGATTCTGGACATAGACTAGAGTGTTTGGTAAAATTTCAGAGAAACGTTTTTGGTCACTTTTAGCTTCCCCAGAATTAGAAAATGAGAAGCTAGTTTTCTTGTTTTAAAAAACTGCTTCTTGGGGAAGCAATATTGAAAACACGTTTCTCTTTAAGATTAATGAATTTTTTACAAACTATTGATATAGAAAAAAAAAAAAAATTATGGAAGAAATCAAAAGAGCTTTCTTAATATATTCGCAATATATATGGCACTAGGAAAAAAAAAAGTAATAATGTGATATGGTCACAAAAAAATAATACTATTTATTTGTTTATTTTATAACATGTTAATGGTTGTACAAAAATTAAAAAAAATTATTTATTTTATAATATGTTTATGGTCATACAAAAATAAAACAAATAATTTATTTTCAAAACATTTTGAATATTCATTTGTGTCCTTTCTAGTTATTTTATACCCACAACACTTTTTACTTATAATTTATCAAACATATTGAAATTGTTTTTGACTCTCACAACACTTTTAAAAATCAGTATACCAATCAACCGATTCTCTTAATAGCAGAATCAAAAGCAATTCTTCCAACAGTAATGCCAATCTGGACCTTAATTTGATAAAAAAGATTTATCAGTGTAAAAATTTCGTTGCTTATTCAAAAGAAAAAATAATATATAAAAAATTCTTCTAGTCCACCAAAAACTTGACATGCAACAGCGGCCAAAAATCCCAAAAGGCCAAAACTCCCCTTCCCCACCTCAGCCAGTTGTGTTATCTATATTCTTCATCCCCGAAAGACACAAAAACTGACCAAAACATCCAAAACCCATTAAAAAAACCATGGAGGTCACCTCATCTTTAGCTCTCTCTGTCTCTTCTCCTTCTCTTTCAAGACCCCCACCACCATCTTCTCTTCTCTTCTCTTCCTCTCACTCCACTTTCTTCACCACCTCCTCAATTTGTCTACACAACAACTTCAAAGCCAGTTCCTTGGTTCTGGGTCGGCCCAGAAGAAGGAGGACTGAGAAGGCCAAGAAGGGTTTTTCTTGCAATGCCTTGTTTGGTCTTGGTGTGCCTGAGCTGGTTGTTATTGCTGGCGTGGCTGCTTTGGTTTTTGGTCCCAAGAAGTTGCCTGAAGTGGGCAAGAGTATTGGCAAGACTGTCAAGAGCTTTCAACAGGTTGGTTGATTTATCTGGGTCTGTTTGGTTAATCACAAAATGAATGATAAGAAGGAAATTTTTTGATTTTGATTTGTTATTTTTGCTAATTGGGTTTATGGTGATTGAATAAATGAATCATAATTTTAGTTCAAGGTAGTGAAATAGCAGAAAAATAAATAAATAAAAGGGTAGAGGGGAAGAAAACAAAAGTTAAATTTTGAATCTTTATGTTGTTTTAGTGTTGATTTGATTGGAGAAGAAAATATTTGATGTTCTGTTTGTTAATTTATTTTAGTGTTTAAAAATTAGAACAGTTCAATTTAGATGGTGAATAATGCAAAATCTAGGCTTAGAATTCCATCTGTTTTTTTTTTATTTGTTTAATTTTCCTCTCTTATGAGAGATTGAATAACGAGTGGGGACTAATTGAAATAATTTGGATAATTATCTTCAGCATATTGGGTTTTAGATTATTATTAAGTGGAGTAATTTGTTATCGTAGTGTAATATTCGTGAGCTAATTGCAGAGGCTATGTTTGAGATAGTGAATGCATTGGTCATGCCTGAGATGGTATTGCTATGGTAACTGTGACAATTCCTAGCTCTGTTTGCTTGTGTAGAGATGCATATTTTGTATTCAGAAAAAATTCTGATAAGAATTGAAACAGAAGTATATTTCATATGATTTCATTATAATTGCTTTGAAGCCTGTTGATTGTGGTGCCTGGTGTAGTTATATCTATTTTAGATTCGAAAGATCAATTTACATGTCTGCATAGGTGATGTGTGGAGTTGTCTGTTTCTTGTCATCGACTCCTGGAATGGATTTTGGATAGTTTAGCAGGTTGTTTAAGAGCTCTTCAGATGCTCAATCCCTTTTGATGAGGGGTTTAAACTAAACAAAAATGAGTCCTTCACTAGGCATCCTTGTATTGCAAACTTTCTTAATAGCGAAAACAATACACTCACACCCCTTAGAGAAGTTTCATCGAGGGGATGATAGTCACTCCACAAACCATTGACTCGATTTTAGGATCTCCCTCGCTATAGTTTTATTATTGCCGGTAAATACATACAGAGAGTGAGTAGAATGATGGTGTCACTTCTCACACTCCCGAATTGTCACCAAGAACGGTTTTAAGTTAATCATCCTCTTGATATTGCTCCAGCTTATTATATAGCAGAAAGTGAGAAAGATACTCGCTATTACAATGTCTGGACCTTATACTTCTACATATAATTTAGCCTGTGAGCTTAAATTGTAAGGGATGCAACTTGGGTTGCATTGGGGTTTTCTAGAACCAACCCAACGACGTGACACAGTAACAGAGTAAATCCATACCAGCTAGAACTGCTTCGGCTCTCATTATCATTTCTAGCTTCTTAAAACTATTTCTTTTGTAGCAGACAACTCCAAATAGACCAGCCTAACCTAATGTGATTTTCAAATGAAGTGCAACCATGACCTTGAAGGTTGCTACCAGCAAAGAAATCCTCGTTAATCATATCAGTTTTGACTTTTGACAAGGAGAAAGAATGAATAAACCCCTACTTTTTCCCTTTTTAACCTGTGTAAGATTGTGTGTTTGTGTGCATATGAGATAGGGAAGGAAATCCTTGTTAATTATGTAAGCTGGAAATGCTAAAAGATTCAACATTCAAGGCTTTTGACAATTTTTTAGCGATATATAGTTACTATTGTCACCTTATTTTGCTACGGCATGTTATGAGTATAAACTATTTGTGTTCAAAATGTTGCAGGCTGCAAAGGAGTTCGAGACTGAGCTGAAAAAGGAACCTGATTTGTTAACAGAACAGCCTGGGGAGAAACCTACATCAGTCAGTGAAGAGGAGAAACAAGAAGACAAGGCAGCGTCTAGCTCGAAAGAAATTGTATGAGTGTAGAAATCTTGTTTAGCTGGCACATTTCGACAATATTTCGCTATTGTATCGATGAGTTTAGAACAAGTATATTCATTTCGAATATAGATCAGTTATTTGACTCATTCTTGCTTGACTTCCTCATTCGAAGCCAAGAGTTGGTTGAATCGGTTAGATCATAGTCCCGCTAAGTTCCCAGAAAAGCAAAAACTTTATTTGAACCTTGCATCTCTTGAAACTCTAAGAAGCTAGAGAATTCATGGGCAGACTCAGAACCACATTCAACAAGGTTCCTCATCCCTCGTGCCTAGAGATGCACGTTTGGAGAATGGGGATGAATATAGGTCCCCGCCCCCCCCTCATTTCCCCATTTAGAGAAAATGGGGATGGAGAATTTTGGGGGGACCTATATCCATCCCCATCCCCAATTCCCCATTTTTCCCGTTTTTTCCCGTTTTCCCCGTTCCTCCGTTTCCCCATTTGACTAAAATTTACAAATTAAATTAAAAAAACAAACATTCCATTACAAATACAAAATAAAATTCATTAGTGCATTTTATATAAAATGTGTATGTATACTTAGGAAGTTAGGGTTTTCAAAGAATAAACAAAAAAAATTAAAAATATATATTATAATTATATTTATATATGTTTAGGGAAAATGGGAAAATGGGGATGGGCATCCCCATTTCAACATAATTGTGGGGAAAATAGGGAAATGGGGATGGGGAGGGGTCCCATTTCAATTTGGGGATGATTTTCATCCCCATCCCCTCCCCCCCCATTTCTCCATTTTTTCCCAAAAAAAAATCCCCAAATAGGGATGAAGATGCGGGGAATTGAGGTCCGGGGAAAAATGTGCATCTCTACTCCTGCCTCATTGACCATGTTGTTAGTAGAATAATAAGACAACATACATATAATTGCACCATAACGGGCCAATATAGTCTTTTTGATATGGGTCCAATAGTGTTTCTGAGCTTCCATCTAGCCCGGTCATGTTTCGGGCTCTAGGCCAAGCCGGAACACGAAACAGAAGACATTCTTTGATCATATTCATCATTGTTGCTGTTTTTATGAAATTGATCCTTCTCTTTCTTCACACTTTGTGAGTTGATCTTGATTAGCGTATACGTCAAACCACTTAAATCATGATATGTGATATGAATAACCAATCGTATATTACATTACTTTTCCGGGTTTTCCTCTTGATCACAGGCTACTGAACCATCTTGATTGAATTTGGAATGGAGTACATTGGGGATCATAGACTCTCACACACCATTTCACATCCCAAAATTTCCAGTTTTAGTAAAAAAAAAATGAAACGATTGGGAAGCAAACCCTACTGAGAAGGGGGTGGCAAAAGTTGGTGAGACTTTAAATTAAAAGTATCATTATTAAACACTTATTAAATTATTGAATTATAGATGATAATAGAGATTTTTTTTTTTTTTTCTATTAAACATATGATTACACTTTATAGTACTTTTTTTTTTTGTTGGACTGTAATGGATCACTCTTGCATCACCTAGAGACAAAAGTGCTTTCACTAAAAAAATATATATTTTTACTACTCTTATGATTCTAGATGTGTCTTGTTTTGATTTAATAAAATAAAACAAAAAAAAAATTTGTGTCTGTTTTTATGGTGAGGCTCATCATGATGATGATCATCATAATACTCTAATAGACTATAGTTCTTTTTTGTTCAAAGATGATTAATGAATTATAATTGCATCGCATCTTTACTACGATCGAAATGTAAAATTGATGAAACGAGATTATTTAAGTGGTATACCCTTCACATAAACGTTATTGGATTATGAATTTATTAAAATCATGAATTTTCGATTGTATCCCATTTCTTTGAACCTCAATTTATTTGTAATGGTTAAAAACAAATAAAGCAAAATTGTTTCAATTTCAAATACAAGGAAGAGACTAAAACGCAAGATTGGAAAAGTTTTTAAAACTTCTTTTTTGAGGTTGAATTGTTTGTACAAAATTTTAAAAAGATAAAGAGAAAAGATTTATCAAAATCTTTGCTTTTTTCTCACAACCTCGTCAATGAGATCGTGGATTTTTATACGATAACATAACTCATACAAGAAATAGAATAAATATGGTAATATATGAGTTTGGTTAATGAAACTATAATATTACCTAAACTGTTATTACTTGATAGGAAGTTGATTGAATTCTATGTACAAAAGAATGACTCTCTAACGATAGAGAATTAAAATCCCATACATAAAAATGTGCATAAATCCGCATCTGATAATTCCCTATTCAACGAATATATGATAAATTTAAAATTGCAATCAGAAGAAATCTATATTAAAGGGTATTTACCTTTTCGTAGTATATAGTGTTTGAAACCGGTAAATAAACATATTCCGATAAATACCGACTTGTTCCGTAAAAAAATATTAGAATATGATCCCACAGAAGCGCGTGGGTTGCCTGTCTCTCTCTCTCTCTGTTTCTGCACACAAACTTTCCCATTCACAATCATGGTCATCATCATTTTCTCTCAACTCTCATGAAAGCCAATAAATCACACACAGAGCATTAACAAGTCAGACTCCCCAAAAGCCAAAACTGAAAGGAAAATAAAAAACACACACAGACACAATGACACAAACATACACACTGCTTCTCTCTTTCTCTCCTTCAAAATTCAGTCTTTAAATTCAAAAAAAGAGACACCAAGAAAGCAAGAACAAAAAAAAAAAAAAAACCATCTTGAAGTTCACAAATTTCCTTTCTGGGTTATCGGGTTCCGGATCTGCCTCCCAATTCCCCAACACCACCCCTCTCTCTCTCTCTCTTTTACCTTTCTCGGGTTCTCAAAAGAAACCCCACTTTTCTCCCTCCATTTCATCTTCATCTTCATCTTTGAAAACACCTCTAACAGGCATTCTCACAAACACTTCATCTGCTTTAACGAGCAAAAATGGCTGGCACCGGACAGGAAGGCTTGGGCGATGACTTCTTCGAGCAAATCCTCGCGGTCCCACCTGGGTATACCAGTTCCGGAGGTGGGTCCGGTGGCGAATTGGGATCCTCCTCCGCCGTGCCCATGTTCTTGCAGCTGGGTTCAAGTGGCGGTGGCGGTGGCGGCGGAGGTTTGTCTATGGGGATGGGCATGGGGATGATGCCTCTAGGTTTGAATTTGGAGCACAGCTTCTTGAGACAACAAGAAGAAAACAACAACAACAACAACAATAACGCTTCTTCTCCAAGTTCAACTACTACTTCAGCAATCAACGTAAGAGACTTCAATTCTCTATCCACTTTTTTTCTGGTAATTTTTATATAAGTTTGGTGAAGTTAACATGTGAAAACTCTAGTTCAAAAAGGGTTCATTTTCTTTTACTAAAATTTTCCTGGTAAATTGCTGCAAATTTTCCCGGGAATATTCACTCACTCCAGCAACTAGTCAAAACTACATTTTTTTTTTTTTTTTTTTTTTTTTCATTTGGTGGATGGTTTTTATGTAAAATGAAGGTAAACAAAAGGGTAATTTGGTAAAAAATAATGGTTTGTACTTTTGATTTTTGTGTGTGGTAGGAGAGAGATTCGGTACACATGCCAAGCCTGTTTCCAGCTTATGGACAATTGCAATCTCAATCACTCCGCCCTTCGCCACCGCTTCGTCCACCGCATCTCCACCAGGTACATTTTCTTTTTCTTACAACAATACCCTTTTGTGTCTACTTTATTTCACTTGCACTTTATTTGTAGGCTATTTTTATTGGTGCTCCATGTAACGATAGCTCAGAAAATTAAAGATAATATATGATTGGTTGGAGTCGACACATATCGGTTTTCTCAAAGTTAATGTCTTTCCGTCTTTACTCATATATATATATTTTTTACACCGTTGATTATAGGTTCTAGTTGTGTGACTTGTGTCGCACTATAACATATTTATGTGCCGATAATTTTTCTTCACCGTGTTATGTAAATAAATATCTCCTATAGAAAAATCCTTGTGTCATCCAATGAAAAAAAAAAAAAACAAATCAATAATCCATAACTTTCTTTTGATTCAAAAAAAAAAAAAAAAACAATTTCCAGGAGAAATATTTGAAATGTTTTTAGAATTTTTTTTTTTTTTTTTTGGGTGGTGTAAGAAGTTTCATTTCATTACATTGTTTTGCTAAGTCTAGAAAATAGAATTAAGAATTTTGTTTGTTAATGTTTTATTTGTTGGGTGTGAATAATATTTTATTGAGAGGGTGTTGGGGGAGTGGTGTGCACGCGTTTCTGTAGAGCCTGAGGTGATGGGTTTCTTCACACACTCTTTCTCTTTCTCAAGTGGAAAGTGACCGATGAGTTACTGACACAAAGTGTTACTAGTGTCGTGCACGTGCGAGTAATTTCAAACGTGTGGTGAACTATTTCAATTATTTTTAGGTCATCTTAGGTAATGAATTGGGACTTAGTGGTCCTCCTCAGCATTTGTAGTGGCAATCTTTGTCCATTTTTATTGACACTGCAACTTTCAAAAGTGTTTATTAGGAAAGGGTTCATGTCAAAGTTTTTGACTTTATGTGGATTGGTTTGGTATGGTTGATTTGGTTGATTGATTCAGTCCAAACTCTTTTTTGAATTCGATTTGCGGATTATCGGCATGATTTTGGTCACTTAAAAATTCTTGCTTGATCGAATTGTTTTATCTTCTAGACATTCTTTATGTGTTTAAGTTTCTTGTTCAATAATTCTTTGACTTGAAAAGTTTCAACTTTGATGTGCCTTTTCATTTAAATATTACTTGAGACCTGTGAACATGGTGAATTGGTGATATCCTGCAAGACAATGCGATGTGTAACGGATTGTGTTGAAATTTTCTTGACAAGAACATCAGTTCATTGTTGAATCTAATACAATATTGTTCGATAATAATATATATTGCTGTTTGTTCTGGGCTATATATCAACCATAAAATGATTGTTACTGTATCTTTTGTCAAATCATGGTGCAGCCTTTTAATAGCCAACCGACACAAGGAATGGTTGCTACTGCACCACAACCTCCTACTATGCGCCCAAGGGTTAGAGCAAGACGAGGGCAAGCAACAGATCCTCACAGTATTGCTGAGCGGGTAAACTTCACTTCTGTTTCTTAGGACACATAATTATGCAATGCAGATGTCTATAAAAGGTTTCAGTACCAAATAGAATTTTGATCTATAAAAGGTCTCGGTGTATTTCACTTGTGATGTATGATGTATATGGCTACAACTGATTACACGAGTAAAATCATAAAATTCTTGGATTGATAAGCACAACGCGCTTTTGTTCAAATCTCAAGGTCAGTCACCTTTATGCATATTGCTAAGGGATAGAGTTGTGTCCAAAATACCCTTTACAAGACAGAGAATCATATTGTTTCAGTTAACTGTTAATTTGAACATAGTCTTATATCTAGCTCACAACTGAATACATTCTTCTTACTTTTACTCTGTCAAATTTCTATAGCCGTTTCCATGGATGTTATCTACAAACTTATTGTATGTTCTTCCTGGTTCAGTTACGTAGGGAGAGAATTGCAGAAAGAATGAAGGCTTTGCAGGAATTGGTTCCTAGCTGCAACAAGGTTAGTGACTGTCTCCTCACTGCTGTTATTTTATCTGTGCCTTCTGGTCCAGTTGCTTGCCATTCCTTTTTGTGCATTTCAAATTTGGCCAATCCAAAAATCATATTCTGTTATGTGTTGAAAAGGATGCTTCATACCATATACAATGCAAAATAAGTTCCTGTAGTTTTCTTTTCTCAGTACCGTTTTTTAACTCATTGAGTTAATTTTATGCATAAAAATTATTGCTGTTGCATGAATCATTGTCTTGCCTTTGAGATCTAAGTTTTATACATAATGGTACTTTGATTATCTCTTTTTCAGACAGATAGGGCGGCCATGCTTGATGAAATTGTGGATTATGTGAAGTTTTTGAGGCTTCAGGTCAAGGTATTTACGGTCAAAAACTCAGTTAGATTATGATTCAAAAGCTTCAATGTATCTTCTCCATTACTTATAAAACATCTTTCTAGACTAGTTGTTCTAAGAATAATTGAGCATATTATTTGCCTTTATAAATGCATACTTTCACGGGTATTTTCTATGAGTGGACCCGCTTGCACAAATTGTATGGACTATCAATTCAATCCAGCATTGTTATCCAAAAGCTGTTACCTAATCCCAAACAGTTGCTTCATAGTCATCATCCAAAGCATTGGAAGTCCTATATCGTGGTACTATGGTAGGCCATCGCAGGTTGAATATCCTTGACATCTATGAAGACCTTGTGGCCTTTCTTTAAATAAAGTTGTTGGGAGTCAAGCCTGAATCGACTCTTGTCTGGTGTTGAATCTCTGCTTAACTATTTTATTTTTTTAATAAAAAGAGATGAATTACATTATTTTTACCACTCACCCCATAGTAAATCGTTTAGTTTTGGTAACATTTCATTTTCTTCTCATTGACATATCTAAACAGGTTCTGAGTATGAGTCGATTGGGTGCAGCCGGTGCTGTGGCTCAGCTTGTAGCTGATGTTCCGATATCATCAGTTGAGGTTGTAAACTTTGAAAACTTTCATACTTTCATTTTTCTTTGAAATTATAAATGGACTCAGGTAGTTTGCCTGTCCTTTTCTACTTCAAAGCTTTTTTCTTGTTAATAATTTTCTATCCGTGATTAAGGGGGGAGACGGCATTGATGGTGGAGCCAATCAACCAGCTTGGGAGAAGTGGTCAACTGATGGCACGGAACAGCAAGTAGCTAAGCTAATGGAAGAAGACATTGGAGCTGCCATGCAATTCCTTCAATCCAAGGCACTCTGCATCATGCCCATATCACTCGCCTCTGCAATCTTCCAGACCCACCAGCCAGACACACCGATATACATCAAGCCCGAATCAAACACCCCTTCTTAGACACCTAAACCAGAACTGCAGTTCCACTGGATCATTCCCAGAATGCATACTAGTCCCAATCTCACAACAGTTCATAAATTATATGCTTTGGTACATTTCTAACTCCATAACTGGACAAAAAAAAAGGTCATGTGCAAGTGCTAGTGTTCATTTCTTTTTCCCAGTTTTGACAAACAAGAAGTGGATGACAGGCACACAAGTGAAAGGGAAATGTATTTTTTTTTTCAAAACTGTATTGATGCAAAATTTAGAATTCTCTTTCAGAAATCTGTGGTGGGGTTAGTGGTGGATGGACCAAAGATATATCTATATTAGTATTAGTAGTGGTAAAAGCTTGGTTTCTTTTTCTTTTTAATGGTTAGTGCAATGTGGGACCTTGTAAAAGACATGGATAGCTATGTGTATGATGTATTTGCTGAAAAATTTTCAGTGCAAGTTGAAATATTATAAATATAATGGTTGGTTGGTTGTTTTTTTATAAAGCATTTTTGGAAGCTTGTGGTTTGTGGAAAAATAAATAATAATTTTGTTGCTCAGATTGTTTTACTGGGTGAGTTTTCTTTTACAAAAGTAAATGGAGCCTTTCTTTCAAAATTGACAAATGATTGTGGAGGAGAAAAGAAGAGAGTGAGAAAGAGTGATAGTAGGGACACTGCCTGTATAATGAGTTAAACTATTCAGATAATCTTTGTAAAACTTAATTCCTAGGTATTATCATCTAAAAAAAGTTCTTAAAATGAAAAAAATAAAAAAATAAAATACTTGAGAAGTGTGTTTTGATATGAAATTATTCTTACTTCAAAATAGTTTTCACAAAAAATATTCTTTAAAATACCTTAAACTTTGAATATAGATACATGAAAAATATAAACTAAAATCAAGAAATCAAGATATTCCATTTCAAAAAAAAAAAAAAAAAAAAAAAAAAAGATTATATTTGCTTAAACTTGTGTTTTTGTTTAATAAAGAACCATTTTTTTTATTATTAAATGAAAAGCTGATTATGAAAGTTAAAGATCAAAGTTCCAATTTGTTTTAATGAAAGATTAAATGGTCCAATTCAAGTTAAAGATCGAAAAGTCCAAATAATGAAAACAAAATTAACGGCTTTTAAAGATAGAAAGTACAAATTAGTTTTTGGATTAAAAAAATTGTGTAATATATATATATATATATATATATATATAATTATAATCATGGAAACTGTGTCACTATGTTAGTATAATAATAATAATAATAATAATAATAATAATAATTAAGCTTTTGTTTTTCTTACGTCCAAAGCATCATTTTCCCAGTCATAAACCAAATCTTACTGATAAAAAATTGATATTGTTAGATTTGATTAAAAAAAAATCTACCTTTTTTTTAATTGCCAAAGTATTGGCTTTTTCCGTTAGAAACCAAATCTTTTTGAGAAAAAAATTTCTTAAAAGCAGATACTTGATATAAAAAAAAATAAAGCTTTATGTATTTTTTCTTCAAAATATTTTTGAGAGAAAATACGGTTAGTGTTTGACAAAAAAAAAAAAAAAAAAAAAAATCAAACTTTTAGATAGATATGGATTCGAGTTCAAGTCACACCTACAATATGAAGGTATGGATTCGAATCTTGTTCTCAACCCCAAACAATATTTATTGTAATAATTCAAAAAAAAAAAAAATTATAAATAGAAAAGAAAAGAAAGAAAACTCATTCAATACACTGGGCTAAGCCGGGCCGAACCATCTACTGGACAAGATTGGGTTGTTGATGACCCGAACCACAGAAGCCGGATACCCTGTTGTAATCCGAAACAGGGGTTTTCTTCATTGGAGGCATCTAACAGCTAGGGTTTTACGTTTTTGGCGTCAACCCTTTATCAATTATTGTCTCTTATATTCAAGTTTATAATTGGTAAGTAAAAATTACGATCTTTTTGCTTCAAGTTCTTCATTTGTTGATTTATTTTTATTTTTTATATGCTATGGAGGGACAATGAATATCCATGTATCAAGCTCATTACAAGTCTGGGTCTTTTTAAACAAATTTGTTGGTGTTAAAGAGATACAGTTCTTGATGAGTGAAATTTTTCAACTTTGGTGATGTGTAGGCTATGGAAGACACTTCCATTTGAATTGTTTTGAAGCTGAGTATGCCTAGTTTTGTTGTAGTGTGAGAATTTGTTTTGTATGTTTTAGGGTCATGAAAAGTGTAAAACTTTTGACATTTGAACTATAATGGTGAATTGGTGATCAGGGTATGTTGAGTTTTATATAGCTTTGAAGGAATTTGATTGATAGAATGGTAGTCACTGCTCATTTAGCAGTTGTTTAGTTTTAGCAGCTTTGATTTGTTTGTCGGATGTTTGTTGTTTATCTATGTATCGTTATGGGAGAGGTATTCGGTTTCTTAGTTTTACGTCAATGGTCAACAAGACGAAGTGGGATCCGATTGAATCACTTGAACTTAATCACCCAACTCTTGTTTTGCTTGAAAAATGCAGCTCAAGAGATCACTTTAGACAGATTTTAGGGCAGATGATGAGAATCGGTCTCATTGATAAGACGTTTCCCATGAGCAGGCTCATTTTGTACTCTGCAATTTCACACCCAGAAAACTTAGACATGTCTATCCTTTTGTTCACTTATTTTACTCATCCGAATTTGTTCATTTACAAAACCATGATATCTGCTCTATCTTTTTCCTTCAAACAAGCATATGTTGTATACAAATCTATGCTTAGGTCTTCTATTTGGCCAGAGAAACAGACACTCCTTTACTTACTGAAAGCAGCTAAACATGTATCAGAAGCGAAGCAAGTTCATTGTCATGCAATTGTTATGGGATTGGTGTCCTATGATTATTTCCTGAACTCACTTCTGAAAATGTTTATGAATAATGGGAAAATGGATCTTGCTCGTAAGGTGTTTTCTTGTAGGTCAAGTTCAGATGTTGCCTCTTTCAATATTATGATTGTTGGACATGCCAAGAAGGGGAATAGTTTAGAGGCAATTAAAATGTTCCGTGAAATGGTAGATTCGGGACTTGAACCTGATGAGTTCACCATTTCGGGACTTCTAGTTTGTTGTGGGCAGTTAGCAGATGTGCAACTGGGAAAGTCTGTTCATGCTTGGATGGAAAGGAGAAAACATATTAGCTCATCAAATTTGGTCTTGGGAAATGCTCTTTTGCATATGTATGTGAAATGCAAAGAAATAGAGCTTGGTCAGAGGACATTTGATGCGTTAAGAGTGAAGGATATCGTTTCATGGAACACCATGTTTGAAGGGTTTGTCAAGGTTGGGGAGTTGGAATCTGCACGGAGTCTTTTTAATCATATGCCTTGCAGGGATCTTGTTTCCTGGAATTCTTTGATTTGCAGTTATGCACAGAATGATGATTTATTGATGATGACAAAAGTATTCAAGGACATGGTTGCTGAGAATGTTATGCCAGATAATGTCACAATGACTATCCTGGTCGCTGTTGCAGCAGAAGTTGCAGAACTGAACCAAGGGAGATGGATACATGGAATGGTGGTGAGAACGGGGATGAAAATAAATGCATTTTTGGGTTCAGCATTGATAAACTTGTATTGGAAATGTGGAAGCATTGAAAAAGCTTTCGTGATTTTTAGAGATATTGCCGAAAAGGATGTCACTGTATGGACAACAATGATAACTGGATTTGCTTTCCATGGTTATGGAAGAAAAGCTTTGGAACTGTTCTCTGAGATGCAAGAAGAGGAAATGCCGAACAAAGTGACAATTGTTGCTGTTCTTACTGCTTGTGTTCACTGCGGACTTGTAGATGAAGGGCTTGAACTATTTAGTAGCATGAAAGAAAACTATGGCATTGAACCTGGAATTGAACATTATGGATGTTTGGTGGATCTCTTAGGACGATCAGGGAGGTTGACTGAAGCAAAAGATGTGATCGACAAGATGCCTATGAAACCAAGTCAATCCATCTGGGGAGCAATGCTGAGTAATTGTCGAGCTCACGGAAATGTAGAAATGGCAGAGATAGCTTGGAGAGAATTACTAAAGTTGGAGCCTGAGAAAGAAGGTGGATATGTATTGTTGTCTAACATTTATGCTGCTAACAAGAAGTGGAGCTTTTCGGACAAAATTAGGGAAGTTATGGAAAGCAGAGGAGTAAAGAAAACAGCAGGTTGCAGTAGCATTGTTGTTGATGGAGTTCTTCATGATTTTGTGGCTGCAGATAAGCGGCATCCGGGATGGTTAAACATGCAGTCCATTATATATTTTCTGAATAGTGAAATGAGGTTGCATACTGATTTTCCAGACGACTTCTGGGTACCATTTATGGAAACATGTTGATTGTGGCTTTTTATTTATTTATTTTATTTATTTTTTTATTTTTTATTTTTTATTTTTTACAAACTATTACAATTAATCCGGTGTTCGGGAGAGAGGGATATGACTTGAACTTACGATCTCATTGGTGTAGGTAAGAGAGACATACCACCGGACAATCTCATCTCGTAACCATACTATCTAACAATGTTGATGTTGTTGATCACATAATTTAGTGACTCCTGGTGAATATCTGAAAATATATATATATATATATATATATATTATATTGGCATGAATGGAGTCAAGATTGTTGAAATCTTATGTGGACATCGCTAAAAATGACACATACATACCACCGGACAATCTCATCTCGTAACCATACTATCTAACAATGTTGATGTTGTTGATCACATAATTTAGTGACTCCTGGTGAATATCTGAAAATATATATATATATATATATATATATTATATTGGCATGAATGGAGTCAAGATTGTTGAAATCTTATGCGGACATCGCTAAAAATGACACATACATACCACCGGACAATCTCATCTCGTAACCATACTATCTAACAATGTTGATGTTGTTGATCACATAATTTAGTGACTCCCGGTGAATATCTGAAAATATATATATATATATTATATATTGGCATGAATGGAGTCAAGATTGTTGAAATCTTATGCGGACATCGCTAAAAATGACACATATAATATAGAAATTTCATCTTTGACCGCATATGAAAATTTAAACGTTAATAACATTTTTTTTTTTATAAAAAAAAATTAAGTGTAAATCCATAAATTACCAAAATCAATTTAGCTTTCAAAAAAAAAAATAAAAAAAATTGCAAAAAACTTGAATCTAGAGAAAAAGCATGAAATGTCGCACCAAAAAATTGTGAAAAGTTGAAAAAAATAACGTGAAATCTCATTAAAAAAAAACCTAAAGTGTTTACTTTTTATCAAACGTGAAATCTGGAGAAAAAAAAAACATAAAATCTTTGAAACAAAACTTGAAATGTCAATATTTTTTTTAAAAAGTAAAATTATTGAAAAACCCTCTAAAAATCATATTTTTAACTTTTTATACAGTAAAATTACCAAAACCTACCGCATGGAGGTAGAAAAGTTGTCTTAACATCAATTGCTCTAACTCTAAGTTATAATAGCTAACTAAAGCAAGAGTGATCTTATTGGTTTTGTATTTTACTACAGGGGGAAATATTTAATTATAATCTATCCATTCTCTTTGAGTAAACCTTTTAGCCACTAACTTAACTTTATACCTAACCTGATCATTATGCCATATACTTTCTTTTATCTTATAAATCCACTTGCATGCTATTATTTTCTGTTTTTCTGGTTTCCTATCCAGAGACCAGGTCTGATTCTTCTCTCAT
Organism: Acer negundo; assembly: GCA_035582765.1. Classification (NCBI taxonomy): domain Eukaryota; kingdom Viridiplantae; phylum Streptophyta; class Magnoliopsida; order Sapindales; family Sapindaceae; genus Acer; species Acer negundo. The sequence continues at coordinate 42,575,959 of CM069235.1, read as the reverse complement.
GGCTTGCTGCCATTTTTGCTTGTCAATACAGTTAACAACCTCTATAAGTACTAGGTTCATAATTATCTAAATCTTGGCCAATGCACAGTGCAAAAGAAATCACATCAGCATGTGCAAATTTGTTGTTAGGTTTAATAATCATTCTAGCCCTATCACTAACCAGCTCGTAATCAGCTAGAGACTCATTGATCTCTGGCTGATTCTAACTCTCTTCCACTTGATGAGAACCATTAGAATGGGCAACCTCAGCCTCCTCATTAGGTTCAGCTTGAACCCGGGCTTCACTAGGGGATATGCTACTAATATCCACATGAATCTGAGTTTCAACATCCTTTAAAGGAGATGTAGCAGATTCATAACTGACCTCCTTGACTTTACAAGGAATCTTAGACTTATCAAAAACAACAATACTACTTATTATCACCTTAAGCCTCTTTTTTTGTCTCTAAGCCAAACTTTATAACTGTTGACTCCTAAAGGATAACCTAGAAAAACACTTTTCAAAGACCTAGGTTAGTAATATTTCATAAAAATAAGCTCAAACCAAGTAGTGTCACCAATACCCTGGTGAACTGGCCATTTACATTTCAGAAATTGGTACAAGACCAAAATCATAACATTTCATTTGTCGAGCGCACTGCATTTTCATTTTCACTAATGATCACCATTTCATTTACTACTGACATTGAGCTAAAACATTAATTTCAAAATATGTATATAATAATACATTTATATTACTAAAGCACAAAAGAACGGAACATATAAACTTTTAAACAAGAGTTAAAGTAAAGGCAAAACTCATTTAAAGATTTGGATAAAGAACGTGTAAGTAAAGAATATATGAGTTTACATAAGTATAAGTGTATATATATATATATATATATATCTTTTTAGAACATAATAATATAATAATTAAATTTGTTTCATAAGAATTTTTTTTTTTTTTTTTTCTTTTTGCAACAACATACTATCCAAAAACCACTTACCTTGGAACATAGCAAGTTTAATGCCTCACTAACGATATTGGAAAGTTACACGGGGAACCTAAACATTTAGAATAATAATCTTTCAATCAAAATAACCAAATAAAAGAAATTTGACTCCGCTTCTAAAGAAGATGCATTTTTATTCTTTTTTTTTTTTTTTGTAGAAATTCCAGTAAAACAGATTTTAGTGCACAAACGTTAGTGATTAGAAAATCTTAAGGGCCTCAAAATATTTCAAAACTTAATCAATAAACCTAAACATCAGATTACTAACTCCCCTCAAAATATTAGAATTTTATCGAGCACCTATGGATTCTATAATTTTCTAAGCACCCAAGGGTCAATCCTGACAGCATAAATTTCGATCCTCCAACCAGATTTCGTATCAAAGTTTAACAACCCTACATACAATGAAAAATTCCAAAATTATATGTATAGACTAAGATATCAATACTCTATCTCTATACTGAAAATCAGAATTTAATCTATCTCCGTTTGTGAATTAAAATTCCTGAAACACCAAGAGATCATGACTGTCAGCCTAACTATTATGGCTTAAACATCAAATATATCCACAGAATTAAAATCATTATATATCACTAAAATTCACGAAAATTTATATACTAATTCAATTATGACCCTAAAACCATAGTACTAAAAATCAGACCTAAATACATTCCCAATTTCAATTTAAAATTACTCTAACACAACAAGGTCAGTTTGATATTAAGAAAAATCTGCATATGTAACCGATTTCATAAATAAAATCTTCCTAAGATAATCACCACCAAAAATTCTGAAAATTAAAATCCAAGTTAATATAAATGTCTACTATTCTCATACCAAAATTTACCATCAACTGCAATCTACAAATATAATTAAAATTATCAACATAATATATTGCTTCTCCAATACTAAAACTAATCAAAATTACAACCTATACTAACACTCAAATTTGAACTCTTTAATGAACTCCAAAATCCATGCATTAAGACATCTCCATCCAAAAAAACTAAAATCGAACAATTGATGGACTAATGAGATATCTTTAATGATTAAAAAAAAAAAAAGCGTTTTGAGAGAGATTAATGTTGTAAATAAATGTTTAAAGAGAAACAAAGTTTAAAACTTTACCTTGAAAATACTCTGACTCAATCTACAGAATAGTAGTTTTCTATATTTTTTGTAAGAGTTATCAATTTCGGAAAAGAAAGTGTAGAAAAGAATATAAAAGTTTTAATCTAAAAACTCATTTATCTCTCTTCAAATAGAAGAATACAAATACAAATCAAATTCAATTTCCTAATATCTCTACATATTGGGATAAGATAATCAGCTTAAGGAGAGTGGTTTTGTGCTAATAAACCACTTACCAATCTCCTAGATAGATTAAACTATCAAACCAACAGTACACTTCTATTTATCTATTATTATTAATAATAATGCTAATGTGGAGTACTGCTCTAGAGACTATAATTCCTATGCTGATGGTCTGGCTAAAAAAGGTGATGGGGAAGAGGAAGAGGTGCTTGTATGGAGCTTGAAATGATTGTCTGGCTTGACTGGTTTGTCGGGTTTTTTTGGAGCAGGAGCTAATTAATAAAATGTGTAATAAAAAAAAAAAGTCTTAAAGCTTAAAGGATATGTAATGCACCGAATTAAGAGAGAAGAGAAGAGAAAAGATAGGAAAGGAAAGGAAAGGAAAGAAAAAAGATGGTAGTATTGGTCGATCAAAGCTGAAACTTTGCATAGCAAAAGCACATCTGCCATGCCATCCAAATTTTAACAGCATCTCTGAAAATATTTGACCAATGACATCATAATTTTAATAGTATCTTTGAAAATCTTTGATTAGTGACACGTACAAATCAAAAACTACATTGGTTAGTTTAACTTTAAAATCCTCATGAAATGAACAAATTAAAGATCCCTATCCTATTCATCAATGATTTGATTGTTTTATTTTTAAGGTACATATTATTTAACATCAAAAACTTATTAAATAATATATATATAGTATTATAGTATAAATGCACAATTTAGTAAAGTTGAGTTTGTAGTGAAGCAGTTAAGTTACTCAACTTCTTCTCTATATCCTTAGTTCGAAACCCACGGAAGATATTTTTACAAAAATAAAAAAATAAAAAAATAAAAAAAATAATAAAAAAATAATAATAATAATAATAATAACTTAAACAGGCCGGCCCACCCTGTTTTCGCTTTAGGCTTCTTTGGGCTCGGCCTGTTGGCCAGGCTATCTAGTTTACCACCACTAGTTGCTCTCAGTTTCTTCCAAGTGGTTGGATACTAAATTAGAGTTTAAATGTTTTTTTTAAAGACATTTTTTAGGAAATTAATTGTTTGTGATGTGGGGTTTTTTAGAATTCACTTTTTAGTAGAATTATTGTTGAATTATATCTTCACGTAATTCTGATAAAAAATTTAAAAGGAGGAACATTATTAGATCACCATAGGAGTGTTTAATAGCACCACTCCATGCATAAATAGACTTATTTAGATGTTGATGACTTGATGTGGCTGTCTTTAATTTGATATTTTGATTCCCTACATTAGCGTGTTATTAATTGTGTATTTCGATTTTTTTTAAAAAAAAAAATTGGTGCAAACACTTTGTTTTTTTGGCTCATGACTTGTCTGGAATTCGAACAAAAAAAATTGAATTGGAATAGTTGGGAACAAAAGTGCAGATATTTAGTGCTGCTGTCATGTAGGTTTGTACTGATACATAACATTTACATTCAACATAAAGATGCACATTTTCTCTCATGATAAAATCTTAGTATAAATAGAGTGAGGGTAGAGTTAGTCAAGACAAGAGAAACAAAGAAAGAGGAGAGAGGGTGTGTGATTCGTGAGATGTAAATTCAAGAGTCGGTGATAGGCTGATAGCTAGATGTGTCTATATTTTATTTTTATTTATTTTTCAAATATTTTTATAAATATAGAAATATGTCCCAATTTGATTAGTTAGATACAAATTAGGATAACATTTTTAGATAAATAATTTGAGTCCATCAAATATATTCATCATTAACAATAAGAACCAATCAAGTTTCAGGTCTTGGATTGCTAACTCGGCAAAGCTTTTGTTAGACACATCCAGAGTCCAGACTTTGCACTTTCCGGTTTCCAAACTCTTCCCAGTTTGTTATATATATATATATATATATTTTTTAAATCTTCAGTTTTTTAGACTTTATTTCCGGATTGGAAATTGTTGGATTTTTTTTTTTCCTTCGGTTTTTGTTTAAGGATTTAGATTTTTTCTGAATTGGAAACAACCAGTTCCATATTCAAACTTTTTCAGTATCAAATTTATCATTAATTAATAGGATAGTGATCTTTGATCTGTTCATTTCCTTATGACTTTAAATAAAAAAGCAGTTCTACTTTATTTAAATTTAGTTTTCAAATCTAGTGTCAAATAATATTACATCACTATAATCCATTAATTTAAATCATATAAATCTAATATACAGTGATACCAAATGATTTGATCACCAGTTTTGGATATCAAATTTAGACAAAATAGTATTATGAGTTTAACTAACATCATTATTTAGAAAACAAGAGATTGTGAGTTTCATGAAACCATTTTGAGGATTTTAAAATTAAACTAACGAAGGTGGTTTTTGTACTGTGTCACTGTTCAAAGATTTTCAAAATTACTAATAAAATTACGATGTCACTGGTCAAATAGTTTCAAGATGCTGTAATTTGGATGGCAGATGTGCTTTTGCTCTGCAAAGTTTCAGCTTTGAATCTGGAAACACTTTGACCAAATTACCAAAACTCCTCTCACTTTCTCTTCTCTCCTAAGCTCTTCAATTTTAAGTTTTTTTTTTTAAAAAATAAAAATAATGCTTTAATTATTGCAATAAATATTTTACTAGCTAGCTATATTTAACCGTTGAAGGTTTATAGTTCTGACTTTTGATTAAGGATGCACATTTATCTTTAGGGACCCAAATCCCCACATCCCCATCCCCATTTGGAGGAGAATTGGAGAAATGGGGAGGGATGGGGATGATTTTTATCCCCAAATTAAAATCTCCCCATCTCCATTTCCCAATTTTCCCCATAAATTTACGGAAATGGGGATGGGGATGGAGGGAGGTGCCCCTATCCCCATTTCCCCAATTCCCTCAAACATTATATATAAATATATTTAATATTTTTATTCTTCTATTTTACTAGCATATATATATATCTTTTTAACACAAAAAACCTAACCCTAAATCATAAAACTTGTCTAATAGACTTTATTTTGCAATTGATTAAAACGCTTTAATTTGAAATTATAATGAATTTTATTTTGTATCTGAATTTATGATGGATTTTATATTTTGATAGTATGTAATTTTTAGTTAAATAGAGGAAATGGGTAAAACAAGGGAAAACAGGAAAATAGGAAAATAAGGGAAAAAACGAAAAAAATTGAAAAATGAGGATGGTGATGGAGGGACCTCCCCCCAAAACTCCCTCATCCCCATTTTCCCCAAATTGGGGGGGGGATGGTTTCGAAAGTGGGGATGGGAATGGGGGGACCTATATCCATCCTCATTCCCCAAATGCTCATCCCTACTTTTGATTGAAAAAAATAATAATCATTATTACCGAGTACAGCTTTAGCTGTTGGGAGTTTTAGGACCAAGGTTCATGCTTAACGTCCAAGCAATGGGACTGGCTATGTTTTACTCACATAAAAATATTGGTATAATACCACATCTTTTGAAAACAACTCTATCGATAACTTCAATGTTAAATTGGCTCTCAAAATATATAAGTTATTCCCAAAATTAACCTTGAGTTAACCATGAGTTACAAAATATGTTACCACCATGGATGGAGGCAGCATAGGGCGAGAAGGGGCCATTGTCTGCCATGAAGTTTTCAAAATTTTCAAAATTGACTCTATGTCAATTTTTGTAAAATCCTTCATTTTCAGACATTTATGCTTTTACCCCTTATTTTTTTTTATTTTTCTAATGTTATATATATTGTTTGAAACGATTTTTGTGTTGTTTGTTTGACGACAAAATACAAGTGGAGAACCATTAAAAATTTCGTTTTTCAGTTTTTTTTTTTGCTTTCTAAAATTGCTATGATTTTTAATTTTTGTTTTTTGAATTTTAGATAAAATTTTATTTGATCTCTACCATTCATGTTTGAGATGATGGTGGATATCCATTTTTTTTAGAAACAATAATTTAATTTAATTTAATTTAATTTAAGAATTCGATAATTTAGTTTTTTTTAACGGTCAAAATAAAGATAAAGAAAAGTGTATAATGCTGAATCAAAATCAGCTTTTGCGTTTCTTATTGATGTATATATATACAAGAGTTGAGCCGCAGCTCTAGATACAAATAAAGTAGGAATTCTATTTAGAATAAGATACCATAAAACACTTGCTGTACAAGTAATGCAAGTTTAATTAAACTACTTAGAATCAAATAGGAAATAAGTAATATAAGTATAATTAAACTAGTCTAAGACAGCTGTAAATTAGTTTTAACGTTATCTTTAATACAAAATTGGTCGATAGTTAAATTTGATCGAGTTTAAATGACCACGTTATAACATTTTGTATGGGGAAAGTAAAAATCCCAATGAGGTTTAGTGCAGTGTAATTTACTCTTAAATGAAAATAACAAAATTTTCACCAACTTTTGTACTCTCTATGATTCACAAATTCACTTAACTTTGTACTCTATAATTTACTCCAACAAGCAAATCAATATACTATTCAAAAAAAAAAAAAAAAAAAAAAAAGTAAATCAATAAATGATAAAATGAATAATTTTTTATTTGCCAACAATTTAACAAGATTTTTATTAGCCAACACCTCTGGGTTGTGGCAAACCATGCATGTTGCATCTCTTTTTAAGAAAATTATGTACCGACCCTAGGTTTAAATGATGTAACTCAACTGATAGATGGATAAATTTAGAGTTTGGTTAAATGACTCTTAAATTAGTAACTCGAATCTTATCGATAACAAAAGCTTCAAAAAAAAAAAAAAAAACATATATTGTATAGATAGATTAATAGATAAATATCGTATAAAAAAAAAAAGGTAAAAATATAAATATATATGTACAGGGATCTTTAATTTTTTCATTTCATGAGGATTTTAAAGTTAAACTAACCAATGTGGTTTTTGATTTGTACGTGTCACTATTCCAAGATTTCCAAAGATACTATTAAAATTATGATGTCAATGGTCAAATATTTTCAAAGATGCTGTTAAAATTTGGATGGCATGGCAGATGTGCTTTTGCTCTGTAAAGTCCAGCTTTGAGTCTGGACACTTTGACCAAAACAACTATCTCTTTCCTTTCTCTTAACTAACTAGGAACATTACATGTCCTTTAAGTTTTAAGACCTTTTTTTTTTATTAAATATTTGTTAATTAATAAACTAATAAATATTTTAATTCAAAACAAATATTTTCAAATCATCAATTTTCATATACAATTAATATTTAATATAATAATTAACTTTAAATAATTCAGTAAAACAAAATAATAACATTAACATCTTCAAATTAAAATATTACAACCCAAAAATAACAGACCAATAAAATACATTGAACTTATTATTAAATTATTAAGAAATAGTTTTAAATCGAAACAGTCTTTTGACTTGTTGATTTTAGCAATAGATTTATTTATTTTGAAATTCTTAAGAATTAGTTTTAAATCGAAATATAAACTATTCTCATAAAATTAAAGCAGTATTAGTATGGTTTAGTAGTTGACCCTTTCGCGGTGTAAATCCAAATTTCCTGTTTCTTATATCTGATTTTCTCAGTTGTTTTGATCATTTGTTAAATAAAAAAAATAATGATAATGCTTTTTCTTTTTCAGGTTGAAAGGGTAGAATAATTCGCTGATACAATTGGAATGTGTAAAGAACTGGTAGACGTACCCTATGTTTTCCGGTCTAAGACCGGAATTACTGATGATTCAGAACGGAATTTCTATGATTTTATGAAAGCTTTATTCAAGTCGAAGAATTTCAAAGTGTTAGCGTACTATATGAAGAGAAAGTATAATCCATTGTTTGGAATGGCCATCAGAAGTCATAAAACATTCTGTCATTGTCACAATGGATTGGCCATTAGAAGTCATAAAACATTCCGTCGTCGTCTTCAACACTTTATGTTTTACCGTTATATTAGGAAAGCCTAGGTTGACCACGATTGTGCCAAGACAATAGCAAAGGTATGAAATTTCTAAATGTTATAATTTATTTTTATTTTTTTTCTAATTATATGTTTTTTTTTCTAATTATTATTTTTTATCTTTGCAGGATTTTTGAGAGTACGAGCTGAATTCAATCATTAATGCAACAATTGTCCTCAGCACATATGTCGGGGTCGTCTTTTCACATGTTGTATACGATGAGCATAGCCCTTAGAGTATCTCCAATGGTAATGTGGTTTGCATTTGAAAAAAAATGGTGATATGTCAACATTGTCAAGCTAATTGCTTCATATGTGGCATGTAACTAAACTTGATAGACATCCAAATGAAAAAGTGGTCTCCAATATTTCACTTGTAAAATATATGTTTTTAATGACATGTCAATTTATTATCGGTCTCCTTAAATATACTTTAAAATTGTTGAATAAAATAAAGTAAAGGACAATAGCGGTTGCTGACAGAGCCAACAAGACGACCGTCCAACAGACCCTCTGAAATCAGAGAGTGATGTTGACAGCCTCTAAAAAAAAGTTGTCACCTCAGCTTGAAGTTGTACTAAAGAGATTGCATTAGAGTTGAATCTTTTAATAAAATGGATGTCCATCATACGAGGCATTCAAGATGTTCTTAGCTTCACCATGCTTATCGCAGGCTATGTTCCAAACTGCGAAAAATTAATCAAATTTTTTGTTGATTGGGCTTTTCTAAACAATTCTTTTAGCTATCTGATGTAAGACATTTTCTATTTAAAGACCATTTTTACCGCTAAGAAAAATTAAATTTGTAAAAAATATGAAGATATTGTTTTTCCAAAACTACCCTTTTTAACTATTTCTAAAGACATTTCATTTAAATATATATTTAGACTTCCAAAAATTTAATGAGACTTTATTTCATTTTGGATTTATTTGTTTTGTTTTTTATTAAAAAATTTGAATCATCTACCGATTTGATCTTTTTCTTGACCTCACATAATCTCCTGATACATATATATTACAATAAATGAGTAGTTAAGATGTGATTGATTTTCACAACAACTTTATCAATAATCAATCACTTGTTTTAAAAAGGTCATAAAAAAAATATAAGTAGATGATCCAAATCCCTTTTAAAAATCTTAGAGCATCTCCAATGCAAATATATATTTTTGAGTTTCTAAGTAGTGCCACATCAGTATTTCTATTTATTATGGGCTCAATTTTGAAAAAAAAATTAAAGAAATGAATATTCATATCTCCAATGCAATTATCTAAAGTCAAATATGTATCCATTTTATGTCCAATCATAATAAAACAATTATTATACTCTCTCTCCCTTTTTATTTTACAATTAAATGAGGTTTAATCTCATTGATGGAAAAAGTTGAAAACTTTAATCTTATTGGTGGAAAGAGTTAAAATCCTAGTCAGCATTTCTAGAAGAGTTTCTAGAATTAGAAAATCAACTTCATATTCTCTAACTTTTTTTTTTTGCCACATCATCTCCATATTCAACTTAGATAATAGAGATTTTCTAACTTTTTTAATATCTATCCTATGTGGCAGTCCATTTTCTCCAAATACATAATAGCATTGGAGATACTCTTATATCTCGATGTACTCCGATGCATCTAGGGATTCGCATATATATTGACTTTTCTTCTTTCCCTAAAAATTTGTTTTTTTCAACCAAATATTACAAAAATAACTACTAATAATAATAATAATTATTATTATTATATATATATAGGGTTTATAGTTAATGAAACATCAAAAAGTAGAAAAGAAAGTATGATGTTATGTATTCTAAAAGATTTGTATGTATAATTAATTCAATTTGAAAAGCTTATTTTATTTACAGAATCTAGAGTCACATCCAAACTCTATTACGGCTCATATAACTTATTTTGATTCAAACTTGAAAATGTAACTTGATCGGAATAACAAAACACAATTAACTAGCCTTCGATCCAAACAGTTCCATTTAATTTGGTAATAATACAAAATTAAATGTCTTCTTCCTAAAAATACATTTCATCTCTAATTAGTTTTCTCACACACATTCGCATGATTTGTTTTTTCTTCTTATTTCATGGTAAAACCAATTTTATTAGACTCGAAATTTTTTTTCCTGTAGTTGATTGGATTGTTTGTGGTAGATTGCGAGTGTGATATTAATCGTTTGATGATTTTTTTTTAGTGGATGAGTTAGAGTTTTGGTGTGGTTTTGTTTTTGTCAAAGATTAGGTTTTCTTGGTTGCGATTCTTATGTGATTTTTTTTTTTTTTTTTTTTGTAAATAACATTAAATTATCTTTGGAAGACCCATAATAAAATCTACAAAAGAATTGATATAAATTATAGTATACCTGGAAGATAGAAAATAAACCGAGAAAACAAAAATAGCAAGCATGGATCTGGAATTTGAAAAAGAAAAAAGAAAAAACAAACAAACATGTGAAACAATAAAATCAATAAATGTTAAACATGGTAAACATAAGATCGAGATCTGAAAGAATATAAACAAAATAGTAAACTTTGAAATAATCTATGTCATTAAAGCTCGTTAGGGTTTTGAAATAGAGCATTACTACGTACAACCGAGGTCGCGGCACCGCCGCAGTCCCGTAGTGCAAAAAAAAAAAACAAAAACATGTAGAACCCGCGTAATAAATACATGGGTGTTTTTTTTTTTTTTTTCTTTTTTGCACTACGAGGCCGCAACGGTGCCGTGACCCCGGTTATACAAAGTGTTTCTCTTTGAAATAAGGAAAGTAAAGTTTTATCAGTTTTACTTTGTACAAGATTTTTTTAATAAAAATTGTATGTCTCTTTTAAGTAATTTGATAAAGGAAAAAAAAATACTAAATAATTTTAAAAGTGTGATACAAATAGTTTAGTTGTAGTTATGCCAATAACACCACTCTTTGATAAATTATTCATTCCGGAATGTAATGTAATTTCTCAATGATAATGATGAGAAAGTAATGATTTTTTTAAAGAAAATTAATATATGTACCTTAGATAAATAGATGCATATTTTTCTTTATATAATTACATTGTAAACGAGAATATGTATTCATATTTAAGAAAAATGATGATGTGTTATTAATCGAAACTAAAAAATATATAATAGTATAGATATATATATATCTATTTAAGTATTATAATATTATATAAATTCGGGATTTTTGGGAAAAGAGAAGACTCAAACCTGTAATTTCATGGTGCATGTGTTTATAATAGCAGTAGAGATACTTTAACCTATCTCTTCTTCCTTCTCATAAATTAGACACGTAGTGAAAAAAACTCAGTATCTAATTATCTATGAAAAAATTAGTTCAAATAAAAAAATTATCTAAGCATAATTTTCTCTTTATCTTAATTAACACATGATTTATCATTTATGGCCTTCGAAATCTCATTTTACTTTCTTTCTAGCTAGTGTTACATATCAACTCTTTGTCAATTATAAAAATCAATGCTCATACACCGTCATTCCGTCTACTTTCAACTCTATGCTACGTTTGAGATTGTTTTACTTTATAAATAATTCGTTTATAGTTTAATTTTAGAAATATTCAACTTACAAGATAAATTGATAGGTGTTTGGTAAATTGATTTTATAAATAATCAATTTAGGAAAAAAGTAAAAAAAAAAAAAAATGTTTGGTAAACTTTAATTGATTATGGAAAATGACCAAAAAGGACATTTATTGATAAAATATAATATATATATATATATTATTAAGTATTATTAATAAAAGAGAATGTAATTATTTTTATTATTATTGTTTTCGGCTTTTTTTTTTTACTTTTTTTTCAGTTTTTTCTAATATATATATTTTTTTCCATTTTTCCATTGTTATTTAATAAAAGATTTAAAAATAAAAGACTGAGTCAGCTTTAAAAAACCCTAACTAAGTCAACTCAAGCCCAATCATCCTTAAGACAACTGAGTCAACTCAGTCATCTTCTCCATCAAGCATCAACAACTCTGGCATCAACAATTCCGGCATCGAATTCGTGAGTTCTGTCGCCGATTCGTTGAATTGTGGAGGAGCAAAACTGGCCTAGGCGACGGAATCATGATTGGATTCGCGATTTCCAAAGCGAAACGGAATCCTCCATTGTGGAGGAATACTGACTTACATCGACAACTTTGACTTCACCGGTGGTAGAACCAAAATTTCTGGGGTGATGGAATTGACGACTTCGACTTCGACTTTGCCGATGGTAGTTGGTTGACAAATTCGCAATAGTGTTTATGAACCCTAAACAGAATTGAACTAACACTCAACAGACAATCTCATTTATATTTGGCAGATGATGTTCTCATTTTTTGCAAAGGGACCGAGAGTAATATCTGTATTGTTTTGGAGGCTTTTGGTTTATATGGGCAGATCTCGGGCCATAAAATTAATAGGAGTAAAAGTCATATCTATTTTGGCACTCATTTTTCACACCGCAGGGCAATGGTTTTAACTCAATTTTCAGGGCTCAAGAAAAGGATCTCTTCCTTTTGTTTATTTGGGTGTTCCTTTGTTTAAAGGAGTTCCTAAGAAGATTTTTCTTCAGCCCATTATTGATAAGATCAAGAGTAAATTTGCTAATTAGAAAGGTTCTTCTCTTTCTCTAGCAGGGCAGGTTAGCTTTGATTTAGCTTTGATTAAGCTTTGATTAATTCTGCCATTCTTGACTCTTTTATGATTTATGAGTGGCATGTTTCTCTTTTGAATGACATGGATAAAGCTGTTAGAAACTTTCTATGGACGGGTTCCATTGACTCAAAAAAATTAATCTTAGTTGCCTGGAACAAGTGCTGTTTACCTAAAGAGAATGGTGGTATCGACATTAAAAGTCTGAAGCTGATGAATAAAGCTCTTCTCTGCAAGCTTTCTTGGAAGTTTTTATCTAATGATAATTTTGTGTTTGTTTTTTTGGGCTTGCACTATTTAAAGTAATTTTTTACTGCTAAAACATATTATGTTTGCCGTTCAATTTGGCCGGGTATTAAGGATCATTACTTCAATCTTATGGAGGAATCTTGTTGGCTTATTGGTGAGCATTCATGAGTTGAATTTTGGCTTGATAATTGGTTGGGTGCCCCCTTGGTTGATCGATTGAATGTCCTTGCTGGTGTTAGGCCTTTTTTGATAGCCACAATCTCTGATTATTTTTAGAATAATTCTTTGCATTTTCATGATTCCTTTTCAGCTCATCATTCAGATCTTTGCAAGGAAATTTCTCAAGTGGTAATTGCTCCTAATAGTGTGGATACTTTGATTTGGTCTTGTTCTTCTTCTGGTCAAATGTCTTCTAAGGATGCTTACCAGTACTTTTAAGGGCATCATATTGTTGTTCCTTAGGGAAAGAAAATTTGGAAATTATTTATTCCTCCTTCAAGATCAACTTTGATGTGGCGGATTTTACACAATCGTCTCCCAATTGAAAACAATCTTAATAAGTCAGGTTTTTGCAACACCTCTTGTTGTCAATTTTGTTATACAGCATCTGAAACTTCAACTCATCTTTTTCTTCGGTGTTTGTATGCTAAAGGCCTTGATGTTACTTTTCAGGACTTTTTCATGTGTCTCTTGATTATTATTTGGAGGTTCCTGATTTTTTCTTGTCAGCTCGCAATTATGAAATTTATGGCTTTCTACAATGATTCAACCATAAATATGCGCGAAATCAAATGATTTTTGAGGGGCAAATGATCTCAATTGTCTCTTCTATTGCTTATGTTCACTCAGCTATTTGAGATTCTAATCATTTGATTATTGGTGGAATGTATAATTCACAATCTGAATTATTGTTTCTTAGGCGTCTTCAAGTGGTTCCTCGTCCCTTGTAAAGCTCCTAAGATTTTAGAGGTTTTTGGTGATCCCCTAATCTAGGTTGGATAAAGGTAAACATTGACGGTTCTTCTAATGGCTCTCCAGGACCTTCAGGTTGTGGTGGTATTTTTCGTAATTGTCGCGGGTTTGTTAATGATTGTTTTGCTTTGCCTTTGGGGGTTATATATGCTTTTGAAGCCGATTTATTGGCAATTATCAAAGCCATTGATTTTGCTCATATTTATGGTTGACACTCTTTTTGGATAGAATGTGATTCTACTTATATGGTCTCTTTTCTTTCTCTTCGTTCGGTGGATGTTCCTTAGAAGTTTTCTTCTTCTTGGTAGCGTTGTCTTTATTACCTCTCTTCTATGAGTGTTCATGTCTCTCATATTTATCGTGAAGAAAATGCGGTGGCTAATTGCTTAGCTTCTCATAGTCGTTCTTTGGCTCAAGATTTTTGGAGTTTTACTTGTCCTTAATTTTGTACTGCTTTTGTTACAAGGGACTTATCTTTTAGACACTTTTACCGTTTTGGTTGATTTGTTGGGGTTTTAGTGTTACGTCCCCCATTTTTTTATTTTATTTTATTTTATTTTGCGTCAATTTGAGAGTGTGTGTGCACATGATAAGTAATCTTGTTAGGTGCCAACCTAATTGAGGTATTTCAAGTTATCTATGATACCGCTCTTTGACTAACTTTAATTAAAATAAAATAATTATAAAAAATAAAAAATAAAACAGACAACAGCCAAAAGCTTCTTCTTTTCAAAATAATTAAAAATTATGCATAGAAACTCTTCCAAGTTCCAGCAACTACCAACATTTTAACACGTGTTTAAATTATATAAAGTCCTAAAGGATTCTTAAAAGATACAATCTCTCTTATTTATTGGAAATTAATGTTATTTACATATATATATATATATATATATATGAAGAAATTGATATTTCAAAATAATTTATAGGTAGCATTAACCTAAACGGGATAATAACTCTTTTATTTTCATAAAAAGAAATAAAAGCATTATATTTATTATAACAAGACAATAAATACACTAATTGATCTGTGGTTTTATTTTCTTTTAAGGAAATAAAGTAGTTGTTAACTTTAGGACACATGTTAATATTATTCATAAGGATTATGATCCTCTCATTGGTCCTTGTTTTTCCTTGACATTTTTCAAGTGTAATTAAAACATCAAGTTGCATGAGAGAGAAAAAAAAAATGATCAAATCTTGACTATGTATTTTTTATTTTGCTTAGGTGTCATTAGATTATGAAAAGTCAAGGAAAAACAAGACAATGAGAGGATCTTGATCCTATTCATAATTTATTGTCAATAAGAAAGTTTGAGCCAACATAGACGTAACTCAGCTAGTAGATGGACGAGTTTGAGGCTTAGGCAAATGACTCTCAGGTCAACAGCTCAAATCCTACCAATGGCAAAAGTTTTTTAAAAAATATCTGGTCCTGAATTAATAAATATTATCTACAAAATAATAATAATAATAATAATAAGAAAGTTTGAAAATTTGTAATTTTGAAAATTCATATGTATAAAATACAAGCAAATTAATTATGATCAATCACCATAAAGTGTGTGGAGATCAATCTCCTATAGCGAGAGTATATAATACCAAGTATGGGCATAGATACTTGGGTTGAATATATACACTTATCTCAACCATTTCTCTTAATTATGGGCTTAGATATTTAAATTGGGAGCCAATATTGACACTCATAAAACTTATTAGAATATTCATATTTTATTAAAAAATTTAATTACAAAAATATCTCAATAGAAATTTACTAATAAGGACAAATTACTTTAATTAAAAATAAACTAAATACTATATACACTCATTAATTATACTCATATTTTCAACTATATTTTTTTATAAATAAAACTTACCTTTCAAAAAAAAAAAAAAAAAAAAAAAAAAATTATGACAAACCCTAATTTTTATGATAAACCCTAATCAAACTCTAATTTTATTTCAAGTATCAAATTTTATCATCATCATATGATTATCATATTGTTTTTGTCTTTCTTTTATATATAGTACTTATAAACTCTATCAAAAAACAATATATTTTTTTTCTAACTATAGTTGTAAATATCAACAATTTTTTTTTTTTTCGTAAGATAGTCATAGATGTCAATAAAATTTTTTTTAAAAGATAATTAACCTCATATACATCCCATATTACTCCCTTTTATAAAACTCTTATATTCGAGATATTTCTAAAAGTAAATTAGATCATCATTAAAAAATGATTTGATTCCAAATATAATATGATTCTTTTTTTTTTTTTATAAATTGGTTGTGGTAATAATTTAAGAGTGTTTATAAATAATATGTATTAAAATGAGTATATTTATTTTAATAAGGATACTGTTGACATTAGGATGAGTGTTTATAGTAATATTTAATTTTTAAATTTTAGAATATTTATAAAAATTGGTGCATTAATAAATTTTACGAATGTCAATATTCGTACCCATCTAAATTATGTATGTAATAGTTAATTTGGCTGGTTCTAACAAAACCTTAACCTATTTTGTGTTGGATTTTTTTTTTAATTATTTGGTGTCAGATATCATAAA
The DNA here is from genome assembly GCA_035582765.1 of Acer negundo. NCBI lineage: Eukaryota > Viridiplantae > Streptophyta > Magnoliopsida > Sapindales > Sapindaceae > Acer > Acer negundo. The sequence continues at coordinate 42,559,312 of CM069235.1, read as the reverse complement.
GTAAAAATTATAAATAAAATAGCCTTCAATCTAACATATGCATATGCTTCATAAATGGTACTGGCCATCATAAGTGATAAGTTTATCTAGAATTATGAATTAAAAATTGAATGAAGAAAATTAATTGTTAATTTTCAATTGGTATTCTTTTATCTTAATTGAAAATTGGTTGTAAATGAATAGTTTGGACTTTGGACTTCAGAGGAAGACGAACACAAATCAAGACATTTATTGACAAATACATTGATTCAATGGTTGATCATGATGCTGAGAACAATTTTTTCATGCAGACAAAAACATGGAAATATCAATTAATTTTCTTCTTATTAATAATATATATATATATATTTTGTCGTCAAATCAAAACAAAGACCCAACTTCCAAGGTTCTATGCACAGTTCTATAATATCAAAAGAGTATTAGGCATCAAAATCATTATCACAACTATTTTAACACAATATATGTAATATATGAGGTGTCAATTGATGAGTGGATATACATTAGTAATGATTTATCTCATTTATCTATGTATCTATTCACCAATTGATACCTCATATGCCATATATATTATGTTGAAATAGTTGTGATAGTGGTTCTATAAAAATTCAACTTTACTTGAGGAGGGATTTGACTAGAATTCATGAATGCAGTGCAATTGTAGGTAATGGAATCAACTGACCAGTCATGCACATGAAGATGTAACAGCTTTTTTTATTGATTTTTCATCAGAAGATCAACTTAAAGTGATCAACGTAATTTTTAAGGTACTGAGGTCTGAGATTGGGCAAGTACAAAGGGATATCTATACTATATTATAAATGAGAGAGTTGGCCACGTGGATTTTTCACCCCCTCCTTCCTTCCTATTTTGTTTGATCGTTTTTTAAAAAAATTTCTTTAAAAATACAATTACAAATAAACCCTTAAAGTTTATATAATTATTTAACATATAGCTTTTAGTAAGATTTTAGCTATAACATCCCTTATTTTTTTAGGAAATTCATAAAACCCTTAAAGTTTATATAATTACTTAATAGACAGGTTTTAGTAAGATTTTGATTATAACATCCCTTAGATTTTATTTAAAAGTCAAATGACAAATACAAACCTTTGAGTTTGTAGAATTATTTAATAGACATGTCTTAGTAATAGTTACACAACATGGATTGTATAGTAATTTTTAAGATTTATCTTAATTTAAAATTCTAAATAGGTTAAATCATTGTTAAATAGTTTACCCCAATTATTATGAATTTAAATGGAATTTATTTGAGTTTGTAGAATTACTTAATAGAAATGTCTTAATAATAGTGACCTATAATGATATGGACTGGACCCAAGTTAATAGGTATTTGGATTGATGATTAATTTTTGTTGTAAAATGCGATGGGGGATGAAAATATAATTTTCTACATTTAATGACTTGAAAAGGAATAAGAAATATTATAGAGGTATAAATTTAATTTGTCGAGTCGATCATTAAATATATATACAGGGGATGTTTGTAAAGTGAAAGAAAGAATATATATATATATATATATATATATATATATAAGAGGGATTTGACTGCAAGCGGTGGGTTCATCTGATAAGGAAGATATTGATATCGGTTATTAAAGATTTAAATAATCATTTCATTACAATTTATGCAATTTAGTCGAAAAGTACTTTTGGATGTAAAAATATATAATTTAGATGGTACTTTAGATGGTTATTTGCTAAAAGGCTAGAGGTAGTGATATGGACTGAACCTAAATCAATATCTATATTATATATAAAAGTGTGATATGTCGGTTCAATTATTATGACTTTAGATGGTTATTTACTAAGAGGCTATAGGTAATTATATGTATTGGACCTAAATCAATATCAATATCTATACTATATATAAAATTGTGATATATCGATTCAATTATAGCATCATTTTTTTTCTTTTTAATTTCTTTACATGTAAAATTATAATTACAACCCTTAAAGTTTATATAATTACTGAATATATAGAGTTTAGTAAGATTTCAATTATAGCATCCAGTATATTATTGAACGTCGATTGACAAGCTTCTTGTCAAACCTATGAATTTAGGATTTCCTCAGGGTGTTATATCAATGTAATAACATTTACATAAATTGAAACTATAACTTTTTATATTAACATCTCTTATTTTTCAAGAATATGTATATTTGTAAATATGAAACCCTGGTACTAATTTAAGCACATGCCTTACATGTGCCCCGATACCTAGTAATTATAAAAGACTTAATGTATGTTTGTTATGACTTTTCATGTATAGCTTATAAAGTATATCTTTTATTAATAAAGTTTTTATTGAGTAGAATTTTTAATAAAAAAAAACTTTTATTTGTATAAATTATATAAAAAAAAATGTTGACAGTGTATTTTTAAAAATAGATTTTAGTTGTGTAAATTACAAAAAAAAATATTGACAATGTGTTTATAATGAAAAATTTATATGGTGGAATATCTCAAATTTGTAGAGAGTTGTAGAGAAAATTCATATGTTTTAAAAAATCTATAAAAATAAAAAAAATAAATAAAAAATTCTTAGGAAAGCCTAAATGTTGGGATTCTTCTAATAAATATAAAATAGCTTTTATAAATGGTAGTTGAAACAATTCATATATTAAAAAAGCGGCTTATAGTATTAAAAAAGTGTTTTTGGCTTTTACAAAAACCATACCGGACACACACTTAATATATCATTTGATTTTAACTAAGATTTTGACTTTTAATGAATTTTAAAAAATACATTAATACCTCTAATTTGTTTTATTCGAATAAAATTGATTAAAATAGATTTTTTTATTAAAAAATAATAATTAGAAGTTTTAAAAATTATAGAATGAACAGATTTAGAATCCCTCTAAAACAGATTTTTTCCGTCCAAATATACAAGGTTTGTTTAATAACTTAATTTGTTTTTTTATAAGTTTTATTAGGTTCGATTTATCGGTTTTCATGTAATTGCTTTGTTTGTTTGTTTGTTTATTTTAACTATTCATTATTTTCAATCGGCCCATTAAATCACCAAAATCAAATAGAAACCGAAATTTTGATTTTCTTAAAATATAACTTGTTTTACTAGTAATACAAGAAACCTGCTTGATTTGTGTATTTGTTCTCTCTATTTCATTGAACGACAAATAAAAAACTCTGTTTGAAATTTGCCCAACACCATATGTATATGGAATCAGAGATCGGAGCAATCAGTTGGAATTGTCTATGGGCTGTAGAACCAGTAACAAGATAATCACGAACTCAAAGAGTTTACTTATTTCACAATAACCCATACTATTCTGATGAAGAGGAGAGACAATTCTATAAAATTTATAAACAAATTAATAAGAATTTTAATATAAATAATTAATTCATTCATGTGTTTTGAAATTACCAAATATTATATAAAATATAGATAGATATTATATAGATAACTAAGTAATAATACTCTTAAAAAATATATTATATCATATATAGTTAATTATATATATACAGTTCCGTTCGAGTCAGTACGCACTAATATAACTTTATTAGTGCATTGAATGTGGACTACTGATTATGGAGAAGCACTGACAAGTGTATACACACTCAAGTCAAAACATGTAAATCTAATGATCAACATTCAACACACTGATATAAGTTATATCAGTGTGCACTGATTTGAATATATATATATATATAACTAATTAATAATATATATATATATATATATTTTTAAAAATTAATAAGAATTTATGGTTTGTCTTTTAGACTTACCAAATATTATAATATATATAAAAACAAATGGTTTTTTAGTTGAAAAAAATAAAGGACTGTTCAATTAATAGAGAATTTAAATGAATATAAAACAATAGATAAACAAATATAACAAAGAATTTAATGTCAAAGCTCTCTCACACATGTAGATGTGAGGCTTAGCTTTTATGAATTATATAGAGTGAAGGAATCATTTTCCGCCCTATATTATGTCATATTGGTAATTCTCCCCTTGTATTTTGTTTAATAGTCATTTCCCCCCTAAAAGCAAAAGTATTCGCCAAATACACCTACTACTGTTACTTTTTCGGTTAAAATGATAAATTGAGAGTTATCTTGAAGGCTATTATGGTAACTTTAACAAATAAATGAAGGGAAATTATCATTTCCCCCCTGAGGTTTGTCATGTTAGATAAATCGGTCCCCCTAGTTTTAATAATAATTAGTCAACTCCCTGAAACTCTAAATATTAGTCATTTTACTCCTTCTGTCAAATTAAAAAATAAAAGCACATCTATCAAGGATTGAAACTTCGACCAAATTTTTTCCCAAATAGTGTTGGCACATAGGTGTCAATATCACAACACTCACTGTATAATCTCATGATTTACAAGATGTTGACATCTCATATGCCAACACTATTTGAGAAGAAATTTGAGAAAAAATTTAGGAAACCTAGCATTACTCACACACACATATTTATATATATATATATATTTATACAATTTAAAATAAACTCATATTTAATAATAATATATAAAAACGGATTTAAGAAAACAAAAGGAAACCCATAAAATCTAGAAAATCAAAGCCTATAAAAAAAAATTTCTTCTTTTTTGTCCTTTTCAAAAAATATATTATTTCAATTTGATAAAAAAACCAAGAAAATACCAAAAACAAATTATATAAACATATTTAAATTATTTTTAAACATATATATATATACAAACATTTAAATCAACAATCCTTCAATAGTACAGAGGGAAGAATTACCAATATGACATAATATAGGAGGGAAAATGATTCTTTCCCAATTATTAATTATGAATATCGATATTTTCTTAATCGGCTCATAACTTGTCTGGAGTTGCTATCAAAAAAAAAAAAAAAAACTGTCCAGATTCTCAATTTCTCACATGTTAGAGAAGAACTTTGGTGTATCCGATGCACCATTCATCTTCCTGATGTTGCACTGTCAGCAAAATCTACCCCGATATTGCCTAGTCAGCAAAATTAAAAGATTTTGCTGACGTGGTAACATCTGGGTGGAGGATGCATGGTGCATCCCGCTGCACCCAAGATTTAGTCCACATGTTGATGCAGAGTGAGACACTTTAATTTTAAAATCTTTGACTATAATTTGACAATAATCTTCAACTACAAACAAATCAAAATCTCTGTACCTTTCTGTATTTTGACCGTATGACAAAGTACAAGTCATACCAAACAAGATACAATTTGTTTTGTGTTACGATGACTTATATATCTTCTAATTATTTTAGTATTACTATAAGTACGTTTACGCTATTAGTATGGAAGGGTAAACATGTCATTATATATATTTTTTCATTTTATAATTTGTATTGGGTTGTAAAGATATGACAAATATATATCCATAAACAATTTTAAAATTACATTGTTTCAACAAAAAAAAATTTGAAAATTGCATGAAAAAATATATAAAAAAAATGAAAAGGTAAAAAAATGTCTTTTCGAGTTTGAATTAGAGGTGTTTTTGAAATTCTAACATTTTATTTGTTTTTCACTAGAATGACACTTTTATCTTTAGAGCATCTCCGACGCAAATATGTATTTTTGGGTTTCTAACTAGTGACAAATCAACATATATATTGAATATAAATCCGCTTTGTCAATTTTTTTTTTAAAATGTATATCCTCATCTCCAATGCAATTATTTAAAATCAAATATATATACGTTTTTGACCAATCATTTTAAATCATTTATTTCACTCTTTCTCATCTTTATTTTAAATCAAATATGTATACATTTTTGACCAATCATCTTACAATAATTATTTCATTTTCTCTCTTATTTTATTTTACAATAAATGAGGTGAAATATTATTGATGAGAAAAAGGTAGAAATTATAGTCAGTATTTATAGGAGAATTTCTAAAATTATAAACTCAATTCCATTACTCTAAAAAAAAATTTGCCACATCACCTCCATAATCAAGTTAGATAATTGCATTTGAGAGATTTTTTTCTACCTTGCTATCTAACTATCCTATGTCACTCAATTTTCTCAAAATACAGATAATATCATTGGAGATACTCTTATCCTATTTTAACCTAGATTTGAGAAAAGTTATTGTTATTCACCTACTACCTTGACATAACCAATATCTGCCATAAATTAGCAAAACAAGTTTTCAAAAAATTAAGGGCCGTCCTGTAAGCGTTTTTCAGTTGATGTTTTTCGAAAAGAAAAATGAAAATGAAAACGGTGTTTTTGATTTCAGTTTCGAAATCCGAAAACACGTCTGGTAGCATATACTGAAATTCGTATTTTGAAAATAAAAACGGGAAAAACATGTTTGGTAGGCTAACTGAAAACTTTCAAAAATTGAAATTTCAGTTTTTACATTTCGTTTAATATTATAACAATTATAAACAAATTGATTAAATAATTAACCAATAAACAAAATGTATTGCTAGATTGATTAAATTGATTAAGTTTTGATCAACATTGTATTGTTAGATTGAGTATGAAAAGAGACCATGGAAATTGTGTATCAACTTTTAGAAGGAGAAGAGGAAGATTGAAGAAGAAGTTGTGTCTGATGAGAAAGCTGAGAGTTGAAGAAGAAAAAGATGACAAGCAGCAGCCGGTGAAAAAGACGACGGCGACAACCAGCCGGCGAAGAAGACGACGACGACCAGCTGAAGAAGAGCATATCGGCGGTGAGAAAAAGAAGAAGAAGACCAGATCGGCGGCTGCCAAGAAGAAAAAGACCAGTTAATCGACGGCGATGAAAAAGAAGACTAGATCGGCGACGGCGAGGGGGAGCTAAAGAAGAAGAAGACCAGATCGGGAAAAGAGAAGATGAGGAATAAAGAAGATGATGCACAGTGAAGGGAAAAAAGAAAAAAAAAATTATTGTAAATTTTTTTGAAAAACAAAAACAAGTTTTTTTTGTTTTTCAAATTTTCCTCTTTTAACATTGGTTTTGTTTTTCATTTATTTTTTGTATTTTGAAAATAAAATGAAAAACGGTTACTGAACGCGAATTCAAATCATTTTTAGAAAACAAAAACCAAAACAGGCTGAAAACGGCATGCAGGACAGGGCCTAAAATATACTTACCCACCATAAATTAGCAAAACAAGATTTCAAAAAATTGAAATCTACTTACCCACCGCAATAGATAATAAGACCATCTCTAATTGGTCTCCAAAATTTTCTTCATTTTAAAGATTGCAAATGAAATATTTTTGGAATATTCTATATCCCTAAATTTACTATTCCAACTTTTTTTTTTTTTTTCCATTTTACAATATACAAATAATAAAATATTTATTATTTTATTTTATAAATAATATTTTAAACTTTTTTTAAGAAAATTATTTTTTCTTAATTATTTGACATCTAATGATTTTGAAAATATTTATTTTAAATTAAAATACTTATTAGTTAATTGATTAATAAAATGTGTAATAAAAAAAATTTGTCTTAAAACTTAAAGGACATGTAATGTGTTTACTTATTTATTTAATAATTTATTTGATTGTACTTAAGTTTTTGCTTATTAGTAAAATGTTTACACTGTAATTGGGATTTATGTGGGAATAGTTAAAATTAAAAACTCAATTTTAAATTTATATTTTAATTTTTATATAATGACTTCAGCCATTGATTTGAAATAACTAAATCGAGTTTCATTAAATAAAAATAAAAATAAAAAAATAAATAAAATTCTAGAACTGAAGGTTAATTTTAGGAATAACTCTTATGATTGAGAACAACTCTAATATTGAAGTTAACGACAGTTTTTGAGACATTGAAATTAAAATAGAGTTATTCTCAAAAAGATGTCGATATCAGACCAATATTTTTTTTTATGTGAGTAACATAGTCAGTCCCATTACTTGGACGTTAAGCATGAACCTTGCTCCCAACAACTAAGCTGTGTACTCGGTAATAATGATTATTATTATCTTTTCAATCGGAAGTCAGAACTATAAACCGTTAACAGTTAAATGTAACAAGGTAAAATATTGATTACAATAATTAAGGCATTATTTTAATTTTTTTTTTAAAAAAAAACCTAAAATTGAAGAGCATAGGAAAGAAGAGAGAGACAGGAGTTTTGGATAAAAGTGTTTCCAGATTCGAAGCTGAAACTTTGCAGACCAAAAGCACATCTGCCATCCAAATTTTAACGGTATCTTTGAAACTATTTGACCAGTGACATCATAATTTTATTAGTAAATTTGAAAATCTTTAAACGGTAACCCTTACAAAAACCACCTTGGTTAGTTTAATTTTAAAATCTTCAAAATTGTTTCATGAAACTCACAATCACTTGTTTTCTGAACAAGAACATTAATTAAATTTACAATAATGTTGTTTTGTCCAAATTTGATATCAAAAATTGGTGTCCAAATCATTAGGTATCATTGTAATCCATTCATTTGTATTAGATTTGTATGATTTAGATGGATTGTAGTGATGCCACATAATTTGTACATTAGATTTGAACACTAAATATAGATAAAATAGCACTACTTTTAAATTTAAAGCCATGAGGAAATGAACAAATTGAAGATCCCTATCCTATTAATTAATAATAAATTTGATTCCGAAAAAGTTTGAATATGGATATGGTTGTTTCCAATTCAGAAAAAATCCAACAATTTCAATCCGGAAATAAAGTCTAAAAAACTGAAGATTTAATATATATATATATATATATATATATATATAACAAACTGGGAAGAGTTTGGAAACTGAAAGTGCAAAGTCTGAAGGTGTCTAACAAAAATTTTGCTGAGTTGGCAATCCAAGACCTGAAGCTTGATTGGTTCTCATTGTCAAGTTGGCAATCCAAGATTTGAGACTTTATTGGTTCTTACTGCTAACTATGAATATGTTTGATGGATTCAAATCAACCGTTAAAAAATGGTATCCTAATTTGTGTTTAACCAACCAAATTAAAACATGTATCTACATTTATGGAAGAAGTTGAAAAAAAAAAAATTAAATGTAAACACTTTTCAATTTGATTGGTTATACAAAAATTGAAACAACATTTTGGACAAGTAATTTGAGTCCGTTGAAATTCTCCAAGTGTTTGTTTTTTTAGCTATCACCAACGCTTGAGTTACATCTCATGAATCGCACTCTCTCTCTTCTTTCTTTGTCTCTCTTGTCTTGACTATCTCTACTCTCAATCTATTTATACATCTCTTTTCTTCTCCATCTATATATCCAGGGGCAAACCCAGGAAAAATTAGCCACCCGGACTAATTTATATATATAAAGTATTTTTTTTTTCCCATTACACACTAACATTAAAAGTCAATAATTTGATCTATTTACTTTTGTTTAGTCAAAATATTATAATGTTTTATTAACGACTCATGAATGCTCACACTATATTTTTAAATTCGGTGTGTATTGTGAAAAAAACCTTTTGTGATTTTCTTCCTCAATACACACATATATAATAAAGTCGGTGTGAGATATGCGAGTCGTTAATTAAAAATAATTTTATATATATAATTCTCGATGAATATTTGCTTATTTTTTTGAATAATAAGATGACACCAATTTGATAATGGATTACTTAAACATATGAAATACATCGTAAAATTTATATATAAACAATTATTTAAACTTGTAGTTAAAAAAATTATTTAAACTTTTGGATGATTTAATTATATAAAATTTATGCATAAACAATTATTTAAACTTGTAGTTAAAAAAATTATTTAAACTTTTAGATGATTTAATTATATAGTGTTAGAAGCCATAATATTATGTATATTTTTATAACTTACTATGAAGAATAAAATATTTATATTACACTAAATTTAGAGAAAATATCATATTTTTATAATATTATTAAACTTTAGGAGATGTTAGTGTAATTAATCATTTAAGTATTGAATTTTTTCTTTTGAGCTGCTCGGGCAACAGCCTGGGGCAGCCCTCTATTGTGTCCGCCTCTGTACATATCTCCAAATTATTCTTTCAAATCTCTTCTCTTCACATATCTCTGAAATACACTCCTTCAAAGGTGTAGAGAGATGATGTACAAGAAATCTCTGTTGAGGGAGGGTTGTTTGCTGGATTTTTTTAAAGTTTAAAATGGATTTCTGAGTTTTTCAATATAAACCTAGAGTTAACGATTGCAATTACTTACACAGGTACAACTTCAATGAAGCTTATTGTTCATCTGTTCATGGATATATATATTTTTTTCAATTAAAGTTTTTGTTTTACATAGCCTGATTCTTAGTTTGTTTTTGTCTCTTGGAGCATGTATGTGTGGGATTGCTTTTATTTTTCTTTTCTTTTTTTCTTTTAGTGAACATAAATATGTTTGAAGCATGTAAACATATATACTTGTTAAATTTTCGAATATATTTTCACTTACTTGTTCGAAAGTAAACACACTTGTTAAATATAAAGCATGTATAGAGTCATCACACGAATCACACAATCTCTCTCTTCGGTCTTCTCATTCTTTGTCTCTCTTGTCTTGACTAACCCTACTCTCACTCTATTTATACGTCCCTTTTCTTCTCCATCTCAACATCTACAAATTAATCTTTCAAATCTCTTATCTCCGTCTCTCTTCACAATTCTCTGAAATACACACTCCTTCAAAAAAAAAATTGTTTGCCGAGTAAAGGTAAAAGAAACAAATTCAGTGGTAGAGAGAAGATGCACAAGAAATCTCTGTCGAAGGAGGATTGCTTGCTAGGTTTTTTTAAGTTTAAATGGATATGTGGGTTTTTCTCTATAAACCTAGAGCTAACCATTGCAATTACACAGGTACAAGTACAATTAAGTTTAGTGTTCATTGAATACGCAATATATTTTTTTTCCAAGTTTTTATTTGCCTAATATGATTAAGATTCTTTAAATGTAAGACAAGAGTTTTAATAAGGATTAGTGTAAGCAGGTATTATGTCTAGATCTGGGACCAATGTGCTTCCCCAGCTACGAATTTTGGCTTTATAATACTTGAATGAAAAAACAGTCAATAAAACAGTCTCTCTCTCTTTTTTTTTTTCTTTTTTTTTTGAAAATAATCAAACAGTCTTTTGACTTGCTGATTTTAGCAATTAATTAATTTATTTTGAAATTATCTTCATATATTTTTTAAACAGTTTTGTTGGTTCATCGTTGAATTTTTGCGCCGACTCAATCGGTATCATCGGCTACGACCATGAAAGTTCACACTGATTGATGAGTCATATTCTACCCGTAATGCATCGCTTTGGATACCAAACAACATAAGGAGTTGGCAATACTGTCTTCATTAAGAAGAGCATATCCACGCTTGAGGAATTATTATCCACGCTGGAATTCTTATCGGACTAATCAGAGATTGAAACGCTATCTGAAGTACTTCAAGAAGTGGTTAACAGAATGTCATGCTGCGATCTTTTTTTCAAGGGTGAGTAGCAAATTAGGTACTCTTTATTTATTATTAACTTTATGTGTTTTTAATTACTTATGTTTTTTGTTTTTTTGTTTTTAGATATATTTAATCAGCTATGAAGATGGTGTTTTAAGAGTAAATGCAGAAAGTCGGTGTAATCATGCGCAAATTGAATTGTATGTCAGGCATATCGGGTACAACGAGAATGGCATCATTAGAGATGCATGTTTAGGGAATGGGAATGGATATAGGTCTCCCTATCCCATCCCCACTTCACATACCCTTCCCCCATCCGTCCATTTGGGGAAAATGAGGATGGGGAATTTGGAGGGACCTATATCCATCCCTATCCCCAATTCTCCATTTTTTCCATTTTTCTCCGTTTTTTCCCTTTTTCCCATTTTTTTCTATTTCCCCGTTTCCCCATTTGACTTAAATTTACAAATTAAATTAAAAAAACAAACATTCCATTACAAATACAAAATAAAATTCATTAGTGCATTCCCATTTTTCCCCATTTTTTCCCTTTTCCCCGTTTTTTTCCATTTCCCCATTTCCCCATTTGACTAAAATTTACAAATTAAATTAAAAAAAACAAACATTTCGTTACAAATACAAAATAAAATTCATTAGTGCATTTTATATAAAATGTGAATATATACTTAGGGAGTTAGGGTTTTCAAAGAATAAACAAAAAAATTTAAAATATATATTATAATTATATTTATATATGTTTAGGGAAAATGGGGAAATGGGGATGGGGGACTTCCCCCCATCCCCATCCCCATTTCAATGTAATTGTGGGGAAAATGGGGAAATGGGGATGGGGAGGGGTCCCCCCATCCCCATCCCCATTTCAATTTGGGGATGATTTTCATCCCCATCCCCCATTTCCCCATTTCCCCCCGAAAAAAATCCCCAAATAGGGATGGGGACGCGGGGAATTGAGGCCCTAGGGAAAAATGTGCATCTCTATGCATCATATACTAGGGGAGTGTTCCTGTTGGAAAAATGGTGCTCGAGTAAATGAGAAATTGATACTTAAAGTGTACATGTTGAATTGGAAAAATAATAAATCGCACGTTGATGGAAACATATATCTAGTCAATGATATGTTGGATTATTTGTGAAATAGCTTAGTAGCATGTATCACAGACCATGGGTTCAACAACTTGTTTGCGATTACACGTCCAGACATAAACGCCAATGACGCAAGGGTTTGAACTGTGGGTGTGCACTCGTGACTAGGCTTGGTTTTGCTACATGTTTAATTTTTCAATTCAAAGTCAATGGCAATTAATGTGTATTAATTCATTCTAGGATTCACAAAAAATATTACAAATTCATATTAGAATTCAGAAGTGTAATTACTAATTTACTGTAATTAATTTTAATTGATTCAGTTTTATTTATTTATTTTTTTTTAACAACAAATTTTATTAAGGCACAAAGCCAAAAACAAAGACAAACCAAGCAACAGCAAGGCACACGCCAAAAGGAAGAGCAACGCACCAGGCCACACACAAGCAGGCAACAAAAACACACGCCAAACACAAGACAACCAGCGCACAAGACCACCCCCTAGGTAAACCAAAAAACAGAACAAAACACAAAACATATCAGAAAACCTCCCATATAACAAAATCCCCTTCTCTCTTGGCCAAGCTATCCGTGAGGTTGTTAGTGAAGTTGGCAATTGATTCAGTTTCCGGATTAATGAAATTTTATATTGTGAATTCAAATTTAATTTGTAACTGCCATATGAGTTATGAGAATCAATTGAATGTTTTTCGGTTTTAATATCATTAATTCCTTATTTCCTTCCCTCAATGAATTATATATATGTTTTCTTCCTTTTCATTCTAAGACACGTATTTGGAAGTCATTAAAACAATTAGAAATAAAAAAAATTTCCTCTCTCGACTTAGTTTTTGTCGTATGTTATTAGTTTTCCGATTAGATTTTTCAAGTATGGTAAGACTTTAATTTGAGTTCGTTGAAATTAATCGTGTTATATACACCTTTACTGTTGAATCGTTGTATCCTGAGATACAAACAATAAGCATATACGGTGTTAACAGAGAATTTATCTTAAGAACACCATATAAAACACGGGCCTCAATTCTTGGTTCTTTGAACCAAATTTCTGTTTCTTTATTTGTTTTCATTTGTAATTTTGTTCTAAATGTTAGTTTTGGATCGTGGAAGAACATGAGTGAACTGAAGAAAATATTGTCTTGATGTTTTAATTGTTATCTCAGGTTTTTTGTTCTAAATGTTGATGTCTTGATGAGTGTGATTTGCATGCTAAATAAAGTCGTTGTTTCCAGTCTTGCTTTTATTTAGACCAATATTTATGTTTTGATAGGACCCACAAGCCAACTCTTCTCTCTGAGCAAATTTTTTGTCAATATATGCATGTGAAATGTTATTGATTGATTGATTAACTGAATAATAACGTTGTCATCCGGTATTTATGAAAATATCATAGAATCACACTACAATTTATTCAAAATTAATAAAACACTTCTAAATAGAAACACAACTCACACATTTAGAAGATTTGAAAGACTAGATTCAGTGCTTTCAAATTTAGACTCACAAATTTTCATTGAATTAGTTTGGGTGGCGACAGGTGAGAGGAGTAGAAGATCACAAATTTTGACCGGTGACTCCTAATAAGCTAAAAAATACTGTATGGCAAGTAATGTTAGAATCAGATGGTCCATCTTGATTGAATGGATTGTGGAACTGTAATGGGTAGAGAAATAATTCTTAGTGAGGTCGATCATGAAGTGGACAAAGCAGAAGCCATGTTTCAGAATCTGGATGTACATTTCAAGTTGTCCCGTGAGACACTTTTGGTGTAAGAATTTCCACAAATCAGTTTTGACAATCAACATTGTTTTTCTGTGGCAAGAATTGGACAACTGAGATTAGATATTTCATTGTTGATTTAAACCAATTACATTAAACCTTGTTGTCTTACTTAGCTAAATTTTCAAACATACAGGGCAGGCCTTGAAGACTCCACTTGGTTAAATTATTGATTTGTGAAAATTCTAACAAAAAATGAACAGTACCATATTCATTTCATTTGTGTACTACAGTTGGTTTCATTTTTATTATAATTTAATTGACAATTTATCTTATATTTCAAAATCAAATTCTGTTCACGTCTATTCGTATGGTTTTGTTCAGGTCGATCCTGAAGTGGACAAAGCAGAAGCCGTAAATCTGGACGTTCATTTCAAGTTGTTGTCCTGTGACACACTTTTGGTGCAAGAATTTCCACACATCAGTTTTGATAATCAATATTGTTTTTCTGTGGCAAGAATTGGGCAACTGAGATTGGATATTTCATTATTAATTTAAATCAATGACATTAAACATTGTTGTCTTACGTCTATTCGGATGGTTTTGGTCACGTCTATTTGGATTTTACTGACAATTTATCTTATATTTATTACAATTTATCAATGACAAGTTTTTTTTTTTTTTTTTTTTTTTTTGAAAACAGCAATTTATTCAAGAAGCAACCAAACCGAAACAAGAAGACAGCAACAGACCAACCAAGGCCAAAAGAAACCAAACAAGCAACCTGCAAAGCCCCAGCACAAAACCAAAACACAAACAAAGGAAACAAACCTCCCCAAAAAAAACACCCAAACCCTGAAAAAACAGGGAAAAAACACCCAGGGCAGCAAAGACACCAAACCATCACAACACACTCCACTCAACCTCTTCACTGATAAATTGGTTTCATTTTTATTATAATTTTACTGACAATTTATCTTATATTTCGAAATCAAATTCCTCTCATGTCTATTCGGATGATTTCTGAGCAGATGATTTGGATTGTGAAGTATTACTTTAAAAATAAAATATTATGCTCTCTATTAAGTGACTTGTAAGTACACAATTCCTGTATAATGTTTAAACCTCAGAAATATGATACATGTAATCATACGATATACGTTTAAACAACCATCCTAAATAAGTTCATTAATATGTGAAATCAAAGTGGGCAGTTCGATGTGATTGGCATCAACCAGGCTCAACTTTTATACAAATTTTTTTGGTGTTTCTTCAATTAAGTACCTAACTTATTTGGGTGTGACATTCGTTATTTTGTCTCAAGTCTTCCTAATAGTTTGTATGTGGAAATTGTGGGTTTTGTCACTTTTTTGAGTTGGTGTTTTAAGACTATCACTAGTTTAATAACTTAAGTTTAAAAGGCATCAAAGTATGTGACTTCTAAAAATGCCCATATTGTATACATTTTTTAATTTTTTTTTTTCTTTAACTTTTGAAAGATACTTTGAAGTGGTTTGATATCTACTCTCTCTAATTGTCTTAAAGTGGAAAGCTTTGTAAACTGAAATCCAAGTTCATTTTCTTCTCCAACGAGTTCAACATTCATATAGTTACATAAGATCACTCATCTTATCAAATTATGAATATCAAAATTCATACAATGAAAGGCAAAATGGAAATAGTGATAGGAAACCAACGAAACTCTAGGCCATCAACGAAACTCTAGGCCTTTGTAAATAGTTTCCGAGCTTTTTAATGAACTGCCCGAGCCTTTTGTAGGAATATTAATAGGTTTGTCAAATTTGAATCTCCGAGCCTTTTAACTGTGTTCGAGCCTTTTCAATTGTAATCCGAGTTTTTTTATGAATATTAATAGGTTTGTCAAATTTGAATCTCCAAGCCTTTTAACATTGTGTCCGAGCCTTTTGAAACATTGTCCGAACCTCTTCAATTGTAATCCGAGCTTTTTTATGAATGTTAATAGGTTTGTCAAATTTGAATCTCCAAGCCTTTTAACACTTTGTCCGAGCCTTTTCAATTGTAATTCGAGCTTTTTTATGAATGTTAATAGGTTTGTCAAATTTGAATCTTCGAGCCTTTTAACACTATGTCCAAGCCTTTTGAAACACTGTCTGAGTCTTTTCAATTATAATCCGAGCTTTTTTATGAATGTTAATAGGTTTGTCAAATTTGAATCTCTGAGTCATTTAACACTGTGTTCGAGACTTTTGAAACACTTTCCGAGCCTTTTCAATTGTAATCTGAGCTTTTTTATGAATGTTAATAGGTTTGTCAAATTTGAATCTCCGAGCCTTTTAACATTGTGTCTGAGCCTTTTGAAACACTGTCCGTGCCTTTTCAATTGTAATCCGAGTTTTTTTTTATTAATGTTAATAGGTTTGTCAAATTTGAATCTCCGAGCCTTTTAACTCTATGTCCAAGTCTTTTGAAATACTACCTGAGCCTTTTCAATTGTAATCCAAGCTTTTTTTATGAATGTTAATAGGTTTTTCAAATTTGAATCCCCGAGCCTTTTGAAACACTTTCCGAGCCTTTTCAATTGTAATCCGAGTTTTTTTATGAATATTAATAGGTTTGTCAAATTAGAATCTTCGAGCCTTTTAACACTGTGTTCGAGTCTTTTGAAACATTGTCTAAGCCTTTTTTAACAATCATTTTTTGTTGTTAATTTTGTATCTCCGAGACTTTTAATGAACTGCCCGAGCCTTTTAATGAATTGTTCCAGCCATTTACTTAACTACCTGAGCCTTTTACACAACTTCACAAAGGCTTGGACAGAGCTCGACCCTCGAGTGCGTTAGTGTAGTGCCACTTCATCGTCGTTCCAGTGATCACCTGAGTTTCAACGTGACTTTCTCTCTCTACTTCACAACTCTGTCATTGTAAAACTGAATGAAAGAAAGATGACGTGGAAGTACTATGAGGGTATTTTTGTCTGATCACCTAAATTGTTACCTTTTAAATGTAAATTAGTAATTTGGTGTCTTTCTTACAAAACCCGGTCCAAATAGTGACAAATAAATTTTGAGCCCTAGTTCGTATTTTAATTAGTTAAGACCAAATCCACGAAGTCACACAAAACCCCCAAATCTACAAATCACATAAATTTGTGAATCACGGAAAGATCCCTCACCACCATTAGGCACCATCTGTGAATCACAAAAACATCCCCCACAACTAAGGAGAGATAAAATTTTCATTTTTTTAATAATAGGTTTTTTCACATAAAAAAAAATAATAATAGGGATTTTCTTCTTACAATCTAGTTTTTTTTCTTTTCACACTCCCTTTCTAAACACACTCCATTTTAAAAAACTAAAATTTTAAAATTTCTAGGGACACTTCAGTTTACCCCAAAATACCCTTTTTTTTC
Source organism: Acer negundo (assembly GCA_035582765.1). Taxonomy (NCBI): domain Eukaryota; kingdom Viridiplantae; phylum Streptophyta; class Magnoliopsida; order Sapindales; family Sapindaceae; genus Acer; species Acer negundo. Next base: position 42,541,693 of record CM069235.1, on the reverse strand, counting down.
TATACTCATTTTCTAAATACATTTTATTTAAAAAATAAATAAATTTGTAAAAACATTTATTTGGAAAACCCTTGTTTTTGTATTCTTTTTTTTTTTTTTTTCTTTTTTTTAGATTCCATGGAGGTAATTGTCAAGATTCGTGATATTATAAATAAAATAATAAATGTATAATATTTGATATTTCTACACTTTTTTTTTTTTAAAGAGATTTCATTTTAAGAAAATTAAAATCAATTATAAAAGGTTTTTTCTTTCCAATAAAAAATAATTTCAGGTTTAAAATTGATTAATAACTTACTTTATAGTTAATTTTGCTTCTAATTGCATAATACATTATTCGGCACTTTCAATCAAATGAATTTTTGAAAATATACAAGAGAAAGATAAAAAATTATAGAGTTTAATAAAATTTATGAAATGTAAAAAAGAGGAAGAGGAGATAAAGATATTATGTATTCTATTTTCAGATTTTTTATTTGTGTAAGTAAATTTAGAAAATTGTTTTCGTAATTTTAATTAAGGATAAAATTGTTATTAAGAAAAATTATAAAAATGGAGTGTGAATAGATATTGGATGAATTGTAAATAGCATTACTCTTATTTTACAACCCTTATTTTTCCTAACATGATTTCTCAGTTTTTCCAAGTTGTCTCCATCATGGAATTTTTCCAAGAAAACAAACAAAGTTAGTGTGAAGTGAAACACCTTTGGACAACTAATTTAGAGTTAATTCTTTTGGACAACTCAAACGTATTTTAGGAAGTAATTTTGTCTTTTTGATTATAACTCTGAATTTCCAAAAATACCTTCACTTCTTTTGGAACACCAAAAATACTTTTACTTAATTGCAATAATTTAAAAAATGTATATTTTTTTTAATTATGGACGGTGATGTTGTTGGTTATGATTTGAGAGAGTGGATAGATTTGTCTCCGATTAGAGATCGAGGAACATTGAGTGAGTACAACCTTTTTTTAATTGTTTTTTTTTTTTTTTTTGAATAATTTTTTTTTTTTTTTTGACTAGATATTTTTAGTAGGTTTTGTCCACATCGGAGGCGATTGAACCAAGACATAAAATGAAGACCAGGGAGGAAATTCAACCCTCAACTAATTGATTTTGTTTGGCCAGAGGACAACTTTAAAGAAGCCATTGGTTTCAAACTGAGACTTACTCTCGATATATCATGAATATGTATAATTTGAACATGTATATAACTATTGTAAGTACAAGTCATACCAATCGAGATACAGTTTGTTTTATGTTAAAATCATGTATATATCCTTTGATTATTTTAGTATTACTAAAAGTATGTGTATGCCATTATTAGTATAGAAAGGTAAATATGTAATTATATATTTTTTCTTTTAATAATTTGTTGTGGGTTGTAAAGATATGACAAATATATATCCATAAACAATTTTAAAATTACTTTGTTTCAAAAACAAAACAAAAAACAAAAATTTGAAAATTACATGAAATATATATATATATAAATGAGAAGGTAAAGAATGTCTTTTCATTGGTTGAATTAGGATTGTTTTTGAAATTCTTTACATTTAATTTGTTCTTCACTAGAATGACACTTTTATCCTTATCCTATTTTAATCTGGATGTGAGAAAAGTTATTATCATTCACCTACTACTCTGATATAACCAAACCTACCATAAATTAGCAAAACTAGTTTTCAAAAAATTAAAATCTACTTACCCACCATAATAGATAGAACTGAATAGTGAACAATATGAGATTGATTCAAAAGTATACCCTCACACATACGTACATAGGTAATGGGTTTAAGCCTCTCTCATCTTTAAAACTTCTGAATTATTATAGTATTAAAGAAAATAGTAATGAATATAATGCTCATAAATAATTAAATATTTAGTCAACGTGTCCTAATTTGTTAATTCTTTGGTAAATAAAAAACTATTCACCTTATGAAGACAAAATCAGATGAATCGTATATTTAAAAATTCATTTATTTTTAAAATCTTTATCTTGGCCGTTCACCATTGTATTGAAATTATTACAATCCAATGCCTATTTCAAAATCTGTCATCAATAAATGTGAATATAAAACTATTGGCTGACTCATGTAGACGGTACGATTGTAATCTTTGACTACAAACAAATCAAAATCTGTAGTTTTATAGTTTGTATAATTTGACTATGCATATGACTATCGTATATACAGGTCATACCAAACAAGATACAATTTATTTTGTGATAAAATAACTCATATATCCTCTAATTATTTTAGTATTACAAAAAGAATGTGTATGCTACTATGCTATTAGTATAAAAGGGTAAATATGTCATTATATATATTTTTTCTTTTTATAATAAGATTTTTTCTTTACAATCCAATTATATCTTTTCACACTCATTTTTTAGAAACACTCCACCATAAAAACTTAAATTTTATAAAATTTTAAATACACCTCATTTTGTTCTAAAATTATGCAATATCTATACACGTCATGCAATTTATTTATTAATTTTTACTGATATAATTCTGGTCTTAGAATATTTTAGCCTTTTAAAATATTTATCATTTTCAATGAGTTTAGTTTGTTACTCATGTATAGTTGTTATGAGACATTATGTTTATTTTTCCTCTCTTTTCTCTGCTTTGTAATAGCTAATGGAAATTGTTCAACAGGAAGGGTAATGATTTTGGCATATATGTAGGTGTTCTGGCTTCTCGTTTTTCAATTTTTTTTTTTTTTTTTTCTTTTAAGGCAAACTTTATTGAACGGCACAAAGCCAACGGACAAGCAACAACACACAAAGAAACCCTGGGCAAAACAAACCCAAAAAACCACACCACAAAACCACAGAACAAACATGTTACAAGCTTTGGACAGAACACCACGTTTTCTTTAACTTCGGACTATTAGTCTAACATGTTACAAGCTTGAACATGTTACAATTCAAGCTTTGAAAATATGATTTCGGTATATATATATATATATATAGGTTACTCATGTAAATATCTCAGTCACTCATGTATTATGTATTGAGTTTTTTTCTTTAGTGTTAGTGGGAAGTCACGGTGTATTACTTATCTCGATAGACCCTTAATCAGTTATAGAGCTAAATTTATAAAATTGGTGTGTTCCCATCAATAGGATGCATAATGAGAATGAGAACGAAAATGAGCAGAGCATTCACCAAGTTCCACAGCAAAATTTTCTCATTCTTTCTCTCTCTTATCTTGACTAGCACTACTCTCACTCTATTTATAAATCCCTTTTCTTCTTCATCTCACATATCTCCAAATCATTCTTTCAAATCTTTTCTCTTCACGTATCTCTGAAATACCCAGTTCTTCAAAGTGGCAGAGAGATGATGTACAAGAAATCGCTGTCGAGGGAGGGTTGCTTGCTCGGTTTTTTTAAGTTCAAAATGGATTTCTAAGTTTTTCAATATAAACCTAAAGTTAACGATTGCAATTAATTATATACAGGTACAACTTCAATTAAGCTTATTGTTCAACTGTTTATGAATGGGTAATTTTTTATTTTTTTTTCCAATTAAAGTATTTGTTTTACGTAGTAGCCTGATTCTTTGTTTGTTTTGTCTCTTGGCGCATGTATGTGTGAGATAGCTTTTATTTTTCTTTTTCTTTTAGTGAACATAAATATGTTCAAATGATTGCTCTGTATAAGCAGCTTCCAATGATTGCCTAAGTTGAATTGTTTGTGTAAACGAAAATTGGAAAAAGGTGAGTTGTTTGAGCTCCTGCTCTTGCTGTTCACAAACCAAATTAAAAATGGGTTGGATAATGTTGATCTTGACAAACGTTCTCATATATCTAAAAGGGTAAAAATATATAATTATCTTTCTGTTAGTTTATCAATTTATCTTTACTGCTTCTATTTTATTGTAATAATGTGCATTATTTTGTGAACCGTGAGAACTAAAATTTCATTTCTGATTCTATGCTTATAATTTTTTTTCTACAACTTAAACATATACTTTCATGTTTATAATTTTTGTTTGCACCTTTACTCTCTCAAATACAAGCAAAAACACAATGAAGTTTTTTCATCCTATAAATATCTACAAAGAGGTGGTAAAAGTGAAATATAATTTAAAGACATTGAAGAATGTGTAAACTCAAAATCTGCACAAAATACTGAAAGGACTCAAGATTTTAGGACTGGATCAGGGTAATTCCAAGATAGGTCTTGCAGTGATTGACCATCAAAACGATCACGCTCAATATTTTGGTGTCTTCAAATGCAAGAAATGGTCTGATAAAAAATTATCTCTTAGAATTAAAGATTTTGTAAGTCTTATTTACTTGTAAGCTAAATTTTTAATTGATATATTTTTTACAAGTTTACAATAATGGTGTCGGGCAAATATATTATAAACTTATAATAGATATAGAAGGATTTTGCACATCCAAACCCGACCGTGAAGGGCATCAATGCTATTATGTATGAGCGGGGAATTTCTTACCACGATATGGATAGATAATGAAGGTAAAAAAATTTAAAAATTAAAAACCTTTAAAATGTAATTATCTAACTTAAATATGTAATTTATGTGACAAATCTTTTTTTAGGGATTTTTTTTTTTCAATTGACCATAAAATAAATGAGAAGAGAGGGTGAGAGAAATATTTTATAGTAATGGGTCAAAAAATAGGTACATATTATTCATTAGATAATTACATTGGAGATGAGAATATGCATTTTATTATTATTATTATTATTATTTTCAACAATGAATTGATTCATATTTAAGAAAAATGATGATTTAATTTGTTATTAATAGAAACTAAAAAAATGTATAATAACATTAAAGATGCTCTAGCCTATCACTTATTTATTTATTTTTGTTTTTTGAGAAAGGAAACAAACAAAACAAGACAGCAAATCAACAAATCACTTTGGACAATCTTTCGGTAAATAGTGTTGGATATGGCTTGAATATTCCAATGGTACCAAACACAATTTATCAATGCGGAGACTTCCTGGAGACGTGAGAGCGTTTGAGAGTATGAGGTTATGTTTGAGGGAGGTTTGAAAGACGTGACGAACAGTAGAAGCGAAGAACAATGTAAACCGCTGTCACTGCCGCTGTGGCTTTGACAGTAGTAGGACATCGCTGTGAATTTTTGGCAGCACAAGCGAGAGCGGTCCAATTCCAGTGCTTCACACTGTGGGTGGCGCTGTGACTCTCACAACGGCCAGGACAGCGGTCGACAATGATGTGGCGCATGGATCACAGTTTTCTGAGTGATCAAGTTCAACGCGGCTTAGGAAGCAAGTGGTCAACTGCAACTTGAATTATAGTAAATCACAAGCATGCGTTAAATCAGGAAATATTTATGGAAGATGAAATATGTTGCTTCTAGAAGTTCTAAAGGGAAAAGGATTTCTACTTAAAAGAAGACTTGTCATAAATAGAAAATAGTATTTATGTGGGACAGGTAATCATTGTACGTATAGGAGTAGGATTTTCTTTTAGCTTAAACTCTCTGTAGAGAGATCTCAAAGTGAGCATTGGGTGCAATTAGATTTGGGGTATTATTTAGAGAGAGAACCTGAGTGTGTGGTTGTAACAATTTACTACATATTGGAACTTTCTCTTGTCGTCCTGACGACCGTGGTTTTTTCCCTAATTTGGGTTTCCACGTAAATTCTTGTAGTGTCTGTAATTGGATTTAATTACTTCTCTTCATTTTATCTTTTCTTTGTTATTGTGTTTGTTTGTGTTCTATCCGACAACACTTCCGTGCGCTTAGTGACGTTTGTTCGCTAACAAATAGAGCTCAACACAAGGGTGAAAACTCTCAAGCCAAATCCTATCTTGATTGATAGACAAAGCCAACTTAGCAAGGTTATGAGCAACCGCATTTACCTTCCTGGGAATAAAATGAACCCACTTAACGAGACCACGCTTGATACGAGTTCAGATATACTGGATAACCAAACTAATATCAACTAATTAGATAATGCCACCCGAGTTCACCAAGTTCACTGCACCCAAAGCATCGGATTCAATCATAGCCGGAAACAGACCCATCTCTTCCGTGAAAGTGAATTATTGCTTTTCACTTATTGCTTTTCATAAATCAGACACATACAATGAAAAAAAAACTCATTATCTAATTATCTATGAAAAAATTAGTTTAAACAAAAAAAGTTATCTAAGCATAATTTGCTCTTTATCTTAATTAACACAGGATTTATTTTTTATTGCCTTCAAAATCTCATTTTATTTTCTTTATATTGTTACATATTAACTCTTTGTCAATTATATAAATTGATGCTCATGCATAATTATGCTTATTTAGATGTGGATGTAGCTATCTTTATATATATATATATATATATATATATATATTTATTATTATTATTTATTTAATTCCTTACATTAAGTGAATTATTAATTGTGTATTTTGATTTTTCTTTTAATTGCTGCAGACACTTTATATTTTTGGCTTATAACCAAAAGTGCAGATACTTACATTGAATAAAAGCTACACAGATTTTGCCGATGGGCTCTTGCCAATGTGGTAGACCTCTCAAACTAGAGCCCCTACCACCAAGGTTCAATTCGTAGGGCATACATGGTTTTGTGCAAATTTTCCAAGTCCCACTAATGTCCAATTGTGTGGGTGTTGTACCACCTATGTGTGGTCTCTCTCTCTCCCCGTAAGTGGGAGCCGCGGTCCGGACTGTGTTTATAGAGCCCAATTTTCGTCGATCCTGGCAGATGTTGTAACCATAAAATAAAAAAATAAAAATAAAAAATAAAAAGCTACACAGATTTTCTCATGTTGATGCAGAGTGCTGACACTTTATTTTTAAAGTCCTTGACCTTACATTGACTACTAACAACCTTTGTATAATTTGACCATATAACTATTGCAGGTACAAGTCATACCAAATAAGATACAATTTGTTGTGTTAAAATGACTTATATATCCTCTTATTATTTTAGTATTACTAAAAATATTTGTATGGTATTAGTATGGAAGGGTAAATATGTCATTATATATATTTTTTATAATTTTTGTTTGGTTGTAAAGACCTGAAAAATATATATCCATAAACAATTTTAAAATTGCATTGTTTCAAAAACAACAAAAAAATTGAAAATTATATGAAAAAATATATTTTAAAAAAATTGAAAAGGTAAAAAGAAAAATGTCTTTTCGTTGGTGAATTAGGATTTAGGAGTGTTTTTGAAATTCTATCATTTAATTTGTTTTTTAGTAGAGTGACACTTTTATCCTTATCCTAGCTATTTTAATCTAGACGTGAGAAAAGTTAATATTGGTATTCACCTACTACTTTGACATAACCAATAACTGCCATAAATTAGCAAAACAACTTTTCAAAAAATTAAAATCTACTTACCCACCACAATAGATAACTAAGGGGGTGTATTCAATTAGAATGGTCGAAGACATTTAAAGATATTATAAATCATGTTGTATTCAATTCGGACATTTAAAGACTTTAAAAAAGTCTATATTAATCAATTGGTATTCAATTTAGATTTATATAGATTTTTAAAGAATCCTTCCAATTCCAGGTGTATTGAATTAAGACTTTTAAAATGTCTACAAGAATCAAGGTGTATTCAATTAGAACTGGATTTTAAAGGATTTTCCTATGTGATGGATTTTGGTGGACTTGATGGTGAGAGATATAAATATCAAATGCCATAACATGTACAACTTTCTCCCTAAAGATTTTGGTGGACTTTCCTCTCTCTCTCTCTCTCTCAAAACATAAACATATATACAATTCGTTGTCGTGACTTATTTTACATTTTTTAAGTTGAAAAAAAAAAGAAATTTAAAATTCAATATTAAAAAAAATAAATTTGACATGATTTTTATTTTTCATATATATATATATATTTAACATTTGTATTGAAACATACTAAATCATTTTGTCAAAAAGTAATGTAATTATTTATATAATTTATTTTTGACTTGAAGACGGTTTCTGCAACTAATAATATGTTTTGTATACCCCATTAATATGTATTTTTAGGAATAAATTATACACATCAAAGAAATATAAAAAAGATATACAAAATATTTCCAAAAAAAAAAAAAAAGAAGAGGAAATTGGTTATGTATCTGAAGGCAAAAAATAAAAAATAAAAAATAAAAAAATGAACACTGAAAAAACGAATAGCCAAATTGATATTCATTCTCTTTTCATTTAACTTTTATTTTGACTATCTAAAAAGTATTTTCAATGGTACATTGGTACACGATGGTTGTGTATCATTCGATGGTACACTATAGTTCTTAAGATTATTCTTCAAAACAATTGTCCCTTCGTAGATACAGGTGTGATTGACGAAAATCTATATTCAGAGATTTTTGTTAGTATTGCAAATTGTATTAATGAATCATATTAGTTGAGTATATAGATTGTGTTATTAGGCCATATAGTGGTATAATTTTCCATCTATAATAGAAGTTAGAGAAACAAATCCATAAAAGTTCATGGATGTTTAAACAAATCTATAAAACTCTGATATAGAAGTCTAAACAAATCTTTAAAAGTCTGAGATATATGTCTAAACAAATCAATGAAAGTTCATGTGGATTTATAAAAGTCCGTAGAAATCCCTGAAAATATGTCACTTAAAAAATGTCCTTAAATGTCCATAAGAATCCTAATTGAATACACCCTCTCAAGACCATCTCTAATTGGTCTCCAAAATTTTCTTCATTTTATAGATTGAAAAAGTGAAAAAAAATTATTTTTAGAATCTTCTATTTCCGTAAATTTACTACTCAAACCTTTTTTCCATTTTACAATATACAAATAATTAAATATTATTATTTTACTTTATAAATAATATTTTAAACTTTCTTTAATAAAATTGTTTCCTCTTAATTATTTTACATCTAATGATTTTGATCTAATTTTTTCATTAATTTTCAATGTATTTTTTTTGTTTGTTATTTTTCAGTTGTAATATTTTAATTTAAAGATATTAATGTAATTATTTTGTTTTACCGAATTATTTAAAGTTAATTATTATATTAAATGTTAATTATATATGAAAATCGATGATTTGAAAATATTTGTTTGAATTGAAATGTTTATTTGTTCATTAATTAATAAAATGTGTAATAGAAAAAATGTCTTAAAGCTTAAAAGATCGGACATGTAATGTTCCTAATTAAGAGAGAAGAGATGAGAAAGGAAGGAAAGAGATAGTAGTTTTGGTCAATCAAATCTGAAACTTTGCAGAGCAGAAGCACATCTGCCAATATTCCATCCAAATTTTAACGGCATCTTTCAAAATATTTGACCAATGACATCATAATTTTAATAGTATATTTGAAAATCTTTGAACAGTGAAACGTACAAATCAAAAACCACATTGGTTAGTTTAACTTGAAAATCCTCATGAAATGAACAAATTAAAGATCCCTATCCTATTCATTAATGATAAATTTGATTCTGAAATTTTTTGAATATGGACCTGGTTGATTCCAATTCAGAAAAAATCCAAATCCTTAAACAAAAACTGAAAAAAAAAAATCCAACAATTTCGAATCTTGAAATAAAGTTGACGCAGCGAAAAACACAAAAGAATACGACTAACATCAATATTCTGTGATAAACTCTGAAATCCACCAGAAACAAAGAGAAAACTCTTTAAAAACGAACTCTGAATTTTTATTAAATGAAAGATGAATCGGCCATATGGCTTACAAACATATTTAAAGCAAATCCCTAACAGACTCTGGAAACCCTAATTGAAGTAAAAATACCAAAATAGTCATTTACTAAACAAACCACGAAAACTAAAAATAAAATAAAACTTCAAACACCCGACAGGCTGCCTAAATCAACAATTTTGAGAATGAAAACGACCTCAACCTGGGAACCCCAATTAGTATTGTATGGAGAACCAAAATCCCTTTCAAAAAATATATTATAATTGAAAATCTGACAACCGAGTTAAAAGTTATGCCCGTTTCTTCGGACCAGCTCTTTTAGCCAATTTTCTGTCCATCTCTTCTTCAAACTCCAAAGTCAATTGTTCTACATCAGTCCCCTATTCTTGGAAAGAACTCAAACTCGAGTTAGGTTCAGGATAGAGAGACTCCTTTGCATGGTACTGGAACAAATCTGCAACATTGAAAGTCTTGGAAATTCCCATAGTTTCAGGTAGGTCGATCACATAGGCATTATCATTGATCTTCTTCAAAATCTGGTAAGGACCATACTTCTTGGGCTTTAATTTGTTGTAAGTCCCAACTGGGAACCTCTCTTTGCGTAAGAAAACCATCATTGAATCTCCTTCCGCAAACACCTTGCGACGCCTGCACCTGTCTGTAGCTGCCTTATATTTTGCATTTGTATCTTCCAGTTTTTGTCGCACCTCTTCATGCACAGTCTCAGCCTGTGTAGCCATGTTTCTACAGCAACATTAAATCCCAGACCTTTTGGTAGATGAACTAAATCCACAGTATGTCTTGGTGACGACATATATATCATAGCAAAATGGGTTTTTCCTATGGCACTATGGACAATACTATTGTAGGCAAACTCAGCTTACGGCAAAGCATGATCCCACTGTTTCGGCTTACTTCCGCAAATGCAACGAACCAGATTTCCCAAGGTCTTGTTCGTCACTTCTGTTTGTCCATCAGTTTGTAGGTGTGCAGTAGTACTACGGTTCAAAGACGTCTTAAACATCTTCCACAAGGTCACCCAAAAATGGCTAAGGAACTTCGTATCACAATTAGAAGTAATTGACTGCAGCACCCTATGTAGTCGGACCACTTCTCTAAAAAATAGCCGGGCTATGTGTGAAGCATCTAAGGTCTTCCGACAAGGGATGAAATGAGCCATTTTTGAAAACCTGTCAACTACCACAAAAACCGAATCTACTCCTCGCTGGGTACAAGGTAGTCCCAACATAAAATCCATAGACATATCCTCTCAAATATTGTTAGGAATAGGCAAAGGCGTATAAAGACCAGTATTTTGTGATTGACCTTTAGACACCTGATAGGTATAGCATCTCTGCACAAAATTTCCAACGTCCCGTTTTAACTACTGCCAAAAATACCGCTCCTCTAAGCTAGCTACTGTCTTGTCTCGACCCAATTGTCCACTTAATCCTCCTCCATGCAGGTCACGGATTAACTTCTCCCGCAGAGAAGCCCTAGGAATACACAGACGTTTACCTTGAAACAAATACACATCATTCTCATAGAAATCACTGACAGGCTGTTTCTCAATACACTTTGACCAGATTTCCTTAAAGTCTTCATCCTCTCCATACAACTCTTTCAGACAGTTAAACCCTACAATCTCATGAGATAGTGTCACAAGCATACTAGCACGATGGCTCAACACATCAGCAACTCGATTCAAAACCCTTGACTTGTGTTTAATAACAAAAGGAAACTTCTGAAGGAAAGTGGCCCACCTGACATGCATGTTGCCCAAGTTCTTCTGACTGTTTATAAACTTCAAAGCCTGATGATCGATGTACAAAACAAACTCTCTTTGTACTAGGTAGTACTCCCAGTGCTTCAAGGCTCAAACTACTGCATAGAACTCCTAATCATAGGTACTCCATTTCTAGCGGGCTTCACTTAGTTTCTCACTAAAGAAAGCCACTAGTCGCTTCTCTTGGGACATCACAGCTCCAATTCCTACACCACTAGCATCGCACTCCACTTCAAATATCTTCTCAAAACTAGGTAGAGCCAATACCGACGCAGTGCACAATTTTTCTTTGATCAGTGCAAAACTAATCTCTGCCTCTTCTCCCCAATGAAATCTACCTTTCTTCATGCATTCTGTTATCGATGCCATGACAGTGCTAAATTTTTGAATAAATCGGAGGTAGAAATTTGCTAACCCATGGAAACTCTGCATTTCACTCACAGTTTTCGACGTAAGCCATTCTCGAATAGCACGAACCTTCTCTTCATCCACACGAATTCCTTCCGAACTCACCACATAACCTAGGAACAATAAACTGCTCGTCATAAAACTGCACTTCTTCATATTAAGAAACAGCTGATTTTCCTACAAAACTGACAAAACTTCTCACAACTACTTCACATGCTCTTCCTCAGTTTTACTATAGATAAGAATGTCATGAAAATAAACAACAACAAATTTTCCCACAAAAGGCCTTAATACCTGATTCATCACTCGTATGAAAGTATTGGGTGCATTTGACAAACCGAATGGCATGATCAACCACTCATACAAACCATCCTTGCTCTTGAATGCTGTCTTCCATTCATCCCTAAGTCTGACCCGAATTTGGTGATACCTACTGCATAGATCAATTTTCGAAAACAACTTCGAACCCTCTAGCGGATCCAACATGTCATCTAGTCAGGGAATTGGAAATCGGTACTTGATGGTTATCTTGTTAATAGCTCGACTGTCCACACACATACACCAACTCCTATCCTTCTTCGGCATCAACAACGCAGGAAACGCACATGGGCTTATGCTCTCTCTTATAAAACCCTTCTACAACAACTCTTCTTTCTTATCCAGTAGAATTTCATTCTTCTTTGGGCTCATCTAGTAATGCGCCAGATTGGAAAAACTCACCCCAGGTATAAGGTTTATATGGTGTTGAATATCTCTCAATAGGGGTAAGTTATTGGGCAAGTCCTCTGAAGTAATGTCTCTGAATTGTTCCAACAGAAGCTGAATTTTCTCAAGAACAGTCATTACTGGCGTCTCGTCTCCCTCTACCACAAGAGCCTTAACCAACAAAGCATAAAACTCATGTGCACCCTTGACATCTGTCACAAATTCCATGTCAAATCTGGTCACAGTTAAAAACGATTGATTCTCTTCTTTAGAAGGCTTGTTAGGCACTGTCTTTCGCTTAGAAGGAACCATAGCAACTATATGTGAATCTCAAGTAAACAAGTAAGTGTTATCACGACCCCTATAGGTAACATCAACATCATATTGCCACGGCCGACCCAACAACACATGGCTAGCATCCATATCAACCACATAATAGATTATCTCATCCTTATATATTTTACTAATAGAAATAGGAACACGACAAATTTCAGTTACCTTTACTGTTGGCCCCTTCTTGATCCAGCCAATGGTATATGGATTGGGATGCTTCTCGGTCGATAACTTAAGATGTTCCACTAACCTCCTTGCAACAAAATTCTCACAACTCCAACTGTCCACGATCAGATCACAGACTTTCTAACTGACTATACAGCAAGACCGAAATATATTATTACGTTGACCAGAGTTCTCTTACTTTGGTGCGTACAACACCCGTTGCACCACACAATTAACTCACTTTCCATCCTCTTTTGCAAATTCTGCCCCCTCATATAAGTCCCTATCTCCTTCCTCCTCATGAGCATCTGGATCTTCTTTGCCTTCTTCCACCCAATTCACTGGTTTCGGGTGATCAAAACATGCATTTGAATGATGACCAAGTTTTCTACATATATAACAAGTTCCTGGTGTAGGCCTAGCATAGGGATTTGGGTTCGGATTTCTAGGTACATTCCTATTGACTAGGACTGTTGTTGGATTGCTGCTACTACCCTCTTCTCTTATAGTACCTCTAGGCTGGTTTGACGGACCCAATGATTGAACACCCTTGTCCTTGTTAGCAAACGGTGAGTCTGGATTGTTTCTTCGAAATCCCAAATTTCCACCCCTGCGTTCCAGCAACTCGGCCTTTAACGTCATGTTATGAGCTTCCTTCACAGTCCAAATCACTTGCAACCCGATCTTATCTCGAAGCAATGGCTTTAACCCATTCAGATATCTGGCTACGCCCAGTCCCTCTGTTTCAGTCAAATTATTTAGATCTAAGAGCCTAGAAAATTCGGATGTGTACTCAAACACCGATTTTGACCCCTGCGATCAATTTTGAAACAACTGGAATAAATATTGCTCATAATCTGGTGGCATAAACCTACCCAACATAAGCTACTTCATTCTACGTCAGGTCCTCAGAAGCGCTTTTCCCTGTCGCTGACGGTTCTTTTACAACTGATCTCACTAGACTGCAGCCCCTCATTTCATTCTGAAGGCCACAAACCTCACTATCTTCTCTTCCAGAATCTCCATCATCTCAAAGAACCGCTCTACTTATGTGATCCAATCAAGAAAATCCTCTATACGTAGATTTCCATTAAAGCTTGGAAGATATGCTTTCAACCAGTAGTTGTCATGCTCTCTTTGTCGTCTTGGGAGTTGAACTACACTGTATCCTACACCATCTTCATCCTCCGACTTTTTCTCACTATCAGGTTGATGACGATGAGGACTTCTTCTGTTAGCAGGTTGGCATCGGGCAAACCTTCGGCGCATGTCCTGTCAACTGGTGGCCTGTTGTTAGCGTTGAGGTTCATCTCAACAAGCATATCACGAATCTGCATCATCTGTTACTGTTGTGCCTCCATCGCCGCCCACAAGGCATCCACCCCACAGTCACCGCCAATAGGGTTTCCGTCTCCTGCTTTGTTAGTTGACATCGAGATGGGTAAATCCGTGCTCTGATACCAATTGACGCAGCAGAAAACATAAAAGAATACGATCAACGTCAATATTTTGTGATAAACTATGGAATCTACCAGAAACAAAGAGAAAACTCTTTAAAAATGAACTCTGAATTTTTATTAAATGAAAGATGAATCGGCTATACGGCATATAAACATATTTAAAGCAAAACCCTAACAGACTCTGGAAACCCTAATTAAAGTAAAAAGACCAAAATAGTCATTTACTAAACAAACCACAAAAACTAAAAATAAAATAAAACTTCAAACATCCGATAGGCCGCCTAAATCAACGATTTTGAGGATGAAAATGACCTCAATTGTGGAACCCCAGCTAGAACGGTATAGAGCACCAAAATCCCTTTCCAAAAACATATTATAATAGGAAATCTGACAATCAAGCTAAAAGTTATGCCCATTTTTTTGGACAAGCTCTTTTAGCTAATTTTCTGTCCATCTCTTCTTCAAACTCCAAAGTCAATTGTTCTACATCAAAAGTCTACAAAACTGAAGATTTAAAATATATATATATTTAACAAACTGGAAAGTGCAAAGTCTAGATAAGCTCTTTTAGCCAATTTTCTGTCCATCTCTTCTTCAAACTCCAAAGTCAATTGTTCTACATCAAAAGTCAACAAAACTGAAGATTTAAAAAATATATATATTTAACAAACTGGAAAGTGCAAAGTCTGGACTCTGGAGGTGTCTAACAAAAACTTTGCTTAGTTGGCAATCCAAGACCTGAAGCTTGATTGGTTCTCATTGCTGAGTTGGCAATCCAAGACCTGAAACTTTATCGGTTCTTATTACTAACGATGAATATGTTTGATGGACTCAAATTACCCGTTTGAAAATGCCATCCCAATTTGTGTCTAACTAATCAAATTTAGAAATGTGTCTATATTTATAGAAGAATTTTTTAAAAAAATAAATAAATGTAGACACATCTAGCTATTAGCCTATCACCAACGCTTCAGTTACATGTCTTACATCTCACGAATCACACTCTCTCTCCTCTTTCTTTATTTCTCTTGTCTTGACTAACCCTACCCTCACTCTATTTATACATCCCTTTTCTTCTCCATCTCACATATCTCCAAATTATTCTTTCAAATCTCTCTATCTCTCTCTCTCTCTTCACATGTCTCTGAAACACACACTCCTTCAAAGGTGTAGAAAGATGATGTACAATAAATCTATGTCGAGGGAAGGTTGCTTGCTAGGTTTTCTTAAGTTTAAAATGGATATCTGGGTTTTTCAATATAAACCTAGAGTTAACGATTACAATTACTTACAGGTACAACTACAATTAAACTTATTTTTCAATTAAAGTATTTGTTTTACATAGCTTGATTCTTAGTTTGTTTTGTCTCTTGAAGCATTTATGTGTGGGATTGCTTTTATTGTTTCTTTTTTCTTTTTTTCTTTTATTGAACATAAATATGTTTGAAGCATGTAAACATACTTGTTACATTTTCTATATATTTTCACTTACTTGTTATAATTTTTTTATCTACAACTTTTATTTTTTAAAGGCAAGCTAAATTTTTTCACAAGGCCAAAAGCCAAACCAAGCACCAACGGGAGAAGCTGCACCACCACAAAAACAAACATCAAAAAACTGCGACAGTGGTATACACACACCTGGGTTGATAAAAGAGTGCATGGTTCCAGCAATGGTATTTTACAAGTTAATTTAAGAAGTGTTAAGGGTAGAATTAAGAGATGAGCAGTTTCAAAAAGGAAAGATAGTGTCTCTACCAAGGAGATGGAGGATAGACCGGTTAAAATTGATGCTGAGGCTGCTAGCTTGGGTTGGTCGGCTGAGTTGAGAAAGAAAAGAATAGAGGTGATTTCTGAGCTTTGGAAGATCCTTAGACGTGAGGAGAAACAGTGGAAACAAAATTCAAGAGTGAAATGGTTGGTTGATGGAAACCGTAACACCCGTTATTTCCATAGTGTGGCGAGTGGTCATAGGAGAAGGAATTTCATTGATAATATAGCTTTTGACGAGGTGATAAGAACAAATCCGAGAGAGATGTCTAGAGGAGTGGCAGATTTTTTTGAGAATTCGCTCAAGGCTAAAGGAACATTATTGTGTCATCTGCAATTTGCAAATGAGACACCTGAACCCCCTCACTCCCCAAAGAAACACCTTTCATCAAATTCAAACTCTCCGCTTTTTTGAAAAGAGCACTCAAACCCTCCACTGCAATATTAAACAAAAAGGGTGATAGAAGATCACCCTACCTTAGCCCCTTTTCCAAATCGAACTCCCTCGTAGGACTACCATTCACCAACATCGACATCCAAGGGGATGCTATACAATTTTCCATCCATTGTCTCCATTTCCCTCCAAAGCCTATCTCATCTAACATGTCATCCAAAAAGGTGTGATCAACACTATCGTACACCTTTTCGAAATCTAAATTCACCAATAGGCCACCCTTTTTGCTCTTTTTCCAGTGATGAATTATCTCTTCTGCTATGATGAATCCATCCAAAATATGACTGTTTTTGACAAAAGATGTTTACGTCTCACCCACTACTTTCTCAATAACCCTTTTCATACGGTTTGCTAGAATCTTGGCCAGAATCTATGCAGGGAACTCACCAAGCTAATAGTTCTAAAATCTTTTATAGTCTTAGGTTTCACACATTTGGGAATAAGAGCGATAAAAGACCTATTTATCTCCTTAACAACCCTCCCATCTCCGTAAATCTCATGAAATCGCCACTAATGATAGACCAATTCTCTTTGATAAAATTTAAATTGAAACCATTTGGCCCCTGTGCTTTATTCCGGTCACAACAGTCAAGCGCAACATATACTTTCATGTTTATAATTTTTGTTTGCACCTATCAAATACAGGCAAAAACACAATGTAGTTTTTTCATCCTATAAATATCTACAGAGAGGTGGTAAAAACGAAATATAATTTAAAGACATCGAAGAATGTGTAAACCCAAGATCTGCACAAAATGCTGAAAGGACTCAGGTTTTTAGGACTGGATCAGGGTAATTCCGAGATAGGTCATACAATACTTGACCATCAAAACGATCACGCTCAACATTTTGGTGTCTTCAAATGCAAGAAATGGTCTGATAAAAAATTATCTTTTAGAATTAAAGATTTTGTAAGTCTTATTTACTTGTAAGCTAAACTTTTAATTATTATATTTTTTACAAGTTTACAATAATTGTGTCGGGCAAATATGTTATAAACTTATAATAGAAATCGAAGGATTTTGCACATCCAAACCCGACCGTGAAGGGCATCAATGCTATTATGTATGTGCGGGGAAATTCTTACCACGATATGGATAGATAATGAAGGTGGAAAAATTAAAAATTAAAAAATTAAAAACCTTTAAAATGTAATTATCTAACTTAAATATGTAATTTATGTGACAAATCTTTTTTTAGGGATTTTTTTTTTTTCAATTGACCATAAAATAAATGAGAAGAGAGGGTGAGAGAAATATTTTATAGTAATGGTCAAAAAATAGATACATGTTATTTATTAGATAATTACATTGGAGATGAGAGTATGTATTTTATTATTATTATTGTTATTTTTATTATTTTTCAACGATGAATTGATTCATATTTAAGAAAAATGATGATTTGTTATTAATAGAAACTAAAAAAAAAAAAAAAAATGTATAATATTTTATGAAAATATAATATAAGTGAATGTCTATCTCACAATGTAATTTGTGATCCTTCACCTTCCCTAATTTATTCTAAAGTTTATGATACAATTTATTCTCAAGTTTATGGCTCAATTTATTCTCAAGTTTATGACTAGTGTCTTTTTAAGTTTGTAACTACTATATTGTGAGCCTATAAAAGGGAGGTCCCACCAAATTGTAAACATCATTGAGAAGTATTGAGGAATAAAAGTAAGAATCTCCTTTCTTACTTTATATTTATGATATTATGTTCTTGTTTATTTTATTTATTTCATAACACGTTATCAGCACGAATCTCTAACAATTGTGTGTTTCAAGTTTCAAATTTGAAAGTTTCTTATATCAAGACCGATTGTCATATGATCCAAGTTTGATACATGATAAGAGAAAACTTTCTTGGTGCAACAGAGAGTTCTAAGAACAGTAAAGTATTTCTTTCTCTAATTTTGGGCTAAGAAAAAATAATGGTTTTATATTATTTCTCTGTTTAATTTTGCTCTTAATATTCATTGGGTTGCCAATAAAAGAAAATAAAGATTAAATGATTGTATTGCAACCAGAAGATTGCAAAAAAATGAAATTAATTATATTGTAACCCAAAGATCGCAAAATCAAAGAGCCTGAAGCTCGATTCAATATATATTTGATAATTATTAAATCAAAAAGTCTGAAGTTTGATCTGATGTCCGAAGATTGTAAAATCAAAAAAAAAAAATGCCTAAAGCTCAATTTAGTGTTTTGAGATTGCAAAATCAAAAAGCCAGAAGTTTAACATAATCTTATTAGAAATTATGGATTGCAATCAAATCAAAATATGAAATTTTGAATTATCAAATAAGAACCTGAAGTTCTGAATTTCGATTGATGTGATTACTTTTGGAGCTCGAAGTTCTCAATTCATGATTTTCGATTATAAACATGAAGTTTATATATGAACCGGAGATTCTAATGAAATTATAAATTTTCATCAACTATGAATTTTGTTTGGAACCTGGAGTTCTAGAATTACAAATCATAACTATAAAGTTATGATATAATAGAACATTAATTTTCGATATTAATAGGACCAAAAAGTGCAAATGTAATTTGCCTTTTGTTTTCAAACATTTTTGATCTATCTACCTATCATTGGTTGTTTATATTTCACATGAATCTAACACTTTTTGATCTATTATTTTTTATTAGTTATTTATATTTCACATTAAGATACTTAACCACTATGAATGAAATATTCTTTCTTCTTTATTTCTTCCTCTTTATTAAGGTATGCAAGGTGTGAAATATTATATTTTCATATACTAGAAAAATATAAATTTTCATATTTCTCACACCTATTAATCACGAAATGTCTCAATTGTTTATTCATTAACATTTGAATTTATTCACCTTATGATATATAGTTTTACGGCCCATTGATTTTTGTAATTTAAAATTGTTGGTTTTATTTTAAGTTGATTTACATTCATATGGTTTTAGTAATATAATATTTATATTCCATTATCCTTTCAAAGATGAGATTTTCCTTATTACTTTGATTTATATTAGCATTAAACTTGTAATTGCAAGTTGCAACAAATCATGAAAACAACGTCATGTCATGTTAGATATTTGTTGTTGTTTTTAGTAAATTGTATGATATATCATGAATTATATTTTATTTTATTTGTTAAAAAAAAAAGATCTAGTTGTTCTTTTCTAATAGAAATATCTTATCATCAACGAATTATTTGTCATTATATATATTTACTTAAAAAAGGGTTTTGATCACCAAGTAGATGAAAACATGATCGATGAAACATAATGAGTCTATATTGTTTCAAATATTGTTCCAGAAGTAGCAGTATATATTTCACTATTTTATGCTTTAAATTTTCTCTAGTGGTGGCAATATTAATAATGTATATATTTGAACATACTATTAGTTTATATCATATTTTTCATGGTTGAACAAAATAATTAGTTTTGATTATAAAATCATTGATATCACCCAATTTGATCAATATCATTCCCTTACGTGAATGTTACATATAGTCATAGTAATGATTGCGGGTATTGTTGTAATTAAATAATTATTGATGTCAAGGTGATGACTATAAAGAAATTTAAATTGTTCCACCAGAAGTGGAATAACACCTTAACAAAGCAAGAAGATTGAAATGATATAAAATACACCTTCTAATAATTATAAAAGTTTGCTTGCGATATCTAAAATATTTCGTTGATTTTTAGCAAGAATAATGAACGCTCCAGAATAGCTAATATATAACACAAAGTGAAAACAAATTATATGAAAGTTGACACTTTGTATTTGGTTAGATCTGGAAGATCTACTATATAAGAAATTGTCCCTAGACAATTAAGAATATTATATCCAAGTAAGTATTTCAATAAAATTTACTTATTGTTATTTATTTCATACAACTAATTTTATAAGTATGCTCTGTGGTTGCCACTACGTTGGATCTTCCACATCAAAAAATAAATTTAGTTTTTTTTTTTTTTTTTTTTTTTGTGGTTCTTAATGTTATTAGAGTTGATCGATATATATAGAACCTGAAATTTCAAAATCAAATTCAATTGAGAATATGCCGTTTTAAATTTGAATATAAATTGTTGACTATGAACCCGAAGTTCTTTAATTTAAACCTGAAGTTTTAAATCAAAAGAGGATCTAAATTTCCATTGTTAGATAAATATTTGGCTACTCAAATATTTGAAATGGAAAATACAAAGGTTTAAAGCTCTTAATATTAATACAAATCAAAATCTGAAGTTCTGAATAATTATCTTATTAGAATCCAATGTTATCAATTCCAAACTAATTAGACTTGTAGATCTATATTTAATTGTTGATATCAAATTTAATTAGAACTAGAAGCTCTAAATTTGATCTAATAATAGTTATTTTCATTTGAAAAGTAAAATTGTGATTTTATTTTAAGAACCCGAAGCTTTAAACATGTGATTTTTCATTTATGAACCAGCAGTTCCTACACGAACCAGAAGTTCCCAAAAAAATATGTGAGTTTTTAAGAACTTGACTAAGAACATGAAATTTGAGGAATTGAAGTTCTTATTATATTATTTTATTTAAGAATATTCTATCTCATTCATTTTGTCTCGTGCCAAAATAATTTATCGTATTTCTTATATTATATGATTACATGTTAGTGAATGTCCCTGAAGGACAATAAACTTTATTAAAAGTAAACGATGCATCAAAATATTGAAATATTTTATATGGATATCCATTTCATAACTAATTAGTTTTTGCTAGTGAATATCCCTGAAAGACAATAAGACCATGTCAATTAATCTTTAAAGGACTATATGACAAAATAAATGAGTTTATGTGGAAAATTATTATGATGCATATAATTCCTTGAAGTAAATTTTACCATCATTAGAGGGAGAATTATAATAAGTTGATAAACGACGTAAAATTACAAGGTATGCATCATCTTGTGAATTGCATGATATGCAAATAAATTTTCAGATGATTCAAATAAAATAACAAAATTACATTCTCCCAATATATAAACTCGGGTGGTTGTTCCTGTAGAACAATTTATGAAATGGCAGCAAAAATCATCTGTTAGACAGTAAACTAGTAAAACACAATTTTAGTTCAAAAGATATGGTTCATTGAACTGGAATTATAAGATCATGATCATATTTAAAATAATACTCGAGTGATAGATAAATCATCATCATATAAGGCTTTTGAAAAGCTAGTATCATAAATGAAAACAAAATCCTAAAGAATCATATAGAAATGTTAATCTCTCCTATGAGACCGTTGAAGAAAATAAAATAATCTCAATTGTCCCAGTAGAGGCACGTGTATTAAATTTAATGTGATTATACTTCTACTGGAGAGATATTTGTATAGAAAGACATGTATAGTATATATTTAACAGTAAAGTTATTAGAATAAGCACTTGAAGAGGCACATGAATTACATAATCATAATGAAATATATTGGTATAGAAATTGAGATCATATATTATTTGCTTTGCATATTATGAAAAATGATGAGAGACTTGTATTATAAATTATAGAAATGTCGACATAGAAATTATTAGCAAATAAAAGGCAAAGTTATATTAATGCAAAACTTGAAAACTTTGGACCTGTAGTCCACATGTTTGATGACATCAAACTTATTGAATAGTTTTTGTACGAATTAAGATAAAAGGTTTATTGCTGAAACCTAGTTTAACAATGAATAAAAATCCTCGAAGGATTTAAATGTCTTAAGCAAGTTATTCAAAGCTACATGAAGTTTTGTATATTGAAAATTAAACAATCAGAATGCATGAAGTGTATTCGTCATGTTGAATATTTATTAAAATAATTATATGTTTATTGTGTAAAGCTTAGTAAAAATTATGCTAAGTTTATAAATTATATATATCAGAGGAATAATTTCTAAAGATGAAAAGTCTTGGAAAATAATATTTAGTCTCGGCTAATGAGTTTGACATTAAACATGAGTCAACATATATAAGGAAAATGTCATGAAGTACTTTTCCATGGATAAAACACATCGAATGGATTCCTAGATATTTATTCCATAACTTAAAGTAGTGTATGATCTCCTCTTGTTATTGAAGAACTTTAGATCCTAAAGTACCAAATACAAGTTCAACTTGTGTTTTTATAATAAAACAACATGATGTTGTATATAACAAGTTAGACAAATTCAGAAATCGATTTTATTAAAGTTCTTTACATATGATCTCCAAAAAAATGGTGATAAAAAATACGCACAAGTTTTCAATCCTGAAGATTTATTTATAAATACACTACCAATTGCAACAAACAAAATCTTGGTACAAAATATCGGGATGCAATATCTTTACAAAATATTGAAGCATCCACGTCAGAATGAGGAGGAACATATTATTGAATGAGAGGGAGATATTGATTTTGGAGAAAATTTTACATACTGTACTCTTTTTCCTTCACTAGGTTTTTATCCCATAGGGTTTTCCTAGTAAGGTTTTAACGAGACAATTTAGTACCCCAAAATACCTTCAAAGGTTAATTTGATATGTAGATGAATATTGTATTATTTTTCCTCTGCTAGTTTTTTATCCCATTGGGTTTTTACTAGCAAAAGTTTTAACGAGACATATTCTATGTAAAATGGACATTAAAGGGGGAGTGTTATGGAAATATAATATAAGTGAATGTCCATCTCACAATGTAACTTGTAATCCTTCACCTTCCCCAATTTGTTCTCAAGTTTATGGTACCATTTATTCTCAAGTTTATGGTACCATTTATTCTCAAGTTTATGGCTCCATTTATTCTCAAGTTTATGACTAGTGTCTTTTCAAGTTTGTAACTACTATATTGTGAGCCTATAAAAAGGAAGCATCACCAAGTTGTAAACACCATTGAGAAGTATTGAGGAATAAAATAATCTCTTTTCTTGGGCTACTATTTTCTCTGCTTTCTTACTTTATATTTATGCTATTATGTTCTTGTTTATTTTATTTATTTCATAACATAATAGCATTAAAGATGCTCTAACCTATTACTTATTTATTTATTTATTATTTTTGAGGAAAGGAAACAAAAACAAGACAACAAATCAACAAATCAACAAATCACTCTGGACAATCCTCCGGTAAACAAAGCTCCACACAATGGGGAAAACTCTCAAGCCAAATCTTATCTTGATTGATAGACAAAGCCAACTTAGCAAAGTTATGAGCAACCACATTTGCCTTCCTGAGAACAAAACGAACCCACTAAACGAGACCACGCTTGTCGCTTGATACGAGTCCGGATATACAGAATAACCAAACCAATATCAGCTAAGATAATGCCACCCGATCGAGTTCACTAAGTTCACTACACCCAAAGCATCGGATTCAATCATCACTGGAAACAGACCCATCTCTTCTGCGAAAGTGAATTATTGCTTTTCATAAATTAGACACATACAATGAAAAAAACTCATTATCTAATTATCTATGAAAAACTTAGTTTAAGCGAAAAAGTTATCTAAGCATAATTTGCTCTTTATCTTAATTAACACAGGATTTATTTTTTATTGCCTTCAAAATCTCATTTTATTTTCTTTATATTGTTTCATATTAACTCTTTGTCAATTATATAAATTGATGCTCATGCATAATTAGACTTATTTAGATGTTGATGTAGCTATCTTTTTATTTATTTAATTCCTTACATTAAGTGAATTATTAATTGTGTATTTTGATTTTTCTTTTAATTGCTGCAGACGCTTTATATTTTTGGCTTATAACCAAAAGTGCAGATACTTACATAGAATATTAAGCTACACAGACTTTCTCTTGTTGATGCAGAGTGCAGACACTTTATTTTTAAAGTCTTTGACTATACATTGACTAAGATCTTTGACTACAAACAAATCAAAATCTGTTCCTTTGTATTATTTGACCATATGACTATGGTAAGTACAAGTCATACCAAACAAGAAACAATTTGTTGTGTTAAAATGACTTATATATCCTCTAATTATTGTAGCATTACTTAAGGGTGTCGATATTGACACCCATAAATATGATAAGCACACTCATATTTTAATAAAAATAATAATTACAAAAGTATCCCAATAGCAATTTACCAATAAGGACAAATTAGTTTAATTAAAAATAAATTAAATATTATGTACACCCGTCAATTACACATATATCTTCAACTGTATCACTTTATTAAAGAAAAAAATAATAAAAAAACAAAAAAAAACAAAAAAAAAAAAACAAAAAACAAAAAAAAAAAAAAACAAAACTCTGATTAAACTCTAATTCAATTTCAAGTATCATATTTATGGGTATAAAGAAAAGGAGGGAATTGGCCGTCAAAATATATTGGTCTCCACATGAGTGGTGTACAATAGTATAGGGTTCAAAATTTTTTTGTCATTATTTAAGGCGCTTTTTGTAAGACAGACACCACATTACTAACTTAAGTTTAAAAGGCACCTATTTAGGTGACCAGACAAAAATACCTTTTTTTTGTCAGTTTATGTCTTTTT
Organism: Acer negundo; assembly: GCA_035582765.1. Classification (NCBI taxonomy): domain Eukaryota; kingdom Viridiplantae; phylum Streptophyta; class Magnoliopsida; order Sapindales; family Sapindaceae; genus Acer; species Acer negundo. Next base: position 42,516,423 of record CM069235.1, on the reverse strand, counting down.
TAAACATAGAGAGAAAACCTTTGAGAGAAAACATTCGAGCCTTTTCGTGCCTTTTGACACTAGATTCAAGCCTTTTCGAGTCTTCTTACACTAGGTTCGAGCCTTTTCGAGCCTTTTTACATTAGATCCGAGCCTTTTCATGCCTTTTTATGTCTTTTCGAGCCTTTTTACACTAGGTTCGAGCATTTTGTGCATTTTCGTGCCTTTTTACACTAGATCCGAGCCTTTTTGTGCCTTTCCGTGCCTTTTTACACTGGTTCGAGCCTTTTTGTGCCTTTCCGTGCCTTTTTACACTAGGTTCGAGCCTTTTTACACTAGATCGAACCTTTTTATGTCTTTCCGTGTCTTTTTACACTAGGTTTGAGTCTTTTTATGCCTTTCCGTGCCTTTTTACACTTGGTTCGAGCTTTTTTACACTTGATTCGAGCCTTTTCATACACTACCCGAGCCTTTTCATACACTATTCGAGCCTTTTCATACACTACCCGAGCCTTTTCATTCACTACCCGAGCCTTTTCATTCACTACCCGAGCCTTTTCATACACTACCCAAGCCTTTTCATTCACTACCCGTGCCTTTTCATACACTACCCGAGCCTTTTTATTCACTACCCGAGCCTTTTCATACACTACTCGAGTAATTCACACAACCAACTTATGGTTTACAAAAGACACGAAGAACAAATAAAAATGAATTCAATGAAGGGTTTTAAATTGAAAAAAAAAAACGTAGCGCCACAAAATTAACTATTCAATGAAGATGATTTGATAAGGTTATGGTTTTTAACTTCCATTGGAGGTTTGTTATAGAGAAAAGTGAAAGAAAAAAACTCTGAAAACTTTAAAGTAAGAAAGAGAAATGTGTAAAATAAGGGCAATTTTGGTAGTTCACCATAATAGGTGCCTTTTAAACTTAACTTATTAAATGAGTGACTTTGTCACCACATGAGTTTAAAAAAGTGACATTTTCCACCATTTCCACCAATAGTATATTATAAATTTATAATAATATTAATATATTTTTATTTAAAATAGGTAGAGTTGTTGTTGTCTTTTAGTGTATAGTGACGATAATTAAAAAAAATAATTAGATTAAATTAAAAAAAAAAAATTTTAAAAAAAATCTCCTTGTTTTAAGGGGTGGTGTGGTGGGGAGTATCGACATGTCCCTTTTAAAAACAATGTAGACTGGATTGTGAGCAACCTACTAGAGAAGAACAAGTCTTAGGTCACTAAAACAAAAACAACCACCCACCCTTCCTTCAAACTCTCAATTCAATACTAAACTTTTTTATTATTTTTTCATTTTTGGATTATAATGAGTGTAAGACAAAGATTTGATTAATTATTATGTAATTGATAGATTTTTCAACATTCCTTTTACTGTAAGTTGAAAAATCTAGATTCTAACCGGCTCTAGATAATTTCAGAGCATAACCGTAGATGGATATAAAAAAGAAAAAGAATTTATGAATTTAAGAATTTAAGAACATAACCTTATAAACTAAACCCTGAAGTAGAGCTTCTCGAAATTTAAAAATTTAAGAATTCTCCAGACTGTATTTTCGAGCCTAGAGAACTTAAGAATTTATCATTCGTGAAATTAGGAGGGTTTATAAATAAGTTGTATTAAAATGAAAATATTCATTTAAATAAGGGTACTATTGACATTAAGATGAATATTTATAGTAATGTTATAATTTTAAATTTTAAACATGGGTATACTTATAAATATGGGTGTGTTTATTATATTTATAGGTGTCAATATCCGCGTACCTGTTACTAATATATGTGTATGCTATTTGTATGGCTGGGTGGGTAAATATGTCATTCTCTCTCTATATATATTGTCTATAATTTGTATTGGGTTGTAAAGATAGGAAATATATATATCCATAAATAATTTTAAAATTGCATTGTTTCAAAAACAATTTTTTTTTTTTTTGAAAATTATATGAAAAAATATATTAAAAAAAATTGAAAAGGTAAAAAATGTCTTTTTGTTGGTGAATTAGGAGTGTTTTTGAAATGAGAGCTTCTTTTGACAATCCAAATTTTTCTTTTTACGCTTATTTTCTAAAACACTTCATTCTCAAATTTTAAATTTTAAAAAATTCTAAAGACACCTCATTTTGTTACAAGATTATCCTTTTTATCTTTTTTGAATTAAATTATTAAAAAAAGAAATTATCTCTCCTAAATCATTAGATTAATTTTACATATTAAATACTCTCTCCTAAATTTTTAATTACCATATTAAACTCTCTCTCTTCCAATAAATATCTCAAATTTTCTATCCCATTCTTTCTCAAGTAAGACTAACAGTTAAGAAAAAAAAAAACATACTAATAAACTTGATTTTTAGGAACTATATGTATGTATATATTATAAAATAAAAATAAAAAACAAAAAACAACTACCTTTTTTTTTTTAAATCTAAATATGAAAATGTTTTTTGTTACTCTTGTAGATATGTGATTGCCAAGAGAACTTTAATTCTTTCATTAGTCTTAGAAACAATTCAATTTTTCATATATCTTTTTTTAAAAAACTAATTTTTTAATATATATATATATATATTACTGTTAATAAAAAAAACTAAAATATTATTATGTTTTTAAAATGGAGATATGATATTATTATGTTTTTAAAATGGAGAGAGATTAATCAGAAGAGAGTGTTTAATATGGTAATAACATATTTATGAAAGAGAGTTTAATACATAATATTTAATCTAATGATTTAGGAGAGAGAATTTTTTTTTAAATAATTTAATTAGTTTAGAGTGTCTTTAAATTTTTTTGTCTTGTTTAGTAATTTTAATTTAGGTTAAAATTGTCATTAATAAAAAAAAAATTTTGGACTGTGAATAGATAATTTATGAATTATAAAGAAAGGCTCTTTTTTGAAATTCTAACATTTAATTTGTTTTTTACACTAGAATGACATTTTTATCCTTATCCTATTTTAATCTAGATGTGAGAAAAGTTATTGTTATTCATCTACTACACTGACATAACCAATACCTGCCATAAATTAGCAAAACAAGTTTTCAAAAAATTAAAGGCTAATTGACATTGATGCCCCTTGAACTATACCTGAATTTGCACCTTACCCCCTATATTTTTTTTTTCGCCATCAAACCCTCTGAACTTTCATAAATTGGCAATAGGTGACAGAATTGTAACACCGTCCATTTTTCTGTAATGAAAATTGCACTAAGTTCCACTTATTATATAAATAATTGCATCAAATCGAAAAAAGATATAATAATATAATTTAAATACCCCTCTGTCCAAATTTTTAAAAGAAAATTTTAAAATTTAAAATTTAAAATAATAGTTAAATAATAAAAAAATTCTGAACTTTTTGATAAAGAAAATTAAATAAATAGAGAAATAAAAAATTAAATTGTTTTAACAATTATTTAAATTATCTTTTTCATTTAAATATCCCTAAATATAAAACCCAGATGAATATTTAAATTATTTAAAGGGAATTATCATTTAAATTATTATTATTTTATTTAAATATCTCTAAATATCACTTGTTCATTGACAATAATAAGAGTATTAATAATGTCAAAAACAAAAATAAAAAAAATTAAATAATAGGAATAATAAAACAATAATAATGATAATAATAATAACAATACACTAATAAATTAAATATAATAATAATGATAATAATAATAATATAAACAAATAATAGTAGTAATATTATTTTTGATTCACAAATCCCCGACCCGTCGGTTTGGGGTGGGTTGGGGATTTTTGCCATCACTAGTGTAGATCCAGATTGGATGGTGTATCAAAATCCATTCACTCTACCATGCTTTGAGATGGAGGGTAGAGATCCTGGATCTCACACTCATCAATTATTATTATATATATATATATATTTTTTTCAATTTTCTTGTAATATTTTTCTTCTTATTATTATTTTTTTGTAATTTGATCACCACCATGAATATTTGAGATGGATGGTGGAGATCAATTTAAATATCTATCTAGTTGTTTTTTTTAAATAATTTATTATTATTTTTTATATTACTATTATTTGTTTTTTTAAAATAATTTATTATTATTTTTTATATTACTATTATTATTTTTTATATTATTTTATTATTATTATTATTATTATTATTATTATTATTATTATTATTATTATTTAATTTTTAATTTTTATTTTTTATATTATTAATACTAAAGTAATTGTAAATGAACAAGTGATATTTAGGGATATTTAAATAAAAAAGATAATTTAAATGATAATTCCTCTTAAATAATTTAAATATTTATCCGGGTTTTATATTTAGGAATATTTAAATAAATAAAAAATATTATTTAAATAATTGTTAAATCAATTTAATTTTCTTTATCAAAAAGTTCAAAATTTTATTATTATTTAACCATTATTTTAAATTTTAAATTTTTATTTTTAAAATTTGGTCAAAGGGGTATTTAGGTCATATTATTATATTTTTCCGGTTTGATAAAATTATGTATATAATAAGGGGAACTTAGTGCATTTTACCATGACAAAAAAAATAGACGACATTACAATTCTGTCACCTATTGCCAGTTTATAAAAGTTCAGGGGGTTTAATGGCAAAAAAAAAAAGAATAGGGATAAAGTGAAAATTTGGTCATAGTTCAGGGAGCATCAATACCAATTAGCCAAAATTAAAATATACTTACCCACCACAATAGATAACTAAGACCATATCTAATTGGTCTCCAAAATTTTCTTCATTTTATAGACCGAAAAAGCGAAAATAAAATAATTTTGAAATATTCTATCTCCATAAATTTACTACTCAAACCTTTTTTCCATTTTAAAATCTACAAATAATAAAATATTATTATTTTACTTTATAAATAATATTTTAAACTTTCTTTAATAAAATTGTTTTCTCTTAATTATTTTATATCTAATGATTTTGATCTAATTTTTTAATTAATTTTCAATGTATTTTATTGTTTGTTATTTTTCGGTTCTAATATTTTAATTTGAAGATGTTAATGTTATTATTTTGTTTTACTGAATTATTTAAAGTTAATTATTATATTAAATGTTAATTACATATAAAAATTGATGAATTAAAAATATTTGTTTTGAATTAAAATATTTATTAATTTATTGATTAATAAAATGTGTAATAAAAAATTTGTCTTAAAGATACATGTTCTTAGTTAAGAGAGGAGAAAGAGACAGTAGTTTTGGTCAAAGTGTCCAGACTCAAAGCTGAAACTTTGCAGAGCAAAAGCACATCTGCCATGACATCCAAATTTTAACCAATGACATCATAATTTTAATAGTTTCTTTGAAAATCCTCGAACAGTTTAATTTTAAAATCCTCAAAATTGTTTCATGAAACTCAAAAATCTCTTGTTTTCTAAACAAGGACATTAATTAAATTTAATGTTGTGAGGAAATGAACAAATTAAAGAACCCTATCCTATTAATTAATGATTTGATTGTTTTATTTTTAAGGTACATAATTTTCTTAAGAAGGAAATGCAACATGCATGGTTTGCCACAACCCAGAAGTGTAGGCGAATAAAAATCTTGTTAAATTGTTGGCAAATGAAAAACTATTCATTTTATCATTTATTGATTTACTTGTTGGAGTAAATTATAGAGTATAAAGGTAGGTGAATTTGTGAATCATACTGAGTACAAAAGTAGCTGAAAATTTTGTTATTTTCATTTAAGAGCAAATTGCAATGCATTAAACCTCATTGGGATTTTTTTTCTTTAATTTCTCCATACAAAATTTTATTATGCCGTTAATTAAACTTGATCAAATTTAATTGTTGATCAAGTTTGATCCTCAAAAAAAGCTAAACTAATGAATTCTTAAATTAAATTTAAAAAAAGTAAAAAAAAAAAAAAAAATTGGTTTCCACGGTTCTCTCAAACATAAATGATAAAGGTCAAATAAAATTTTAAAGAATTGAATTTAAAAATATCTAAAATTTAAAAAAAAAAAAAACAGAAATTAAAATTCAAAGCAATTTCAGAAAGAAAAAAAAAAACTGAAAAACGAATTTTTTAATGGATCTTCTACTTGTATTTTCTCGTCAAACAAACAACACAAAATCATTTAACCAATAAATCTGAATCTAACCCTTGCATTTTCTCATCAATCATGACAAAAACATTTAACAAAACTTCTAAACCAAACCCGGAATGTATATATATATAGTTCCGTTCCTATCAGTACATCCTAATATAACTTTATGAGGATATTGAATATGGACCACTCATTTATAATAGTGATTTGACAAGTGCGTACATACCAAGTCAAAATATGTAAAATGAGTGGCTCACAGTCAATACCCTTATATAATTCTATCGGTGCGCATTGATAGGAAAATTTATATATATATATATATATATAAAAAGGATCAAACTCTAGGTCAACCAAACCCAGAAAAAGATTTCATACGGATCCAATCTAACTCTATATTTAAAACCATCCATCTCGAATCTCGATCCATTCTGTTTTTTTTTTTTTTTCAATTAATTTGTTTTTTTAATACTTTTATTTAATTTGTAATACTTTTTAAATGTTTGAAAGGTTAAAAATACCATTATACATCACGTGATTTGCATCTCTCTCTGTAGTTTTTTATGTCCTTTTTTTTTACCAAACTTCAAATTCTACATACATCACGTGATTTCCATCTCTCTCTCTCTAGTTTTTAATATGTCCTTTTTTTTTTTTTTACCAAACTTCAAATTCTACTCACTTAAATGGGTCTAGTCTACTAATGACCCATATGGCCATATGGTCATATTGATATGGTAGCAACAAATTTTGAGACTCATTGTTGACCAAATTACCAAAAGTCCTCTCTTTCTCTTCTCTCCTGCTCTTCAAGCTTTGAACAGTAACACGTACAAAAACCGCCTTGGTTAGTTTAATTTTAAAATCCTCAAAATTGTTTCATGAAACTCACAATCTCTTGTTTTCTAAACAAGGACATTAATTAAATTTACAATAATACTGCATTTTTTAAATTTGATATCTAAAACCGGTGCCCAAATCATTTAGTATCACTGTAATCCATTTATTTAAATTGTATTAGATTTGTATGATAGATTACAATGATGCCACTTCATTTTGGCATCAGATTTGAATACCAAATTTAAACAACGTACTACTTCTAAATTTAAAGTCATGAGGAAATGAACAAATTAAAGACCACTATCCTCAAGGGTAGACCCACGTGAAGACCAGGTAGGGTCCGTGCCCTACCTCAATTTAAAAAAAAAAAAAATTGATTGTGTATATTCTATATATACATATTTATTAAGAATTATTAACAACTTTTTATTAGTATAGCTGGTAGTGGATATTTGTTTCCAAAGACTTAGAGTGTTTGGTTCAAGTCTCATTTTAAGCAAATAGGTACTTCTTTAATTCAATTTTATCTTCGTATTTTTTATGTTTTATTTAATTTACCATCTTTTTCGGTTCATTTTCTCTATTCCGCCGTTATCAATTTCTTAACTACAATTAATTTGTGTTTACTTAATTCAATTTTAATTTATATTAATTATATATTATTATTTTGGATTTTTATTATTTCTAATAGTTTTAATTTGATATACCTCTATGTGTTGTTGTTGTTGTTGTTGTTTTAATTTTAATAGTTTGGATTTTGGTCTTTTCAGTCCTTCTTGCTTGCTATCTGTGTTGTTGTTGTTCCTGTTTGAATAAAATTTCCAGGAATTAAATAAAACATAAAAAATTTATTTATTTTTTGTACTGGAAATTTTATTCAAACAGGAACAACAACAACACAGAAAGCAAGCAAGAAGGACTGAAAAGACCAAAATCCAAACTATTAAAATATATTATGACGAAGAATGTGGATCATTAAATTTACTAACTTTTACTCAAAGTATATGCACTTGTTGTCAAAACTTCTACATAATCTATGGTCCACATTCTTCGTCCTAATATATTTTATATCAAGACTTGCCAATACGTTCAGAATGTGCAGAAAACTGGTCGACGTACCTTATGTTTATTAATCTGAGACTGGAACTAAAAATGATGGAGGACAAAAATTCTATGATTACATGAATGTTTTATTCAAGGTGAAGAATTTCAAAGAGTTAGCATATTATATGAAGAGAAGGTATCATTCATTGTTTAGAATGGCCATCAAAAATCATAAACCATTCCGTCATCATCTTCAACACTTCATGTTTAACCATGATACTAGGAAAAGATGGATTGACAATGAGTGTGTCAAGACAATAGCATATGTACGAAGTTTCTTAATGTTATAAATTTCTTTTTTTCTAATTATGTTTTTTTTTTCTAATGATTTTTTTTATTACATGAATTATGGGTCAGAGTTGGACTTGATTTCAATCATCAATGCAACAATTGGCCTGCGCACATATGTCGAGGTCATCTTTGCACTTACTTTCCAAAGGATTAGACGAAGTGTTTTAAGTTTAGCATACCTTATGTATACGTTGAGAAGGATGGCTCTTAGCTTCCCCATGCCCTGAAAATTAATCAAATTTTTTGTTGATTGGACTTTAAATATTTAGACTTATGAAAATTGTAATGACACTTTATTACATTTTGGAATTATTTGTTCATCTTTTTTTAAAATCTTATATCTCATTGTACTCTAACGCATCTAAGTAGTCGCACATATATCTCTTGACTTATCTTCTTTTAAATTAAACTTCCACAAACCAAGTGATTTACTTAAAATTTTGTTTCTTTAACTAAATATTACAAAAATAACTACTAATAAGTACAATATATATATATATACATATACAGTTTTTCTATTGTTAGTTGGTTCTAATATATTTTATATAATGACGAAAAATGTAGATCATTAGATTTACATATTTTTACTCAAAGTGTATGCACTTGTCAAAACTTCTCCATAATCTCTGTTCAACATTCTTCGTTGTAAGGATTCCCATATTTTGATTGGCTTATTTTCGTGGACAAACAACATATTGGGGTTTGAATGTAAGGGTAGTTTAGGTGATTGAGATTCAAGTTCAAAGTCCCTTTCAAGACCTCAAGAGATCAAGCACTTCAAAGGTAAATTTCTAAGTGCTTACTTCATTTGAAGAGATAGTTGCACACACCCACAACCCATGCATATGTCTTTTGTTGTATGTTGTGTGTGTTTATATTGTGTTCATTAATCTCTCTTCTTGCATGTTTAATTGTTTGCATCTTGCTAGTTATATGTCATAACATGTTAGGCATTATGATGCATTCACTTCACTCACACACTTACACCCATAGCATGATCTTGTGTGAGAAGCTGCATGAGAAGGCATTGACCTTCTCTGCCGTGGTTGTAGTGCCGCGGTTGGATAACTTTGGCATGCTAGCGACATAGATGTTCCTTCTCTGTTGCGGTTGAAGTGCCGCGATTGAATCAACCGCGGCACACAGGCGACAAAGATACATTCTCTATGCCGTGGTTGACCCAACCGCGGCAGTCGACGACCGCGGCAGTCTGCCTTGCGTGAAAGTCCAAAACGCTGCAGTTTTGTTGGGAGCCTATAAATATCCCACTTTCATTTTAGGTCGGCCCCAAGAGTTCCAAAAGAATATTTTTCTCTTAGAACACTTTTTAAGAACCAAAAATCCTCAAGAACTCACCTTTAATCACTTAAAGCTTTTCCTTTTTACTTCAAACTTCATATTGCATCATCTATGCTCACATAGAGTGTATCCATGCATAGGTTTGCATCATCACATCTTGCTTGGTAAGAATCTCACTATCGTCATCTAATTTTAGTGTTTTTCTTAACAAGTCTTCTCTTTATTCACTTGTATGCTTTTAGAACACATGCTAGATACAAGATAGAAATTGTTTATGATGAAATGATTGAGTGTTGTATTGTGATAGCTTTCTAGGTTGTGTTTAATCTTGATTGCTAAGCTATTTGACATGTCATTTAGCTATTGATATTTAGGATTGTTTTTATTGAATATTCATCATCCTAGATAAGCATCTAAGGTTTCATAGCCTTGTTTGTTCATTGAATATCATCATATATTCACTTAGGCCATTTTATCTCTTCATTGAGAAGTAAGTCATGTGTGTAGCTTCCCGGAGTAGATTGCTTAGATCGCAAGCAATTGGACTAGGTCCACTTATACCAGGATTAGGTAGGTGTGTGATTACTTCCGGGATTAGGTTGTAATCTTTATCACATTTAGTGGATTCGAGGTTCGTGTGTGGCTCACATAACAGCCCATGATTTTACCCGTGAGGGTTTCCACGTAAACATCTTGTGTTCTTTACAATTCCGCACTTTATACACTTGATATATTATTGTAACTAGCTAGGGGTATTTTCGTCAATTTGACCTCTAACGAAAATTGGGTAAAATCGGATAAAATCTATTCACCCCCCTCCTAGATTAATATTAGGCACACCTTTATTTGTTTCATTCGTCCTGATATATTTTATATCCGGATGAACTGACAATAGAAAGATCGTATACGATCTTTCTATTGTCAGTTCGTCCGGATATAAAATATATCAGGACCAAGAATGTGAACTATTACGATCTTTCTATTGTCAGTTCGTCCGGATATAAAATATATCAGGACCAAGAATGTGAACTATTAGAGTTACATACTTTGACTCAAAGTGTATGCACTTGTCAAAACTTCTCCATAATCTATGGTTCACATTCTTCATCTTGATATATTTTATATCAAAACGAACTAACAGTAGAAAGAATATAAGACTATATATATAGTCTTTCTACTGTCAATTCGTCTTGATATAAAATATATCATGACGAAGAATGTAGACCATTAGATTTACATACTTTGACTCAAAGTGTATGCACTTGTCAAAACTTCTCCGCAATCTATGATCCACATTTTTTGTCCTGATATATTTTATATCAAGACTTGCCGATCTGATCAGAATGTGCAGAGTACTGGTCGACAGACCTTATGTTTATCAGTCTGAGACCGGAACTACATATGATGCAAGACAGAAATTCTATGATCACATGAAAGTTTTATTCAAGGTGAAGAATTTCAAATAGTTATCATATTATATGAAGAGAAGGTACCATTCATTGTTTAGAATGGCCATCAAAAATCATAAACCATTCCGTCCTCATCTTCAACACTTCATGTTTAATCATAATACTAGGAAAAGATGGATTGACAATGAGTGTGTCAAAACAATAGCATATGTATGAAGTTTCTTAATGTTATAAATTTCTTTTAATGTTATAAATTTCATTTTTTCTACGGTTGAACTTTTGGCGATTCAAAAAACTTGTCTCCTGTGCATTTCGAATGATTCCTTAAGAAGAAGTAGCATTAGCTTTGAAAGCGATTCCTTGGAAGCTATAGGACGGGTGAAAGATGTGGACTTCGGAAATCTGACGCGGGTTGAGTTGATTTATGACATCCGTGCTTCTTTAAGGGTGCTTAATAATTCGTCTTTGAGTTTCGTTCCAAGAGCTTCTAATGCGGTGGCCGATGGTTTGGCTAAAAGGGGTTTGGCTTTGGATGGGAAGAATGTAGTTTGGAGTGTTTTTTTTAGTGTTGTTGCTGGTTGTGGGGTTTGCCTTTGGGTTCGGTTTGGGGTTTTGTTCGGGTATGTCCTCTGTTTCTGTGTTGTTGTTGGGTGTTTAGGGTGTTTGCCTTTGCCTTTGGCCGTTGGTTTTCGATGTTGTTTCTGTTGTTTGTGTTTTGGGTGGCCTCTTTAGGCTGGTCTCTTTGTGGCTGTGTTGTTGGTGCTGCCGGCTGGGTTTCTTGCATGTTTCTTTTGTTTTTGTCCTACTCTTTAGGTCTGTTGCCCTTTCTTTTGTTTGTATTTTGTTTGGTTTGCCTGTTGTGGCTTCTTAATAAATTTGCAACTTCAAAAAAAATAAATTTCTTTTTTTCTAATTATGTTTTTTATTTTCTAATGATTTTTTTTTTATCTTTGCAAGAATTATGGATCAGAGTTGGACTTAATTTCAATCATCAATGCAACAATTGGCCTGCGTACATATATCCCGGTCTTCTTTGCACTTGCTTTCCAAAGAATTAGACGAAGTGTTTTAAGTTTTAGCATATCTTATATAGAGTATAATATTCAGATTTGATAAATATTGATATATTATCTTGCTGTATACGTTGAGAAGCATAGTTCTTAGCTTCCCTCATGCCCTGAAAATTAATCAAATTTTTTGTTGATTGGGCTTTAAATATTTAGATTTACAAAAATTGTAATGACACTTTATCACATTTTGGATTTATTTGTTCTTCCTTTTTAAAAATCTTATATCTCAATGTACTCTAATGCATCTAAGAACTCGCATATATATCTCTGGACTTATCTTCTTTTATATTAAACTTACACAAACCAAGTGATTTACTTAAAATTTTGTTTTTTTAAACTAAATATTACAAAAATAACTACTAATAATTACAATATATATACAGTTTTTCTATTATTAATTCATTCTAATATATTTTATATCAGAGCGAAAAATGTAGATCATTAGATATACATAATTTGACTCAAAGTGTATGCACTTGTCAAAACTTCTCCATAATCTATTGTCTAACATTCTTCGTCCTGATATATTTCATATCCGGATGAATTGACGGTAGAAAGACTATATATATAGTTTTTCTATTGTATGTTCGTCTGGATATAAAATATATCAGGACGAAGAATATGGATCATTAGATTTATATACTTTGACTTAAAGTGTATGTACTTGTCAAAACTTCTCTGTAATCTATGGTTCACATTCTTCGTCCTGATATATTTTATATCAGGATTTGCCAATACGGTCGGAATGTGCAGAGGCTGGTCGACGTACCTTATGTTTATCAGTCTGAGACTGGAACTACATATGATACAAGACATAAATTCTATAATCACATGAGAGTTTTATTCAATGCGAAGACGTTCAAAGAGTTAGCATATTATATGGAGAGAATGTACCATTCATTGTTTAGAATGGCCATCAAAAATCATAAACCATTCCGTCCTTATCTTCAACACTTCATGTTTAACCGTGATACTAGAAAAAGATGGATTGACAATGAATGTGTCAAGACAATAACATATGTATGAAGTTTCTTAATATTATAAATTTCTTTTTTTCTAATTATGTTTTTTTAAATGATTTTTTTTTATCTTTGCAGAAATTCTGGGTCAGAGTTGGACTTGATTTCAATCATCAATGCAACAATTGACTGCGCACAAATGTTGGGGTCGTCTTTGCATTTGCTTTCTAAAGGATTAGGCGAAGTGTTTTAAGTTTTAGCATATCTTATATAGAGTACAATATTCACATTTAATAAATATTGATATATTTTTCTGTTGTATACGTTGAGAAGCGTAACTCTTATCTTCCCCATACCCTAAAAATTAATCAAAATTTTTGTTGAGTGGGCTTTAAATATTTAGACTTGCAAAAATTGTAATGACACTTTATTACATTTTGGATTTATTTGTTCGTCTTTTTAAAAAATCTTATATCTCACTGTACTCCAATGCAACTAAGAATTCATCTCTTGACTTTCTTCTAAACTTCCACAAATCAAGTGATTTGCTTTAAATTTTGTTTTTTAACTAAATATTACAAAAATAACTACCGATTATTGCAATATATATATATATATATAGTCTTTCTATTATCAGTTCGAACTGACAAAAGATATATCAGAACGAAGAATGTATAGCACTAGTTTTATATAAGTTTTGACAAGTGCACTCTGAATCAAAGTATATAAAACTAGTCGTCCACATTCTTCTTCCTGATATATCTTTTATCAATTCGAACTGATAATAGAAAATCTGTATATATATATATATATATTTATATAATATATTTATTATGTGTTTTATGGTTAATGCAGCATCAAAAGGTAGAAAAAAAATTATGATGTTATGTATTCTAAAAGATTTGTATGAATAATTAATTCAATTTGAAAAGCTTATTTTACTTACAGAATCTCTCTATTAGGTCTTATATAATTTATTATGAATCAAACTTGAAAATGTAACTTGATTGGAATAACAAAACACAATTAATTAGCCTTCTATCCAAACACTTCCATTTAATTTGGTAATAATGCACAATTAAAATAAGAGACCAAATCATTAATCATATAGGCTTGAAAATGTAACTTGATCGGAATTACAAAACACAATTAATTAGCCTTCGATCCAAACAGTACCATTTAATTTGGTAATAATAATACAAAATTAAATGTCTTCTTCCTAAGGCTGTTCAATTTGTATAGGTAATAAGCTCCATTGACTTCACATGTTGGAGGACTGTTAGATGACAGCTATTAATGAAAGTGTAATCCATCACAAGAAACAAAACATTTAACACATACCCTCTGTTGGTATAAACTTGTATAAATGATCGATTGGTAATTAATAAAATAATCTTAATCACACATTATATTGATAACATATACAAATCAACTGCAAGAACATGAGCAAAATGACAATTACTCCTCATCCCTACCTACATCTCACTGTCACAAACTCACCAAGGTTAAAAAAAGATGAATAGAATCTGACACTTAAGCATCAACTTCTTTTCTTATTTTCACAAGGGCGCAAGGGAAAAAAATTTATATGGATGAGAAAAATATATAGAATCACTAATTCCAACCATCTTATTTCCGAAAAAAAGAAGAAAAACAATTTTTTACAAAGATTAAAAAAGAAAACAACATTTATAATATAACAGGGTTTTTATGGCTAGGCATCGTAATCCACAGTACAAATCTATATCCTTTCAACATCATCCCTCTACTCTGGCGGCCCTTGGGAAGCATTCAAAGTTTTTACCTTTCCACTAATTTTTCTGTAAAGTCATAAACCCTTCAATCTCCAGAGCCCGACTCTTTTTACATACAATAATGTTAAACATCCCATCTAAAATCCTATATTTTTCATCTCACTATCTGTGGCATATGAGGTGTCAAATTGTAAGTGGATACATAGGGTAAGTGAGATAAATCATCATTAATATATATCCACTCACAATTTGACACCTAACATGCCGCATGTAGCGGGATGAAAAATTCGGGATTTTGTAACATTACTGTTTTACATATACAGGCTAATATGTTTGATTTCTTCCATTTTTTGATGGAAAAATTGTGTCTTTTTTTTTTTTTTTTGTTGAAATCTTATTTGCTGAAAACATATTTGAGGCCTCAATAAATCCAACCTACACTACAAAAAGGCAACATGAACCAGAGCATTCACCAAGTTCCACAGCAGAATTTTGTAAGACAAACAGAAAACTTACACAGCAGTTCACTGCAAAACCTAAAAGGACTAGACAGCTGTAATTACAGCTAAAGACAATATTGGGTGTATACAACAACTCTAGGAAGAATAATAAATTTTTATTTTTTTTTTACAAAGTTTTGTGCCCTCTCCGTAAGAGACCTGTACAAGGAAGACCACCGCCACAATACGTTCATCTTCAAAATCATCTAGTATTTATCAGTAGTATGAATAGGAGGAAAAGGCTCCAGAAATGTAGCTTTATGTGAGAAAACAATCATGTTGCCCCCGAGCTTGCGGTTACACCAACAACACCATCCTTTAACCCCTGAAGACACAAATTTAGTGTCCTTTGCACAGTGTCTGCAACTACTCTTAACCTTCCTTGTGTAGGATCTCCGGCTCCCCCTGAAACTCCACTAACGTCAACAGTTCGAGCAACCCTCTGTTTACATTTCTCCCACTCATCTGCACGGAACCAGCAAGCTCGGCCTCCATGGCTACCTTCCATACCAATAAAGTTTACATTAGAATTTTCACCAAATGAATATCTCAACCTCACGGAGACACAGTAAGGCAACCAAGCAGCACCACCAGCAGCATTTGCATGAGGTATGTGAGCAGGATCAAGGACAACAGTCAATGCAAAGTCAACAGAATTATGGGGCCTATCATAGTGGATATTGCTTTTAGATGCAGATGAAGTCTCAGAGCTGTCTTCAGTGTTGAACCCGCTATGATTTTCAAGGCATAGTTCAATACGAGGTTTCTGTGAAGGAGCGATTTCTCCACCTTGTGTTTGGGCTAACCCTTTCTTCCAAGCTATTAGTTTTAAGAATTCTCTTAAAACTGATATAGGCAAGGTGAGAAGTGTAATGAATGATGCAACACGAGAAGCATCGTATGGCTCCGATGCAACACGGCGACTGAAGTAATCACAAATCTCTCCTATTTCTAATTGAGTTAGTTCCTCTTGAGCAGTGTTAGAATTTTGTTGCTGTTGCTGTTGTTGCTGCTGATGGAAACGCTTCACACTAAGGACTTGGAGAAGAAGTTGAACTCTGTGGACACTGACAGCAAATACATATCCCCTACAAAACAAGTTGCCATCAAACCAAGAAGAAAATTTAGGTTTTTTTTTCTTTAAAATAAAAAAGAAAGGAAAAATCATGATAAATGGTAGAAGTATAAAGACATATTCACAGATAACTTTTTCAGGAAGCAATCTCCAAGCATCACTGTAGCATCTTCATATCAACTTAATGTAACAAAACATCCTAAAAGACTTCTATAGTTCTATGCAATTTAAAGCCAGATCTAAGATAATCAAGAATACAGGTATTTTGCAAGAAAAGACTCATGCACTGAATTTTGCCAGAGTCAAATCTTTTCAGATGATGGTAATAATTTGATGATAACTTGCATACATATTAAAGATTAGGCAAGAAAGTTATACAAAAACTAGTGTCACAACATATGCAGATGAGTTTGACTTCACCATTTTCTCATTTGGGTAAAGAAGATAAATCTCAATAATAAACATCATAAATCTTTTAGAGGCAGTCAGAAAGAGAAGAAACTCTTGGATCCCTGTGGTTCTTCAGCAGTGAGAGGTGGGCCCTCACTCTATCTAGGGACACACCTGAATCAAGCCAGCAATCAAAGTAGAATCACAGGTACAGACAGACAATCTTCATATTAGGCATAATTTTCACTTCCTTGTCTCGCAATTCATTTATAGTACAAATTTTGTTATTAGTCAATAATGCCAAGCAGAATCACAGGTGCACTTGCTATATGACAGCACTAGTCTTTGATCAAACTATAAAAGAATGAATTAATAATGTAATTTGCAAAACACTACAACCACTCAAAATCAAGCATGTAACTCATCTCATAATATGAAGAAAGCAAACAAGAATTAAAATTAATTCAAGTCAAAGGAGTGAATGAATGAAAACATGTTATGTAATGCATAATTTAAAATTGTTACATTCTTACCCCACGAAGAAACGCAAGGCAGGTTGTTCCTGATCCAAATTCAAGAGTGCACCTTCATTATCCCTCAAAATTGACCCAAGGATCTCTTTCAAAAGATCAGGTAACTGTGCAAATAGCCAAAGAACTCCTAGGTACTTAAGAATTCCTCTAAGCACCTTCTTAAGAGCAACAAGAGGAACCCATCCACCTCCATACCCTCCATCATCACCAAGACCTATTATGGCAGTATTAAGTTCACCTCTAACATGGGCAGGGACACTAGCACCTGCAGATCTACGTATAGGCAATCCTGAACTCACAACAGCTAAATTTGATGATCCTGAAACAGGATTACCAACACGATTTAAATTGGCTACTTGGTTTGCAGCCCTAGACATTGCAGCAGAATTAGGGATGTTCACTCTATTTCCATTGGCACTTAGATGTGAGCTTGAACTTGGGTTTGAATTTGTCACTCCAACTGTCTGTTGACCACCAGTGAAATTAGAATCTAGTCCATTCAGCTCTTGAGCAACATGTTCCATGATGAAAGGCCTGAATTGTGGACATGGTAATGATCCTCCAACTGAAGGACCACCCTTGGGTGGTGTTGCAGGTTGCAACCAAACCTGGTCTCCAGCAAAGCAACGCATATCAACCGCAAAATGCTTGCGATATATGATTCGTATCCAGTAGGGGCCACGTAGCACAACAGAAACATCAATGGGCAACAGTGAGCTAGGAACAATGCCAGGGCCGCCTCGCCCAGCAGCAGCTAACATAGCAGCCCCATGAAGGTTATGGTTTCCAAGAGAGGCTGTCGCAGTAGATGATGCAACGGGGTTGCCCGCAGGGATGGAAGTAGCCTGACTCGCATTTGTTGTTGAACTGGTCGGCATAAGTCCCTGAGATGGCAAATAGCCAGTTTGTTTTGGAATGGTAGAAACAGCTGCTGCTACCCCAGGAACTCCTTGGACAGCAGTAGCTCGTGCAGGCCGAGTTGCAGCTGCTAGAGCATGCAAAGGTCCTGCAGTGAGGCGAATGCAATCCAAAAGGGATGCAACTTCAGCTCCATTAATAAAATCTTCTAGAAACTGCACCAAAGCGACAAAAGCTAGGTATATTAGAGGTTACAGGTAATGTACCAGATAACTAACAGGAACAAATTTAGATTTGAGGACAGAGTCCCAATATGGTTATAATAAACAAAGAGAACAGAACAATTAAGAAACAAGAATAAAAATCAAACCTTTGTATGGGGCCAAAGTTGATCGGGAGATACATGCATCGTGCAACCTTCTTTACCTGACTCCCACTCAACAACAAAGCGAGCTAGGACACCTGAACCAAAGCTAAACCACAAACTCATTAGTCCAACAGCCTCAATTCTAAATGCCCTCCTCATTTGTTCTGATAACTTATCAGCTGCCTCAGCAGCACCTTTGCCTCCAACTGGTGCTTTACCATCAGAATTTGGACTGCTTTCTTCTGGTTTATCATCTGCTCTTACTCCAAGCAGTTTCCTCATTCCTAGGGCAAACATTCGAGCATTGGCAAGCCTCTGAATATCAGCAACTAAGTTCTTAATACTGTCAGCCTCGACAGACTGATAACTAAGAACAACACCTTCTGGATCATAACGGATATGAGAATCTACATCAGATGTATTGGCAATGCGAACACCAGAGCCCCATGGGGTACTATTGTTTCCCTTCTGAAGTTCCCACAAATCCCTAAAGTGTTGATCATTTATTTTGACATCCCAATACATGCTTCCAGGTCTGCCAAGTCGCAAGCATATGTGTTGCCATGTATCACCACGAGCAAATGGAAGTCGGAACCATATATTGGAAGATGCACTTCTTAGTCCCACTTCTTCAACATAAGGAATCTCCAATGATTCCATCTGGCTCGTTAGTCTAGCATGCTTAATACATAGGGAACAATGCCTGACCACATGAAGAAGAGCAGAAACATAAATGCTAGAAGGTGCATTCCCTTTATTTGCTTCAGCAATAAGGTTCCCATAACTGTATCCTTCAGTTTTGGTAACCATTTCAGCTGTTACAAGCGCCTGAGATGAAGGCTGCTGAGCATGAGCTGATTCCGAGATTTTCCTTCTCTTATTGCCAAATTCTGCAGCCACTTCTATGTCTTGGAGTGATGGGATCAAACTCAACATATCTGATACAGTACGCTTTCGTGGAAATTTTTCAAGTTTTGAAACAATTTCATGGGAAAAGCTTTGAGAAATTGCAGCATCAGCTGTCTGGGCTGAAAAGAGAACATTTTGCTAGTCATATTCAATTAAACTAGAAACAGAAACTTGAACGAGAAAACGGAAAAGAGAATGTACATATCCCATAATACAGACAAAACTCAGAGAAAATATCTTACATATGGGAGTTGAAACCAAAGAACTTCCAGCAACTTTAAGAGATCCAGCAAAAGATCCAGTAGGTGAGTTTCTAGGTCCATTAGCTTTTGCGCCGGGAGCAGAGGATCTAACACTAGCTGGCCTTGGAGGAGATAATAGTCGAGATGACCGATTTCCTGATACCAAATCTTCCTCCATAGTACCAATCTCAACTGAATGTGGAGATCTTAGAGAAGCCAAATCCTGATCAGATTTTGAAGCTGACAGGTTCTTTACAGTTGTGCTTCTTCCTAGGCTAGACGATAGTGTACTGAAGGAGCTGGAATGTACAGGAGTCTTCACATTGTTTGATGAATATAATGTACCATTGTAATGGCTGGCCCCAAGTGGAACTTTTGCAACATTATTAAGTTGTGATACCTGCAAACCTCCCTCCCACTTTGGCGACGGAGTTCCAGCTTTGACACCATGAAGATTCATTGGCACAGTGCCAAAATGAGAAGCAGGAGACGTAATGAATGATGAAGAGAGATTCTGACCAGGGTAAGAAGGTGCAGATGTCCCTTTTTCAAATCCAAACACTTCATCGACAACAGATGAAAAACTTGATTGAAAACCTCCTGCAATCTGCATAGAACTGTCAAGGTTGAATTCAGAAAGAAGACCATGTTCAGAATTTTGATTGGGACACTCTGCATTAGGCAAGAAGGAAAGTAACTTTCTCCGATCAAGTATACTCAAATTCAGTTCATCTTCAAGTATCCGCATCTGATTGATGTCAATTTTCTTGATTCGCACTACATTATTCAAGTCGTTAACAGAACGACCTTTTCCAGATGGATCTGACTGAGTCTCTAACAATTTGAATACTGGTTTAAAATCCTTATCAAGTTCCATCAGCAGAAAATAAGAGCTTCCACAGTCTGGAAAACCCATCAGCAGCATGGTTGAACCACTAGAAAGGTTCTTCGGTACTTTCATAGCAGCAAAACCATGCTCAAAAACCTGCAAGCATAAAGTCATGCAGCCTTATAAATGTTAACTCAAACTGTATAAATGAATACAAAAAAAAAAATCCAAGAAGTTGGTATGGCTAATTCCTCTTCTTCACAAGGAAAAAAGACAACTAGGGGAAAAAGTAGTGATGAAAAGACAATATACCTCAAGGCCTAAGAACCTGCCAATAGCAGCAAATAAGTGCGAAATACTTTTGCTTCTTAAGCTTGTGAAAACTTCAGCAGCAGACATACTACCCTGATTTAAAGCTTCTTCACAATCTGCTAATGCAGAAGGTGTAATAATGTTATGTGATGACTTGAGAAGAAAACGCCCATTCCTGAAAGTCAGAAATAAACTTAGAAAGTCAACAGAAGATGGTAAACCCTATTCCCAAAACACTACCCCCTCCCGAACAAAGAAAATTTTTTTCGGATGGAAAAATGATTGCACTCAGAGATAGGTAAAGGATGGATGTTAGGTAATAATGATATCAGAAAGAAAGAAAAAGAGGAAACTAAGTTGCAACATAATTTATAAGCCAAATATTAATTTCTTTTACAGGTTTAATCGCCCAAAAATAAAAAAGTACCTTGCACCATTTCTCACACCATGTAATCTAAAAATCATGTCCCAAAAGAATCGTCTAAAAATGTTGCCAAAAACTTCTTAGCTATGCCTAACAAAAATGATCCCCATCATAAGTACAATATTCTCCATATTTTCAATCTTCAAAATAAGGCACCATCTAGTCATGAAATCAAAAAACTGAATCAGCAACATTGGTCTGTCTGACAAGACTCAAATCCCTAAATTTGAGTGACAATCTAAGACACTCCACAAATTCCATGAAATAGAGAAAGACCAGCTAAACTACCCAGGCCTGCTAGAGCCAAAACTGAAGCTCATCAGGCTGTGCCAGGCATCAAAGTAAGGGTCGGTATGCGGGTGGAAGAAAGATTTCCAAAATCATTTTGTCCAAGATTGTAACTATGTCTCAGGTCAGCTGTTGATAGAACTTCAAGTTCTAAATAACCATGAGTTTTGCACTTGAACCTACTATGACCAAATGGACCTTAGTACTCTTTTCTCATATGGTCTCAATCAAGTTAATATGTGGACAAGAGAGAGAGAGAGAGAGAGAGAGAGAGAGAGAGAGAGAGAAAACGACCTTCTGTCAGTAAATTTGACTAAAGCATGTCATACTAGATACAGTATTGATTGAGTAATCATTTTCATAATTATTCCTTCTTTTCCGTTCATAGCATTGATGATCAACTAGAATGTGTTAACAAATGTGGACAGCAGAATAATATTAATATACTTACCCACGCATACATACATGAATTCATAGATATATATATATATAGAGAGAGAGAGAGAGAGAATGTGTGAGACAGAAAACGATAAAAACTGTTGCAAATATAGAACAAGTATGTTTCGAATGAAGGGAAACCAATGAAACCTTATATTTATCCCAAGCGTAAAGAATGATGAGCCGTAAGCACGCACGCGCAATACTTCCTGTCCCTCATAATCCCTTGACTCCGACTTGTTATCTTTCTGCAAACAGAAATTCAATAAAGGAAGAGAAAACATTAGAGAGAACTCTCAAACTAGTGCACCGGATAAGCAGCAAAAAAATTCCATAACGTACACCAACCCACCTTTTTGTTGCCAAAATCAGGTTCATCCATGTAAGACTGAAGAACTACATCACCTGGTGCTCGATGGATCTGAATATTTTTACTTAAGTCCTTCTGAATTTCAAGCAAACATGTATATCTATGACAAGATATCGCTCTCAGCAGCAATTTTTCTACATCTATGCAACTTTGGTCAAGCGAAAATTCTGCCTCCTTGCTAGTTATTGGATCTATTACAAATGTGCTATGAAGGCACTTAATCTGTAGATCTGATCCTGGTTCAATCTTTATGAATGGGCATGATCCCAAGTCAGATGAACCAGAGTTCTTATCAAAATCTAGCCAGTAAATAATTTTCAAACCTGGAGTTCGCAGGCCAGTTGAATCAATTTCTCCATCTTGACTCGGTTGCGCAGAACTCCCACTTGCACCGTGGCCCATAGAACTATCAGATATAAGTTCAAACCGAATTGCATCCTTCCATCTCCCTTGACGAAGTACTTGTACTTGCCTTATGACAGTGTCCATAACAAGT
Source organism: Acer negundo (assembly GCA_035582765.1). Classification (NCBI taxonomy): domain Eukaryota; kingdom Viridiplantae; phylum Streptophyta; class Magnoliopsida; order Sapindales; family Sapindaceae; genus Acer; species Acer negundo. Next base: position 42,493,591 of record CM069235.1, on the reverse strand, counting down.
GCAACACAAAGCTCATGGACAACTGAGTACAATGTTATGAATGGATTATCTGCTGCAGACATTCTGCGCTCTAGATCATCACCAAGAACATGCCGTCGCAATTCTTCCAGCTTAACCAATCCATTTCGCTCACCAACAAGCAGCTCCAAATGCAATATCCTCCACATAGATAGATGTCCTCTATAACCAAGAGTAACTAACACCTTAAATTCCCCATCCACACGAAGCAGTGCAGTACCATCAGAAACTTTCACCTCAGAAATTTCTTTCGGCAGTGAAACTTCAAGTAATTTGGCCCGTACAAGTGTGTCCAACTTCGTCAAAGCTGGCTTCTTCTGATCCTCAGTTAATGTACTCTGCATACCCACATCTTCTACACATTTTGGTAACCGCTGATAAGATCCAGTAAGGAACACTTCAATAGCAGATGGGACATCGTAGATGGGAGCACGAGCTTGCTGTAACCCCTCGTGCATGAAAAAGAGAGAATCTGCAGCTTGAGTGAAACATGTATCATGACTTGATAGAGTAGATGCTAGTTGCTGACAATAATTTATTAGCGGAACCTGCATCCAAAGGATGGTGATAAATAAAATGATATATTTACAAAGCTCCAAAACTGAACAAACTACAAGCTTAATAATTAGATCATCTCATAAAGATTTTTACCTAACCTGAGTTTTAAAGAAGCAAAAAGAAAGAAAATGTACAAAATACAGAAAAGATGAAAGTATTCAACTAGAAGGACAAATGAAGCAAAGAATTTTTGTAAACCAAAACAAGAGGAATATCCGGTTTCTGATTTCCAGATGAATGGCATTGTCTATAATCAATTTGAGATCAATCAGAAAAACCTAGCATAACAAACATATTCTAAAAATATGATATCGTCAGTGATCCAAAGAATAGAATAAACTTTAACTAAATCTCCATAACACTAAACCACTTATGTAACCCAAAAAAAATATTATACACACTTATTCGGACTGCATTGCCCATCACATTCCCAATATCTTGACATCCAGCTAGAGGAATAAAATCCATTAACTTGACAAAATTAATAACACCTTATATAATTCAATAAACAACCTAAATTGCTATCGTTTGATATAAGCTCAATAAGACAACCAAAATATCCAAATCATACCCTTGATGAAACACTGAGGACCCATATATGGCCCAAAGTCCAAAAGTATAAACTTTGTGACAGCATCCTTCAGGACCAAATCAACCAAAATATATATTAACTCAAACCAGCATAAACTATATTTTTTGTCTAATAAAAAAAAATAGTTAACTAATTTCAATTAAACAACATAAGTTCACATCATTTTATGCAAGAAATAACCTACATTCACATTTTTCTTCCCAACTCACCAATGAGTCATTCAAATAAAGTTCAATCCATACACCTACAATCATGATTCTACTTTTAGCTTGCCACTAACCTAAAACCCATTTTCAGATAAAAAATTTTATAACATTCCTAACGTCTCAAGTTTTAAACCTAAACCAAAAATTTATTTTCACGTGATTATCCCAAAATGTTTCCAATCCTAAAACACCAAACACCACAAAACTCAGCGTCGCTGCAGATTCACTGGAGCCAAAAACCCAATTAAAAAGATATCAAGTTCTTTTCCAATATCACATTTTAAAGAGGATATAGATTCAATTAATCAAAAAAACTATGAAATCCTAAAAAGTTTAATTAACAAATTAGTTTTCTAATTGGACACTGAATCAAAAAGCAAACTCATATGCACCTAAACATATCACCATTGACATAATTTAAACACTATCAGAAGAAAGCTAAAATATTTTCCCAGCTGCACAATGTAAAGCTGAATTATCTTGTCACTATGAAATCCTAGAAAGTTTACTTAACAAATTAATTTTCTCATTGGACACTGAATCAAAATGCAAACTCATATGCACCTAAACATATCACCATTGACATAATTTAAACATGACTCAGAAGAAAGCTAGTATCTTTTCCCAGCTGCACAATGTAAAGCTAAATTATGTTGTCACTTTCTCTAATCACTCACTGCGACAAAACATGAACACATACCAGTTGGCACCACTTGGTTAAAATATCAAGAAGCACGGAATGCCGCGTCACAAGCAAACACTTGAACAAAATCCAATCTTTACATCTTACAGCTACACTCACTCCCTAAAATTCACTCTAAACCCAGAAATAACAAAAGTCTCCCATCCCAAAAACAACGAAGTCAAAAGCTTTTCAAATCAATTTCCAATATTACATTCAGAAACCCAATTCACAGCATGCAATTTCCAACCAAACACAACCTTTAATAATCAACTCATTCACCAGAAAAAATATATCTAAATTATCTAAATACAAACCAAATTGACAGAATAGTTTTCTTTTATCAAGTCAAAATCGAACACAGTGAAGAAGAAGAAGAAGAAGCAGAGGAGTGACAAAAGGCAACAAACTAAATAAACCAACCTGTTGACACCACTTGGCGAGGACATTGAGACGAAGCATGCGTTGCTGTGTCCTGACAATATATTTCAACAAGTTAATCTTCTTCTCGGTATCGGACTCCTCCCCGTTCTTCGACTTCTCCACCAGCTCCTTGAGCGACGAGAACGACTCCTCCGCCGCCCGACTCACCAGCGACGAGAACGGCACCGTCTGCTGCCCTAACTCCGCCATTCCGAAACCCAATTCCACCCCACCCAAATTCTTTTTTTAAAATAAACAAAAAAACAAAAATTAGGGTTCCGTTTCCACTATATACGTTCCTCGGTTACGAGATCTATGTTTTACAAACGATTAAGAGGTAATTAGGGTTTCATTTTTGTTTTCGCTTGTTTGTTGTTGTCGTTGTTTTGCTGTTATCTCTCTCCCTCTCTCTCTCTGTTCACGTGAAGAATGAATTTTTCGGGTCGGAAATCGGAATATAAGATGATCCGATCCCCCGACTTTTTAGAGAGTGAGAGCCGGCATTTCATTCTTCACTTGGGTCCCACTTGTTATAATTTTTCTTTTGCCATATCAGCAAATTTTTTTATACAGTAGATCCCTCTAAAAGCTACATTAAATATTCTTAGGACACAGCTTGAATATTAATTTCGAGGATTTATTAATTTGAAAGGTATTTTCCTTATAAAGTGTTATTTTATCTTTAAAAACATGGGTAAATTGGTTTTTCTATTTATGGAAAGTTCTTTTTTGGGATTTCTTATTTAGTCGGTTTTCTTTTTTAAGGAAATATTTTTTTTTTTTTCAAGATTACTAATCACAATTTCATTGTCCATGGTAAAGCGAAAAGTTTTACTTCTCCTTGACAATTACATTGTCCATCTTATAACTTACAGAGCTATCTAATCACATCCAACTAATTAGGAATACTAAGACAGAGTAATTATGGTGTGGTTGAAATAGATGATGACAACGACGATAATTATAAGGTACCTAAAATCTCTACAATTAAAAGTGTTGAAATGCTAAATTTAATTGAAACATTAGGTTACAACAAGAAGACGGTCACAATAACTTCTTAAAGACAATGTAAAAGATAAATGATGGAGTCAAAAATATAAAACTTGGTAGCTTAGTATAAACTGGTATCTTGAAGTACTTTTTTAGTTCTTGAATAATATGTAATATATTTTATACTTTTATTAAATTATTAATTTATACGATAGTCGAGATCGAAATTTTACACTATTTTTTAAAAATAAATTATTAATTATTACGATAGAGATGTTTATTAATTTTTTACACTTGCCTGAATCGGGACCGAAATTTTTATTAATTTAGAGAGGATATTAATTTATAGGAGATTGATTTATAGGAGTTCTACTATGACACCACTAATTCTAGACAATTTAAAATTTTAGTCCAAATTTCAACCCAAATGATATGGCAAGTGGTTTTTTCATTACCGACTTCATCACATGCGTGTAGTGATGACAACTCATTTGCCACATCATTTGGGTTGAAATTTTGGTTAATTATTTGGGTTGTATAACATTACTCATATGACACTAATGATTGGTAATAATCGAAAGATATCTACTTCCAACCCATTATGTGAAAGATATAATAAAAGATAATAAACGGGAGATATCTATTTCTAACACATCATGTGAAGATATATTTAGAGCATCTCCAATGCAAGAGTGGTTTATGGAAAAAAAAAATGTGTATATAATAAATAGGTTGTCTATTAAAAAATGTATATCTAATGCAGAAGAGAAAAAAAAAAAAGAAGAGGTATTACTGGCATAACATCTACAATTGGATTCAAAAAAGCGTACGCCTCGGGTAATTTGCCGAATAAAAAACTACTCGAATAAAGGGCAGAATTAAGAAAGATATAGATCAAACTAAAGGTATTAAGCATACCAGAAGAATTGTGTAAAATAAGTGAATTGATCCAGTTGAGGCATGGGAAGTTACAGATGTAATTCGGATAGCAGAAAATTTACCATATATAGCACAAAATTTGTCCGCCGATTCCTTCTAACCGAGCTGTTCGATTTGTCATTATACCCCGAGAAGTAGAGAGAATTACAATCCTCATCCCGTCTAAAATTCTAGGAATTCATTGATAGTTAAAATAGATTCGGAGACCAGGTCAACTTATTCGTTTTAAATTTAGAAGAATTATTTATGGTCCTTTCCTATTCCTTCTATGTCGTAGGGTTAAAACCAAAAAATATTTGTTATTTTCTACAAGTTTCCTTACGTTTTCGAGAAAACCCTCTTGTAAAAGAATTTTAACAATGTTTTGGGTCATGTTAGTAAATGTTATTCGAACCGTTCCCTTTCGATCCATAGAAGTCTCTCGCACGCAAGGAGATACTGCTGTTGGATGTCACGGTTCTAGGGCACCATGATCCTTCTCTCTGGAACAATCGAGGGCACTGCCTTCCTTTAGCTTTTAAAGGTGGGGGCTTCATCAATCATCGCTCAGTGAGCTATTTATTGCAGCCAATAGCGCTTCGCTTGCATGCAAGGCGGCACACCAGGTAGAGCTATCGCGTGCGGAGAGCAGGAAGATTAAAAAGAGCAGAACATATTTGATGATAACGAGAGAGAGTACTAAGACTTGTGAGAGGGAATTGTTCGGAGTTTTTAGTTTAAACAATAAGGAACTTAGATGGAGAACGAAGAGAAGAAAGAAGTGAAGAATCACCTTTCGATGCACCCAAAGAAAGTAAGCAGCCCCCTATGTTGTAAAGGTAAGGGGGGCTGTAGCAGAGGAGGAAAAGATATGACAAGATGGATTCAACCTCTGAATCTGCTTCTGCTGTCATGGGGTAAAACAATCATAGAGGACGCCATTTGCCCCACACTTTAAAAAAAGTAAAAAAGTACATAAAAAGTAAGAAAGAAAAACTGAGTTACGGGAACCGAAGGTTAGGTCGACTACTTACTTTAAACTTTCATTTTAGTATTAGTATAGCTAAACTAAAAAAAGTTTCAGGTAGACGATTCCTTTTCCCCCAGATCAATGAAAAAGTGAGAAGTCAGTTGATTCTTCCGAAGAACTGGAAGCGAAATGCCATGCCGAGGCGGGGGGATGGGAAAATAAACAGCTTCGAAGAAAGAAATTGGGGTTCCCAATGCTTCTCCACACCCAACGAGATATGCCAACCTCGGAATGCTTTACTCCTAACCCCACAAGGTTCCGAGACGGAGCTTAACCTGGGTCTCGGTTAAGAACAGCGATGATCTACGTTTCACACGGCTCACGATTCCATAGGCCCTTCCGATCACCCGAGAAGCCCTCGATGAACCGCCTATAGATATATACTTATATATATAATTATTTATTTATACATATATTAGTTTCTTCTCTGGATCCAACTAATTCATGCCGTCGCCAATCCAGTGCCCAAGGTAGTTTACTTGCTTACTAGTTAAGAAACTAGACCTTATGCAAATCACCTTTCTATTATTTCTTTCTGCCATATCCTTAATAGCGAGTTGGTTACACCTACAACCGAAATGGAAACCTAGCGTTTCGTGGTTCAAAAATGTTGAATCTTGTCTCAATCATCATTTTTCAGGAATGTTCGAAGTAAGTTCCTTGGCTTGGACAGGGCATTTAGTCCATGTCGATATTCCTGCGTCCAGGGGAGAATATGTTCGATGGAATAATTTCTTAGATGTATTACCACATCCCAAAGGTTAGGCTCGCTTTTTACAGGTTAGTGGAATCTTTATGCTCCGATCTCATCCACTTGAAAATTCGTGTAAAAGTCGGTAATTCAACTTTCTAATAGAGTTGTTAGTTCCACAGCTCTGGGAGAGAATTGCATGATTCAAAAATGAGATTCAAAGTCAAGGGAGAATGACATGATAAAAGAGCTCTGTTTCCAGACAGAACTAGAAGACATAGTTTATTAGATCCATAAACTAAAAAACCTTGCCTTTCAAGCTCCTTAAGTCATTAGCTGAAGAAGTCCCATCAATGGATAAGAGCACGTAAAACCACAAGCAGGCTTTATCTAAATCTGCTAACTCCTAGCTTTTGTTCCTAGCCATTATTGCCTCTAGGGAAAAGACCTATAGTCACATAAACGAAAGATTCTTTCCTCTCATCTAGTGGAACGGGGCCTTAACCTGTTATTATTCTTGAATGGATTGATTTCGGAGGGAATGCTTCAGAGCTAAGAAGAATTTGTAAGGGATCGGACAGATGAAACACTACTTCTTTGGGAGTTATCCCTTGTTACCCCCTTCGATCGGTCGGGAAGGAGACTTGGACCGCTACTTATAATGAAGGGAAAGGAGGGAGACTGAAAAAGACAGGAGGTCTGTATCTCATTCTTATGATTTGTCATTTCGCTAAGAATGACTTATGGTCTAAGTCTGGGTAACATCCCCTATCTAATAGAAGAAGTTAAGAGTGAAACGCTACGTGCCCTTACCTCTTCTTATACAGAAAAGGAAGATTCGATAGGACCAAAAAGGCCTAAGTTCGCTCAGTGGGAAAGTCAGGTTGTTAGCAGTCGAAGGCGGAGTGAAAGAATAGGCTTTCTAGTCTAGTTATAAAGATAGGTAAGTCTGAAGGCAAGAAGAGAGATGGTCTGAAAGTATGAGGGAAGAAAGAGGTAGTTTGCTCACAAGTATCCGTCCTTAGATTAATTTAATATAAAGAAGCAACAAGGGTAGGAGTGGCTAAGTAGCTCACTGAAAGATAAACTGGGTACGATAGATAGTTTGCTTCAGGAAGTGTAAAGTCGCTTCCGCTTCGGGCCTTTCAAGGAACATGAAAAAAAATTAGATATAGATTTCTATTATTTCATATATTGAAATAAAAACAACTAAATAAATATACACAAACCCAATCCTATGAATTTCTTCTATAATTTTTTTTTGATTTGATCAAAATAGGATTTCTCTTTTTAACCATAGGTATTCTTTCATGCACAATATGGGCTATTGAGGCATGGGTATCATATTGGAATTGGGATCCAAATGAAACTTAGGCATTTATTACTTAGACTATATTCAGGATTTATTTCCATACTCGAACAAATAAAAAATTGGAAGGTTTTAATTCCACAATTATGGCTTCTATGGGCTTTGTTATAATTTTGATATGTTATTTCGGGGTCAATCTATTAGGAATAGGGTTACATAGTTATGGTTCATTTAATTAACAATTCACATCTAATTGAATTGCAAATTGAAGAAAAGAAAGGGCCTGATGAAGACAAACATAGGACCGCGCATATATATAAATGAAACTTAGTGGAACAGAAACGAAACTCAGTGGAAATCGCCGAGAACCTTTTGAATCACTCCACTACTTGATTCAAAAGGTTTGGCTACATGTATTTATTATACATAAATTCTAATATTATAGTACGTATGCAATAAATTATGATATTATTAATATAAATGAATTAATAAATATCTTTCCTATCTTATTGTCAATGACATTAGGAGATAAAATCAATCTATTTTTCTTCATTTTAATTTCCAATGCAAAACAAAAAAAAAAAACAAAAACAAAAACAAAAACAAAAACAAAAACAAAAAAACAAAAAACAAAAACAAAAACAAAAACAAAAAAAAAAAAAAAACAAAAAATTTCATTAAAATACTTATCTTATGTTGACATAATTCTTTACTCTAAATAGTTTATTTATCGGTAATTATTCAATTTGACCATTATCACTATTCAAAATTTTAGGTTGCGAATTGTAAATTAATAAAAAAATCATGTTTTTCACTTATTAAGTAATTGTATTCCTACTGTTGTAACTAAAGGGGTGTGTATTCAACTAGGATTGTTGATGACATTTAAAGACATTTTTTAAGTGACGGATTATCATTGATTTCTACAGACTTTTATAAATCCATATGGACTTTCATTGATTTATTTAGACATTTATCTCAGAATTTTATGGATTTGTTTAGATATCTATCTCGGACTTTCATGGATTTATTTTTTGAAAAGAATATGTGTTAAAATTAAACTTACTAGTAATTGAGTATGTATTTTAAATTTTTATTTCTATCTTTGCAAGTGATGTTGCTTGCGTGTGGTAATTACCTCTTCGAGGCAGCAGAAGCATCATTTTTCTTTTTGCATTTTATGAAGTATATGATTGATTATTTATCTGTTTTTTGTTTTTTCAGTTTGTTAACATGCAGAAACATAATAAAGCAAGTTAGAGACAATAAAAACAGTGTTATGAAAATATAATATAAGTGGATGTCCATCTCACTTCTTGGGCTACTATTTTCTCTCATTTCTTACTTTATATTTATGTTATTATGTTCTTGTTTATTTTATTTATTTTATAACACGTTATTAGCACAAGTCTCTAACCATTATATATTTCAAATTTCAGATTTGAAAGTTTTTTGTCTGAAAACAAGATGTCATATCATCCAAATTCGATAAGTGATAAGAGATATCAATTTTTTGATGAGACCAAGAGATCCAAGCAATTGTAAAATATTTATTTCTCTAATTTTGGGCTAAGAAAAAAAATGGTTTATATTATTTCTCTTCTTAATTTTATTCTTAATATTCATTGGGTTGTCAACAAAAGAAAAAAAAATTAAATGATTGTATTGCAATCAGAAGATTGCAAAAACGAAATTAATTATATTGCAACCCAAAGATCACAAAATCAAAGAGTCTGAAACTCGATTTGATATATATTTGATAATTGTTAAATCAAAAAGCCTGAAGCTTGATCTGATGTCCGAAGATTGTAAAATCAAAAAGTCTGAAGCTTAATTTAGTGTTTGGAGATTGCAAATCAAAAAACCTGAAGTTTAACATAGTATTATTGAAAATAATGAATTGCAATATAAATAATAATATAATATTTTGAATTATCGAATCAGAACCCGAAGTTTTGAATTTTGATAGATGTGATTAATTTTGGAGCCCGAAATTCTCAATTCATGATTTTCAATTATAAACAAAAAGTTTATATATGAACTTGAATTTCCGATGAAATTCAATATTTTAATCAAATATAAATTTTGTTTGAAACGTTCTAGAATTGCAAATCATAACTATAAAGTTATTATATAATAGAACATTAAGTTTCGATATTAGCATGACCAAAAAGTGTAAAAGTAATTTGCCTTATGTTATTAAACATTTTTTTTTTATCTATCTACCTATAATTGGTTGTTTATATTTCATATGAATCTGATATTTTTGATCTATTATTTTTTATTGGTTATTTATATTTCACATTAAGAGACTCAACCAGAATGAAATATTATTTATTCTTTATTTCTTCCTCCATATCAATGTATGTAAGGTGTGAAATATTATATTTCCATATACTAGAAAAATATAAATTTTCATATTTCACATACCTATTAATCACGAATTGTCTCAATTGTTTATTCATTAACATTTTGATTTATTCACCTTGTGATATATAGTTTTATGGTCCATTGATTTCTGTAATTTAAAATTGTTGGTTTTATTTTAAGTTGATTTACATTCATGTGGTTTTAGTAATATAATATTTATAGTCAGTAATATAATATTTATAGTCCATTGCTTTAATTTATATTAGCATTAAACTTATAATTGCAAGTTGCAACAAATCATGAAAACAACTTCATGTCATATTTGATATTTATTGTTGTTTTCAGTAAATTGTATAATATATCATGAATTATATTATATTTTATTTATTTTATAACAAACAGAAAACTATTTTGTGAAACTATTTTGGGTTTAATTTGGAAACAAATTAGGTGGTTTAGCTCTAATTAGAAAAAGAATTGGTGGGTTTGTCTAGTTTCCTACATTAGGTGAGAAACTGAATTTTAAATTTTGAATTGGTGGGTATGTTCTACTTGATTGTATTGAATTTTGAAGAAACTGAATTTGAGATTGTGAGTGAAGATCGAGTCATTCTCATTTTTACCTATAGACTTTCTTGGGTTGTTTGCTTCGCAATCGGTGCGAATCTATATGTAGCGTATCAGGCATCTGTAATTTATAAATGAAGCAGTGACTTGTGTGATCATGGGAAAGATTTTTTTTTTTTTTTTTTTTTTCAATGGATCCTTAAACAACCAAAGCGGATTGATCTTTTAATCTGTGGTTCAAATAAGTTCTTGTGTAAATAATTTATGTATTCAAATTTTTTTGGCAGGCAAATGCTCGAGAAATTAATGAGGATTAAGCATGCTTACAATAATCTATGGTTTTTTTGTTGTTTTTGATTTGAGCAAAGAAGAAGCGGGAAGAAGCAACTTATTTCTATTTTGAGAGAGAGAGTAAAGTCCATCAAAATCTTTTGGAAGAAGGCCAGACATGTTATGACACCCCCATAAATTCTTCTTATTCTCTATCTGAATAATTTCAGATACTATATTACAAAATAATAAATATTTTAGGTTATTAATATGATTTTGCTACATTTATTACATAGTTTGTTATTTAGAGCGCCCTCAAAAGACTCTTCTATTTTCACTCTTCAAATATCTATTTGCTTACCTACTTGACAATTTGATGAGTGAAAACATAAAAGTCATTCCTAAAGACTTTTTAATTAAAAATAGGTTTATATTATTTTAATGAAAGCGCTCGTTCCCCCCCCCCCCCCCCCCAAAAAAAAATAAAATAAAATAAAATAAAATAAAAATCTAATTACAATCCATTTTTTTCAAGATAGAAATAATAATTTTCAAATAAACTAGTATTATTTTTATATGGATATTAAAATCATTTAAATGACATTCCAAATTATTAATATGTTATTATTAAATATTCAATATTTTTCTCATTTTAAAGATCTAGATGAGACATTTCTAATGGTATAATTTTTATGATGATAAAATTTATAAATTAAAACTTATTATATATTAATTGAATTTCATTAAAAGATAAAGGGGATATAGATATCAAATATTAATGATGATGTGATATAAAAAATAATATAATAATAATTGAAGAGGGAGAAGTTGTTCTTTACTATTGAAGAGAGAGAAGCAAGATGTTATTAGAAGAATCTCATTTGAAGAGTCTGTTGGAACCAAATATATTAATGTGGCTCATTTGATTTTACAAATATTTTATTTGAAAAGTCTTTTAATGATGCTCTTAAATGTTTTCACCTGCAACTACTTAAATATTATTTCCAACTATACGTATTGTTAATATTAGGTTTTGTAACAAGATGGAAGATGAACTTCTTAGATTACGTATACTGAAAAGAAAATCACATGGCAACTTAGTTTATATTCGATTATAGACGATTTTATAAATTTAAAAGAGAACCGGGTTCCATTTTGATTCATAAAGCTGTATTTATTTTATTTATTAATTTATTTGTTATACCATTACAATTTACATATGAGAATATACATTATTACGTTTGATTTTTTAAAATATTATTATATTCGTCTTCCGTCAACTTGAATATTCGTTTTTTATTGGCCCTCTCCCAAAGCCAAAATTCTAGCTTTGCCCTTAGGTGCGCTGATATGGCTAAAAAAAAAAAAATATTATACATCGTCAGCATGAGTACATGACCATTTAATTTCAGACAGTCTGTTGCACAGCTATTTTTTCAGTTAACTCAGCAAGTATTCAAAATTGACATTAATTTTTCATTTATTTTTTATAAGCAAATAAAAAAATAAATGGACATGTCATTAAAAATAAAAATGTTTTAAACAGAAGAATTGGAGACCAAATTTTGAGTTGATTGTCTATCAAATCTATCTTTATACCACATAGGAAGTAAAGTCTCTTAACATTATTGTCATGTCAGCAATTTCTGGTATACAAGCCACTTTAGCATTGGAGATACTCTTAGTGTGTACGGACCTTACGGTCCAAATATCTATTCCATAGCTGAGGAGAAATTTAATATAAATGGGATTTTCGAATCATTCGGCTCCTTGTTTAATTCTTTCAAAGTCGTCGAAAACCGTTGTTTAATACATTTGGGACTATAGAAACCGGTGGATATCTACGATGATTGGGAGATATCTACTTCCAATAATATTGGACAATAATTTACTCTATTGCATAATTTGAATATCTACTCTTGGTTACTCAAGAAATCTTGAAAAAATTAATGATAGTAGTTTGTGACTTTTTCCTTTCTGACCAAATTAATCCACCTGAAATTACCGGTTGAAGAAATGATTGTAAAATTTTATTTATTTTTTCAAGATAGAAGAAGTTGTGATTGTGCAATAAGATAATGCATTAGTAGTCTTAGTGTCCGTTTGGGAGAGCCTGTCTACTGGCTAATAGAGTTTTTTTAATTTAAAAAAGCTCTTTCAAAATTTTTTGTATCGTTTGATTGTCACTCAGTAGAGCTTTTAGATGATTAAAAAAACTGTTTTACATCTACTTGAAGAAGCCCAAATTTAAAGTTTTTCCAAGTAGATCTTTTGGAGTTTTTTTTAATAAAATTAAAATCTCCGATATAACCCTATAATTTTATATTTGCTAGAGTATTTTGGTCATTCTATCATTAAAAAAAAAAAAACGCTCTTTTAATTGACAACCAAATGACCAACGACTTTTATTTAAAAGCTCTACCTCTAAAATATCTACTTCTAAAATATCTATTGCAAAAAGATCTACTTGAAAAGCTCTCTAAAATGTACTCGTACTCATTCCATGAATTGATAATTTGTTAAAAATAACATATAAAAGCATCCCCAAAAGACTCTTCTATTTTCACTCTTCAAATGTTTATTTGCTTACACATGTGACAATTTAATGAGTGAAAAAAGAAAAGGCCTTCCAAGTTCCAAAAGACTCTTCAATTAAAAATAAGTTTATATTATTTTAATGAAAGCAATCAAATTCCCCTCTTCTTACCAACAAATATAATTACCCTCCATTCTTTTCAAGTTAGAAATAATAACTTTTCATATTAATAATATATTATTATTAAATATCTAATATTAGTCACATTTTAAAGATCTAGATGAGGCTTTTCTAGTGGTATAATTTTTATGATGATAAAATTTATATATAAAAACTTATTATATATTAATTGAAATTAATTAAAAAGATAAAAGATATAGATGTTAAATATAAATGATGATGTGATTTAAAAAATAATATAATAATAATTGAAGAGAGAGAAGTCACTCTTAGTGAGAAACAAGATCTTATTTGAAGAATCACATTTGAAGAGTCTATTGGAGCCAAATATATTGATGTGGCTCATTTGATTTTACAAATATTTTATTTGAAGAGTCTTTTAATGATGCTCTTAAATGTTTTTACCTACAACTACTTAGATATTATTTCCAACTATACGTATTGTTAATATTAGGTTTTGTAACAAGATGGAAGATGAACTTCTTAGATCATGTATATTGAAAAGAAAATCACATGGCAACTTAGTTTATATTCGATTATAAACGATTTTATAAATTTAAAAGAGTACCGGGTTCCATTTTGATTCATAAAGTTGTATTTATTTTATTTATTAATTTATTTGTTATACTATTACAATTTACATATGAGACTATACATTATTACGTTTGATTTTTTAAAATATTATTATATTCGTCTTCCATCAACTTGAATATTTATTTTTTATTGGCCCTCTCGCAAAGCCAAAATTCTAGCTTTGCCCTTAGGTATGCATATTCAACATCACGCTGATGTGGCTAAAAAAAATATATTATACATCGTCAGCATGAGTAGATGACCATTTAATTTCAAACAGTCTGTTGCATAGCTATTTTTTCAGTTAAACTCAGCAAGTATTCAAAATGATATTAATTTTTCATTTATTTTTGATAAGCAAATAAATAAAAAAATGGACATGTCATTAAAAATAAAAATGTTTAAACAGAAGAATTGGAGACCAAATTTTGAGTTGATTGTCTATCAAATCTATCTTTATACCACATAGGAAGTAAAGTCTCTTAACATTGTTGTCATGTCAGCAATTTCTGGTATACAAGCCACTTTAACATTGGAGATGCTCTTAGTGTGTACGGACCTTACGGTCCAAATATCTATTCCATAGCTGAGGAGAAATTTAATATAAATGGGATTTTCGAATCATTCGGCTCCTTGTTTAATTCTTTAAAAGTTGTCAAAAACCGTTGTTTAATACATTTGGAACGATAGAAACCGGTGGATATCTACTATCTACAATGATTGGGAGATATCTACTTCCAATAATATTGGGCAATAATTTACTCTATTGCATAATTTGAATATCTACTCTTAGTTACTCAAGAAATCTTGAAGAAATTAATGATAGTAGTTTGTGACTTTTTCCTTTTTGACCAAATTAATCCACCTGAAATTACCAGTTGAAGAAATGATTGTAAAATTTTATTTATTTTTTCAAGATAGAAGAAGTTGTGATTGTGCAATAAGATAATGCATTAGTGGTCTTAGTGTCCGTTTGGGAGAGCTTGTCTACTGGCTAATAGAGTTTTTTTAATTTAAAAAAGCTCTTTCAAATTTTTTTATATCGTTTGATTGCCACTTAGAGCTTTTAGATGATTAAAAAAAAATGTTTTATATCTATTTGAAGAAGCCCAAATTTAAAGTTTTTCCAAGTAGATCTTTTGGAGGTTTTTTTTAATAAAACTAAAATCTCTAATATAACCCTATAATTTAATATTTGCTAGAGTATTTTGATCATTCTATCATTAAAAAATAAAAATAAAAACACTCTTTTTTAATTGACAACTAAACGACCAACGACTTTTATTTAAAAGTTCTACCTCTAAAATATCTACTTCTAAAATATCTATTGCAAAAAGATCTATTTGAAAAGCCTTTCAAATGTACTCGTACTCATTCCATGAATTGATAATTTGTTAAAAATAACATATAAGAGCATCCCCAAAAGACTCTTCTATTTTCACTCTTCAAATGTTTATTTGCTTACTCATATGGCAATTTGAGAACTGAAAAAAGAAAAGGTCTTCCAAGTTCCAAAAGACTCTTCAATTAAAAATAAGTATATATTATTTTAATGAAAGCAATCAAATTCCCCTCTCCTCACCAATAAATCTAATTACCCTCCTTTCTTTTCAAGTTAGAAATAATAACTTTTCATATTAATAATATGTTATTATTAAATATATAATATTAGCCACATTTTAAAGATGAGGCTTTTCTAGTAGTATAATTTTTATGATGATAAAATTTGTATATAAAAACTTATTATATATTAATTGAAATTAATTAAAAAGATAAAGGATATAGATGTTAAATATTAATGATGATGTGATTTAAAAAATAATATAATAATAATTGAAAAGAGAGAAGTCACTCTTAGTGAGAAACAAAATCTTATTTGAAGAATCTCATTTGAAGAGTCTATCGGAGTCAAATATGCTGACGTGGCTCGTTTGATTTTTAGAAATATCTTATTTGAAGATTCTTTTGGAGATGCTCTGAGATTAACTATGAATCTATGATATTTTATAAAAATATAAATATATGATTGTTTGTTTGTTTTGATTAAATAAGCACGATTACAATAAATTTTATTTAATTAAACAAGTACAATGGATTTAAATTTTGGTCGGTTAAATGTATCTTTAGTAGATTAATGTATCCTTAAAATTCATTAGATCGATAAAACACATGAATATAAAATTATACATCGAATCTAAATTAATTAAAGGAGTACGATGCATGTTTGAAATTTTAAAAAAAAAAAAAAAATAGACTTTTAATATATTCATAAATCAATAAGTATTAATTTATCAATTAATTAATAAGTTTTATATTATGTATTAATAAGTTTTATAAATTCAAATACAAATACAAAATAATTCTAAACTTGAAAAAAAAAAAAAAAAATTGTTGGTTATTTTAAAGGTTGTTTAAGACTTTAAGCGAGTTGTATTAGGATCTCAGATCCTTGTAAAAAAAACGAAAACAGATTCTTGTAATTTTGATTGGTCAAAAATTCAAAATAAGCAGAAAATTGTAATAGTTATTAAAAATAAAATAAAAATAAAAAAAAATAAAAAAAAACAAAAACAGAAAATCATTTTCAACTTAAATTTGGGCTCATTGTCCTTGACTTAATAAATAAGCATCTCAAACATTGGGCTGGGCTTGGAGGGCTTTTTTTTTTTCAATTGGGATTTATAAACAATAGAAATCTACAAGTTAAGGAGGCAATAGATTTATATTTAAAATAAGTTTTCAAATAGTATATGTTACATATCGGTAGACAGTCCTCGGTGGTATAATAGTATATGTTCATTTAGTCTATCTATGTCTCAGATTCAAGTAATTAATTGAGCGCAGTCTCACATAAAACTCCTAATATAAGGGTTATAAGTTTTCATTTCAAGTATCTAATGAAGAAAGCATATTCATTAACTTGAACAAGTATAAATACTTCGTAACAAAACATAAGGATTTGAAGCTATAGTAGTCATAGAATAAATTTGTCAAGTCAAAAAAAAAAGAAAAAAAAAAAAGAAGAAGAAGATTGCAATCTGCAACCCTCTTAATTGATAGTTTGATGGGAAACTTAGATGACGACACGGTTATTCATCCAAAAAACGACACGTGACACAAGATAATATATAATTAGTTGAATACTTGTAACTATGTTAAGTGTCATTGTTCGAGCGACGACCCATGAGGATTATGTGTCACCCAAAGTTTAATCTTCTCAATACAAAGACATATTAGCCACAAGAAAAGCGGTTGTTGTTATAATCAATGTTAATATTCATTAAAATTAATATTCCCCACATTGAAGTACCCTTCACATAATACAGACCCTTAAATTAACATTCATTAAAATCAGAAAATAAAAAGAGCAAATGATGTTATTTATTCAAGCATGGGAGAAAAGCTTTCGGTTGAACAAGCATATACCACGTTATTTGTATTATAAAAACCTAACACGTGTACATTTATATATGAACTTGAATTCATAATTCGTAGCTTTAATAAACGACAAGTACATGTCATGAATTTAGTAGATAGATGTATGGATAGATAACAATTTGGATAACAATGTATGATTATTCATATGCTTGTCTCATTGAAGCTTTCTCTGACAACATACGAGATGTACCTCTTTTACTGATTAGAACAAACGGATGTTGTACTATATCACATTTTTTTGGGCTTATTTGCAAGTATCAACCCACCCAATAAACAGAGGGCCGAAAATACTCAATAGAAGCTCAATACATGAGCCGAGGCCCATATCTTACTAACCGAACCCGGATGGACTTAGGCCTTACACTATGTAAATGGTCACAGACTCACAGCCAACCATTTATAGGTGATGTGCCCAACACGTCACCAAGTTGTATTTGACGTGCCAAGCACGTCACTAAGAATCTATCAAAATAAAGAAAAGCAGACCCCAAATTTCAGAAAAGGCCCAATGAGCAGTGAAGGCCCACCTCCACCATCATATAAAAGCCCAATTGTTGGTGTGGATTTTGAAATAACCAAACAAAAGTCTTACTTGATGTGAAACTTGCTTCTCATGAAAGCAGTTTTTGCAGTGATGATCAAAGTGCTTCTGTTCAACCTAACCTAGCAATAATTAAAGAAGCAGAAATGGAAAAGAAAAGGTTGATGTGCAGCATCTATCGAGGAGCTACAAGTTAAGTGCATATATCTCAACAACATGCACCGAACAAGGAAAACAATTTATTAACAATAAATTCAGATAGCTGATGAGTAGGAGATCAAGTAGAAATACTTCATAGCAAAACACAAGGATCGGTATCTATATAGAGTAGTCATGATATAAATCGTTTGTCAATTCCAAATCAATGATGGTAATTAATAAAACAAGATCACAACCCTATTAGGTGATATAGTTTTTCGACAACCCTTTCAATGAGACTGTCACTCAGAAAAAGATACGTGACGCAAGATAATATATGATTGATTGAATACGTGCAATTACATCACACATCATTTCTTGAGAGATGTCTTGATCTATCTCACCGTGAGATTGTCACTCAGTATACGACACGTGACATAAGATAATATATAATTGATTGAATATGTGCAACTACTTCACACGTCATTTTCTAGGTGACATATCTGTCTCATCGTGAGACTGTCACTCAAAAATCAGAATACGACACGTGAAACGATATAGTATATAATTGGTTGAATACATGCAATTACTTCAAACATCGTCTTTTGAGTTATGACGGAACTTCGTCGGTGACTCACGCAAGTTCAATCTTCTCAATACAATGAATCAATGATATAAGCCACACAAAAAGTGGTTGTTGTTGACATGTTATAATCAGTGTTAAAATGGAACAGCAAAAAGTAACTTGGTTCTCATCCAAATTAAGTAGAACATAAGTGCTTTAATTTCCCACTAAATTGATATTAGAAGGTGATAAAACACAAAAGATAAGCATGCCTCGTAAGGATATGATTCGAGACCATAATCAATAGATACGTCATGGACACCGTTACTATGTAAACCAGAGATAAGATGTGCAAAATTATATGTGGACGATATCCCATTTTCTAGTTCTTCCCCTTCAACAATCTCTAGAAGTAGACCTAAAAAGTAGATTGAACCTTGTATGATCAGTATAAACTCAGGTTTTATTATCTCTAAAATGATCATCCATTGTGAGAACTACAATCTACAATATAACATTTTAGAAGCAATTTGAAAATAGTTGTTGCTATAGCCTATAGGACCCATAAAAAACTACGGTAAGAAATTGAAAAAGAGAGCAATTAGCCAGAAACGTGAGGGGTAAAATGATGTATTTGCAAAGGTAATGAGGAAAATAATAATATCCAATTATCCAAATAATTAATTTTAATTCTAATTGAATGATTAAAAATGAGATAAATTGAAATTTAATTTGTTTGTTTCAACAAAAATAAAATATAATTATAAAAACTTTTATTCTTTTTATGCATTTCGCTAACTAACCCGTAATCTCGTAGTACATGTGTGAGGGGTTTACCACCAGACTAATCTCATCTATCTTTTTAAGCTGTTTTTTTTTTTTTTTTTTTCCTTCGGTTCTTAGTAGTTTTATTTTTTTGGAAGAGGATCTTAGTAGTTAAGAAAAGACTAAAATGAATGAAATTGTTCTATTGTTGTGCTAGATTCGAGCTTCCTTAATTTACTAATAAAAGATAAGCAAATGTAATCAAACTTTTGTGTTAATTAATTTCCTCATTGATACAAGAAAAACAAAACAAAAACTTGACAAAACAATATATTTAGATCCTTTGTACATTTTTTCACCAAAAAGCAAAAACATGCCAGTCTATACAACAACTTTTTAACTCTTCTGTTACAATCAATAAACATTACAAAAAAAAAAAAAAAACAAAACAAAAACCCAGATGTAGCAGAGGACTCTTGTTCTTCAAGAGCCTATGATTTCTTCTTCAATCTCCATGATCATGTGTTAGTGAAACTGTGGAAGCTGTGAATTAGTTGGGATTTTTTTTATTTTTTTATTTTTTATTTATTTTATTTTATTTTACAAAGCACAACCCAAGCCTCTAGCTTCTGATCCTTTCATGATCCTCAACCTCTTGCACGAATTGATGAACATGTCCCATGGAACATCTCCAACCAGCATCCAATCTCCATCTTTGTCTTCATATGTTGGAACATATTCTGATCCATTGTAGCCTTCTCTCTCAGAATACTCACCTAAAAAAAAAAAAAAAACAAAAAACAAAAAAAAAAATGTTATATTCATTAAATTTTACACAATATATGAGAGTTATTTTTAATTTGATTGATTGATGCTTACCAACTTTGAACTTGAACATGTCTTCCAAAGCTCTTAGAAGTTCTGGGTAGGCTTTGTAGATGTTTAAATCAATTTTTCTAAGATAAGGAGCTCCATCCATGGAAACTTTGACAAAGATTCCTGAAACTTCAGGCTCATCAGTAGTACTTTTCTGGGTTGCCAAACTGTTTTTCCTGTAAGATCTGATTGGTGGCCACCCAACTACTTGTGTCCTGTAAATTTCATAAATTCAACACAAAACATTCAATTAGACACTTGAAACTTGATACAGTTTTGATTTTTATGCAATCCCAGAAGATTAAAAACAAAAAAGATTGAAGCTTTATTACTTGGTGGGTGGTGGTGCAGATTCCTGTGTGGTGTTGGTATCGTCTCTGCTGGCAGCTCTTTTGTTGGCGGTGGTGGTGGTGGCTGCGGCTGTGGCGGTGGCGGTGGTGGGTGTTTGTTTTTCTGATCCTTTACTGGTTCCTGGTAGGCCTAATCTGAGCTCTGTCGCTTCCAAGTTGAGATCTCTGTCAAACGCCGAAGTAGTCATTGAAAGAAAAAAAGCTTGAAACTTTTTTTGTTTTTCTCTGATGCCAAACAGACAGATCTGATTTTCTCTTTCTGTGGAATTGTTAGAGAGAAACTCTGAAAATGTTTATGATTGTGTTTGGGTGGAGAGAAAGTGGATAGTTAAGTTTTATAGAGGGAATAATAATAGTGATATGGAAAGATGAACCGCACCGCAAACAAGCAAGCAAGGGAACCAACGCTGCCCCACCACACCTAACAAGCGCGTGCATTGCTTACTATCACTGCTACACATTATTAAATAGGTATTTTCAAGTGTACGCTCATCGTCGTTCTTTGTAGATGTAACGTTCCGTCTGTAATTACATTTCAAATCTCAACGGTTGAATTACATTAGGTAACAATGGTCGATGAGGATGAGAAGAGATGAGATGAAATAGACTTGATTATATATCTTTTACACCTAACATCGTTGATGTTGCGGGTTTGAGTTGTGAGGATGAGATGAGATTGATTTGATTAGTTGATTGTATATCTTTTACACTTGCACCGTTGAGGTTGCGGGTTTGAATTGTTTTATAATTCCTGAACTTATAATTAATCTGTAATAATTCAAAATTGAAAAATAAGACAAAATGTAAATGTGAAGGTCATGCGTGAACTTTCGTTTTTCTTTTCCTTTTAATAAAAAGTAATGTCAATAGTTTTCCATCGACATAAAATAATTATTGTGATTATTCACATACAGTATCGAAGCCACTTGGAGGTTTGGAGGGTTGTGACACAAAATAATTATTGTAATCATTCACATACAGTGTCGAAGCCACTTGGAGGTTTAGGGGGTCGTGTCTCTAGCCAAAACTTTTTAAAAATATATAGTTAATTATTTTAAATATTTACTTCATTTTTTTTTTAATTTATATTTAGTTTAATAAATTTCTTGCTATATCTCCAATCCCCCAAATTTAAGGAAATTAGCTTCCTCTCCATACACATAAATTTTGCTTCGTGTTTATGATATGTATTTATGTTGTTTTAGGACTAACATTAATGGTTAAATTTCAATAAAGAAAATGTTAAGACAAAATACTACAATCATGATAAAAATAAAAATAAAAAAAATTCACCCTTACATTTTTATGAATAAAATGAACTTGAAAGTTGAATCCCACCCTTAAGATAGATTAAGAGGTGTCTAATCAACTCAACTAAGAAACATTATATTTATCTACATTATATATATATATATATATATATTTTTTATTTATATGATAGTTCCCGTATCAGGTCGTCCAGAGACGATCAACTACAACTACATGTTTTAATATATTCAAATGTTTATTAAAAAAAAAAAAAATCAGTATTTTATTTAAATATATGGTTGTGGTTGATTGTTCTGAAATTATAATTTTAAGACGGTCTGATAAGAGAACTATCATATATATATATATATATATATATATATATTAACAATACTTTTTCTTAAAACTTTTAGACTCACCTTCGGGCTACAACACATATAAACGTGAGATTCTATACTACCATGAGTTTAAGAAAATAAACTAAAGTATCACCTTTATTAATGTCTTAAAACTTTTGGTACAGTGGTAAACGCTTGATCCTATTGATTGAGAGCTGAAATGAGGAGCCGAAAGAGAGCAAGGAATATTTAGTGCAATGAACATGGAGATTGGAGATGGTGTTTTGTAATTTGTCATATGAATATTGCCCGAAATACTACTTCCACTATCGGGAAAGAGAGATTACATATGAACTACAATTATCACAACCGGAGGGAGACTAGGGCTACTCCCATTTTTAGGGATTTTGTTGCCAAAGGTGGAATAAATATTTTGGGGACAATTTTGGGACACAAACCCACCTTTAGCCGCTCGTTTTGAATACCAAGACTCCCCAATCTGGCCCAGCTTCTTTGATTCACTTTCAGAAATTCAATCACAACCGTCGGATGTTTAGATCAAAGTGATAGATGGACCCACATGGGTTGTCGTTAAATGGGAAAGGCATGGTCCGGTCTAGGGCTTTATTATTATTATTAAGCAATTATTTTTGAAAAATTGATATTATTTCATATTATATCATTTTATATGTTACAAATATACATGGAGAATTTCCTTTGTATTGTTGTGAAAATTGATATATAGATCTTACATACAGTGTTTGATCTCGGCCGATTGAATAACCCTAAATACAATTGGGGTTTGCCGTCTGATTAAAAAGAAAAAACTGTGGGCGCCGTCGGTTCCCAGTTAATTTAATTTTAAAAAACATGTATACAAATAAGGAGATTGGCATGATACCATAAATTAAAAAAAAAAAAATGGAATTAAATAAGAGAAATATATATATATATATATATGCACACTTTAATTTAAGGATTGATTATGATATATTTTCTTTTGTCAAAGGACAATAAATAGTGGTTGAAGTAGGCAGTTGTCTGGAGGGGACATTGTTGAACGTGGCAAATTAAATATGTTAGGAAAAAAATTAATTCAATGTGTTCAAACTAATCCATCCTATTTTTTTTTATAAAAAAAAAATTGATTGATTGTAATCCAATTTGATGATTTTCAGGAGTTTTGTGGAATATATATACTTCAATAAAAGTTTACTTATTTAATTAAAATGATAAATTTAACCGTTGTATTTTTATTAAAATGAAATTTAAAGTGAGTTCTAAAAATCATTTTAAAATTCCGATGAAAATCGTGAAAAGAACCTTACAATTTTCGAAACCACAAGATTGTTTCTGAAATTCCCCCTAAATTTTGATATTCATTTCAAATGAGATATATTAAAGTAGGGATGTGAAAAAACCACCAAACCGACCAACAAAATCCATAAAGTTTGGATTTGTTCGATTACAAATATAAAAAAATGAGTGGTTCGGATTCTCTTTTGGACAAACTGATAAAAGGTGATTCGGTTTGGGTTGAATGAAATAATTCACCAACCTAAACGAAATCACATATTTTATAAAGTAAAACTAAAATATAAAATTTATCTACATTTTCTATTCAGTCCAGGTTTTATAACTTTTACCGATTACTTTAAGCTTTTATAGTTTATTTATTTGTTTCGATACAATTCTTCTGATTGATTTATTTATTAGGGTTTTAAAAGCATAGATGCTGTCAAACATGGAGATTTTTTTTTTTTTGTTGGGGGGGGATGAAAATCATCCCCAAATTGAAATGAGGATGGGGATCGGGGGACCCCTCCCCATCTCCATTTTCCCCATTTTTCCTAAAAAATTATGTAAATGGGGATGGGGATAGCCCATCCCCATCTCCCCATTTCCCTCAAATATTATATATAATATATTAATATATTGATATATTAATAAATATTTATTTTAATATTTTCAATATTTTTATTATTTCTATTTTACTAACTATAAATACATCTTTATAAGTAAAACCTAACCCTAAATCATTTTTTCTAAAACCTTTCTCTCGTTTTTTTTCTTAGCTTTTTATTTCAATTTGTATTGGATATTTGGATGTTATTGTGTATTTGAATGTAATGGATTGTGTTGTGTTTTTTTTCATATGTAATTTGTATTGATATAGGGGAAAAAGGGGTATGGGGAAACGGGGGACCTGGGGGAAATGGGGAAACAGGGAAAAACGGGAAAAAATGGGGATGGGGTGGGGGGACCTCCCCCCAAACATACCCCATCCCCATTTTCCCCAAATGGGGAAATTAGGGGGGGTGGTTTGGAAAATGGGGATGGGGGGACCTATATCCATCCCCATTTCCCCATTGGCCATCCCTAGTCAAACATGTCTTTAATAAGAGTGTATATATATATACATATATATATACATGTATATATAATTAGTATTTTATGTTATGATTTTTTATTTAAATATTTTTTATAATATAATACCAACAAAAAAAAAAAAAAAGATTTTTCAGTTCAAATCTAAATCGATAAACCAATCCAAACCAACCCGATCTTTATTAGTTTGGTTTGAATCGGTTTAAAAAATTATATTGGTTTTGTTTAGATTGAAATATAGTCAAACTGGTCTATATTGGTTTGATTTGATATTGAGCTTTAGCCCAAACTAAACCAAAAACGCACACCCCTATATTAAAGTTCATTGATTTGAACTTGCAATGGAAATACCATCTCCTGAATGAAATAAAATTAATATAATAATAATATATGCTTCATAATATTTGAACAAAAATACATATATCAAAAAGAGTAAAAGTAATTATACTTTAGTTACCATAAATTATTTGTATATATATATATATATATATATATATACGGTCTCGTTCACATCAGTACGTCACTCATTACGGAGAAGTTTTGATAGATGCATACAAACTAAGTCAAAACATGGAAAATGAGTGACTCACATTTAATGTCTTCATATATCTACATCAGTGCGTACTGACTTGAATATATATATTTATATTAGTTAAATGCCTTAGTTATTTTTAATAAATAAATAATTTAAAAAAAAAAAAAAAAATCCAACACTAAACAGATCAAAATATACCGAAACCTGCGAGATCAACATTCAACACTACATGTTTGAAGAGTCATTTTTATGTCAAGAGCCATTTTTATGGTATATCTTGAAATGGCCAAATGTGTGGTGAAAGGTCGAAATATTTGTCTGTCTAGTCTCATACAATTAATTGTGATAAAGACCCAACTTATGTGTACTGAAATTTCACTTAGTTTCTACTTGGTTGTTGTCTACCATTCATAAAATTTAATTAATGTAACATGTAACTATCAAAATTGATATCTAAGAGAATGAGATCCATAGTAAGTTTGATTAAGTCAATAATCCAATAGTTAATTGTTCCTCCTTTGTTCAGCATATAGAATATTAGGTTGTTGGGTGTTCCATTCCAATTATACAATCCAAATTTAACTATTTTAAACAAGGTGGTGGTGAAGATTTTATCTTCTCTTTTTTCATATTAGATATGATTTTATTAATTGTTGTGTGTTTATTTTTATAGTTTTATTTTATGTAAACATTTATATATATAAAAAGATATAATTTAATATTTCTGTTGTTGATGTGAAATGCAAGTTTATATTACTTGGTTTAGAACGTTTCATGTTTATGCTTTGACAGATATGTTATTATCTTCTTCTTTTTTTGATAGATATGTTATTATCAAGTGCATCCTATTTTCCTATATACAGGTGTTACTTTGAGGTTCAGGGGCGGTAAACACAATCCGAAATTAATGTAGGATCTCGATAATGTAGGTGTGAAAAACATACCACTAAATTAACTTCATCTCGTCATAAAAATATTCATTATACTCGGTGAGATCAGTTACTATAAGTATAACCTAAACTGTAACTTCAACTATAGATGAATGATCTCTTAACACTTTACAATTTAATAGGTAAACTCGTACTTTATACTCAAACCCATATCACAAATATAGTGAGATGAGAAATGTTTAATCACTTTGTTAAGAGTGAATGTGTTCATTCTCAATTTTTTATTTTTTTTAAAGGAAACAAAATCCCATTAGAGAGAGAAAGTATGAAATATTAATTAATTAGTTGTATAAAACGAAATATAAAGAAATAAATATGAACAAATAAAATTCTGTTGCTTTCCAAAAAAATAAAAATAAAAATTCTGTAGAATTTTTTTTAATGTTAATTTTATTTTTCTTATACTTTGATTAGATAATTTGCCTTCATCCAAATTGTCATGCATAATGATAGACAATTGATAATATATATTTTTATAAATTGTATTTGCAGGAAAATATTATGTAGTTGAAAAATTATTGAGATGAGATTATATTATAATAAAAATATTGTTAAGTGTTAAAAAAATTTAATTGAAATTATACTTTAATCTGATTAAATTAACTCTTAATTTGATCATGATTATTGATGAGTGAAACTTTACCGATAATAATAATAATAAAAGAATTCATGTAATACCGACACCTCTATAAAAGTGACCTATTAGATTGTAACAAATCAGTAAAGTTATACGTGACATCCTTATATAACTTTTTTTTTTAAAGGACTTCCTTACGTAACTTTTATAACATAAGTATGTAGCTTCTCTTATTTGTCAACATTATGCATAGAATTGAGTATTTAGAAAAATAAAAACCTTGGAAGTTAAATAAAACATAAATAAACAAATCAACTATTGGTCATTTGGTTATCCTTAAAAATATAAAATAAAATAAAATAAAAATAAAAAAAGTCATTTGGTTGAGTTGTTCAATATATCACATTACTAATATTGGAGATCAAATTTTTTGAAAATACATTTAGCAAGCATCATAGATATTTTCAATGTTAGTCTTTACTAGAATATAAATATAAAATATTGAAATTTTAATTCTTTTTTTTCTTCTTGTAATTTTAATATGGATAGCGTTTATTTTGTACCTTAAATACATAGGATAACAACTATTTTATTAATATAAAAAGAAAACGATCACTCTATTTATTGTAATACTACCCATCTAATATTGATAATTTGATCACAATATCTACTCTATTTTCGAATATCCTTAATATTTATAGAATATCAATTATATTTCTGATATATTTATCAAAAATTTCCAAAAAATTTAGAAACTTCATATTTTTTTTTTTTTCCCTAAATCATATATAATTAGAAAAAGAAAAAAGTTAATTAATTGATCTTGGTGTCAATTAAAAAGAAAAACAAATAAAATAAAAAAGGAGGGGACCACAGAGAGACAAAAAGGGCCCACATATCCGCACCTAATAAAGGGTGGGGCCCACACTCTAGGTGGTTTTATGAATTATGAAACGACAAAATGAGCTTTCTTCACTAATCACTACTGTCTGGGTGGGGTCTACAGTCTCCAATTATGGACAGCCAATTAGGACCCACCACTTCATCAAACTTGTAGGCCCTAAACCAATAAAATCCTTCCATCTATCTCCAGCTAATTTCAACCTTATCTATTATTATTATTATAGTTAAAACTGTTTTATTTTTATCTTCATTTGTGTCCTAACAAGTGGACATAATTTATTTTATTATTGTATTTTATGTCCAGAAAAAAGGGAAGGTTTTTTAATAAAAAAATCCCATATATTTTTAATGGTTATATGAATTTGTATTACCTTTTTATTATTTTAAGTTAACAAACTACATAGCATTTAATATTAAAACTAGTTTATTAGATTATTTTTTTATAATTATTACGATAATACAAATTATGAGTAGTTGATAAGTTCAATGAAATTTTGTTAGGAATACAATTTGATTTTTTTTTTTTTTTTTACACACTAAAACTATTTATCTTGATTTTGTTAAATATAAAGACATCAGAAAATTATATAAAATAAAAAAAAAAGTTTTAGTTCTTACAAAATTCTTAAATTTTATTTATAGGTAGATTTCAATGAATTTCTTATCCATAAAAAATTCAGATCAAAAATCATAAAAATCGATGTAATTTAATTAAGATCTTTACCGAAATTAAAATATGAATCCTTTACAAAAACTCGCTTTATAAATGATATATTTAAAAATATATATAATTCCTAATATAATATAAGTTGGATCAAATTATAAATTTTATTTCATTAATAAAATTAAACATGATTAAAAAAAAATAAAAAACTCCTCTAGATACAATAAAATAAATGACTTTGAATCGCATTGAGTTTGGTGTCACTTGTGGGTTTTATACCAACAAACTCCTATAATATCATTTACTTTTATATACACATATAATAATAAAAGGTTTTCTATTAAACCTAGTTGAGAAACTTATCATTCAAATATATATATATATATATATATATATATAAACAAAAATTCTTTTATCAGTTCGAACTAACAAAAGTTATATCAGTTCCTTGTATGTATACACTTGTCAGTCAAAGTATTTAAATCCAGTGGACCACATGCAAGGAACTGATATAACTTTTGTCAGTTCGAACTGATAATAGAAAGACTACATATATATACAAAATTTCTATTATCAGTTTGTCCTGATATAAAATATATCAGGACGAAGAATGTTGACCATTAGATTTATATACTTTGACTCAAAGTGTTTACACTTATCAAAACTTCTCTATAATCTATAATCTACATTCTTCGTCTTGATAATTTATAATACAAAGACTATATATATATATATAAACGAAAATTTTTCTATAAGGATGTCCTGATAGAATTATATAAGGATATTGAATGTGAGCCACTTGTTTTACATACTTTGACTTGATATATATGCATTATTCAAATCACTTTTATAAATGAGTGACTTACATTCAATATCCTGATAAAATTATATAAGGATGCTCTGATAGGAACGAGACTATATATAAATACATATATTATTGTTCGATTTGAGTAAAAAAGTAATAGTCTTCGGTTCTTGTAATTACTTACTATGTACCTGATCCATGTTAGAACTTTTATTTTCTTATTACTATTATAGTAAATTCAAAATTTAGAAAGAGACTTTGAGTTTATCTTACAATCTTACAATGTAAGCATGAGAAACGTACACCATACCTAGTACATTTTAGAATTTGAGTCGTTTCCAAATTCATGTGACTATTTTTTAATTCATATTTACTAATAATATTATTATAGTCCTTACCACTATAGACAATTTGTACTAAAATAAAATAAATTTACAAGGACCACTTATGGAAACAAGATCCGTATAAAAACGTTGGGAAAATTCATTGAATTTTGAATGGTAACCCCACTTTGGATAGCAAATTCAATGTAGGTTTCTTAACTACATAGTCTATAATATATAAACTTAAATTTTATCTTCAATTCAATGTATTGTACCTCAAAAAATGTCATTTTCTTGGTAGTATAAATCTTGTTAGGGTAGGAAGGAGACAAGCCACTCGTGTGCTTCCAATGTTGCCACGTGTGGGTTCTAATTACCTACTGTTATCAGAGATAGAAAAATTATCTACGTATATAACTATATAAGTATATGTTAGAATCTATTCAATTTAAAATGGAGATGAATACTATTATTTTGAAGACGGAATGGTAATGAAAGCTATTATAATATCCATTTTATTTTCAAAGATAAGGTCTATTATAGATTTTAATATTTTAATTATTAATTTTAATTATTTAAGTTATTATTTTTTTATTTGAACTTTATTGAATATATTTGTTTGTACCATTACACATATTAGTTACATTCTTCTCTTATAAACTATAAAAATTTATCGGATATGGATATTAGATGAAGCGGGGATGAATTACTTTATCTCAATTCGAGGATTATCTGAATTCGTCCCGTTCACTTAGAAATGAGGATTGACACAATCTATGTGGATGAGGATATATATCTCAAATGGATACCGGAATGGGTATTGAGGTAACCATCCCCAATCTGTTCTATTGCCATGCCTAATTGTGATCCGAGATTTGATGGTAGGATTAAGACAAGAAATGTTTGCTGATTAAAGTGATTGAATTGATTTTGATAATCAATTATTTGTGACACAAATCTCATCTACTTTTTTTTTTTTTAAATCTTTTTTTAACTTGCTATTTTTTTGTCTTAACTTACTGTTACAAGCTCTATCCAAAAAGATTAAGATTTATTATATGATTCTAACAGTCCTTCTGTTCATTAAGGTTTGAAGAGCTTACCACGGAGCCACTCTAACTATGGGGCACTTTAACTGTTGTCTAATATTTAGTTTATCAGAAAGTGGTTATTCTTAAGTATACAAAATACAGTCTAACCTCTCTAAATTAATACCCTTTAATATTTAATAAAATTTCATGAAACCGACCGCGTTCTATAGGCATGATTTAATATTTTTGCTATTTAATAATTAATACAAAATATCAAAAAAAAAAAAAAAATTAGTAGAATCACGTTCCTTAGAGAACCATCTATCTAGAGTAGCCTTTTTTTTTTTTTTTCCGGTTGTCCTTATCTTGAACTGTGTACCTCAGCGTTCTTTATGTTGCTGATGGTTCCTTGTGTTGGGACTTTTGAAAGTTGAAATTGTTCAATTGTCCATTTGGCAAGAGTAGACCGTGTGATGGAGAGATTTCTTGTTTCGTGCAAACAAATTTCAAGCCTTTGAGCATTGTTGAGAGAATAAGAAGATTTCAATTTGGGAAGAAATGACTTGGTATAATTGGGGAGGATGAAGTTTAGAACAAACTTTCATTATTCCATATTTTATAGATTTAACTTTTTCTTGATGTTGGTCTTCTCATATTCCTTGTATTTAATATTTAATTGGAGATATGTACCATCCTTGCATTTAATTTTTTATTGGAAATGTATACCAAGCTCATTGGTAACTTACACACAATAAATATATAAGACTACATTAGCATGATGACGACTTTCCAACAACCTAGAAGTAGTGACATTAGTAAAATATACATGAAATATATTTTTTTTTTCTTAAGTAGATGTTCTACAAACTAATAACATCCGTTAATTAATAAATTACTATGCAATGGATCGTATTAATTTAGAAAGTTCAAACTGTATACATATCCTTATATCATGAACATGAGTTATACTTCATTGTCCAACTACCGATAAAAAATATACATTCCGATTGGAGATATTATAACTCAAATAGGATGATAATTCAAAACGTTTTGTTCAAATTTATATTTTAAACTTAACACACCAAAAGTAAAGTGTGTAGATATTGGTCTATTGAGAAGTCTATTGAAATCCAGTGCATTGCTCAGCGGGTAGATGAATGAGTTTGTGACTTAGGTAAATGACTCTCAAGTCTAAGTTATTGGCTCAAATCCTACCGATGGCAAAAAAAAAAAAAAAAAAAAATTATCAGAAAAATAAAGATTGGATCGTAACTTTCGTGATCAGAAAAATAACTTCCCACACTTACCAATAAATATGTAAGGTGGGACGTTGAATTTGTGTAATCTAAAGTAAAAGCTTGATCTCAAAACTGATATCCTTATCGTTTGTCTCTATTGTAAAGAAGTTGTTATTATGTGGCTTGGATAGTAACTTTCGTGAACAGAAAAATAACTTCCCACACTTATCGATAAATATGTAAGGTGAGACGTTGAATTTGTGTAATTTAAAGTAAGAGCTTGATCTCAAATGATATCTTTATCTATTGTCTCTATTGTAAAGAAGTTGTTATAACGTGGTTTAATTTAGTCAGTAACTTTATTTGATATAATTTATATTTTGTCTATCTATATTGTAAATATGTGGTTATTGGATCTTTTAGAAAATAAGTCTCTTTTGAAAGTTTTTTTTTAGGTGTAATAGAGTTTTAGGTTTTGTGAGTGATTCTGAGATACTCTTTATTATCTCAATTAATCATAGTGAATTTCTTTTCATCTCCACCCGTGGATGTAGGTTTTACGATGAACCATGTAAATTTCTCTTGTTCCACTTTACTTTTATTTTACCTAATTATTATATTTCTCGAAAATTTTCACAACAAACTGGTATCAAAGCTTGGATCTTGAGTTAGCTCTTTGGGATCCATTATTGAGCATTTGTTAGATTAACTATCAAATCTTAAAAATAAATAAATAAATAAATAAATAAAAATTGAGATTGAGAAATTTGATGGAAGAAATAATTTCGGCATTTAGCAAGTGAAGATACGAGCCTTGATAACTCAGCAAGGGCAGGCCAAAGCACTCAAAGGGGAGTTTAAAAATTAAATGACACTTTTTTAAAGGCGGCTTCTCAACACTGTCTCTATTTTAAAAACTTATGTTTAAAAGATAACCTTCTTCACTATTTTGTTTGTTTGTTTTTTTTTTTTTTTTTAAATTTCAAAATCCTACATCAATAGAGGTGAAACTCTATTGGAGGTCAGTTCGACCTCCAATGGAGGTCGATTAAGAATAAGAAAAAAATATATTGGGGAAAAAAATTAGAGGTCATTTATGAGACTTTATGGTAAATTCTGAGACTTTCTGGGTATAAATGAAATTTTTCGAGACTTTGCAATGGAAATTCATTTGTATCTAGAAAGTCTCAGAAATTATCATAAAGTCTTGGAAATGACCTCCAAGTCTCGGTAAATTTCTTTTGTACCTAGAAAGTCTTGGAAATTACCAATGTCTCAGAAAGTACATGCAAAGTCTCGGAAAAAAAAATTTCAAAAAAAAAAAATTCCAATTTTTTTTCATCGACCTCCATTACAGGTCGATTTTGACCTCCATGGAGGTCAAACAGACTTCCAACAATGGTCGAACGACTTCAACCTTCATTGTAGGTCTATTAAACAGACCTCTATGAAGAAGATGAAAGAATAAAATCACAAAAAAAAAAAAAAGAAAAAAAAAGGTAAATAAAAAAATAGAGTAAAGTAGGGATATTTTTGTAAGTCACTTACTTTGGTGCTTTTAAAACATAAGTTATTAAAGTGGTGATAGTTTTGAAATACCAACTTAAAAAAGTGACAAAAACCCTTATTTCCTCCTCAAAGGAAGGAAGAAGTTGCCTGAAGAAGAAAAACATGATATTATGGAGAAAGCATTCATCTCAATTTTATTGTCATTGTCTAATGTGATGCTGTATGAGGTGCCTAATGAGAAAATTGCATAATCATTGTGGCTTAAGCTGTAAAGCTTATATATGACTAAATCCCTTTTGAACCGACTCTATTTGTTTGTCAGAAGGTAAGTCTGTTCAAGACCATGTGGATGAATTTAATAGAATTGTTATGGATTAGAAAAATATTGATGTGAAAAAAGATGATGAAGATTTAGCCTTGATTTTATTGTATTCGTTACCTTCCTCATATGACTTTTTTTTTTTTTTTTTTTATGCTATGATGTATGGGAGAGTTACACTTGAAAATACAAATGAAAATCAAGCTAATGGTTT
Organism: Acer negundo; assembly: GCA_035582765.1. NCBI lineage: Eukaryota > Viridiplantae > Streptophyta > Magnoliopsida > Sapindales > Sapindaceae > Acer > Acer negundo. Next base: position 42,459,963 of record CM069235.1, on the reverse strand, counting down.
AATAGCTAGAGGCAGAGACAAAAAAAATTCTTCTGGTGGTAATAGAAACAAGTCTAGATCTAAGGCTAGAGGTAGGAAAGGAAGTTGTAACTATTGCAAGAAAGAAGGGCACTGGAAAATTGATTGTCCGAAACTTAAAGAAAAAAAAGATACATCTAATAAATCATCTGATTCTAGTGATGCTAATGCTGTGGAAGATTATTCTAGTGATCGATACTGTTTTATCAGTTGTTTCTGGTTGTTTAGACAACGTTTGGATTCTTGATTCAGGTTGTTCATACCATATGTGCCCCAATAGGGACCGGTTTACTACTTAACGGTCTATTAATGGCGGTGTTGTTTTAATGAGGAATAATATGTCATGTAAGGCTGTTGGTATTGGCACAATTCGAATTAAAATGTTTGATGGTATTATTAGAACTTTGTTTGATGTCTGGCATGCACCAGATTTGAAGAAAAATCTTATCTCTTTGGGTACAATTCATTCCCAAGGTTATAAGTATTTAGCTGATTCCGGTAATGTTAATGTTGTGGAAGATTATTCTAGTGAAACCAGTACTGTTTTATCAGTTGTTTCTGGTTGTTTAGACAATGTTTGGATTCTTGATTTAGGTTGTTCATACCATATGTGTCCCAACAGAGAGTGGTTTGCTACTTAACAGTCTATTGATGGTGGTGTTGTTTTAATAAGGAATAATATGTCTTGCAAGGTTTTTAGTATTTGCAAAATTCGAATTAAGATGTTTGATGGTGTTATTAGAACTTTGTTTGATGTTTGGCATGTACCAGATTTGAAGAAAAATCTTATCTCTTTGGGAACAATTCATTCTCAAGGTTATAAGTATTTAGCTGAAGGTGGAGTTTTAAAAGTTAGTAAAGGTGCTCTTGTTGCGATAAAAGGAAAATAGTCTAATGGCCTATATGTACTTCAGGGAAGCACAATTATTGGTGTTCCATCTGTTTTGTCTTCATCAGATCCAAATTAAAATATTATTTGTCTGTGGCATATGCGTTTAAGGCTTATGAGTGAGGTTAGCATGACTATTTTGAGTAAACGAGATTTGTTAAATTGTCAGAAAACATGCGAACTTGACTTTTGTGAGCATTGTGTTTATGGGAAATTGTGTTTATGGGAAACAATGCAGAGTTAAGTTCTTCATAGCTACCCATAAGACAAAAGCCACATTGGATTACATATATTCTGATATTTAGGGTCCTGTTCTTGTTGAGTCAAAAGGTGATTTTAGGTATATTCTAACATTTATTGATAATTTTTCTAGGCGTGATTAGGTCTATTTTTTGAAAAAGAAAAATGATGTTTTTCTTAGATTCAAGAAGTGGAAAGTGGTTGTTGAAAATCTGACAAAAAAATAAATAAAAGGCCTTATAACTGATAATGGTTTGAAATTTTGTGAGGGTCAATTTAATGAGTTCTGCAAGAATGAAGAGATAGCGAGGCACCGCACTGTCAAAAGCCACATTGGACTTTTGTGATCATTGTGTTTATGGGAAACAATGTAGAGTTAAGTTCTTCATAGCTACCCATAAGACAAAAGCCACATTGGATTACATCTATTCTGATATTTAGGGTCCTGTTCTTGTTGAGTCAAAATGTGGTTTTAGATATATTCTAACATTTATTGATGATTTTTCTAGGTGTGATTGGGTCTATTTTTTGAAAAATAAAAATGATGCTTTTCCTAGATTCAAGAAGTGGAAAGTAGTTGTTGAAAATCTGACAAAAAAATAAATAAAAGGCCTTATAACTAATAATGATTTGGAATTTTGTGAGGGTCAATTTAATGAGTTCTGCGAGAATGAAAAGATAGTGAGACACTGCACTGTCAGAAAAACGCCACAACAAAATGGAGTTGCAGAACATATAAATGGAACCTTATTGGAGAAAGCACGTTGCTTACTTTAAAATTCTAGTTTGGAAAAAGATTTTTGAGCTGAAGCTGTTAACTATGCCTGCTATTTGGTGAGTAGATCTCCATCAACTACAATTGAATTGAAGACTCCTATTGAGATATGGTTTGGTACTAATGCTAATTATTTTGATTTAAAAATATTTGGTTGTCTTACATGTACTCATGTGAGTAATGGTAAACTTGAGCACAGGGTTATAAAATGTGAATTTCTAGGATTTGAGATTGGGGTGAATGGTTATCCTTTGTGGTGTGTTGAACTCGAGTTAGAAAAATTTATAATTAACAGAGATGTGAAATTTGATGAATTTACCATGTTGCATGAGAAAAAAGAGTTTGTAGTTGCAAATACAGGTCATTGTATTAGTAAGCAAGTGGAGTTTGAAGTTGAAGATTTTAATAATGTGCAAGACAACACTTTAGTTCAACCAACTTAGGGTGATGTGCATGACGATATTGATAATACATAAAAAGAAAATCAGCAATACTGTATAGCCACAAGGAGGGATAGAAGACAAATTAGGCCACTTCAATGGTATGGATATGCAGATTTAATTTCTTTTGCATTGAATGTTGCAGAAACTATTGAAATTCAGGAACCCTCAACTTATCGGGAAGTTGTCAGTGGTATTGAATATTCTTAATAGGCTATTGCAATGAGTGAAGAAATTGAATCTCTTCACAAGAATCAGACTTGAGAATTGGTGAAACTACCTAAGGGCTAGAAGATTGTTGGCTGCAAATGGATCTTCCAGAAAAAAAGGAGGAATCTCAGGGGTTTAAGCTGCTAGGTTCAAAGCATGTTTAGTTTCAAAGGGATACAGTCAAACAGAGGGTATAGACTTTAATAAAGTTTTTTCACCGGTTGTAAAACATAGCTCTATTCGTAGGGATGGCCAATGGGAGAATAGGGGCGGATGTAGGTCCCTCACCCGCATTTCCCTCTTTGGAGGAAATAGGGATGGGACCTCCCCCCATCCTCATCCCCGTTTCTCCATTTTTTCCGTTTTTCCAGTTTTTCCATGTTTTCCTATTTCCCTGTGTCCCCCGTTTCCCAATTCCCTCATTTTTCCTGGATCAATAAAAATTATATATTAAAAAAAACGTACAAATGCACAATCCATTAAATTCAAATACAAAATAACATTTCATACAAATTATAAAGATGTATATATAGTTAGTAAAATATAAATATAAGTTTAGGGGGGAAGGAATATGTTTTAGGGTTAGGTTTTAAGTTATAAATATGTATATATAATTAGTAAAATATAAATAATATAAATATTGAAATATAAAAATAAATATATATTAAAATATTATAATATTATTATATTTTGGGGAAATGGGCATAGGGACGGATCCCCCCATCCCCATTTCCCCATGGGGACGGGTGCCCCCATCCCCATTTTCAGAAATTTGTGGGGGAAATGGGGAAATAGGGATGGGGACGGGTCCCCCCCATCCCCAACCCCATTTTACTTTGGGGTTAAAAAGCTCCCCAATTTCTCTATTTTTCCCCAAAGGGAAGGAGCAGGGATTTGGGGCCCCGGGGGAAAATGGTCATCCCTATCTATTCGTGTGTTGTTTGCCATGGTTGCAATGTTTGACATGGAATTAGAATACCTTGATGTAAAAACGGCTTTTGTTCTTGGTAAGTTTGAGGATCAAATTTTTATGCATCAATCAGAGGGGTTTGTTGTTCAAGAAAAAGAAGATCATGTTTGTTTGTTGAAAAAAATCATTATATTTTTTGAAGCAGTCTCCTCAGAAATGGTACAAACGGTTTGATATTTTTATCGTTGGTCATGGTTACTCACAAAGTGTTTATGACAGTTGTGTATATCATAGGAAACTCCCATATGGTTCTTTTACTTATTTACTATTATATGTTAATGACATGCTAATCGCTGGCGAAAAATAAAAGTGAGATTAATAAATTGAAATACCAGCTTAGGAGTGAATTTGAGATAAAAGATTTGGGTGTTGTGAAGAAAATTTTGGGTATGAAAATTCACAGGGATAAAAAAGCGAGCAAGTTATTTTTGATATAGAAAAATTATATAGAAAAAAATTCTTGAATGCTTTGGTACTAAAGAATCTAAACATGTGACTACTCCATTAACGGTACATTTTAGACTTTCATCAACTGTGTCACCAAAGTCTAAGTATGATGAGGAGCAAATGTCTCAAGTTTCATATGCTAGTATTGTTGAGAGTATAATTTATGTTATGGTTTGTACTTTTCCTGACATTGCACATGATGTCAATGAGGTTAGTAGATTTCTGGGTTCTTGAGGAAAATTTCTTGAGAAGCTGTAAAGAGGATTTTTCGATATTTGAAAAGGACTGTATATTTAGGGTTGGTATTTGGAAAAACTAATACAACAAATAAATTGACCCCCACAAGATTTGGATATTGTTAAAATCGATTCGGTCTGACTAGAAAAATATTGAAATATTCCGGTCAAATTACGGAGTAAACAAATTTTGACTTGTGTGATTCAATCAAGCCAAGCAAACAAAAGTAGGAAGATATATAGTTTTCAACAGGACAGTACGGATTAGAAAAGAAAATGAAAGGAAAAAAAATAAATAAAAAAAAAACAGTACAGAAAAAAGCAAATGAAAAATAAAGAATCTGTTCCAATAACTGTAAAATTGACAGATGAAGAGAAAAAAAAATCATCTGACCCTATAACAATTAATGGTCACACGTGCGTTGTCCTCCAAGAAGATGTGATGCTAGCACACGTGTGGGGTCTAGATTGCTAAGATGACAGTGGCCTTCTGTTTGGGTTGGAATGGGCCCACACCCACACGAGTACACATATGTTAAGTGTGGATTCGCTGGCAATGGGCCCACCCAACCCCACCAAAGTGGGGTCCGGCCTGACCGAGTCCAGCCCATCTCTTTGTTTTGGTCTGTTTTTTTGGAGAGAGAGAGAGAGAGGGGAGGTCACTATCAGTCCTTAGCATTGCCATTGTGTGTTTTGTCAGCTTTTAGGGGAAATTTAATTGGGGATTTGGCTTCTTGTTGGCCATGCCATGCCCATCATCATCCAATGTGTACATTCATGGATCATGGTCGTAGCTTTTAATTTGTTCGGATCCTACGTGTTTTTTCCATTGAAAAAATAGGTTTAAATAAATTCTTCTGATCAAAAACAAGTATATGAGATTTGCGTCGACTATTGTTATTGAGTGTTTATATATTTATATATATATATATATATATATATATATAGAGTCTTTCTACTGTTAGTCCGTCCTAATATAAAATATGTCAGGACAATAAATATGGATCATAGATTATAGAGAAGTTTTGATAAGTGCATACACTTTGAGTCACAGTATGTAAATCTAATGGTATACATTTTTCGTCCTAACTGAAATAGAAAAACTGTATATATATCATATATATATATATATATATATCATATGGTAATTTCTCTAATGCAATTTTTTTTTAAGTCCAAACCATTCTTAACCCAATAAAATGAAGGATGAAATATAATTGAAAAAATATCGGAAATGGAAACTACCTTTTCTGTTTTTTTTTTTTCTCCATTTTTTAAATGTTTTATCTTAATAAAAAATGAAAAAAAAAATAGTTTTCGTACACAAATGTTTGTTTTCCATAACTATATTTTATTCTCTTATCATCCATGAAAAAAAAAATTGTAAAACTTCATTAAGGTGTGGACGGTATCTAACTTTTTATATTTTATTTTAGAATCCTAGTTTAATTGATCATGAAAATAGCCAATCATTTGTTTTCTCCAAGCTGTTTTTTAAAACCAATATGGTACTAATTTACCATAAAATTGCCAGATATTTTGTAAACTCATATATCACTAAATACAGTGTAAAATTACTTAACTTTAACCCATTTATATGATTTACTAATGAAATTTCATGAAACATCGTTCTAAATGATTATTTCAAACTATGAAAACTTTTAGATTCTCTCTTTGTATGAAAATAATATCATATGAGCATTTAGATTTTAAATATCTAAATGGTTTATGATGACTATTAAGTCAGATGGAAATCAGACACTAAACAAGTTAAGTATTTATTGGAATCTGTTTAAAGCAAGCACTGTATGTATGGTCCGGATATCTATTTAAATATACTAAAAATAAAACTCTTCACACATACTTATAAAATATATATAATGGACTCGAATCTTCCACCATTAACATAGAAGAGGAAATGCACACCTCCCGAATTAAAAAGAGGACTTGCACAAACTATGTTAATTTTTACATGTGGACTGTGGACGATAATGATACAAGTGCTTCTTGTGATGGGTCATTGTTAAAGTTGAAAGTCAAAATTCAATATTATAAGCATTATTGAAAGTAATAAAGACTCTATATATCTATATAACCAAATAGATATTTGGATTTTCTACTGATTCGATCTTTTTCTTAACCTTTTTAAAATATGTGTTTGGTTATTGATAAAGTGGTAATCGAAACCAATCACATCTTAACCACACATTCATTGCAATGCTTATATGTCATAAAATCAGATGAGGTTCGGAAAAAAATCAGATCAGTAAAGGATCTAAATTCATCAAATAAGGGGCATGGTCCAAGTTTTGACCTCATTTAATGTGTAAACTATTGGATAAATTAATTATTGCCTATGTTTCTAGAGATTCTAGACCACAAAGTTGCAAAAATAAAATATAAAATAAATACACTCTCAAAAGAGATTTACTTGCTTGTTAAATAATTAATATATATGAATTGAAAACCAAGAAATTATAATTTCAAATTTTATCATTGCTTCGTACGATATAAAAATATGGTTTCGAGTGAATTATAGAAAGCTAGTACAATTTATTTATTATTATTATTAATTTTTGAAATTTTAGTAGTGCTACATAATTTTTGAAATTAGGGTGTTCGAAGTTTATCAAAATCAAGATGATAATTATTCATCATTAGAAGTATACTATAGATAAAATTTCTTTATCCTTGTTCATTTGTTTTGTTCCTTATATTTAGAAAATCATATCCGTTAGATAAACAAATTATTAACATAATCTGTGTTAAGAATCAAATTGAGCTATTTTTAATAATTTAGTTTCCCCGCATACAAATAACAAATAAAGAACTATATACAATCATATTAGCCCTTTTCTTTTGTATTATTACAATTCTAGGTTTTACGGAATAAATATGACTTGAATCCATAAATCTCGTTAATATAAATATGATAGACATACCAATTAGTCAACCTCATCATACTGACAATCCCATTCTTTTGTACGAATGGTCACACAAGTTATATTATTGTACATGGTCAAATAACACTAATCATAATATTATTTCGATTGTTAGGGTATTCTGATAAAACGATCGGAAACTTGTGTCATAATCTGTGTCAAAACACGACGGGTAGACGGGTGGGTGACCCAAACCCATAACAAAATTGTGATGGGCAAATGGCAAAAAGATGTGTGTGGTAGGGTTGGTAGGGCACACACAACTAAATGCTCCGATCAATTTCTTCTTCACATGCTTGGATTGCTTGGTCTCTTTTGACTTTCCCCAATTTCTGTGGGCTCCACTCCTCTTCGTCCACCTGTCTTCCCTTGATTCTTGCCTTCCTGGTATGTTCACAGCAACAACAAAAAAAAAACCCAATGACTCACCAATCATATCATTCCACGTGCTGCACTTGTTAGATTCTTCTTGTTTCACTGGCTCAGATAATCTTAAATATTCATACATATAAAGTATTTGCATGGAATTCTGTAACTCACTCGTAAAATATCTTCATGCATCCATTTTTCTTTATACACCCATATTAAAAATTAAAATTATTAATTTTATTATTGAAACCCTTTAAAATATTAAAACTATCCTTTAAATATATTTTTTAATTTTAAAAAAAAATAAAATTTTATACATACAGTTCCTTCTTTTACAAAAAAAAAAAAAAAAAACTAAACGTATTTTTTCTTCGTTCCCTTTAACAAATATTATAGAATTTACTCGGATAAAAAAAAATCTTATTCAAATAAAACTCTACAATTAATATTGTATTTAGAAAAAAATAAAATACAAATTTAACTCTAAAAATAATTATATTTTTTAATACTTACGGAATCAATTTATTGAATTATCTAAAAATCTATAAAATCATAATGGTTTATATATTTAATCGTCATAGAAAACAACAACAATATACAGCTTATTTTGTCTTAAAAAAAAAAAAAACTATTTTTTCAAAACAAACAAATCAAAATTTTCCATTTAAAAATTTGTTTTTTATTTTATTTTATTTTAAATACATCCACTAAGTTTTTCGGTTTGCAAATTAATTAAATTAATAAGAATTTATAGTTGAATTAAAATAAAATGGGTGAGTTGTGTTTGAGGACCGTGTAGACTTTATCGAGTTCTACAACCGCTTTAAAAAAAAAAAAAAAAAAAAAAAAACTTCTACAAGACTATAACTGCAATGATTTTGTATTCAATCACCAAACAATAGAAAAAATGAAAGTAAACATATATGAATGCATTCAGAATCTATTAAACCAATTTTTTGTTCATCTATTCATTGACTATATGTGGAAAAAATATATTATATTTCATGATTGATGTTGGGTTTGATTAAGTATATATTATAAAGGTTTATGATAGATTGAGTGTTCAACTTATGTGTGTAGGAAGTAAATTTAATTTCCAATTATAAAGTCATGCATTTCAAGTAATTAAATGTAAGAGTATTTTTGAAATAAAAAAGTTTTATTAAAATATGGAGAACTTCTCCTTACAATTCACAAATTATCTATTCACACTCCAAATTGAAAATTTTTATTAATAACAATTTTAACCCAAACTAAAATTACTAAACAAAACAAAAAAATTGAAAGACACTCCAAACTAATTAAATTATATATATAAAAAAAAAATTCTCTCTCATAAATCATTAAATTAAATATTACGTATTAAACTCTATTCCATAAATATGTTATTACCATATTAAACACTCTCTCCTGATTAATCTCTCTCAATTTATAAAAAAATAATAATAATACCATATTTACTTATTTTATCTATCAATTTCTGATTAAAAGTTAAAGAAAAAAGAACTTATGAATATTTTAGTTTTTTACTAACAGTAATATATATATATATATATATATATATATATATGAGGATTGTTATATACAACCGGGGTCACGGCACCGCCGCGGCCTTGTAGTGCAAAAAAACAACAAAAAAAAAACATGTGGGACCTGCATAATAAATACATGGGACCCATGTGTTTTTTTTTTCTTTCATTTTTACACTACGGGCCGCGGCAACAAAGTGTTTCCCTCTCTATATATATATTTAAAAAATCTATTATTTTTTTTAAAAAATATATATATATGAAAACTTGAATTGTTTCAATTAGATTCAATTAAATTCAAAATTTCTAAGACTAATGAAAGAATTGAAGTTCTTTAGGCAATCACATATCTACAAGAGTAACAAAAGACATTTTCATATTTCGATTTTTTTTATATAAAAAAAAGGTACTTGTTTTTTGTTTTTTTTTTTTGTTTTGTTTTTAATATATATATATATATATATAGATATATATATATATATATATATATACATATGATTCCTAAAAATCAAGCTTATTAGTAAGTTATTTTTTTCTTTTTTTTTTCCTTAAACTGTCATTTTGCTTGAGAAATAATGGGGATAGAAAATTTGAGATATTTATTGTAAGAGAGAGAGTTTAATATAGTAATTAAAAATTTAGAAGAGAGTATTTAATATGTAATAATTAATCTAATGATTTAGAAGAGATAATTTCTTTTTTTAATAATTTAATTCAAAAAAGATAAAAAGGATAATCTTGTAACAAAATGAAGTATCTTTAGAATTTTTTTAAATTTAATTTCGATAATGGAGTGTTTTTAGAAAAGAAGTATAAAAATAAAAAATTGGATTGTCAAAAGAAGCTCTCTAAAATATGGGTGTAAGAAGATATTTTGTGGATAACAATAGATCCACCATATATATATATATATATATATATTTTTTTTTTTTCCTAGTGTGAATAATATTTCAAGAATATATCCTTTTAAATCTTTAAATAAATTTGTGTTCATAGAAGTGCAATATTATTATTATTATTATTAACAATGAATCATTTTATATTAAAAAAAAACTCATTAAAAACAAAATTTTAAAGCAATATTAAATTATTCAAAATAAATAATCAAAATTAATTATTCACATGATGAGTCAAGCTGATATTGTAATTACCGCATAATCACATTAATTACCAAATAAAGAACATGATACTACAAATTAGTTTGTCACATCATTTGAAAAATAATTTAGAAAAATTTTTAGGGCTCAAAAATTTAATAGAACTCTTTAAAGAGTGAGTTTTAAGATTATCACTAATTTAATAACTTAAGTTTTAATAGCACATAAAATATTGATCTGACAAAAATACCCTTAAAACACACTCATAAAAATAAGTCTTATGTTTTTTTTTTCGAGATTTATTTTTTGTGTTTCAGAGACTTATTTTGATATTTTCGAAACCTAGTTTGATGTTTCCGAGATTTATTTTGTTTTCTAAGAATTAATTTTATAATTTATGAGACTTGTTTTGTAGTTTACGAAACTTATTAGGTATGTTTACAATTTCTGAAATTTATTGTTTAAAAATGAAAATTTTCATTTTTTTTGTTCATCTTTTTTATCGACTTCCAATGGAGGTCGACCAAACCCGGAGATCTTTGGCCTCTTTTGTAGGTCTGTTCCATCTCCATTGATGGATGACCTCCATTGGTCCTCCATCAATGGAGTTTTATTTATTTATTTATTTATTTTTTATTTTTTATTTTTAAATAAGAAAAAACCTTAAAAATAGCAAAAATGTAATAAAAGAATGAAATTAGGGTATTTTTATCTATCGATGCCATTTACACTTAACTTTTTAAACTAAAATTACTCTTAAAAGTCCACATAAAAACAGTGTTATTTCCTTATATTTCCATATATAACATTATTGATATTTAAAACAACATTGATACGGTAAAAATATTGGTAGATATTTAAAAACCATTTGATGAAGATGCCCACCAATTTTGTTTTTGTTTTGTTTTGTTTTTTTTAAAAATTTTTTTATTTATTATTATTTTTTTAAATGAATACCAATAACAAGCCACATGTAATGACCAAATTTTTCGTAACTTATGCTAATTCAAGAACAAGTGCTTGTTGGCCAAAAAAAGCTAAAAAGTAGTTAAAATGAATTACCAAAAGAATTTATATGTTTAGTAATTTTGGTGTAGATATATATATATATATATATATATATATATATGGATTGGTGGCACCATATCATAGCCTTTCCTCTCATTTTCATATAAAAAGAGTGATATTTCCTCTTATTCCAACAAATAACATTATTGATATTTAAAACAACATTGATACGAATTAATACCTTTGATAAAAATATTGGTAGATGTTTAAAAACCATTTGATGAAGGTGCCCACTAATGTTTTTTTTTTTTTTTTTTTTTTATAATTAAAAAAATGAATACTAATAACAAGCCACGTGTAATGGCCAAATTTTTTGTAACTTATGCTAATTCAAGAACAAATAATGCTTGTTAGCAAAAAAAAAAAAAAAAGCTAAAAAGTTGTTAAAATGAATTAACAAAAGAATTTATATGTTTAGTAATTTTGGTGTGGATATAGATATGGATAGGTGCATGATATGGGTGCCATTTTCTTCTATTTCCTTGTAAAAGGAGTGATATTTCCTCCTATTTCCACATTTAACATTATTAATATTTAAAACAACATTGACAAGAATTAATATCTTTCATAAAAATATTGGTAGATATTTAAAAACCATTTGATGAAGATGCCCATTAATTTTTTTTCTTTTAAAGAAATGAATGCTAATAACAAGCCACATGTAATGGCTAGATTTTTTTTTTGTAACTTATGCTAATTCAATAATAAATGCTTGTTAGCTAAAAAAAGAAGAAGCCAAAAATTAAGTTATTAAAATGAATTATAAATATTTTTTTAATGTTTAGTCATTTTGGTGTAGATGTAGATATGGATTGGTGGCACCCATATCATGCCATGATATGATTTAACTTGGTGCCGTTTTTTCAATGGTGACCATACAAAGTGGAAGTAGTGGATAACTATGTGAAAAGATTGACAAGATTTTAATGGCAATGTTAATAGTCGCAATGGCAATGATAAGGATACAATTCACATGTTTCATTATTTATGAAATATAATACAATCTAGTTAGAACTTGAAATTATTATAACATGATTAAAAGGAAATTTTATTTTGATATAATAAGAAACAAAAATATTTTTTTTCATTGTTTATTAGTTGTAAACTTGTATTTTGTAGGGTGAAATATCAGTTACAATAATGTTACTATACCTAAATTTGGTGTCTAAATAATGTGGCATCATTATAATCCATTCATCTAAATCGTATTAGATTTGTTTGCTTTAAATAAATGAATTATAATGATGCTACATCATTTCAGTACTAGATTTGGACAAAGTAATATTATTTAGTTTGTGAGAACTTCAATTATGTTTATCAAAATAAATTTAATATAAGTTCAAATTATCGTATTTTTTATATTTTAAATTGACATTATCCTAGATAAAAATATGACGTATTAAGTATTTTCGTAGTTAAGATTGTTCAAATAAAGCAAGATAAAAAGTAAATAAAATAAATCATTTACTAGCTAGATAGATAGACTTTCTTAAAATTTAAATATACTGATTTTTTTGTTTTTATAAATTACAAGTTAATTAGGGTAGATGAAAGTAACTTATAAACAAAATTTACAAAACATCCATTTTTAAAATATTGATATCTTATGCTGATTGTTTAAAAAATTAAATATATAATTAATTAATAATTGTAAATTTATATTAAGCAGGGACTATGATAATTAATGTAGGTGGAGCCCAAGAAAAAAAAGGAGCAAACAATCCAACTTGGTATGTCTTCACAATCATACCATTCATTTTCATCATCCATGACATCACTCTCTCTCCCAAGTAGTCCGGTTTCGACCGAATTAGTATTCTCTCTTAGTCTGATTTTTATCTCAAATATTTTTTCAAGAGTATTTGAATTTAAATAAAATATTTATCTAAAAAAACACTCAAAATACTTATCTTAGGTATCATTAGATATTTAGATTAGTAAAACCGAAAACATAAGAAAAAAAAATCAGATCATAAGAGGATCCGAACTCCAACCCGGCAACCGGTACATAAAATATACCTCCGTATGACACCCTCCACTAGGCACCATCTCTACCGTCCAAACACACACTACCAAAAACTTTTAAAAAATAAAAATAAAAATAAAAATTGAAACTCCATATATTATCCACTACCACACCACTCGCTCGTCTTCTCTCTTTCTCCTCTTCAACCATTTTCCAATATTTCCTTCCAACAGTTTTTAACATCAACGGTCGGATTCTGATCTGGGTTCGTTGCCGGAAAAGTATTAAGTATACACAATGATCAACTTCGAAGAGACGGAGCTGCGGCTGGGGTTGCCTGGTGGTAATGGAGGTGGTGGTGGTGATCATAAAAGTAGTGATCAAGTGGTGGAGATAATGAAGAGTAGTGGGAAGAGAGGGTTCTCTGAGACTGTTGATTTGAAACTCAATCTGTCAACGAAAGAGTCGTCGTCTCTGTCTTCTTGTCCTTCTGGTTTGTTGGATCATCAAGTGGTGGCGGTTGAGAAGATGAAGGAGATAAAGAGCTCTGTTGCTACTACAACTTCTGAGCATGCAAAGCCTCCCGCCAAGTAAGTTTTTTCTCTTGCATAGGTGTTCTTGATGCGGATTTTTGTCTTTTAATGAATTTTATTACGTTAAAATTTACTGTGAATTCCAAACGTTTAGAGATTATTAGAAATCGTGTCATGATATAGATTTTTATCTTTTAATAAACTTCAAATACGAGGAAAAAAAATTTCTTGTGAATTCCAAATGTTTATCAATACATATTTTCTTATCTTGTAGTAATCTTCTGACGTGAAAAAAATTGATTAAATATACTTAGATTAGGAAAACAAAATTTTAATGAATACTAAATGTTCATAAATAAATTCGTGTCAGGATTGTTCCTGTGAAAAAAATTGTTCTGATTTTATTGATTGATGTGGATGTGACATGTGAGAGATTTATTATTATAATTTTTTTGAAAAAGATTTATTATTATATTATTATTATTTGCTGGGGATGAAAATGATTTTTATGAGGAAGAAGATATTGATGGGTGCGGACAGTGTGGTTTAATTTGGTGGGTATATTATTATTTTGGCATTTGTGATATAGAAATTAAGTGGACAAATATTTATTTCAATTTTCAAGGCTTTGGTTTAGCTGTCGGAGGAAAGTGGAAAAGAACAAAACATATGGAATCTTACTTTTTTTTCTCAGCCACCAAACACTTCTTAAAGATAGGCAAAAAATACAGCTTTGCCTTTGTTATCTGTTTTTGTAACATTTTGTACAAATTATTCAATGCTGTGGTCCCACCAACAATTTCATTTTAGCTTTTTAAAGAAAAATTTCTGATTCCATTCTCATTAAGACTAAACTAAATTAAATCGAATGAAATCATGGATTTTTTTTTAATTTTTTAATTTTATGTTTTTATTTTAATATTACAACTGTCGGACCCGACGAAATAAGTCTCTATGAACACGGTCCGAAATACAGATCCGATTGTCAGTAGTCAGGAGAGGGCACCCTCGCTTAGGAGAAAGGCTAAGGAGGGACTAGAGATATATATACATAAATTATACATACAGCTGGGTTTGACCCGTGTTGGTGGGGTTCCCAGGGAATAGCCCCACCACATTAGCAAGAGCCCGGCGTGTGTGAATGAAATCTTGGATTTATACAATTAAGTTTGGTTATTTTTATGTCTAGGATGATTAGTTAAATTTATTAATTATTATTAAACACAAAAGTAAAAACTAACTCAACGGTTTTCATATCTTCTGTGAGTCTCACTCTATATATTTACCTACGCCAATAAATCTCGATAGAGAGATCTATTCCTTGTATTGTGGGAGTTGATTTCCAGACCAATCAAGTAGTGCTTGATTTCGGTGTGGAAAACTATGGTTTGTGTTGTGGGAGTTAAGGGCCGAAACATAAATCTTTGTTCGAAGGAACTAGAGGGGTAAAGTCAAAAGTGATAAAATTTATAATTTTTGTAAGACTTTAAATTTTTATGTGGGAGGATGCCATCGCCCCTATAGCTCCCCTACTTCCGTCACCGGTGAGAGTTGATACGCAAATTGATTATATAGTGTTTGATATAGATATATCTCTAAACATACTTCCGTAAAAATGTTCTAGTTAAATTATAAATATATGAAGTAAAATCAGTACTTAATTGATTAATATCACAAACAAAATTAATGAATGATAAACATAGTGATATTAGATCATCAGTTGAGTGATAAATAATAAGATGCACATTGCAAAAAATATTTCAGGGCACAAGTTGTAGGTTGGCCACCGGTTAGATCATACCGGAAAAACATCATGGCGGTCCAAAAGAACAGCGCAGAGGAGGGTCATGACAAGGCTAGCAGCAGCAGCACCACCAACACCGCAGCCTTCGTTAAAGTGAGCATGGATGGTGCCCCGTATCTACGTAAGGTGGACTTGAAGTTGTACAAGAGCTACCAAGATCTCTCTGATGCTCTTGGCAAGATGTTCAGCTCCTTCACCATTGGTAATAGCTTAAGCTCCAAGTTATTAAAAAAAAAAAAAAAAACTCGAAATTCAAAATCCGAAATCCGAAAACCCTTCAATTTAAAACGTATGTATTGATGATTGATTGTATTTACATGTTTGTAGGTAACTGTGGTTCACAAGGAATGAAGGATTTCATGAATGAGAGCAAACTGATTGATCTTTTGAATGGTTCTGATTATGTACCCACTTATGAAGACAAGGATGGTGACTGGATGCTTGTTGGTGATGTTCCATGGGAGTAAGTTAATTCTTTGCTCTTCAAGGTTTTAAAGACGTAAATTACCTATCATGTTGATGGATTAATATATGTATTAATGATCATAAATTAACTTTAATTCATTCTGATTCAAACAGGATGTTCGTTGATTCATGCAAGCGCCTGCGAATAATGAAAGGATCCGAGGCCATTGGACTTGGTTAGTACTTTTAATTAATTTATACATAGGAATAACCCATGTATGCATTTCTATTCAACAATAATTTGTCTAACAAACACATTAATGATTTATGTTTATGTGCAATTTCTTACCAATATTGCAGCACCAAGAGCTGTTGAGAAGTGCAAGAACAGAACCTGAAGAGCTGGTTTTTTCTTCTTCTTCTTCTTTTTTCCCACTCAACTGGTTATGTTGAAGAAGATGATTTGAAGCAAGACAAACCGGCTTGAGAGGGATCAAGCAGGGAGTTTGGATTATGTTTTTTTGTTGTTGTTGTTTGTTTTAAAATCAATTAGTATAGAGCTGGAATATATATATTCTGAGATTTGTTTAGAGATAAGAAGAAATAATAGAACATGTTTATATACATATATATAGATATCAGTCTCTCTCTGCTCTTGATTTGTAAACTGGTTAAATTTTCTATGCCTTTGGCTTCTCTAATAATACCTTTTGTAATACTTCAAGTTTTCTCTTGAATGATTGCTGCATTGATGAATGATGAGAATTGAGAAAGCTCTAGTTATTGTATATTCTTGTGCGTTTACTAATCAGGAATGAAAATGAGAGAGCATCAAGTTCTCTTGGAGAGGGATGAGGAAAGAGAACTTGATTCCTTAATTAGATGGGAAAGTGAAGGAATTTAATTCCTGATTTATGTATGAGACTCACGTAATTTGATTGTCAACTGATTTTAAGACGCGTTTATTACTCGGGAATGAAATAAAAGGGGGTCAAGTTCCCTTAAAAAGTGAATCAGTAAAAGGGAACTTGACGTGGGAACTTGAGGTGGGAGGGGGGGAATTAAGTTCCCTTTCCAACTGTAACTTAATTACAGATGAATTAAGTTCCCATTCGTATTTTATTTGGAAATACTGGGTATGTTTTTTTATGTGCTTGGTTGAGGAGCCAATGAAAAGGATTCATTAACAAAGTGATAAGGCCATGTGGAGATGGGATATATCTATTGATTTTGATTTTTGAATCAATTATTGAATTGATCTGACACGTTTCTGCAACTCATCTCAAATAATGTAGATGCAGAGTTGTATACTACAGACAGTGGAGCCCAAATTCATTGTAGAGAATAATAATTATTCAAAATAATTTTTGGAATCATGATTCATGACAGGTATTTTCTTTGTATTTTATTTTCAGGATATTTTTACTAATATTTCTTACGACATGATTTGAATTTGATTATATAAAGCCATAAAGGTATCTTGATGGTTGGCAGAATTTGTTAGGAATTGTTTTTATAGCTCACTGAAAGTTCTGAAACTAAATTCATTCAAAAAATTTCTTTAAAATTCAGCACTTTAGTTTTATATCGTTAGGTATCTTGATGGTTGCCTTATTTTTTTTGACTAGGGAAACACCTTTCATGTAAAAATCCAATCCGTTGTTACAGAAATATAATTATCTTGATTTTTTTTAAAAAAATTTTATTATAATTATTCTGACTAGAGAAACGCCTTTTATGTAAAATCCAATCCTCCACACAATTTTGCACAAATACATCACATAGATGCTGTCTTGAAAGAAAGTTTGGTTGGCATTGTTGGCATCAATGACTTTTCAATCACATACCCAACTTCATGACACAAAAAGTTTGATTTACATTTAAAAAAAAATAAAAAAGAATCAGCAATCAGAGATAATGGCCTTTACTTTAATACATTAACTTGCATAATTAATTAATTAAATTCAGACAAAACAAATTTAAAGATTGCAAAAAATGTGCAAGTTGATTGGAATCATTTCTGCAAGATCTGCAACCAAAAACCAGGGATTTGTAAAGATTTTGCCGTGTTCTAATTTGGAAGAATCTTGAAAAAACCACTAGCTCCATCAAGTTGTTAAATATTTTGTGTTTTTCCTTTTCTGGTAACTTATAATTTATTTTATTTTTTCTGCTTTGATTTTTCCAACATTAAACTGGGGATCTGTATACTCTGTCTTTTTCCTTTTTCTAAGATTCTTCAAACCCTTAACTTCAGTATTAAGTCTTCCTTTATTTTTTTATTTTGAAGTTAGGGCCGTTTGTTTTTTTTTTTTTTTTTTTACAAAAAAACTTATTGTCTATTATAACTTAAATTAAGATAAATCAATTTGTTTGTTTTTCTAACTTATATCTTATTTTAAGACATATGTTTTTTTAGAAAAAGTAAAAAAAATTTGACTTTTATCATATTAAAAAAGTGCTACAATAGAGTTTTTTTTATAGTAAATTTTAATAATTGTCCTACAACAATTCATGCAATTGCAATTTTATTCGCACATAATAAAACCCTAATAATCAATTTTTCAAAAATTTCCAATTTTGAATAAACCTTAACATAACCTAATCAATTTTACATTTGTAATAAGTCATCTAAAATGAAAAAAAAAAAAAAAATATATCATAGTATCTTAATTTGTAAAACTTATCCATATGTTTAACAAATTAAGGTCTTATAAGATTTTAGATAAAATAACAAACAACCCTTAAGTTAATTTAATTAGTTTGTCAATTAAGTTTCCTTGGATGCCTTTTCATTTTTAATTTTGTCTTGTTAGTTACAAATTACAATTGTGATTTAATAACAGTTAGTGTGATCAATAAAAATGAGAGTTAATCAAGTCCCAGAGAAATGCTTTAATACATATGGGTATATAAGTATCAAAATTTATCTGGTGTTATAGCATACTTATAGCACAAGTGTCATTTCATCCCTTTTTAAATTATCAACCACAGCTTATTGTATGTACATAGCAAAAATTGATGATGTGACACTTGTACTATAAGTTATGTGGCCTACCAGAGAAAAACTAATATAAGTATATAACACCTAAAGCCCCAAACAACTTATATTATGTCATGTGACATCACATGACATAATTTGATTGTGTTTGACGTATAAGTCGGACACACTTAAGCATTTCTCCGAGTTCCATTAAATGAATTAAGCTCACTTTCATAACTTAATTATTGATTTGTATGTAAGGTCTGTTATAAGAAAGTCAACATCAGAGCAATATTAAAGGCAGGATAGACTTGCCAAACCGGTGGAGCCGGGCCGTGCTGTAATTTTTAGGCAAAACCAAGCTAGAGGGCCAGGCTCTCTGCCCTTGCTCGTACGAGACTGGGCAGTAGCAAACGAGCATCAATAGTCAAGCCCTGAACACTCAATCGAACATATTAATTGTGCTAGATATTGATCAGAAGACTTTACCAATATTGAATGTCCATCCTTTCTCTCAAACTGTTAACTAACTTTCTAAATGTGTAAAATTCTAACAAGAATAAAAGGTCCTAATTAAGTTCATGATACCTACAACAAATACTTTGTTTTGTTACATCCTACTTTCATCAAAATTTTGAATGTCCCTAAACTCGTATTAAACCGCACAAATTTTATGTTCAGTTCACCTATTAAGCGAACTTTATGTTTACATCGTATCCAGAATTTTTTTCATATAGAAAACATATATTATACATAAAAAGTTCCTAATTATTCTTATGCAGTTTGTTTGGTGAAAACTGGAATGCTTTGTTCATTCCTGAAAAAATTTCCAGGATCAACTCTAGTCTTAATCTCCACCAACCTTTTGAAATTACCTTTGAAATACTTGATCCCAAACGCTTTTCCTTCCAAGTAGCTTGATTTTCCATGGAGATTGATGCCCAAATCGACGTCCCTGTAGTTGAAATATGCCTGTCTTGGATTCCTGGAAAAAAAAGGAGTCATGTAATTGTAAAGCTTCCTGGTCAAGTCAATGTAGTGATTTTCTGCATCGAATCCTGAAACTTTCCAATTTGTTAAATATTGAATCTTCCATAGATTTCCAGCTCTATGCGGGAATGGAGTTTCTTTCTCTGAAATCTCCCACATTTTCCCTCCGTATGGGTTGAACATCATGTATGGAGTCTCCAATTCTATCATTTTCTTCCATATCTTTGACAGGTTTTTCTTCAGGATTGGCTTCTTCACATAATCTGATTTCCTCTTCAGGAATGTCAGAGATGGAGGCGTTCGATGGAGCAAAACATCTGAAGGAGTTCTTGGAGGATAATAGGCTGTCCAATACAGGACTGATTCGATCCAACTTGATTCGATACAATCAGATCGAGACAAACCCAGCTCAGGGAAATTTTCATTCATAATTCTGAGAAGTCTCTCAGAGTTTCCGAGGAACAAGGCCTGGAACGAAGCTCTAATGGTTTTTCGTAATCCTGTCTGAGTACTGTTTCAACTTCTAGTATCAGCCTGATGAAGAGATCTTCATGCAGCTTATGAGCAATTTCTTGCCAGGCATAAACAGACTCAGTTGCATTTTCTTCCAGGGTTTTTTCGACTCGAAAAATGGTGACAGTTTCAGGAACCTGAACCAGTTTAATTCTATAAGCAATAACAACTCCAAAACTAGCTCCTCCTCCTCCTCCTCTGATAGCCCAAAACATATCTTCTCCCATGGATTTTCTGTCCAGGATTATGCCATTGACATCCACAACCTTTGCATCGATAATGTTATCAACAGACAGCCCGTATTTTCTCATCATATTACCGTACCCACCTCCACTTAAATGGCCTCCAACACCAACTGTTGGACAAACCCCAGCTGGGAATCCATGGATTCTACTTCTCTCTGAAATTTCATAGTAGACTTCACCCAAAGTTGCACCTGCCTGAACCCAAGCGCTTTCACTTTCTAGGTCTACATCAATGTACCGAAGCTTGAACATGTCAAGGAGGAAAAATGGGACCTTATTGGACTTGGAAATGTAAGACAAGCCCTCATAGTCGTGGCCTCCGCTTCGGATTTTCATCTCCAGGCCATGTCTCTGAGCACAAAAAAATGGCAGCCTGGACATGGGATTCGTGCGATGCTGTTAGAAGGTTTCGGAGTAGAAGACGAATTGAAACGAAGATTTCGGAGGTAAGATTGTAACACACAGGAGTATGAGGAGTTTTGTTGAGTGTAGATTGCTGTAGAGAGTGGATGATCAGTGGGATGAGATTGGTTTTGGAGGCATTGGAGGAAGGTTTCAGGAAAATGTCCCACTGATAATATCTGAATTGAAATCAGTGGAAACATCAAAGTGCCTGTAATGCTTGATCTAAACAAGTAGTTCATTTTGGAAATTATATTTCAAATTTAACACCATTCAAGTTAACTATGCATAGTGAGGGTTCTCTTTGTCAAATATTAAAATCAATATATGGATTTGATCTAAATTTTTTGAATGAGTGGATATAATTTATCAATAAAGATATAAGGTATGAAATATGAATTGATTTCTTGGGTGCGGACCCTACAATTTTATTTCTTTTTGGCCTTGCAATAATGTATTGTTCTTTTTGGCCCTACAATTTTATGACATATGTACTGTTGTTGTCATTTCCATAGTTTTTTCCTCCATGTTTTTATCATTTCTTTTGGTTAATGAGAAATTGGTAAGGTTTTGATTATTTGATCAACATGAGAAGTGAATTTTCTATTAGTTCTCCTTCTTGATTATGACAAACCAGAGAGAACTTGAACCTTGAACTAGCTGTTATGAGGATCTGGAATTCTGGACGATTCTCACAACATATATCAGTTTTTCAAACTTGGAGGTAAATGACGCTCATTCAGTCCGATAATATCTCAGATTTGAATCGCTTATAAAAAAAGAAAGCACTTTCTATGTTTATAATTAAGTAGTAGTTATACCAGCTTATGGAGAGTGATCTCCACAGCTTATTATATATAAATAAAGTACTTTTGTAAGAAAGAGTATTAAGATCAATAAGTGCTTATGATCAATAATTCAATATATATTACCACTTTTTCTGGTTGTTGTAATGAGCTTCAATGAATATCAGTTTAAAAGTAGGATCAAATGAAAGAAAATTTATGTTTACATGATAATCTAGGTTCTTGAAATAGGATTTTCAAATAATCATTTTTAAATTATTGTGTTAAGAGTACATGTTAAAAATTGAAAAACAGAATAACAAAGATTTACTTTATAATTGGTGAGAGATTGTTTTACAGAGCTGCTCCGCACCACCACAATGTTACGAAATATGAAAACTCAAAAGCAATTAAAGTAATCACACAAAAGCAAATAAAGAATAATAAAAAGACATAGGATTTTTACGTGGTTCGGTGTAAGTCTATATCCACGAAGTGTATCAGCACTCAACTTCCATTATCAAATGTGTTTACAATGATGAAGCAAACTCTCTATCTTAATTCGGCTATGAATACATGAGTTTAAATAATAAAATGGTGGGTAAAATTATCACTCCTTGATTGGATGATAATTGTATCTAATAGAGGTCCCCATTTCCTAGCTTTTGTGCTCGTTTTCGAGCGTATTTTTGTATATAATGTGTTTTGTGAGCCATGTATAGGTACATGTTCTCTACATTTGGTGTTTGAGTTTAAAGTCAAGTTTGGGAAGCCAAAATGAACAAAAAGAAGTCAATAATGGAAGCCATGCAGAGTTGTCGCGGCCTCACCGTTGACCCAAACCGCGGCGTGATTCATGGTCAACCGTGGCAAGCAAAAACATTGTTCCATGGTGGATCCGTTGTTGAGCTAGAACGCGACATTGAGACTGCGACATTGGTCAACTCTGTTTTCCAAAGGTTAACAGGCTGACATTGAAAATTCTCATGCAGAACACACATATTTCGGGGTCCATATCTCCCTTCTACTATTGAGCTGGGTTTCCTACCATATATTTTCGGAATGCCCCGGAATTCTACTTTCCAGCGGTTTTCACGGATTGTGATTCCGGGCTTTATAGAGGGAGTTATGGCTGTTTCCGTAACAGTGTGCGAGACTGAAAACATTATCGCTGCAAAGAGTTGTGTAGAAAACCCAACTTTCGGGGGCTATATCTTCCTCCTCAGATCGAACCACATTGATATCCACATATATTCGGAAAGCCCTGGATGTCTAGTTTCCATAACATTTTACGGATTGTGATTCTTGGTTTTCTAGAGGGAGATATACGTATTTCCGTAACGGTGCGCGAGGTTGAAAAATTTCAATGAAGTTCGCCGTCATGTTGTTCACCCCTTACAGAAGTCAATATGGCAGTGACCTTTTTGGGCACCAAGGGGCAGTGATGTTCGCACCCTTGCTAGTTGCCCCCACCAACAGCCGACATGACAGCGACCTTCCATTGCCAACTTAGCCAAGGGTTGGTTCTCAAGCCATTTCTGAAGGGCATTTTGGTCTTTTCATTCCCAGATCATGCCCTAACTTTTCCATCCTATTTACACCATTTTGAGCTCTCTCTTGAGACACACAAACTAGCCACCAAAAGAAGAAACACACAACAGCCTATCTTCATCTTCTTCCCCAGAACCTTCATGGGAAGCTCACCACCACAAGCTTCTACATATCCTCCACCACATTCGAAGTAGATTGCAAGGAGAAATGAGAGGTCTTGGACCAAATTTAAGCTAGCAAGCATGGAGCTCTTGAAGAAGGTCACATCAACAAAGGTTGTCTTCTTTAAACTCTTCTCTTTGTATTTCTTGTTTTCTAAATGTGTAACCCCACTTAGGAAATATTTGTAAGCCTATATTGTGCTCATTTATGTGATGATTGTTTATAAATCCATTTGGTTTTCGATTTATTCTTGTTATTATTGCATAATCTGTTATCTTGATATGCATGTGTCTGGAGATTGGAAATTGATATATGTTCATGGATAGGATTAGGAGTAGATTAACTTAAATGTAGGAGTAGTTGTAATCAAATATCCAATTTGTGTGTGTATGTTGATGGAAGGTCGAAATGCTTTGTTTTGATAGGTTTAAGTGTATGTGGGTTAAGATTGTACCTCCATGGATGACCTTCCGGTTATAGTCTTGACCATTTAGCTCTAAAAGAATGGATGAAACTTATTTTATGCATGACCGTGCTAGAATAGGTTTTGGCTATATGTTCATGTGTTTAATGTTGGGACTAGAGGCACAATTGCTCTATCTATGACCCTTGGGGTGTGATTAGTGTTCTCGAATCCCTTAATCGTGAGAATGAGCCCTTAACTTGAATTGGATGAACTTAATGCCTAACAATCAACTAGGTGTGCACTTTTGTTTGGTGAACTAATAAATACCTTGTATGACCACAATCCTACATCTCTCCTAGCCACCCTTTTATTATTTGTCTCTTTAAACACAATTTTCACCATTTCATATTCTCTTTGTTTTTATTTGCATTCTTTTCTTTACATTTCCACACACACCACACCGTAATATGCATACACCTCACACACACACTATTCTTACCACATAAGTATTCTATTTAAATGCTTTCAATAAACTCTAAAACTCGAGACGGTCGATGGATCATACCTCCCTGTGGACGATACCCTTTCTTGTTGCTATACTAGTCTTTAGTCACTTGCACTAACAAGTTGAACTTTAAATATAAATGTTTTGACATGCAAAACGAAACTTGTCACTCCTCAATAAAAAAGGAAATAACAATTCTCATTCGAAAGCTTGACCCCCTAGTGGCGTCAGCTAGCGCAATAATACTGATTCAGGCTTCATAGTCCAACACACCAAAGAAGAAACAATGTCTTGTAATTCAATGGCTCCATGAACAACTTGATATTCCGGTGAATCTACTTGTATTGTTAAAGTTATTGTGTATTAGCTAAACCCTGTATTTCCAACATGTTCAAAATTTTGTTAAAATCTAGACCAACTAATATGAGAATGTTCATACCGATAACATATATTATACATAAAATCGTTACAAGTGTGATTTAAATCGTCAAATTTCCCAGAATATTAAGCTGTTTTATAGAGCCATTGAATTGCTAGACATGATTTCTTTGGTGGTGGTGTTGAGTAGCTCTGAAGAAGCAACCATTCAAGCCCTTCTCTAGTCCTTCTATTTTGCATATATAATAAGCTGTGGAGATGATCACTAACCATAAGTTGATATGACTACTGCTTAATTATAAACATAGAGAGTTCTTTCGAAACTGAAACATTATCAAGCTAAATGAACGTCATTTACTACAAAGTCTAAGAAACTGATATATGTTGTATGAGTCGTCCATAATTTCAAATCCTTATCACACTTGGTTCAATGTTCAAGTTTTCTCTCTGGTTTTTCGCAATCAAGGAGAACTATAAATTTCACTTCTCATGTTGATCAAACCAAAGTGTTACTAACTTCTCATTCATTAACAAAAAAAAGAAAAAGAAAAAAGAAAGAGATAAAAACAAGGAGGAAAAAACCAAGGAAATGACAATACATTATTGATATTACCTATGTCAAGGAGGGATGTTCCTTGGCTTTTATTTAAGTCATTTCTCTGCTATGGAAATAAATAGACATGAGTTTTCAGAATATAATTAGTCTTTTGACTTGAGAAGAAGGAGTTCTTTTATTTATCTAACTTTTATCTCTTTGGTGGATTCCAATAGAGTTGCGAGTTATTATTTTCAAGTTTCTATTTATTTGGCTCCCTAATTATTTCAGTGTCAGTTTTGGTATCAAAGCAACAATCTATGGCCGGACGGGGTGGTCGTGTTAGTTGTAGTAGACGTGGTGGTTATGGCAACACAGAACCTCCAAAGCGAGAAAGAGATCTTCATGACATTGAAATGGATAATCTGAGAAGACAAGTGCAACAACTGGGAAAACGTCTTGCACGTTTGAAACTCAGGAACATGATAGGTTATATCATGGTTTTGAGAATGAAGCTTCAATTGAGGAGATGATATTAACCCATTTCTTCATGTGCGTGGTTGAGAATCAAGTGGAGAGGATCGTTCAAGGCGTCGTGGAAGAAATTATGTTTTTCCGCAACAAGGTCTTGATGTCAAGGTATATGTTCCAGAGTTTGTAGGAAAAATGCACACAAGAATTTATTGATTGGCTCAACACAATGGAACGCGTGTTTGATCATAAAGATGTTGAAAATGAAAAACAGGTGAAACTAGTGGCTATAAAATTGAAGAAACATGCTTCAAATTGGTGGGAGCACTTTAAGAAACAAAAGGCTAGAGAAGGAAATGGGCGATTTATGACATGCACCAAGATGAAGAAACAGTTGAAGAAGAAATTTGTGCCACAACACTATCTCCAAGACTCGTTTTTGAAGTTTCATAACTTCAAATAGAGGGATTTATACGGGGAAGAGTTCACAGTAGACTTTGACAATCTTAAGATGCTTTGTGATCTTGATGAACCCGAGGAGCAAACTATCACTCGTTTCCTTGGTAGCTTATGAACAGAGATTTGCAACACCATACAGTTACAATAGTACTGGTTAATTAATGATATGGTGAAGCTTTCCTTGAAGGTAGAGAAGTAATTGAAGGAAAGTCACAGCAGTGGAACCAAATCATGGTTCAAAGATAGCATAACAAAAGGTGTGTCAACTAACACTTTAAAAAATGTTTCTAAAAACAGTGCAATTACAGAAGTGACACCAAGAATAATGAGAAAACAAGAGATGAAAGCAAGTTCAATCCGTCCATCCATGATTTGGTGTTTCAAGTGTCAAAGGTTGGGCCATATTGCTTTAGAGTGTCCTAACTGTAAGATCATTTCCTTTGTTGAAGAGGTGGACAGAGAAACCCTAGATGAGAATTGTCAAAGTGAGGATAAAGGATCAAAGTTTGATAAAGAAATCACCTATGGTGATTAAGGTGAAAGCTTAGTTATTCAGCGAAGCTTGAATACAACCTATGCTGAAGAAGATAATTGACTGTGAAACAACATTTTCCATACGCGATGTATTGTTTATGGAAAAGTGTGCGCTGTTATCATTGATGGTAGAAGTTGTGAGAATGTGGTTCTACTGCCATGGTGGAAAAATTGAATCTGAAGACCGAGAACCATCCCTGCCCTTACAAGCTTTCTTGGCTGCAAGAAGGGAATGAGGTAAAAGTAGAGAAAAGAAGTTTAATTCAATTTTCTATCGGGAAGATTTATAGAGATGAAGTGTGGTGCAATGTTAATCCTATGGATGCTTGCCATCTATTACTTGGCAGGCTGTGGCAATATGACAGGAGAATTGTTCACGGGATTCAAAAACACCTACTATTTTGAAAAGGAAGGTGCGAAGATCATTTTAGGTCCTGCAAGGATGGAAGACATTTCAAAGCCTTCAAGGGGTGTGGGAGGAAACCTATTGTCTAAGTCTGAATTCCTTGGTGAGATGCGAACTTAGACTAAGACTTATATATTGGTGGTGCTAGAAGCCAACAAATATAATTTGGAAGTCCCTCATCTGTTGCAAACTTTGTTTCATGATTTTCAAGATGTCATCGTAGATACGATTCCAGTGAGATTACTTCCAATGAGAAGTATTCAACATTGCATTGACTTTGTACTAGGTGTTGTTATTCCAAATAAGGCAGCCTACAGAATGAATCCTAAGGAGTTTGAGGAGTTACAAAGGCAAGTAGATGAACTAATGACCAAAGGATTGGTGAAGGAAATTATGAGTCCATGTGTTGTGCCTAAGAAAGATGGGTCATGTCGTATGTGTGTGGATAGTCGGGTAGTAAATAAGATCACCATCAACTACTGGTTCCCCATTCCTTGCTTTGATGATCTCCTTGATCAACTCCATGGAGCAACACTTTTCTCAAAAATTGACATGTGGAGTGGTTACTATCAAATCGTATGAGGCTTGGAGATGAATGGAAAACTGCTTTCAAAACTAGAGATGGTTTATATGAATGGATGGTAATGCCCTTTGGTTATCTAATGTTCCAATTACGTTTATGAGGCTCATGAATTACATTTTCAAGTCTTTTATTGGGCATTTTGTGGTTGTGTATTTTGATGATATCCTTATCTATAGTCAAGATCAAGAGTCTCATTTGAAACATTTACACCAAGTGTTTTAAGTACTGCGAGATCAAAAATTGTTTGTAAATCTGAAGAAATGTGAATTTGTAGATGAGTATCTAAGATAACCTAATGCTACTGACGTTGCCAGACTACTCCGTATTGGTAAAAATCATGGTTTTCTAGGAATGCTGGGTAGTCTAGATTGTATGCACTGGAAGTGAAAAAATTGTCCAACGGCTTGGGCGGTCGTAATGGATCCCCAACTATTATTCTAGAGGCTATAGTTGATTATGATCTGTGGATATGACATGCCTATTTTGGTTTGCCAGGTACGGACAATGATATTAATGTGTTGGAGGCATCCTATATTTTTGCCAACCTCGCTCAAGGTATTGCTCCTCCAGCTCATTATGTCATTCAAGGAAAAGAATATAATATGGGTTATTATTTAGTTGATGGTATATACCCAAAATGGTTTACACTTTTACAAATTATTCACAATCCACGTGGTCAAAAAAATATATTATTTGCAATGAAACAAGAAGGATGTGGAAAAGACGTAGAGCGTGCATTTGGAGTGCTCCAATCACAGTTTGTAATTGTGGCAGGAACGACACATATTTGGCATAAACATGTTTTATATAATATAATGACTATGTGCATTATTATACACAACATGATAATCGAGGATGAGCGTGATGCTGATGCAGCAATTGAGGATCATATGAAAGCACCAACTCCAAAAGTTGAGATGGTGTTAGATGAAAATACCAAATTTCAAGAATTCTTAGCTCAACATAGAAAAATCAGGGATAAAGAGGCTAACATTGCACTCCAAAATGCCTTAATATATCATTTGTGGGATGAATATACTAATTCAGATAATTAGATGATGATCAATATGTACTTTTATTTTTACGCAATTTCTTTTTTATTTTTTATTTTATGAAATGTAATGTTTAAGTTAATTTAATAATAAATGCAATATTTTACCGATTTAAATTTAATTTCTATTAATGTATTGATTTCATAATTTCATATCTCATTTCCTTTATGAATTTACCAATCTACCCTTAAACCTAACAACCAAACCTTCTTTTTAATAGCTAGATAACGGTATGGGGAAAAATGGTTAATTCTGAAACCAGAAGGGGTAAAATGACGAATTAATAATATCCCTTCACACTTTATAACATAAGTATGAAAACAATAAAAAGATGTTTCTAATGATTTCAACTCAACCTCTCTCTCTCTCTTTCTCCAAAAAAGATCACAAATATTTTCTCACTCTTCAATAACAAAGAACTCAATCTCACCTCTCTCTAATCCTTCTACTAACAACCTTCCTGAAATTTTTTGAATAAAATTTCGCGAACCAATCTTTGAAACTTGGATAACGAAAATTTTGCAACAAGATTAAAATAATGAAAATTTTGGATAGTTGTTGCAGTAGGTGATTATAGTGGGTTTTGGAGGTGAGATTCTCATAGAGATGGCCCCGGTTTGGTTCCGGTTTCGGTTCCCGGTTTTGAACCGTCGGTTCGGGTCCGATTCCAACGGTTCCATTCAATTTGCTTTTTTTTTTATTTTATTTTTTTATTTTTATTTTTATTTTATTTATTTTTTATTTTTTTAAAACCCAATCACCCATTACCTACCCATACATACCCATTACCCAACCCCAACCTAGATCCCAAATCAACTCTCTTCATCAGACTTCATCGTTCATATATATATATATATATATATCTCTCTCAAATCACCCCAAAATCACAAATCAACCCCAAATTGCCTACCACCCCTTGTGAATCGGCCATCATCACCACCACACCAACACCCAAACATTTTCTTCTTCTCTCAACCAGATTCAAATCGAAAAAAAAATCATACATATAGATTTCGCCCATCATCGCCATCTTCTTCTTTCTTCTTCGTCTTCGTCTTCCTCAGCTTCTTCTGTTTGCTTGGATCGATCGAGAGATGAGATTGGGGGTGGTGGTCGATGGATGTGTGTGATTGAGTTTAGGTGGTCGATGGATGATTTGGGATCTGTGATCTGGGTTGGATTTGTGAGTTTAAGTGGTAAACTGGTAATGGGAAAGAAAAAGAAAGAAAAGAAAGAGAGAGGGATTAGAGATCTCAGATCAGAGAAAGAGAGATAGAAAGAGTTAGATGAGATTGAGAGAGTGAGAGATAAGGATTTAAATAAAAATAAAAATAAAAATAAAAATAAAATAGGTGGAACCGCTGGTTCCAAAACCGGGTAGGAACCGCCGGTTCCATTCTGGTTTTGAAATTGGAGAACCGAAACTGGAATCTTATGGGTTTCGGTTTTCGATCCGATTCCGGTTTTGAAAGGATCGGTTCCGGTTCGGGTCCATGGTTGGAACCAAACCGCGGTCAAGTCGATTCTCATCTATAAACAAATAATTTATTTACTAAATACCTTTTTTTACTAAATACTTTGTTAACTGTGCAGTGATTATATGCATACATAATAACGGAAATTTTAGAAATTATTATTATATAATACAATGGTACATGATTTTAATTAGTTCAAATTTATTTTTCTTCAGGATACTGAATTCAATTATTACTATCAGATGCGTTTCTGGTTTTTTCAGCTTCTGAAAATATGAAAATAAATTATTCATTTTCAAATGAAAATTTTTAAAACAAAAAACAGAAAACAAAAAACGTTACCGAAAATGCCCTAAAAAACTAATCACCTAAAACAGTTTTGATGACTCAAGATTTTCTTAAGTGATTTCGTGCTGGCTAATTGTTAATGTGATAGTTTTTCGATCTGACCTTTGCCCATTATATGGAGATTGTACTTTGAAACTGTGATTTACTGGTTGATTTCGTCATGTGTCAGCACAATTAGTGTCAAATTAAAAAAAAAAAAATGCTTTCAATCCAGCCAATTAAATCCACAAGTAGAGAAAAATAAAAATATATGGTTTCAATTTTAAAAGAGGGACCAATAATTAATAATTTTTTAAAAAATCTTCTCTCATTTTTTTTTTCTGGACTTGAAAATACAATGAACGAGAAAGAAAAAAAGTAAAAAAAAAAAAATTTCAATTTTTTCAATTTTTTTGTTGTTGGACCTGAGTCACCTGACAAAACATTTGAACTCTAAAAAGACCACAAACAAGAATTAAATAACCCTAACACATCTGGCAAGACTTTTCTAGCCAAACCCTATATAGCACATATGGCAAGACTTTTTGTGGTGGGTGTTGCTGCCGATTAAAACTATTCAGACCCATTTGACCATACCTTGGGAGTTTTGACACCTTCAAATCCTTTCAGACATGACACGTGAGATCGGAATTCCGCTAAAGTTTGACAGAGCTACCCTAGAGGGTGATTATGGCCACTTTACTCGCATACTGATTGATGTTGACCTTTCTAAGCCTTTACCTGATTCCATCATGATAGAGGTTGGGGAAGATTGTTTGTTTCTAACTCTTTACTTTGAGGATGTTCCAAGTTTCTGCTCGATTTGTTGCTCTATTGGTTATTTGGTCACCTCATGTCACCATGCGACCTGATTTACAGGGAATGTCACCGCCGAGACAAAAGACAAGAATCCGAAAAAAGGAAGATCTAGAATTAGACAAGAGTACAGACCGAAACACAAGTCAAGAGATGTTCCGACCGCTCGTGTCTTTGAGACTATCAAAACGGGTATTGATGCCACCATGACTAAGCCCGATGAGGCTGCAACCTCTCTTCCAAACAAGACAATTTTAGACCCGGCTGCCTCTTCTAGTTCACTCAGACTAATCATTCCTACTGGACAAAGGGAGGTCTTGATAAACGTCGTTTATTTGGATGATTCTACTGACCCATTACACACTGAGCATGTAGATATTAATATCATGACAGATCCTGCTATTGCTTATATGGAGCCCTTGATATGTCTTCCCATGGTAGAGCCACATTTGCACACTCTTGATGGTGAAGTTAGCTCTGACATTGATAGTGAAGGCGCCGAGTCAGACTTCAGCCATCCTATCACAGGTATCCAAGGTGGAGTCTCTTGGGCAGATCAATTGGAAGATTCAGATTTGAAGGAGGTTCCAACTAAAAAAGGTAAGAAAAAAAAAAAAACAGGTTATCAGTGTTGTTTCGCCCAAAACTAGGGCTGCTAAAAATAAATTATTACTTAAATGATTGTCCTTTATTGGAACTGTAGAGGTGTTGCAAACAGTGATACCCAACGCACTTTGAAATACTTTTGTTCTTATCATAGACCGAATTTTGTTTGCATTGCTAAACTGTTGTATTCTTTTGATTCAATTTCTCCTTCTTTTTGGCACTCTATGTGGCTTCACTTTATCGGTGTTAATGCTAGAGGTTCTCATACTATGTGGATTTTTGGGTTTACTGCTTTTTAGGATGCTACTATTGTTCTGTCTCACTCTCAACATATTACTGTTTCTACTAATTTTTATGGGATTGTCCATCGGATCTCTTTTATTTATGCCAGTGTGAACTACATCACCCGTAGATCTTTTTGGAGCTATCTTATGGACATTGCTGGTTCGGATGATCCGTGACTTGTGCTTGGGGATTTTAACTCGGTTCTCGGTGCTCATGAGACTACTGTTATCGTTTCTACTATCTCCTGTAATGATTTCCGTGCTGCTTTAACGGTCTGTGATCTTGTTGACATTGAAGCGAAAGAAGATTTTCATATCCGGATCGGTCTGGGTAGGCGTGGTATGGTTCTTTCTCGATTAGACAGAGATGTATGTTCTCATTCTTTTCTGGCTGCTTGGTCACAGATAGCCTGTGTTACCTTGCCTAGATCTCATTTAAATCATCACTCTTTATTGGTTTCTTGTTATGCGGGTGTTTTGCCAAGTCCACGGCCTTTCAGGTTTCAAGGTATGTGGGTTTCTCATCCTTCATTCCTTAATTTGGTTATATCGATTTGGTCATCCTCTATTACTAGGAGTGGTAATGGGGTTGTTGTTCAGAAGTTGAAACTGTTGAAAAAGGCCTTGAGGAGGTGGAATTGGGAGGTGTTTGGCGATATTGCCTTGAATGTCACTAATGCTAATGAAAAAGTGATGCTTATTCAGGGCAGGATTGATTCTGAAGGTTTTTCAGACGATCTTTTTCGACTTGAGACTCCCGCTCTTGTAAATTTGGATAGTGTTCTAAAACAACATGAGATTTTTCTAAAAGACAAAAGTAGAGTCAGGTGGCTTGCTGAGGATGATCGGAACTCTAAATTTTTTCATTCACTGCTGAAGCGTAGATGGGGTAATAAGCCATTTTCTTCTATTCAAATTGGTGAGAATATTTCTTATGATCCTGCTGAAATTGGTGAGCACGTTTCCTCTGAAACAAATTACGGTGTGTTCAATATTAATCTATAGGGGGGGAAGGGGGGTAAATAGATTTTAACTACTTATACCCAATTTTCGTGTATGTTCAAGATTACGAAAATAACCCTAACAAGTCAACATAATATAGCAACTGTAATATGGTACGAAATTTAAATAACACTTGATATTTACGTAGAAACCTTTAATAAGGAAAAACCACGGGCTATTATGTGTGCCACACACGAACCTTGAATCTACTAATTGTAATGACGTTTACAACCTAGGTTGACCTCAACCTCATATGGCCTATAACTCGCCACTATTACCCGCAAGCCTATAAAAGTGGACATAGTCCAATTTGCTTGCACCACTCATCGGTAATCACAAGACTTACTTCTCAATGAAGAGAATAAACAACCTAATGTGAATAATATGATATTCAAAGAGCAAGTAATGTTAGGTTACACTAAATGCTTATCTAGGATGAAAGATGACAATAATCACAATCCTAGATATCAATCTTTGCTATATGACATGTCATAAAGCATAGCTATCAAAGATTAAACAATCCTAATAATAGCTATCAAAGTACAACTCTCAAACAATCAACACAATTATCTCAATCTTGATAGTATAATATGTTCTATAAGCATGCAAGTGATAAATGAGATTACTTGTTAAGAAAGACACAAAATATGTAAGATATTAACGACCAACTTACCAAGCTAAGTGTGTTGAATAAAAACCAAGCATAGATGACACCTAGATGATTATAGATGATTGCTAGATGATGTTTGATGCATTTGGATATATGTTTGAGTAATCAAAGGAGAGTTCTTTAGTGATTTTTTCTCTTTGAAAAAATGTTAAGTCAAAATATGATTTAGACTCTCTTAAAACCGACCTAAAGTCAAAGTAGCATATATATCGGGTGACAAAATGATGCTATGACATTTTGATAAGTTTTTCAAAACTTTGCCTTGACCTCCTTATACTCGCTTTACGTAGGGTGGTTCACTTGGGAATTGAAGAACAAGTTCTTCATAACCGCTCTACGCGTAGGGCAAAAATCAGGCAAAATGGGGGCGGTTGCTCTCGGGATTTTGAGAGTCGCCCTACACTTGCTTTACGTAGGGTAGTTTACAGGTGATTAAACAGGCGATTAAAAAATCGACCAGTGGCACCGCTCTACGTAAGGCGGACAAGAGCAAGTTTGCTCTAACCGCCTTATAGGTGCTGTACGTAGGGCGTCTGAAGGGCATTTATACAACACCCTCTACAACTTTGATGCATCATAAACCTAATCATTTCATAGCAATCCACATACAAGATGCAATTAAATCAAACATGTAAGAAGAGAGATAAATGAACATTAATGCACACATAATAAAGACACACAACATACAAGAATAAGAGTTATGCATGAGTTGTGAGTGTGTGCAACTGCATCTCTTCATAGCAAGTAAACACTTAGAAATTTACCTTTGGTGCTTCTTTTCTTAAGGTCTTGAGAAAGCATTGGTTGTGCAAAGCACCACCCATCACAAGCCTAAGCTACCATTACATCAAACCCAAAATGTAGTTTGTCCACGAAATTAGCCAATCAATTTATGAGACCTTATATCTTTTTTTTATTAGCATCTCTTTTCGGATCCAGGCAACGAGAGTTCAAACTTCTCTTTAATTCGGGAGCATGTGCCTTAATTGGTTATTGTTGATGAGAACATTTCGATTCTCCGGGTTCCCTTTTTTGATGAAGTAAGGAGTACAGTTTTTGCCATGGATCCTCTGAGTGCTTCTGGTCTTGATGGTTTATCAGACAGATTTTATACTCATTGTTGGGAAATTGTGGGACATGATGTGGTTTTAGCCGTGCATGATTTTTTTCACACTGGTCGAGTTTTTCCGGGTTTGAATTCTAATTTCTTGGTTCTTATTTCGAAGACTCCGAACGCTCTCTTAGTCGATCAGTTTCGCCCGATTGCTCTTGAAAATATCCCGTTTAAGGTTATCACTAAGATTATTGCTGACCGCTTGGCTGAAGTTTGCTCCCATATTATCTCTCCAAATCAATTTGGTTTCATTAAGGGTCGTCAGATTGAAGACTGTATTGCCGGTGCTTTTGAATGTTTTAATGTGTTGAATAATGGTAGTCACGGTGAGCATATAGCTTTAAAGATAGATATTCGTAAGGCTTTTGATTCCATTAGTTGGTCTTTTCTCTTTGAAGTCCTTCGGTGTTTTGGCTTCTCAAAGAGTTTTATTGGTTGTGTTACGGCTATTTTTGATTCTGTTAGGATCTCAGTTCTTATTAATGGTTCCTCTAAAGGCTATTTCCCTTGTTTGCGTGGTGTGCGGCAAGGTGATCCTCTTTCCCCCCCTTTCTTTTTTGTTTGGCGGAAGATTTTTTGAGCAGATACCTTACGCATCTAGTAAACTCGAGCTCTATGACTTCTATCTCTTCTCTGGTTGGGATGAGTGCCCCTTCGCATTTTCTCTATGCTGATGATGTTATCCTCTTTTGCCAGGCTTCTCCTCAAAATTTGCGAGTGATTTCAGATGCTTTTTCTCTTTATGAACCTCTATCGGGTCAGCGTGTTAATTGAGAAAAATCTTCCATTTTCTTTGGCAGAGGTATTTTTGGGCTTCAAATTACTAATTTTCTTTCAATGTCTAGGATGCGTAAGGGCGGTGATTCAATAACTAATCTAGGGGTCCCTCTTTTCACTAGTGTGCCTAAACATCGATGGCTGATCCCTTGGACTGATAAAATTAAAAATAAATTGGAATCGTGGAAGGGTTTCTCTATTTCAATGGCAGGTAGGTTATGTCTTATTAATTCAGTGATTATGGGTTCCTTCCTGCATTCATTTCAGGTTTATCGTTGGTCTTATTCTCTTTTGAAAGATTTAAATGTTGTTATCCGAAATTTTTTTTGGATTGGTTCGATCGATGGTCTTAAATCTGTCCAAGTTGCTTGGAAATCTTGCTGTAGGCCTAAGGATAGTGGTGGTATTGGTGTTAAAGACCTTGGTATTCTTAACAAGGCCATGCATAAGAAGTTCACTTGGAGGATGTTGACTGAGGAGTCCTTCGTTTTCACATACCTTCGAGCTCGGTTTTTCACCCAGTATCACAGACCTAAAACGTGGTATGTTGGTTCTTTTGTTTTGCCAGGTCTAAAATTGCATTATACTTCCCTGATGATTGAGTCTAGGTGGTTGGTTGGTCGTCACTCTAATGTTTGTTTTTGGACGGATAATTGGTTGGGAGATCCGTTGATTAACCTGGTTGAGGATAGGTCTTCGTTACAACCTTCGCTGGATTCAGTTGTTGGTGATATTTACTCAGATGCTATGGGTTGGGATATTCTTGCTTCTTTTCAATCTTCTCACTCGGATGTTGCTTCTGAGATTGAGAAGGTGTTGGTAAGCACTAACCCAGACTCATTAGTTTGGACCTGTTCCTTGGATGGTATTGTTTCTTGTAAATCTACTTATGATTTTCTTTTTGAGGTTAGGAGTTCTGTTTTTTGGGGTAAGCAGATTTGGGCATCTTTTATTCTTCCTTCTCGCTCTGTCCTCATTTGGCGTTTGTTTCATGGTAATATTCATACGGACATTGCGTTGCGTGCCAAAGGTTATATTTCTCCATCTCGTTGTCGATTTTGCTGTGCTGCAGAGGAAGACTTAAGACATCTATTTATTGACTGTCCTTTTGTTCGTGGGTTGTGGGATGTTGTTTCCTTTACTTTTGGTCATAAGCTTATGTTGGATGGTACTTGTTTGGACCTTTGGTAGGAGGCAATGAGGGTTGTCTTTAGCACTCAACCGAGTGCTCTCTAGCGGCTTTCTATCATCACGATTTTCTGGGTGGTGTGGTTCCTCCAGAATCAAGCTACCTTTGAGAGTGGTAAGACTGATGCTTTTTCCTTGATTTGGCGTTCCGTTCGCGAGGCATACTCTCTCTAGTCTAGCACTATAAGGAATTTAGTGGATGAGCTTCAAACTCTTCAATGGCTTCATGTTTCTGGTCGTCCTTCCAAGGCTCCTCGCATTTTAGAGGTTAATTGGCACCTTCCCTCGCTGGGCTGTCTAAAGGTTAACACGGACAGGGCTGCTTTTGGTAGTCCTGGTCTTGCTGGTTGTGCAGGGGTTTTTCGCACATGCATGAGTTTCGTTAAAGGTTGTTTTGCTATTCATTTTGGTGTCTGTTTTGCTTTTGAGGCTGAATTGGCTGCTGCCGTACACGCTATTGATTATGCTTGGACTTTTGGTTAGCGTAGGTTATGGTTTGAGAGTGATTCGACTTTTGTAGTGAATATCCTTCTTTCTAGGTCTCGTAAGGTTCTTTGGTGTTGGCGCCCCGCTTGGGATAGGTGTTTGAGCTTAATCTCTCAAATGGACTTTGCCGTCGTTCATAAATATCGGGAAGGTAACCAAGTTGCAGATAGTTTAACATCTAGGAGCCTCAGTATCGTCTCTCCTACATGGTGGTGGACCGCTCCGAATTATTGTAACCCTTTTATTTTCAATGATTTTTGTAGCAGACATTATTTTAGGTTCTGTTGACCTATTTTCTTCTTTTGTTTTCTGTTCTTTTTTTTTTTTTTTTCTTAATAAAATGTTGGGGTGGGGTCAATTCCGATTCCCAACAACCTTATATAAAAAAAATTATCAAAATTATTGGTTATATATAACAATAAATTCCAAAAAATATATAAAGTAATCACAATAAAACGTTGAAAGTCATCTCATAAACATTAAAAATAAATATAAATCTAACAAGTAAATTCAATCATTTTAAAATAAATTAGTTATCTAAACATAAACCGTGAAATAAAAATATTTGAAATTTTTATTGTTTTAAAAGTGAAAATTTGAAGAGATGTAAAGCTAATTACATTCAGTTTGAGTGTCCCCTCCTTAGTTCTATTCTTTTCAGTCGCATCCCATATATTTTCTCAAACCATCCGTATTTGCTTGTGCAGAATATGTAACCAAGAACCAATCCAATTATTAGTCCAGTTGCATATCCTATCAGAACAACTTTCCAACCAAATACAAATGGAGATTCGAGTTCTTCTAATTGCGGAGGAATTACAGGCTCCGGCACAATGGAAGAACCACAAGGAAAATCTATTACCCTGCAAAGACCTTGGTTACTCGTAAAGCTCGAGGCAGGAAAGGTATAGAACTGCCCACCGGTTGGAACTCTTCCCTGCAAATGATTATATGCCACATTAAACTTTGACAGGAAAGTAAGTTTCACAAATGATACGGGGATCGAACCAACTAGATCATTGGATGACAAGTCTAAAACTTCCAAGTTGCCCATCTCCGAAATGGAATTGGGGATGATCCCACTAATATTGTTCCGGCTCAAATCTAAAACATGAAGCTGCTGCTTCCATCGTCTAACTTCAGAGGGGATTGTCCCGTTGATCATATTGTTACTCAAAACTATTGATGGGGGAAAACTTGAGGCCTGCTTGTATTGCAAATGATTCTTAAAAATTGTTGGAATGCCAACAGAATAAGTATGGTTGGAGGACAAAATGAGGCTCTTTAGTTCTGTCAAGTTTTTCGGGATTTCTCCTGTAAGAGAGTTATTTGACAAGTCCAAGTAAAACAAATCGTCCATCGAACCAATCCAAGGAGGGATACTGCCATCCAAGTGATTCCATGACAAATCAAGAAGTTGTAACTTGTTGGAGCTTGACAACCAAACCGGGATGTGGCCTTTAAGACCACAATTTGCAAGTCCTAAAACTATCAAGCTCTCAAACCCACTCACATTATTTGGAATTTCCTCACCAATAAAATTCATTGAGAGGATAAGAGTGGTGAGATTTTTGCAATGCTGCAGAACTGATAGTGCCCTATATAAGTCAACAAAACTATTGTTTGACAATGAGAGAAACATAAGGGATTTCAACTCAGCAAAACTCTCAGGGACTTGACCAGTAAAGCCATTTCTAGCCAGGTTCACAATTTTCAATTGATGGCAATCAACAAGGGAATTTGGAAGGGGACCGGAAAAATGATTACAGGAAAGAACAAGCGTACCAAGGCTAGGCAATCCAGTGAAATTAAGATCAATAGAACCAGATAAAGAATTGTTTCGAACATCAAGTACGTGGAGTTTCGAGCACAGAGCCAAACTCAAAGGCAGTGGACCAGAAAATGAATTTGAGTATGCAATAAAGAATTCTATTTCTGTAAGGTTGCCAAATACATTAGGAAGTTCACCTGAAAAGTGATTTTCAAAAATGATCAAGTTTTTAAGGCTAGTGAGCTTACTCAATTCCTTGCTTAACTGGCCTGAGAAGTAGTTCTCAGAGAGTGAGAGTTGTTGCAAAGATGAGAATGAATACAAAGAATCAGGAAGGTGACCCGAAAGCGAGTTGACATCCAAATGTAATTCTTTGATAGAGGAGCTGCAATTTGCCAAGCCTTCAAGTTCAAGATTGCCCACAAAATGATTCATCGACAAATCAAGAATCTCGGTCCCA
This sequence comes from Acer negundo, assembly GCA_035582765.1. Lineage (NCBI taxonomy): Eukaryota > Viridiplantae > Streptophyta > Magnoliopsida > Sapindales > Sapindaceae > Acer > Acer negundo. The sequence goes on along the minus strand of CM069235.1, from coordinate 42,420,089 downwards.
TTTGAGGCACTCCAGATTTTGGAATTAAGCCTGCCAGTGAATGAATTATTGCTTACATTGAACACAGCAAGATTTGGAAATCCCCAAAGATCCAACAAGTCCCCAGTGAATGAATTACTAGAAACATTCGGTGATTAGATCACTTTCAGACCAGAAAGCACCCTTGAAACCTGTCCTGATAACAAGTTATGGCTCAAATCAAGAACTTGCAACTGCTTCAAATTTGAGAGCTCAACAGGCAATACACCTTCAAAATGATTGCTAGAAAGATCAAGCAATTTCAGCTTTTCCAAACGGCCCAAAGAGCGGGAAATTATCCCTTTTAGTCCCTTCTTTGGCAGAATCAACATGGACACTCTACTAGAAACTGAGTCATTATTACCTTCATTTCCACAGACAACACCATCCCACTGACAGCAAACAGTTTTATTATTGGACCATGATGTGATTATAGAGCCATTTGTGATGTTTCCAGCAAATTCTTTCAGTGCCAAAAAATCACTTGGATCACAAGATTGGCTTAGGGTTTGGAGACCCAAAGATGAACAAACAAAGCAAGCAAAAAATGCCCATTTGAGGCAAGTCATTGGAATCAATCCCAGCATCACAACTCACAATTGCTGAAACCAAAATCCCAAGACCATAAATTAAGGATTCCACAACCTTTTTAACTTGAAAGTACTAATAATTAAACAAAGACGCCATATAGTAAGTTAGTAACATTTTCAACCTGTAATAAGTTGTAAGTCTTTTCTCTTATCTTCCTAATTAGAATTATTAATGTAGTTGTGTGATCATTGGTTGCAATATTTGATTAAGGGGTAATATTTGATTAAAGGGCCATCAACTTTTGCCACAATTATCAAAATGCCTATTAAATGAGGAATTGGTCTTAAAGTGGCCATTTTTGGCAAACATTGTTACACTAGTGGCAATTCCATCAAATTCCATCCAATGAGTGGCATTTTTGTAAATATGACGATGCCATTAATTTATTTTATATATTTTTTGGAAATCAATTTTTTTCTTTTGTTTTTTAAAACAAATAATTATATTAAGTGTATTATACATATAACATATCTCAAACATATATATTTATATATATTTATTTTCAACTTACCTCGAATATGTTTTTTAGAACTTTTAGATTTTATAGACTTAATCTTCTCAAAAAATAATATATATATATATATATATATATATATATATTTCTTTTCAACTTATTTCAAATATGTTTTTTAGAATTTTTAGATTTTGTAGCATTAATCTTCTCAAAAAATAAAAAAATTATATATATATTTCTTTTCAACTTATCTCATATATATTTTTTAGAATTTTTAGATTTTGTAGTCTTAATCTTCTCAATATATATATATATATATTTATTTATTTATTTATTTGAGATATGCTATATGTATATACACACTAAATGTAATAATTTGTTTCAAAAAACAAAAGAAAAAATTGATTTCCAAAAACCATATAAAATAAATTAATGTTATCTCCTTATTTACCAAAATGCCACTCATTTGATGGAATTGGATGAAAATGGATGGAAATGGATTGAATGGCCACTAGTGTAATAATGTTTGCCAAAAATAACCACTTTAAGACTAATTCCCTATTTGGTGGCAATTTTGATAGTGGTAATTACCCCTTTATTAACTATTAGGTGCGTGATATGTTTAATTAGAGAAAATCTTTTCGTCTTCTTTTTTTCTCATTGTTATAAAAAGTGGGGAAGTGGGGAAGAAAAAAACAAAATGTAAAAGTAATATTATTTCAAACATTACTTTTGATTTTGAACTTCTTGCCAAAAAATAGAATAACAGTCCAAAGTAGTATTCAACTTCTTGCCACTCTTTTCCTTCCCGTCTCTCTCTTTCTTTAGTGGATTTTTTTTTTTTTTTTTTTTACTAAAAAGATCGAATCTGTATAATTACAGAAGTAAGTAGGTATGGTATGATAGGTATGTAAATTAAGAGAGAAAACAGTCCAAAGTAGCATTCACACATAATTGATTTTGAACTTCTTGCCACTCTCTCTCTCTCTCTAGTGGATTTTTTTTTTTACTACAAAGAATCTACATAATTACAGAAATAGGTATGATAGTGATCCATTTTTTTTTCCTTGATTTAATTCTATATAATTAAATAACTACCATCATAATCGTTTGATTTCTACTCCATTACAAGAACTCCTCCACAAACTTTCTTGCCTCTTTCCTATTACTTTTGGGGAACCAACAATGAGGAAAATATTTAAAAATTTTCCTGTGGCTTTTGCCTCTTTCTTGACTCTTTTCTAAGCATTAAAAATATTTTTAAAATTTTCCTCTATTTTTTTTCTTGGCTCGAAAATACAACGAACGAGAAAGAAAAAAAGTTAATATATATATTTTTTTTCAATTTTTTGTTGTTGTTGTTAATGTTGTTGGACCTAACTAAACATTTGAATTCCAAAGAAAGTACAAACGAGAATCGAATAACCTTAAAACATCCGGCAATACTTTTTGTGCTGGGTACTGCAGCTGGTCAAAACTATTTGGCCCGACTTGGCCAATTACCTATTTATCAAAACTTTTGGTTACACATTTGTTGAAACTGTACGTAAATTAATGTTTTTTGATGAAATTTTTTTTTAAACATCTTAAGAAAATTAAAATACACATTTTGTATAAATTTGGAATTTTTTTTTGGATTTGAGAACTATATATATATATATATATATAATATTTCCCTATTTTAAAATGTTTAATCTTTAAAAAGTCTAAAATAATTAGTTCTTGTACCAGAAAATTTTCAATTTTTTTTTTCCAAAAATGTATTTCAATGTTTATATCATCCATACAAAAAATCACATCAAGATTCAATATATTTCATTAAATTTCATCAAAGGTGTTTAAAGTGTGCATTGTAAAGAGTCTTCGTTGAAATTTTTTTCATATAAAACACATTAAATTCCAAATAATATATAAAGTATTCCCAATAAAGTGTTGAAAGTCACCTCATAAATATTAAAAATAAATATAAATCTAACAATTAAATAAGTAAATTCAATCATTTTAAAATAAATTCAATCACTTAAATATAAACTGCAAAATAAAAATGTTCAAAATATTTATCGTGTTAAAAGTAAAAAATGGAAGAAGTGTAAATCTAATTACATTCGTTTTCAGGCTTTCAACATCCCCTCCTTATTTCTATTCTTTTCAGTCGCATCCCATATATTTTCTCTAACTATTCATATTTTTTTATGCAGAATATGTAACCAAGAACCAATCCAATTATTAGCCCAGTTCTATATCTGATCGGAACAACTTTCCAATCAATTACAAATGGAGATTCGAGTTCCGCTAATTGTGGAGGAATTACAAGCTCTGATACAATGGAGGAATTAACATATAATATATCTACACCTTTAGTAAACAGTCCAAAGTAGTATTAACACGTATTGACTTTAAACTTCTTGCCACTCTTTTCCTTTCAGGTCTCTCTCTCTCTTTAGTGGATTGTTTTTACAATTAAGAATCTATATAATTATAGAAAGTAGGTATGATAGTGAATTAGTGATCCATTTTTTTTCTTGATTTAATTTTGTATAATTAAATAACTACCATCATAATCGTTTAATTTCTGTCCGATTACAAGAACTACTCCACGAATTTTCTTGCCTCTTTCCTATGGCTTTTGGGGAACCAATTTAGTGGATGAGCTTCCGACTCTTCAAAGGTTTCATATCTTTGATCGTTCCTCTAGGGTCTGTATTTTAGAGGTTATTTAAGATGTATCCGGTAAACTTTTTTCATTTGCTGTTTTTCGAAAAGAAAAAATGAAAATGAAAACAGTGTTTTTGGTTTCAAATATGAAAACGCGTTTGGTAGCATATGATGAAATTTGTATTCTAAAAATAAAAATGGTAAAGACACGTCTGGTGGATCAACGGAAAAAAAATTGAAAGATCCATTTGAAAAAAAAAACAAGATCGATAAAATTGAAAATATATTATCTTTGGGAGGATAATCTTGGAAGAAAATATATTAAATGCAATCCAGTGATTTGGAATTAAGTTAAAAGTCATGATTTTTTACTTTTTATTTTAAATTGTTTTTTTGGTATTTTAAAGTTGTTTGACCATTTAAAAAAAAAAAAAAAAACAACTTAATAATTTTAATTTAGACCAATTAAGTTTTAAGTACAAAAAACAAACGACCTTAAGTGTGAAAACAAATGTGTAGATAAAACAAAAAGAGAAAACCATAGAACAAAGATTGATTGTAAGGTTGAAGTCCGGGAGTCAAAAAATCGTTAATTTGAAAAAAAGAATTTTGAATTATTTGATTTATTAGATTTTGAATCTTGATAACTTCTTTTTGTTTTCAACAATTCATGTAAGAATGAATCGAGGAAAAACCTATGAGTATACTAGCTACAGGAAAAGACCTTCTCGAATCATACCATTTGTACTTACTTCAACAAAGGAAGCACAGACCTCTTCGACGGAAGAACTTTTTTTGTCTTGGTCCCATTCAAGACTAAACAAGTTCGAACTAATTGAATACTTGTGTCAGAAATACCCCGAAAGGGTTTGCCCTTTCCATAAAGGATATAATTGACAACTCGAAGGTGCATATTATCCTTTTCCCGCAGCAGATCTTGGGGGAAGAGTGTTGCTAAATTGATACCGTTCGCTAATTCATATGTGACTGCAGGTCGAACCAAAACAAAATGCTTTTTCTTGGTAGGTGTGATCGAACCTCTAAGGGGTCCCAACGGTTTAGACTTGAGTAGGTTGAAAAAAAGACATACAACCTAGAACGACGTTCGGCGGAATATATGACTCATGCCCCTTTAGGTTCTTTAAATTCTGTGGGTGTCTCTTGTACTTGTCATTCTCATTATCTAGAGAAATCAATGCCTCCGTGGACATAGCCAATTTTGGTTAACCGAGTAAAATTGCATGTGTTGTGTTGTGGTTTGTTTTCTCTTGGATGATTGTGTTTCTTGTTGCTAGTATTACTTTCTTGTGCTTGTAAGTCCATTCAAACAAGGTATTGGAAGGTGTTTGTGGTAGTTTGTATTATTGCCTACAAGGTGTTTGACAAAATTAACAAGTGAATACGAGATAAAAAAAAGATAGGAATGGATATGGATGTAAGTTTAGTAGTGATTTTTTACAAGTCACATGACTCACATTCCATTTTAAAGCATCAACAAAGAGAGCAAAATAGAGAGAAAGAGAAAGATGAGGGAGAAAGTGAATAACAAAGAGAAAAGAGTGAAAGAGATAGAAAATAACATTAAGGGTATTTTGATCATTTTTAAATATTGTTTGGAAGATTTTTTTTTTTTTTTTTTTTTTTTTAAAAAACAGCAAACTTTATAAAAAAGCACCAAGCCAAGGAAAACAAACAGGAAACCACAACAAGACACGAGAAAAATTGAGCCAGAAAAGGCCAAAGACTCTCAAAAAACACACAATAGCCAAAGCAAGAAAGCTAAAACCCCCCACACAGGACAACCCCAAAAACAAACCAAATTAAAACAAAACAGAGGGAGACTTAAAACCACCCCAAGTAATCATATCGCCACTATTAGACGAACCCATTTTAGCCAACTTGTCTGCAAACGAATTTGTAGAATAAAGATTGAAAACGACATTGACATTTCCCAGGCCATGGATAAGGCTCCTGATATTATACAGAAGATTCAGATAAGCAAAACTCTCAAACTCTTTGCTGTTTATCCTAGAGACAGCCACTTTTGAATCACTAGCAATAGTGATCTTCTTGTCTGTGAGTAAAGGGTTAGAGGCACAAAGCTCACAAGCTTTTAGAATAACAGTCACTTCTGCCATGTTAGAATTTTGAATACCAATATATAAGGAGAAAATGCACAAAACCTTGCCTTTGAAGTCTCTAAGAACCACTTCGATGCCCGTAAGACCGAGTTTTCCCCTCGACGAACCATCGACATTGAACTTGAGATAGTAATAAGGAGACCGCTTAGAACAACTGCCTTCAATGCAAAACTCTTTAATATTGATCATAGTTAAAGAGACAGGGTCTTTTGAAGACCTGCCATAGATCTTGAACCACCAAGTGACCCTAGATTTAACCATGTCGGAAGCTGTTACGAAGTTGGCCTCAATGTCCTTGAAAAGAACTTGTCCTAGACTCCTAAGTGGTCCAAGAGACCGCAACAAAGCAAACCAAGCTCTTTTATTCTTCGAATTTGGACAAAGACCAGACCAACCATCCACCCACTCTTTTAAGCTCATATTAAAACAACAACTAACATCCCACAAACTCATACAAAGCTTCTACAGTTTCGCAAACCAACTATAGTGAAGAAAGAGGTGGTCAACTGTTTCGATGCCATCTTTACACATCACATAAAAGGAATCTGAAACCTGAGGCATTCCTAACCTCATCATCACAAACTTCACGAGTAATCTACCCCTTTGCAACTATTAGGCAAACTCCTAAACCTTAGGCGGACAAAAACCTTTGAGGAGACAAAATGCAGACAATCTTTTAGACACTTACGAAAGGAGCTTAGAGAAAATAAACCCGAATTACAAAAAGACCACACAAAATTATCAGTAGTCCAATTTCGGATTTGGACACTGCTCAAGGCTGTACTAAAACATTTCCTCACATCAGATTCCCAACCAAACAAGGGCCGATGCATGCGGATGTCCCAAACCCACTTCTTACCAATCCAGCCACCAAAGTCCCGAATTAAACCCTTATTCTTGATAGAGAGCACAAAGATCCTTATGAAGGCTTCTTAAGAGCAATCAAATCCCAAGTTATGTCTAACCAATTTTAATTTAGACCAATTAAGTTTTAAGTACAAAAAACAAACGACCTTAAGTGTGTGAAAACAAATGTGTAGATAAAACAAAGAGAAAACCATAGAACAAAGATTGATTATAAGGTTGAAAGATTGAGACCTAGAGGGAGAGAGAATGCTTGTGGCCGGGATAGGGGTAATCTCTTGTATTCGTCATTCTCATTATCTAGAGAAATCGATGCCTCCGTGGACATATCCAATTTTGGTTAATCACGTGAAATTACATGTGTTGTGCTGTGGTTTTTTTTCTCTTGGATGATTTTGATTCTTGTTACTAGTATTACTTTCTTGTGCTTGTAATTCCATTCAAACAAGGTCCTGGAAGGTGTTTGTAGTAGTTTGTATTATTGCCTACAAGGCGTTCGACAAAATTAACAAGTGAATACAAGATGACAAAAGATGGGAATGAATGTGGATGTAAGTTTAGTAGTGATTTTTTACAAGTCACATGACTCACATTCCATTTTAAAGCATCAACAAAGAGAGCAAAATAGAGAGAAAGAGAAAGATGAGGGAGAAAGTGAATAACAAAGAGAAAAAAGAGTGAAAGAGATAGAAAATAACTTAAGGGTATTTTGATCATTTTTAAATATTGTTTCGAAGATTTTGTTTTGTTTTGTTTTTTTTTTTAAACAAACTTTATAAAAAAGCATGCACCAAGCCAAGAACAACAAATAGGAAACCACAACAAGAAACGAGAAAAATAGAGCCAGAAAAGGCCAAAGACGCCCAGAAAACACACAATAGCCAAAGCAAGAAAGCTAAAACCCCGACACAGGACAACCCCAAAAACAGACCAAACTAAAACAAAACAGAGGGAGACTTAAAACCACCCCAAGTAATCCTATCGCCACTATTAGACGAACCCATTTTAGCCAACTTGTTTGCAAACAAATTTGTAGAACGAGGATTGAAAACGACATCGACATCGACATCTCCCATGCCATGGATGAGGCTCCTGATATTATATAGAAGATTCAGATAAGTAAAGCTCCCAAACTCATTGTTGTTTATCCAGGAGACAACCACTTTTGAATCATTAGCAATAGTGATATTCTTGTGTGTGAGTAAAGGGTTAGAGGCACAAAGCTCACAAGTTTTTAGAATAGCAGCCACTTCTGCTATGTTAAAATTTTGAATACCAATATATAAGGAGAAAATGCACAAAACCTTGCCCTTGAAGTCTCAAAGAATCCCTCTGATGCCCGCAGGACCAAGTTTTTAAGGCTAGTGACCTTAATTCCTTGCTTAACTGACCTGAGAAGTAGTTCTGAAAGAGTAAGGCCCAATATGGCATTGTTGTGTTGTGGGGGGGATTGCTTTTGGATCTACTGTGGGGAAGCTGAGTGTTTAGTAAACTGATTTTTAAATGTGTTGTGAGAGTTAAAAGCAATTTCAATGTATTTAGTAAACTGGAAGTAAAAAGTGCTATGATTGTGTAAAATTACTAAAAGGACACAATTGTAATGAAACTTGTCTACTATAATTCTCTGATGAACTTCAACTGAATTTTTTTATAAGGATTTTAATAATTGAAAATAAAGGTTAATATCTGAAACTAAAATAATAATAATAATAATAATAATTATATCCTTTTCTGCAAAATATAATAATAATATAATAAAATTATCATTATTATTTCTCGATATTTATATGACCAAAAATTTAATTTTTAATTCAGCTGCCTATACAAATAAAAGGACACAATTGTAATGAAACTTGTCTACTATAATTCTCTGATGAACTTCAACTGAATTTTTTTATAAGGATTTTAATAATTGAAAATAAAGGTTAATATCTGAAACTAAAATAATAATAATAATAATAATTATTATTATATCCTTTTCTGTAAAATATAATAATAATATAATAAAATTATCATTATTATTTCTCGATATTTTTATGACCAAAAATTTAATTTTTAATTCAGCTGCCTATACAAATAATTTTTTTTATTTTATATAAATATTAAAACTTTAAAAGAATCCTTAAATGCATGTGCATATATATATATATATATATATATATATATGATATAACCACTAACCAATACTCTTCACTAAAATTTAATAAAACTATAAATCCTAACTAAATGCATTGTGCAGTAGTCAGTACCACTTGGAACTGGAATTGATTTTTTTTTTTTATTATTTATTTAAATTTTTTTTATTTTTTATCTATTGCCACATATATTATGAATATATCAAGAAAACTCTATAATTTTTTTTTATGAATAGCAAAATATGTTTAAAGGAGGCATGAGATTACACAACTGAAATGGACAAAAAAAAAATCCCAAAAAGCAAAATATGTTATAGAGTTGAGAGTGAATTGCAAATAAGTGCAATCGTACCTCTAATCCGAGAAAACTCATAACGCGCAAATATGTCCTCCATTGAAAAACCATTTGGTGCAAAACTAAAACACACCTTTTAGATTACAGGACTTCAAAAACTGCATAAAAGTGCAGCAAAAATTCTATCCATTGATGTCGTTCAAGCAAAATTTTAAATTTCTATCCATGAGGTCATAAGACTCGAAAAACTTCACTTTGACTAAACCAAATATGTGAATTGTGAAGTAATATCAGGATAGTGAGCAAAATAGAATGAAAAGGTAAAACAAATGTTTCAAATCATGATTACAAAGCTGTAACATTCTAATGAGAATAGCTTGAAGCAAGGAACATTCTATAGTTATAGATATTAGAATTGCTGTAGTTTACTGTTGATATGTCAAGATAAACAGAAATAGAGACCAATGGACACACTAACCATATAGTTCAAATGCAAGTGCGAAAGTACACAACAATATAAATCAAATTGCAGAAGGTACAAATTAATTCATAAAGAATAATCTATTGGCTTACATGTGCTTATAAGTTAATTTCAGTCGTGCATTATGCTATGGAATTCCTTTAAAGGAAAAAGATGGGCTTAAAAGTAATAATCACAATGAAAACCTTCAATAAATATAAAACACATGAACTCAAAACTGACAATGTGTTCAGCAATCTTTGTATTGATTAGAGAGAGAACAACAAAACAAGATTCAAGAAAGCTTAGATGGTCAAACTCTTAAGCCTTCACTTCCACTTGTTTTGGAGCATATTGTGGGAACATGTAAGCAAGCTCTTCCTTGTTATCAGCATCCAAATATGCTTTGCTTTTGTTCTGATACAATGGGTTTGAAGTCAAAATCCGCAACCCTGAATTGCCATTAATCTCCAAGACCTCAGGCAACCCATTAATGCACTCCTTTGACATACCCACATCAATCCTTATCACTCTATCATCACAGACGCCATTAATCCCAACCTCCTGAATAAGTGAATAGTATGATCCATAATCATCCTCTTCACGCCAGGAATGGTAGCAAGAACATGTTCAAGAGCTGAACAATCGCAATCCTTGGCCAACTCATTCGAATACTTCCTCAACCAAATCAATGAATTCCTCCCTCTACAATAATGTGGAGTGGGCACAAACTTCCCCATCAACCCATTAATCCAATCTCACTTCTTCATTAATCCTATAGAATCCGTAATCACGTGGTACTTCAACAACCCTCCATGAATAAAAACCGAATCACCTATAACTAAAACAGTGACATTTTGAGATAAAAACCGCCTAGCAATTGGACCATCGGATCGCAAAGCAGCAATCCTGGCTCTGGTAGCATGTTGATATTCTTGTGGAACATTTTTACAAATAAGTGGAATGCCATAAAAAAAATCACTAGGCTTTTCCAAACCAACACATAAACATTTGATTTGACTACCAATAGAAAACCAATTAGCCCAATTTTCAAACTCTTTCAAGCCATTTCGTGTAACATATCTAAAACCAGCTTCTATATTCCTTATTTCATGATTCCCATTCATAGTAATGAGTTTACCTCCAGTTTTTTGAGCTTCGCACTCAATTTCTCCAAAAAATAAAGGATCTTTATCTAATAATCGCCTCGATCAAGTACGTCACCGATTTGAACGACGGTAGAGGAGCCACTGACCCATTGATCGGAGTCGTCGATGAGACCAGCCATCTTGAAAGCTTGCTTGGATTTCTCCAAGTCACCGTGAAGATCGCCGATAGCAAATGAATCTCTATTGAACAAATTATTGGAAAAAAAAAAAAAAACATCCATATAATAGCAAAATGAAAGTTACAGCAAGTTAACAAGTACCAGCAACAGAACAACAATTCACGAAATCCCACCAAAATTCTAATAAAAACGAAACTAAAATCACACCAACAACTCATAATCCAAAAAAAAAAACATAGAAATTAAACAACAAAAAACATGCTTAATTTAAATTGGGAATAATCAATGAGAATCAGAGAAATTACGTGCTAGAAGAGGGACCGAAAAGTGGATTCTCTCTGAGAGTCTCGAACGAGAACCGCCCAAGAAACCTAGCCACACAGTTGCCTTGAAATTAGAACGGAGATGGACGGCGACTGTGAGTTGATTGAAGAAGAAGATGAGATGGACGGCGACTGTTGATGGTAAATGTCATGAAGGCTAAGGACAAAATAGGAAAGTCGTGTAAAATTTGATTAAAAACACTGTAGCGCGAATCCAAAAGCAGAGGCCGATTTCCAAAAGCATGTATTTGTAGCTACTTAAAAATTCAATTGTAGCTTCTTAAAAATTCAATTAGGAGAAGCTAAAAGTGACCAAAAACATTTTTACCAAACACTCTATTATTGGTCCAGAATCACTTTTGGCCCCAAAAACAACTAGGGAAGCAATGCCAAACTGGGCCTAAGAGTTGTTGCAAAGATGAGAATGAATACAAAGAATCTGTAAGGTGACCCGAAAGCGAGTTGACATCCAAATGTAATCTTTGATAAGAGGAGCTGCAATTTGCCAAGCCTTCAAGTTCAAGACTGCCCACAAAATGATTCATCGACAAATCAAGAATCTCGGTCCCATTTGAGGCACTCCAGATTTTGGAATTAAGCCTGCCAGTGAATGAATTATTGCTTACATTGAACACAGCAAGATTTGGAAATCCCCAAAGATCCAACAAGTCCCCAGTGAATGAATTACTAGAAACATTCGGTGATTAGATCACTTTCAGACCAGAAAGCACCCTTGAAACCTGTCCTGATAACAAGTTATGGCTCAAATCAAGAACTTGCAACTGCTTCAAATTTGAGAGATCAAAAGGCAATACACCTTCAAAGTGATTGCAAGAAAGATCAAGCAATTTTAGCTTATCCAGAAGGCCCAAAGATCGCGAAATTATCCCTTTTAGTCCCTTATTTGGCAGAATCAACATGGACACTCTGCTAGCAACTGAGTCATTATTACCTTCAATTCCACAGACAACACCATCCCACTGACAGCAAACAGAATTATTATTGGACCATGATGTGATTATAGAGCCATTTGTGAGGTTTCCAGCAAATTCTTTCAGTGCCAACAAATCACTTGGATCACAAGATTGGCTTAGGGTTTGGAGACCCAAAGATGAACAAACAAAGCAAGCAAAAAATGCCCATTTGAGGCAAGTCATTGGAATCAATCCCAGCATCACAATTCACAATTGATGAAACCAAAATCCCTAGACCATAAATTAAGGATTCCACAACCTTTTTAACTTGAAAGTACTAATAATGAAACATTTAACCCGTATAGTAACATTTTCAACTTGTAATAAGTTGCAAGTGTTTTCTCTTATCTTCCTAAGAATTATTAATGTAGTTGTGTGATCACTGGTTGCAATATTTGATTAATTATTAGGAGCGCGATATGTAAAGTCTTCAAGTAACTTTCTTGTTTAATTAGAGATAATCTTTTCTTCTTTTTTTCTCAAAAAGTGGGGAAGTGGGGAAGTGGAGAAGAAAAAAACAAAATGTAAAAGTAATATTATTTCAAACATTACTTTTGATTTTGAACTTCTTGCCAAAAAATAGAATAACAGTCCAAAGTAGTATTCAACTTCTTGCCACTCTTTTCCTTCCCGTCTCTCTCTTTCTTTAGTGGATTTTTTTTTTTTTTTTTTTTTGTTGCTAAAAAGATCGAATCTATATAATTACAGAAGTAGGTATGATAGTGATCCATTTTTTTTCCCTTGATTTAATTTTGTATAATTAAATAACTACCATCATAATCGTTTGATTTCTACCCCATTACAAGGACTCCTCCACGAAATTTCTTGCCTCTTTCCTGTGGCTTTTGGGGAACCACCAATGAAGAATTCAATGGATAAGTTTTTGACTCTTCAACGGTTTCATATCTTTGATCGTCCTTTAGGGTCCATTGCATTTTAGAGGTTATTTAGGACTCATCCAGTAAACATTTTTTATTTGTTGTTTTTTGAACGAAAAAAAAAATATATAAAACAATATTTTTGGTTTCAATTTCGAAATCTGAAAACGCTTTTGGTAGAATATGCTGAAATTTGTAATTTGAAAATAAAAATGGTAAAAATACGTCTGGTGGATCAATGGAAAAAAAAAATTAAAAGATCCAGTTGAAAAAAAAACAAGATTGATAAAATTGAAAATATATTATCTTTGGGAGGATAATCTTGGAAGAAAAATATTATACGCAATTCAATGATTTAGAATTAAATTAAAAATCAGGATTTTTTACTTTTTATTTTAAGTTGTTTTTTAGTATTTTAAAGTTGTTTGATCATTTAAAAAAAAAAAAAAAATAAAACAACTTAATAATTTCAATTTAGATCAATTAAGTTTTAAATGCAAAAAACAAACGACCTCAAGTGTGTGAAAACAATGTGTAGATAAAACAAAAAGAGAAAACCATAGAACAAAGATTGATTGTGAGGTTGAAAGATTGAGACAAAGAGGGACAGAGAATGCTCGTGGGATAGAGGTAATCTCTTGTACTCATCATTCTCATTATTTAGAGAAATCGGTCCCTCCGTGGACGTACCCAATTTTGGTTAACCATGTAAAATTGCATATGTTGTGTTGTGGTTTGTTTGCTCTTGGATGATTGTGTTTCTTGTTGCTAGTATTACTTTCTTGTGCTTGTAAATCCATTCAAACAAGGTCTTGGAAGGTGTTTGTGGTAGTTTGTATTATTGCCTACAAGGTGTTCAACATAATTACCAAGTGAATACAAGATGAAAAAAAGATGGGAATGTATGTGGATATAAGTTTAGTAGTGATTTTTTACGAGTCACATTCAGTGCCGGCTATAGGACAAAGCAAACAAAACATACACTTAGAGCCTCAAAAAATGGCAAAAAAAATAGGGGCCTAATTTATTTACAAACTTTAAAGATATTATTAAAAACTTATTGTCTTAATGATAAAAATATACTAAAAGGTGTTATTATTTTTTTATTTTTTTTTTATTACTTAATTATATGGCCTCGTACCTAGAAAATATGATTATATTAATAATATTAAATAATTATTAACTATTAAGTATCCATTTTTCAGTTAAAAAAATATCTAACTTTTTAAGAATCATTATCATTAAAAAAACTCTTAAACTTCTACTTCTATTTTAGTTTAAAATGTATCTATATAACAAAAAATTATTTTCTTTTTTTATCTACAACAATAAAAGTCTACAACTCTCTTTTGTTATAATTTTTTGTTCTTACAACTTACAAGTTACATTCCAGTGGTCTACAGTATTCTTTAAAATTATTATTTATATTATCCTTAAGAAGAGATTGAGGTATGTAAATTCAAATTTAAGAATTTAGTTATTATTTTTTATTTTTTTTTTGTCTTAATGTTTGATAAATCAAGTGGTTAATTTTGATATGGTTAATGTTTGACTGGCTCTATTCAAAGTAGATTTGAGAAATTTCAACAATTTAAAGAGGTTTTTGTTTTTGTTTTTTTTTTTTAAATTTAATATTAAGAAATTAAAATGATTAGATGATGATAATTTTAAAAGGTATTGTCTTAGTGTCCTTTTGGGAGGGCTTGTCTACTGGCTAAAAGAGCTTTTTTAAATTAAAAAAGCTCTTTTCAATTTTTTTTTTTGTATCGTTTGATTGTCATCCAGTAGAGCTCTTAGATGATTAAAAAAACTGTTTTACGTCTACTTGAAAAAGCCCAAATTTAAAGTTTTTTCAAGTAGATCTTTTAGAGTTTTTTTTTAATAACACTTAAAATCTCTAATATAACCCTATAATTTAATATTTGCTAGAGTATTTTGGTAATTCTATCATTAAAAAAGTTCTATTTTAATTGACAATCAAACGACCAACGACTTTTATTTAAAAGCTCAACCTCTAAAAGATCTATTTCTAAAAGATTTACTGCAAAAAGATTTACTTAAGAAACTCTCCCAAACGTACTCTTGAATGTGTTTTAAAACATGATAGTTGCTCTGATATAGATAGTATTGATTTATTTTCCGAGTTAAAAATCTTAAGAAAAATTAAATACAAACCGCGATTGAAACATTATTTTTTCTTAAAAAAAATCGATTCTTTTCTAAATACATATATGTATAGCCTATGGAACATTATTAAAAATATATGTAACAATTGCTTCAACTAAAAGAAGTTTTCAAAATTAAAATTAATACAAACTTATTTAAGATCATAAATGGATTAACTCTTTTATCAATTGAAAATGAGTTTTTAGAAAATCTTGAAAACAAAAGTTTAATTAAAAAATTTACATCTCAAAAAGCATGAAAAGTAAGTTAGTTTTTTTAATTTTATTTAAAATTATTTTTATTTTTAATATATATATATATATATATATATAGGGTGTTTGGGCCTCAAAATAGTTGAGCCGCCACCGATCACATTCTATGTTAAAGCATCAACGAAGAAAGCAAAATAGAGAGAAAGAGAAAATAAGGAAGAAAGTGAATAACAAAGAGAGAAAAGAGAGAAAGAGATAAAAAAATAATAATAATAACCTTACGGGTATTTTGATCATTTTAAAATATTATTTGCAAGATTTTTTTATTTTTATATATTTTTTTTATTTTTTTATTTTTTTAAACAGCAAACTTTATAAAAAGGCACCAAGCTAGGGACACAAACAGGAAACCACAACAAAGCACGAGAAAAACAGAGCCAGAAAAGGCCAAATACGCTCAGAAAACACACAACAGCCAAAGCAAGAAAGCTAAAACAGACCAAACTAAAACAAAACAGAGGGAGACTTAAAAACCATCCCAAGTAATCCTATCGCCACTATTAGACGAACCCATTTTAGCCAACTTGTCCGCAAATGAATTTGTAGACTGAGGATTGTAAACGACCTCGACATCTCCCATGCCATGGATGAGGCTCCTGATATTAGACAGAAGATTCAGATAAGTAAAGCTCCCAAACTCTTTTATTCAGGAGACAACCACTTTCGAATCACTAGCAATAATGATCTTCTTGTCTGTGAGTAAATGGTTAGAGGTACAAAGCTCACAAGCATTCAGAATAGTAGCCACTTCTGCCATGTTAGAATCTTGAATACCAATTTATAAGGAGAAAATGAACAAAACCTTGCCCTTGAGTCTCTAAGAACCCCTCTAATTCCCGCAGGGCCGGGTTTTCCCCTCGACGAACCATCGACATTGAACTTGAGATAGTCAAAAGAAGGTGGGGCCTAAGCTTCCTCCTCTTTCGACCGCTTATAACAACCGCCCTCCACGTAAAACTCTTTGATATTGAGCATAGTTAAAGAGATAGGGTCTTTCGAAGACCTGCCATAGATCTTGAACCACTAAGTGACCCTAAATTTAACCATGTTGGAAGTTTTTACGAAGTTGGCCTCAATTTCCTTGAAAAGAACTTGATTCCTAGACTCCTAAATGGTCCAAGAGACTTTAAAGAATAGAGCAAACCAAGCTCTTTTATTTTTTGAATTTGGATAGAGACCAGACCAACCATCCATCCACTATTTTAAGCATGTATTAAAACAACAACTAACATCCCACCAACCCATACAAAGCTTTCACAATTTCACAGACTAGCTACAGTGAAGAAAAAGGTGGTCAACTGTTTCGTTGCCATATTTACAAATCACGCAAAAGGAATCCGAAACCTATAGCATTCCTAACCTCATCATCATAGACTTCACAAGTAATCTACCCTTCTGCAACTGCCAAGCGAACACCTGAACCTTAGGTGGACAAAAACCTCCACATATAAAAGAAACCTCTGAGGAGACAAATGCTGACAATCTTCTAGGCATTTACGAGAAGAGCTTACAGAAAATAAACCAGAATTACAGAAGGACCACGCAAACTTATCAGCAATCTAATTTCGGATTTGGACATTGCTCAAGACTGTACTAAAACATTTCCACACATCAAATTCCCAACCAAACAAGTGCTGACACATGGGGATATCCCAAACTCACTTCTTACGAATCCAGCTGCCAAAGTTTTGAATTAAACCTTTCTTCTTGACAGAGAGCGCAAAGATCCTTAAGAAGACCTCCTTAAGAGCAATCGAATCCCAAGTAATGTCTAACAAAAATCTAGCCCGATCACCCTCGCCTATCACCATGCGAAAACCATCAATCATACACTTTGTTTTCAATGACCCCTGCTCAAACAAACTACTGACATTTTTCATAAACGAAGAGGTGTGAGCATTACTTTTCTAGTTTCACCTTAGTTGATTAGGAATAACACCATGTTTCGCGCAAACGACCTTCTTCCAAAAAGAGCCAGTTTCACAACCTAACCACCATACCAATATTTCTAGTAAACCTTTATTCTTATCAACCAAACAACCAATCCCAAGACCACCACTCTTCTTACTCATGCACACCATTTCCCAGTTAACCATGTGCACTTTCTTCTTCTCTATGTCGTCTCCCCAAAAGAAGTCACGTTGGAGTTTCTCAATGCAATTAGCAATGCCAATCGACATTTTGAAGATAGACATGTAGTACGTCAGGATACTAGAGAGAACAACCTTTATGAGCACAAGTCTACTGCATTTCGAAAGAAATTTCCTCTTCAAATAGCTAAGCGTTGCTTTTTCTTTTGAACCGTCGGATTCAAGAAACTCTTAGTCCCTAGGTTTGCACCAATAGGCAAGCCAAGATAGGTAATCGGCAGAGAGACCTTCCTACACCTAAAAGCGAAGTCCCAATCCTCGTTCGGAAAATCTTTCTTGCACACTCTTGCAATGCAGGACTTGTGGAAATTGATGCGAAGTCCGGAAGACAATTCCAAGCAACGAAGAATCCTTTTAAGGGAGAGAAGGGCCCTGTAACAAGGGCTCAAGGAAGATGACTGTGTTGTCCGTGAACTGAAGATTGGAGATTTTGATCTCCTCCACCCCAAAAGCCACATCTTTCAATAAATTTAATTCAGTATCTTTCCCAGCACACCATTCAGGGCTTCAATGACAATGTTGAAAAGAAAAAGCGATAAAGGGTCCCCTTGTCTAAGGTCTCTCTCAATTCCGAATTGCTTTGTAAGAACTAGCACACAGAGAGTTAGAGTATGAGCACAACTTTTGGTCCACTATATCCACTTAGAACTGAATCCCATACCCTCCGTCATTGACACTAAAAAAGAATGATCAAAAGATTTTGTTAAATATTGTTTTATTTTCAAGATAATGTTAAAAGTGAATTTAGATTTCAAAAGATTGTTAGTTTTGATAAATATTTCTTGTGTTTATTATTATTATTAGGGGTATTTTTTATCAGCTTGACACATCAGCAAAAACAGGGGGAATTACGAAACATATCGATCCACGTCATCAAAAAGTCAAAACTTGTCCACTTCATCAGCGGGTCAACACACAACACGTGGCAACACCACAAGAGCAACAAATATAAGAAGAGTCTACTCGCCCGACAAGGTTTATTCGTCAAATATGACTTGTTCGCCAAAGCCATTCTATTCAGCGAATCCAACGTACTCGACATGCTTGGACCCCAAGTAAGCAATCTTAGCCAAATATAGTATCTTGGATTTATCTCTCCAAGTCATCTTCAACAAGGAAATGCAATAGTTATTCTCCAAATCAAAGACTTCCAAATTGGGAGCGATTCTCCAATTCAAGGAATCTCAATCACAATCACTCAAAAGCTCCTATAGAGGAAATAATTCCTTGAATCAAGGAGATTGACCACTAGAAGGAAATTAACTTCCAAACTGGCATGCAAATCATACTTTTGCAAAGATATGATCTCATCAGAATCCTGTAAGGATACGATCTCATCAATCCTTTACTTGCACATCAACGATTAAAGCAACACCTGATCACACCTATAAATACACTTGTATTATTCAAAGTGAATAGAGGCAATCACTACAAAAAAAAGGGTTATTGAGACGTTTTTTTTTCTCGTCCTAATAGCCCAACATTCGTCCCAATAGGTCTATAGGGATTCGTCCCAAAATACGTTGCCTCAGGTGGGTTGCAATAGGTTCTTTGGAACGAAAATTTGAAATTCGTCTCTTAAAACTACCTATAAGGACAATTTTTGTTCGTCCCAATTGATAATGTATAGGGACGAAATTATTCGTCCCAATAGACTACTTGTAGGGACGATTTTTGTTCGTCCCATTTGACAACCTGTAGGGACGAAATATTTCGTCCCATTAGACAAATTTTTGTCCCTTTAGATATCCTATAGGAACAATTTTTGTTCGTCATCTTTGACAACCTATTAGGACGAAATATTTTGTTCCATTAGATAAATTTTCGTCCCTTTAGATACCCTATAAGGACGATTTTGGAAAAAAAAAATTGGTTTGTTGCCAAATGCACCCCCCCCCCCCAACTACATGCTAGGTAAATTTTATTTTGGATTGTTTGTCATTTATAATTAATATTTAGTATAGTATTAAATTATTTATACTAAGATTAATATTTTTTTACTCTTCTAGCTTACTATTTGAACCCGAAGTACCAATATAGAGGCAATATTGAGGATAATTCAGATCTTTGAAAGTCGTACATATTGTCTATACGCAATTAGACCTTGAAGCAGGGATTGCAAATTTTGGAAATGAGGTAAAAAGTTACAACTTACAATCAATTTTATAATTTCAATATTATAACTTCTTTGCATAAGAGTATTGTGTCATATACTCATATTTATATATATTATTTACATACTGATCTCATGAGTCATGAATGTAGCTCATATACTTTAAGAATGGAAAGACAAGTTTTAGTGAATGAGCAGCCATAGCTGCTAGAAGCAAAATGCAACCAGGTATATAAGTTTTATTACAAAAATCTATGTAATAATAATAAATAATAATATCATTGAAATGATATTCATACTTCTAATACTTAATAATTTTTATTGCAGCTGATTGGTGGGTAATGTATGGAGATTATGCTCCATCATTGCGTGCAATAGCAGTTTGCGTATTATCACAAACAGTATCATTTTCTGCATGCGAAAGAAATTGGTCTACATTTGCTTTAATCCACACAAAACAAAGAAATAGTCTTGCCTATTCTAAGCTTGAACAACTTGTTTATTGTTATTATAATATGAAGTTGAAAATTAAGGATATGGCAGCTGAAAAAGATAAAGTAGATGAAACTGATTTTATAGATCTACTTTAAGTAGCTGCTGAAGCAGAGGACGATAATGAGAATCCTTTTTTTGACTGGGTTAGACCTGCCTATTTGGATGATGATGAGGGAAATCCTGATCCACAAATTGCTTCTCATGCTCAAGACATGGGAATAAATATTGAACAAGTGATTAGAAAAGAAGTTGGTGTAAATCGTGGAGTTACTGTTAGCAGCTCTTCTGATGACCAACATACCTATGATGGAAATAGTGGAGGAAAAGATGATGGAAATGATGGAGGAGATTGAGATTTTGGTGTAAGAGGTTGGGATTCTAGTGCAACAGGTTGGGATGCTCATGCATGTAATTTTGATCAAAATCATGGTAGACAACATGGAAAAACAAGTCAAATTAATGAAGATTCTTTGAATATGTCTCTCTCCTCAATGAGTATGGACATAGAAAATGGTTCTTTGAGTGGCTCGCGGACAATGTCAAGTTCTCATATACCATATTATGGTAGTTATGGTTGCTGCAGTATATTTGATTATCCTTCTCCACAAATACCATATGCAATACATATGCATGCAGATCAAGAATATTCACTAAGTTAGGTAAATCCAAACAGTCCAATTCATGTATCAGTTGGAAGAGATCAAGCAACATACGTGTGTCATATTAATAACTACCTTGAAAACCATGTTAGCACGTTTTCCTGGAAAAATTATTGTTCAAATCAAGATAGAAATGTATTTTATGTATTTGAACCAGTAAGGAATTCATTTTAGTTTTAAATTTCAGAAATGCAATGTATTATTATGTATGAATTATAATTTATGATAGAATCTTGAAAGTATGGAACTATATATATATATATATATATATTTTTAATGATAATTTTGTATATTAAATATTTAATCTCTTTATATTGTAAAAGTGAAACAAAATATTATTCTATTAAATACTCAATTTTAAAAATTATATATAGACTCTATCTATGTTATAATTTATAATAAACTCATAACTATGCTAATTTATCGTTGAAATATGATTTATTTGATGTATAATTACTTGTTTAAGCTTGTCCTAAAGTTTCACAAAAATATTCTAAACTTTAGATGTAAAGATCCATCATTTTTTTTTCAATTTTTTTTACCGAATATCCACCAATATCGATAATATCCCTGATATATCTATAAATTTAGAAGCCCGATATAAATACCGATACTGATATTTTATTCCTTGGACTTGGACCTAAGAGAGCACAAACGAGAATTGAATAACCCTAACACGTCCGGCAAGACTTTTTGTGGTGGGTTCTGCATCCGGTCAAAGTCAATCAAAACTATTCAGCTCCACTAGGCCACTTACCTATATATCAAAACTACTGGTTACACCTCCTTATTTTAATACAATGAGCACGTTTGATGAAATCGTATATGATTGAATGTTTTTTGAGATTTTTTGTATGAGTCTTAAGAAAATTAAAATACATATTTTATATAAATTTTGATTATTATTATTTTTTTGGATTTGAGAACTATTTTTCTTATATTTCCCTATTTTTAAATGTTTTATCTTCAAAAAATTCAAAAAAAATTAGTTCTTTTACTAAAAAAATTTTCAATTTGTTTCCACAAATGTATTTCATTATTTTTATCATCCATACAAAAATGACATCAAGATTCAATATATTCCATTAAATTCCAACAAAGGTGTTTAAAGTGTGGATTGTAAAATATCTTCATTGGAAAGTTTCTCATATATATATATACACACACACACACGTAACACATGAAATTCCAAATAATATATAAAGTATTCCCAATAAAGTGTTGAAAGTCACTTCATAAACATTAAAAATAAATATAAATCTAACAATTAAACAAGTAAATTGAAATTTTTAAAATAAATTTAGTTACCCAAATATAAACTATGAAATAAAAATGTTCAAAATTTTTTTTGTTTTAAAAGTGAAAAAATCGAAGAGATGTAAAGCTAATTACATTCAGTCTCAACCTCCCCGCCTTATTTCTATTCTTTTCAGTCGCATCCCATATATTTTCTCTAACCATTTGTATTTTCTTATGCAGAATATGTAACCAAGAACCAATCCAATTATTAGCTCAGTTCCATATCCTATCATAACAACTTTCCAATCAATTGCAAATGGAGATTTGAGTTCTGCTGGTTGTGGAGGAATTACAGACTCCGACACAATGGAAGAACCACAAGGAAAATCTATTTCCCCGCAAAGACCTTGGTTACCGGCAAAGCTAGATGCAGGAAAGGTATAGAACTGCCACTACAAGAAAATATTACATTTATTGAAAATTAAAAACTATCACAGATGTTCAAGAATGCTAATGTCAAAGATTTATGGTAGTTTTTAACTGTCAAGGATTGCTGACAGTTTTTTTTTTTTTTAATATAAAAATATATATATCATTAACATTTTTTATATTTATACACCGCCGTCCAGCAACCGCTGCCGCCGCCCTCCTCCGTTCTAACCATTGCCAGCCCAACCCACTGCTGATAATAATGACAATTAATTGTTATTATTAAGAATTGAACTTGAAACCTCAAGTCAAAAGTTGTAAGCCTTTACCACTTCACTACAAGATGTGATTTTGTTAATAATTGAACAATATTTATACATAACCTATATGAATTGTTAGAAATAAAAAAAAATAAAAAATAAAAAACTTGTTAGATAAATTTAAATTTATTCAACTAATCAAAATTCTATTTTCTACGATAGACATATATTAAAAAATATTTATTGAAACTTTTAATAAAATTATATTTTTTAAAACATATATAGTCGAGTTATTGGTCTATACTCTATGGTCACGTTTGGTTACATGGTAGAATGGTAATCGGTATGGTAATAGGAATGGAAAAGAAAGGAAAAATAAGTTTTTTGTTTAGTTGGAATTTTAGAATTAGTCTCTGAATCAGTATTATTTTGTTTGGTTAACAATAGAATGAAATGAAGTTAACTGTATTTTGACCAAAATACCCCTAATTATAAAACATTCATAATTGATATATTATGGATAATAATAATAAAATATAAATATATATAATATTATATTTATATATATATAATATTATATATATTATTATAATATATGACATATTATATATATTATAATAATATATATATTAATATTATTATAAATTATATAATATAAATATCATATATCATATAATATGAATATTATATATTTTGGATAATAATAATAAAATATAAAAGTATATTATATATAATTATATATCATTTAATATAATAATATATTATATATAATATAATATATAATAATATAAATATAAATATAAATATATATAATATATATAATAATATAATATATATAAAATACATATAATAATATATATTATATATAATATAATATATATAAATATAAATATATATAATATATATTAATATATTATACATATTATATAATATAATATATATTATATAATTTATAATAATACGGTCCCGTTCCTTTCAGTGCATCCTTAGATATATAATGTAATAATATATAATATATATTAATATATTATATATATATATATATATTATATAATTTATAATAATACGGTCCCGTTCCTATCAGTGCATCCTTAGATAACTTTATCAGGATATTGAATGTGAGCCACTCATTTATAAAAGTGATTTGACAAGTGCATACATACCAAGTCAAAGTATGTAAAATGAGTGGCTCACATTCAATGTCTTTATAAAATTCTATTAGGGCATCCTCATATGAAAATTTTCATATAATAATAATATATTATAGTATAGTATAATATATTCTACTCCCTTTGCGAATGAAATGGGTGTTGACACCTATACATTTTCCCTTGGATCCCCACGTCCCTATCTCCATTTGGGGATTTTTCGTCAACTGCACATTTTCGTCTAGATCCCTACGTGCCCGATGGGAAAGGGGAACCTATATCCATCCTTATTCCCCAAATGTGTATCTCTAGACGAGAGTCAGGTAGCGGTGGACCCGGTGTGGGTGGTGGGTGGGTCAGTGTGGTGGGGCGGATCTGGATAGATAGTTGTGAAATTGATTTTTTTTTTTTTTAAAATTTTGTTCATATTTCTTCCCCGTAGAATATCTAAAGGGTCGAAAAATTATTTAAAAGATTGAAATATTTCATCCCTACAAATTGTCAAAGAAGACGAAAATGCAAATTTCGTCCCTATATTATTTCGTCCCTATAGGTAGTCTTTGGGGACGAATTTCAATTTTCATCCCAAAGAACTTATTGCGACTAACTTGAAGCGACGTAATTTGGAACGAATTTTTTTCGTCCCAAGTTTCCCCCCATCAATAGTGTTGCGCAGTACTACAAAAATGTTAAAAGACATCGGCTTTTAGATAACCGATTTAAAAAAACTTTTAGAAATCGGTTTTTATAAAAATTGATTTCTTAAATATTGTGGTTTAAAAAGATAACGGTTTTTAGGAAAACCGATATGGATTTAATTTTCAATAAGAAATCGGTTTTCCTTAAAACCAATGTCATAAATATTGTTGTTTGAAAAGACAACGGTTTTTGTGAAAAACGATATGGATTTTTTTCCAATAAGAAATTGGTTTCCATTAAAACCGATGTCTTAAATATTGCGGTTTGAAAAAACAACGGTTTTTTGGAAAACCGATATGGATTCAAAAGCAAAATTCTTTTGAAATTCAAATCCGACCTAGCTATGTCCACATTCAAGTGCGCATATCTAAAATACTCAACGTTATTTGCTCAAATTTTGACACAAGAAATTAGACATGCAAACAAACATTTTTCATTCAGAAAATATTTCAAAAATCAATTTGGAAAAGTGTGAAATTGAGCGATGAAAACATCTCACTCGCGGATTCGCGTCGCTTCTGACATTTGCCTGAATAATTGATCATAACTTTCAAAATACCATCCATAATTTTACGTTCTTTATACCGTTGGATTCGTATCGAAAAATCAAAGAACCCATCATGAACGAAAAAATTTATTTCCTTGCCAAAAGATATGGTTTTAAGGAAAACGTTTGCACAAAAATTGATCATCTCTAATCGCTTCTGACCTTTGATTGAATAATTGATTATAACCTTCAAAATACCGTCCAGAATTTTTGAAAAATTGAAGAACCCAACACAAACGAAAAAATTTATTTCCTTGACAAAAGATACAGTTTTAAGGAAAAAGTTTGCACAAAAATATCTCCAATCGCTTCTGACCTTTGACTGAATAACTGATCATAACTTTCAAAATACCGCCCAGAATTTTACGTTATTTATACCATTGGATTCGTATCGAAAAATCGATGAACCAAACATGGATGAAAAAATTTATTTACTTGCTAAAAGATACAGTTTTAAGGAAAAATTTTACACAAAAATATCTCCAGCAGAACACAAAACCACACAAAAAATGAAATGAAAAATAAACCCATCAATAATTTTTTTTAATACATGTTTGTAGTAGAAGTTCGAATTTTTATTAGTTGAGTAAATTTAAATTTATCAAAGTTTTTATTTATTTATTTCTAACAACTCATATAGATTATATATAAATATTGTGCAATTGTTAATACATCAAATTTTGTAGTCAGACGGTAAAGGCTTACCACTTTGACTTTGAGGTTGCAAGTTCAATTCGTCATCAGAGGTGGGGCAGGCCGGACCGCTCCACGCAACACTATTGATGGGGAGAAACTTGAGGCCTACTTGTACTGCAAACGATTCTTATAAAACGTTGGAGTGCCAGCAGAATAAGTATGGTTGGAGGCTCTTTAGTTCTGTCAAGTTTTTCGGGATTTCTCTGGTAAGGGAGTTATTCAAGTAAAACAAATCGTCCATCGAACCAATCCAAGGAGGGATACTGCCATCCAAGTGATTCCATGACAAATCAAGAACTTGCAACTTGTTGCAGCTTGACAACCAAACCGGGATGTGGCCTATAAGACCACAACGTGCAAGTCCTAAAACAATCAAGCTCTCAAACCCTCTCACATTATTTGGAATTTCCTCACCAATAAAATTCATTGGGAGGATAAGAGTGGTGAGATTTTTGCACTGCTGCCAGTAATGATAGTGCCCTATATAAGTCCACAAAATTATTGTTTGACAATAAGAGAAACATAAGAGATTTTGGAATTAAACTTTCCAGTGAATGAATTATTGCTTACGTTGAACACAGCAAGATTTGGAAATCCCCCAAGATCTAACAAGTCCCCTGTGAATGAATTTGATGTAGGACAAAGAAGGAGGAATCATGGCACATGCCGCTACCGATGTCCTACGGCCCAACCGTGCCTAATTTCAGATTCAGACGGTTTTGGGTGTTTCTTATTTTATTAATTTGAGTCTTTATTTCTTGTTTTTCAAGTTTATAAATTTCAGTTTGATTAGGAATTAAATTTAGGTTTTGGAAATAAATCAAACTTACCTTTTAGGTAAGATTTGATCTTTGTTTTTCTGTCAAATTAGGAATCATAAATCTTAGAAGATTATGATTAGTTTTTATTTTTTCATGTTTTAGTCTTTTTAGGAATGTTGTATTCGAGTCGTATTAGGATTAGTTTATTACAAATAGTCTTATTATTTCCTATTATTGTAAATTTTTGATACTCAATAAAATCGTTCTTTGGAACACTTATCTGTCGTGGATTCGACATGCTCTTTGAGGATTCGAGAGCGCCATTTTCTAACATAGATTAGGGAATGATGGCCTCTGCATGGTGATCCATGCTTGGGTAACTACTGGTCGTTGCGTCAAGGTTCGTCTGAGTGTGCCTCAGGGTTCGACAAAACGATCATTCTTATTTCCGCCATACCTCGCTGTGTCAATTGGTATCAGAGCAAGGATTCGCCTGGCTAGATGGCAACTAACGGAGCAGGAGGCAGAAACCCTAATGATGTTGGTCGTGGGGTAGGGGCCTTGAGGGCAACGATGGAGGACACTCGGCAACAGGTGGTGCAGATTCGCGACATGCTTGCTGGGCTGAACCTCAACGCTAACAACAAGCCGCCAGTTATCAGGACACGCGCCGAGGGATTTACCCGAGGCTAACCTACTGACAGGAGACGTAATCAACCATCTCGTGATCAACTTGATAGCGAGGATGGTTCGAGTGAAGAAGATCCGGATGTTCAGGATGGAGAGCTAATTAATTGTGTGGTGCAATGGGTGCTGTACGCACCAAAACAAGAGGATTCTAGCCAGCAAAACAATATATTCCAATCTTGCTGTAGCATTAGTCAGAAAGTTTGTGACCTGATTGTTGACAGTGGGAGCTACGAAAATTTCGTTGCAAGGAGGCTAGTGGAGCACCTGAAATTGCCAACCGAGAAACATCATAAGCCTTATGCGAATGTGACAGAGGTGTGTAAGGTTCCTATTTCGATCGGGCAGCACTACCGGGATGAGGTGGCATGTGATGTAGTCGACATGGATGCTGGTCACGTGTTATTAGGTCGCCAATGGCAGTTTGATGTGGATGTAACCATGCGCAGTAATGTATGTGTTTTCAATTGGGATGGCAGGAAGATTGCAATGGTTCTGAAATGGAGTTCAGGCAGTGGCTCAACTAAGACCACAGTAAAAGAGCAATCATTAGTCTCCTTAGTAACTTCAGTAAATGGTCTGGAATCTGAAATTAAGGAAATGCAGGAGGTGACAGATGTGAAGGCTGCTCCAGAAGAAACTGTTACAGTAGACATAGTGATAGAAGTTGTGCCCGAAGTAGTGACAGAAGTGAAGAAACACACAGAAGATGTGACAGATGTGAAAGGTGCAACAAAAACTCACGTCTTGGTGGTTAAAGGTCTTATGGTTAAAGAGGAGAAAACATCAGCGGTAGTGGTTCCTGAGAAAATACAGTCACTATAGCTAGAACAATTCACATGCATTACCTCAGAGGAATTACCTAAGGGTTCGAGTGTTAGTATTGCTGCAGAAAACGTGTGTAATTAGCCTGGTGCAGTGCTGCAAGCAAATGTGCGACAGAAGCTGGAAGAAATTAATGTGAAATATAAAGCTACGGCAGATGTCAAGAGGCGTAGGAAATTGTTTGCTGCTGAAGGTGATCAAGTTATACTTTATCTGGGTTATAACTCGAGGTCGAGTTCTTCACAAGTGGGAAGGACTGATGTAGGACAGTTTTTAGTGTATTAATTTTTTATTGTTTTTTGTTTTTTAGTTTTCTTTTGTTTTAGTAGATGGCCTTTTTGGTCTTTTTGCTTAAATTAGGGTTTCCAGGGTTTCCAGAGTCTATTTAAGGCTCTTTTGTTTTTAGTTTCAGGAGATTGAATAATATTGTTTTTTGGTTTTCCACTTATTTTGCTGGTGATTTCCAGTTTTGTATGATTTAGGACTTACTGTCACGGGCTTAGAATTACGCAGCGGAAAATCCCGTTCGACACTTAGGCAACTTGTGGGCAAGGTTGCTAAGTAAGCCTAAAATGTGTGCTTGTCACTCTCAAATGCAAGAGAGAATAGAGAAAGGTGTTGGAAGAGCTTGGTTGGGAAAATAAAGCTTGTATTGCTATAAGGAAAGCTTTACAAGGCTTTGATTACAAATGACTTGGATAGGCTTGGATAGGCTTGGAGTTGCCTTACAAATGGGAGGAGTTACTTATTTATAGGTGAGCCACCTCCTTAAGGAATATGCTAGACTAATCTAGTCTAATATTGGAGATTAAGTCTCCAGAATATTCTACACCTAACTAGAATGCTCTTACATGCCTTTACATGCTTTTACAAGATTCTAGATTGTTCTACACATACGTACATGTGTCTAGATCCTTCCTACATGCATGTGCAAGAAAGACCTAGAAAGCATTAGTGACTAGAGACTTCCAGAAGCTTTCGTTGCTAGAAGTGTCCGGAGATCTCTAGAATCTTATATTAACTAGAGACTTCCATCCATGCTTTGGAGTGTATGGAAATCTCTAGATTTTTCCAACAACTTTGCCTTGTTGTGGGATTTTTAGGCACCTTGGCTGGAATCTGCAATTTGGATCTTGCGGGCCGTGACATTACGCTAGTAAACCCTAGAACTTCCGTTCTGAATTACTAGAAACATTCAGTGATTGGATCATTTTCAGACTAGAAAGCACCCTTGAAACCGGTCCTGATAGCAAGTTATAGCTCAAATCAAGAACTTGCAACTGCTTCAAATTTGAGAGCTCAACATGCAATACACCTTCAAAATGATTGCCAGAAAGATCAAGCAATTTCACCTGATTCAAATGACCTAAAGAGCGTGAAGTTATACCTTTTAGTCCCTTCTTTTTGCAGAATCAACATGGACACTCTACTAGCAACTTAGTCATTATTACCTTCATTTCCACACACAACACAATCCCACTGACAGCAAACAGAATTATTATTGGACCATGATGTGATTATATAACCATTTGTGAGGTTTCCACAAATTCTTTCAGTGACAACAAATCACTTGGATCACAAGATTGGCTTAGGGTTTGCAGACCCAAAGATGAACAAACAAAGCAAGCAAAAAATGCCCATTTGAGGCAAGTCATTTGAATCAATCCCACCATCACAATTGCTGAAACCAAAATCCCTAGACCATAAATTAAGGATACCACAACCTTTTTAACTTGAAAATACTAATAATTATACAATTACCCCATATGGTAACATTTTCAACTTGTAAGTTTTAAGTCTATTCTCTTATCTTCCTAAGAATTATTAATGTAGAATTGTGTGATCACAATATTTTATCCATATTTGTGACTGATAACGAGCTAATTTGTCTTTTTGATTAATCAAGACACGTAAATTAATCTTTATCACATCACATACACTGAACTTTGATTAATATAAGGACAAAAGCTTGTCTCAAGTCAAGCAAAGACTTAAATGGTCATCGACTTATGAGACTACTTTAAAGGAGAACCACATAAAAAAAAGATTTGGTTCTGGAAATTTCAAAATGTAATGTTTAATGGTTAAAAATGTATTTTTATTTTTTTAAGAAAACATTATAATTAATTAATTATTAGGTGTGCGGTAGTGGTTCTCTCGAAGCATCCCTTATTTTTCAAACAATACAACAATTTATTTTTTTATTTGTCTTATATTCAACAAATTCCGGATAAAATAATTGTAGTATTTGCAAATTCAGATTATATTTACATAGGTCTCATTAAACTTTTCAATCATGAATAAGAATTAAATCAAAGTTCATTAAAATCCAAAAAAGTAATCTAAAGTTATGAGAGTAGATATTCGGACCATACATATATTGTCCAATCTTGACAGATCAAGATAATCATATATATATATATATATTGTAATATTTGTAATACTTAAATTCAGATTTAGACACCGTGTAAATTTATCCAAAGAAAAAACAAAATTAAATATGATCTAGTATTTTTTATTTTTTTTTAACTATTACAATAGTTTAAGAATAAGGGACAAGGTATGAGTGGAACCCACATCCTTTTTATATATTTATAAAAAAAAAAATATTACAATAATTTAGGATTTGAAAAAAATGATAGACTCGAACTCATAACCTCGTAGATGTGTGGGGTTATCACTAAATCAATTTCATCTTGTTAATATGATCTCGTATTTAATATAGTAAAATGACTGTTACATATATAGATAAGTTAAAGTGATACGGTGATTCATCACATCCTCGTCTATGAACTACCAAATTTCGTAATAGTTTTTTTTTTTTTTTATAAAAAAAATCTTGATATATATTTAATTATCTAACGAACAATCCCAGTCTGACTCGTGATCATTAATGATATTAAATGTTCACCGATATTATAATGACTTTCAAAATAAATTAAGTTGCTCATAATTATTTGACCAAACATGCTCTGTATAGGTTGTATTCGGTGGAGGATAATATCCTCACTTTATTCATTGACGTGTATTTACCGATTCTCATCAATAATATATGGTTTGCTTTGCCTTTGTCAAATATATTTTATTTTACTCTCCTTAGGTAACCGACTTTATTTATATTATTCCTCAATTATTTATAATTTAATCAAAATATTTTTCTGCTTAATCAATAATTCATCCTAATCTTAAAAGTTTTAAGACAATTATAGGGAAATACTTATATATATATATATATATATATATATATATACGGTGGTTCTCTAGTCAAGATGTCCTTACTTTATAATTTCAAGAATTCCAACTACAACCACACATTCATGTAGGGCCCACAGCTCCACATTAACAAATACTCACATCCAATATGAATTCGTAACTATGGTTAAACGTCGTTAACTTGTAATTTCATGACGTCATTGCTAGAGAACCGCCAATATATATATAAATATATATACATATATACTGTCCCATTCCTATGAAGGCATCATTATATAACTTTATCAGGATATTGAATGTGAATCACTCATTTATAAAAGTGATTTGACAAGTGCATACATACCAAGTCAAAGTATGTAAAATGAGTGACTCACATTCTATGTCCTTATATAATTCTATCGGTGCATCTTTATAAGAAAATTTCTGTATATATATATATATATATATATATATATTTATTTATATCAAAACTTACATGAATGCACAAATTACATAAGCAAAGAGTGGCATTAATTGTACTATAGTCAAGATCAAAAAAAAAAAAATCATTATTTTTGAACATATCTCATGTTGTCTCAAAATATTACAAGGTTATTTTGGTAATTAACTCATATCTCATCTCCCCCTATAAATTCAAGCACCCACCCCCCTCGAACCAGTTATATATATGCAAACAAAATTTGATCCAGAAAGTCAAGGGATAAAATATCGGTATCGGTATCGATATTGGGCTTCTAAATTTATGGATATATCGGGGATATTATTGATATCGGTGGATATTCGGTAAAAATTTTTAAAAAAGGAGCTGCTAACAGTAACTCCACGATCTACACCAACTTCTTCTCTATCGATGGATATATCGGTCCTTGGTTCGATATCAATCCTTCCAAAATATGGATATATCGGTGGATATGTCGATTTTAAGTTTCATGCTACAAACTACACACAAATCAATAAATAAAAAAAATAACAAAATGGGGAGGTTCACTTGCTTTTGTATGATTGTGTATGATTGTGTTGCTGTCTCTGGTGGGAAGTGCTTTTGCACAAAGTGCTACCAATGTGAGATCTACTTATCATCTCTATCTTCCCGAGCAAATCGAATGAGAGTAGTTAAGAGCTAACGTTTACTGTACAACCTGAGATGCTAATAAACCCTTAGCATGGCGCAAAAACTAATTTTTTGATTTTTTTTTATATTTATATTATTTTTTTGATGTCTTTATATTTAACAAAACAGGGATAAATAGTTTCAATATTTGAAATTTTTTTAAAAAAACTTTATTTATAGGTAGATTTCATTAAACTTATTATCTAAACACAAAAAATTCAGATCAAAATTCATAAAATTTTATGTGTTTTCGTCAAGTTCCTTACTAAAATTTAAAGTAAGGCATACCTCGTTTAATAATTAATTAATATATATATATATATATATATATATATATATATATATAATTTGTTTAGATCCGTTGCCAAAATTGACTCATTCTTCTTTGGAGTTAGTTAGGCTTGTCACTTGTGACTCTTATCAAAACCTACATGAATGCACCAATTACATAAGCAAAGAATGGCATTAATTGTAATATATTCAAGATCAGAAAAGGAAAAAAAAATCATCATTTTTGAACACATCTCATGTTGTCTCAAAACTTTCCAAGGTTATTTTGGTAATTAACTCATATCATCTCCCTCTATAAATTCAAGCACCCGGGCCCCCTTGAACCAATTATATATATGCAAACAAAATTTGATCTACACACTACACACAAACAAATCAATAAAGAAAAAAAATCACAAAATGGGGAGGTTCACTTGCTTTTGTATGATTGTGTTGCTGTCTCTGGTGGGAAGTGCTTTTGCACAAAGTGCTTCCAATGTGAGATCTACTTATAATCTCTACCATCCTGAGCAAATCGGATGGGATCTGTTAAGAGCTAGCGTTTACTGTGCAACCTGGGATGCTAACAAACCCTTGGCATGGCGCAAAAAGTATGGCTGGACAGCCTTTTGCGGACCCGTCGGACCCCGTGGACAGGCCTCTTGTGGCAAGTGCTTAAGGGTAAGAAATTCACATATATCATATTATCATCTATAATATATAAAGGATATGTTTTTACAATATACTGATCAGAAATCCTAAATAGGGAAAGAGAGTTTGATTCCTGTTTTATGACCCCCCAACTCAAGGTTACAAAATTTTTAAATAAAATGCATTTAAATTTTACCCTTTTTTTTTTTTTTTTTGTTATTTACATTTTTGTTAAAGTTGTATCAAATTTTCAAATTGGACCCCAAACTCTCCAAATTGGATGAATCTGACTTCGCCCCTACCCATAATCCAATATTTATTTTTTCTTTTTGTCTACCTTGGACGTTGTTAGAGCTTAAATTGTATGGTCAGACTCCAATCCTGTTAGCATAAACTGACAATGTTTTCTGAACTTGGTTATATGGTGTGTATGTGTGTGTAGGTGACAAATACAGGGACAGGAACACAGGCAACAGTGAGAATTGTAGATCAATGCAGCAATGGAGGGTTGGATTTGGACGAAGGTGTGTTCAAACAGTTGGATACTGATGGAAAAGGCTTTGCCCGAGGCCACCTCATTGTAAACTATCAGTTTGTGGATTGCGGAGATTCATCAAAATCAGAAGCACTTCCTGTTAATAATAAGCATGCACAATATATATAGCTACCCGCATGCAGTTTGTGGATAGTAGTTTAATTAATTTCCACACCTCTTCCTTTATTATGAATAAAGTGCTTTTGTAAGAAGTTTTAAGAATAATAAGTGCTTATCGATATTCACAAGTAATTAACATGTCAATCTCTTTCTGTTATATATGGACCTAAATTTATATACCAGAATTACTGAATGCAATTCTATTATTTAAAATTCCAACCCTAATGTCAATATGCACGAGGACCTCGACCACAATTTAAATATTATTTTTTAACAAAATTTGTACAGCAATTATAACATACAAAATTAATTTAACTCTTATTTAAATAAAAAATAAAAAATAAAAAATAAAAAATAAAGTTGAAGTACGAATGATGAAATGAGCTTTGAAAAGGAATCTCCAAAAAGTTGAACTGGAAATCAAGAAATAATTGAGTTGTGAATGGACATGAATGGTGCAGAAAAGATAAATTCTGCTCAAAAATTGAGCTAGAAACGAAAAATCTGCAGAATGTTGGAATGGAAATAATGAAATTTATTGGCTTTCAATAAGGAAAAACAAGTAGAGAAAATGTAAGGAAGGTTGAACTGGAAACGAAAAATTGTGTCTTTCAATGAGAAAATGAAGTAGCGAAGAGAATCTAAAGAAAGTTGAATTGATGAACTCAAGCAGTCTACTGCAGGTTTTTTCTTCTATTTTTGTCTCAGAAAATTAGTTGTCTCTCAAGTCAAAACTAATTTATTTCTTTGAAAAGAAGAAGAAAAAAAAAATCTAAGTAAGGAAATGAAGAAAATCTGCAGAAAGTAGATTAGGGAATATGCTGAAAAGAGAAATTATATATGCAGAAGGTTGCTTAGGGAACAAATAAATATAGCTTTCAAAAGTAGAAATGTAGAGAAGAGAAAGTTGAACTCAGTTTTATTAATTTATTTATTTTGTCATTTTATAATTACTTAGAATTACGGGTTTTTAAATAATTTTTCTTTAGGTGGATTTGTATTTATAAAAAACAAAATTGGAGATTAGTTTAGAAATACTCTTTTCCATTTGATGGTAAAATGTTCATTTTACTCACGATATTTAAAGTCAACACTCAATAGTTAAGTCTAATTATTTACCATTAAAGGGAGGGGATCAAATTGTAATTAAGAGCATTTCTAGCAGATATATATATTTTTCATCGCTAAAATATAGGGCAAGTTTGTACAATTTACCTAAATAATAATAATAATCTAACTCTTGAAATATATAACTATAACGTAATTATATAAATATTTGTGACAAACTTGATCATTAGAAACCGTGTAAAAAAAAAAAAAAAAAAAAAACTTGATAATTACTTTATTATGAGGATGTACATTTAATTCACTTGGTTTTTCTTTTTTGCTGAATTATTATTATTATTATTATTAATATTATTATTAATAATTTTCCATTTGACGTTTATATTAACATCGTTTTACCCTTTAGTTTCAAAATTAACCATTTTCACTCTACCTGGGCATCAAAAGGCATGGATTGACCATTAAGGGATGGGTTGACCATTAAATTTAAGGGTAATTTGGTAAATTGAGAAAGCAAATTAGAAATTTTTATAAAATAATATATCATCCCATTTAAAAATATAAAAAATTCTCCCTCCTCTCGCTCTCAATCTCAATCTCTCACCCTCGATCATCGCATCACACGAACTTTAAAAACAGTAATATTATACATTCTATTTAAAATTTTACTTTTTTTATCTCACTACATGTGGTATGTGGAGTGTCAAATGATGAATAGATACATGAAGTAGATGAGATAAATCATCATTAATGTGTATTCACTCACAATTTAACATCTCACATTATATATATAATACTATAAAAAATATGAGATTTTAGATAAAATATTTAGATTATTACTTTTAAAAAAATAAAATAAAAATACCACCCGATCTCTTCCTCTACTAAAAAAAAAATCTCTCTTCCTCGATCAACGCACCACACCAACTTTAAAAAATTGAAAAAAAAAAACACCACTCAACCTCTCTCACTCGATCAACGCACCGGTCACCACAACAACTTCAAATAAAAAATAAAATAAAAAACCACACAATATCTCTCGCTCGATCAACACAACACACCAACTTAAAAAAAAAAAAAAAAAAAAAACCACACCGGTGACCAGTCCACCATCTCCTCCGCCCACCGCCCAGTCGAACCCAACTCCGTCGCCCAGCCGAACCCGGAAACCCCTCCCACCACCAAAATCGTACCCAGAAAAACCTCCCACAACCAAAATCTAACCACCACGAACAAAACCCAAACTATCTCTCTCTCTTCGCATCTAGCCACAATCAAAACCAAAAATCATCAAGAACACGCCGCTGCGATTCACGCTAAGCCCCGAATCAATCCCGCCGCCGTCGCGACTCACACATCGAATTGTAGATGGTGGTGGTGGGGAGAGAGAATGAGATGTTGATCAAGATTCAGGTGAGAGAAAGGTGAGAGGAGAGAGAATTTTTTTATTTCTAAATTGGAAATAAATCGAGGGTATTTCAGTATTTTTGCTCACTTTGTATGTTAGGTATAAACTTTTTTAACGTCTGACAAACGGCAGGGGGAAAATGGGGATTTCTGAAAATATAGGGGGTAAAACGATGTTGATTGAAACATCAGGGAGAAGTTAATAA
This sequence comes from Acer negundo, assembly GCA_035582765.1. NCBI lineage: Eukaryota > Viridiplantae > Streptophyta > Magnoliopsida > Sapindales > Sapindaceae > Acer > Acer negundo. The sequence continues at coordinate 42,383,289 of CM069235.1, read as the reverse complement.
TATCCCTTATTATTATTATTATTATTATTATTATTATTATATATACCTAATTAAGATGAGCCAATCTGTCCTGGCCGGAAAGGCTTTGAAAGTTGTTTGAATATTGTCAAAAGTACTTATGGATAATTATGCATAGAATTAAACATTATGGGATAATTAATTGAGTAGTTGGACACTTGTACACAATTTTTATGTATTTCTTATCGGAGTTCGAGTCTCATTTTACCGATAAAGGATCAGAATCCTCTCTTTGGTTTTTGATTTTTTTTGGTATTTTTCAAATGTAATTAAAACATTAAGTTGCGTGAGAGAGAAAAAAGTGATTAAATTTTGACCATATATTTTTTATTTTTCTTAGATGTTATTAGATTATAAAAAGTCAAAGAAAGACAAAATAAAGAAAAGGTCTTGATCCACTGATAAAATAATAAGTAAATGATGGAGATATTATTATGGTATTTTGAGAAAAGCTATTAAAATTATGTTGATAATATTTGATCGATTTTGATAGGTTCGGATAGATCTAATTCGGTATTTTACCGATTAAAATAAATAATAATATTTTTTAAAATAAATAAATAAATAAATAAAGAACAAATAATAATAAGAAGAAGAAGCTAAGATAAGTGGTGGTCTCAATCAGACGATTAATGCAGAAAAAGTCAGCATTTAGACTTTTTGATTTAATGTGTAACATGCACGAAACGGTTCATCGCCTCATAAGAAGAAGACAGAATATTAAATTAATCAATAAATGAATTAAACAAGACATAAGTCTTCGTATTATCATATCCATTTATTTTACTTTCCAAATTTTTTTTCCTTATTACTTTAACATAGTACTGCCTACTTGCAAGCTTCGTTTCAGAGTTACGGTTAAGGATCAATGTCCTCTCTTTAGCTTGTTTTTTCTTGACTTTTCATAATCTAATAACATCTGAACAAAAAACAAAATATATGGTTAAGATTGGTTCACTTTTTTCTCTCTCATACAACTTAATATTTGAATTATACTTAAAGAATCCTAATGAAAAACAAAAACTAAATAGAGGATCCGAACCCTACAGTTAAAGTTTCATCGTATACATTTGCTAATATATATATTTTCTACCGTGATAATGTCAGATTGAATTTATATATGTATCCTCGAGATCTGATAACACGTGTAGAATATATATAATAAATTTTAAGTACAGAATTCCTGATTAGTACATAAACACCCCCATAATCAGTGGCAAAGCTACCTTATATTGTGGGGGGCCATGGCGTCCTATGCCTACAAATTTTTAAAATTTTTTATTTAAATTTTATCGTACATTTTTCTGTTAAAATTTTATCAATATTTCTAATTTATCCTCAGACCCTTCGAATCTGATGAAAATTTATTCAATTTATTTACTTTTTTTAATAAGCTTGAAATGATGAAAATATCTTTAGTTTTGATAATCAAACTCGGTCAACGATTAAGTACTTAAGTTTGATCAAGTTTGACTAACAGTAAGAAGGTGAATGTTAATTAACGATATAGTTTTTTCCGCGTGTAAAAGAGCAAACCACCGATGAGTTTGGTGTAATTAACTCTATATTATTTTTGTCTAATCTCGTTACATACCAACCACAAGACATTAGTCATATTACTATTTTTAGTTATATCCAATGTTGCACCAAATATGGGAAACATTATAATTAATCAAATCCAACCCAATTCAATTTTTAAAAATAATTCAATCATATCCCGCACACCAAAAGCAATCTTAAATCTTGGAACATTTGTGGTTTTCACTTTTTTTTTTTTAATATATTTTGGTGTGACCATACCAACACTAATGCATCGGATCCATTAGAACTCCAAAGTTAAGCGTGCTTAAGCGAGAATAGTACTAGGATGGGTGACCTCCTGGGAAGTCCTCGTGTTGCACCCTTTTTTTGAAAAAAAAAAAAAAAAAAAAAAAAAAAGAAGGTGGTTTTCACTTTTTTTTTTTTTTTTTTTTTTTTCACACACAATCAATCACTTTGCTTGTTTGGCGCCCACATGTAGGAACTGCCAAAGGCAGTTGCACAGTATCTACAAAACAATTACATGATTTTGAACTGGGGATGGGCGTGGGGCCTAATGGGGCGGGGACCATTCCTCAACCCTTCCCCCACCACCACCCCTAAAACCCATTTGGGGGGACTGGGGGTGGGGATGTTTTGGGGGGAGGTTCCCCCACCCCCACCCCACTTCCAAACCCCATTTATTTTTATTTTCAATTCTCAATTTGAAAATTGGAATTTGAAATTTGAAATCCATTCATTCCAATCTTTAGTTTGACCTTGTTAAAATATTTAATCTAAAAAGTAATCAAAATATTCGTTCTACAATATGTAATTGGTTTAAAGAAATCCAAAATAAATAAAAATGCTTCTAATAGAGTATTACACAACAAATCAAATTTAAAGTTTACATTTTCGATCAATACTTATGTACTAAGTACTAACTAGTAACTACTAACCGAGGTTAATATTATAATATATTAGTTTTTTTTTTTATTTTATTTTATTTTAATTTTTAAAACTTTAGATAAAAATAAAAATAAAAATAATATATATCTTTAGGGGAAATGGAGGAATGGGTTTGGGGGAGGGTCCCCTCTCCACCTCCCCCATTTATAAAATGGGGGCTAAGTTTGCCCCCAACCCTACCCCCAAAACCTATTTGGAGGTAAAATTTACCCTCAAAACCCCATGGGCCCCTGTGGGGGATAGGGCCCCATGAGGAAACGGTCATCTCTATTTTGAACAAGCCCATCTTGAGTGCCAACAAATACCAACAATAACAAGACTGTTATAATGTTTAAGTATTATTGTTGTATAATTTCTTATATGCTTAAACTTTTCCACCTTGACTTTCGTCAACTTCACTCACAAAAACAAAAGTTTTTCTAAAATATACTAGGCTTTTGCTTTTGGCTATTAGCTATCATACAAGTTCTATATAGGTTTTTTTTAGTCCCTCTAGTTTGACTTATTACACAAACTGGTCTCCTGGTTTTTAATATTATCTCGTTAAGTCCTTCTATTAAGATTTCCATTAGAAAAGTGGAATCTAACAAGGTCAGAGGGTAAAATGACTCTACTGCCCCTTATAAATGTTGAAATGAATTGAAATACCAAAATGGCCCTCTATAATTAAATTAAATAATAAAAATTAAAAACAATTTAAAAAAAATAATAATAATCCAAAATATAACAAAACCAGAATAAGGCACTCATCTCTTCTTCTTCTTCATCTGCTACATCAAAAAACATAGACAACAAATCCTAGAAACTCAAACTAGATCAAAAAAATAAATCATTCAAATCAACAGAATAACAATCACATCATAATACCAGAAATCAACACCAAATCTTATTAAAAAAAAAAAAAAAAAACCTACACCGGAATAACACCCACACCATCAATACCATAAATCAATCCTCTTCAACAACGCTCTTCAACACCAGAAACCAGCACCCAAACTTGTCAAAAAAAAAAAAAAATCAACATCCACAGCCATCAACTAAAAACAAATCGAACCCAGAAACCAAACTCAATCCCAAACCAATCGAACCAAATCACCCACACCAAAACCAATCGATCTTCACCAATCAAAATCAATCGATCTTCACCAATCCAAACCTTAGAAAAAAAAAATCCCCAATTTTCCCTAAATCTTCTTCTTCTTCTTCAAATCCCTAGAAAAAAAAATCCTTAATTAATATCAATCACAATGAACTAGCACCCACACTTGTCAAAAAAAAAAAAAAAAAAAATCAACACCCACAGCCATCAACTAAAAACAAATCGAACCCAGAAACCAAACTCAATCTCAAACCAATAGAACCAAATCACCCACACCAAAACCAATCGATCTTCACCAATCAAAATCAATCGATCTTCACCAATCCAAAACTTAGAAAAAAAAATCCCCAATTTTCCCTAAATTTTCTTCTTCTTCTTCGAATCCCTAGAAAAACATCCTCAATTTCCCAATTGTTTTCTGAAATCCCTAAATCGACCAAATCCCCAATTCACAACCCTTCCATTCTCAAATCCCTAGCGTCTCCAAATCAATCGATCCCCATTTTCAACCCGAAACGCCCAAATATCAATCACTATGAACCATAGGCAGATCAAACTGACTTCCTAACCTTCCATTGTTCTTCAAAACTTTGTTGACCTTAACGAAGAAGGTTTGAAAATAGAGTGCGATCACGGTTTTCATGGCAAAAAGCTGATTCACTATGCGGAATCAGAGTCGGACCAGTTTCCGGGCTCAGACATCTACCGTAAGGATTCGAAGCAAACAATCTGGTTTCGTAAGCGGCAAACCCAAGCTTAAAGACACTGTACCATCCACTTATCTCTTCAATCCGCCATTTCTCTCTCTCTCTCTCTCATTTATGCCATTTTAAGTGTATAGCTGGGTTGGGTGTTATTTGAATCTATGTTAGGGATTGTTTAAAATTTGGTTCGAAAGAGAAATTGAGAGAGAAATCAAGAGAGAGAGAGAGAGAGAGAGAGAAAGAGAGAGGGATCGAGAAAGAAGAGAAAGGATGGTGTGGGTGGTGTTTCGGAGGGCTAGGGTGTTGTGTTTGGGCGGCGGCTAGGGTTAGGGTTTGGTGAGTTTGGGTTGAAGAAGAAGAAGAAGAAGAAGAGAGAGAGAGAGAGATGAGTTTAGTTAATATGTTTAATTTTTTTTTTCTAGTTTGGATTTGATTTTTTGATAGGTTGATGGGTTATTTTAGTGGGTATTATTAATTTTTTATTTTTTATTATTTTATTTACAAATCAAATTACTTCATTACCCTTCGTCAAACTACCTTCTAGATGCTCGTCATGTCAGTTTACGATTTTACCATCACCACTTGGATGGAATTTTTACAAACCCTAACGGAATTGGATGTCAGGGATTGAAATATGTATCATTGGAAAATAACAGGACCTGTCAAGATAAAGCTGAAAACCGGGGAATCAGTTTGTGTAATAGGTCAAACTAAAGGGACTAAAATGAATTTCACCCTTTTTTTAAAACAAGTTATGTATGATTACGGGTTCATATTTTATAAAAGCAATTTTTTTTTTTTTTTTTGAATTCAATATTTAGTTTTTATTAGGGTCACCAAATGGATGGGTTTAGGATGGGTAGGCCTCCCTGCACCTGCCCATTTATTTTTTTGAAAACTCATCTCCTCTTAAATGTGGGGTGAAGTAGAACAAGGAATGCTTTACCCATGTCGCCCCATTTACCTATTTATCAAATATATTAGTTAAAATAAATAAATAAATAAATATCATAATGAATCCCAAATAATATATAAAGTCATCTCATACAAATTAAAAATAAAAATAAAATAAAAATAAATCTAACAACTAAAGAAGTAAATTCAATCATTTTAAAAATAAATTTAGTCACTTAAACATAAACTACGAAATAAAAATGTTCAAAAATTTTATTGTGTTAAAAGTAAAAAATGGAAGAGGTGTAAATCTAATTACATTCGGTTTCAGGCTTTCAACATCCCCTCCTTATTTCTCTTCTTTTCAGTTGCATCCCGTATATTTTCTCAAACCATTCATATTTTCTTGTGCAGAATATGTAACCAAGAACCAATCCAATTATTAACCCAAGTCCTGTTAGCGAATGAACGTCACTAAGCAAGCGGAAGCGTTATCGGATAGAACACAAACAAACACAATAACAAATAATAGGTAAGATGAAGAGAAGTAATTAAATCCAATCACACACAACACAAGAGTTCTACGTGGAAACCTAAATCAGGGAAACAACCACGGCCTTCAGGACCACAAGAAAAAGTTCTAATATGTAGTAAATTAATACAACCACACACTCATGATTCTCTCTCTAAAATAATACCTCCAAACCCGATTACACCCAATGCTCACTTTGAGATCTCTCTAGTAATTGCTATTTTACTCCACCACCAATAACCTAATTGTTATGGTCTATTTATATGAATCACAGGGAGTTTAAGCTAAAAGGAAATCCTACTCCTATACGTACACGAATTACTTTTTCCACATAAATACTATTTCCTATTTATGACAAGTCTTCTTTTAAGGAGAAATCCTTTTTCCTATTAGAATTTCTAGAAGCAACATACTTCCTCTTCCATGAATATTTCTTGATTCAATGCATGCTTGTGATTGACTACGATTCAAGTTGCAGTTGGCCGTTCACTTCCTAAACCGTGTTGAACTTGATCACTTAGAAAATCTTGATCCATGTGCCACATCATTGTCAACCGCTCTCGGTACCACTGTGGAAGCCACAATGCTTTCCACAACGGTGTCCATTGGAATTAGACTGTTGTCCATTACGCTGCGGAAATTCACAGTGCTTGACCACCGCTGTCAAAACCACAGAGACAGTGATAGCGGTATGTACTGTTCTTCGCTTCTACTGTTCGTCACGTCCTTCAAACCTCCCTCAAACATAACCTCATACTCCAAAACTCTCTCACGTCTTCCAGGAAGTCTCTACATTGATAAATCATGTTTGGTAGCCATTGGAATATTCAAGCTATATCCAATAGTTCCATATCCTAGTGACCATCAACTTTTGCCACCACTATCAAAATGGCCATCAAATGAGGAATTGGTCTTAAAGTGACCATTTTTGGCAAACATTGTTACGCTAGTGGCCATTCCATCCAATTCCATCAAATTCCATCAATTTCTATCAAATTTCATCCAATGAGTGGCATTTTTGTAAATATGACGATGCCATTAATTTATTTTCTATATTTTTTGGAATCAATTTTTTTCTTTTGTTTTTTAAAACAAATAATTATATTTAGTGTGTATATACATATAACATATCTCAAACATATATATGTATATATATTTATTTTCATCTTACCTCAAATATGTTTTTTAGAACTTTTAGATTTTATAGACTTAATCTTCTAAAAAAATAATATATATATATATATATTTCTTTTCAACTTATTTCAAATATGTTTTTTAGAATTTTTAGATTTTGTAGCATTAATCTTCTCAAAAAATAAAAAATTTATATATATATTTCTTTTCAACTTATCTCAAATATATTTTTTAGAATTTTTAGATTTTGTAGCCTTAATTTTCTCAATATATATATATATATATATATTTGAGATATGTTATACGTATATACACACTAAATGTAATAATTTGTTTTAAAAAACAAAACAAAAAAATTGATTTCCAAAAACCATCTAAAATAAATTAATGTTATCCCCTTATTTACCAAAATGCCACTCATTTGATAGAATTGGATGAAAATGGATGGAATAGCCATTAGTGTAACAATTTTTGCCAAAAATGGCCACTTTTGAGACCAATTCACCATTTGGTGGCCATTTTGATAGTGGTGGTAAAAGTTGATGGCCGCTAGGGTAATTACCCCTTTGATTAATTATTAGGTGTGTGATATGTTTAATTAGAGATAATATTTTCTTCTTCTTTTTTTCTCATTGTTATAAAAAGTGGGGAAGTGGGGATGAAAAAAACAAAATGTAAAAGTAATATTATTTCAAACTTTACTTTTGATTTTGAACTTCTTGCCAAAAAATAGAATAAGGTGTAAATTAAGAGAGAAAACAGTCCAAAGTAGCATTCACACATAATTGATTTTGAACTTCTTGCCCCTCTCTCTCTCTCTCTCTCTCTCTCTCTCTCTCTCTCTATTGGATTTTTTTTTTTTTTTTTTACTATAAAGAATCTATATAATTACAGAAATAGGTATGATAGTGATCCTTTTTTTTTTTTTCCTTGATTTAATTTTATATAATTAAATAACTACCATCATAATCGTTTAATTTCTACCCAATTACAAGAACTCCTCCACAAACTTTCTTTCCTCTTTCATATGACTTTTGGGGAACCAGTAATGAAGAAAATATTTTAAAATTTTCCTGACTATTAGTTACATATTTGATGAAATTGTATGTAAATTAATGTTTTTCGATGGGACTTTTTTAAGCATCCTAAGAAAATTAAAATATACATTTTGTATAAATTTTGATTTTATTTTTTATTTGAGAACTATTTTTTTTTTTTTTTATATTTCCTTATTTTTAAATGTTCAATCTTTAAAAAGTCTAAAATAATTAGTTCTTGTACCTGAAAATTTTCAATTTTTTTTCCAAAAATGTATTTCAACGTTTATCATCTATATAAAAAATCACATCAAGATTCAATATATTACATTAAATTTCATCAAAGGTGTTTAAAATGTGTATTGTAAAAAGTTCTCATCGAAAAACTTTTCATATAAAACACATTAAATTCCAAATAATATATAAAGTATTCCCAATAAAGTGTTGAAAGTCACCTCATAAACATTGAAAATAAATATAAATCTAACAATTAAACAAGTAAATTCAATCATTTTAAAATAAATTCAATCACTTAAACAAAACTGCAAAATAAAAATGTTCAAAAAATTTATCGTGTTAAAAGTAAAAAATGGAAGAAGTGTAAATCTAATTACATTCGTTTTCAGGCTTTCAACATCCCCTCCTTATTTCTGTACTTTTCAATCTTATCCCATATATTTTCTCAAACCATTCACAGTTTTCTTGTGCAGAATATGTAACCAAGACCCAATCCAATTATTAGTCCAGTTCCATATCTGATCAGAACAACTTTCCAATCAATTACAAATGGAGATTCGAGTTCTGCTAATTGTGGAGGAATTACAAGCTCCGACACAATAGAGAAATTAGCATATAATATATCTACACCTTTAATAAACAGTCAAAGTAGTATTCACACGTATTGATTTTGAACTTCTTGCCACTCTTTTCCTTCCTGGTCTCTCTCTCTCTTTAGTGGATTGTTTTTACAATTAAGAATCTATATAATTACATAAAGTAGGTATGATAATGATCCATTTTTTTTTTCTTGATTTAATTTTGTATAATTAAATAACTACCATCATAATCGTTTGATTTCTGTCCCATTACAAGAACTCCTCCACCAATTTTCTTGCCTTTTTCCTATGGCTTTTGGGGAACCAATTCAGTAGATGAGCTTTTGACTCTTCAAAGGTTTCATGTCTTTGATCGTTCCTCTAGGGTCTGGTATATTTTAGAGGTTATTTAAGATGCATACAGTAAACGTTTTTCATTTACTGTTTTTTGAAAATAAAAAATGAAAATGCAAACAATGTTTTTTGTTTCAATTTCGAAATATGAAAACGTGTCTGGTAGCATATGCTGAAATTTGTATTCTAAAAATAAAAATGGTAAAAACACGTCTGGTGGATCAACGGAAAAAAAATTGAAAGATCCATTTGAAAAAAAGAAAAAAAACATTCGATAAAATTGAAAATATATTATCTTTGGGAGGATAATCTTGGAAGAAAATATATTAAATGCAATCCAGTGATTTGGAATTAAGTTAAAAGTTAGGATTTTTTACTTTTTATTTTAAGTTGTTTTTTTGGTATTTTAAAGTTTTTTGACCACTTAAAAAAAAAAACAAAAAAAACAACTTAATAATTTTAATTTAGACCAATTAAGTTTTAAGTGCAAAAAAACAAACGACCTTAAGTGTGAAAACAAATGTGTAGATAAAACAAAAAGAGAAAACCATAGAACAAAGATTGATTGTAAGGTTGAAGTCCGGGAGTCAAAAAATCGTTAATTTGAAAAAAAGAATTTTAAATTATTTGATTTATTAGATTTTGAATCTTGATAACTTCTTTTTGTTTTCAACAATTCATGTAAGAATGAATCGAGGAAAAACCTATGAGTATACTAGCTACAAGAAAAGACCTTCTCGAATCATACCATTTGTACTTACTTCAACAAAGGAAGCACAGACCTCTTCGACGGAAGAACTTTTTTTGTCTTGGTCCCAATTCAAGACTAAACAAGTTCGAACTAATTGAATACTTGTGTCAGAAATACCCTGAAAGGGTTTGCCCTTTCCATAAAGGATATAATTAACAACTCGAAGGTGCATATTATCATTTTCCTGCAGCAGATCCTGGGGAAGAGTGTTGCTAAATTGATACCGTTCACTAATTCATATGTGACTACGGGTCGAACCAAAACAAAATGCTTTTTCTTGGTAGGTGTGATCGAACCTCTAAGGGGTCCCAACGGTTTAGATTTGAGTAGGTTGAAAAAAGACATACAGCCTAGAACGACGTTCGGCGGAATATATGACTCATGCCCCTTTAGGTTCTTTAAATTCTGTGGGTGTCTCTTGTACTTGTCATTCTCATTATCTAAAGAAATCGATGCCTCCGTGGACATAGCCAATTTTGATTAACCGAGTAAAATTGCATGTGTTGTGTTGTGGTTTGTTTTCTCTTAGATGATTGTGTTTCTTGTTGCTAGTATTACTTTCTTGTGCTTGTAAGTCCATTCAAACAAGATATTGGAAGGTGTTTGTGGTAGTTTGTATTATTGCCTACAAGGTGTTCGACAAAATTCACAAGTGAATACGAGATGAAAAAAAGATGGGAATGGATGTGGATGTAAGTTTAGTAGTGATTTTTTACAAGTCACATGACGCACATTCCATTTTAAAGCATCAACAAAGAGAGCAAAATAGAGAGAAAGAGAAAGATGAGGGAGAAAGTGAATAACAAAGAGAGAAAAGAGTGAAAGAGATAGAAAATAACATTAAGGGTATTTTGATCATTTTTAAATATTGTTTGGAAGATTTTTTTTTTTTTTTTTTTATAAAACGGCAAACTTTATAAAAAAAGCACCAAGCCAGGGACAACAAATAGGAAACCACAACAAGACACGAGAAAAATTGAGCCAGAAAAGGCCAAAGACTCCCAGAAAACACACAACAGCCAAAGCAAGAAAGCTAAAACCCCCCACGCAGGACAACCCCAAAAACAAACCAAACTAAAACAAAACAGAGGGAGACTTAAAACCACCCTAAGTAATCCTATCACCACTATTAGATGAACCCATTTTAGCCAACTTGTCTGCAAACGAATTTGTAGAACAAAGATTGAAAACGACATTGACATCTCCCAGGCCATGGATAAGGCTCCTAATATTATACACAAGATTCAGATAAGCAAAACTCTCAAACTCTTTGTTGTTTATCCAAGAGACAACCACTTTTGAATCACTAGCAATAGTGATCTTCTTGTTTGTGAGTAAAGGGTTAGAGGCACAAAGCTCACAAGCTTTTAGAATAGCAGCCACTTCTGCCATGTTATAATTTTAAATAACAATATATAAGGAGAAAATGCACAAAACCTTGCCCTTGAAGTCTTTAAGAACCACTTCGATGCCCGCAAGACCGAGTTTTCCCCTAGACGAACCATCGACATTGAACTTGATATAGTAATAAGGAGACCGCTTAGAACAGCTACCCTCAATGCAAAGCTCTTTGATATTGAGCATAGTTAAAGAGACAGGGTCTTTCGAAGACCTGCCATAGATCTTGAACCAACAAGTGACCCTAAATTTAACCATGTCGGAAGCTGTTACGAAGTTGGCCTTAATGTCCTTGAAAAGAACTTGTCCTAGACTCCTAAGTGGTCCAAGAGACCACAACAGAGCAAACCAAGCTCTTTCATTCTTTGAATTTGGACAAAGACCAGACCAACCATCCACCCACTCTTTTAAGCTCATATTAAAACAACAACTAACATCCCACGAACTCATACAAAGCTTCTACAGTTTCGCAAACCAACTATAGTGAAGAAAGATGTGGTCAACTGTTTCGGTGCCATCTTTACACATCACATAAAAGGAATCTGAAACCTGAGGCATTCCTAACCTCATCATCACAAACTTCACAAGTAATCTACCCCTTTGCAACTATTAGGCAAACTCCTAAACCTTAGGCAAACAAAAACCTTTGAGGAGACAAAATGCAGACAATCTTTTAGGCACTTACGAAAGGAGCTTAGAGAAAATAAACCCGAATTACAAAAAGACCACACAAAATTATCAGAAGTCCAATTTCGGATTTGGACACTACTCAAGGCTGTACTAAAACATTTCCTCACATCATATTCCCAACCAAACAAAGGCTGATGCATGAGGATGTCCCAAACCCATTTCTTACTAATCCAGCCACCAAAGTCCTGAATTAAACCCTTATTCTTGATAGAGAGCACAAAGATCCTTAGGTAGGCTTCTTAAGAGCAATCGAATCCCAAGTTATGTCTAACCAAAATCTCTTTTGATCACCCTTGCCTATCACCGCATGAAAACCATCAATCATACACTTTGTTGTCGAAGGCCCCTACTCAAACAAACTACTGACATTATTCACAAATGAAGAGGTGTGAGCATTACTTTTCCAGTTCCACCTTAGCTGATTAGGATTAACACCATATTTTACGCAAATAACCTTATTCCAAATAGAGTCAGTTTCACAGCCAAAGCGCCATACCCATTTTGCTAGTAAACCTTTGTTCTTATTAAGCATATGATCAATCCCAAGACCACCATTCTTCTTACTCATGCACACCGTTTCCCAGTTAACCATGTGCACTTTCTTTTTCTCCATGTTGTCTCCCCAAAAGAAGTCACGTTGGAGTTTATCAATGCAATTAGCGATGCCAACCGGCATTTTAAAGACCGACATGTAATATGTCGGGATACTAGAGAGAACAGCCTTTATGAGCACAAGTCTATCACCTTTCGAAAGAAATTTCCTCTTCTAGGGAGCTAAGCATTGCTCTATCTTCTAAAGCACCGGATTCCAGAAACTCTTAGTCTTTGGGATTGCACCAAAAGGCAAGCCAAGATAGGTAATCGGCATGGATACCGTCTTACACCTAAAAGTGAAGTCCCAATTCTCGTTCGAGAAATCTTTCTTGCACACTTTTACAATGCAGGACTTGTGGAAATTGATACAGAGTCTGGAAGACAATTCCAAGCAGTGAAGAATCCTTTTAAAGGGAGAGAAGGCCTTGAAACGATGGCTCAAGAAAGATGACCATGTCGTCCGTGAACTAAAGATGGGAGATTTTGATCTCCTCCACCCAAAAAGCCATACCTTTCAATAAGCTTAATTTTGTAGCTTTCCTTAACACACCATTCAGGGCTACAATGATAATGTTGAAAAGGAAAGGCGATAGCGGGTCCTCTTGTCTAAGGCCTCTCTTAATCTCAAATTACTCTGTAGGACTGCCATTAACCAACACACATAGAGTCGGAGTCTGAACACAACTTTCGATCCACTCTATCCACTTAGAACCGAATCCCATACCCTCCATCATTGACACTAAAAAAGAATGATCAAAAGATTTTGTTAAATATGGTTTTATTTTCAAGACAATGTGCAAAGTGAATTTAGATTTCAAAAGATTGTTAGTTTTGACAAATATTTCTTGTGTTTATTATTATTGTTAAGGGTATTTTTTTTTATCAACTTGACACTTCAACAAAAATAGCAGGAATTACGGAACATATCAATCCACGTCATCAGAAAGTCAAAACCGGTCCACTTCCTCAGTGGGTCAACACACAACACATGACAGCACCATGGGAGCAACAAATATAAGAAGAATCTACTCGCCTTCCATGGTCTATTCGTCAAATATGACTTGTTCACCAAAGCCATTATATTCAGCGGATCCAACCTACTCGACGGGCTTGGACCCCAAGTAAGCAATCTTAGCCTGATACAAAATCTCAAATTTATCTCTCCAAGCCATCTTCAACAAGGAAATACAACAATTATTCTCCAAATCAAAGACTTCCAAATTGGGAGTGATTCTCTAATTCAAGGAATCTCAATCATAATCAATCAAAAGCTCCTATAGAGGAAATAATACCTAGAATCAAGGTGATTGATCACTATAAGGAAATTAACTTCCAAACAGGCATGAAAAATATAATTTTGCAAAGATTTGATCTCATCAGAATCCTGCAAGGATACAATCTCATCAATCCTTTACTTTCACATCAACGATTAAAGCAACACCTAGGGATGGGCATAGGGGCCCAATGGGGTGGGGGACCCTCCCCCACCCCTACCCCCACCCCCATTCCTCAAACCTCCCCCCACCATCTCTCCCAAAATCCATTTGGGGGGGGAGACATTTTAAGGGGAGGTTCCCCCACCCCAACCCCCAAACCCCAAACCCATTTCCCCATTTCATTTTCTTTTCAATTCTAATTTTCAAATTTTCAATCTGAAAAGTAATAAAAACATAATAAAAATACAACACAAAATCCAAAATATAATACAAAATAATTGTAAAATACAATCTGTTCTTGTCAATCCAAAGTACAATACAAAATAATTGTATAATACAATATGTTCTTGGCAATCCAAAGTACAGTAAAAAATAATTGCAAAATACATTATTAATATTTAAGCATATCTTCACATATCTTATAAATCATCAACATCATTCGAGGCCTACAACATTCAAAAAAAGTGTAGTCATGTTAATTTTAATAATTTAATATTATAATATATAATTTTTCTAATTGTTAACATTTTTATATAAAAATAAAAATAAAAATAAAAATAATATATATATTATTTTGGGGGACCCAATGGGGTTTTGGGTTTGGGGGAAGGTACCCCCACCACCTTCCCCAAAATATGTTTGGGGGCAAACTTTACCCCCACCCCCAACCCCAAAATCCATTTGGGGGGGAAATTTGCCCCCAAAACCCCATGGGGGCCCGTGGGGAATGGGGCCCAATGGGGAAACGCGCATCCCTATCAACACTTGATCACACCTATAAATACACTTGTATTATTCAAAGTGAACAGAGGCAATGATTCGAGAGGAATAATGTATTAAGTGTGTAATCTCTGAGATCATAGTGATATTTTCCTCGCCATCTCTAACAACCGTGGTTTTTTCCCTGTCTTAGGGTTTTCCACATAAAATCTCGTGTTATGTGTGATTGCTTTTCATCTTATATTACTGCATAAATAACCGTACTCACCGAACAAGCCAACCACCAAGGGCTACTCGACGACTTCATTATAACCATGTGGAAGAGAAAGGTTTTTGATTGCTTCACATTGACAAGTCAAAATCCTTGATCTGCCTACGTATTATCATTGGTGGATTGACTTTTCAACGATCCGAAAATTGCTATCAACAATTATTAAACACGCGCTAGGGTACAAAACCTAACGTGTATAATCTAAATTTGTTTTATTATACACGCCAAATCTTCCATCTCTATGGATGTCTGTTTCGAACAGACCTGTAATGGTGGATAACTATTTGAAAGACCTCTTTGGGAGGTCCCATGGATCTCCTGTTGCATACTTCCATGGAGGTTTGTTGCGCATAGACCTTTCATGGAGGTTTCTGCAACATACCTCCACTCCATCCATGGAAGTTTGTAACAATTGATTTTTTTTTTTTAATAAATATTTTTAAAAATAAAAGTAAAACCAAGTAAGGGGTGGTTTTGTTGGTATAAGAAAATAATCGATAGAAATAATGAAAACATTGTATGTGACAAATTTAGAAAGTGCCTTATTTATATGGTTTTAAATAACTCTTTGGATCCCTCCTCTCCTAACTTTGTCATTACCCTGTCCTCACATAAATAAATAATTTTGATTAATTATATCTTTTGATAGAGTAAATATATGAAAATTAATAAAAATAATTCAAACAATTAATTTGTTATATTAGACACGTGGTAATAGATTATGAAGATGTATGTGACAAATTTAGAAAGTGCCTTATTTATATGGTTTTAAATAAGTATTTGGATCCCTCCTCACCTAACTTTGTCATTACCTTGTCCTCACATAAATAAATGATTTTGATTAATTCTATCTTTTGATAGAGTAAATATATGAAAATTAATAAAAATAATTCAAAAAATTGATTTGTTATATTAGACACGTGGTAATAGATTATGAAGATGATGACAATTAAGATAAGGAGATGATCCACGTCCTTTAAATAAAGACCATAATACAGTTTTATTTGTATCGCACTAACTAGCAATACTATAATTTGATTGGCCCACATCACAAACTATCTTCACCTAATCAAATACTTAGTTGCTGAGAAAAAAAAATAATTAAAAAACTAATCACCTAAATCAGTTTTGATCATTCAAGATTTTCTGAAGTGATCTCGTGCCGGCTAATTGTTAATGTGATAGTCATTCGAGTCTTACCTTTGTCCATTAATAGGAGATTGTACTCCGAAATCGTGTTTTACCGGTTGATCTCATCATGTTTCGGCACAATCAATGTCAAATAAAAAAAAATGCTTTCAATCCAGCCAAATAAATCCACAATTAGAGAAAAATAAAAAGTATATGGTTTCAATTTCAAAAGAGGGAGCAATAATTAATATTCGAAATGCGAGTATTTCATTTTCTAAGCATTAAAAATATTTTAAAAAATTAAACAACGAACGAGAGCACAAACGAACAAGAAAGAAAAAACAAGTACATATATATATATATATATATATATATATATTTATATATGCAAAAATACAACGAACGAGAAAGAAAAAAAGTTTTAAAAAAAAATTTGCAATTTTTTTGCAAATTTTGTTGTTGTTGTTGGAGCTAACTAAACACTTACCTATATATCAAAACTACCGGTTACACCTCCTTATTTTAATACAATGGGCAGTTGGGCACTTTTGATAAAATTGTATATAATCGAATGTTTTTTGAGATTTTTTGTATGCATCTTAAGAAAATTAAAATACACATTTTAATTTTGTACAAATTTGGATTTTTTTTTTTTTTTTGGATTTGAGAACTATTTGTTTCTTATATTTACCTATTTTTAAATGTTTTATCTTCAAAAAAAGTCGAAAAAAATTAGTTTTTAAATGTACCCGAAAGTTTTTCAATTTTTTTCCACAAATGTATTTCACTGTTTTTATCATCCATACAAAAATCACATCAAGATTCAATATATTCCATTAAATTTCATCAAAGGTGTTTAAAGTGTGCATTGTAAAATGTTTTCATTGGAAAGTTTCTCACACATATATATATATATAAATATAACACATTAAATTCCAAAGAATATATAAAGTATTCCCAATAAAGTGTTGAAAGTCACCTCATAAACATTAAAATAAATATAAATCTAACAATTAAACAAGTAAATTCAATCATTTTAAAATATATTTAGTTACCTAAACGTAAACTGTGAAATGAAAATGTTTGAATTTTTTTTTTTTTTTTCGTTTTGAAAGTGAAAAATCGAAGAGATGTAAAGCCAATTACATTCGGTTTCAGCCTCCCCTACTTATTTCTATTCTTTTCAGTCGCATTCCATATATTTTCTCTAACCATTCGTATTTTCTTGTGCAGAAAATGTAACCAAGAACCAATCCAATTATTAGCCCAGTTCCATATCCTATCATAATAACTTTCCAATCAATTGCCAATGGAGATTCGAGTTATGCTAATTGCGGAGGAATTACAGGCTCCGGCACAATGGAAGAATGTCCACAAGGAAAATTTATTTTCCCTCAACGACATTGGTTACCGGCAAAGCTAGAGGCAAGAAAGGTATAGAACTACCCACCGGTTGGAACTCTTCCCTGTAAATGATTATATGCCACATTAAACTTTGACAGGAAAGTAAGTTCCACAAATGATACGGGGATTGAACCAATTAGATCATTGGATGACAAGTCTAAAACTTCCAAGTTGCCCATCTCCAAAATGGAATTGGGGATGATCCCACTAATATTGTTCCGGCTCAAATCTAAGACATGAAGCTGCTTCCATCGTCCAACTTCAGGGGGGATTGTCCCATTGATCATATTGTTACGCAACTCTATTGATGGGGGAATACTTGAGGCCTGCTTGTATTCCAAACGATTAATAAAAACAGTTGGAGTGCTATCATAATAAGTATGGGTTGAGGAAAAAATGAGGCTCTTTAGTTCTGTTAAGTTTTTTGGGATTTCTCCCGTAAGAGAGTTATACGACCAGTCCAAGTAAAACAAATCGTCCATCGAACCAATCCAATGAGGGACACTGTCTTCCAAGTGATTCCATGACAAATCTGTTGGGGATAATCCTCTAGAACCGATGATCACGAAACGCCATACCTAATACTCGCCCATAACTCATAGCAATTAATAATGTCAATATAGAAGAAAAATAGATGAGAGAGAATAAAACAATCACAAAGCAAGATATACGTGGAAAACCCAAATCGGATAAAAAACCACGGGCCGTCAGGACGATAGAGAAAGTTCCACTATATGATAAACGGTTACAACCATATGCTCTAGGATTCTCTCTCACACCTAACCCTAAACCCCACTCACAAGATCCTCACCAAGAACCCACCCCCCTAGGTCTCCCCTAAACATCACCCACGGATCTCAAACTTAATCCACCGATATTCCCTTGGATCCCTCCCTGGATATTCCCATGGGTCTTCTCGGATCTTACTCACACCCTTTGATGTTACATAGTGTTCAACTCACACATTCAACCCCTAACTACAAGGTTCTATTTATACTAGTTACAAGGAGTTTAAGATAAAAGGAAATCCTACTCTTAAACGTACAAGACTTACTTGTTCCACATAAATACTATTTCCTTTTATGACAAATCTTCTTATAAAGAGTAAATCCTTTTTCGTTAAGCACAAGAACTTCCAAAATACCTTTTTCCTATTTTGCGCAATATTCCCGATCTCAACAATACATCATCTCTGATGTATGGGTCGTGGTGTGCACCCCGCTTCCAACACCACAAAACAATTATGCTCTTGACTGCTCCTGGTACCGCTGCATGTGCCTTGCCTTGGCAGCGGTCCTGCGATGTGCTTGAACCTCTAGACTTGACCACCCCGTGTGCCACCAGCCAAGCACTTGCCTACGCAGCGGTCTGGGCAACGGAAATTGCCAGATACCGTTTCTTTAGTTCTTCAACAATCTTCAACCTCCCTCAAACTACCACCATTCAACTTCCAAACGTATCTCATGTCTCCAGGAAGTAACACATCACTTGAGTTGTTTGGTTCACATTTGTTCGCTTAGCAATACAAGTCAAAACCTAACAAATCAAGAAGTTGTAACTTGTTGGAGCTTGACAACCAAAACGGGATGTGGCTTTTAAGACCACAATTTGCAAGTCCTAAAACAATCAAGCTCTCAAACCCACTCACATTATTTGGAATTTCCTCACCAATAAAATTCATTGAGAGGATAAGAGTGGTGAGATTTTTGCACTGCTGCAGCACTGATAGTGCCCTATAAGTCAACAAAACTATTGTTTGACAATGAGAGAAACATAAGGGATTTCAACTCAACAAAACTCTTAGGGACTTGACCAGTAAAGCCATTTCTAGCCAGGTTCACAATTTTCAATTGATGGCAATCAACAAGGGAATTTGGAAGGGGGCCGGAAAAATGATTGCAGGAAAGAACAAGCGTACCAAGGCTAGGCAATCCAGTGAAATTAAGATCAATAGAACCAGAAAAACAATTGTTTCGAAGATCAAGTACGTGGAGCTTCGAGCATTGAGCCAAACTCAAAGTCAATGGACCAAAAAATGAATTTGAGTATGCAATAAAGAATTCTAGTTTTGTAAGGTTGCCAAATACATTAGGAAGTTCACCTGAAAAGTGATTTTCAAAAATGATTTAGTATTTAAGGCTAGTGAGCTTACTCAATTCCTTGCTTAACTGGCCTGAGAAGTAGTTCTCAGAGAGTGAGAGTTGTTGCAAAGATGAGAATAAATACAAAGAATCTGGAAGGTGACCCGAAAGTGAGTTGACATCCAAATGTAATTCTTTGATAGAGGAGCTGCAATTTGTCAAGCCTTCAAGTTCAAGACTGCCCACAAAATGATTCATCGACAAATCAAGAATCTCGGTCCCATTTGAGGCACTCCAGATTTTGGAATTAAGCCTGCTAGTGAATGAATTATTGCTTCAATTGAACACAGCAAGATTTGGAAATCCCCCAAGATCCAACAAGTCCCATGTGAAAGGGGTAAAATTAGGATTTTGGCTTTGGGGGGTCGAGACAAAAAGAAATTCAAGTTTGTGCAAGACAAATATATTAATTAAATAATTGTAATACCGTTTAGTTTTATAAATTAATAAATAAAAGAAACATAAGTTTTATGAATCAAAATGTCGCTCTTTAAAATCTAAAAAATAAATTATAATCGAATCTATATTTATATTTAATATATTATTGTAATTGAGAATCAATTGCAAGATAAAGTATATACATACCCAATAGTACTGTTTAATTGTAAAATTATCTTGTTGATGTTGAGTTCGACATCATAATGCAATGTAACAAACATTAATATCTGGAAAGGTTCGAAATTTAAATGTCACCATTTGGGGCGCTTTTTGATGAACAGGCATCAAGTTACTAATCTAAGTTTAAAAGACACCATTTTATGTGACCAGACAAAATTACCCTTTTTTGTCACTTTGTCTGTTTTTGAAACGTTGAAAGAAAAGATCAGAGAGAGAAACCCCGACGGCACAACAGTGCTTTAGAGGACCAAAATCTGACGACGAACCACCGGCGACGGCGCTACAGTACCGATGTCGAATAGAACTGAAGGGCGAACAAAAATGAGACCGGTAAGTTTTTGTTTCTCACGTATTTTTGTTCTAGATAAGTTTTGTGTATTTGATGTAGATTAGGTTTGATTTGATTTATTGTTCATTATGTTTGTTTGATGAGATTAGGTTAGTGTTTTAGTTTAAGAAAAAAATTTCTTTTGAAGACGATGAAGATCTGGGTTACTGAGTGTTTTTGAATCTTTATCGAGCCTTTTTGAAGTGATTTTGAGCCTTTTTGTACTGTTACCGTGCCTTTTTTAACTGTTATCGAGCCTTTTTGAAGTGATTTCGAGCCTTTTTGTACTGTTATCGTGCCTTTTGTAACTGTTATCGAGCCTTTTTGAAGTGATTTCGAGCTTTTTGAACTGTTATCGTGCCTTTTGTAACTGTTATCGAGCCTTTTTGAAGTGATTTCGAGCCTTTTTGTACTGTTATCGTGCCTTTTGTAACTGTTATCGAGCCTTTTTGAAGTGATTTCGAGTCTTTTTGTACTATTATCGTGCCTTTTTGTACTGTTATCGTGCCTTTTTGTACTGTCGTCATGCCTTTTTGTACTGTTATCGTGCCTTTTTGAACTGTTATCGAGCCTTTTTCAACCTTTTATTTCGAGCATTTTTCAACCTTTTATTTCGAGCATTTTTCAACTGTAATCGAGCCTTTTTGAACTGTTATTCGAGCCTTTTTATTCAAGCCTTTTCAAACGTTACCTGAGCCTTTTAATGAAGTATTCGTGCCTTTTCACAAACTACCCGAGCCTTTTGATATACTACCCAAGCCTTTTACTGAAGTGTTCGAGTATTTTGATACACTACCCGAGCCTTTTACTGAAGTGTTCGAGCCTTTTGATACACTACCCAAGCCTTTTACTAAAGTGTTCGAGCTTTTTGATACACTACCCGAGCCTTTTACTGAAGTGTTCGAGCATTTTGATACACTACCAGAGCCTTTTACTGAAGTGTTCGAGCCTTTTGATACATTGCCCTAGCATTTTCATACACTGCCCGAGCCTTTTTGTTCGAGCCTTTTCATGAACTCATATGCTTTTTTTCTGTGAATGCAGATGAGGAATCAGCTAAAGGAGTCGCTTAAAACCCCAGTGGGAGAATAGTTCAAGGGAAAAATTATACGGCATAACCATTTCCATGACCTAGTTGATAGTGACAACGCACTTAATAGTGTACCTGAACATCTGAGGATCGAAGACCAACGTCGGTATACTGAGTCGTGTTTTGGTCATTTCCTAATGATGCATCGTGAGATTCATTTTTCGGCTGGGATTGTCCATCGGCTGCTTTTGGGCGAGTTGCATCATAATGGGCCGGAAGATGAGATGAGATTTTTGTTGGGTGAGTATTCGGTCCGATTCTCGAAGGTTGAGTTCTATCTAATCACTAGGTTGAAGTTCGGAGTCATTCCCGACACGGCAAGGTATGATATGGTAGAGGATGGCATACACGAGCGGTACTTCTAGGGTAGAGACATCGAGTTTGAAGAGTTGAGAGCAGTGCTGCGGATTGGTATTTTTGTGGAGCAATACAATACGGTAAAACTATGCTTATTGTTTATACTCAACTGGATACTAATGGGGGTAGACGAGCGAGATAAAGTTCCAGTATGGCAGTGGAGGCTAGTGGAGGACGTGGAGGCTAGTGGAGGACTTGGACGCTTTTGATGCGTTCATGTGGGGCGCACACGTGTATAGACGGTCAATTTATTGTTTCAAGCATGCGTTGGATGGTCGACGGGAGCGGTTTGAACAACGACAGCAAGAAAGGGGTGCTGACGTACACACAACTGAGACGTACAACATATATGGACTACCGCACGCACTATTGGTGAGAATTTAAAATTTGAATTTGTATTTTAATTATACTTTTTTTATATGACTAATGTATTTAATTCTTATCGTACTTATATATTATACATATATTTGCTTTTGAGATTATCCCTGAGCTTGAGAATAAAAAATGTGGGATTCGTAGGGCAATCTCCGAGCTACCACCCCCACGTATTCTGAAATGGGAGTTGAGTCAGTGACCGTGGGGGAGAAAACTAGATGGCATTTTCACTGAAAGGGTAAGTATTGTTGTTGTTAATTTTCATAGTTTTTAGTATGTATACAATTACAATGATCTAACTCCGATTTCAGATGTTTGCGCGGCTTGAATTGGTGTCGACGAGTGTTGAGATGGCTCAACGTTACTACGAAGGCATAGACCTGGGAGGCGGTCTGTATGATACCGATGTTTCTTATATACCTGGTCACGTCCCTGAGCACGAACGACATATGAGTGTTGGACCCATTGATACGAAGGGTGCGTATTCCGGACCTAGTGATACAGAGGGTGCGTATTCTGGACCCAGTGATAGGGAGGGTCCTTATTTCGGACCCAGTGATAGGGATGGTGCGTATTCCAGACCCAACGATACAGAGGGTTCAGACCAGAAGAGTGGGAGTCGGAGTCCCGTGAGGCATCAGTCGGTACGATTCACTTTGCCCAGACAGCCTCGACCTGGGGGTGATTCAGTTTTGGAGGGTCGCGGTGAGAGTCCTGAAAGACATAGACGGGTACGATTCACTATGCCCAGACAATCTCGACCTGGAGGTGATTCCCGAGAAGGCGTTGGCGGGCATCCATAGGTATGTAAAAAATATTATAACCACATTATTTAATTTCAATTGAGTGAACAGTTTAAGTGCTGACAGAGTTTCAAATCGTTTCAGGGCTGGGATCGTAAATTCGCTGAAGTGATGGATGTTGTCTAATCTCTACTGGTTGATGTGATGGAGGCTATCCGAAAGAGTGATGAGAAGCGAGATCAGCAGTATCAGGAGTTGTTGGATATGATCCGGGCGCTTCAGGGTCAGGGTCAGGGTTAGGGTCAGACATCGCAGTCCCGTATGGATGGTCCACCATTCGATGACCATCACGGAGACTTTAGTCCCACAGGCAGGACAGGTACACATCAGCATGGGACAGACCCACAGACCACACATGAGTAGGCACCTACTACGGAGGCACATACTGCGGACACAGTATCTGATCACCCTGGTCATGTTATGACAGAACGAGAAGAGGTACCCGGTGGTACAGAGATAACACTATTGGAGTATGTGCCTCCTCCAGTTTTACCTGACGGCAGTGTTGGTACAGAGACAGGACTTCTGGTACGAGAGCCACCTGATGGATCTGTGCCACCTGTTCTTCCACATGACCTGGCACATGATTCATTCTCACAGCGTACACCACCTCCAGTAGATCCCAGCGCAGTGCGACCCTTGAAACGATCCAGGCGCAACTCCCCCACTCATCAGCGCGATACAGGAAGGGAGAGCAATACACAGAGGGATAGATCTTCTTCAGAGCGTAGCCCTTCTCCGGGAGATACACGGTGGGAGAGATCCTCCTCACATCACAGCCCTCCTCATAGAGATACACGGCGGCACAGATCGTCCTCATAGCGCAGCCCTCCTCACAGCAATCCACAGAGGCAAAGATCCTCCTCACTATGCACACCTCCGGTGGAGTCTATTTCTGGAGCCTGTAGTCCGCCCTAGATTCAACGTCAGTTGCGGGTTCGCAGGCCAGGTTGGCAGCTGATGACCCCATACACTGATCTATGTAGGCTGAAGAAGCCAAGGACCAGGCCAGAGTCATCAGTGCATGCATTCAAGCCCTATGATTTGTTAGATCCTGACCACGTTACTGCGTACCAAGCCTACAAGAGGAACACCACGGGGGAATTGTACGTATAATCGTTCATTACACAATCTTTTAATTAATATTACTTGGTCATCTAACTTCTTCAGCAATTATGCAGACGTGATGTGGATATACATATACCAGTTGGTGTCACTTGGTTCCAACGGTTCCAAACCAACTTTATGGATTTGGAGGATACGGTATGTTCCTTACTTTAACTGTCTGTATAAGTTTTTATCAGTAATGGTAGAATCCTAACAATATAAAATGTTTACATTGTCAACACATCGATGCGTACTTGTTGATTTTACGGAAGCATCAGCGAGCATACCCTACTGCCTACGCTCAGAGGGTCAACGTACTGGATTCCCAGTTCTATGTAAGTTTTTGTACAGTACGATTTTCATGTTTTAATTGATGTGTTTACTAGATCTATTACCTAACATTGTGGTTAATTTTCTATATACAGTCATGGTTAGATATTCAGTGGGAGCGGATGTTCGGCAGTGGGGTGGCCGCACCCCCTAAAGAGTGGTCTATGCTGAAACACAAGTGGCACGATGATGACCTGAAGACGGTCCGAGGATTAGTCCCGTCAGGAAACCGGCTATGGCACGTGGTTGATTGGGTGAGTGTTTAAATTACAAGGTTTCAATGTGTTTAATACTATGTTTAGATTTCAGACACATAACACTATGTTGAAACACTAACAGGTTATGATACCTTGCAACCTTGGACGCAACCATTGGGTACTGGCCAGCGTCGACCTCACACAAGGGAAGATCTACCTGTTAGACCCGTTCAGACAGGAGGTTACAGGGGAGTACAGGAATAAGCAGGTTGTGTGCCTACGTTGGTTTATACCCTCGATGTTGCATCAGGTCGAGTTTCACTCCAACAGAATGAAGGATGATGTGACATACAGTTTATCGAAGAAGGCCTTCCGGATAAGCATCATGGACGGATCCCGTAGGGTGCCCCAACAGCATCAGGGGTATGACAGTTTCAACATTTTATTCTATCTCACTTGGTTTTAATTAAATTCCATTCTAATGGTTGTTCATATGGTGATTTGCAGCGCTAACTGTGGTGCCCATACTTTGAGATTGGCAGAGTACTTATTGGTAAACAAAAAGGAGTTCGACTGGAAAGAAGAGGATATGGGCACCATCTGGGAGAAGATGGCTGTTGAGGTTTATTGTAACTCGCTTCACAACACTGTTGTATAGATGATGTATATATGGGTTGTTCCCTGAGTTGTAATTGATGTACATAACAGATTCATTTAGTATTTTCATTAATCAATTAATTTTTTTCAATTCCAACCCGCGCGTGAACAATTTAGTGCGTTGCAACACGATTTAAAAAATACAATGAAAATGAACAACTAAAGCTTAACGATTTAAACAACACAACGGTATCGAGCATGGTTCCCAAAGTCTGAACGATGTTGGAAGACATCAACTTGGAGACATGTTCCTCAAGGTGCTTCTGGTGGCAATTCGTCTTCATCTTGTACTGCCTTGTTATGTTTGATTGCCTTCCTAATCAGGGCACATTTGTTTGTTTTGTCCAATTGAATGACAGATGCTACACTTGCGACGATATTCCTCGGGGACAATTCTATTGGGATCTTCATTAACCATAGGCGGGTTGGAACACCTCCTGCTATTATGTCTAGGTTGTCCACATCTTCTACACGACTGTGTGGTTGTCCTCTCCGAAGACGAGGCATGTCGACCCTCTATTGGCCGACCTGATGTCTCTTTGTCTTTGGATTTAAAATCACCCGCGCTGTGATGTCAGATGGCACAACCCATGAAGAAAGATGGCCAACATGCATAATAGAAACCGAGTATGCATCAATAAGTGTCTCTCTCTTGTAGTAGTCTGCACACAGAGATGTGAAATCCAAGTTTCGCTCCCTACAACAATGAAAATAGTGAGATTCACGTTTGGGTAATATAATGTGTGAACTGTAACTTGTTAAGTACCTTGCCGCTGCGAGTGCATGTGAACATGGAAAAAAGTCCATTTGGAATTTGTTGCATGTGCAAGTTTTACGGGCTAAGTCAACCGTCCACTGTTTTTCCTTGTGTCTGACGGAGAATATATTCCAGTCAACTAGATTTACGGTCATAAAACCGCACTTCTCGACCTGTTTCAAGATCACAAGATGTGCTGTGTCGGTCAATCAATGACGCATGGACCGTGCAGCTGTATGACGATCGTGAAACCACTTTTGTAGCATATTCCTAATGAACTCTGCCAGCGTCATCAATGGCAGTTGCCGTGTGAATTTTAGGCATGAGTTTATGCACTCTGCAACATTTGTGGTCATCACCTTGTACCTTCTTTGGGGACAGTGTACGCGAGACCATTTGTGAGGACCGGCAGCAATAACATAATCGAATGCAGCCTTGTGCAGCTTACGTAACTCCTCCATGTGACGATTATACTTTAATTCACTGTACGACCTAGCTGCGTCATTCATTATGTCAGCAACATCCTTTCTATGGAATCGCTTCTTCATATTTTCACCAAAATGCCAACAACATATGGTATGGGTTGTATAAGGGAACACTTTAGAAATCCCTGCTTCAATGCTTGCATGATGATCGGAAATGAAAAATAGATCATCTATATTACCAAGGGCACCCCTCAAGCATTCCAAAAACCACTCCCATGAAAGATTATTTTCTGAGTCACCATACCCAAAAGCAATTGGATACACCTGTTCGTTTCCATCTTGTGCAGTTGCCACAAACATTGTACCCCCTAATCTTCCCTTCAAATGGGTACCATTAACTGCAATCACAGGACGTATACACCTCCGAAAACCTCTAATTGAGGACCCTATCGACATGAAAAAGTAGAGGAATTTTTCATCGTCGGTGCACTGTAAGTCGGTGATTGTGCCAGGATTTTGTTGTTCCAGAACGTATGCAAAAGATGGCAAGAGTTGGAAAGCTTCTTCATGCGTTCCATAGGTCAATGATAATGCATATTGAAAGGCATCGTGTGCCTTACTGTACATGATTTGTATGTCATACATTGTTTTCATATCGGCGATGACGTCCTTGGGACGCATGAGACAACCATCATGTTGTTAAAGTCTAGGTGCAACGACTTCTCCGATTATGACTGCACTAGCTTGTCGGTGGCGACGGTGAATCTCCTCTAAGGGACAACTGTGTTCGTTGACAAAACTTCTCACTTGAAAGTATGTCCCTTCATCTCTCCTCACCGCTCTTAATTTCCATGTGCAGTCATCAATGATGGAAACCAGATGTAAAGTTGTCTTATTGGACCTTTTCACCTTCCATTCAAAGTTATGATGCATTGCAAAATGGCCAACTAGCCTCTTCAAATCCTTTTTACTCGGAAAAAATTGACCTTTATAAATCATGGTTCTAGGTTCTGGCGTTGCCAAGGTGCTAGTTGTATCAATACCAAACGAGTATGAATCTGCTCCGGGAATAACCCACGTTGCAGATGCTGTTACATTCTACCGGACCTCGGAAGGCCTAGGCATATCAAGTGGAGTGCAACTAACTCTTTGTACATGTCTACCTCGTGTTTCAATTTGTGCAGGGTCTTCATCCATATTTTGTAGATTATCAACCCGATCATTAATCTGTTCATTATTTGCCTTATTATCCACCTCAGGGTTCGGGTAATTGTTTTGCTCATTGTACTACTCATTTCGACAACAAAACACATCGCCAAATTGAGGTTCAACTAAATCTTCATGGTCGACCGCTACCGGTGGGACACCACACATGTTTCCCCTACCTTCAGTGGCACTTCTTTGGGTGAACACTTGGTTGCTACCGCTAAAGGATCCTAATTGTTGGGTATTTTCAAGAGGAGGAATATCATTCCCGATCACATCTCCAGCTGTCCTCTCAGTTACACTGACACATACTTGAGGGATAACTCGATCTTCCCCTAGCATAAACTGCACATCGTTGTCATTTCTTATAAATGTGCGACATGTACTGCCAGGAACAATTGATATTGATGACAGATCACCATTGAATTTGTTTACATCATAATTCACAATGGTATGCACGATTGCCACCAATTCTTCGTAAGTCATATCCTTTGACACATACATTCCCTGGTTATCCGATCCAACAAACCTTTGACTTCCGTCGGGTAATTGCTCCCATCGACCGTTGTAAGATATTACTATTCTAACCCGATTCATGATGCTGTCAAATTAATCATCACAAAGTATTAATGAAAATTCAGGACTACAAACTTTTTTCAAATAGTACATTTACAAAGGCTATGGTGAGGATATTGAAAGTCTCGGAGAAGACATGAAAAGGCTCATAGAATTCTTTAAAAGGCTCGATTAAATCACATGAAAATGCTCGAAAATTTCTTCAAAAGGCTCGAAAAATTCTTCAAAAGGCTCGGATAGTGAATGAAAAGGCTCGGGGAAGACATAAAAAAGCTCGAAAATTCTTCAAAAGGCTCGAATAGTGAATGAAAAGGCACGAGTAACATATGAAAATGCTCGGATAGTGAAGACATGAAAAGGCACGGGAAACACATGAAAAGGCATAGGAAACACATGAAAAGTCTCGGATAGTGAACACATGAAACGACACGAGAAACACATGAAAAGACATGGGAAACACAAAAAAAAGCATGGGAAACACATGAAAAGGCTCGGATAATGAACAAATGAAAAGGCACGGGAAACACATGAAAAGGCTCGGATAGTGAACACATGAAAATGCACGGGAAACACATGAAAAGGCACGGGAAATCGGATAGTGAACACGTGAAAAGGCACGGGAAACACATGAAAAGGCTCGGATAGTGAACACATGAAAAGGCTCGGATAGTGAACACATGAAAAGACACGGGAAACACATGAAAAAGCTCGGATAGTGGACACATGAAAAGGCACGGGAAACACATGAAAAAGCTCGGATAGTGAACACATGAAAAGGCTCGGGTAACACATGATTCTCACAATGGCTGGTTTACAAAATGTGAACAAATTAAAAGAAGAAAGTTCAAGAAATATTACCTTATTTTATAAGTTGAAGATGAAACTCGAGGCAACCACAAATCTTGAACTTTTATTTGTAGATAGAGAGAGAGAGAGAGAGAGAGAGAGAGAGAGAAAGAAAGAAAAAATCAGAGAGAGAGAGTCGTTTTTGTTGGAAGTGTGGAGAGAGAAAAGTACAAAGAGAATAACATAACTGATTATCTAAGGGCAATTTTGGTAGTTCACCATAATATGTGCCTTTTAAACTTAACTTATTAAACCACTGACAATATCACCAAATGAGTTTGAAAAGGTGACATTTCGCACCATTTCCACTATCTGGAACATCTATGTTACATGTCTCACAAAATGAACTAACTACTTTAGTAAATAATCTATCATATCCAGTATTTCTTAGTGATTATGGTTAATAATCTCGATGATATCTATTCATTATATACAGTATTAAATAGGAACATATGAATAATTTCTTCTTAAAACGGTTATGATCACAGGATCATAGCTGTTGATACTGCCTAACATCAAACTTTCTTAAATATATTAGTTGGACTAGACTTTAAAAGGTAATAATAATGTTTATAATTAAAAAATAATTTGATGAATCAAATATATCTTTACTTATATAACACATTATGAAAATTTAATATATAGAAAATTTATTGAAAACATTTTGGTTAGGGGGCCATGGCCCCTGTCGGCCCCCCGCCTATCTCCTCCCCTGCCTGTAAATGAATTACTAGAAATTGTTAGCGAACAAACCGTCACTAAGTGTGCGGAAGCGTTACCGGATAGAACACAAACGAATACAATAACGAAGAAAAGATAAGATGAAGAGAAGTAATTAAATTCAATCACACACAACACAAGAATTTATGTGGAAACCCAAATTAGGGAAAAAACCACGGCCGTCATAATATTTGCTATTTTGCTCTACCGCAAATAACTTAGTTATTATGGTATATTTATATGTATTACAGGGAGTTTAAACTAAAAGGAAATCCTACTCCTATACGTATAAGAATTACTTGTTCCATATAAATACCATTTCCTATTTATGACAAGTCTTCTTTTAAAGAGAAATCCTTTTCCTATTAGAACTTCTAGAAACAACATATTTCCTCTTCCATGAATATTTACTGATTCAACGCATGCTTGTAATTGACTACGATTCAAGTTGTAGTTGGCCACCCGCTTCCTAAACCGTGATCCATGCACCATGTCACCAAGATAATCATCACGACCGCTGCCTGTACCGCCGCCTGTGCCTTTGCCTCGCCGGCGGTCTAGACAGAGTAAACCTGTTGGACTTGTCCGTTCCATGTGCCGCTGCCTAGACACTTGTCTGTCAAGCGGTCTAAGTAGTGGTAATTCGCCAAAAAATGTTTCTCCAGTTCTTTTACGATTTCAAGCCTCCCTCAAACATAACCTCATACTCCAAAACGCTCTCACGTCTCTAGGAAGTCTCTGCATCAGTAAATCGTGTTTGGTAACCATTGGTAATTCAAGCTATATCCAACAATCCTCCCTTATGGTGAGAATTCTCAAAACTTGTCCACAGCTACGATCCTCATCACCGAGAATCAAACATACCCACCACTAGGTATAAACACTTAGGAAACAACCATCCCAAGATTTCACCGGCACATGTCGAAATTTACCTTGCTGAAAATTATGGTGCAACTCCTCACGTTAGGTTCCTAAGGAGTTTTCTCAGCCATCGACATCCTTGTCCACCACACACCTTGCATCACTTCTTAACCAATGCCCATGCACAATTGTGGACCCGTTATCAACTACATTCTTTTCACGGCAACTAGCGATCATGTCATGAGGATGTTTATGCCTATTTTACAGAGCATCACTGTAGTCGTTATACTCAAGAGAAGCGATTGTCGAATCACCCTCTTTGGAGCCCTTAGCCGCACTTGTCTTCTTGTTTTGACAATCCTTCCTTACATGTCCAGATTGTCCATATCCCCAACAAGTGACTTTCCATTTGGAGTTTCCCTTTTTTCTGTCAACCAAAAGAACAAAGTTATCAGAAGATTTACCTTCACTCTTTAGCCTTCGTTCCTCAGAGAAAAGAGATAAGTTTGTTCGCTACATCTCCAAAGCATATGGTTGAACTCCTATGCATCAAGATTGGCTTCATGTGTGCATAAGACGATAGAAAGGACCAGATAAGTCTAATACCTTTGTCTTCTTCATCAATCTTTACTCCAATTGACTGTAATTCTGAAACTATTCCATTGAGCACTCCTAGATGATCAAAAAATTTCGTACCTTCAGTCATCTACAGCATGTGAAACTGCTCCTTCAGGTAGAACCGGTTGCAGACACTATTCGCTTGATACAATTCTTCAAGCCTATCCCAAAGTTTTTTCGCTGAATATGTTCTATGAATCTTTGCAAGAACGTTCTTGGCTAGGCACAATCGTATTGCACTCGCAGCTCTCTAATCCAAATCCTCCTAGTCATTATCGCTCATCTTAGATTTTTCAGAACTAGTACTAGCCTTTTCTTTACTAGAATCTCCATAGTCTTCAGGGTTCGCAGGGGTTCACTTGCCTTTCAACGCCTAATGTAAACCGTATTGGATTAATATATCTTTGACTTGAACTTGCCACAGCCAAAGTTCATCTTTCCGATGAACTTCTCAATATCGAATCTCATCATCCTTGCCATAAAGTTGTTAAGACCACTATTAAGCAACCAGGGCTCTGATACCAATTGTTAGCGAACAAACCGTCACTAAACACGCGGAAGCATTGCCGGATAGAACACAAACGAATACAATAACAAAGAAAAGATAAGATGAAGATAAGTAATTAAATCCAATCATACACAACACAAGAATTTACGTGGAAACCCAAATCAATGAAAAAACCACGGCCGTCAGGATAACAAGAGAAAGTTCCAATATATAGTAAATTGTTACAACCACACACTCAGGTTCTCTCTCTAAATAATACCCTAAACCCAATTACACCCAATGCTCACTTTGAGATCTCTATAGTATTTGCTATTTTGCTCCACCATAAATAACCTAGTTATTATGGTCTATTTATATGTATTACATGGAGTTTAAGCTAAAAGGAAATCCTACTCTTATACGTACAAGAATTACTTGTTCCACATAAATACCATTTCCTATTTATGACAAGTCTTCTTTTAAGGAAAGATCCTTTTTCCTATTAGAACTTCTAGAAACAACATATTTTCTCTTCTATGAATATTTACTGATTCAACGTATGCTTGTAATTGACTACGATTCAAGTTGTAGTTGGTCATCCGCTTCCTAAACCGTTTTGAACTTGATCACTCAGAAAACCGTGATCCATGTGCCATGTCACCAAGATAATCATCACGATCGATGCCTGTACCGCAGCCTGTGCCTTTGCCTCGCCGACGGTCTGGGCAGCGTAAACCTGCTGGACTTTTCCGCTTTATGTGTCGCTGCCTAGACACTTGTCTGTCCAGTGGTCTGGGCAGCGGTAATTCGCCAAAAAATGTTTCTCTAGTTCTTTTACGATTTCAAGCCTCCCTCAAACATAACCATATACTCCCAAATGCTCTCACGTCTCCAGGAAGTCTCCGCATTGGTAAATTGTGTTTGGTAACCATTGGTAATTCAAGCCATATCCAACAGAAACATTCAGTGATTGGATCATTTTCAGACCAGAAAGCAACCTTGAAACCTGTCCTGATAACAAGTTATGGCTCAAATCAAGAACTTGCAACAGCTTCAAATTTGAGAGATCAACATGCAATACACCTTCAAAGTGATTGCTAGAAAGATCAAGCAATTTCAGCTTATCCAAACGACCCAAAGAGCGCGAAATTATCCCTTTCAGTCCCTTCTTTGGCAGAATCAACATGGACACTCTACTAGCAACCGAGTCATTATTACCTTCATTTCCACAGACAACACCATCCCATTAACAGCAAACAGAATTATCATTGGACCATGATGTGATTATAGAACCATTTGTGAGGTTTCCAGAAAATTCTTTCAGTGCCAACAAATCACTTGGATCACAAGATTGACTTAGGGTTTACAGACCTAAAGATGAACAAACAAAGCAAGCAAAAAAGGCCCATTTGATGCAAGTCATTGGAATCAATCCCACCATCACAATTGTTGAAACAAAAATCCCTAGACCATAAATTAAGGATTCCACAACCTTTTTAACTTGAAAGTACTAATAATTAAACAATTACCCCATATGGTAACATTTTCTACTTGTAATAAGTTGTAAGTCTTTTATCTTATCTTCCTAAGAATTATTAATGTAGTTGTGTGATTATTGGTTGCAATATTTGATCCGTATTTTTGACTGATAACTAGCTAATATGTCTTTTTTTTTTTTTTTTGCTTTAAGCACCGGTATCTAGAAACCCACTGGCCCTGACTAATCCAGGTAGAGCCGGGTCTGCCCACTAAGGGCTAAAGCTCTCTTAGTGCAAGTTTTCTCCATTCATGAGACTCAAACTCGAGACCTTACTTATGGGAAAGGAGTGCCGAACCACTAGAATCATCCTGCGTTGGTGCTAATATGTCTTTTTCATCAATCAAGACAAGACAAGTAAATAATCTTTATCACGTACATGAGAGGGCCTTGGGTCCATTCGATGCACCATGCATCCCCCACCCAGATGTTGTCATGTCAGCAAAATAAAAAAATCAAAAGATTTTACTGACATGGCAACATCTGGGTGGGGGATGCATGATGCATCCCGTTGCACCTAAGATTTAGTCCGCGTACATACACTGAGCTTTGATTAATATAATGGACAATCTTGGCTCAAGTCGAGCATAGATTTAAATGGTCACGGACTTATTACCCTACTTGCAAGAAGAATCACATAAAAATAATAATAATAATAATAAAAGATTGGTTCTTGAAATTTCAAAATGTAATGTTCCATGGTTAAAAATGTATTGGATTTTTTTTTTTTTTTTTGAATTACAACAACTTCCGGGATCTGGCGAGATTAGACTCTACTAGCACAGCCCGGAATACTACTCCCACTATGAGGAAGATGGTACAAATGGATTACAACTCTCACAACTGGAGAGAGGGTTGCTCCCAATAGAACCGGAAGATGGCACCCACACTTGAGATTTAATAGCCAAGGTGGGACAAATAATATATATACATACCAAGGCAAAGCTTGAACCTTGGTGGTGGAGCATCCCTTGGGAAATTCCAACCACTAAGGCAATAGGCCATTGATTGTGTATCGGATTTTTTTAGGAGGAAAAAATAATAATTAATTAATTATTAGGTAGGCCATAGTGGTTCTCTCTAAGGGTCCCATATTTTTCAAACAATATAGCTATAATTTTTTTTTTTACAGATATTAACACTCATAAATATGATAAGCACACTCATATTTATAAGTACACCTATGTCTAAAATTTAAAATTAAAACATTACTATAAACACTCATTTTAATGCCAATAGTACCCTTATTTAAATGAATATTTTCATTTTAATACAATTTATTTATAAACCCTCTTAAGTTATTAATACACCCAATTTATCTAAAACTAACATCTAGAGATGGATAAGATTCTAAATGATCACCTAAAACACAATTAATTTCTCAGGTTGAGGAAATTAAAATATTGGCATGGCTAGAATAATTTGAAATGCAAGATTGGATTTCTTGTGATGGTGGAATGAGTTAAGATGCATATCTTGTTGAAGTAGTATTGTCGATTTGGTATCCTAGTCTTGTGAAACCTACTCTTGCCACACTTGTTGTTTTTTGATGATCAATAATATATATTTTTATTAATGGAAGCTACAATAGATATAACTTGATATATGTTATGAGTTTCAGCAACAATGTGCCTAACCAGGAACACATAAGCAATTTCCACTGTTAAGACAGTAGTGAGTAGGTCCTTCACATTGTATTGCACAGTCAGCTTAGTCTTACATGGAAGGTCTGGAAGGTTTGTCTACTGTTTCATTTTCAATGGTTGAGCGTCGTCTCCTCGAATACTTGACGATCAGAGACGGATGCTTGAGAGGGCTGCCCCAGGCTATAGCCCGGGCAGCCCTCTCTCAAAAGAAAAAAAGAAAAAAAAAAAAATATATATATATATATATATATATATATTATGATTAATTGCACAAACACCCCTGATATTAGATCTAATTGTATTTATATGTAAGTTTTGTTTACACTAACATCCCCTACCGTTAGTATAATTTATTTCATTTATTTATTCTAACTTAAAATCAAAAGACAATAATAAAAATTACAAACAATCAATCACAATTGACAAAAGTATTATTTTATGCTTGTTTTACATATAATATTTACTTGCTTTTATTTCAATTTTTTTGATTGCACAATTTAGATTCATTTCATTTTGTTCTATTTATTAGTTTAAACAATTCAAACCGGTCATTAATAGTAAATTTTCATAATATGTAGAATCTATTTCAAAACAAGATATATATTGACAAACAAATCAATGTGAGAGTGTGTGAGTCATTGATTAAGCATTCAAATATATTGACTAAACAATTCAATGTGAGAGTTTGTGAGCCACTAATTAAGTATTATAATATATTGACTAAACAAAAATAGATAAATCCAACAATTGATATCTAATGAATTGACTATGTGACTGAGAAAAAAAAAACTATTTGTATATATAATTTAGCCCAGTCTGTAAATATTTCTTGGGTCCGCCCCTGTTGACGATGATGATGATGATAATAAACATGATGAAACCAAAAGAGCCAACATAAATAATTTAAGTTTGTTCTCTTCTAAAAAATCTAAAATTTTGATACTTGAAACAGAATTAGGGTTTAAGTTTTTAATTTTATTTTAATAAAGTGATATAGTTGAAGATGTGGGTATAATTAATGAGTGTACATAGCATTTGATTTATTTTTAATTAAACTAATTTGTCCTTATTGGTAAATTCCTATTAGGCTATTTTTGTAATTAAATTTTTTATTAAAATATGAGTGTGCTTATCATATTTATGGGTGTCAATAACGGCACCTTTTTTTTTTCTTTCATTTTTCTTATATTCAAAAAATTCAGGATAAAATAGTTGTACTACTTGTAAATTCAAAATTTGTTTACGTAGATTTAAATTTCATTGAACTTATCATCCATGAATAAAAATAAAGTCAAAATTCATTAAAATTCAAAAAATTCTCTCGGCTTATGGGACTAAATATCTAGACCTTACATGTATTGTCTGATCTTAGAAGTTCTGGTAGTCCTGTATATTATAATATTTGTAATACTTAAAAAAATAATAATAATAATAAGACATTGAATTTTTGTATCCATAGAGCTAAGTTCAAATTTGAAACCATGTATATTTATACAAGGAAAAAACAAAAATAAATATGATCTATTTTTTTTTTTTTAACTATTACACTATTTTAAGGGATAAGTTAATAAAGTTATTTATATATTTTTTAAGAAAAATATTACAATAATTCAGAATTTGGAGAGGGAGATAGACTTAAACACATAACCTCATAGATGTAAATATGAGGGATTATCACTAAGGGGTTGTTTGTTTTTTTGTCTGAAGACTGAATAGTCCTGAATTTTACTGAAGACTGAATAGTAACTGAAACCTGAATCTGAATGACATGTTTGTTTTTTTTTTTTTCTTCACATCTGAACGTATTGTCAACATGTTTGTTTTTTAAAAATAATATTGTCTAAAAAGAAATAATTTTACATTTATACCCATGTTAAACAGTTATACATATAATATAGAATAAAAACAATCCAAAAATAATAATTATATATGAACACATATGATCATGATCTTCTTCTTCTATTACAAACAAACTTTAATTTTATTAAGAAAAAAAAAGTTTTTTTTTTTTTCAAAAATAAAAGGGGTAGCAAGAAAACTCACACAAAACACTCTAAAAAAAATATATATAAATACATCACACTAATATCATAATAAAGTATTGATATTAAACACTAATATGATAAGTGATTAGGTTTTTTTTTTTTTTTTTTTAAGCTATTTAAAATAAGCAATATATTAAAATAAAAATTTCTATACAATATATAATTATGATGAAATTGAAGATATGTTATATATGGAAGATAGTATCGGAAGAAAAGATTTGGATTGCATTTAATGCAATTTAGTGATTTACAATTAAGTGAAAAATCAGAATTTTTTACTTTTTATTTTAAGTTGTTTATTGGTATTTTTAAGTTATTTGACCACTTAAAAAAACAAACAAACAACTTAATAATTATGATTCAGATTCATTATGTTTTAAATGGAAAAAATAAATGACTCCTAAATCAACTTTATCTTACCGATATGATCTCATATTTGACAAACTAAAATGATTTGATAAAGTAAAATGGCAGTTACATATATGATATATTGTCATATTGATAAAAGTTTAAGTGATACGGTGATGATTCACATCCTCGTTTATGAACTACCAAATTTTGTATTAGTTTTATTTTAAAAGAAAAAGAAAAAAAAAATGATATATCTAAGAGCAAGCCCTGTCTGACTCGTGATCATTAATGATATTAAATGTATAGACTGTATTCGGTGGAGGATAATATCCATTTACGTGTATTTACCAATTCTCACTAATATTGTATTGTTTGGCTTTGCCATTGTCAAATATTTATTGTCTTCCTCTCCTTAGGAATTTATTTATTTATTAGTTTCATCCATTCCAGTCAGTCAAAATCTTCCCCTTAATCAATGATTCATGTTTAATCAATGATTCATTCTAATTTTAAAAGTTTTAGGATGAACTTGAAAATTTTCAATTATAGAATTTCTCGTACAGAATCGTCGATTTCTACTGGTGGTATACCGGTAGCAATCCAATGACTTCCTTCCAAAAAAAAAAAAACAATCCAATAATTACTGGTAGCAATCAATGATCCCGTACGGAAAATCTTACAATGAAAAGTTACTCTCCCTATATATATATATATATTAGTAATTATCGAGTGATGTATACCTTACTTTAATTTCAGTAAAAATCTTGATGAAATCTCATCTATTTTTATAAATTTTGATCTGAATTTTTTTGTGGATGATAGGTTCATTGAAATCTACCTATGAATAAAATTTGAGAATTTTTCAAATACTAAAATTATTTTTTTTGAAATTTTCCATATTTATCTCATTTTTCCAATACCTTTTTATATATTTAACAAAATAGGGATAAATAGTTTCAATACTTGAAAAAAATTCTTAAAAACTTTATTCATAGGTAGATTTCATTAAACTTATTATCTACATATGAAAAATTCATATCAAAATTCATACAAATCGATATGTTTTCATCAAGGTCCTTACTAAAATTTGAAGTAAGTTATACCTCGCTTAATAATTAATTTATATATATATATATATATATAATTTGTTTAGATCCGTTGCCAAAATTGACTCATTCTTCTTTGGAATTAGTTAGGCTTTTCACTTGTGACTCTTACCAAAACCTACATGAATGCACCAATTACATCAGCAAAGAATGGCATTAATTGTATTATATTCAAGATCAGAAAAGAAAAAAAAATCATCATTTTTGAACACATCTCAAAACTTTCCAAGCTTATTTTGGTAATTAACTCAAATCATCTCCCCATATAAATTCAAGCACCACCCCCCAGAACCAATTATATATATGCAAACAAAATTTGATCTACACACTATACACAAACAAATCAATCAAAAAAATCACAAAATGGGGAGGTTCACTTGCTTTTGTATGATTGTGTTGCTGTCTCTGGTGGGAAGTGCTTTTGCACAAAGTGCTTCCAATGTGAGATCTACTTATCATCTCTACCGTCCTGAGCAAATCGGATGGGATCTGTTAAGAGCTAGCGTTTACTGTGCAACTTGGGATGCTAACAAACCCTTGGCATGGCGCAAAAAGTACGGTTGGACTGCCTTTTGCGGACCCGTTGGACCCCGTGGACAGGCCTCTTGTGGCAAGTGCTTAAGGGTAAGAAATTCACATATATCATATTATCATCCATAAATCCATAATATGTAAAGGATATACTAATCAGAAATCCTAAATAGGGAAAGAGAATTTAATTCCCCCAACTCAAGATTACTAAATTTGAAAAAAAAATATTTAAATTTTACCCTACTTTATTTTTTGTTAAAGTTTTATCAATTTTTCAAATTGGACCCCGAGCTCTCCAAATTTGATAAAGCTGACTTCGTCCCGACCCATAATTCAATATATATTTTTCCTTTTTGTCTACCTTTGGATGTTGTTAGAGCTTAAATTTTATGATTAGACTCCGATCCTATTAGCATAAACCTTTAGGTTTAGCGGTTACCGACGGTGTTTTATGAATTTGGTTATATGGTGTGTATGTGTGTGCAGGTGACAAATACAGGGACAGGAACACAGACAACAGTGAGAATTGTAGATCAATGCAGCAATGGAGGGTTGGATTTGGACGAAGGTGTGTTCAAACAGTTGGATACCGATGGAAAAGGCTTTGCCCGAGGCCACCTCATTGTAAACTACCAGTTTGTGGATTGCAGAGATTGATCAAAATCAAAAGCACTTCCTGTTAATAATAAGTATGCACTATATATAGCTACCTGCATGCAGTTTGTGGAGAGTAGTTTAATTACTTTCCACACCTCTTCTTATATTATGAATAAAGTGCTTATTCATTTTCATAAATAATTGACATGTCTATCTCTTTCTGTTATATATGGACCTAAATTTATATACCAGAATTACTGGATGCAATTCTAGCATTTAGAATTCCAACCCAAACATCTATTTCCATGAGGACCTTGACCAAAATTAATTTTAAATTGCACAAACTTACCCTGTATTTTGATATTAAGGTAAAATATGCTATGAATGCTTTTAATTGCAGTGAGATCGATCCCTTACGATTAATGGTCAACCGTTAGATTTAACGGTTGACCATGAAAAGACCAAAATGACCTTAGTCTAAAAAGGAAAAAAAAAAACTTTACCATCTCGCATAGAGTTTCAGAGAGAGAGAGAGAGAAAGTGTACAGTGCTTGAGTTTCAGCTAAAAATCTTAAATTAAACTTTATGTTGATTTCTCTACTTCATTTTCTATATGAAACGCAATCTTCCATTGTCAGTTCAAAAGAAAGATATAAAGTTGAAGTATGAATGATGAAATGAGCTTTGAAAAGGAATCTCCAAAAAGTTGAACTAGAAATCAAGAAAGAATTGAGTTGTGAATAGGGAAGAATGGTGCAGAAAAGATAAATTCTGCAAATAAATTGAACTAGAAACGAAAAATCTGCAGAATGTTGGAATGGAAATAACGAAATTTATTGGCTTTCAATAGGGAAAAAAGAGTAGAGAAAATGTAAGGAAGGTTGCACTGGAAACGAAAAATTCTATCTTTCAATGAGAAAATGAAGTAGCGAAGAGAATCTAACGAAAGTTGAATTGATGAACTCAAGCAGTCTACTGCAGGTTTTTTCTTCTATTTTTGTCTCAGAAAATTAATTGTCTGTCAAGTCAAAACTAATTTAGTTCTTTGAAAAAAAAAAAAAAAAAAAAAAAAACTACATCTATGGAAATGAAGAAAATCTGCAGAAAGTAGATTAGGGAACAAGCTGAAAAGAGAAATTATATATGCAGAAGGTTGCTTAGGGAACAAATAAATATAGCTTTCAAAAGTAGAAATATAGAGAAGAGAAAGTTGAACTCAGGATTTTTTTTTTTTTGGGTCATTTTATAATTACTTAGAATAACGGGTTTTTAAATAATTTTTCTTTAGGTAGATTTGCATGTATAAAAAATTTGGAGATTAGTTTAGAAATACTCTTTTCTATTTGATGGTAAAATGTTCATTTTCCTTTTGATATATAAAGTCAACGGTTAATTCTAATTGTTTACCGTTAAAGGGAGGGGATCAGATTGTAATTGCTAATTAAAAGTATTCCTTACGTATTTTGTTTTATTACCAAAATATAGGGTATGATTGTGCAATTTACCCAAATAATAATAATAATCTAAATCTTAAAATATATAACTATAACGTAATTGTATAAATATTTGTGACAAACTTGATCACTAGAAGGATATACTTTAATTCACTTGGTTTTTCTTTTTTGCTGAATTATTATTATTATTATTATTATTATTTTATGATTGATATTTATTAAAGTTTTGTATATGTAATGCATATTTTTGTGTTTTTCTTACGTACGGTATATTTGAGGGTAAATGTCATTATGTTCCCCTAATTAGGTATATTACTGATTTTTTTTTTTATGAAATTTCTCACGTATCATTTTGATTTGATTATTACAAAGAATTTTTTTTTTTTAATAATTAGTTCAAAATTTTAGAACTTTTAGATAAAAAAATAAAATTTAGATTAATCCATCCCCATTTTTAGAAATACTCTTTTCTATTTGATGGTAAAATGTTCATTTTCCTTTTGATATTTAAAGTCAACGGTTAATTCTAATTGTTTACCGTTAAAGGGAGAGGATCTAATTGTAATTGCTAATTAAAAGTATTCCTTGCGTATTTTTCTTTATTACCAAAACCTAGGGTATGATTGTGCAATTTACCCAAATAATAGTAATATCCTAACTTTTTTTTTTTTTTTGAATTATAATAATCTAACTCTTGAAATATATAACTATAAGTCTATAACGTAATTGTATTTAGTGTATGTAAATATATATACATATATTATAATTCTCTAGTCAGAATGTCCAGCCACAACCACATGTTTTAATAAGTTTAAATGTTATATATATATATATATATCAAACACACATATCCTATATTATGCTATATATAAAAGAGCGGAGTTGCTTTTTATTTATAGTTTCCCTTTTTTATCTTTTTTAATTTTTTGAAGCCTGTTTTTTTAAAAAAATCTTTTTTAATTTCTTTCAAGCGACTTCTTAAAAACAAGGACCGTTTGCAAATTTGCCATTTGCTTTACAATTAATTATGATCCAAGCGGTGTACTAAAGAAACGGTAGAGAGATTACAATGGCTATTAGAAGATAGACATCAATAGAGATAGATATCAGAGTCATTCCCACCTCCAGACCAAAACAAGAGGATCGTTTGCTCAAGTTCTCTCACTACAGGCAGAGACGGAACTAGGGGTGGGCTGGGGTAGGCTCAAGCCCACCCTAGCCTTTAAAAAAAAAAATTAAAAGATAAAAAGAAATTAATTAGTAAATAGGAATCTATGATTGTAGCCAACAATTATATATAATATAACTTGTCAAGACTTCTATATTGTAACTTACCACCCACGTGGCAAAAGAGTTATTTGACATCGAATTTTATTTTATTATTATTATTTTTTTTTACCTTTTCTTTAATAATTATTATTATCTTCATCATATTTCTCCAAATTTTGTTCCAACTTTCTCTCCAAAAATACAATTGGAGGAAAACAATTCATCTAGAGTCTAGACGAAATCTTTTTTCAAAAGGAGTGTCTTATTTGCGAAACCAATGACCGCTTTGTTGGTCCCTTTACGACCAGGAATTAGGATTATCCAATCAATTTTTATGAATATCGTGAATTTAAATATTTTGTTTCGTAATAAAATTTTAGAATTAATCTAATTACTTGTTATTCTTATTTTAATTTACTAACTAACATTATTATTGAATGAATTTCTTTTTGTTTTGGTTGAAATTTAGATAGATCAGACATGCTTGTTAATTTTATTTTTATTTTGGTTTTTAATTAATGACATGCCTTCAACTAATTAACCTCGATGAATCAATCATATATTAAATAGTAGAATCATGGATTTGTTTAATTTTATTTAAAATTATTCTTTTTTTTTTACTCGCTCTCCCACAAAGGGGAGAGCGAGCCCACACAAGGTGGGACAAGATCCACGCATAATGTGGGAAAATTGCCATATATATACACATTAGCCAGCAATCGAACCTCGGTGGCGAGAGCCCTTGGGAGGCTCTAGGCTACCAAGGCATAAGGCTATGAGTTAAAATTATTCTTTTGTTTTAAGATTTGTTGCTATAAATTACTACATTAGAAAAACAATACAAACAAAAAAATAGATCTCTGCTGTTGCTATTAATCAAAATTTCTATAAATTTAGTTACAAACTATCAAAATGAAAACTTAAAAGAGTTGTATATTTCACTAACATTGTTTTTGGTAAATAGTATTATAAATTCAGAACTTGATTAGTATTTGATTATATTTACATTTCATATTTATTTTATAATTTATTTTGATTTTATTTGTTTTTATTTTGTTAACGTTTTTATTTATAAATTATATTTACATAAAACCCTTGTTATGTATTCTAAATTAAGTGTATCTTTATTTTTAATTTATACAATTTCCTTATATTTTTAATGGTCGGGAAAAAAAATTA
The DNA here is from genome assembly GCA_035582765.1 of Acer negundo. NCBI lineage: Eukaryota > Viridiplantae > Streptophyta > Magnoliopsida > Sapindales > Sapindaceae > Acer > Acer negundo. The sequence goes on along the minus strand of CM069235.1, from coordinate 42,339,606 downwards.
CTAGCCCACCATAATGTTTAATCCAAGCAACATCGGTTATCCAGATTTCTCAACTGAGATTCAATCCTAAGTCAGTTAGGGTTTGTTGTTTTTCATGAATCATGCGCGCTTCTTGCTCCTTTCAAAAACCTTTCTGCAGAAATGTTTGACTGATGATTTCTGTTTTGTCTTTCTTTCTTTTGCAGGAAAAATGCTTTTGATATGCAGAGACACCGAAGTACTACCTGGTTAGACCTCCAGAAGAGCCACTCCGGCTGAGGTAGCGATTCTTTCGTTGTTCCTTCTTCATCGTTTTGTTCTGTCCCTTCGCTCTTGATTGCTGTTTCCTGATTCAAATTCCGTACCCAAAAAAAAAAAAATTTAATTTTTGTAGGTTAAGTGAATTTTGAAAATAGAAATTTTCAGATAATTTAACTTTTTCAGTGTATGCAGTTTTAGAGATTGAATTTGCAAAGGTTTTTTTTTTTTTTTTTGATGAACACTTTGTTTGCTTTGAGTTATCTAGCTTTTACTATTCTATTTTGGTTGACTGAGCAAACACACTATTTGATAAATTACTGAGTTGTGAGGTTACATTTAGAAATTAAAGGTATATATCGAAGACCCAAAAAGAGAAGACAGAGTTTTGTGGTGCTATAGCTCTCCAATTGTGTCTACTTGTTGGTTACCAGTTGATGTCTGTTGTTCTTTGAAAAAGCCATTGAGTAATCAATGGTATTCTTCTGTATCTATGGGATGTTTGATTTCAATTTGAACCTAAAGTGCAGTTTGAAGTTTTGAGCAATGATTCTGATACAATCTTAATATTGAATACAAGACAATGAAAACAACTGTTCCTTGTAAAGTTGTATCTTGAACTATTTTTGGATACAAACCAACCGAACACATTTTTTTTTTTTTCATTATCAAAACAGTTTAGTGCTACTAATATCTGAAAACAATAATTTATGTTCCTTCTATCATTGCAGAAAGATGACCACGGAATTGAAGGACAGAAGGCCAGTGGGACTCGAAGAGTTTATGAATTGGTCACTTTCAACTTGATCATGCATACCTATGGCTATGTCAACGAAGTGGAGTAGTATGTTAGATAAATCGATGGTAAATACATACACCTAGCAACATGTGGTTGTCTTTTGAAATTTTTTATTTTGAATGTAAGATGACAAAGATCACCAGAAGTCATGCTTTTACAACATCCAATTTAGATTTACCAGATTAGCCTACCAGCACTTTGAGAACAAAACCGGTGTTGACTGTAGTAAGATTATTTAATATGCTATCAGTCAGATTAAATAGAGAGTTGGAGAAACACCTAAATAAGAGGATTAAACAACAAGAATTACGTGATAGTGCTAATTTAGTTTTTTATGTTCTGTTTTTGCCTTGAACATGTATTTTAATTGATGTTTGAGGACGCAGAACTCGAGGTGAAGGGGAAGGTCAATCCTGTCAATATTCAAAAGATGTCAAGCGTAAAACAAAGGCAAAGGTGAAACTCATTACCTTCCCATTGCCCGAGATTGAGAGCTATGGAAATGAGAATGAATGCCCTGAAGAAAAATTGGAGGAAAAGACTAGACCAGCTGATATTGCCAACAAGAAAAGTGAAGAGGTAACAACCTGAATTGTAATTTAAGCTCAATTTCATTAACTGTTTAAGTTTTTACTTTGTCTTTGTTTATTTTGATTCAGTTTTTTTTTTTTTTTTTTTTTTTTTTTTTTTTTTTTTTTTTTGTTGCAGCAATTACAAAACAAATCAAAATTTCCATTGGAATAAAGAGATGCATCAAGGGAAGAGGAACAAGTGCAACTTTTTAGTAGGAAAAAAACTTAGATTTAGTGAATTTATGTTGTTTCAATGTAATGATTATATTAATTTGGGACTTGATTCGGATCAAGTTGTTTGCGAGTTAGTTAATGACTTAATTGAGATTTTTTTTTTCTTTTTTAATTTGGTGGCAGAATGGGACAGCTGAGGAAGTGAAGAAGATCGTCACGATGTTGAATGAAGCTGAAGTCCTAGCAGAGGATGTTGTGGGTATGTCTTTATTAGCTGTTGTGTTGGGTCTCTTTACATTTAAATCAACTTAATTTAGTGAAAAATTGTCATTGATTTGCACCGAAAAAGCGAACTTATGAAATTGCAGTGACTAATTGTGATTATTTGGTAATTGTAGCAAAGGGGGAAGAGTCAAGGAGGAAGAGTTTGTAAAAAAGGTACAAGAAATGATGCATGTGGAGGAGAAACAACGGATTCCTATTGCTCAAGGCCTTCCATGGACAACAGATGAACCAGAGGTGAGATGTTTAGTAATTTTATATAAAGCTACTTTAGCTTTTCGAAAGAACAATGAATTAATGCTTTGTATATGATTTAATTGCTTTGGTGTTACGATAACAATGCTGAGATTGTTCAATTTATATGAAGAGATAGGTTTCTGTGTTTTTAGTTACATGTTGTTGATGAGGTAGATTGTTCTGTAATTTAAGTGTCTAATTAAACCTCTGGTTAAAGAGAACACGAGGCCTATCGACCTGAAGCTCCATAGTGATGTACTAGCGGTGGAGTGCGCTAAGTTTGACCATCAGGTATATTCTACCTCCTTGAACAATTTTTTTATTACAAATTTACATGCTTCAACACTGCTGCCTATGTAAGAGTTAAATTAGAAGATAATATGTATATCAAAATGTGTGAACTGCTTTTGAAATTGTCATCGGTCTTTTGTTCTTAATTTTATTTTGGATTGATAAGTGATAATTTTTATGGAATTCAGTTTATGTGTCTAGTGATGTCAGTGTGTTAATGATATCGTGTCAATGTATGATTGTTTGAATTGTGTATGATGATTTTATCCCTTTTATGATGTAGCAAGGAGTTTTCAATTTCTGAAATTAAAGTATTAGTCTTGTTTAGTAATTGTGTTTGTTGGTGATGATTCTTGTTGATCTTTATTATTTGATTTTAGTTTGAAATTACTTACTTACATGAGGTGATGGAGCTCTTTTGTTGTTTATTGTTTGATTTGTGGAATGACCTTGTATTACTTTTCACATTCTATAGTGATTTCATTTGAATTTGAATCCAACATGTTCAATTTTGTACGTATGAGTTGTGACTGTTGTGAGGATGTTTCTTTCTTCGCCAACCTTTTCGACTTTGGTAGATGTGCAAATACTGTTTTGATGCTCATTACTTATTTGAATCTGAATCTGAATCATAACCTTTTCCATAGAGAACGTCAGAGTTGGGCCAGGGTTTTGAATTTGTTCCCGACTACTGCTGGATTTCAATTATTTTGTTGGAAAAGAAGCTTCTCTTGTTATAGCATGGTTGGGAATTGAATGCTTAGAAGTGAAATCAAATTGAAGCCACAAACTCAGTAGTGGTAGTTTTAGGTATTCAATCAATTATGATAGTAATTAGTAATAGTAGCAGATAGCAATTCTTCTGAAAATATTTCTTGGTTAGCTTCAACTTTCTTTGAACAATATGCTTTTGAGTAGTCTTTAACCAGTTGTATTATTATACACAGGCTCAGCCAAAGGTTTTATAGCTTTCTCAAATCTAATCATCAGTGGTTTTTTGCATTGTAATTTGTAATGCTTGTGGCTGCAGGTTTCTCTGCTCTTAACAACCCAGAATAATAATAATAATAATAATAATAATTATGATTCAACCTTCAAGAGAGTCCCTACTTCTGGAGAGATTTTTAAGAAACTACAGGTTGACAATGGAAGAAATAGGATCCGGATCGTCATCGACAACATGGTCTCTTAAGTCTTAATTAATAGCTTGATGACTTGACTTCGGTTCCCTTTTTAGGTTTTTATATTTTGTTTTATTATCTGGCTAAGTTTTATATATTTTAGCTTAATTAATCAATTTGATTTCTTGTCTCCTATTGTTATTTTTAATACAGATATGATTATGCAGTTTCTAAATTTTTTTTTTTTTTTTTGTTGAAAAGGCAAAACTTTATTAAACAAGGCCAAAAACAAAGACAAACCAACCAAACAGCCAAAACCCAGCGAACCAGAAACAGACCAGAGCACTACCACACTCAAAAAACAGAGACGACATGCGCACCAAACAGAGAAAAAAAATAAAGAGTTAAAAAAAAAAAAAAACTAAGACTGAAATAATATATTTTTTTCAAGCGTATATATATATATAAAAAATAAAGAGTAAAAAAATAAATTCAAAATCTATCACTTTACATAGATGTTTATACATACAAAATTTAATTTGACAAACATATATCGGGGCTTGTATGTGCTTCAAAACCTAGTATATATATATATATATATATTGTTTTTTAAAAAAGATTAATCCTTTTTTTAAGAATAAGAGATTTATATTAATCAGGCCTGGAAACAGGCGGCACCAAAACACAAAGCCAAAAAACCGAGCATCAAGAAGCCCCTACTCTGAATAACCCAACAAGCAGACAACGCAGGCTAAAAAGAGACCCCCAAAACAAGCAGGTGAAAAAGAGAAAAAACGTAGCAAAAACAAAAGCACGAACAAGATTAAACATCCCCCCAAACAAAAACAAAAACAAAAAAAAATCATTCCCCATATTAGAGCCGTTCTTCGCAAGCATGTCCGCAAAGGAATTCGAGGCTCTCGAGTTAAACATAATCTTTGTGTTCCCCTATTTTTCCAAATTGCGGCGGATATCGTATATCGCATTGACATGATTAATACTTCCAAAACCCCCCTCTTGAACCCAAGAGACAGCCGTCTTGGAATCACTGTATTGATCTAAAAAATCTAAAAAAATCTAAAAAAACAAAGAAGAGACACGTGTATTGATCTAAATCATTTCTTTTGTTTTTTAAAATAATAATTATATTTAGTGTATGTATATATATATATATTTATGTAAACTAAATATAATTATTCTTTTAAAAAAAAAAATTTCAAAAAACATCTAAAAAAAATTAATGTCATCCCCTTATTTACCAAAATATAACTCATTGAATGGAATTAGATGGAATGGCCCAAAGTTCGTCAAAAATAGTCATTTTGAAACAACTTTCCAATCAAGTGACCATTTTGATAGTGTTTCATCAATTTGATAGTCACCGGGATAATTATCCCTTATTATTATTATTATTATTATTATTATTATTATTATATACCTAATTAAGATGAGTCAATCTGTCTGCAAGACTTTGAAAGTTGTTTGAATATTGTTAAAAGTGCTTATGGATAATTATGCATAGAATTAAACATTATGGAATAATTAGTTGAATAGTTTTGTACACTTGTACTTGTACACCTTTTTTCTGTATTTCGAATCTTACCGATAAAATTACTGATAAAATAGTAAGTAAATGATGGAGAAATTATTACGTTATTTTGAGAAGAGCTATTTAAATTATGCTGATAATATTTGATCTTTATAGCATTCGGTCATTTATCGATTAGAATAAATAATAATAATAATAAGAAGAAGAGAAGTGGTGGTCTCAATCAGATGATTAATCTAGAAAAATTCCAGCCTCTAGACTTTTTGATTTTACGTGTAACATTGTAAACGAAACGGTTCATGGCCTCGCAACAAGAAAACAAAATATTAAATTAATCAATAAATGAATTAAACAAGACATCAGTCTTCGTCATTATCATATCAATCTATTTTACTTTTCAAAAAATTTATCTTTACAAGCTTAATCCATAGTACTCCTACTTTCAAGTTTCGTTTCAAAATTACGGTTCAAGTTTCACCGTTTACGTTTATATATATATATATATATATATATATATATATATGAGAGTAAATATTCGACAAGTTCTAACTTTCAAAAGAACGAAAATTTGAAACCGTACAAGGAAATTAAACAGAGTAAATATTCGACAAGTTCTAACTTTCAAAAGAACGAAAATTTGAAACCGTACAAGGAAATTAAACAGAGCAGTAGTTGTAAATTTGTAATATTTGTTGTACAAATATTTGTGATATTTGTCGGTGGAAATTGTGTGAAATGTCACCTTTTGAAACTCATTTGATGATATTGTCGGTGGTTTAATAAGTTAAGTTTAAAATGAACCTATTATGGTGAACTACCAAAATTGCCCTTAGATAATCAGTTATGTTATTCTCTTTGTACTTTTCTCTCTCTACACTTCCAACAAAAACGATAGTAGTGTTAACTCAGTATAAGTCTCTCTCTCTCTCTCTCTACAAATAAAAGTTCAAGATTTGTCGTTGCCTCGAGTTTCATCTTCAACTTATAAAATAAGGTAATATTTCTTGAACTTTCTTCTTTTAATTTGTTCACATTTTGTAAACTAGCCATTGTGAGGATTTTTGGATCTCTGAGCCTTTTCATGTGATACCCGAGCCTTTTCATGTGATACCCAAGCCTTTTCATGTGATACCCGTACCTTTTCATGTGTTACCCGTACCTTTTCATATCTTCACTATCCGAGCCTTTTCATGTGTTTCCCGTGCCTTTTCATGTCTTCAATATCCGAGCATTTTCATTTGTTTCCCGTGCCTTTTCATGTGTTACCCAAGCCTTTTCATGTCTTCACTATCCGAGCATTTTCATGTGTTTTCCGTGTCTTTTCATGTGTTACCCGTGTCTTTTCATGTCTTCACTATCCGAGACCTTTTCATGTCTTCAATATCCGAGCATTTTCATTTGTTTCCCATGTCTTTTCATGTGTTACCCAAGCTTTTTCATGTCTTCATTGTCCAAGCATTTTCATGTGTTTTCCGTGCCTTTTCATGTGTTACCCGTGTCTTTTCATGTCTTCACTATCCGAGACCTTTTCATATCTTCAATATCCGAGCATTTTCATTTGTTTCCCGTGCCTTTTCATGTGTTACCCAAGCCTTTTCATGTCTTCATTATCCGAGCATTTTCATGTGTTTTCCGTGCCTTTTCATGTGTTACCCGTGTCTTTTCATGTCTTCACTATCCGAGACCTTTTCATGTCTTCAATACCCGAGCATTTTCATTTGTTTCCCGTGCCTTTTCATGTGTTACCCAAGTCTTTTCATGTCTTCACTATCCGAGACCTTTTCATGTGTTACTCGAGCTTTTTCATGTGTTACCCATGCCTTTCATTCACTATCTGAGCCTTTTGAAGAATTTTTCAAGCCTTTTTATGTTTTCCCCGAGCCTTTTCATGCGATTTACCTAAGCCTTTTGAAGAATTTTTCGAGCCTTTTCATGTGATTTAATCGAGCTTTTTGAAGACTTATCCGAGCCTATTGATGTGATTTACCCGAGCCTTTTAAAGAATTCTCCGAGCATTTTCATGTCTTCTCTGAGACTTTTCAATATCCTCACCAGAGCCGTTGTAAATGTAATATTTGAAAAAAGTTTGTAGTCCTGGATTTTTATTAATGGTTTGTGATGATTAATTTGACAGTATCATGAATTGGGTTAGAATAGTAATATCTTACAACGGTCAATGAGAACAGTTACCTGACGTAAGTCAGAGGTTTGTTGGATCCAATAACTAGGGAATGTATGTGTCAAAGGATATGACTTACAAAGAATTGGTGGCGATCGTGCATACCATTGTGAATTATGATGTAAACAAATTCAATGTTGATCTGTCATCAATATCAATCATTCCTAGCAGTACATGTCGCACATTTATAAAAAATGACAATGATATGCAGTTTATGCTAGGGGAAGATCGAGTTATCCCTCAAGTATGTGTCAGTGTAACTAAAAGGACAACTGGAGATGTGATTGGGAATGATATGTTGATCTGTCATCAATATCAATCATTCCTAGCAGTACATGTCGCACATTTATAAAAAATGACAATGATGTGCAGTTTATGCTAGGGGAAGATCGAGTTATCCCTCAAGTATGTGTTAGTGTAACTGAGAGGACAACTGGAGATGTGATTGGGAATGATATTCCTCCTCCTGAAAATACCCAATAATTAGGATCCTTTAGCGGTAGCAACCAAGTGTTAACCCAAAGAAGTGCCACCGAAGGTGGGGGAAACATGTGTGGTGTCCCACCGATAACGGTCGACCATGAAGATTTAGTTGAACCTTAATTTGACGATATGTTTGGTTGTCGAATTGAGCAGTACAATGAGCAGAACAATTACCCGAACCATGAGGTGGATAATGAGGCAAATAATGAACAGGTTAATGATCAGGTTGATGATCTATAAAATGTGGATGAAGAGCCTGCACAAATTCAAACACAAGATAAACGTGTACAAGGAGTTAGTTGCACTTCACCTGATATGCTTGGGACTTCCGAGGTCCGGTATAATGTAACAACATCTTATTCTGATAATGTGACAATGTGGGTTATAACCGAAGCAGATTCATACTCGTTTGGTATTGATAGAAGCATCACTTTGGCAGCGCAAGAACCTAGAACCATGATTTATAAAGGTCAATTTTTTCCGAGTAAAAAAGATTTGAAGAGGCTAGTTAGCCATTTTGCAATGCATCAGAACTTTGAATGGAATGTGAAAAGGTCTAATAAGACAACTTTACATCTGGTTTGCATCATTAACGACTGTACATGGAAATTAAAAGCAGTGAGGAGAGATGAAGGGACATACTTTCAAGTCAAAAGTTTTTTCAACGAACACAGTTGTCCCTTGGAGGAGATTCACTGTCGCAATCGACAAGCTAGTGCAGTCATAATCGAAGAAGTCGTTACACCTAGACTTCAACAACATGATGGTCGTCTCATGCGTCCTAAGGACGTCATCGACGACATGAAAACAATGTATGTCATACAAATCATGTATAGTAAGGCACACGATGCCCTGTAATATGCATTGTTATTGACCTATGGAACGCATGAAGAATTTTTCCAACTTTTGCCACATTTTGCATACGTTCTGGAACAACAAAATCCTGGCATAATCACCGACTTACAATGCATAGACGATGGTAAATTCCTCTACTTTTTCATGTCGTTAGGGTCCTCAATTAAAGGTTTTCAGAGGTGTATACGTCCTGTGATTGCAGTTGATGGTACCCATTTGAAGGGAAGATTCGGGGGTATAATGTTTGTGGCAACTGCACAAGATGGAAATGAACAGGTGTATCCAATTGCTTTTGGGTACGGTGACTCAGAAAACAACCTTTCATAGGAGTGGTTTTTGGAATGCTTGAGGGGTGCCCTTGGTCATATAGATGGTCTAGTTTTCATTTCCGACCGTCATGTAAGCATTGAAGCAGGGATTTTTAAAGTGTTCCCTTATGCAACCCATACCATATGTTGCTAGCATTTTGGTGAAAATATGAAGAAGCGATTCCACAGAAAAGATGTTGCCGACATTATGGATGACGTAGCTAGATCGTATAGTGAATTAAAGTATAATCGCCATATGGAGGAGTTACGTAAGCTGCATAAGGCTGCATTTGATTATGCCATTACTACCGGTCCTCACAAATAGTCTCGCGTACACTGTCCCCAATATAAGGTACAAGGTAATGACCACAAATATTGCAGAATGCATAAACTCATGCCTAAAATTCGCACAGCAACTGCCACTGATGACACTAGCAGAGTTCATTAGGAATATGCTACAAAAGTGGTTTTATGATCGTCATACAGCTGCACGGTCCATGCGTCATTGATTGACCGATGCAGCACATCTTGTGATCCTAAAACGTGTCAAGAAGTGCGGTTATATGACTATAAATCCAGTTGACTGTAACATATTCTTCGTCAGAGACAAGGGAAACAATGGACGGTTGACTTAGCCGGGAAGACTTGCACATTCAACAAATTCCAAATGGATTTTTTTCCATGTTCACATGCACTCGCAGCGGCAAGGTACTTGACAAGTTACAGTTCACACATTATATTACCCAAATGTGAATCTCACTGTTTTTATTGTTGCAGGGAACGGAACTTGGATTTCACATCTCTGTGTGCGGACTACTACAAGAGGGAAACACTTATTGATGCATACTCGGTTCCTATTATGCCTGTTGGCCATCCTTCTTCATGGGTAGTGCCATCTAACATCACAGCGTGAGTGGTTTTGAATCCAAAGACAAAGAGACAATTAGATCGCCCGATGGAGGGTCGACATACCTCGTCTTCGGAGAGGACAACTACATAGTCGTGTAGAAGATGTGGACAACCAGGACATAATAGCAGAAGATGTTCCAACTCGCCTATGGTTAATGAAGGTCCCAGTAGAATTGTCCCCAAGGAATACCGTCGCAAGTGCAACCAGGACATAATAGCAGAAGATGTTCCAACTCGCCTATGGTTAATGAAGGTCCCAATAGAATTGTCCCCAAGGAATACCGTCGCAAGTGCAGCATCTGTCATTCAATTGGACACAACAAACAAATGTGCCCTGATAAGGACTCTATCGTGGAATGAATGGACCAGTTTAGGAAGGCAATCAAACATAACAAGGCAGTACAAGAGGAAGACGAATTGCCACCAGAAGCACCTTGAGGAACATGTCTCCAAGTTAATGTCTTCCAACATCGTTCAGACTTTGGGAACCATGCTCGATATAGTTGTGTTGTTTAAATCGTTCAGGTTTAGTTATTCATTTTCATTATATTGTTTAAATCGTGTTGCAATGCACCAAATTGTTCACTTGCGGGTTGGAATTGAAAAAAATTAATTGATTAATGAAAATAATAAATTCAAATGTTATGTACATCAACTACAACTCAAAGAACAACTCATATATACATCATCTATAAAACAGTGTTGTGAAGCGAGTTGCAATAAACCTTCACATCCATCTTCTCCCGGATGGTGCCCATATCCTCTTCTTTCCAGTCGAACTCCTTCTTGTTTGCCAACAAGTACTCTGCCAATCTCAAAGTATGGGCACTACAGTTACCGCTGCAAATCACCATATGAACAACCATTAGAATGGAATTTAATTAAAACCAAGTGAGATAGAATAAAATGTTGAAACAGTCATAACCTTGATGTTGTTGGGGCACCCCATAGGATCCGTCTATAATGCTAATCTAAAAGGCCTTCTTCGACAAATTGTATGTTACATCATTCTTCGTTCTGTTGGAGTGAAACCCGACCTGATGCAATATCGAGGGTATAAACCAATGTAGGCACGTGACATGCTTATTCATGTACTCCCATGTAACCTCATGTCTGAACGGGTCTAACAGGTAGATCTTCCCTTGTGTGAGGTCGACGTTGGCCAATACCCAATGGTTGCGTCCAAGGTTGCAAGGTATCATAACATGTTAGTGTTTCAACATAGTGTTATGTGTCTAAAATCTAAATATAGTATTAAACACATTGAAACCTTGTAATTTAAACACTCACCCAATCAACCGCATGCCATGGCCGGTTTCCTGATGGGACCAATCCTCGGACCGTCTTCAGGTCATCATCATGCCACTTGTGTTTCAGTATAGACCACTCCTTAGGGGGTGCGGCCATCCCACTGTCGAAATCTAACCATGACTGTACTAGAAAATTAACCATAGTGTTAGGTAATAGATTTATGAAACACATCAATGCAAAAATGAAAACCGTATAGTACAAAAACTTACATAGAACTAGGAATCTAGTACGTTGACCCTCTGAGCGTAGACAGTGGGGTATGCTCGTTAACACTTCCACAAAATCAATAGGTACATGTCGATGTGCTAACAATGTAAACATTTTATATTGTTAGGATTATACAATTACTAATAAAAACCTATATAGACAGTTAAAGTAAGGAACATACCGTATCCTCCAACTCCATGAAGTTGGTTTGGAACCATTGGAACCAAGTGACACCAACTGGTAAATGTATATCCACATCACGTCTGCATATCACGTCTGAAGAAGTTAGATGACCAAGTAATATTAATTAAAAGATTGTGAAATGAACGATTATACTTACAATTCCCCTATGGTGTTTCTCTTGTAGGCTTGGTACGCTGCAATGTGGTCAGGATCTAACAAATCATAGGGCTTGAATACATGCACTGATGACGTTGGCCTAGTCTTTGGCTTCTTCGACCTACAGGGGTCAGTGTATGGGGACATCAGCTCCTAACCTGGCTTCCAAACCCGTAGCTGATGCTGAACCTGGGGCAGACTACAGGCTCCAGAAATGGACTCCACCAGAGGGGTGCGCAGTAAGAAGGATCTCTGCCTCCATGGATCATTGTGAGGAGGGTTACGCTGTGAGGAGGATCTCTCTTGCTGTATATCTCCCTGAGGAGGGCTGCGATGTGAGGAGGATTTCTCCTTCCGTGTATCGCTTTCCCTCCCTGTATCGCGCTGATGAGTAAGGAAGTTACGCCGGGATCGCTTCAAAGGTTGCACTGCGCTGGGATCGACCGGAGGTGGTGTGCGCCGTGAGAATGAACTCTGTCCCAGGTCATATGGAAGAACAGGATGGTGCAACAATGATGGCTCAGATCCACCAGGTGGCTCCCGTACCTAAAGTGTTGTCTCTATACTAGCAGTGCAATCAGGTAAAACCAGAAAAGGTACATATTCCAATAGTGCTATCTCTGTACCACCGGGTACCTCTGCTCGTTTTGTCATAACATGACCCTACTGATCGGATACTGTGTCCGTAGTAGGTGCCTGCTCATGTATGGTCTGTGGGTCTGTCCCATACTGATGAGTACATGTCATGCCTATAGGACTAAAGTCTCTGTGATGGTCATCATCATCGAATGGTCTGTAATCAAATGGTGGACCATCCATACGGGACTGTGATGTCTAACCCTGACCCTAAAGCGACCGAATCAAATCCAACAACTCCTGATACCGCTGATCTTGTTTCTCATCACTTTTTCGGACAGCTTCCATTACATCATCTCGTATAAATCGAACAGCATCCATCATTTCAGTGAATTTACAGTCCCAGCCTTGAAAGGATTTGAAACTCTGTCAACACTTAAACTGTTCACTCGATTGAAATTAAATAATGTGGTTATAATATTTTTTACATACCTGTGGATGCTCGCAAACGCCTCCTCGGGAATCGCCTCCAAGTCGAGACTGTCTGGGCATAATGAATCGTACCCACCTATACCTCTCGGGACTCTCACCGTGACCCCCCGGATCTGAATCACCCCCAGGTCAAGGCTGTCTGGGCAAAGTGAATTGTACCCGCCGACGCCTTACGGGACTTCGAATCCTACCCTCCTGGTCTGAACCCTCTGTATGGCTGGGTCCGGAATACGCACCATCCCTATCACTGGGTCCGGAATAAAGACCCTCTGTATCACTAGGTCCAGAATACGCACCCTCCGTATCACTGGGTCTGGCACTCCTATGTCGTTCGTGCTCCGGGACGTGACCATGTATATCAACAGCATCGGCATCATACAGACTGTCTTCCAGGTATATGCCTTCGTAGTAACGTTGAGCTGTCTCAACATCCGTCGGCACCAATTCACGCCGCGCAAACATCTGAAATAGAAGTTAGATCATTATAATTATATATATACCAATAACTATGAAAAATAACAACAACAACAACAATACTTACCCTTTCAATGAAAATTCCATCCAGTTCCCTCCCCCCACGGTCACTAACTCAACTCCCATTTCAGAATACGCAGGGAGAGGGGGTAGCTCATCGATTGGGTCCCACAATTTTTATTCCCAGGCTCGGAGATAATCTCAAAAGCAAATATATGTGTAATATATAAAGACGATAAGAAGTAAATACATCAGTCATATAAAAAATTACAATTAAAATACGGATTCAAATTCTAAATTCTCACCAACAGTGCATGTGATAGACCATATATGTTGTACGTCTTAGTGGTGTGTACGTCAACGCCTATTTCTTGCTGTCGTTGTTCAAACTGCTCCCGTCGACCATCCAACACATGCTTGAAACCAAAAATAGACCGTATGTACATGTGTGCGCCCCACGAGAACGCATCAAAAGCGTCCAAGTCCTCCACTAGCCGAAACTGCCATACTGGAACTTTATCTCGCTCGTCCAACCCCATCAGTATCTAGTTCAGCATAAACTATAAGCATAGCTTCACAGCATCGTACTGCTCCACAAAAATACCAATCTGTAGAACCGCTCTCAGCTCTTCAAACTCGATGTCTTTACCCTGAAAGTACCAGTCGTGTATGGCATTCTTTACCATATCATACCTCGTTGTTTCGGGAATGACTCCGAACTTCAAACCGGTGATTAGACAGAACTACACCTTCACGAACCGAACCGAATGCTTACCTAACAAAAATCTCATATCATCTTCCGGCCCATCGTGATGCAACTCGGGCAAAAGTAGCCGATGGACAATCCCAGCTGAAAACTGAATCTCACGATGCATCTGAAGAAAATGACCAAAACATGACTCAGTATACCGACATCGGTCTTCGATCCTCAAATGTTGAGGTACACTATTAAGTGCGTTGTCGATATCTTTAAGGTCATCGAAATGGTCATGCCGTATAATTTTTCCCTTGAACCATTCTCCCACTTTGGTTTTAAGGGAGTCCTTTAGCTGATTCCTCATCTGCATTCAAAGAAAAAAAGCATATCGGTTCATGAAAATGCTCAAACAAAAAGGCTCGAACACTTCATTAAAAGACTCGGTTAGTGCATAAAAAGACTCGAACACTTCAGTAAAAGGCTCGGGTATGTATCAAAAGGCTCGGGTAACATTGTAAAAAGGCACGGAAACAGTTCAAAAAGGCTCAAAAATATTTGAAAAAGGCTCAAAAATATTTGAAAAAGGCTCGAAAAGCCACGAAAAGGCTCGAAGATTTGAAACGATTAAGACCTATGATTTTTCAGGAAAAGGCTCGGGTAACATTTTAAAAAAGCACGGAAACAGTTCAAAAAGGCTCGGAAAGCCACAAAAAGGCTCGGAGATTCTAAACGATTAAAACCTCTGATTTTTCCTTTAAAAGACTTGGGTAATATTTTAAAAAGGCACAGAAACAGTTCAAAAAGGCTTGGAGATTCTAAACGTTTAAAACCTATAATTTTTCTTTGAAAAGGCTCGGGTAACATTTTAAAAAGGCACGAAAACAGTTCAAAAAGGCTCAGAAACCCAGAACTTCTTCGTCTTCAAAACAATTTTTTGAACTAAACTAAAACTCACATAATCAAACCTAATCTATATCATGAAAATGGCATCCAACATCAAACACAAAAACTAATCAACAACAAAAACATGTGATTTTTATTAAAAACTTACCACTATCTGTTGAGTTCGTCAGTTTCCCGTTCTCGATATAAGTACTGTAGCTCCGTCACTGGTGCTTTGCTGTCAGATTTGGTCCACTTTAAGACTGTTGCGCCGTCGGGTTTTCTTCTCTCAAACTTTTCTATCTACGTTTGAAAAACACACAAAGCGATAAAAATGGGTATTTTTGTCTAGTCACTTTAATTGGTGTCTTTTAAACTTAAATTACTAATGTATTGCCTTTTTTACAAAAACTGCCCCAAATGGTGACATTTAAATTTTGAACTCATATTTGTTGTACATAGCAATTGTTGTAAATATAGCAGTACAAGGAAATATTTGTTGTTGTGTTTTTCACTTCTTTTATATATATATATATATATATATTTGCCATAGTAGTAGTAGCAGTAGCAGCCGAAGCAAAAGAAAAAACAAAGGTTTTTTTTTTTTTTTTTAACCATAGCAATACTATAGATGTGAAAAAAAAAAAATTTAGAAAGTAGAAAAAGAACCATAAACAATTTGTTTTGGCTTTGATACTATGAATAAATTCATATTTTTGTTATTATATTCTTCTCTGTTTATGAGGTAATTTATAGGAGAAATACAACTAGAAAAAAATCAGGAAATTCTATAATTAAGCTAATTGATTCATTAAAAAATTACGAAATCTTATAATTAAGCTAATTGATTCCTTATCAAAATAAAAGTCATATACATTAATGACAAATATTTTAACACTTCTAAAGGGAAAAAGGGATAGATCGACCCATTTAGTTCAATCTATCCCTTTTTTTCCCTTTTTTCTTTCTTTTCTACTCCTATAAGTTACTTAACAGGATTGTTGCTTGTTTTTCACGGTTGCAATAGTAACTAGAGATGGGCGTAGGGGCCCAATGGGACGGGGGAGGGTCCTGACTGGGGGTGGGGGCGTTTTGGGAAGAGGTTCCCCCTCCCCTACCCCCAAACCCATTCCTCCCATTTCCCTAAATATATAAATATACATACATATATACATATATTATTTTTATTTTAATTATATCTAAAGTTTTAACAATTAAAAAAAAAAAAAAAACTTAATATATTATAATATTAACATGAATTAGTAGTTACTAGTTAGTACTTAGTAAATGAGAATTGATCGAAAGTAAACTATAAATTTGATTTGTTTTGACTTTTATTGTGTAATACTCTGTTAGAAGTATTTGTATTTATTTTGGATTTCTTTAAACCAATTATATATTATAGAACGAATATTTTGATTACTTTTTTGAGTGAATATTTTAACAGGGTCAAACTAGAGATTGGAATGGTCGGATTTTAAATTTTGAATTCCGATTTTCGGATTGGGAATTGAAAATGAAAAAAAAAAAATGAAGGAAATGAGGTTTGGGGGTTGGGGAGGGGGAACCTCTTCCCAAAACGCCCCCACCCCCAGTCGGGGCCGTACTCCGTCCCATTGAGCCCCTACGCCCATCCCTAGTTCCTATTTCAACTATCTTTGGCAGTTATTACATATGGCCAAACAAATACCAAATTACCAACAATAACAGAACTGTTTGTGTGATTAAGTACTAGACTTTCGCCAATTTCACTCACAAAAACAAAAGTTTTTCTAAAATATACTAGGCTTTTGCTTTTGGCTATTGACATTAGAAATGCAATTGACTTTAGAATAAGAGGTTTAGCTACCATACAAATTTCATATAGTTTTTTGTTTTGTAACAAGTTATGTATGATTACGGGTACGGTTCACGTTTTATAGAAGCAATTTCATTTTCCCCCCTTTTTTTTCTTTAATTCAATATTTAATTTTTATTAGGGACACCAAATGGGCGGGTTTAGGATTGGGTGACCACCTTGCACCTGCCACTCTTAATTGTAGGGCAACGTAAAATGAGGAATGCTTTATCCATCCCGTCCCATTTATCTATTTATCAAATATATATGTTAAAAAAGTAAATATATATCATAATGAATCCCAAATAATATATAAAGTCATCTCATAAAAATTAAAAATAAAAATAAATCTAATAATTAATCAAATAAATCAATCATTTTACCTAAACATAAACCGTGAAATAAAAATGTTCGAAATTTTTGTCGTTTTAAAAATGTAAAATTGAAGAGATGTAAAGCTTATTACATTCAGTTTCAGCGTACCCTTCTTATTTCTATTCTTTTCAGTCGCATCCCATATATTTTCTTAAACCATTCATATTTTCTTGGGCAGTATATGTAACCAAGAACCAATCCAAATATTAGCCCAGTTCCATATCCTATCAGAACAACTTTCCAATCAATTGCAAATGGAGATTCAAGTTCTTCTAATTGCGGAAGAATTACAGGCTCCGGCACAATGGAAGAACCACAAGGAAAATCTGTTTCACTGCAAAGACCTTGGTTACCGGCAAAGCTAGAGGCAGGAAAGGTATAGAACTGCCCACCGGTTGGAACCCCTCCCTGCAAACGATTATATGCCACATTAAACTTTGACAGAAAAGTAGGTTCCACAAATGATACGGGGATCGAACCAATTAGATCATTAGATGACAAGTCTAAAACTTCCAAGTTGTCCATCTCCGAAATGGAATTGGGGATGATCCCACTAATATTTTTCTGGCTCAAATCTAAGATATGAAGCTGCTTCCATCGGCTAACTTCAGGGGGGATTGTCCCGTTGATCATATTGAGACCTGCTTGTATTCCAAACGATTCTTAAAAAATGTTGGAGTGCCAACAGAATAAGTATTGTTGGAGGACAAAATGAGGCTCCATAGTTCTGTCAAGTTTTTTGGGATTTCTCCGGTAACAGAGTTATCCAAGTTCAAGTAAAACAAATCGTCCATCGAACCAATCCAAGGAGGGATACTGCCATCCAAGTGATTCCGTGGCAAAACAAGAACTTGTAACTTGTTGCAGCTTGACAACCAAACCGGGATGTGGCCTATAAGACCACAACCTGCAAGTCCTAAAACAATCAAGCTCTCAAACCCACTCACATTATTTCGAATTTCCTCACCAATAAAAT
This sequence comes from Acer negundo, assembly GCA_035582765.1. Classification (NCBI taxonomy): domain Eukaryota; kingdom Viridiplantae; phylum Streptophyta; class Magnoliopsida; order Sapindales; family Sapindaceae; genus Acer; species Acer negundo. The sequence goes on along the minus strand of CM069235.1, from coordinate 42,321,444 downwards.
TCTTTGGAAGGATAAGAATGGTGAGATTTTTGCGCTGCTGCAGCACTGATAGTGCCCTTTATAAATCCACAAAACTGTTGTTTGACAATGAGAGAAACATAAGGGATTTCAACTTAGCAAAACTCTCAGGGACTTGACCAGTAAAGTCATTCCTAGCCAGGTTCAAAATTTTCAATTGATGGCAATCAGAAAGGGAATTTGGAAGGGGACCGGAAAAATGATTACTGGAAAGAACAAGCGTACCAAGGCTAGGCAATCCAGTGAAATTAAGATCAATAGAACCAGATAAAGAATTGTTTCGAAGATCAAGTACGTGGATCTTCGAGCACAGAGCCAAACTCAAAGGCAATGGACCAGAAAATGAATTCGAGTGTGCAATAAAGAATTCAAGGTTTGTAAGGTTGTCAAATACATTAGGAAGTTCACCTGAAAAGTGATTTCCAAAAATGATCAAGTATGTAAGGCTAGTGAGCTTACTCAATTCCTAGCTTAACTGGCCTGAGAAGTAGTTCTTGGAGAGTGAGAGTTGCTGCAAAGATGAGCTGAATGAATACAAAGAATCTAGGTGTCCCGAGAGCGAGTTGACATCCAAATGCAATTCTTTGAGAGAGGAGCTGCAATTTTCCAAGCCTTCAAGTTCAAGATTTCCCACAAAATGATTCATCGATAAATCAAGAATCTCGGTCCCATTTGAGGCACTCCAGATTTGGGAATAAAGTATCCCAGTGAATGAATTATTGCTTACATTGAACACAGCAAGATTTGGAAATCCCCCAAGCTCCAACAAGTCCCTACTGAATGAATTACTAGAAACATTCAGTGATGGGATCATTTTCAAACCAGAAAGCACCTGTGAAACCCGTCCCGTTAGCATGTTATGGCTCAAATCAAGAACTTCCAGCTGCTTCAAATTTACGAGTTCAACAGGCAATATACCTTCAAAATGATTGCAAGAAAGATCAAGCCGTTTCAGCTGATCCAAACGTCCCAAAGAGTGCGAAATTATCCCCTTTAGTCTCTTCTTTGGCAGAATCAACATGGCCACTCTACTAGCAACCGTGTCATTATTACCTTCATTTCCACTGACAACACCATCCCACTGACAGCAAACAGAATTATTATTGGACCATGATGTGATTATAGAACCATTTGTGAGGTTTCCAGCAAATTCTTTCAGTGCCAACAAATCACTTGGATCACAAGATTGGCTTAGGGTTTGCAGACCCAAAGATGAACAAACAAAGCAAGCAAAAAATGCCCATTTGAAGCAAGTCATTGGAATCAATCCCACCATCACAATTGCTGAAACCAAACTCCCTAGGCCATAAATTAAGGATTCCACAACCTTCTTAACTTGAACGTACTAATAATTAAACAGTTACCCCATATAGTAACATTTTCAACTTGTAATAAGTTGTAAGTCTTTTCTCTTATCTTCCTAAGAATTATTAATGTAGTTGTGTGTGATCATTGGTTGTAATATTTGATTAATTATTAGGTGCGCGATATGTATAAGTCTTCACGTAACTTTCTTGTCTTCTTCCCTCCATGTTTAATTAGAGATAATCTTTTTTTCTTCTTTTTTTTTCTCATTGTTATAAAAAGTGGGGAAGTGGGGAAGAAAAAAACAAAATGTGAGTAAATTAAAGTAAAAGTAAAAGTAATATTATTTCAAACATTACTTCTGATTTTGAACTTCTTGCCAAAAAATAGAATAAGGTGTAAATTACGAGAGAAAACATTCCAAAGTTGTATTCAACTTCTTGCCACTCTTTTCCTTCTTGTCTCTCTCTCTCTCTCTCTTTAGTGGATTTTTTTTTTTACTATAAAGAATCTATATAATTACAGAAGTAGAAGTAGGTAGGATATTGATCCATTTTTTTTCCTTGATTTAATTCTGTATAATTAAATAACTACCATCATAATCGTTTGATTTCTGCCCCATTACAAGAACTCTTCCACAAACTTTCTTGCCTCTTTCCTGTGGCTTTTGGGGGAGCCAATAATGAAGAAAATATTTTTAAAATATTATAAAATTTTCCTCTTTCTTGCCTTCAAATATTTTAAAATTTTCCTGTGGCTTTTGCCTCTTTCTTGACTCTTTTCTAAGCATTAAAAATATTTTTTAAAAAAAATTTCCTCTCATTTTTTTTCTTGGCTCGAAAATACAACAAACGAGAAAGGAAAAAAGTTTTAAAAAAAAAAAAATTGCAAATTTCTTTTATTTGTTTTTTTGTTGGACCTAACTAAACATTTGAACTCCAAAGAGAGCACAAACGAGAATTGAATAAACCTAACACATCCGGCAAGACTTTTTGTGGTGGGGCTGCAGCTGGTCAAAACTATTCGGCCCCATTTTGCCAATTACCTATTTATCAAAATTGTTGTTTACACATTTTATAAAATTATATGTAATTGAATGTTTTTCGATGAGATTATTTGTAAGCATTCTTGGAAAATTAAAATACATATTTTGTAAAATTTGAAATTTTTTTAGATTTGAGAACTATTTTTTCTTATATTTCCCTATTTTTAAATGTTTTATCTTTAAAATTTCGAAAATAATCAATTCTTATACCCGAAAATTTTTCAATTTTTTTTTCCAAAAATATATTCAACGTTTATATCATCAATACAAAAAATCATATCAAGATTCAATATATTCCATTAAATTCCATCAAATGTGTTTAAAATGTGCATTGTAAAAAATTCTCATTGAAAAGTTTCTCATATAAAACATATTAAATTCCAAATAATATATAAAGTATTCCCAATAAAGTGTTAAAAGTCACCTCATAAATGTTAAAAATAAATATAATTCTAACAATTAAACAAGTAAATTCAATCATTTTTAAATAAATTCAGTCACTTAAGCATAAACTGCAAAATAAAAATGTTCAATAAATTTATTGTGTTTAAAGTAAAAAATGGAAGAAGTGTAAATCTAATTACATTCGTTTTCAGGCTTTCAATGTCCCCTTCTTATTTCTATTCTTTTCAGTCGCATCCCATATATTTTCATATATTTTTTCAATGGTCAAAAGTGTAAAAAATCTAAAATACCATTTATTTTTATTTTAAATAAACTAAAAAAATTAAAAAATAAGATAAAAAAAATATTTTTTTTAAACATATTAGATAATGTTTTTTAAATCTAAAACCAAGAAAAAAATTCATCTTTACAAATAAAAAACAAGTTTTTAAAACATTTTAATAATAAATAATTTTTAAATTTTAAATTTATTTAAACTCAATGGGGAATTTCACAAACTAAATTTTTTATTTTTATTTATTTTTAAAGATGATTTTTTTTACAACTTTCATATTTTCTAAAAGATTTTTTAATATTTTTTTATCTTATTTTTTAATTTTTAATTTCATTTAAAATAAAAATATATGGTATTTTAGACTTTTTACTCGTTTAACCATTGACTAATGGATCCATCTAATGGTAGGGGATGTTTGTGTAATAATTTTCAAATGTTGAGGAAAGTTTAACGTATATGGTCAAAACTGCCATATTCATGAAATTTTATCAAACTTCGGGGATGTTTGTGCAATTCCCCCTAAAAGTTTTAAGACAAAATTATAGGGAATACTTATATATATAATTTGTTTTGATCCGTTGCCAAAATTGACTCATTCTTATTTGGAATTAGTCTTATCAAAACTTACATGAATGCGCAAATTACATCCGCAAAGAGTGGCATTTATTGTACTATCTCAAGATCAGAAAAAAAATCATTATTTTTGAACCTATCTCATGTTGTCTCAAAATTTTCCAAGGTTATTTTGGTAATTAACTCATATCTCATCTCCCCCTATAAATTCAAGCACCCCGGCCCCCTTGAAACAATTATATAAATGCAAACAAAATTTGATCTACACACTACACACAAACAAATCAATCAAAAAAAAAAATCACAAAATGGGGAGGCTCACTTGCTTTTGTATGATTGTGTTGCTGTCTTTGGTGGGAAGTGCTTTTGCACAAAGTGCTTCCAATGTGAGGTCTACTTATCATCTCTACCGTCCTGAGCAAATCGAATGGGACTTGTTAAGAGCTAGCGCTTACTGTGCAACTTGGGATGCTAACAAACCCTTGGCATGGCGCAAAAAGTATGGTTGGACAGCCTTTTGCGGACCCGTCGGACCTCGTGGACAGGCCTCTTGTGGCAAGTGCTTAAAGGTAAGAAATTCGCATATATCATCCATAATATATAGAGGATGTGTTTATGGTTTACTAATTAGAAATCCTAAAAAGGAAAGAGAATTTAATTCCTGATTTATGACCCCTTATCTTAAGGTTTCAAAATTTATTTAAATTTTACCCTATTGTTTTTGTTAATTGCATTGTTTTGGTAAAGTGTTATCAATTTTTCAAATTGTACCCTAGACTATCCAAATTTGATAAAATTGGCTTCACCCTGGCCCATAATTCAATATATATATGTATATATATATATATATATATATATATTTTTTTTGTCTACCTTTGGACGTTGTTAGAGCATAAATTTTATGGTTAGACTCCGATCCTGTTAGCATAAACCTTTAGGTTTAGCAGTTGCCGACAATTTTTTCAAGACTTGGTTATATGGTGTATATGTGTGTGCAGGTGACAAATACAGGGACAGGAACACAGGCAACAGTGAGAATTGTAGATCAATGCAGCAATGGAGGGTTGGATTTGGACGAAGGTGTGTTCAAACAGTTGGATACCGATGGAAAAGGCATTGCCCAAGGCCACCTCATTGTAAACTACCAGTTTGTGGATTGCAGAGATTGATCAAAATCAAAAGCACTTCCAGTTAATAATTAAGCACTATATATAGCTGCTACCTGCATGCAGTTTGTGGAGAGTAGTTTAATTAATTTCCACACCTCTTCTTATATTATGAATAAAGTGCTTTTGTAAGAAGTGTTAAGAATAATAAAATAAGTGCTTATCGATTTTCATAAATAATTAACATGTCTATCTCTTTCTGTTATATATGGACCTAAATTTATATACCAAAATTACTGGATGAAATTATAGCATTTAGAATTCCAACCCTAATGTCCATATCCACGAGGACCTCGACCAAAATTAATTTTAAATTGCACAAACTTACCCTGTATTTTGAAATTAAGGTAAAATATGCTGGATGCCTTTAATTGCAGTCAGATCCCTTACAATTAACGGTTGACCATGAAAAGACCAAAATGACCTTGGTCCGAAAAGGAAGATAAAACTTCACGATCTCACACAGAGTTTCAGAGAGAGAGAGAGAGAGAGAGAGAAGGTGTACAGTGCTTGAGTATCAGCTAAGCATCTTAAATTAAACTTTATGTTGATTTCTCTACTTCATTTTCTATATGAATAGCAATCTTTCATTCTCAGTTCAAAAGAAAGATATAAAGTTGAAGTATCAATGATGAAATGAGCTTTGAAAAGGAATCTCCAAAAAGTTGAACTGGAAATCAAGAAATAATTGAGTTGTGAATGGGGAAGAATGGTGCAGAAAAGATATATTCTGTAAAAAAATTGAACTAGAAACGAAAAATCTGCAGAATGTTGGAATGGAAATAATGAAATTCATTGGCTTTCAATAGGGAAAAACAAGTAGAGAAAATGTAAGGAAGGTTGAACTGGAAACGAAAAATTGTGTCTTTCAATGAGAAAATGAAGTAGCGAAGAGAATCTAAAGAAAGTTGAATTGATGAACTCAAGCAGTCTATTGCAGGTTTTTTCTTCTATTTTTGTCTCAGAAAATTAGTTGTCTCTCAAGTCAAAACTAATTTATTTCTTTGAAAAGAAAAAAATAAAAATAAATCTAAGTATGGAAATGAAGAAAATCTGCAGAAAGTAGATTAGGGAACAAGCTGAAAAGAGAAATTATATATGCAGAAGGTTGCTTAGGGAACAAATAAATATAGCTTTCAAAAGCAGAATTATAGAGAAGAGAAAGTTGACAGTATTTTTTGGGTCATTTTATAATTACTTAGAATTACGGGTTTTTAAATAATTTTTCTTTAGGTAGATTTGTATGTATAAAAAATTTGGAGATTAGTTTAGAAATATTCTTTTCTATTTGATGGTAAAATGGTCATTTTACTCTTGATATTTAAAGTCAACGGTTAAGTCTAATTGTTTACCGTTAAAGGGCGGGGATCTGATTGTAATTGGTACGTTTGTGCAATTTATCCAAATAATAATAATAACCTAACCCTTGAAATATATAACTATAACGTAATTGTATAAATATTTGTGACAAACTTGATCATTAGAATTTAGAAGGATATACCTTCTTTTTTAATTTTTTTTTTTGAAGGAAAAGAAAACTACTACACACAAACGCGGCGCTCAGCCGCAATAATGGAACCAATATAGGATGGAAACTCCTCCAGCCAGAACAAGTCCTCCACACATGAGAGGCTGTTCTTAACTAATATATGAGCCACCTGATTTGCTTTTCTAGGAACGAAACTAATGGAAACACAACGAGCTTGAATCATCAAAATAAGGATGTCTGAAATAACATTCCCTATTTCAGAACATATAGGACTAGCGTTGTTGATCCACTTAACCACTACCTCTGCATCTGACTCCAGCCGACAAGGTGACAAGCCAGAATCAATAACCAGTTGAAGGCCGCGAAGGATTGCCACTGCTTCTGCTACTTGTGGAGAGAAAGTGGCGGCAATTATCTGAGAACTTGAAGCCATCACTGTCAAGGTGATGCTAGGCAATTTGGAAGCCTCCTGACCCTAGCCAGTATAAAGAAGGATATACTTTAATTCACTTGGTTTTTCTTTTTTGCTGAATTTTATATATATATATATATATATATATATATATATACCTAATTAAGATGAGTCAATATGTCCTGGCCGGCAAGACTTTGAAAGTTGTTTGAATATTGTTAAAAGTGCTTATGGATAATCATGCATATAATTAAACATTATGGAATAATTAGTTGAATAAGTTGTACACTTGTACACCTTTTTTCCTGTATTTTTAACTGGGGTTCGAGTCTTACTGATAAAATTACTGATAAAATAGTAAGTAAATGGAGTACGGTATTTTGAGAAGAGCTATTAAAATTATGCTGATAATTTTTAATCTTTCGGTCATTTATCGATTAGAATAAATAATAATAATAAGAAGAAGAGAAGTGGTGGTCTCAATCAGATGATTAACCTAGAAAAATTCCAGCCTCTAGACTTTTTGATTTTACGTGTAACATTGTAACACGAAACGGTTCATGTCCTCACAACAAGAAAACAAAATATTAAATTAATCAATAAATGAATTAAACAAGACATAAATCTTCATCGTTATCATATCCATCTATTTTACGTGTAAATGAATTTTACTTTCAAGTTTCATTTCAATTAAACAATACATAAGTATTCATCATTATCATATCGATCTATTTTACGTGTAAATGAATTTTACTTTTAAGATTAATTTCAGAGTAACAGAGTTACGGTTCAAGTTTCACTATTTACATTTTCTTACATATTACACGACTAAATATTCGACAAGTCTAACTTTCAAAAAACGAAAAATTGAAACCGTACAAGGAAACAGAGCAGTAGTTGTAAATTTGTAATACTTGCAAGCAAATGCATGCATGTATCGATCAATTCCAAAACATGAACTTGCCCTGGTTTTAAGGGATCGGTGTGCCACATCCCACATGCCACACTTTATGACAACACTGCTACAAGTCATGAGTTGCCCATTTTGACTCTTTCAGAAAAATCATTTCCTACCACGATAATGTAAGATTGAATTTCCATGTAATTCTCGTACAGAATAACTGATCGTTACACATAACAATCAGTATTGCAACACTATAAATTGATTATATACATACGACACAATTAGTGATCCTATATGAAAATTACATGTAGAATTCGTTAGTAGAAAAACAATTTAGCATATATTTCCAAATTTTATCATCAAAAAGTATTATTGATGCGTTTTTAATTGGGTGGCTATCTTGAGTTTTGTGTTTTTCAATTTTTTTATTTATTTTTTTTTATTAAAACAATAACTAACTTTTCCAAATGGTTTGAAATTTAAGGGTGATTGCCGTGAAGGATGAGGCACACCGCACAATAACTTGATGACCACGCTGCTACATGACATAAATTAATCGCCTAAATTATTGACTAACTTCTGACCACAAATTCATAGAAAATAATAAAATGGTTTTGCATTTTCCCTTCCCTCGATTGATCGAGGTTTATTTTTATTCACCAAATTTATAATAGGGATTCGAATCTCACATTGTATCCATTAAATTACAAAATATGAGGAGACCGTGAATTGTAGTCTCTCCAGGTCCTGGTATACTCCTGATTCGATTGGTGTCGGATTAAAAAATAATAATAATAATAATAATAATAATAAATCAAGATTTTCTTGGACGACACATTTAATTTGTCATACTTTTCCTTTTCCAAGGTTGTTTTGGTAATATCAGAAGATCAGTGATCTTATAAATAATCCAAGCTAGAGAACCATTTTGTGCAACCAATTAACTATTATACAATACAAAATTATATATACATACAGAATGGGGAGGTTTAGTGTATGTGTGACTCTTTTGGTGTGTCTGCAGATGGTGGTAAGTGCTTATGCTCAAAGTGCTTCTAATGTGAGGGCCACATACCATTTATACCATCCTGAGCAAATTGGATGGGACTTGATGAGAGCAAGTGTTTTCTGCTCAACATGGGATGCCAGCAAGCCCTTGGCTTGGCGCCAAAAGTACGGCTGGACCGCCTTCTGTCACTCCGCTGGACCTACCGGACAAGCCGCTTGTGGCAAGTGTTTAAGGGTACGTAAGATATTTATATAGATATTTATAATACGACAATCATGGTGAAGCAACAATTTCAAATTTAATCAAATTTAGAGGGTTAAACCGTAGAATTTCCACTTTTTTAATAGGAGTAAAGAAAAAAAAAAAAAAAAAATCAATTAATCATAGTAAGGACTGAAGAGAATTTTTCAAGAGGCTGCATGGTCCTCTCCTCTGCAAGCCTCTTCATAGTTTCGCCTTGAATACAGAGAATCAAGATGGTTTCAGAATTGTGTCATTAGCTTTAATTGATATATAATCTTATCTTATATTTGGTCGGAACCTTAGAATTCGACATGCATCTTAACAAGCCCCTAGTGTGCAAGAGAAAAATAGAACCAAAGAACTTATGATTCTGATATCATATCAGTAACCGTTTAATTTATATGAATAATATTGCAGGTGACGAACACAGGGACAGGAGCACAAGCTACGGCGAGAATTGTTGATCAATGCGCCAATGGAGGTTTAGATTTGGACGAAGCTGTGTTCAAACAGTTGGATACTGACGGTAGAGGCTATGCACAAGGCCACCTTATGGTCAACTACCAGTTTGTCGATTGCCAAGATTGAAAAAAATTATCACTAATTACAATATAGTGGAAATGGTGGAAAGTATCACTTTTTCCAACTGATTTGGTGACTCTATGACCGGTTTAATAACTTAAGTTTAAAAGGCACCTATTATGGTGAACTACCAAAATTGCCCTTAGATAATCATTTATGTTATTGTGTTTGTCTGGTTCTCTCTCCACACTTCCAACAAAAACGATAACGGGGTTACTCTCTCTCTCTCTATCTCTCTCTCAATACAAATAGAAGTTCAAGATCAAAACAACTGGACGTGCTTCATTACAACAAGGTAATATTTCGTGTAAATACTTCTTTTCATTTGTTCATATTTTCATTGTGACAATTGTGGATCTCCGAGACTTTGTCACCTTTTTCCGTGCCTTTTTAAAAATCACTAATCGAGCATTTTCATGTCTTGTCCGAGCCTTTTCATGTGTTGTCCGAGCCTTTTTATGTCTGCTCCGAGCCTTTTGAAGTTTTGTCCGAGACTTCTCCGAGCTTTTTCATGTCTTGTCCGAGCCTTTGCAAGTCTTCTCCGAGCCTTTTGAAGTTTTGTCCGAGACTTTTATAAAATAACTATTCGAGCATTTTCAAGTCTTCTCCGAGCTTTTTCATGTCTTCTCCGAGACTTTTCAAAAATCACTAATCGAGCCTTTTCAAGTCTTCTCCGAGCTTTTTCATGTCTTCTCCGAGACTTTTCAAAAATCACTAATCGAGTCTTTTCAAGTCTTATCCGAGCTTTTTCATGTCTTGTTCGAGCCTTTTGAAGTCTTCTCCGAGACTTTTAAAAAATAACTATTCGAGCATTTTCAAGTCTTCTCTGAGACTTTTCAAAATTCAGTAATCGAGCCTTTTCAAGTCTTCTCCGAGTCTTTTCAAGTCTTCTCCGAGCCTTTTCATGTCTTGTCCGAGCATTTTCAAGTCTTCTCCGAGACTTTTTAAAAATAACTATTCGAGCTTTTTCATGTCTTGTCCGAGCCTTTGCAAGTCTTCTCCGAGCCTTTTGAAGTTTTGTCCGAGACTTTTAAAAAATAACTATTCGAGCATTTTCAAGTCTTCTCCGAGCTTTTTCATGTCTTCTCCGAGACTTTTAAAAAATAACTATTCGAGCTTTTTCATGTGTTGTCCGAGCCTTTGCAAGTCTTCTCCGAGCCTTTTGAAGTTTTGTCCGAGACTTATAAAAAATAACTATTCGAGCATTTTCAAGTCTTCTCCGAGCTTTTTCATGTCTTCTCCGAGCTTTTTCATGTCTTCTCCGAGACTTTTCAAGTCTTCTCCGAGACTTTTAAAAAATAACTATTCGAGCATTTTCAAGTCTTCTCCGAGTTTTTTCATGTCTTCTCCGAGACTTTTCAAAAATAACCAATCGAGACTTTTCATGTCTTTTCCGAGCCTTTTCATATCATCTCCGAGACTTTTCAAAAATTAGTAATCGAGCCTTTTCAAGTCTTCTCCGAGACGTTTCAAGTCATCTCCGAGACTTTTCAAATAATCACTAATCGAGCCTTGTTAGGTCTTCTCCGAGACTTTTTATTGAATTACTAATCGAGTCTTTTAAAGACTTTTTCGAGACCAAAAATGTCTTTTTCGAAACTTTCATGTATTCTTCGAGACTTTGCTAGTGTTCTCCGAGCCTTTTAAATATCCTCACCCGAGCCTTTGTAAATGTAATTTATGAAAATATTTTGTACTCCTGAGTTTTAATTAATAGTTTTGATTAATTTGACAGCATCATGAATCGGGTTAGAATAGTAATATCTTACAACGGTCAATGGGAGCAACTACCCGACGGAAGTCAGAGGTTTGTTGGATCCGATAACAAGGGAATGTATGTGTCAAAGAATATGACTTACGAAGAATTGGTGGCGATCGTGCATACCATTGTGAAGTATGATGTAAACAAATTCAATGTTGATCTGGCATCAGTATCAATCGTTCCTGGCAGTACATGTCGTACATTTATAAGAAATAACGATGATGTTCAGTTTATGCTAGGGGAAGATCGGGTGATCCCTCAAGTATGTGTAAGTCTAACTCAGAGGACACCTGGAGATGTGATAGGGAATGATATTCCTCCTCCTGAAAATACCCAACAATTTGGATCCTTTAGCGGTAGCAACCAACTATATCCCCAAAGGAGTTTCGCCGAAAGTAGGGAAAACATGTGTGGTGTCCCACCGGTAGCGGTTGACCAAGTAGTTGAACCTCAATTTGGCGATGTGTTTGGTTGTCGAATTGAGCAGTACCATGAGGTGGATAATGAGGCAAATAATGAACATGTAGATGATCTAGAAAATGTGGATGAAGAGCGTACACAAATTCAAACACAAGGAAGACATGTACAAGGAGTTAGTTGCACTGTACCAAATATGCCTGGGACTTCCGAGGTCCGACATAATATAACTGTATCTGATTCTGATAATACGATAACTTGGGTTATTCCCGGAGCAGATTCATACTCGTTTGGTATTGGTAGAAGCAGCACCTTGGCAACGCAAGAACCTACATGCATGATTTATAAAGGTCAATTTTTCCCGAGTAAAAAGGATTTGAAGAGGCTAGTTGGCCTTTTTTCAATGCGGGAGAACTTTGAATGGAAGGTGAAAAGGTCTAATAAGACAACGTTACATCTAGTTTGCATCATTGACAACTGTACGTGGAAATTAAGAGCGGTGAGGAGAGATGAAGGGACTTACTTCCAAGTCAGAAGTTTTGTCAACCAACACAGTTGTCCTTTGGAGGAGGTTCACCGTCGCCACCGACAAGCTAGTGCAGTCATAATCGGAGAAGTCATTGCACCTAGACTTCAACAACATGATGGTCGTCTCATGCGTCCGAAGGACATAATCGCCGATATGAAAACAATGTATGGCATCCAAGTCATGTACAGTAAGGCACATGATGCCTTGCAATATGCATTGTCCTTGACCTATGGAACGCATGAAGAAAGTTTCAAATTGTTACCATCGTTTGCGTACGTTTTGGAACAGCAAAATCCTGGCACAATCACCGACTTACAATGCGCAGACGATGATACATTTTTGTACTTTTTCATGTCGTTAGGGTCCTCAATTAGAGGTTTTCGGAGGTGTATGCGTCCTGTGATTGCAGTTGATGGTACCCATTTGAAGGGAAGATTCGGGGGTACAATGTTTGTTGCAACTGCACAAGATGGAAACGAACAGGTGTATCCAATTGCTTTTGGGTACGGTGACTCAGAAAACAACCTTTCATGGGAGTGGTTTTTGGAATGCTTGAGGGGTGCCCTTGGTCATATAGATGATCTGGTTTTCATTTCCGATCGCCATGCAAGCATTGAAGCGGGGATTTCTAAAGTGTTCCCTTATGCAACCCATACGATATGTTGCTGGCATTTTGGTGAAAATATGAAGAAGCGATTCCACAGAAAGGATGTTGCCGACATAATGGATTCAGCAGCTAGGACGTACAGTGAATTCAATTATAACAGGCACATGGAGGAGTTACATAGGCTGCACAAGGGTGCATTCGAATATGCCATTGCTGCCGGTCCACACAAGTGGTCTCGCGTACACTGTCCCCAAAGAAGGTACAGGCTGATGACCACAAATGTTGCTGAGTGCATAAACTCATGCCTAAAATTCGCACGGCAACTGCCAATGATGACACTGGCGGAGTTCATTAGGAATATGCTACAAAAGTGGTTTACGATCGTCATGCAGCTGCACGGTCCATGCGTCATCAACTGACCGACGCAGCACATCTTGTGATCCTAAAACGTGTCGAGAAGTGCAATTATATGACCGTAAATCCAGTTGACTGGAACATATTCTCCGTCAAATTGAAGGGAAACCAATGGACGGTTAACTTACACTCGAAGACTTGCACATGCAACAAATTCCAAATGGACCATTTCCCATGTTCTCATGCACTCGCAGCGGCAAGGTACATGAGATGTTACAGTTAACGATTTATATTATTTGGGTTCGTGAATCTCATTGTTTTCATTGTTGTAGGGAGCGAAACTTGGATTACACATCTCTGTGTGCGGACTATTACAAGAGAGAGACACTTATTGATGCATACTCGGTTCCTATTATGCCTGTTGGCCATCCTTCTTCATGGGTAGTGCCATCCGACATCGCATCTCGGGTGGTTTTAAATCCAAAGTCGAAGAGACAATCAGGTCGCCCGATGGAGGGTCGACATGCCTCGTCTTCGGAGAGGACAACCACACAGTCGTGTAGAAGATGTGGACAATCAGGACATAATAGCAGGCGATGCTCCAACCCACCGATGGTTAATGAAGGTCCCAGCATAAGTGTTCCCGATGAATACCGTCGCAAGTGCAGCATCTGTCATTCAATTGGACACAACAAACAAACGTGCCCTGAGAAAGACTCTACCGTGGAATGAGACCGTTGGTTATTATGCTTTTTTATGTTGAACTATTATGATATATTTATTGGTTGTTCGTTTAATGCCATACTGTATCTTTTGTTATAGTGTCTACAATTCATTGTATTGTTTATGGATTTCAATATATCAAATGTGTGTTCAAGTGTTAATTGCAAACAACTAAATTTTTTTAAAAAATAATTTCATTTTATTACTCAAATGTTATGTACATCAACTAAATCACTAACTGGATGTCCAATCCTTTGAGTTACAAAAAACCTCCACAGCCATCTTCTCTCGGATGGTGCCCATTTCGTTTTCTGACCAGTCGAACGTATCCCTGTTCGCTGCCAGGTACTCTATCAATCTCAAAGTATGGGCACCACAGTTACCACTGCAAGTCACCACAAAAACAACCGTTAGAATTGAATGTTATTAAAACCGATTAGGATAGAATACGATCTTTAAACAGTCATACCCTCTATCCTGTTGGGGTACACGGTCTCTAGACACAATGTTGAGTGGAAAGGGCTTATTCTGCAATGTATACGTCATATCGCCCCTCCGTCTGCGACCGTGAAAGTCCAACGCATGCAGCATCGACGGTAAAAAATATCGTAAGCAAGCGAGCTGCATTTTCCTATGGCGAAATGGTACCTCCTGTCTGAACGGGTCCATCAGGTAAATACTCCCTGTTGTGAGGTCGACGCTGGCTAGTGCCCAATGCGTACGTCCAAGGTTGCAAGGAATCAAAACCTGTATGTGTTTCAACAAAGTGTTATCAATGAGAAATGTATTTAAAATTCAAATTCAAACAATGTAAATAAAACACTGACCACGTCAACTTCGTTCCATGGTTTGGTTCCTACCGGGACCAATCCACGTACCACCGCAAGGTCCTCAGCGGACCACTGATGCTTGAACATAGACCAACTGCGGCGGGGTTTGTCGGCCCCACTTCCCATCAATCTCTCCCAGTCATTCAATAACCATGACTGTACAAAGAAAATTTATAAAACGTTAGATAAAAGATGTACGAAACACATAAATAGATGTTCAAAAGCCGTACAAATTAAACACTTACATAGAACTGTGAATCCTGTATGTTGATCCTCGGACCGTAGACAGTGGAGTAATATCTCTGACGCTTCCGCAGAATATGCAAGTACGCGTCCATATGCTGACAATTTCAACATTTTGTATTGTTAGCATTCTACTATTTCAGAAACATCTTATACACAATGTTCAGGTAAGGACCATACCGTATCCTCCAACTCCATGTGTTGGTTTGAAATCGATGGAACCAGGGGACACCAACTGGCTCGAGTAGATCCACATCACGCCTGCATAATTTTTGAAGAAGTTATATAAGAAAGTCATTTTACTTAGCAGTTTCAAAATACAAAATAATTTTTGTAATATCTGCGATTATACTTACAATTCCCCAGTCGAGTTCCTCTTATAGGCTTGGTACGCCGCAAGGTGGTCAGGATCTATCAATGCGTGGGGCGCCCATACATGTGCTGGTTGTGGCCTAATCCTTGGCCTCTTCGGCCGACAGGGGTCAGTGTATGGGGTCCGCTGCTGCCAACCTGCCCTGCGAACCCGATCCTGACGTTGAAGGGGTGGGGTAATCCGGTCCACAGAAAGGATGTGATCCACTGGATGGCTGAGCTGTAAGGAGGAACTCTGTCCCCGTGTATTGCCTCCAGAGGTGCGATGTGTTGACGGACTATGTCCCCCTGTATCGCCTGTAGGGGTGCGCTGTACATTGGAACTATGTCGCCGTCGATCGCGCCGTCGATCGCCTGCAGGTGTAAGCTCTTTGGGTGCACTGAGACTGGGGATCTCTGTCTCTGTGGAATAAATGAAGGGGTGCTCTGCACCAGGATCGACCGGAGGGGTGTGCTGTAAGGAGGTGCTCTGTACCAGTTCTTGAGAATGAACAGGTTGTTCTGGTAAAACCTGCTGAGGTTCTTCCTCTATCTCCATAGGTGTTGTATCAGTACCACTAGTACCACCAGTAACCTCCTCTCGTGGTGTCACACCAGGCCCTTGCTGATCACCCTGATGACTACCTGTCCTCCCTCTGGGACTGAAGTCTCGGTGTCCGTCTGGGTCATCGAAGGGTGGGTCATCGAACCGTGTACCTCGAGTACGGGCGTGCGACGTCGAACCCTGAAGCCCTCGAATCAAATCTAGCAACTCCTGATGCTGTTGATCTCGTTTCTCATTACTCTTTCGCACCTCCTCCTGTAACTCGCGTAACGCATCCATTACTTCAGTATACCGACGGTCCTGAAAGGATTTCGAAATTGTCAGTACTAAAACCATTCACTCGATTGAAATTAAATAATACGGTAAAAAGAATTATACGTACCTCTGTTTGCCCTCCAACGCCTCCTCGTGAGTCATCTCCAGTTCGAGAGTCATCTCTAGTTCGAGGCTCTCTAGGCAACGTGAATCGAACCCGCCTAGTCCTCGCGAGACGAATATGACGACCGTCTGAGTCAGAACCCTCTGTATCACTGGGTTCGAAAGACGGACCCTCAGTGTCACTGGTTCCAGCAGTTGTATATCGTTCGGGGTCAGAGACGGGAACAGGTATATCACCGAGATCAGCATCATACAAACTGCCTCCCTGGGAAATGCCCTCGAAGTACCGTTCAGCCCTCTCAGTTGCCGTCGGCACCAACTTTACCCTCGCAAACATCTGAAATTGCAGTTAGACCATTGTAATTGTATACATACTAATAGTTATGAACATAAAAAAAAAAAATATATATATATATATATAGATATTTACACTTTCAAGGAAAATGCTATTCAACTTCTCCCCCCTCGGTCGCGTACTCAACTCCCATTTTAGAATTCGGGGGGAGAGCTCGATTTCCCTCCGCTTCCCACATCCGCTGTTGCCAAGCTCGGGGATAACCTCGAAAGCAAATATCTACAAAACAGCTAAGAACGATAAGAATCCAATACAATACATAAGTCATATGAAAAAAATAACAAATTCAAAATTCTCACCAACAGGGCGTGCGTTAGCCCATATATGTTATATGTCTCCGTGGTGTGTACATCAACGCCCTTTCGTCGCTGGCGTTGTTCAAACCGCCTACGTCGGCCATCCAACGCATGCTTGAAACCGTATATAGACCGCCTATACACGTGTGCACCCCACGGGAACGCATCAAAAGCGTCCAAGTCCTCGACTAGGCGAAACTGCCATACTGGAACTTTCTCTCTCTCGTCCAACCCCATCAGTATCCAGTTAAGCATATACAATAAGCAAAGCTTAACCGCATCGTACTGCTCAGAAAAAACACCAATCCGTAGAACGGCTTTCAGCTCTGCATACTCGACCTCATCTCGACCCTCAAAGTACCGCTGGTGTATGCCATTCTCTACCATATCATAGGTCGACGTGTCAGGAAGTTCTCCGAACTTCAATCCGGTGATTAGACAAAACTCAACCTTTGAGAACCGGACCGAATGCCTTCCTAACAAAAATCTCATCTCATCTTCAGGCCCATCGTGATGCAACTCGCGAATAAGCAACCGATGTACAATGCCAGCCGAAAACTTCATCCCACGATCCATCCGAAGGAGGTGTCCAAAACACGACTCAGTATACCGACGTCGTTCTTCGATCGCAAGATGTTCAGGTACCTTGTTAAGTGCGTTGTCGATATCTGTAAGGTCATCAAAATGGTCATGTCGAGTTATTTTCCCCGAATACCTTTCTTCCTCTGGAGTTTTAAGCGAATCTTTTAGTTGATTCCTCATCTGCATATTGACATAAAAAAAATATATCTAGTTAAATAAAATAAATAATATAAAAATGAAAGGTTTCGGACACTAAATGAAAAGTCTCGGACACTATATGAAAATGCTCGAAAACTATATGAAAAGGCTCGGGCACTATATGGAAAGGCTCGGAAACTATATGAAAAGGCTCGGACACTATATGGAAAGGCTCGGAAACTATATGAAAAGGCTCGGACACTATATGAAAAGGCTCGGACAATATATGAAAAGGCTCGGAAACTATATGAAAAGGCTCGGACACTATATGAAAAGGCTCGGACAATATATGAAAAGGCTCGGAAACTATATGAAAAGGCTCGACACTATATGAAAAGGCTCGGACACTATATGAAAAGGCTCGGAAACTATATGAAAAGGCTCGGACACTATATGAAAAGGCTCGGACAATATATGAAAAGGCTCGGAAACTATATGAAAAGGCTCGGACAATATATTAAAAGGCTCGGAAACTATATGAAAAGGCTCGGAGATTCTAATTCTAGAAACCTATTCATATTCCTTAAAAGGCTCGGATTACTATTTAAAAGTCTCGGACAATGTTTTAAAAGGCTCGGATCCTATTTTAAAAGTCTCGGAGCCACTGTGAAAGGCTCGGAGATTCAGATAGCAGAAACCTATTCAAAATGCTCGGAAAAGGCTCGGATTACATGTGAAAAGCTCGGAAAAGGCTCGGATTACATGTGAAAAGCTCGGAAAAGGCTTGAAAACCCAGAACTTCATCGTGTTCAACAGAATTTTTTCATAAATTTAAACCCTAACCTAATCAAACAAACCTAATCAACAACAAATCAAATCAAACGAACATCCAACATCAAACGCAAATAAAAGTTTCAACAACAAAAACGCGTCAGAAAATCATATCACCTTCTCGTCGATTTCAAGACTGTATCGCCACCGCCGGCAGGTTTCCAGTCAGATTTAGTACCGGATTTCTTGGTCTCTCTTTCCACTGTTCTCTCTCTCTCAACTTTTTTCTCTTCAGACGCAAACTGACAAGAATGAGGGTATTTTTGTCTGGTCACCTAAATAGGTGCCTTTTAAACTTACATTACTAAACCAGTGACATTCTCACAAAAGTCCCTCCAAATAGTGACAATAAATTTTTGAACCCAGCATATATATATATATATATATATATTATTGAGAATCAATTAATGGTGTGTGTATAGATCACTATGGACTATAGAGTTTGTCTGTTAGTGCTTCAGTGCAACCACATATAATGTGGATATACAGATCAGCCAAACATATCATATCCTTTTACGTACATGTCCACAACCACAACCACAAATTGTTCTCCACTAGTCACCACCACACCTTCTGTATTTGATCGATTGTATAGTTGTTATCCCGGTTTATGATGTGATTATTAAGAAATTAATACATATTAATAATTATTTATCTCAATATTACAACATCATTGATTGAGACACGAGATGCAAATAGAATATAAAAGTTGGATGTTTAGTTAAAGAAAGATAAATATTTGGTACTTTATATATATATATATATATATATATATATATATCTTTATACTTTTCTATTACTTAATTATAAATTAATCATTATATATTTATGTAGTAAATATCTAATCAAAGATCTCACACACTAAGTTAGTGGGTAAATACATATTCATTTGTGTGATCAAATCCTTTTCGCAAAAAAACGAATATATTAATTCACATAATTTTTTTAGAACAAATGACTAATTAAATACATTAACAATTTTTCATATAGTGCAATGCATTTTAGATTTTAATTTGTTTTTTTCTAAAAATAACCTGTTCTTCTTTGTAACAACACTTTAAATGCTTTTTATGTGGAAAAAAAAAAAAAAAAAAAAAACACTTTAAATGCTTTAATATTTTTCTTAATCTACAATTCACATGTGATTTTCTATTTTATTTTATTTTTCAAAACAATATTTTTCTTTTTAGTAAAACCACTTAAAACTGCTTTTGAAAAAGAAAAAATAAATACTTATATTTTTACAAAAATACTAATAAAAAAAAATTCTAATAAAGTTCTCAACTATTTTAAGTATTCTTGTTAAGAAAACATTTATTATGTAATTTTTCAGGGAGAAAAACAGTTATAAGATTTTTTATATATAAAAAAGCAACACCTCTACTCATGTAATTTAAAAGGGTTAAAACTTAAAAGCACTTCACTTCAACTATATGTTGTTTGAAATCATACATAGATGATGTGATAAATAAGTTATAACTAAGAGCATCTATGATGTAAGAATGGTTTGTAAAAAATAAAAAATAAAATAAAAAATAAAAAAACAAAAATAAAAAACAAACAAGGATGCAACATATGATAAACAACATTGCTACTCTGCCTAAATGATGTGTCAACAATATAATCCATTCATTTAAATTGTATTAGATTTGTATGATTTAAATGAATGAATTATAGTGTTGTCATATTATTTGTACACCAGATTTAGACAAAGTAGTATTACTCTATGATAAATAGACATTCTATTAAAAAATATATCTCTAATGCAGCTGTGTGTATCCAACCTCACGCTAATGTGACAAAAAAAATATTAAACATCGTTAACATGACCTCTACTTTCAAACAACAATCTGTTGCACAGTTATTTTTTCGGTTGATTCAACAAGTATTTAAAATTGATACAGAAGCTTTGGAGACCAAATTTTAAGTTGATTATCTATCAAATATATATTTATACCACATAAGAAACAGATCTCTTGATATTGTTGTTCGATGTCTGAGATGCTCTAACAAATTATCAGTCACGTAATCTCATGATTTGAAAAAAAAATTCCATAATTGTTTTTTCAATATTTTTATTTTGTGCAGATTAATTCTCAAAATCAAAGAAGTTTTTCCAATAAAAAAGAAAACATTTGTAGAGAGAATAAAACAATATATCTTAGGAGAAAATGGTGATCATGAGTCAGTGTTCTAGAAATCGGCTGACTAGGTCGATTAATCGGCTCAAAATAGTTGGTCAGCAATTCACTGTGGCAAAGAGGCCAAAATCGGGCTAATTAGTCGACCGCCGACTAATCGCCTAATCGCCGACTAATCGGCAATTCGGTCTCCGATCTGCTCCATCTTCTCACCTCTCCCATCGTCTTTCTCTTCTCTAAGCCTGTCTTTTTCAATCCTAAAACAACAAACCAAAACCCATCTCTCACGTACTCGAACCTAAACCCATGTCTTCTCCTCCAATTTTCAGTTTCAGAATTCAACTTCTCACCCAACAAATTCCATCCTTAACACAAAATAAAATTCCATCAAACACTGAATAAACACAACAGAAGTGGGGATGTTTTGATTTCTCAAAGATTAGGGGAGCAATCGGCCAGAGATCGCCATCCACTTTCAGTCACCCAGATTGCTGAAAACTGTCGTCTGACGCTGCCAGGTCGCCGCCATCGCAAAGGCTCTTCATTTTTTTTATTAAACGAGAACAAAACTGGAACAAACCAGTAAACAGAGCAAAAACTAAACAAAGCAAACCACACCCAGTGTTGTGTTTGAGTAAGTGAGATATTTGGATAAGGAATCTGATCAAGAACAAGACTATATTCAAGACATTTTTCGTAGATGAATGACAAGAATTCCTAAATCGATGGAAATAGAAACTAGAGTGAAGAAACAGAGGTTTTGCCTCCTCCAACGCCACTGAAAAACGTGGATAAGGATTCTGAATTCTGATAAGGTTTTAATGCTGATTTTAAATTGGGCCTTAAAAGTACCCTAACTAAATTGGGTCTTGTCTGTTGTTTTTTGCTGTTGTGCCTTAAAATTGGGCCTTACACTCCTCTTGTTCCATGAATATTGCTGTTTCTCTTGTAATTGAGTTTTCAGATTAATCGTTGACTAATCGGTCTAGGCGTTAGGTTCTGGATCTCTGTTCGACTAGCGCCTAACACTTACTATAACACTGTTCATAAGATAATAAAGAGGAAAGAGAGAAAAAGAAAAGAGGAAGAAGTTGCTTATAAAGTTAGGTCAAGGTCTTGAGGAGTTGAGGGTCATGTTTTGTCAGCTTATATAATTTGGTGATAAAACTCAACCTAATTAACTTAGTACTAAACCCAAAAAGTGAATTTAAAGGAAATTGAATATTAGAATACAACTAAATAAGGACACTACACCTATTAGGATTTTTGAGAAATAATTCCCTATAGCTGGATCATATTAACTAGAATAGGCCATTAGGAAAAGATTCCATACACTATGACACACACTAATTATCATTGATATACAGGAATTGATTTCCTACATCAGACACACACTAACCGCTGAAAAGCTGATTATTTAATTTGCTAACGGCACATAGACCCGACATCAAATATAATGACCCTTAACACAGTTCACTCTCATATCCTGACATAAACCCAAGAAGTGAGCCCAATAAGATGCCAAGGGAATAAGGAGGAAAGAGAATAGTCCCTCTAATTCTCTAAATGGTTGAGTTTACTCATTAATTAACTGTTTTATCATGCACCAATAGTACTTAATTATTTCTAGCTTTTAAAAGGAAAGTAATTAAATTAATTTATTATTAGCACTTTTGTTTTTCGCTTGTGATAACAACCCATCTCACAAGTTAAGAATCTACGTACTTGTTTTTGTAGCTAATTGTCACAATAATTCTAATTCTAATGCCATTGTTTAATTTGCTTTGATGAAAGAAACACATTTAGACTTTGGAGAGGACATGTTTGGTTGGTTCTTCTGCTTTTTTACTTTTATTAAAAATAAAAGCTATCATTCAGTTTACTCGTTAATTAACTGCTTTATCATGCACCGATCAAAGTAGTAACTAATTATTCTAGCTTTTAAAAGAAAAGGTAATTAAATTAATTTATTATTAGCACCTTTTTTTTTTGTGATAACAACCCATCGCACAAGTTAAGAATCTACGTACTTGTTTTTGTAGCTAATTGTCACAATAATTCTATTTCTAATGCTATTATTTAATTTGCTTTCGATGAAAGAAACAAATTTGGACTTTGGAGAAGACATGTTTGGTTGGTTCTTATGCTTTTTTATTTTTATTTTAAGAGGTGACTGTAGTTGATGTATATATAAATAAAATGTTTTTATGTTATGAGTTTGCTTTTGAAATCATGTATTATGTATATATCCTTTAATTTATCTATAACTAGATTCCTATAACATTTCATCTACTTTTTCTCCTTTATTTGCATGGATTCCGTACTTCATCGCCAATCTAACTAGTATTGATTTATTTTCAATTTGTTAAAGAAAAATTCATTTAATTTACTACTTTAATTTTCCATATATATATAATAATTTTCCAATAAGGAATTTTTACGATGCACACTTTAAACGTCTGTGATGAAATTGTATGAAATATATTGAATTTTGATTTTATTTTTTTTATATGGATAGTGAAAACATTGAAATACATTTATGGAAAAAAAAAATTTGAAAAAATTTCGGATTCAGGTACTAAGTTTTTCCGATTTTTTGAAGATAAAACATTTAAAAATAGGAAAATATATGAAAATAGTTCTCAAATCTAAAAAATTTCCAAATTTTTACCAAATGTGTATTTTAATTTTCTTAGGATACATACAAAAAATCAAATCAAAATTCAATATATTTCATGCAATTTCATCAAAGGTACTTAAAGTTTGCATTGTAAAAGTCCTCATTGGAAAATTACTCTATATATATACAAAAATGTTCAAATTAGTGCGCATTGATATAACTTCATCAATGCGTTGGATGTGGACCATTAAATTTACATACTTTGACTCAAAGTGTATGCATGCGTTAAAGCTTCTCCATAATCAATGGTTCACATACATTGGTACTGATGTAGTCACATCAGTGCGCACTAATGTGAACGGGACCATTTATAACATAAATTATATATGCTCTAATTAATTAACAATTATTAAAGCATAATTTACTTGTGATCGGTACTTAGCTTTTAATTTCAATAATTTACATGGATTCCTTACTTCATCACAAATCTAACTAGTACTGATTTATTTCCAATTTGTTAAAGCAAAAGTCATCTAATTTATTACTTTCATTTTCCATATATATAACAGTAATTATATATGCTTTTATTAATTAACAATTATGAAATCATACTTTACTTGTGATCAGTACTTAGCTTTTAATTTCTAGCTAGTTTGTGTATTATAAATTGTGGGGCACCTCCCAACTCCCAAGTAAGACATCAACTGATCATCTGGTTTAATTGGCAACATCATCAACATACTGCCTTGATTGGCTTCAAAAATTATGAGGTGCATTTCTTTTTTCGAGGTAATACATGATATAAAATCTGCTAGCTCTCTATAGTAACATATGTGGAAGGTGGTTTTATGGAAAATATTTATTTATTTTCATTTTTTAAGTTTTGATCATGATGAGCATTTTGATCTGTCAGCTAGAAAAGATCAGGGAGCGCAATGCAGCTTATTCCGGAAAAAATTATAATGCTTTGGAACGGATGGGAAGTTCGAGTGTTGATTCAACTTAGCCTTGTTTTAGAAATCATCCTCACCATTTTCGGTGCTCGACGAAAATATACATCAAGAATCTGGATAAGGATGCTTGTTCGGTCAGCATATATGACAGCTGATTCGGTAGCAACTGTGGTGTTAGGCACTTAGGCAACCTTTCAAGAAGTACTCAACAAGACTGCGAAAAATCAAACATTAACTTTCTCCACGCTTTTTGGGCGCCGTTCCTTCTTTTGCATTTGGGTGGCCCTGACACGATCACAGCTTACTCATTTGAAGATAATGAGTTATGGTCAAGGCACTTTCTTGGCCTTGTCGTCCTAGTTGGATTGGCCTTCTATATCTTCGTGCGATCTTGGAGTAACACTGCTCTCACTTACATAACTATTCCGATATTTGTCACAGGAATAATCAAGTATGGTGAGAGGACTTTCGTACTCAGATCTTCCAACAGCCAATATTTCAAAGATCTCTTGCTCTCAAACCCGGATCCTGGTCCAGATTTTATTGAAATCCAAAAAGAATCTTGGGGACGACCTGCACCATCTTTACTATGTTGTTGTTTTGGTGACATAGAAAGAGATTCCGATATTGATGAATTACGGAAAAAGCCAAGCGCAATGGTTCCCACAACAAGTACTTTACCACTTGAAAGCTTAGAAGCATCAACATCATCATCAGCAGTACCACCAACAGAGACATCCAGGAGAAGATTTGCGTCGCAGCAGCATCAACCACAAAATCTCAAGCAAGCGAATGTCTTACCACCTGAAACTTTAAAAACAGGTGCCAATTATCTCCAAGTAGCTTACTTTTTATTCAAGAGATTTCGTTATCTCTTTGCAGATTTGATTCTAAGTTACTATGAACGGGAGGACAGCTACTCCAAGATTGAAAACGGGTCAGCGAAAGATTCCTTTAAACCGGTAGCAGTTGAGCTTGGATTGATGTACGATGAGCTTTACACCAAAACTACCATTGTTTATTCTCTATTCGGAATCCTTTTCCGTTTGATCAGCTTCTGTTGCATTGTTTCTGCTTTAATTTCCTTCTGGATCATCATTGATATTCATTTGTACCCACTAATCGATATCTTCATAACATACGTTCTAATGATTGGTGCTGTTGTCCTAGAGATATATGCCTTCATCATGCTAATTCTCTCTGACAGGACGAAACTCTGTTTGATTGAGCTCAGCGACGGACGTTGTCAATGTTGTTCAATTCTCGCAGATCGCAAAAGGTGGTCAGAATCCATGGGGCAATATAACCTCATAAGTTGTTGCCTCCAAAATGTTCAACCCATATGCAATGTGATTAAGAAATTACCTTGGATCGGCAAATTGTTGGACAAGTACATGTACTTAACCCGGAAAGACGTGACGCTCATCTAGAAAATATTATCTTCAAGCAGCTCCTCGAGAAAAGTAATGAAATTAAAGATGATTGTTTTGCTATCGAGTCATGCAAGAAATTATTGGCACATAGAGGTGATTATGTGCTTGAGAAAAGGTGCAGTACTATTCGTGATGAATTTCATTAGAGCATAAGTTATGTAGAGTTTGATCACAACCTTTGATCTGAACCTCACCAAGAGTAGTGAGACCTGGAACCAATATGGGTAATAGAGGATCATTTTCTAATTCAAATTTATAAAAAAAACAAAGAAAATAAAGGACCGCGACCCGTTATCTATAAAGAGATAAAAACCAACGGTATCAAGAAGGCTGTAGACGCCACACTTAAGAAGAGAAGAAGGTGAGTGATAAGTCAAGGTTTGAACGTCACAAGGTAGAACCTTGATAAGTTCATAGTTCAATGAAGAACAAAAAGAAAACATTCTCTCAAATAATTATTTCATTCCAAAGTCTTTTTAATAATATATCAATGAGTCCCTTAAATACTAAAAATATCTAAACCTGAGAAAGAAAGATAAAGGAAATAAAATATTCGGCAATTAATGTTTTACAATCAGGAAAATAAATACAAACAAATTTAGGAAATAAATAAA
This sequence comes from Acer negundo, assembly GCA_035582765.1. Lineage (NCBI taxonomy): Eukaryota > Viridiplantae > Streptophyta > Magnoliopsida > Sapindales > Sapindaceae > Acer > Acer negundo. Next base: position 42,295,297 of record CM069235.1, on the reverse strand, counting down.
AACTAAAACTAACAATTAGTTGATTTGCTCCTTATTTGGAAAGCTTCATTTGGGAAACAAAATCAGCTCTTCAATTGGGAAACAAATCGACTCTTTATTTGGAAAAAAAAAATAAAACATGAAATATCCTAAAATTCAGACTCATCCAAACCCTAGCTTGTTCCTCACGCGCAACAAAATAGATGGCCAAATTTGGGCCTGTTGTGATCTGTTTTGGAGGATGGAGTCTTCATAACATCTGTAAAGATCGTCTTGGGCTTTCCGAAAACATTTTATAATAAAATATCCGACTTCAGATGCTCTCTATAGAGGTCCACGAAGTTCAATCCGGATTTGGTCTTCATGCGGGCCGAATTTGGACTTCAACAACTCAGAATCAGTCCCCCATTAAATGCTTTTTTGATCCTCTTGGCCTTTGTAATTGGCCCAACTAGAACAAGCAATGGATCATTTGATGATGCTTCTTAATTCTCATTATTCCCCCACTCTTTAAAAAGATTCGTCCTCGAATCTTCACCGTAATGTTGTTGATAGCCTGTGACACTTCATCAAAATCCTGAAAAAGAGAAACAAAAACACTAGGCTAAGAAGTTGGCTGATTTGAAAACAATGTCTTTTTTATCTCACTTTTTTTTACATAGAAGTTTGCTTGCTTTCTCTCTTTTTTTTTTTTCATCAGCCATAATTTCTTTTTTTGCTATCTCAATCTCTCTTTCTTTTATCTCTCTTTCTTTTGAACTCTCACTCTCCTTTTTTACATCTCTCTTTTCTTTTAACCTCACTTGATCTTCATATACTTGTATTGGGATTAAGGGTACAAAAGTGATTCGTTTTTTATTGAGTACAAAAGAGTATCTATTTGTATAACCATCATGAGTTACACGCCTAACAAACTGCCATGGTCGCCCCAAAAGGACATGACTCACATGCATCGGTACCACATCACACAAGACTTCATTTTTGTACTCAATAGAAAAAGACACCAACACCTGTTTAGTCACCTTGATTTCTTCACTGTCAATCAACCATTGTAGCTTATACGGTTTTAGGTGTTTTAAAGTGGCCAAATTCAATTTTTCCATCATAGTAGTGCTAGCTATATTAGTACAACTCCCCCCATCAATAATCAAGCTACAAACCTTATCATTAACATGGCATCAAGTGTGAAAGATATCGTCACGTTGTAGCTCATCATCTTCTTTTGCTTGAGCACTAAAAGCTCATCTTGCAACTAAAAGCGTGAAATCAATCTTTTCTGGTTCACCGTCAGACATTTTTTTTTAACCTGCAAAGACAAATTAGTATGTCTCACAAACACTCTCTCACTTGTTTATTCTCAATAATAATAGCACTCACACTTGTGTTTCACTCGATTGTTAGCTTTTACCCTCCGATGAGCTCGCACAATTTTTTATTTTATTTTTTTGATAACAGATCTAATCAACTTTTTTTTTTTTATAACAGATCGGATCAAGCTTTTTTTTTTTTTTTTAAACAAAATCTGATCAATTTTTTTTTAAATGAAACTTGATCAAACTTTTTTTTTTTGAAACAAAATCTGATCAAAAAAAAAAGAAAGGATAGATCAAACCTGATTTTAGAAGCCTAAACTCTGATACCAACTGATATGAACCTCACCAAGAGCAGTGAGACCTGAAACCAATATATGGTAATGAAGGATCGTTTTCTAATTCAAGTTTATAAAAAAAAAAAAAACAAAAAAAAAAAAAAAGGACCGCGACCCGTTATTTATAAAGAGATAAGAACCAACGGTATTAAGAAGATTATAGACGTCACACTCAAGAAGAGAAGAAGGTGAGTGATAAGTCAAGGTTTGAACGCCACAAGGCAGAACCTTGATAAGTTCATAGTTCAATGAAGAACAAAGAGAAAACGTTCTCTCAAATAATTATTTCATTCCAAAGTCTTCTTAATAATACATTAATGAGTTCCTTAAATACTAAAAATATCTAAACCCTAGAAAGAAAGATAAATGAAATAAAATATTCGGCTATTAATGTCTTACAATCAGGAAAATAAATATAAACAAATTTAGGAAATAAATAAAGACTAAAACTAACAACTAGTTGATTTGCCCCTTATTTGGAAAGCTTCATTTGGGAAACAAAATTAACCCTTCAATTGGGAAAAAAATCGACTCTTTATTTAGAAAATAAATAAAACAGGAAATATCCTAAAGTTCGGACTCATCCAAACCCTAGCTTGTTCCTAACGCGTAACAAAATAGATGGCCGAATTTGGGTCTGTTGTGATTTGTTTTAGAGGATGGAGTCTTCATAACATTTGTAGAGATCATCTTGGGCTTTCCGAAAACATTTTATAATAAAATATCCGACTTCAGATGCTCTCTATAGAGGCCCACGAAATTCAATCCGGATTTGGTCTTCATGTGGGCCGAATTTGGACTTCAGCAACTCAGAATCAGCCCTCATTAAATGCTTCTTTGATCCTCTTGGCTCTTATAATTGGCTCAACTGGAACAAGCAATGAATCATTTGATGATGCTTCTTGATTCTCATCAGCCTTCTTATTTGGCATATCGCTACTAATCTATGTTATTATAGTGAAAACAATGATGATGATCAGCTTGACCCGAATTGTGGAATAAGCAAATACTTATCGAATTATATGTTGTATCTTCTAGTCTTTTGTCCTTTTATGTTGCTAGAAGGAATTGATGAGATAAGATATAGAGATACCTTGGCCGAGTGCATGAGATTCTTTCCAAAAGAAAAAATGTTTCTCGACTTGTGCTAGACAAGAAAACAATCCATTGATAAGAGAGAGGCATGCAAGAAGTTGCTTCAAGTGAGATTCGGTATTGAAGAGGAACAAATAAATGGAGATAGAAGTCAATCGGTGTTGTTTTATGGGTGTAGGCTTGCGAAACAATTACAAAATCTGGAAAAAAAAAATGGTTGGAGTAAAGAGCGAAAATGGGAGATGATAAGTGAAGTGTGGGTGGAAATGTTGTTATATGCTGCAAATAAGTGCACATGGAAAGAGCATGGTCAACAACTTCAAAATGGTGGAGAGCTACTCACCCATGTCCGCCTTTTTATGGCACATCTTGGCTTGAGCGAACAATATTGAATCCAAAAGTGCTTTTTCACTCAATCGCGGGGCATCCGTCGTCAAAAATTAAATAGTGTATTTATTTACGTGATGATCTTTGTTGTACTAATTTTATTTTGTAAGGATTGTCTTAATTGTCGTTTATGTTGTACAAATCGTCGATCCCGTAGACAGATCAGGGCTTAAGGTATTTAAGGTCGGTTTGGTATTACTGTATGGTAAAAAAATAATTTGCTATGAATTTAATCAAACAACCGTTAAGTTAATGTTACTGCTAACACTACTATTAAACTCAAAAACAGTATATATGCATTTGGTAAATTATAATGTTAATTTTTGTGACTTTATATAATGGCTAAAAAATATATGACTTTTTTTTTCAAAGGATGTGTATGGAAATTGAATGTTTTAATGTGCAATTGGTATAGAAGAATTATTTAATTCAAATGTAAAAAAATATATATAATAATAATAATAATAATTATTATTATTATTATTATTATTATTATATAACATTTAAGTTAAATGTAAAACAATACATAAAATATCTAATTTGTATACTTTTGTTTTATATATTCTTAGTATAGATAAAAAAAGACTACTTGATTATGGACGAGCCTGAGGTTTAGACAAATGACTACCAAATCAATGGTTTAAATTCTACCCATGGCGAAGGCTTTCAAAAAAATACCTGGTCTCGAATTAATTGATATTGTCAACAAAAAAATCTACTAATTATTAAAACCGTAGATAAAAAAACAATAAATAAAAATGATCATTTAAAAATAATTATTTATAAAAAAAAAAAACTCAAATTAAAATAGTAAATAATAACAAAAGATTTATATGAAATTAAGGCTGGGGTAGAAATGTCTTTATGTTAATTTTTTTTTTATAAAAAAAAATAGAGTTTCTCCTTACAATCCACAAATTATTTATTCACACTCCAATTTATTTATTTTTATTAATGACAATTTTAACCTAAATTAAAATTACTAAACAAGACAAAAAAAATTAAAGACACTCCAAACTAATTAAATTATTAAAAATATATATATCTCTCTCCTAAATCATTAAATTAAATATTACATATTAAACTCTCTCCCTTAAATCTATTATTACTATATTAAACACTCTCTCATAATTAATCTTTCTCCATTAAAAAAAAGAAAAAAAAGCATATTTCCATACTTTCTCGATCGATTTCATTAATAGTTAAAAAAAAAACTTATAAATATTTTAGTTTTTTACTAACAGTAATATATATATATATATATATATATATATTGAAAAGTCAATGAAACATTGAATTGTTTCAACTAGATTCGATTAAACTTAGAATTTCTAAGACTAATAAAAGAATTAAAGTTCTCTAGGCAATCACATACCTACAAGAGTAACAAAAAACATTTTCATATTTCGATTTTTTTATAAAAAAAAATTACTTTTTTTTGAGTTTTTTATTTATTTTAGTATATAAATACATATGGTTCCTATAAAAATCAAGTTTATTAGTAAGTTTTTTTTTTTTTTTTCTTAACTATTAGTCTTTCTTGAAAAAGAATGGAGATAGAAAATTAGAGATATGCATTGGAGGAGAGAGAGAGTTTAATATGATAATTAAAAATTTAGGAGAGAGTATTTAATATGTAATAATTAATCTAATGATTTAGGAGAGATAATTTATTTTTTTAATAATTTAATTCAAAAAAGATAAAAATGATAATCTTATAACAAAATGAAATGTCTTTAGAATTTTTTAAAATTTAAATTTTGATAATAGAGTGTTTTTAGAAAAGAAGTATAAAAAGAAAAAATTTGATTGTCAAAAGAAGCTCTTTAAAAAAAAATTGATCATTTAAAAGATTCATTAAATCTCACAATAGATTATTTCATAATCATTTTGGAGAAGTAGCATTTCACATACTTTTTAAAATTGTTATTAAATAAACTCGAATTATTAAATAATCAGTTTATAAGTATTACCAAACATCTTTTTTATACCAAAATTAGTAAATAATTTGATTTTATCTTATCAAAAGCAATACCAAATTGACCCTCGAGCAAATTACACCAAACCTCCCTTAGGCTTTGTCCTCTAACACCTATAAATAACTTTATTAAAAATTGACAATCACATCTCCTTCTATTAGTCAATGGTCGTCAATCTCACATAGTCACACTATTGTGTCACACAACCGAAGGAATTTTGTTTTGGAGATGAAAGATCAAAACTGATCTTTAATTTAGACTATGTTATTAACATTCGATCATGATTTTTATTATTATTATTATGGATTATATTTTGAATTATGATGGAAAGTATTATAGATTATTTGGACCTCTGTTTATATTATAAACATATTATAATATTTGAATATTTTCTCAAATAAAGACATTAAATTATGGTTTAAAAGGCACGTAATAAAAAGTTAGGTAAAATTTTAATTAAGCCCAAAACAATATTAAACCAAACCGACTCGAACTGGAAAAAGCAGAGTTACAGCTAGTCATCCTATTAAAATGAGTCGATCCGATTAAAAAAAATGGAAATCGAGTATAAGCTAGTCGTGAATGGTTTTGGCCAAAAACCGAACCGATCCGACTCGTTTCGCATGTGAGAAAATCCATTAGACCAAAGACCAATTCCAAGTCCGACTACAACAAAACCCAAATCCAAAAACGTTGGCCCACTCCAATATAAAAATCTTGGCTAAGCCCAATATAATGATGAAGAAAGGTGGGTTTGGCCAGGCCCACCTGAGCATGACATGATCCAACTGTGAAACCACATTAATTGCAATTTGGAAACTATGAGTCATGATTTATGCATCTTTATCATTACGTCAGTAAAATAAATTATTACAAAATTAACTATTTTAAGCAATTTTTATTTTTATTTTTATTTTATAGAAATAAATTTTAAATTATTTATTGTTATTATATTTTAGGTTATAAATCTACCAAGGGTACGACTAATTTTCCAAATAATTAATTCAAATATATTCCTTCATGAGTCATGCATGCTCACAATTGTAGAAAAAAAATGCATGCGTGGGTCAACTTTTCTTTAGATTGTGATAACAATTTAATTTACTACTATAATGACTTTTGTGTTTCTTTCATAAAAAAAGTTCAATCAATGGATTGAATGTATTGCACGTCACATCCCCCCCTCTAATTATGGGTTGAGCCCAAACTTTTGTTTGGGGTCAATGTAGTAGAAGGGTACAAAGTAAAATTTTACAAATTTTTACATGAAATATATAATTTTTGTAAGAGATTTTTAATACAACTCTCCTCAGAACATTTTGTATTGGAGATTTGAGTCTATTATACACATTTTTCAAATATATGTAGAGAGTTTTCTCTACGATATTGTCAGAGTAAATATAAACATAGATTTGAGTTTTAATATACACATTTTAAAAGTATATATGGAAAATTTTCTCTTTCTACTCGATGTACGAGAGTACTTATATATATATATAAAAAAAAAAATTATATATATAATTATTTATACGGTGCACGCCCACTAAATTTGTAGATTATATTTGATAAAAATGGAATGCGATTAAATATAAAATTACTTCTCAAAATACCTCATTTGATAATTATAATATATATATATATATATATATATTTAACATACACATAATATGGTGCATGCATGACTCCCATTCCATTGAAGATTTTCTTGTAGCCAATAAATTTGTAAATTATATTTGATAAAATTGGAATGTGATTGAATACAAAATTACTTCCCGAAAGTATTATATTTACCAAAAAAAGTTGTCAATTGCGATACTTGTACCTAATATATTGTATTACTATATAAAAATAAAAAAGTGTTATTTTTTAACTATTACAATTGATTCGGAATTTGGGAGAAAATGACACAATTCGGTTTGAAAATAATAAACCACCAGGACAATCCCATCTCGTTAGGATTGTTTGATCTTATTGAAAATGTTATACATTTCTTTTTAAATAATTAAACATAATTTTGTAGGAATATTTCTAAGAAATTAAATTTTATAAAGTCAATTTCTAACAAAAAATAAAAATAGAAACAAAATATGTATTAAAAAAAAAATGTTTTCCAAAAATAAATTCCGAAAACAATTATCCAAAACTCCAAAAAATTGCCTTAAAATAGTAAACATCGGAACTGAGACTGCACAACACACAAACAAGACTACTTTTGTGTTGTGTTGTGTTGAAGCCAAGCCAAGCCAAGTGTGTGTGTGTGTTGTGTTTCACGCTACACGCACGCATTCCATACATATACAAAAAAACCTTCTTTGTCTTCTCTTCAATCTCGCTCTCTCTCTCTCTCTCTGTGTCTCTTTTTTCTCTCTTAGTTTCCATTTCGTTTCACTCTGCCGCTGGTTTTATTTCATGTTATTTCGTCGAAACGCAAACAGAACACAACCCACAAACTTGTTAGCTTTTTCCTAGAAAATCCGACCAACCCCACGTGATTATCTGCCTTGTAATCCAAGCCCATCTTCGATTTTTGCCTTAAATCCCGCCACTCTTTTCACATCTTTAGATCCATCGTTTCTCGTCATTAATTATTTAATCCATCAAGATTCTCTTCTAATTATATATGTATGTATTTATGTATATATTCTTGAGAGAGAGATAGAGAAGTTTTAGCGTGAGAGATGGCGGGACAGGTGGTGAAAGTGAAGAGAGAGACGTTAGAGGCATGCATGACATGTCCTCTCTGTGGCAAGCTCTTGAGAGAAGCTACAACAATCTCTCTGTGTCTCCATACATGTGAGCTTCTCTGTCTCTCTTTGTTTGTGTGTTTTGGGGTTGTTTATTTTTTGTTTTCTGTTGATGATTTTGATCTTGTTTTGCATGTAGTGGTCTCAATTAGCTGTGATTATCGGTTTAATGATCTGGGGTTTTGATTGTTTGGCAATTTTGTTTATCAATTTTTGATTTTTTTTGCTGTTGTTGTTTATATTGTGGTTGGTTCTTGTTTAGAATGCATTTCTGTACTTAGAGATTGATGAAATTATATAGCTTTATAATTGTTACTAGTAGAATTATTGCACTTGAATTTGCTGATATGCATCAAGATGGTGCAATTGATGTTGTCCATTTTATATCCCCAAAAGCAGATTTGCATAATTTATTATTTATGTTCATGAAACTTATCTTTTTGTGTCATTCTCTTAAAGAATGGATTTTTTTTTTTTTTTGTCTATCCATGTATAGTACTGTGTATCTTGTTACAGTTCTTGAAGAAAATACATGGCACACCTGATTATTAGTGCCTTAACTCTTAAGAGTTTCTGGATTTCAGATTCTCTTCTTAAATTGTTTCTGATACATTGAATATTGAAACTCAAACCAGTCTGCAGGAAGTGCATCTATGAGAAGCTCTCAGATGAGGAGATGGATTGCTGTCCTGTATGCAACATTGACCTGGGCATTCTTCCTGTTGAGAAACTCAGGTTAGTACTTGTGTCTAATTTATAACGAAGTAAAGAACCTTGTCGCATGTTTAGTGATGTTTCGATATGCTTCTAGAAAATAAATTTTAGCGTGTTCCTAGAGTTGTTAGTTCTAAGTATCCATGGAGTTAGTAAGCACAATGTTTTAAAATTGGAACTGAGATGGCGCCTCAAAGCATGCCACCAAAACGTGCGAATTTGGCCTTGAGGCATGAATTTGGCAAATTTGAATTTGAATTTTATTTTGAAAAAAAAAATGACTATATAACCCCATAAAACCCTAACTTCCTATTTAGAACATAAAGTCGGGTACTTTCTGCAGAAGAATCACTCTCAACTATCCAAGACTCCAAGAACCAAGACCATCAAACCCTAAGTTCTTCTCCAATACTCCATGTTCCAAAAGCTATCTCCATTCTCCTGCAGTTTTTTTTGTTTCTATTATTTTTTGAAGTGTTTGTTAGAAAGTTATGTTAGATTATGAATCATAAAGTATTAGTTTGTGATCTAAGATAATTTGTTATTGTTTGTTTTTGCAACTAAACATTTTTTTGTTTCATCATGCACTTTTTTTTGGGACCTTTATGTTAGGAATGTTGATTGTGGACTATTTATTAAATGTTATTGATGATTTTCTATTTTAGTATTTTTTTTTTTTTATAAATTTTGTTTGCATTATTTATCATTTTTGAATTGAGGCAACCGCCTCGCCTAGCAAGGACGGAACTCGCACCGCTTTGTGCATTTTAATGCATTGATCATAGAGGTAGTTTATGATCTGAGATAATTTGTTTTGCAACTAAACAATTTTTTTTTTGTCATGCACTTTTTTTTGGGATCTTTTTGTTAGCAATGTTGATTGTGAACTATTTATTAAATGTTATGGATGATTTTCTTCTTCTTTTTTAATAAAAAAATATATATATATTTTGCATTGGTTATCGTTTTTGAATTGAGGCGACTGAGGTTATTGTAGCGTTATGACAGTTTATCCATTTGTATAAGTAGATTAATAGCTTAGTATGACAATTTAGAAGTATGTAAATTTATGTTTGAATCCTGATATACTTATCAAATACGCAGTAGATTGGTTACTGAGTGAAAAGAACCTTGTAGTAGTACCGTTTGAATGTTCTTGGCTGGAGGCTGCTTGCTCTGCTTGTGTGCAACACATTGCATTTATAGATCAACATAATCAATTTTATATCACTTCCGTTATCTGCTTCTGCTTGTCTGTTGGTGCTAGTGGAGCCTGAAGTATCTAGATTCAGATACTTGTTTTATGGTGGTTTTATGTTTATTTGCTTATGTTACATTGTGCCTATGTGATACATGCAGGCCAGACCACAATATGCAAGATATAAGGGCCAAAATTTTCCCGTTGAAACGAAGAAAGATTCAGGCTCCTGAAGTTATGCCTTCCATTTCTCTGCCAGTGAAAAGAAAGGAAAGATCGCTATCATCATTGGTGGTTAGCACTCCCAAAGTGTCAATACAGACCGGGTTGACTGGAAAGAGAACAAAGGTAAACGCAAGAAAGGCTGCTGCTTTACGAGTATGTGGTTTTTCTGTTGAGGATAAGAAAGAAGATTCTGCTGAAGATCGTACAATGAGCTCAAGCTCACCTGATTCTTTAAACAAAATTACTTCAAATAAAAGGCAGGTAAAGGAAGCTGGACATTTGTTCTTTGTGTTTTTACAAGTTAAATTCAAATTTGATTATGTTGCAGTATGCCAGTTTATATACTATATTTTTTCAGTTGCTCATCCTTTTTAAATCGATGCAGGATTCTTCCAAGCCTGAGGCTTCTAATGGCCAAAGGCCTAATGACGATGACTTGGAGAACGATGTTGAAATAATGGAAGGGAAAACTGATCTCTGGACACCCTTAAACTGTCTTGTTGAAGCTGCCAACAGAACCAAGTCCTCCAAGTTAAATTCGCAAGGGTCGTCTTTTGTCAAATCTGATCCACACAATACCACTGATTCTGAATTATATATGCCTGAAACCAAATCCAAATCAGAATTGCAAAATGCTCCTGGCACTGATGGATACTTGCCGAAAACCAAAATGAAAGAGCATGGACAGAATGCAAAATTCCAAGATGACAAGAACGGAACAGGCATACATCCTGGACCTGTGAAGCGTAGAAGGTTGCGTGCGGCAGCTAAAAAACGCGAAGCTGGATCACATGAGTTGTGTGCTGCAGCACAAGTAGTGCTAGACGCATCAGGGGCTAAGCACAAAAGAAAGAGTGCTCCAATTTGGTTCTCATTAATTGCCTCGGATGATCAGTAAGATGCTACTTAGACCTTGTATCTCATTATATGTTTCATATGTATTTAATTTATTAGCTTCTTCACGTCTGAATCTGATATTAACCGCCCCCACCACCACCCCTTTACCGGTGGAGTTAGAGCTCTAGGGTCTAAGGTATCTATTCCATTCGGAGCCTGATTGAATTTTGCTTTATTATGAGTCTCTGATTTAATCGTAAATTGCTTCAGGAATGGAGGTGCTTCCTTGCCACAGGTCTCAGCATGTTACTTGAGGATAAAGTGAGTTTATTTGATTTCATTACCTTATCTGAGATTTTCTGTTTTGCTTGTGGTTTAAATCGATGTTTTAATTCTTTTTTTCAGATACTTGCGACTGTTTACTAGCTTATATTAAATTGTACAATTGTTTCTCAATGTACTGTTGATTTTCTCAGTGTTGGTTGCATCTGTCACATGCTTCTGATGGTTTACTCGAAACATTTCGGTGCTTAATGAAGTTGGTAGCTGACTGATGTTGCTTGCTTATCAGCATATTGTACTTGTATTTGACTTTTTTATGTTTTTTGGTCATAGGGATGGTAAAATGCCCGTCTCGTTTATTCAGAAGTACCTCGTAAAGAAACTTGATCTTACTAGCGAAGCTGAGGTGAGTTCTTTCTTTCCTTCCTTTCTAGGAAACTGAGAACGATCAGATTGTGTCATTTAAGGGAAATGTTTTGCTGCCTTTTTATTGATATATTGCTATATCAAGTGTTTTCCGTTTTAGTTTTCTGATGACATGAAAACTAAAAACGAAATCAAAAGCAAGAGTAATGACCAACGTGACTTGAATCATTCTTAGATATGTATGTTGTTTTAGAATATCATTTTCGCCAGAATACTTCAATATTGATACTGTAAACAACTATTTTAGCCACTTTATGGTCCAACAAAAAAAAAAAATTATGTACGAAATACCACTCTTTACTAAATGTTGTCTGTAAAATTCGATCATGTTTATAGGAAGCTAGATATGGGAAGGAAAGATCGCTTCTTGTTAGTTTTTTTGTTGATCGACCTTGTTCTAGATCCTACATAGCTCAGGACTTGGTGTTTTTTGTCTCAACTCAGCTGAGCTCTACAAAATTATAATCAATTCTAGGGCCATTTTTTTCCATGTTTATGACTATCAATGCTTGATCTTCTTCATTCAGTCTTCCTCTTAATCATTGTTATGTAATTATTTGACAGGTGGAAATTTTGTGCCGAGGCCAGCCGTTGCTTCCAACATTGCAGCTTCATAACTTGGTAGACTTATGGTTTCGGACAGGATCAACAGCGAAAAAAGTACCTGCATCCGTGGGCTCTTCAGCTAAGGAGTTTGTGATGGTCTTATCGTATAGTCGAAAAGTCCAACCCCAAGCTTGAAGTCACCTTGCAATTTTTATTTTTATTTTTCCAGTTTTTAGTTTCACATATACTAATAGAGTAATAGTCTTGTAGTATCTCCCAAGTCCAACAGCTTCTGTATCGGAATTATTTATACACCATCACAGATTCATCATGTGTGTGCAGGCTGTCTTAAAACATTACATGTATGAATTTTTTTAATTTTTTTTAATTTTTTTTTTATAAGTTATTTCATTGGTTGAAAATAGATATATCATGTTTCACAATGCATTTTTGATCACTTTTATTTGTCTTCTAAGTTCCACCATTGATGATCTTAAAATCAAATTGCATGGTTGAAACCCAGAAATTGCAGAGATTTCAAATGAAATGGTATGCATCCCACTTTGGTAGATTTTGTTTATGCCCAGATAGATATGGCAATTGACAAATGGGTGCACTTTGATTTGATATATAACTTTAAATGTATAATAAATAATTATAAGTACTTTTAAAATAGGCATAAAAATAACGCTTTTAACCCAAAAAAAAAAAAAATCTATACTTTTTTTTTTATTATTAAACTCTCTGAATTATCATAAATTGGTAAATACTGACCGTAGATGCAACCTCACCGAGAAAAAAAAACCTAAATATTTATTAAAAAACGAGAGTTCAAGGGTTTAATGGTAAAAAAAAAAGTAAAGGATATAGTGTATTTTTGAAAGAGTTTAGGGTGCATGGTGCCAATTAGCCTAAAAAATAAACCGGAGGCAAAAAGTCAAAAACACTAGCGAGTGTTTCTCCACTCAAAACTCTTCTGTTTCGGCATCTCGAACCAAACATGCAACAAGAACAGGTAATCAAAATCCCTTGTTAAAATCCCATTAATTTTTGCTTTGATAGTCGTTTTTATTAGTTTTATTACCGAAATTAATGATTTTGATGATTTTACGTTTAAAAAAAAAAAAAAAAGGGTGGAAAATCTGATACGGAGGTCACTTGGGAAGATCAACAGAACATAAACAAATTTGGAAGATTAAACAACAGACTTCATGAACTTCTAGACGAAATCAAGACTGCCAAGGTCTGTCTCTTTTAATTTTATCTGGGTTTGATTTGTTTTTGTTTATATCTTGAATATAAGGGAAAACAGTTTTTGTAGTTTTTTTTATTTTTTTTATTTTTGTTGTGAGATATGAGATGTGCTTTGAAAATTAGAGAAAACCCAGTTCTGGTTTTAGGTTACCTTGATAGGTATAATTGGCATTGACATTTGGAGGATTCGGAGAATTGAATCGCTGGATATGTTAAGGATGTATTTGAGTTTATCTATATCTTCAGGAACGAGACTGATTATAAATTAGTTTGCGTTGGCCTTTTGGGAAAACATTAGGAATAAGAAGGAGCTGATTTACGAGCTGAGACGAGGCATGTGAGATGTTTAAGCACAGTTTGAGTTTACAACATTAATTTGACCTAGTTGTCTCATTAATAATCGAAAATGAGAAGTTCAGTGAGTGGAAACACTACCGTGCCAATGATGAAATTGGGTACCTGTGGTCTTTCATGTTGCCTTTGTGGTTCTAGAAACCATTGAGACAGTAGTTTATTTGTATTTTACAGACATCGGAAAAAATATTCTTGTACTGCTACTGCACCCTTTACTCTAAATCTTGGCCTTCCATTGTGCATCTTGTGAACCTTTGGCAATTTTTAGGGATTGTTTATGAGCTCAAAGGTCAGTGGCATAAAATTATGATAAAGAGGTATTGAGTACATGGCACAGCGGTTGTGTTCGGGACTTTTCTGTAGACATGTGAAGTGTTACTCTTGCATGTTGAAGAATTATACAAAATTGCATTTGCAGGAAAAATAAAAGACATTGTTTGACTTTTGAGTCTTTTTACCTTCTCGTAAGTGCCTTGAGCCCTTGACATAGATGATAGATGTTTGAATTTAAACCTATCAACATTGATAAGGCAGCTACTTATGTATGTATGTGCCTCTCTCACCGACTTCTCCTTGTTTATAACTTTATTTGGAGACCTCTGGCTCAGTCTTGATTTATGAATTATGAGAAACTGATCTGATTTCAGTTTCAATTTATAAGAAAAGCTAAATTTTGACACTATCAACTGGCATTGCATAAATACATAAATCTATATTATGTTATTATTTGAATGTGTTGACATATACTATCGATATAGTGCCAGATATAGCATTCAAGATTGAGTTTGTTTGTGGTAATGAATTTTATATTAGCCTTTACGGTCTTAGACTTCAACATGTTGAGAAACATTTCTAGGACCTTAGTCTACTCAATGACACCTTTTCGGGGTTTGGCTGTTCCAATCCTTAGGCAATTCCGCTCCTCATTCTCTGTCAGTGATTGCTGGTTGGGGAAGAGAAGCTCTCATTATCTGTTGCTATGGTCTCTTTATTTTTGGTCCTTCCCGTATGCTTGTAACACCTTTTACAGTTTACTTGGAGCATATGATTTCCTATCTGTGAGATTTCTGTTGTACATATGGGCAAGGACACGTTTCTCCTGTTTGCAATTTTCTATCATAGCTTAACTGCAGTTCTTTTTTCCCCTGCAAGATGTAATTTTGTTAATGTTCTTTTACTGTTATTATTTTCATGACCGTACTTTTTCAATTTTCATTTGTTTGATTCTTTCTGGCTTCCTACATAAGTCTTCTTGCTAATTTACTGATGTGTTGTTATCAAAAATCTTTAGGAAACAAACGATAATTTGGAGGATGCAAGCAATGAATTGATACTCACTGATGAGGAGGTGATTCGGTTCCAAGTCGGAGAAGTCTTTGTTCATGTGCCAAACGATGAGGTGGAGAGCCGGATAGAAGAGATGAAAGAGGCAACTAGCACGAATTTGGAAAAACTTGAGGAAGAGAAGGGAACTATACTAGCCCAAATGGCGGAGTTGAAGAAGATTCTGTACGGAAAGTTCAAGGACTCTATCAACCTAGAGGAGGATTAACATGCCCATCAATCAAATTGTCTTGTCGCTTCCCTGAATTCTTGTTGCCTCCCGCTATGATTTTTGTACGATTTTCCTGTTTGCCCATCTTTTGCTGAAGAATTTGCTCACTATAGGCGATCTCCCGTCTGTAGACATTTTGACAGTTGAATGGATGAATGTATGCCAGTCTTAGTGTCATCATCTATTATGAATTAATTTTCTTCAGCTTGGCTTTAAAATCGATTTATTGCACATAATTGCCGTGATAGTTCTGTTACCTTTCACACTTTTACATCAAAAACTGGCCTTTCGATCATCATGTTCTTTCGAATGCATGCTTAAACGTAACTTAGGTTATCTAAGCCGTGATGAGCTCCATGTTCTTCAGAAAATGGTGTGCTTTGAACAGTTTAATAGCGCACCAGTGGACGAAAACCATCCCCCTTATCTAAGCTGCTGCCCATGAACATGTATATATGCTATTGTGCTTTCCGGTCAATAAAACAAGGATCATAACGATCCCATGAACATCAGAACATACAAAATACGACTGCATTGCCCCTTCGAAAAACCTCACTCAATGTCATCTATGACTGCATCGCCAAAAATCTAATGAAAACAGTAGCGACTCTGGAACAGAAGTACCTAGAGAGCCATAAGTTGCTTCTTTCACAAGGTTTCACAATCAGATTCATGACAATTATGGTAAAGAAAACATATATACATAGAATACAAAGAAAATAACCGAGACAACCGATCACATTCAGATTGTAATCGCCAGAGACAAATAGAGATACTAACAGCATGGAACAAGATTTTTTTCTGTAACTGGTTGATCATTTGTAATGATTCCAGTTCTGTTAAACAAGAGAAGAAACATTTGTACTATCCAAATATAACATACAACAGAAACCGAAAAAATTAGTATATCAGACTTAAATGGTTGAAACAAAGCTATTCCAAATTCGTGATACCACAAGTAAACAATAGGATCACCTTCTCTTGATGCCATGAGAACCAATATGTGCCTGGTCCGGTCTACAAAACTGCAATCATGTCGCCTTCCAGAACCGTGTTAGTATTAGATCATCCCTACCGTCAATGTACAAATTACAACCAACAACAACAACAACAACAACAACAACGCTGAAACGGCACCAACCAAATCCAAGTCACGAACTTCACTCAAGAACAACGTATTAGTAGACAAACTCAGGCAATTCTCGCAAGCTTCCCTCAAGAACAATGAAGAAAATTCTATCTCCTCAACCATGAAAATGTATCAATACAACAGAAGAAGAAAAAAATGAAAATGAAAACACACCCTGAAAACCAATCATCAACTGCAAAAATCCTACTTGATCCCAACAAGAAAACAACAGTCAAGAGACCAATCAAAGCCAAGAAAACCGAAAAAAACCCACACCTAGATATCCGATTAGCACCAATCAAATTTCCCATCATCTTCTACGAAAACATTTCGTGGACAATGAATCGAAACAAGCTACATTCAAAGCCAAGAACAACCAACCACCTCCCAAGATACCCAATTAGCACCGATCAAATTTCCCATCATCTTCTACGTTTTCCGCGGACAATGAATCGAAACAAGCTACATTCAAAGCCGAGTACAAACCTAAAACAACCCTCAAAGACAGCCAATTGATGCCTATCAAGTATCAAATTTCCCATCATCTTCTACACTTCTTTCGTGGGGACAATGAATCAAAATTTAAAACAAAAAAACAAAAAAACAAAAAAAAAAAAACAAGTCAAAATACACACTTCAAAGTTGAAAAACAGCCACCAATGATCCAAAAAGCAAGCCTTTCAAATTCGGGTGTAACCGGTAAGCCTCACCGGGCGATTCCCCACAACCGAAACCAATCCACCCTCCGCGGCGCCCTCTTCATCCAAAAACAAGTCGTCCGTACGCCTGAAACTGGCGTGAACACCCACCACGATAACTCCAACAAGCAGAGCAACCAGCACATTCAATCCAACATGAGTGTAGACCAGAGCCAGAACCGTGACCAGAGCCAAGCCACCTAAAACGAGCCTATCATCCAACACCTGATTGAAAACCACAACTGGGTCGTCGCGAGCGAAGTAGAAGAACAACCAGGCGACGAAGACGACGATGAAAACGATCATGGAGACCGGGTGCCAGAGCAGGCTCGCGAAGAGAATAAAAAGCACTACCATTGCGTAGTTGACACGGAAGTAGTTCGCGTTCTGTCTCGCTCGTGACATCGCGTCGCTGTAGCTGATCGGGCAGGAGAAGTAGGAGAACTCTAAGAGCTCTTTCCAGGGGCGTCGCGTTGCCGTCAGTGTCTCTGCGCGTGTGAAGAATGAAAGCGATGGGTTGGCCGTCGTAGTGGAGGGGGCGGCGGAGGTTACGGTGGTGGAACCGTAACCGGAGGGCGGTTTCAGAGACATGGTTGGATCTGTAGTTTGATTACGTGAACAAAAGGGTTTTTTTTTGTTGCGGGTCTGGTGAGACTGGTTTGATAAAAATGAAAATGCATTTGTTTTGTTTTTTGTTTTTTCAGTTTTGAA
The DNA here is from genome assembly GCA_035582765.1 of Acer negundo. Classification (NCBI taxonomy): domain Eukaryota; kingdom Viridiplantae; phylum Streptophyta; class Magnoliopsida; order Sapindales; family Sapindaceae; genus Acer; species Acer negundo. The sequence goes on along the minus strand of CM069235.1, from coordinate 42,277,536 downwards.
AAACTGAAATTGGAATAAACAAGAATCGTTTTTGTTTTATTATTAGAATATCTTTCTTTATTTGTTCCTTTTGGGTGATGACGTGACTGTAATTATGTGATTTGTTAGATATTTTAACTTTAGAAAAAAAAAAAAAAAAAATCCCTTGTTAAAGTTAGGTCCAAGATATGTCCAAATCATCGGAAACAAGTTGAAGTTTTATTACGTCGTAATCAAACGCTACAAGTATGAAGTATAAGATATTCAAACTCATCACAAATCCAGAAGATACATAAACATAAATTTCAAATAATTGTAATAGCATTAACATTCCTAGCATGAGACTTGAGTGCGTCTTATGTTTATATACCATTTGATTATCGATTATATTCATATAACTAATACGATATTCGAACAAATAAACATCATTTACAACATAAATGATTATTTTTATTTTTTTTTTCAAGTAAAAAGCTCTTGTGGCTGCCATCATAACATTAGATGAAACCAACCTGGGGAAACTTTGATATATAATTTTGAAATTGAAAACAAAGTAAAGAAGAATAATTCAAAGAAATAGAACCTTGCTATAAGTCATGAAAGCTCTACCAAAATCACTAGAAAAAACTTGGGTTTGTCAAAAACAAAACAAAACAAGCTATAAATATCACATCTTAAATATGGTTTCTGTACACCCCCCATTTGATTCATTTCTATGGGGGGGTTTGAAAATGGAAGCTTGTAGTGACTCGAAAGAAACGCCTTTAATATCATACTTGAGATTAGACGAGCAGCAAAGTGTTCATCCACATGGTTTTCAGGTCCCTTGTCTCTCTTCGGCACATACTATTGCTTCGCCTTGTCTGTCCCGTGAAACTTTTTCCCGGCTTCAACAGCTTCCCTGCAAAGATGGAAGATTAGGAAAATGAATATTGCCTTGTTCCCAATGCACAATGATCATAGAAATTAAATTAATAATAATAATAATAATAATACAATCAGAATGCAATCACAAATCTAGTGTTGAGTGCCATGCGCATGCCTACATGGATCAAGATCAATGTCTTTATGTGTGCATAGGTGGTTTTAGTTTGGAAGAACAAAGGGTTGAACTCATTTATCAAAGTGGTTCGATGAGGATCCAGCCACCACCTTGTTAGGTTGCTCAAAGCCTGTGGTGGTCGAAGGCCTGCGCATGGCGCTCAACACTGGTGTTCAACAAGATTACATTTGACGCTGACAGAATTCATTCAACACTAGTGTTCATCAAGATCACATTGATGCTGATCAGAAAAAGACAGAATGCGATCACAAACCTAAAAGCCTTTATAATCTCCTTATTCTCAGGGTTAAGCACCACACCCTCATAAAATGCATTGGCTGCTTCATCAAATTTCTGGACAGAGCAATCAAAAAGTGTCAAATAATGTTGAAACAGGTACCAGTCTTAAAATTCAAAATCTCGAAGAGTAAATGGTTGCATGCCTGCAATAAACGCAATGCTGCACCCTCCCGGTAGCAAGCTTTTGGCCAGTCTGGTCTTAATGCTCTGCATGCCTTTGCATCAGCTAAGGCATGTTCAGCTTGTCCAAGTCGTATCCAGCAAAGGCTTCTATTGGATAGTAATGTGGCATCATAAGGGTCCAGATCAATAGCCTGCAAGTAAACCATCATAAAAGAATTTAATCAAAATTCAGTAAACTCTCGAAGTGAACAGTTTTAACACCTAACAATTATTTCTTGCGGTGGGGAAATATAGAAACTGTTTCAACACGAATTCCTTTCTCCTGTTCAGAAAGAGAAAGAAAATGACCTTCCAAAACTTCAAAAATAGATCTCCATTCTAGGCACTAGGACATGAAGAATTTACTAGCGTTATGATAAAGGTTATTGATCTAAACAGAATAAACTAACTCATCCACTTGGCCCAATAAATTGAAATTAACCTTCATCTAGGTGAACAAATTATCCCCCTAAGGAAGCTTCACAGCAATTAATTTCAGAAAAAACATCATTAAGATGGTAATTCCAAATGTAAGGACACAAGACCATAATAAGCACATGGATTAACCAACTTCCTCACTAGAGTGTAACATACAGAAGAATACATACAATTCTATCATTTGTTCAATAAAAAAAAAAATGGATGTCGAGAATTTTAAATACAGGATTGTATTCTCCATCATCCAATCAGTCAAAAACCCCAAAAAACAACTCTTACATTTTTAGCAGAATAAGAATGGATATTCCATCTACATAGCATAGCAGAAGTGAATAACTTACTTGCGTATAAGCATCTATAGCCGCCTGACAATCATTTCTTTTAAAAGCCTCATCTCCTCTTGATTTTGCTTCTGCGGCTTTCTTCTTTATTTCAGGTGCCACCTGGATAATTTGTATAACAATTAAAAGAATGACAAGCACAAGATGATATACATCTTTACCATATTTTAACCTTATTGGATAATTAAAGTACAATCAGACCATTCCATTCTAAGTTGAGTCATTATAGTATATAACAATTAGCTGAGGTTATATATAACAAAGTATTCATAAATATCTAATCAGTAAAAAAGATCAACCTAATTTTAAATAAATTATTATAATAATTAAGGAACATGATGAAATGATCTGAGAAAAGGTAACACATAACCAATACAAAAAGATAAATTGCAGAGTAAAAACAGGCACCTTAGGGAGATCATTCTCAGGTCTGGTGTTCTTTGGTACATTATCTTCCCTTAGATTTCTCATTTCTTCCTGCAAAATTTCACCCTCGAAATAAAAACCAACTCAAATTAAATTGTTATTTTAAAGCATAATAGCAAGTAACATTGGCCAATTAAGTTTGCAATTTACTAAAACTTAGACCCAGAAGAATTTTGATTTTACACAAACACATATGTGAGAGCAATTATCTTAGTGCAGATTACAGACCTAGGTAGTGTTATGGTGACAATATTCTGCATGGTCATTTTAACTTGATTGATATGGTTTTTTATCTCATATTCTTAGCGATAATTAATTTTGTTCCTTACAAGAAGAATTAGCAACTAAAGCTCAGTTCCAAATGGAACAACAGAGCCTTATATGAGTGAACTCTCACTTGTTTTGGAATTATGATCTAGTACTATGCTTAGCATGAGAGGCTCAAAAGAAAGCATAAGAAAACACTCAGCCACCTCACAGAGACATGTTTAGTAAACGATTACCTGTTGTTTGTTAGTTTCAGACTGCATATGTTCAAGAATTCCATCAACTGTCCATTCCGTGATGGTCTGTATTTTTGATGTCAAGGGAAATAGGATCTCAACAACTTCACGATTGCCTCTTGCAGCTGCAACCAGTATGGGCTTCTGTCCATCCTGTGATGTAGAGAGAAGACAAAAAGTTATTCCAAATGATGGATCTGGGTCAACTAATACACCTGTGAAACAGACCACCACCATGGCATCTTTCTCATGAAAGTATACTTGCCATCAAATTAAAACTTAAAACAACCCGAACACAAGACCTCATAAAGCGACTTAGAAAACAATGGAGTTGGGGAAACTTTACATATGTGATAGCAATACAGTCATCTTATAAAAATAAAGCGCCGAGACTTCTGATTTCAACTCCTGGCTAACATTAACTCAATATAATAAATTCCTGATAGAGAGACTTTTTTTTTTTTTGGAAAAGAAAAGAAGATAGAGAGACATTTAAAGAAAAGGATAGCAAGGTCAGGTTGACCAAAAAAAGAAAGATCACTAGGAAGATGGCATGCTTGCACATTCAGTATGACAAAATGCTGTGCTTTGTGGAAGGGTCACTTGGTCACTACTCACAGTTTTCAGTCATTCTTTAAGTTGAAACTTGGCAGCCCTTTGTATACCTAGCAAGGTATGGTCCCTGCCTTTATTTTAACAATGTAAAACATGATTCAAAAACATTATAGTGTAGGCTTCTAGCTCAAAAATAAATCCCTTAATTTATGATATCAAACAAGGAAACCTTTTGTAGGAACTGGTAACAAAAGTCTCACTAAACCTTAAAGAAAAGAAAATATGAACGCTCTGCAGTAGTATACAAGGGATTAAAAGATTTGGCAAAGTAAACGCTTGCAATCGAACAAGCAACAGAACTAAAGGAAAAAAGGTGACAGTATCATGAGTGAATGGATGCAGCAGCAAGTGCCTAACCTCATCAGTGATGTTAGGATCAGCTCCAGCTTTCAATAAGCATTTTATGATTTCTATGCTCCCAATATCAGCAGCTATGTGCAATGGGGTTGCACCACCAGCAATAATATTTACCTTAGCACCCGCCTGCATATAAGTGCGAAAATGTTGTAGGTAAAAAAGAGTGCACAAGTACACAACTAGCAAATATTGAATGTAATCTTGCATTTATGCATAAGCACAATAAACATAAACAAAGGCTGAAATAATGACGAATCCAGATTTTATAATAAATATCATAGCCAACTTCTTTTTTCTGCACAATACATATACGCAAACACGAAATGCCAGATAAAACAAGCACATAATATATAGAAGTTAACAAACGCAACAAATGTTGGATTATCTGACAACATTGTAGGAAATAAAATGGAAAAAGAAAACAACCACGTTATTAACCTAACCAGCAAGGTCTATGATCATAATTTAACACCATTATCAGAGGAATTATCGATCACCTGCCAGTATAAAAAACATCACCACCTGACTTTAGGAGAACCCTAAAATAGTAATTAAAGATAACAAGAATACAGGATCTTCATTAGACTTTACAGTTTTCAATTCCAGGTATATCTATTTAGAACCTTAAGCACACCATTACTAAATCCAAAACAATATCAAACATCTTAGAGGAGTAAACAATACCTGAACTAGCAAGTCTAAGCATGTCAGTGAACCAGCTGCTACAGCTGACAATAGAGGGGTAATGTTATCTTCAGTTTCAGAATCAGGCTGCCAGATGATATCAACGAAGAAAAATATAAGTACGACAATATAATTTCAACTCACTGCACAGTTTAATTCAATAAATAAGCTTTTGGTTTGGTATCATCATAGAAAAGCTTTAATATGATGACATAAATGACCTAAGAAAAAGTTGAAACTGAACACGTCAAGCAATAAAATCTGTGTAGAAACATATAGATAATATACCAAATGATGCATAAGAGGGGAAAAAAAAACTGCTAGGTAGATCAACATTCTGACACTTGTATTGTATGCAAAATTGCAAACCAACCGGATCAGCACCTAATAGGCCAGAGGAGACCTTCAAAAATTTTGAAAATAGTAAAGCCTTTATGAAGGTACCCAAAAGCTGAATCCTAGCACAACCACCCATACATAGAAGAGTGATTTCTCTTTGGTTTTCTAGAAAAACAAAATATGTAGAAGATTTTGCCCAACAGAAAGAAAATTCCCTGAATGGTGTAAGTGGGAAGTTTCCCAATATGAAGCTTCCAAGAAAAGAGGTATAAAAGAAGTCCCATTTAAGCACTTCCCTGTTTCTCGCTCCCTCTCTCTCAAGTACTTTGAGAAAACAAAATGGAACACAGAAGACTGAAAATGATGCATTATTTAGATTATTTAAGATAACATTAAGAGTTACAACAATGAAGAAAAAATTACATTAGCATTGTGCTCCAACAAAACTTTCACAGCTTCTGGTTGGCCATGACCAGCTGCCCAAATTAAAGGGGTGCCAGAATCACTTTGTGAATCAACCTCAACACCTTTCGAAAGTAAGTACGTCAGCAGCTCAATATTTCCTGCAAGCAAGGATGAATTGAATTGCTAGTAAGAATTTAGATCAAATAACTTAAAGAGGCTCTAATGAACCTATCAACTAGATCCGAAACTGAAAAACACGAAACAAATTGAAAGCTGAAGTGCATATAAAAACTAGATTTTTCATAACATAAAGAGACTAGAAACTATAATCTTGACTTCCACTGAGAATATCACTTTCCGAGATAATTCCTCCAAAATTAACAACACTGGATTCTTTCCTCCTAACATACTATGTTAACATATAAGTTTTAATTTGATAATGACTATGAACGGACAATCCAACCATCTAAATGAGACAACAAGCAACCAAAAAGATGTAACAGCCTGTACAACAATCAAAAGAATGGACCAAATTACAAATTTTGTTGCTTTTACTAACTTCTAACATCTGACATTGACAAATATTAAGTACTATTTTCTTATTGCTTCTTCATTACGGAAACTGTAATGAGAAGAAGAAATATCAAATATAATAGTAATAAAAGAAGATCAAACAATCACCTAAATCTAAAACCAGCCTAACTTCTACTTTCTCCTCAATGTAAAATTTATACATAAAAACAGAACAGTAGAGATACACTGATTTGACCAACTCTAGCATTCATAGACGGAGTATAAGATTTGTCACTTCCTAAGACATCAGAGCCCTTTACTATATTCTTCTCCTGTCAGGCCACTCCCAATATCCAGGGAAAAAAAGAGGCTTGGTTTATTTTCATAATTCCACCAGCAGCCATCCACACAATCACACAAACATGCAACCAATACGAAGCAACATACCTATTCCAGAGGAATGATGCAAAGCTGTGGCCCCTAAGTTACTGGCTATGGCAGGATTGGCACCATGCTCAAAGAGGTATTTGGTAGTTTCAGTATGTCCTTGACGAGCAGCATGAAGAATAGGAGTCTCACCTGCATATTTTAAATTCTAGAAGATAAGGTGAAAAAGCTTTGTATAAGTAATAGCAACTCAAACAAAAGAAAATACAATCCTTCTAAGCTCTCTATATATTCATAAAGGAATGCAAACCTAAAATTCACTAGGTTAAACTCTCTATTTAAGCTAATTATGCAATTATCAGCTCCCCACTTCTTTCTGTTGCAGTGTAAATAATGATGAGATTAAACACAAAGCAGGAAGGATTTTGATTTTAAAATATTTATGACAAAAGACAAATTTATTAAAACAGGGAAATAAAAACGAAGAATGATTAGAAGGGAAAAAAAAAATGAAATTTGGTTTTTCAAGCATTAGCTTCAACAGAAAGTACCATTAATTCAACAAAAGTCAGTTATAAATGGGATATAAGGCGTGCAGATTTTAACATCCCTAGTCCTAAGGACATCACTAACTAATTTTCTCAATTCTCAACGAAATCTAAAAAAAAAAAAAAAAAAAACAATTAGGTACAAGGAATGAAGAAAACAACATGAAGATTGAAGATCGAAAACGAAAACATTAAATGCATACCATCTTCATCTTCTGTATCAACATCAAGCTTCAATTCCTCCAACAAATACTTGCACACCTCAGTTTTGCCCTCTCTAGCCGCAAAATGCAGGGCACCCCGTTTGTTCGCATCCTTTATATCTGCCACAGTTGATGCCAACCCTTTCCCACCATCAAGTTGCGTTGCTATCTCTATAAAAATAAATATGTACCCCCGGAAGAAACTCAATTAAAACAAACACTACCGTAAAATCAAACATATACATGAGTACCCAATTCACCATTAATCTACATATCAAACTTACTCTTGAGAAGGTCAAGATTCCCAGTACAAGCAGCATTTAGAAACTGTTGAACTTTTTCCCTCACTACATTCAAAAGATAAACATATTATTCATCAATTTAAACCACAAATGATAGACAAAGAGATAGAGAAAGCAGATACTTTAATAGAAAGAACTTCTAAAAAATATTTATGCATCAGTAAATATATACATAAAATTACAAATAAACATATAGAAGCATTGTAAAGTACAGAGCTTTATGCTTCAAAATCAAAAAATCTGTGCCTTAGATTGATCTTGACATAACCCATATTGCCAAAATCTTTAAAAACGAGAAAAGAACAAAAATTGTAAAATTATGCACACAACTAAGATAAAAGAGAAAGTGAGATGGGGGAGACCTGCAAGAGCATGAGAAGCATCAGGAGCCATAGTGAAACCCTAATGAGCAAAAAAGTCTGAAACTTTGAAGATTGTTTTTGTGGGTATTGAGTGTGTGATAGAGAGAGAAGACAGAATCTAAAAACTGGGAAGTTGTACTTGTTTGTGGTATAGTTTGCTATCTAGCGGCTGTTTATGTGTCTGTGAGTGTGAAAGCCAGAACTCATAAGAAGCTTCTTGGGGGTTTATAGAGGGAAGATACTGGGTTTAATTGACTCGGGTGAGTTGACCCGGAAGAAAATCAAATCCTCGGTTTTCCAATTTATTATAGGGATTTACAATGTAGTCCTGAAACGTTGTTTTTTACTTATCTTAACATTTTTTTGTGAGGCAATTACCAATTAGGTCCTGAACTTTTTCTAAAATTCCAAGTTGACAAAAGTGATCAAATTGGTCCTTACGTTTTTCTCAAGTACCAAATTAGTCATTCTAACTAAGTTCCGTTAGTTAACTTTAACACTATGTTTGGTAAGAGAGAGGAAAAGTATGAAGGATGGATGAATTAAGAGGGAGAGATAGTAAGAGGGAGGAAGAGGACAACTTCTATCATTTATGCTATTTGGTATTGAAAAGAGGGTTGAATAGATGGATTGATATTTAATTTATAAAATTACTTTATTACCCTTAAAAAAATTGGAGGGCAATGCAAAATTGGAGGGCATTGTGGTCATTTCCCTCCCATTTTGTTCTCCCTCCTCTCATCCTCCATATTTGGGAAGATCAAGAATGGTGGGTCCGGATGGATCCCACCTCCCTCCTCTTCTCCTCTCCTTCCTATCATCCCTCCAACCAAACAAAGGAGGGATTTGATCTCTCCTTCCAACCATCTTCCTCTCTCCATTTCTCCATCCAACCAAACAGAGCCTGACTGTGTAGAGGTAAAATTGTACTTTACTTCCAAACAATATAATAATGACACATGCTCAATTTTTTTTAACACACGTATATTTTTGTTTATTTTTTGGTGGATTTTGATTTTTGAATAATTTTAACAACAATGATTGTGTAATATTAATAAAAATAATAATTATATAAAAATGGTAAAAGACTAAACTGAGAATGAATGGCACTAAAGGTATAATTGACATTGTCTTATTAAAATATTTTAAGATTTATTTTCGAAAATTTTAATTAAAAAAGGTACAAAAAATGTTTCATTAATAATATTTTTGGATTTTTTTTTTTTGTAATTATTATAGTGAATTTAATGAACAAAATACAAAACAACTTTATTATAATATAACAAATAAATTGTATTTACGTACTTTAACTAAAATTGTTAAAGTCAACTGTTATATTAACATCGTTAAACCGTTAGAATGACCAATTTGGTCACTTTTAAAAAGAGATACTAATTTGGTACTTCAGAAAAATGTGAGAACCAATTTAGTCACTTTTGTAAAAGTCGCAAAGAACTTGGAATTAAGAAAATAAAATAAATAAAAAAGTCCAAGACCATGTTGGTAATTGCCCTTTTTTTGTCTAATGGGTCTTTACATTTATAGAAAATATCTCATTTAGATCATTCGGTTAGTTAAAGATTGATCAAGACTAATGGAGGAGGGGTATTTTGGTCTTATAACATTTTATTTTTTAAAGAAAATATTATATAAATTCAGGAGTTTTGGAGAGCTAAGGGGAGGACTCGAACCCACAACTTTATAGTGTAGGTGTAAAAAGTATACGACTGAATCAACCTCATTTTGTCCAACGAAACTCAAATTCTCCACCACTAACTTAAAATAGGAGATGCACAACACCCGAACTAAAAGGGATGAATAGAGCTAATTAGAGTTATAAATCATAAATAGTAGACAATTCTTACCTAATTATTTTTAGGCTGCTTAAAAATTCAATTCAGTTAACTTTAAATTGATAAATACAATTTATACACTCTTCGATAAACATAATTTTTCATTTTTGTTTAAAAAAAAAATTACATTAAATTGGTTTTGTTTTAAATGAATTTTTTATTCCCATTAAAAAATATGAATTTTTTTTATCCATATGGTCTAGATTGTTATCCACAATTAAAATCAACAGAAATATGAAGAGTGTCAACACATTAATTATTTTGAGAAATATTGAAGACAATGGTAAAGAATTATAGTATCAAATAAAATTGGTGGAAACTAACTTGAAAATTTCCAACTTTGATTAATTAAATTTAACTTTCTCTTATCTTTTATATTCTTTTGTCTTTATTAGAATTTAGCTATTGTTTATAGCTATTCATGTTGATCGGAACGATTTATATACCTTTTGAGGTCCCCATTTCTTGTCGTTTGCTTTCGTTTTCGAGCGTTTTTATGAATATAATATGTTTTGTAAGCCTTGTGTAGGTTCATTTTATTTTGGGAAGTCATTGTGTGGAAACAGGGTGTTTCCGGGTCAAAACACAACACGACAAAAGAATTTTCATTGAAGATTTTCAGATTTCGTAAGACATATCACGAAAGGCAAAATTGTGTACTACGTCCAACCACGAAAATCAACATAGCAACACTGCCAACTCTCGCGATTGGAGTCGTAAGACGTACCACGAGATTGGAAGAAATCAACACACACTGCCAACTCTCGCGATTGGTCTCGTAAGACGTATCGCGAAAGGCAAAATGGTGTACTGCGAGATTTGGCAATATGTCCTAATTAGTTTCGTCAGACAGTTTCGTTAAAGCGTACTGCGAGACGTACTATGAGATGAAAGCCACCGCTTGCTTTTCACCTTTTTTGGGACCCACTTTGACCTACCTATATATATAACTTTACCAATTATTTTCAAATGTGCTTCATTAAATCAAAATCCCTAGAATCCCAAATCTCCCATCTCTCACGCTTCTCCTCTTCTCTTTTCCATTTTCTTTCATTTTCTTTTATTTTCTTCTTTTTCTTCACACAATAAAGGAGAGACCTATGCTCCCATAGAGGCTCTTCATTCATAGGAGTTCACCATATATCTCCACCACCCCTTTCTCACTTCATCCATCCATTTTAGACGAAATTTCAAGGAATTATGAGCAATTTTGAGTTAGGAAAGCTATGGAGCAACTTTGGAGGATTGTCTTCAAGGGTTTGTTCTAATTTATTCATTTCTTTGTAATTTCTTGTATCTTTGATGTGTAACCCTGATTTGAAGAATTTTGTAAACCTACACTTGTGTTATATATGTTGTTTGTGCTAAAATTTGGTTGGGTTTTGTTCTACTCTTTGTTAATTTCATGATTTAAACTTTAATTGCAATATCTATGTGTGTAAAGGTCCAAATTGACATGTATGCTTGAATGGGATTAAGAGTAGAGTAAATTAAATTAGAAGTAATGTAATTTAGCATCCCATAATTGTTTGTATGTTAATGGATGACCAAATTACCATGTTTAGAGTAATTTGAGTGTTAGGGATTTTATCCTCAAAGAGTAAAAAAGGCTTAGTTCATACATTTAGGTGCTAAATTGGTCTTGGTTCTTATTCTTGTGCTTCATGGGTCTTATTTAAGGCAGAATTATCCATCCTTGGCCGGCTTGGGTAATAAATTGATTTAGGGAGAATTCCCAAATTAAGAGAATGAACCCTTAATCTAGATTGAATGTTCTTAATGTAAAACAATCAACTTATTGCGCATGTTTTTATGGTAAACTTATTTCCCATTTTTAGCCATCCTAGGGAGATTGATAAAACCGAATCCGTATCTAGAGGAATGACCATTGAATTCCTCTTGTGCTCGTGTAGTTATAGGTGTATTTCATTGCTTAATGCTTTCACTTGGTTAGCCACCTTGTGAATGATATTTAGGTTGTGTGTTATATATCGCGTGGTGTCATATTGACGTGCTTAGTATGATATCCTCTACATTTGACCAGAAAGATGAGAGATCACTAGGCTGGCGTGTAAAGCTCGTGTGTGTGTCCCACAGTCTTTAATGAATTCAAACATTTATGCATGAATGTAATATCTATGTCGCTCAAGAGAGGGTAGAGATTAATTAAGGGGACACAAGCATATAACATTCTTGTTATACGGGTATCTCGTATTCTTAATGCTTTCACTTGGTTGTCATCCCGTATTTGGTTAGCCTCATGAATGAATTATTGGTTGTAGTATGGCCCATGCGGTTGCGCATTACATGCCCAACGAAATAACCAATGTATTTGACCGGAAAGTTGAGAGATCACTAGGCCGGCATACATGGCTCTTATTTATGTCACACGATACTTAATGAATCTATACGTATGCGTGGATGTGATTTCTAAGACTCGAGAGAGATTAGAGATCAATTAAGGGGACACGAGTCTATTATATACTTGCACATTGAGGGATTAAGTGAGTCTAGTACTTAATTAAGAGGATTGTCACGGTTGAATCGTTTCCCTAGTGTAACCACATGTCATGCCATTTCTTCATTCCATCATATCCTTGTAAATATTATATTATGTAATTTATCATTTATTTATATTATTATTTACATTTTCCACAAACGCAACACACGAGTCCACTTGGCGTGTTGTAATAATAGCTAGAACCGGTAACGGTCAACGGATTCCACCTCCCTGCGAAACGATACCTTCATTTGTCGCTGTGCTAGTCTCTGTGACTCACGCGCTAGCGAGGTCGAACTTAAATGTTCAATCTTTTGACTGGCACTGCAACGACATGTCGTCACATGTTCTATTGACATACCCTTTTATCAAGTTGATTTTTGTTAACAATTTGAAGTGGGAACAAATAATGAATGGCTGATTTCCAAACATCACACACATATACAGATGTTTTTTTTTTTTACCATTTCATCATATAATGAATTTTTATCTGACGCCAGATTAGATCATAGAATCAGTCAGATTAGGTCGTAAAATCAATCAGAATCATAACGAAAGAAATGAGGAAAAAAGAAGAAGAAGAAGAAGAAGAAGAAGAAGAAATGAAATGAACCAAAATCTCAATAAAAGCTCCAAGATGCCAGCATAATTTTTTATCTAAACAGTAATGTTTTGAATTAAACATTACAATTCCCTCAATCCCCCTATTCAACATGGAAAGAGGCAAAAATTGCCTACAACTGCATGCTGCTGTTACTTCTGATTACAATATTTTTCTTGTGCCAAACAACAACAACAAAAAAAAAAAAGACATTTGATGAAAATTAAAAATTAAAAAAATAATAAAAAAAAAAAACTTAGGAAGATGGACAAAGAATCACATCATATACATAAATATATAGACTATAGTTATACATTTTTTTTCTCCTCAAGACGACTGGCTCTACTAATGTTGTTTTCTTCGTATCAACCGCTCAATGGCTCACAAGTCTTGTCCCAGTTTTAAAATTCAGGACGATCCTCATGAGATAATTTGTGTATAGAACTATACCAAAGTTTCTCTCCTCTTGGAATGAAAATTTCCCAGTTAGCTGCTGTTTTCTTGCAATTTTTTTTTTATAATGTTTTTTCTGCTTTTTTTTTTTTTTTTTTTTCTTTTTTGCTTGTTGGTAGTTGAAAACCAAATTTGACGTCTGAAGAAGATCCTAACTGAAGCCAATCTGTCTGTCTGTCTCTTTTTATCTATTTGTTTTCTTCAATTTTTTTTTTTTTTCTGTACAAAGACAAAGTGAAGAATTTTTAGTAGGACTGCATCACAGAACAAGCGACAGCTTGAGCCCAATGCCTCAACTTGGTCTTCACCTGCTGAGGATTGTCACCTGCATTCACCAATCCAACACAAATATTAATTGTTTTACATGCAGGATTCGATTATGCAAAGTCAGGCAAATTATCAGGTTCGACTCTATAACGTTACAGAGTTTATTTGTTCTGTAACATTATAAAGTCGAATCCTGCATGAAAAAATCCGAAAGAAAAACACTTCTAATGAATGTTTTTTCACAATGAAAAATCCTGTAATCTCCATTTGATAACATGTTTTTTTTGTTGGTAAATTTGCTAGATACAGAATCTGTGTACAAGTTTATGATTATGATTAATATGACTAGTAGAAATATTACCTGGGCTACATATTTTCCACGCATCGGACTCACTTCTCGGACTACCAAACGAGGATGATCGAGTGCCGAGAGACGAGGTGGAGGCACGGCCGCTCGGCGGGGTTGACACCGGACTTGAAACCTGGCGGTTGACGGCGAAGTAGAGGTCCAACGCCGGCAATGTATTGCACAACTGCTGACCCTTTTCCTCATTAAAACCAAAACCAAGCTCTATACACCCTTTTAGCTCATGCAAATCCTCATCCGTCAAGGCCAGCTGGTCATGGTCGTGGTCATGATAGTGGATCCCGTTCCTCCTCCGCTCCTGGAGAACTATCTGGCGGCGCCGCCTCTCCCACGCTCTATCCCGCGGTGTCTCGCACATGGACAGCTGCTTCGACAGCCGCTTCTTGTTCTTCCACAGTGTCGGAGCCAACGGCATCCGTTGCAAGTCTTCCGAATCCGAGTCATCTAACGAAGACATTAATGTTGGCGAAGATGACGAGGACGACAACAACAAGCCTGTTTTCTTTTCATTTTCTTTATGATCTGTATCCATCTTAGTAAACAGGCAAAAGAAAAAACAAAAAAACAAAAATATATATCTACTTAGTAGAAATGAACTGTTTAATTATAATTTTGAATAAGGCAGGGCCGCCGCAACAGCAAGCGCCGGCCAGCCTGATGAAATAAATAAATAAATAAATAAAAACCCTGGAGCAAGGGGGTGGGGGTGAGTTTATTTTACTGTAAATCTATATATCTATATATCTATATATATATATATATATACAAATATATATATATAGATACCTTGTTAGAATTTTGTTGTGGTTCGGTGAAACAACACCCGCCCGACAGGTTCAAGTAGTAGGTGATTTAGAGGGCTTTAATGGGAGGTTTCATTGATAGTTCACCATTCATTTCTAACTGTCAGAAGCAATTTTTTATTTTTTGCTAAAATTGGATGGGGTTGGAATTAATATTTTTGGTTATTGGGAGAGAAAAAACAAATTGATTAATTGGGGGGGTTTGTTTTTGCTGTTGTTGATTCTTCTTCTTGGTTTTTGGAGGGTGCAGCTAAATTTCAGGTAGAATAATGCTATATGCTTTCCTACTTTCATGCACCTAAAAATGTATATTTGTATATATCCTATAACATGATTATGAACTATGATTTTACTAAATAAATCAATGTTGTCTTAATTTATTTACTAATCTTGACTGAATTTACAGTTATAATTAGTATGTGTATTTATTGAAATTTACGTGATTATATGGATTGTTTTCGATATCATTACATGTTATGGATGAATGTTATATAATTAGGAATGGTGTCAATAAGCTAAGCTAATTAAGCTGGTTGGTTAATAGCTTCTGGTGTTTGTTGGTAATTCGATGTTATGTGATTTTACCAAACGAGTTAGGGATATGTCGAAACTACCAAGATCAAATACTATATGTGTAGTCCGGATAATTTCTCCCATAACATCAGGCAAAAACCGTGCTTGTCATTCTTAGCCAGTACTTATGTCTTTGAATATTTATCATAAAACTTACCAAGTTAGTGTGCATTAATTTTGTTAAATCCCTTTTTTTTTTTTAATGAACTTTTAAGTGCAAGTCAATAAAATCAATGCACACTAATTAAATAAACATTCATTTTTATCAAACATGATATCTTTAAGTAAGAGTCTGATCTGGTGACTCTGTAACGTTACAAAGTCAGGATCCCACACTTGATAATTATAACTCTAGGATATTGACAGACTGAATGGGCGTTGTTCTAAGGTTTAACAAAGACAAGTTGTATATATAGCTTCAGGATTCTTAAGTGGCCAAAGAATAAAAATGTATCAAATCTATTTCAGTTATCTAAAACCAGGAAAAAAATTTGCTCCTGATTTCCAGTACTAGAAACCCTAACAACCAATAAATGTGAAGAAAAAAAAATCTGAAGTAATATAGAATGTATCCCACATTTTACATTTGGATTCTGTAATATGGATTGAAATAATATGGATTGAAATCCTCTCCTATAATGATCTCTGTAATACTTGCTTACTTTTGTGGTTAAAAGTTTTTTGTAATTCTTTGATGTACATTCTCAATGTATATCAAACCTAAAAAATTGAAATTATTTCAGAATATGAATCTTAATACATGTATGAAAGTAAGTATGTTAGTGAAGCCTGCTATACAAAGCTAGCAAATTGTTGATTCTCAGTTTAACAACCTGAAAATTGTTTGCGAAAAGTTGAAATTACCGAAAATTTTCACTGAAATTTACCTTCTGTTTATGGTTGAAGAAAAATTGCTGATCATAATGTTATTAATAAAAATCTGTCATTCAAAAATCCGGGATTCCCATATGTTTTTTTGTCATGTGGGATCGACCATGTAACGTTATATAATGGACTATGTCACTCTGTAACGTTATATAGTTGACCTCGTATGAAAAAACGTATGGAAATCCCAGATATGGACTAAAAAATATATATATACAAAAATTTTCAAGTGTAAGATTTCCCGTACAAAATCGTCGATTGTTACCGGTAATTATTGGATTACTAGCAATGGTAATCCATAAGTACCCGTAACAATTAATCTAATTATTACCGGTAGCAATCGACGATCCTGTACGGTAAATCCCGCACCGGAAAGTTAATATATATATATATATATATATATGTATAATAGCATTGTTACAACAGTATTGGTAGTGGATTAGAATGCACTTGTATATGTCAGTGGAACATCTTTTGACAGGCCTCCCCAGGGAAAAAAACTGTGAGAAAATATTAATCAAAAGTTACAGGTTTTTTAGGAAATCAAAGCTAAAGTTAGCTTTCAGAAATTATGCAAAGCTATGAGAGCCAACCAATTCTACAAAAATGACGAATATTTCTCTCCTTCATTGATTTCCAACAAGCTCCAAAAACTCTGAAACAAATTTGTTTGGACCAACCAAAAATGGAAACCAAATACAAATCACACCAAAGAAATCAGAACCCCCCCAATAATACAAAACAACATAATTAAACAACATAACCCTTTTTCTCTTCTTGCCTGGTTTGGTCCCTGTAAAAATTTTCCAGGCAAGTTTTCTGTCAAATTCTTTGTGAATAGTTTCCATGGATGATTTGGACGGTTCAGGATTATAATAATAAAACTCCACAGGGAAAAAGAAAACCAGGTTAATTAGCTGAATCAAAGGGCGTACAGGAGAACTTTTAAATTCTTCTTCTCTGTCACTTGAATCAGCCTCCTTTGATTTTCTGTTTTCCTGTACGCCGAAAGTGTTTCGTTTTTCGTATATTTGTTTGTTCTTTCTAACTCTCCAGCCATGTACACCGGTTCCCAGATCCTGTTTCCTGTTGTTGTTTCATTGTTGTTGTGTGTTCTTCTTCTCAATGCAATTGGAGTTTCATGCGCCGGAGGAGGAAAAGAAGAAGCAGCATTGGCTTTGAGCTGTGGAACAAACGGTGGAACGGATGCAGATGGTAGGAAATGGGATTCAGATTCCAAATATCTCGGTTCAGGCGAATCGAAAACAGTCAGAGCAACATTCCAGGATCCTTCACTTCTGTCTCAGGTTCCATACATGGATGCCAGAATTTTCACTAAAGAATTCAGCTACAAATTCCCAATAACATCGAAAAAGCGGTACTGGGTTCGATTCCATTTCTATCCATCTACTTATCCAGGACTCAACATCTCAAACTCATATTTCTCTGTGGCTGCAAATGATATCAACCTGTTGAGCAATTTCAGCGCGGCGATAACAGCGCATGCACTTACACAAGCATACATTGTTAGAGAGTATTCTCTGGCTCCAATGGATTCTGATAGCTTGACTATCACTTTCAAGCCTTCAGATAAGTACCCTGGAAGTTTCGCATTTGTTAACGGTATAGAATTGGTTCCAACTCCGGATTTGTTTGATTCTGCGACAATGGTTGGGTTTTCGGATCAATCTTTTGATGTTAGTAGTGGTAATATGCAGACAATGTTCAGGTTGAATGTCGGCGGGAACTATATTCCTGCTAATAATGATTCTGGTGGTCTTCTGAGGACTTGGTATGATGATGTACCTTATTTGTTTGGAGCGGCAATCGGGGTTAACGCTGAGCTTAACCAGAAAATCAAAGTTGACTATAAAGATTTGCCAGATTATGCAGCTCCTGTGGATGTTTACAGGACTGGAAGATCGATGGGACCGGATAAAGCTGTCAATTTGGGTTACAATCTCACATGGTTATTCCAGGTTGATGCCAATTTCACTTATGTTATGAGGTTACATTTCTGTGAAGTTGAATTCGAAAGAATCAATCAGAGAGTGTTCAATATCTACATCAACAATCAAACGGCTCAGGTTGAGCCTCCAGCTGATATTATCGGATGGACAGGAAACAAAGGGGTGCCAACGTACAAAGATTACTCGATATATGTCGATGATAAGCTTGGTGATGAGCAGATTATATTGGCGATGAGACCATCACTCGATACAAAACCCGAATACTTTAATTCACTACTCAATGGACTAGAAATTTTCAAGATGGACACATCCAAGAACCTGGCAGGACCAAATCCACAGATTTCCGATATGCTTTCCAAGGCGGAACTTACGAGCACAAAGTCCTTTAGTAATGAAAGCAGTTCCAGTAATATTCAAGTGATCGGAGGAGCTGCCGGTGGAGCAGCTGCCATTGGCCTCGTGGCTGCCATATGCATTGTTGTCTATCAGAAGAAAAAAAGAGTTCCAGGAACAGACACACACACTTCTAGCTGGCTTCCGATTTACGGGCATTCTCAAACATCAGGAACCAAATCAACAATCTCTGGCAAGAGCAATGCTAGTAGTCATCTATCAGCAATGGCTCAGGGTCTTTGTCGGCGTTTCTCATTGCTGGAGATTAGACAAGCTACCAAGAATTTCGATGAGTCTTATGTCATCGGTGTTGGAGGTTTCGGTAAGGTGTACAAAGGAGTTCTTGATGGGAAGTTAAAAGTGGCTATCAAACGATCAAACCCGTCTTCAGAACAAGGTGTTAATGAGTTTGTGACTGAAATCGAGATGCTTTCAAAGCTGAGACACAAGCATTTGGTGTCTTTGATTGGTTTCTGTGAACAAGATGAAGAAATGTGTTTGGTTTATGACTACATGGCACTTGGTACTCTAAGGGAACATATTTACAACATCAAAAAGCCTCATCTTTCGTGGAAGCAAAGGCTCGAAATCTGCATCGGAGCAGCCAGAGGACTTCACTACCTTCACACAGGAGCAAAGTACACAATCATTCACAGAGATGTCAAGACAACAAACATTCTCTTGGATGAGAATTGGGTTGCTAAGGTTTCTGATTTCGGGCTCTCGAAGACAGGTCCTAACATGGAACAAGGCCATGTTAGTACAGTTGTGAAAGGCAGTTTCGGATACCTGGATCCTGAATACTTCAGAAGGCAACAATTGACAGAAAAATCCGATATCTATTCCTTTGGAGTAGTCCTTTTCGAGGTTTTATGTGCAAGGCCAGCGCTCAATCCTAGCCTTCCGAAGGAACAAGTAAGTCTAGCCGATTGGGCGCTAAGCAACACGCGAAAAGATACCCTGGAGAACATTATTGATCCACACCTGAAGGGCAAAATAATCCCGGAATGCATGAAGAAATTTGCAGACACAGCTGAGAAATGCTTGTCTGACAATGGAATCGACCGCCCTTCCATGGGAGACGTGTTGTGGAACCTGGAATTCTGCCTTCAGCTGGAAGAAAACTCATCCTCAGACGGCTCATCATCACGTAGCTCACGACGTGGTGGGAGTGACGAATCCTCGGAAGACCTCAGCCTCAGGAACAGACCCCAGTTGCATATAAGCAGTCTCAGCCTGGGAAGTGAATCTGACATGGATGAAGAACCTGAAGAAGTAGACACTAACAACACTGCCATTTTCTCACAGATTGTCAATCCAACAGGACGGTGAATAATCGAAAAATTCATGGAAACAAAGCAAAAATAAATTCTAAAAAATAAATTTAAAAAAAAAAAAGTCCCATTTGATTGTTGATTTTCTTCTAGTATAACATATTTGGACAGGCCATATAAAATCTATAGCAGACACAGACATGTGTCCTGGTATTTCTGTATGGTTTTTTAAGTTATATTTGGTTTTTTTTTTTCCCTCGTATAATTATATATTGATTTTATATTTATATCAATGTATGTTCATAGAAAAACTTTGAAACACTAATTTTTGTTAGATTCTTCATTTTCACTTTGTCCATGAGCGTGATTAAATTCACAGAAGTTGTTTTTCTTTGAATTATTATATTTTTTTGTGGAATTGTTTAATTTCTTAGATTATAAGTTGAATTTGAGTATCCTGTGATTCTAGGAATTAATCCTAATGAGCTTTGAAATCAAATCATATAAGACAGCGTTCTAGCACCCCAAGGATTTTATAGCATACTAATTCAAACAGGAAATTAATATGTTCATGTAGAGATGAATTAACATACATTAGAAATTATCGGTTTTTCGTAAAATCCGGACAGAACGAAAATCTATGAAGTTGAATGTCTAATTAACATTAGTGAATATGAATTCTAGTGGGTTTAAGATTTTTTTTTTTTCGTTAAAAGAAACTTAGAGGGAATTGTAAAAAAAAAATAATAATAATAAATAAAAGGAAAAAACTATTGTATAGATTCACTTACGACCGATTCCTCCTGATTGGATTGATATCAGAATTCAAAATGAAAAATCAAAAAAACCACCTCCCAGCAATGTGGTTTAGTTGTATAGGGTATTTATCTATTAAGATTTTTAGTTTATTTGATTCAATAGAATAATATTAATAGTCCTATTCTTCAGGAAGTAGATTATTGAGTTTCAATTATTTAGAAAAATCTCATGAACGTTGGAGCTATTAGTCATGGTATAGTTATTGCTTGATTTTAGCTAAAGTTGGTTTTTTGTACCACTATTTATTCAGAGTCTTCCGGTCAATAAAACTTAACTTGAGTTTCACAGATTCTTTGTTTCAAATTCAATTTACAATTGGCATCAGAGCCAAGAGAGGGACTTGGTGAGCGAACGAAGCAGCAACTTCAACTTGTAGCAACAAGTGTTCATGGCATCCGATAAAAACAAGCAACCTTTGCTTACGACAATTTGCTTACTACATACATAATGTCTGGTCTAGTAGCAGTTAAGTACATTAAGCTTACGACAATTCGCTTAAATAAGGCGTTGTCAACCTTCTTTCCTTTAAAATCCTTTGCCAGCTTCAATCCTAGTTCAGTCGGAGATGAATTAAGATACATTAGAAATTATCAGTTTCTCATAAAATTTGGATAGAACGAAAAAATTAACATTAGTGAATATGAATTCTAGTGGGTTTAAGATTTTTTTTTTTTCGTTAAAAGAAACTTAGAGGGAATTATAAATAAATAAAAGGAAAAAACTATTGTATAGATTCACTTACGACCGACTCCTCCCGATTAGATTGATATCAAAATTCAAAATCAAAAATCAAAAAACCAATTCCTAACAATGTGGTTTAGTTGTAAAGGGTATTCATTTGTTAAGATTTTTAGTTTGTTTGATTCAGTAGAATAATATTGGTAGTCCTATTCTTTAGGTATGGTTGTTGCTTGTTTTTAGCTGAAGTTGGTTTTTTGTACCGCTATTTATTCAGAGTCTTCCGGTCAATAAAACTTGACTTGAGTTTCACAAATTCTTTATTTCAAATTCAATTTACAATTGGTATCAGAGCCAAGAGAGGGACTTGGTGAGCGAACGAAGCAGCAACTCCAACTTGCAGCAACAAGTGTTCATGGCATTCGATAAAAACAAGCAACAACTATCCCATGACTAATAGCTGCAATGTTCATGAGATTTTCCTAAATAATTGAAACCCAGTAATCTACTCCCTGAAGAATAAGACTACCAATATTATTCTGCTGAATTAAACAAACTAAAAATCCTAACACTCTCCCTTAAATTGAATGCTATTCATACAATCAGTTTAAAACCGTAGTAGAACAAACTCCAAGCAAACCATGTAACTTCTCAAATGCAGCCAGCTTGAGAGACTTTGTTAATATATCAACAATTCGGTCTTCACTTCAACAATATACCAATTCAATGCTTCCATCTTTGGCAAGATCACGAAAGAAGTGGTACATTACATCAATGTGTTTGCTTCGACCATGTAAAACTGGATTCTTGGAGAGCTTGATTGTTGATATGTTATCACAGTCAATTTCTATTGGTTCCTGCTGAGACTTATGTAACATTTCAAGTATTCTTTTCAACCAAATAGCTTGACATGCACATGATGCTTCAACTGTGGACAAAGTGACAACTTCTTGTTTCTCTGATGACCATGATACAGCTCCTGAACCCATCATGAAGGCATAGCCAAAAGTGCTTCTTCTGTCATCCAAATCACCAATATAATCACTATCACTAAAGCCAATAAGTTCGAATCCTTCTTTTTTCTTATAAAGAATACCAAAATCAATTATACTCTTCAAGTAACACAACACCCTTTTGGTAGCAAGAAGATGATATTCATCTAGGCATTCCATATATATGCTAATAAGACTTACTACATACATAATGTCTGGTCTGGTAGCAGTTAAGTACATTAAGCTTACAACAATTTGCTTGAATAAGGCGATGTCAACCTTTTTTCCTTCAAAATCCTTGGCCAGTTTCAATCCTAGTTCAGTCGAAGTACCAATTGAATTACAGCTTGTCATTTGAAATTTATCCAGAATCTCCAAAGCATACTTCTTTTGTGTAACGAAAATCCCTACTACAGATTGTACTACTTCAATGCCAAGAAAATAATGCATCATACCTAAATCAGTCATCTCAAATTCATTCATCATGGATTGTTTAAAATAATCAAACAACTTTTGATCATTCACTGTGTAGATTATATCATCTACATATAAGCAAACAATTAGAAATTTTCTTGAGATTCCAGATTTAATAAAAAGAGTATGCTCATATGGGCATTTTTGAAATCCCGTCTTTGAAAAATAGGCATTTATATGACTGTACCTAGTTCTGGGTGCTTGTTTCACTCTGTAGAGAGCCTTCTTCAACCTGTATACCTTTTTCTCACTACCTTGTTGCACATAATCATGGGGCTGATCAATATACACTTGCTCATGTCGCTCACTATGAAGAAATGCGAATTTCACGTCCAATTGGAAAATAGGCCAGGAATTTTGTGCTGTCAAAGATATTACCAATCGTATTGTATCATGTCTGGCAATAGGAGCAAAGATTTCCTTATAATCAACACTAAACTTCTATTTGTAACCTTTTACTACTAGCTGCACTTTATGCTTGTCAACTTCTCATTTCTCATTCAGCTTGATTTTATAAACCCACTTCACACCAATGGTTTGCTGCCCTTATGGAAGATCAAACAACTCCCATGTATCATTCTTCTCAATAGCTTTAATTTCTACATCCATGGATCTTTGTCATTTTAAGTCTTTCACAGCATTTTCAAATGCTATAGGATCACAATCTATAAATAAAATAAAATTAGCAATAGCATCATCATCAAATAGTTCATCTCCACTTACATGATCAATCATCCAGGTTGGCCTCCTTTTTTGACATTGAACTTGTGGACTTTATGCACTTGGTGGTTGTTCTTCATTCGAGACACTTGTGGACAGATTATAGAGCATTTCACTGTATGATTGCGGTTGTTGATAATACTATGCACTCTCCTTTTCAACTTCCTCTTCATCAACATTCATTAAGGATGGTTGTTTTCTAGTATCATTCCAATCTCATGCATGTTCTTCATCCAAAATGACATCACAACTTACAATAATCCTCTTTGTGACCGGACTATACAACCTATACGCCTTTGATTCTTCACTAACTTCGAGAAAAAACACATTTCACTCCTTTGTCATCCAGGTTTTTGCTCTTCTCATCAGAAATGTGAACATATGTTATGCATCCAAAAATCCTGAAATGATCGACAACTGGTTTGTAAACAACCCAAGCTTCTTCTGAGGTCATGTTTTTGACGGTAAAAGTGGGACACCTATTCAGCACATGGACACTTCAATTAACGAATTCAGGGCAAAAACTCTTCGGAATGCTCCTGGTTGTCAACATGTTTCGCACCATGTTCATAATTGTACAATTCTCTCTCCGTCACACCATTTTGCTGTTGTGTGTAAGCTACTGACAACTATCTATAAATTCCATGAATTGCACAAAAGTTTACAAAATCATTGGAATTAAATTCATCACCACGATCAGTACGAAGGATTTTAATACCTCTCTCACATTGTTTCTCAACAAATATCTTAAATCTTTTAAATAAGCCACAAGCCTTACTTTTTCTTTCAAGAAATAAACCCATTTCTTTCTGCTATAATCATCTGTAAATGAAATAAAGTACCTTTTGCTGCTGTTTGAGGCTGGATTTATTGGACTACAAAAGTTCCAGTAAATCATCTACAGTGGTTGCTTAGCCCTCCATACTTTCCTCATTGGAAAGGAATCACAATGTTGTTTACTAACTACACTTGAAGGGGTTGTTGCTCAATTCAGCATCCAGAGAAAGGATTAATTGATGAAGTTCAGATGACAACCAATCAGTTGTTTCCTTTACATATTCAGAATAATGATTGAACCTTCTTGACAACAAAAATGCAAGACTCTACATGGTTATGGCATTTGCGCTATGGCCATCTCAATTTTAATGGTTTGAGAACTTTGCAACAGAAGAACATGGTGACAGGTCTTCCTCAAATCAGTGGTCTCTTGGACATTTGTGAAGACAGTGTAGTTGGTAAATAGCATCGTGATTCCTTTCCAATGTAGAAAGCATAGAAAGCTAAGCAACCAATGTAGCTGATTCACTTGGACCTTTGTGGTCCAATCAATCCAGGCACAAACAGCAACAAAATGTACTTTATTTCATTTACAAATGATTATAGCAAGAAGTTTCTTGAAAGAAAAAGTAAGGCTTGTGGTTTATTTAAAAGATTTAAGATATTAGTTGGGAAGTAATCTGTGAGAGATATTAAATTCATTCATACTGATCGTAGTGGTGAAATTAATTCTAATGATTTTGTAAACTTTTGTGCAATGTATGAAATTCGTAATCAATTGACAGCAACTTACACACCACAGCAAAATGGTGTGACGGAGAGAAAGAATCTGTGAAACTCAAGTTAAGTTTTATTGACTTGAAGACTTTGAATAAATAACAGTACAAAAAATAAACTTCAACTAAAAACAAGCAACAACTATCCCATGACTAACAGCTCTAACGTTCATGAGATTTTCATAAATAATTGAAACTCGATAATCTACTCCCTGAAGCATATGACTACCAATAGTATTCTGCTGAATTAAACAAACTAAAAATCTTAACACTTTCTCTTAAATTGAATGCTATTCATACAATCATTTTAAAATAGTAGTAGAACAAACTCCAAGCAAACCACGTAACTTCTTAAATGCAACCAACTTGAGAGACTTGGTTAATATATTAGAAATTTGGTCTTCACTTCGACAATATACCACTTCATTTGTGATCTTGCTAAAAATGGAAACATGGAGGGCTAAGCAACCATTACAACTGATTCACTCGGATTTTTGTGGTCCAATCAATCCAGCCTCAAATAGTGCAAAAGGTACTTTATTTCATTTATAGATGATTATAGTAGGAAGACAAGAGTTTATTTCTTGAAAGAAAAAAGTGAGGCTTGTGGTTTATTTAAAAGATTTAAAATATTTGTTGAGAAGCAATCTGAGAGAGATATTAAAATCATTTGTACTAATCGTGGTGGTGAATTTAATTCCAATGATTTTGCAAACTTTTGTGCAATGCATGGAATTCGTAGACAGTTGACATCAGCCTACACACCACAGCAAAACGGTGTGGCGGATAGAAAGAATCGTACAATTATGAACATGGTGCGAAGCATGTTGACAACCAGTAGCATTCTGCAGAGTTTATAGCCTGAAGCGGTTAATCGGAGTGTCCATGTGATGAATAGGTGTCCCACTTTTGCTGTCAAAAATTTGACCCCAGAAAAGCTTAGGTTGCTCACAAACTAGATGTCGATCATTTCAGGATTTTTAGATACATAGCATATGTTTACATTTCTAATGAGAGGAGAAAAAAACTGGATGACAAATGAGTGAAATGTGTTTTTTCTCGAAGTTAGTAAAGAATCAAAGGAGTACAAGTTGTATAATCTGGTCACAAAAAGGATTATCGTAAGTCATGATGTCATTTTGGATAAAGAACATGCATGAGATTGGAATGATACTGGAAAACAACCATCCTTAATGAATGTTGATGAAGAGGAAGTTGTAAAGGAGAGTGCACAATATTATCAACAATCGCAATCATCCAATGAAGTGCTCTCTAATTCGTCCACAAGTGTCTCAAATGAACATGGTGCGAAGCATGTTGACAACCAGTAGCATTCCGCAGAGTTTTTAGCCTGAAGCAGTTAATCGGAGTGTCCATGTGATGAATAGGTGTCCCACTTTTGCTGTCAAAAATTTGACCCCAGAAAAGCTTGGGTTGCTCACAAACTAGATGTCGATCATTTCAGGATTTTTAGATGCATAGCATATGTTTACATTTCTAATGAGAGGAGAAAAAACTGGATGACAAATGAGTGAAATGTGTTTTTTCTCGAAGTTAGTAAAGAATCAAAGGAGTACAAGTTGTATAATCTGGTCACAAAAAGGATTATCGTAAGTCATGATGTCATTTTGGATAAAGAACATGCATGAGATTGGAATGATACTGGAAAACAACCATCCTTAATGAATGTTGATGAAGAGGAAGTTGTAAAGGAGAGTGCACAATATTATCAACAATCGCAATCATCCAATGAAGTGCTCTCTAATTCGTCCACAAGTGTCTCAAATGAACATGGTGCGAAGCATGTTGACAACCAGTAGCATTCCGCAGGGTTTTTGGCCTGAAGCGGTTAATCGGAGTGTCCATGTGATGAATAGGTGTCCCACTTTTGCTGTCAAAAATTTGACCCCAGAAAAGCTTGGGTTGCTCACAAACTAGATGTCGATCATTTTAGGATTTTTAAATGCATAGCATATGCTTACATTTCTAATGAGAGGAGAAAAAAACTGGATGACAAAGGAGTGAAATGTGTTTTTTCTCAAAGTTAGTAAAGAATCAAAGGCATACAAGTTGTATAATCTGGTCACAAAAAGGATTATCGTAAGTCATGATGTCATTTTGGATGAAGAACATGCATGAGATTGGAATGATACTGGAAAACAACCATCCTTAATGAATGTTGATGAAGAGGAAGTTGTAAAGGAGAGTGCACAATATTATCAACAACCGCAATCATCCAATGAAGTGCTCTCTAATTCGTCCACAAGTGTCTCAAATGAAGAACAACCACCAAGTGCATCAAGTCCATAAGTTCAACGCTAAAGGAAGAGGCCAGCTTGGATGATTGATTATGTAAGTGGAGATGAACTATTTGATGATGATGCTACTGCTCATTTTATTTTATTTGTAGATTGTGATCCTATAACATTTGAAGATGCTGTGAAAGACTCAAAATGGCAAAAAGCCATGGATGCAGAAATTAAAGTTATTGAGAAGAATGATACATGAGAGTTGTTTGATCTTCCACAAGGGCAACAAACCATTGGTGTGAAGTAGGTTTATAAAACCAAGCTAAATGAGAAAGGAGAAGTTGACAAGCATAAAGCGCAGCTGGTAGCAAAAGGTTACAAATAAAAGTTTGGTGTTGATTATAAGGAAGTCTTTGCTCATGTTGCCAAGGATGATACAATACGATTTGTAGTATCTTTAGTAGCACAAAATTCCTGGCCTATTTTCCAACTGGACGTGAAATCCGCATTTCTCCATACTAAGCTACATGAGCAAGTGTATATTGATCAGCCTCATGGTTATGCGCAAGGCTCTCTACGGAGTGAAACGATCACTCAAAGCTTGGTACAGTTATATAGATGTCTATTTTTCAAAGGTGGGATTTCAAAAATTCTCATATGAGCATACTCTTTTTATTCAATTTGGAATTTCAGGAAAATTTCTAATTGTTTGCTTATGTAAAGATGATATGATCTACACGGGGAATGATCAGAAGATGTTTGATGATTTTAAACAATCCATAATAACTGAATTTGAGATGACTTGGCATTGAAGTAGTACAATTTGTAGTAGGGATTTTCGTTACACAAAAAAAGTATGCTTTGGAGATTCTAGATAAATTTCAAATGACGAGTTGTAACTCAGTTGGTACTCCGACTGAACTGGGATTGAAACTGACCAAGGATTCTGAAGGAAAAAAGGTTGACAACACATTATTTAAGCAAATTGTCGGAAGCTTAATGTACTTAACTGCTACCGGGGCAGACATTTTGTATGCAGTAAGTCTTATTAGCTGATAAATGGAATGCCCAGATGAATATCATCTTCTTGCTGCCAAAAGGGTGTTGCGTTACTTGAAGAGTACAATTGATTTTGGTATACTTTATAAGAAAGAAGAAGGATTCGATCTTATTGGTTTCGGTGATAGTGATTATGCTGGTGATTTGGATGACAGAAGATGCATTTCTGGTTATGCTTTCATGATGAGTTCAGGAGTTGTATCATGGTCATCAAAGAAACGACAAGTTATCACTTTGTCCACAACTGAAGCAGAATTTATTAATTCAGCATCATTTGCATGTCAAGCTATTTGGTTGAAAAGAAAACTTGAAATGTTACATAAGTCTCAATGGGAACTAATACAAATTTACTGTTTCAACAATCAAGCTCTATAAGAATCCGGTTTTACATGGTCGAAGCAAACACATTGATATGAGGTACCACTTCCTTCATGATCTTACCAAAGATGGAAGCTTTGAATTGGTATATTGTCAAAATAAAGACCAAATTACTGATATATTAACAAAGTCTCTCAAGTTGGCTGCATTTGAGAAGTTACGTGGTTTGCTTGGAGTTTGTTCTACTACTGTTTTAAACTGATTGAATGAATAGCATTCAGTTTAAGGGAGAGTGTTAGGGATTTTTAGTTTGTTTAATTCAGCAGAATAATATTGGTACTCATATTCTTCAGAGAGTAGATTATTGGGTTTCAATTATTTTGGAAAATATCATGAACGTTGCAGATGTTAGTCATGGGATAATTGTTGCTTGTTTTTAGCTGAAGTTTGTATTTATTCAGAGTCTACTAGTCAATAAAACTTAACTTGAGTTTCGCAGAGTCT
The DNA here is from genome assembly GCA_035582765.1 of Acer negundo. NCBI lineage: Eukaryota > Viridiplantae > Streptophyta > Magnoliopsida > Sapindales > Sapindaceae > Acer > Acer negundo. The sequence goes on along the minus strand of CM069235.1, from coordinate 42,248,325 downwards.
TTGTTTCAAATTCAATTTACATCATCCAACTAACGAAATCTCTAATTGCTACCAGTGGTAACTTAATTGCTAAAAATACCTTTTTTTTATAGGAATCGTTAGCAATTACGGCTAGTACCTATAGCAATTAAGTTACCACATGTAGGTATTAGGGATTTTGTACAAGAAATCCCTCAACTGACAATTTTTCTATACATATATATATATACGATCCCGTTTTGGTTAATGCACAGTATCAATGCATGTGGATCACTGATTATGGAGAAGTTTTGACAATTGCATACACTTTGAATCAAAGTATATAAATCTAATGGTCCATATCCAACGCACTAATGAAGTTATATCAGTATCAGTGCGCACTGACTTGAACATTTATGTATATATATTTGAAAACGTTACTAAATTGGTTTTTTACTATTGAAACATGTTCTATATGATATTAATAGAATACTCAATCCATCAAAATGTTTTAATCACAAAATTAGTACTGTTTAATATTTTAATTAATTTTACTGAATATCAAGGGACCCATTTTGATTACTATATTGAATATTGTTTGGGTATTGACCGGTTAGTATCCAAGGTGTCGACCACACCACTCAGGTGTTGTCACGTGACTTTTATCTTAGAATGTAAGAAGATAAATGTAAAAAGTGAAAGAAAAAAAACCACGTAGCAACACCTAAGTCAGTACCCTGGGCACTGGTCAGTCAGAACCCAAGCAATTTCCTACTATATTATCAAAATCCTCTCTAATTTCGATGTTTTTGTTTATTGAATATATATATATATATATATATATATTAGTCTTTCCACTGTCAGTTCGTCATATCAGGACAAAGAATGTGTATCATAAATTATAGAGAAATTTTGACAAATATATATATTTTGAGTCAAAGTATATAAATTTAATGGTCTACATTCTTCGTCCAGATATATTTTATATTAAAATTAATTGAAAATAGAAAAATTATTTATATATATATATATATATTAATTGGCATATTCTGCTTTGACAACCGAGACAACATAAAGTCATAGTTGCGTATACAATTAACACTCATTATAATTGATTACTTTAGTTCTAGAAGCTCAATAAATTCAATGTGCCATGCCCAAAATTTGGACTCACGAAGAAAAATAATATTTTATTCTTGATTATTATAAGGTATGCCTTGGGTAACGAGTTAAGCACTTTTTTTTTTTTTTTCATAAATTCAAGTCGCCATAAATTGCAAGTTTTATATATTAAAAAAAAATAAAAATAGAGAATTGTTTTGATACTGACCCCACCAATAAGATGTTGCCACGTGGTTTTTTTATTTTAATCTTTTATATTTATCTTTTTATATTTATCACAAATTAGCTACATGGTAAAACCTTGTCGATCGGTTAACACCCAAGTATCGTCCTAAAAAATATATCTCATTTATAATAATGACAACCCAACAAGCATAGCTATTGGGAGAGGATACAAATGGTATACATCTACTCTCACAATTAGAGAGAGGGATACTCCTATAACTGGGAGAGGACTCCCTACACTTGGGATTGTATGGCTAAGGTGGGACTAAGAATATATATACAAATATATATGCACTCACATGGCTTTGAACCGTGGTGGCGGAGACTCCAAGAAGCATCCATCCACATTGACAAAAGGACAAGTGTGTTTGAAACGTTTTTGACAATATTTATAGATAGCAATTATCGAATTTACCTTAAATTAGACCTATATTCTAGATCAAATGATTGGTGCAAATGTAACTTAATTAAGGTTTATCATGGTGTACTTAAAGTCTAAATTAAGGAGGAATATTAGATGGTGTTTCTGTACGTTAAGTCAATTGTACCTATATTTTTTTTTCTTTGAAATTTGATACTGAACATGTCATAAATTAGTTGGAATCTGCTGAAATCAAGTACTATATGTGTAGTTTGAATATCTACATCTATATTATCCATTAAAAAAAAAAAAAAAAACTCACACATGCTTATAACTTGAACCCTCACTACAAATTGAAATGAGAAATGTACAAAATTTTTTTTTTTTTTTAAAGTATTACACTAGTATATAAATTTAGAATTTTTATTTTAAAAAGAGGGATGACTCGAATATATAACTTCGTAGCACATATGTGAAAGATTTTATCATTAGACCAACTTCTTTACGAAGAAAAAAAAAAAAAAAAGCACGGAAGGTGAGCTAACAAAATATATGTTGTTATGATTTTTTCTTTTTTGGTAATGATCAAATACAATCAATAAATGTGTTAAAGCTAAAAACTTCATATAAAAGAATGAAGTTGATGACAACTATTGCATTTATTTTATAATAACAAAGGCGGCAAGAACTCCATAAACCAGACAAATTTACTTTAGTGGGTTATCATTAAAGGGTTGCATAGGTTTCCAAATTAGTATCATATAATTGGATAAATATTTTATTAATATAAACCCACTTTGATATTTCAATGTACACATGATAAGGTTATTCATAGCAATTTCAATTTATTTATATTTAAAGTCTAATATTGGAAAGAGTCATAAGTTCACTGAAATGTATCAATCGAAGTGTTGAGATCTACTCCTATATATCAGCCAGTTAAATCTAATTTGAATTCATGACTATGGTTGCAGGCCACCAAGATTCTCTAATTTGAAGTATCACATCACTTAAAAAAATTTCAAAGAAGTCATTAAAGTAGCTATGATTGTTTATCTGTCCCTTTTTATGGGTTTAGCACTAAGGAAGTGTCATCTACAAGGTTAAAAAAGTTTAAAAAAAACCTAGGGTTTTCCATTAATAATAACAATAATAATAATATATTCTATATATCGAGTAATTATCAAGTGAGAGTAATTATCAAGTGAGGTATATCTTACTTTAATTTTGGTAAGAATCTTGATAAAATTATTTCGATTTTTATGAATTTTTTATCTAATTTTTTTTTATAGATAATAAGTTCATTGAAATATATCTATGAATAAAATTTAAGAATTTTCCAATAACTATAACTATTTATTTATTTTATTTTTTTTCTAAATTTTTCTATATTTCCCTCATTTTTTTCGATGCCCTTATATTTAACAAAACAAGAATAAATAGTTATAATACTTGAAAAATTCTTAAATTTTATTCATAGGTAAATTTCATTAAATATATCATCCATAAAAAAATTCATATCAAAATTCATAAAAATATAATTGATGTGATTTCATTAAGGTCTTTACCAAAATTAAAGTAAGATATACCTCACTTGATAATTTCTAAATATATATATATACATATAGAGAGAGAGAGAGAGAGAGTCTCATGAGGGATCTCTTATTTTAATTTTATTAAGGACCTTGATGAAAATACATCGATTTTAATGAATTTTGATCTGAATTTTTTTGTGGATGATGAGTTCATTGAAATCTACTTATGAACTAAATTTGAGAAGTTTTCAAATACTATAACTATTTTTCAAGAATTTTTCTATATTTCGTCTATTTTTCAATGCTTTCATATTTAACAAAAATTGGATAAATAGTTCTAGTGCTAAGAAAATTCTCAAATTTTGTTCATATATAGATTTCATTGAACTCATCATCCACAAAAAATAATTTAAATTTAAATTCACTAAAATCGATGTGTTTTTATCATGGTTCTTATCGAAATTAAAATAAGGGATCTCTTACGACAGACTTATTTTATATATATATATAAAGATTACATATTATTGTTTCAAATTTTCTTTGAATCAAACACTCACTCATTTGAGTCTCATCCTTCGCGTCCGAGATAGTGGTTTGAATCCCATCCTTTGCCTATAAAATCATAAAGTACAAGAAAATATTTCCTTATAGTGGGAAATATTTTTCAAGTCTGTTTATAATGGTTAATCTCACCGGATCTCAATTGTCAAACTTCAAAGCATAATTAATATTTTAAAATTTGGATGTGGGCAATGCAAAAGATAAAAATACCCTCTTTGTTTTTATCTTGGATTAAATTTAGTAAGCGTCATAAACTTGTTTTAAAGAATCACTATCCAATAATATTGAATTATTGTGCTTCTCCTCCACCATTGACTTCTGGTTAACTAATTGGTTTTCATCTTGATAATGCTAGTTATCATACCAGCTAAAATAAAATAATAATCACCTTAAAAAGTAGAAAATCTTTTTATTAATATTAAATATAATCATGCCTAACAAAGAGAGAATATCATATAATCATATTACTAGTACACAACACTTGTTTTCCCACTTTCATTTCATCCCATGTTGGATTTATTAAATTAATTATCTTGTGATGTGATTTTTTTAGGATAATGAATTCTCTTTTTTTTTTTTTTTTTTTTTTTTTTTTTTAAATTTATTTTATTACATGAACACTTGTCGAGACCGGCGAGATAAGTCTCTGCTAGCTCAGCCTGAAACGAGACTCCCACAAAGGGGAGAGAAACCCATACCAAGGTGGGACACAACCCTCACAAAGAGAGGGAAAATCTACCAAAATACACATGTTGGGCCAAGTGTTGAATCTTGATGGTCAGAGAGTTTGGAAAGACTTTGGACCACCAAGCTAAAATATATTTTAAAAACGAGTTTTTTAGTATTATAATTTTTTTTGTTAATTAAAGTGATTCGATTTCATAAAACTGCTTACGAAAGTTAAAGAATAAGAGAATTGTTTAACGAAAAATATCTTGATGTCTGTAGCCTTTATAAATTCATTATTCTTTATTGACTTCCTAGTCCATGGAATTTTGATTTAAATTCTTTTAAAACACTCAAAAAGTCATATATATATTAATGTGTTTCTTATAAGAGATTTCTTATTTTAATTTCGGTAAAGAACTTAATGAAATCACATCAATTTTTATGAATTTTTATCAACATTTTTTTTTTTGGATAATAAGTTCAAAGAAATATACCTATGAATAAAATTTAAAGAAAAATAGATGAAATTTTAGAAAATTTTTAAAAAAATAGTTATAGTGCTTGAAAAACTCTCAAATTTTATTCATAGATATATTTCAATGAATTTACCATTCACAAAGAAATTCAAATTAAAATTCATAAAAAAAATCAATTTAATTTTTTACCAAAATTAAAAAAGGATCTTTTATGAGGGACTCATATATATATATATATACCTTAGTTAAGGTATATATACTTTTGTTAAGGTCAAGTTTCGAGTTTCACACGACAATCATAAAATTAATTTTAATATAAAATAATATTATAATAACAAATGTTATATTTGTGGTTACTTTTTTTTCGGTGAGGATGTAAATTGGTTCCCTAACTTTTCACAATTTATCATTTTTTTTTTTAAATTTTAAGTTCCCGTTATTTTTAAATTTTTAAAAACACGTCAATTTGTCCCCTCTGTCAAGTCATACGTTAGTTAAAGATAATGTAATCCAAATTAATTTAGTTATTTAAATCATGGGCATTTAGCCATTTTGGATGGTGTGATGTGCCAAGCATAATTTTTTTTATTAAAAAATAATATACAAACTTTAAAAATAAAAAATAAATAAAAATAAATCTCCAAAGCGTTGATAGATCTTCATCAACATTAGAGATCCCATTCAACGATTGCATTATTAAAAAATAAAAAATAAAAAATATATATGCGTTTTACAATTTTTTGTGTTTTTTATATAATTTATCAGTTTTTTTTTTTGATGATAAATTAAATAAAATCTACTTATAAACAAAATTTGAAATTTTTTCACGAATTACAATTATTTGTTTTCTATGTTGTTGAATATAAAGTTTTAAAAAATGGAAGAAAAAATAGTTATATTGTTCAAAAAAAATTTAAAATTTATTTATGAGTATATTTATCATTCACAAAAGAAAAAAAAAACAAATTAAAATTTATGGGATTCATGAAGATCTTTACTTTGAATTAAAATAAAAAATCTATAAGGACAAACCACTGATAGATATATAAAAATTTATCTGTAGAAAAATCATACCATACCATGAAAAAAAAAAAAAAAAAACAATTCTAATTCTTTTTATATATTGCTTTAAAAATGAAATTTTGAATTCTTGTTTGGCTTGCAGGAAAAGTGCTTCTTCTCACCTTAAAAAACGTGTATCCCTATTTTCTGGCTTTTTTGAGCAGGATAGCTTCATTGCTTTAATTTTCTCTTCAATAAAGTTCAAAAGCACTTTTTCTGTTATTCAAACAATTTTTTTTTTTTTTTTTTTTTTTTAATATACGAGAAAGGTATAAACATATATTCTTTGAGGACTCAAAATTCGTGAAAGGAAACAAAATATCGTAGGACCATGAATCCTTGTAAAAAGCTATTTCACATTGAAAATTATTGTTATTCAACATAGTTACCAATAAATAAATAAATAAATAAATCACTAAATAAATTATTTAAATTAATTATGCTTCCCTATATATTTTTTTATAAATAATTATGCCACTTATATTATTAAATATCAAGTCAATATCTTTTGCATAAAGCCCTTATATGAACAACTTGCTATGTCACCTCAATAATGTGTAATATTATGTAAATTATGGATCACACAACCATTTATATATATATGAAGTACTGAATAGATAATAATCTAATTGGACATCAAAATTGCCATTTTCTTCTGATTTTTTTTTTTTTTAAAATATATTTTTGTTTTTGTTAGTATTGAGAATTAGATTTAAAGACTTAAATGGATCAAGTGTTAATATATATTCATAGAAAAAAAATTCTATTTGAATAGAATTACATTTTTTTTTTCTTTAATGAAAAATCTAATTTCAATCTCGAGAGAATTAAAATTAATACCAATTTATTCAATTCTTTAAACAAAAATATTTTCATTGTTTATATATCATACCATTTAGTCTCTTATATCAATAAGATTAAATAAAAAATTATTGACACAAAAAATATAACACTTAAAAAAAAAACGATTTTTCGTTCGGAAAATATATGTTACGATTCACAATAAATCTAAAATTGATAAATCGTTACATAAATATACAAAAAAAAAAAAAAAAAAAAAAAGGAATAACAAGAAATTAATATTTACCATGAATTTGTATTTGGAGCAAAAAAAAGTCACAACAAACATAACATTTTATTACCATCTGAACTACTAATTTATAATTACTAGTTATTAGACTAATTGAAATATGTTAAAAAATAAATAAATAAATAAATAAATCTCTATACGTACGTAGAAAACTTTGATAAAATCTATTAAAATTCATAAAAAATTCATAAAAAAATAAATAAATAAAGCAATATATTTAATTAAATCCTTCAAAAGAGTCAAAAATGGAATGGCAGGAGAATCTGTGTCAGGTCAACTGTTGTCTAGACTTGCTCACTGCTGGTCCCACCTACCAAACAATCTTCATAAACAAACAACTTCATTATTTTAACACTTAAAATAAATAATAAAATACATTTACGATTACAAAACGTATAGGAGGTTTTATCAAAAGTTGCTATATAATGATATAAAGTTGTAATTATATTTTGGTCCAGGATTGAATTGATATAAAATTTTAATTTCTTTTTTCAATTAAATCATTTATAAAAGTTCAACATAAATTTAACAATTTTGAATCCAATTGTATTTATATCTTTAGATTTTATCAAACCTTATAAGAAGTAGAAACACTTTTCTAAAAATAAATAAATTTCAGTCCATATGTAGTCAATATTACCCTTAATTTATTAGATTTATTATAAAGGTTTATAAATTCAGAACAATATTAATCAGATAAATTTAACATAAAATTTAAAAAAAAAAAAAAAAAAAAAAAAAAAAAACAAAGATTTTTTATTTTTAGGAGGGGACCCAAATGAGAATCTTTAAGTTTCTTTCTGTTTTGTTGCCTCTGGCATTGGACAGAGAGCTCACTGTACTCTCTCTTTTAATCTATTTATTGGATTTATTGTTATTATTATTATTATTTGAATTACTTTTAGTATATAGAAATAGAAGTATAAATATAATCAAAAGAGAGTATTTGTTTTCTTTTGTGTCATTTTAACAAGTTCCATAAAGTGAAGCAAAGTCTTCTTTCACATCTTTTTATTCAAACTACTCCATGCTCAAATTAAAAGAATTTTTTTTTTTTTTTTTTTTTTCTTCAGTTGAATTTTTGTCTTGTTGTTTTCTGTTTCATATGGGTAAAATAGTAGTCTTTTGATTTCAACAAAATTTCTGACAAACTCTGGTTTTTTTATTTTTTTTATTATTTTTTTTTAAAGACAAATTTAGTGTCTTTTTCATTTTCATTTTCATCATGGTTGGGTTGGGTTGAGTTGTGTTGTGTGTTTTGTTGGTGAAGAATCATGGAGGAGGTTGAAGAAGCAAACAAAGCAGCTGTGGAGAGCTGCTACAGAGTTCTAAGTGTCTTGTCTCAACAACACATTAACAACAACAACAACAATTTGGCTGTTGAAACTGGTGAGGCTGTGTATAGATTCAAGAGGGTTGTGTCTCTTCTCAGCTCTTCAGCTTTTTCAAGCCATGGAAATGGAAATGGATTAAAAAGAGTGAGAAAGTTGAGGAATTTGAAGAAACCATCTTTTAATTTGCCTGAAAACATCTTCTTAGACAGTCCTAATTATAAACCAATTTTTTCACCAAAACCTCTCCAAATCATCCCAGCTGATCAAGATTTCTTCTTTTTCACAAACCCTGATCAAAATCCTGTGATTAATAAGTCTCCTCCTCCTGTCCAAGTTGCATCACAAAGCTTGCAATTCTTGCAACCTCATCATCATCAGCAGCAGCAGCAGCAGCAGCACCAGAGGCTACAGTTTCAGCAGCAGCAGCAGAGGAGTAATAACAAGAGTAGTGGTGGTGCTATAAATCTGAAATTTGATGGGTCTAGTACTTGCACACCAACCATGTCTTCAAATAAATCAATGATATCATCTTTGAGCATGGACTGTAGTGTGACCAATTTTGATGGGAATTCCTTCCATTTGATTGGTGTGCCGCAGCTTCCGCGGCAGCCACAGCCATCCAATCAGATGATCCATCACCAATCAAGGAGGAGGTGTTCTGCTGGCGGTGGCGGTGGTGGTAGAGGAGAAGATGGGAGTGGTGTCAAGTGTACTGGTACTAGTAGTGGAAAATGTCATTGCTCAAAGAGGAGGTCTGATTCATTTTTATGTAACTATTGTGTTTGTCTTTCTTTGGTTTGTTTCAATTAATGACAATTTTTTTTTTTTTTTTTAATAGGAAACTGAGGATAAAGAGATCTATCAAGGTGCCTGCCATCAGTAACAAGGTTGCAGATATTCCTCCTGATGAATTTTCATGGAGGAAATATGGACAGAAACCAATCAAAGGTTCTCCACATCCTAGGTGAGTTGTTCTATGACGTGTTTATTAATCGGAAATGAAAATGAAAGAGAATCGAATTCCATTAGAAAAGGAGCTCCGATTTTAGTAAACATGAATTGTCTTCTCTTTCCATTGTTAGTATTTCTTATTAGTAAACGCGTCCTTATTTTTTAGCTTATATGTAGTGTTAAATGTTCACTTGTCTCAATCATGCTTAGATAAATTAATGTCTAGAAATAGATGACCATTTTTGACACAATCCGTAAACACAAAAACGACACTAAAATCACTAGGTTGAATTCAATCAATCATATCTACATATATCTCTCCATGGATTTTGAATATAATTTTAATAGGACTAACTAAGAATGTTTTGGGAAAAAAAAATGCAGAGGATACTATAAATGCAGTAGTGTGAGAGGTTGCCCAGCAAGGAAGCATGTGGAGAGATGCCCTGAAGACTCATCAATGCTAATTGTCACATATGAAGGTGAGCACAACCACTCCAGATTACACTCATCATCACAATCTGCTCATACATGATCAATCAATCAATGAACCCCATATCAGAAATGGCACCAAATCCAACAACAACAACAACAACAACAACAAATCATCATCTGTCTGTATGTCTGATTTCAATTGTCAATTTCTAGTACTGTACAGAATTTGCAGTTCAAACTTGATATATAAAATTTATCATGTGCAATTCATGATTACAATAGATACCGGTGTTAATGAAAACTTTTTTCGATTAATACTGGTGTCTATTTGGAATCCTGTACATGATCAGCGCAACTTGATATGTACTACAGATGTTGGAGGTACTAATTCATGTTTAAGCTTTGTAGAACAGTGGGCTATATGATAGAAATTGGCTGTAAAACCTGAGTTTGTAATGATTTCATATTTCTTTGCTTTTTATTTTTTTATTTTTTTTTAAGCTCTTGATTTATTATCAAATAGGTTTTTGAGTGAATGCAATGTCATTTTTTTTAGTTTTAAACTTCCAACTGCTACAGAGTGCAAGTTCTTTTATGTGATGTCATGATTCCAGTTTGATTATAAATGAGATTATGAGAGGTGTAAATGAACTGCATTTTCTTAAAATAATTTGAACACCCTTTTCGTTTATATACAAATCGATCAAACTTGATCATGATCTGACGATCGATCGCTTACTAAGAGACGAGTCTATTCAAGTCATCTATATCTCCATATATACAATAAAACTCTATATTTGTTTTCGAAAATCATTCTTTGAATCATCGTAATTGTACATCTAACGGTTCTTATTTGATGATATATACATGGTTTGACCTCCATAAAAGTGTTTTATATTTCTTTTCTCATTCAAAATAACATCAAGAACCAATAAATTATTTGATAAAACAGAGGTTTATTAAGTAATTAATCTAACATAATAGTAACATATAATATGTTTTTTTATACATTAACTGCATGCTAATAAATTAATTAATTAGCAAAAATAATAATAATAATGGCAGCAACAAGAGATATCAGAGTGCAAGTGTGTTTGTTTATAGTTGCTGTAATTGGTAGCAGATGCAAGATTGTTACAATGAATGCAGAAAATGAAAATCTCTTGATGTCTTCAATTGGGCAAAGTGTGGCCCAGCCTGATCTCAATACTATGTATTCAATCCATCATCTCACTCTTATACAAATACAGGTCCTGTTAACGACTTTGCTAAGGGCTGCTCAAGGTCACATGTTAACAGCGGCGTAGCTGGAAAAAAAATTCAAGGTGTGTTAATCTAAATTTTTTTTTTCTTATTTAAAAATCCTAAAATTTTAAACTAACTACTAAATAATTTTTTTTTTTTTTAATAATCAAATCAAAACGATACGAGAGAAATTTCATTAAAAAATAATAATAAATGATATACATCGTAAGAGATAATAGTACAATAAAAAATTTCAATGTATATTTTTCTTTTCAATCCCCAAAAGTAAAATAAACCTTAGCTTTCCTAAGAATTTTTTTTCTTTTTTCTAACTTTGCTATCCCATAAAAAGACACCTTAAAATACAAAACCTAAACCTCAATAATAAACATCATCAATCTCATCCATTTCTTTTCTCTCCGTCTTTTTTTCTCTTCGTTCAATCAGCAAATCCATGTTTTTTTTTTTTTTCCTCTCTTTAATGCGCTGGCATTAGTTCATGAATTTGAAAGAAGTTGGTTTTAATCATGGGAAAAGAACCTAGACGAGAAAAAAAAAAACAATATGTATTTTTTATATAATTGATTGCTTGTTGATATAAAAGTGATAACCCGGATGAAAAAAAAAACGATTGTTTGTGTAATTTAAAAGTGAAGAACCCAGATGAAAAAAATGATTTCGATATAAAAGTGATGATGATTTTGTCTATTAGTTTTGATTGAAGAAGAATTAAAACCAAAAATGAAAAAAAAATAAAAAATCATATTCGATGAAGGTTTTGTGATTTGCGAAGACCACAAGATTTGTGAAATAGGAAGAAATGGTATTTGATGAGAGAATGAAAAGGGATACCAATAGCTGAGAAAATTGAGTGGTTATTTGATTTGAGAATGAGGTATAAGGCAAAATTTACGGAGTGCTTTTTTTTTGGTACATTGGAAGGCCAAGCCCAGGGAAGAAAAGAACTAAGAGGAGGGAGGAACAGTGTCCTGTCTAAGGCAGGTAACACCCTTATAATCAGCATAAAAAATAGAACTCATCTCAGGAGGAGGGACTTCATAGAATTTGATACCAGAATCCAAGCTATGACCCAGGCGGGCAAGCCCATCAACAAGCTTATTGCCTTCTTTGAAGATGTGGGTGATGCTACAGTTCCAGTCAGCTGCCACAAATTTCTTGCAATTCTGGATGAGGCTATAGAGAGGGTGGTTATACCTGATATCAGAATAAATCAAATGCACAGAGGTAAGGGAGTCAGATTCAACTAAAACTTTCCTAAAGCCAGAGTTCCAAGCCATCTTGAGACCTTCATAAAGACCTCAAAGCTCAACTTCAATAACACTTCCAACACCTATATTCAACACAAATCCCTTCAACCAAATTTTTCGGTGATTGCGCAAGACTCCACCAGCAGTTATGATACCTAAATCAGAGTTCCTACTCCCATCAATGTTCAATTTAATCCAGTTTTCATTGGTTTCCAACCAAGCAATTGGCAACAGAGCATCAACTCTACTAATGGTAACAAAATTCACATCTAACCAATCTTTGGCAAACTTATTGATAATTAAGTAAGGAGATTGGGGAGTAGAAGAATTCAGATTAAACACTTTATGGCATCTCCATTTCCACATAAAGCATAACACACTAGAGAAATGGATGTAGTTAGAAAGGTTATCAACAGTCAACATACCACTTTGGAAATTGCCAACAAGTCATCCTTTTAAGTCACCTTTAAAGACATCAGAAGAAGTACTGCTTTTAGAGATTTTTTCCCAAGTAGTAATATATTCTTTACACCTACACAAGAAATGATCAATGCTTTCAATACCAAAATTGCATCTAGGACAAGAGGATTAAGTAGCCATACCATACACAGTTCTTTAGAGATCAGTGAGAATCTTCTCATGAAACAAGGTCCAAAGAAAGTAAATCACCATTTGAGGAATTTTAAGATTCCATATAAACCTCTAAGGCCACAAATGAGACTTCTCTACCTCAATAGAACCCAAGTAGGCTAACTTCACAGAGAAATCCCTGCAATTACTCCACCTCCAAATAACTTTGTCAGGCCCATTGTGAGTTTTACTAGCATGGACGCTACAAATTATGTGCACGATGTTCCAAGGAAGCACAACAGTTAACTGAGGCAACAACCACTCACCATTTGTCATGAAATAGTCAACAGTAAGCTTCAGGTCATCATCCACAATTCTAACACTAGCATGGTCTATAAGAACACCAACTTCTGGTACCCAATCATTGACCCAAAATCTAATGTGAGTACCACTCCCAACTCTCCATTTAAGGTTCTTAGCTATAAGTTTAGCACCAAAAGAAATGGATTTCCCGGTACTAGAGTAGACTTTGTTCTTGTTGAGGTTAGGGTCAATAAGCATTGTGTTATTAAGGTACTTCTGCTTCAAAAGTTGGCACCAAATACCTGCTTCATTTTGGAGGAGATGCCAGCCAGCCTTTGCAAGTAATGCCTGATTCATACACTTGGATTTCTTGATTCCAAGGCTACCATTTCTTTTAGGGAGGGAGAATGTGTCCTAATTAACAAGATGGACAACATTTTTGGACGAAGTATGGCCCCAAAGAAAGTTTCTGTTAATTTTATTTAACTTATTGCAGATCTCCGAAGGGAGTTTCACTATTTGCATAGCATAAATTGGTAAAGTAGAGGTTATTGCCTTAATAAACGTAGCTCTACCAGCAAGTGAAAGAGAATCACTTTTCCAGGCTGCTAGTCTCTTCTGAGTCTTCTCATCAATCTCCACATAGGTTTTGGTACCAGTCCTACCCATGGATGAGAGGAACTCCCAAATACTTGCCAAGGTCATTAGTAAGAGGAGAGTCACAAACCCCAGTAATTAATCTAGCATCACTCTCTTTAACATTTCTAAAACAAAAAACTCTAGATTTAGGATAACTAACTTGCTGCCCAGATAGGTTAAGGGATAGTGACTTGGTCAAATAAAATCAGACCATCTATGAAGAATAAGTGAGATATCTCTGGCCCCTTCCTACAAGTCTTAACACATTTCCATGTACCAAGATTTAACCTCTAAGTGATCAGGTGGGAAAGCTTTTCCATGCATATGACAAAAAATGTAAAGAGAGAGGGGTTCCCCTTGTCTAATACCACATCCAGGAGTGAAAGACTCAGTAATCTCCCCATTCAACACTACTTTGTAATGAACACTACTTATACACCACATTATCAAATCCAGTAAAGTACCTTCAATACCTGCTTCCATGATAACATGTCTAATAAAGCTCCATTGGATTCTATCATAAGCTTTAGCTAGGTCTATTTTCCAAGCTACAAAACCTTTGTTGCCTTTCATCACCTTAAATTTATGGAGTACCTATTGAGCAACCACATTATTATCTTCGATATGTCTACTAGGGATGAAAGTCACTTGGTTAGGGCTAATAATCTTAGGCAGCAAGCTTCTGAGCCTTTGGATTATAACTTTGCTAATGACTTTTACGGAGTGCTTTTTTATTTATACTTTTCATTCTAATTTTTGTAAAATAAATTTTAGTTGTTGGGTTTTAAAAATCTGGAGATGGAACTGTATTTTTTTAAAAAAATAGAGATGAAGATACTAGTGAAAAATAATAATAGGAAGATAGATTGGAATTCATGACTTTTTTTTTTTTTTTTTTTTTTGACATGGCGTTTGTATTTATTGGGTTTGTAAAGTTTAATAATGTGGCTGAAATGTATTAACTAAGCGTGCAGCTCACCTCTTGCATTATAAGTACCGAAGTATCTCTCCAAATTAGAGTTTCAAAAGGGAATATTCTATCATTACCATATCTATAAAGCTTCGTTTGGTTGGATGGAGAAATGGAGGGAGGGAGAGGGTTGGAGGGAGAGATAAAATCCCTCATTTGTTTGGTTGGAGGGATGATAGGAAGGAAATGATGAGAGGAGGGAGGTGGGATCCATCCGGGCCCACAATTTTGCATTCTCCCAAATATGGCGGATGAGAGGAGGGAGAGCAAAATGAGAGGGAAATGACCATAATACCTCCAATTTTGCATTGCCCTCCAATTTTTTAAGGGTAATATAGTAATTTTATAAATAAAATACCAATCCATCCATTCAACCATCTTTTTAATACCAAACAATATGAAGGATAGATGTTATCCTCTCTATCCCTTATACTCTCTCTCCCTCTTAATTCATCCATCCCTCATACTTTCCCTCCCTCCTACCAAACATAGTGTAAAGTTTTTTCACTCCCACCACACTCCCTATCTCTAAATGAAAAATCATTAAATAACAACATTATTAATAAATATTCAATACTAGTCTAATTTTAATGATCTAGACGATACTTTTCTAATGTTATAATTTCTATGATAATATGATTTATAAATTAAAACTTATTATATATTGACTAAATTTAATTAAAAAAAATGAAAGCAATATAAATGAAAAATATTTGTTTATAATCATTGATACGAGGGTAAAAATAGAATATTAATTGTCAAAATTAATTTAAAGTTTCAGTATCGGCACTTTATATTTGGAGTTTCAAAAATAGAAACTCTAAAAAAAAATTATTGGAAACAACAATTTAGAATATGGTGGGAACATTCGATACTCTATTTTTGAGTTTGTAAATCGATTTCTAAAATACCAATGGCCTCTTGCCTGTTGTGGTTGGAGTCTCCCAAGGGAGGTTCCACCACCAAGGTTCAAGCCTTGGTATGTACATAATTGTCCCACCTTTGGCTATTAAATCCCAAAGTGTGAGAAGCTTTTTCCTGATATAATGAGAGATACCCTCTTTTCAATTGTGAGAGTTGTAATCTAATTGTAATCTCTCCCAGATAGTGGGAGCTGCCCTCTCTCTAGTTGTGAGAGTTGTAATCTAATTGTAATCTCTCCTCGATAGTGGAAGTAGTATTCCAGACTGTACTTGTAGAGTCTAATCTTACCAGGTCCCGGTAGTAATTGTACTTCAAAAAATAGATTTCTAAAATAGAATATGATAGAAGATGCTTTTAGGGGCCTTAGATGGACCTTCAAATCAAGTGCACAAGTTTCCCTTTTTATAGAATATTAAGTAAATATTGATAAATTTAACTAAAATATTTCTGAAATTTTTTATATTTTGGGATGATCGACACCAAAAATATCATCAAATATCTTGACATTTTGATAATATTAGTGATACTTCCAATATTTTCACCGAAAATTAATAAAATTTAGACCCTCGATATTTTCACGAAAATCTATATTTTACCCCTCCCATATTACAAGTAGATGTGACAAATGGGCTATATGGAGACCTGCGATCCCTTGAATGTAGAGTCCAAATTAAAGAAGGTTTAATATTAAAAACATCCCCTCACCTTTGAACTATTATTGGATATCTAGATAAAAATGCTTTTATTTCAGAAACACCCCTTATGGACCAATAAACAATGCTTTATTTGGTAAGATTCAGAGGGTATAATGTTCAATTAATATAATGTTCAATTAATATAAGCTTCTTATAGACTTTTTAACATCAAAAATCGATTAATTGAATCATTGTTTGTTAGTCCACAGGAGATGTTTATGAAATAAAAACATTTTTAGCAAGACATCCAATAATAGTTCAAAGGTGAGGGGAGGTCTTTAATATTAACCCATTAAAGAATGGTAAAAAGGAAAAAATTATAAAATTTAGGTTGATTGACACCAGAGGCCCATGAACTATTGTTTAATTGCACATTTACTCCATATACTTTTTTTAGACATTAAACCCCCTGAATTCTTATAAATTGACAATTGCTAAAGGAATCTGTCCCCTTATGTGGCTTAATTGCACATTTTCCCCTATATATTTTTTTTCGGCACTAAACCCCTTGAACTCTCGTAAATTGGCAATCGCTCATGAGAGAGCAGATTCCTTCAACGATGCTAATTTACGAGAGTTTAAGGGGTTTAATGTCAAAAAAAAAATATAGGAGGCACAATGCATCATTTTGAAGAGTTCATAGTACATCCGTACCAATTAGTCTAAAATTTATAGGCCACTGATGTGACAACAAAAATTTCAACTTTTACCCCCCAAAACCCTCTTGGCATTTTAGTTGATACCGAGCAGACACACTCTCTCACTCAAACACTGCTTTGCATGTAAGCAGAGGGTTGGTGGAACCCTAGAAAGTTGAGATTTTTGCAAGTGATTGCTGTGAAAGTTCGGGTTTAGGGTTTTCTGTAGAGAAAGCTAAGTGTATGTTTCTCTCTAAATTTTGCTCTTTTTTTTATTTTTTATTTTTTATTTTATTTTTTATTTTTTTATAATAATGTCGTAGCAGTGACGACCTTTTTCTGGGTTTGTGTTGTTTTTTTTTTTCCTCATATTTGGATTATAATGTTGCAGCGGTGATGATATGTTTTTGTTGGTTTTTCTCTCTCTTATATTTGGATAATAATGTTTGAAGCAGTGATCTTTTATTTATTTATTTATTTATTTTTGTTGGTATTTTTCTTTTATTTTTGGATAATAATGTCGAAGAAATGACGATATTCTTTTGGGTTTTCTTTTGCACTCTCATTTTTGGATTACAATGTCGAAGCATTGATTTTTTTAATTTTTTTTTTTTTTTTTTTGGTTTTCCGTTTTTTCTCTCCTTTTTGGCTTATAATATTGAAGCAGTGATATATATAAATTTTTTTCCCTCATCATTTGAAAAATAATGTTGAAGTAGTGATGTTCTTTTTTTAAATAATTTATTCTCTCATTTTTGGATAATAATGTTGAAGCAGTGATAATCAATTTTTTCCGGCTGTTTTCCTTTATGTTAGGGTTTCTTATTTAAAGAGTTTGTTGAATGTAAAACAAAAGTTTAAGTATTTAGTTTTAGGAAAGTGTTTTACTTTTTGTGTGTTTAGAAGGTAAATCCGTGCGCCCTTAGGAAACGAAAGGGTTAACCAAAACTGTTGATGCTTTTAGTATGTATAAGTTGATTTTGTACAGGATAAGCTGTATACTGAGGATAAATCGTATTGATTTGAGATGAAGTTGTGATTGACTACCCGGTTGGAATCCCCGCACACCCACGTCAATGAGATTGTGGGTTCGAATCGTGTCCCATTTCCCCAACTTCCGAAATTTGTAATAATTCAAAAAGAAAATGGCATTGCTTTGGGTTTCCTTTCGTTTTTTGGGCCTTCTATTAGGCTGAATAGGCTCTTATTGTTAGCTAGGTAGTTTTTGTCAGCCTTGGTGGATTGCTTGTTCACTTTTGCATGGGGATGTTTTGTTGCAATCTTCGTTTTCTATATGGGGCACATTTGTATCGTTCCTTTTTTGCAATAAAATTCCTTGTTTCCTATTGAAAAATGATTGGAGTTAGAAATAATGTTTATTTAAGAGGTAACTTAGGAAATTGCTTCTGAGTTTGTTGCAAAGTAAAGTAGAAATAAACAGCATATAATTAAGAAATGTAGATCATATCCAAATGCTTAAAGATATGGCATTTATTGTTTTTAAAATATACATCAAGGTAGTAGAGGAAGACATTTACACTCAGCATCAATTTCCTTTGTAATGTAGAGAGTAATTTGAAATAAGCAGGGAACAATTTTCAGCTCTACCATTGAAGGAGCCAACAAATTCAAAGGCTTTAATTTTATTCTCTTGGGATTTCTTCATAGCAAATTGGGGTGTTAGGCTTTACTGTTCATTACACGGTCCCTTCTGTAAGTAAAAGATTTGGCTTCTAATCCTTTTGCACGTGGTTTCTTTGCAGATTTAAATTCAATGGATGAGAAGTTTTCAAATGGAGTTGATATGGATTTAGATGATATTGATTTTTCTGACTCCAGCAGCATACATGAACTGGGGGAAGATTTTCTGCAAAATTTTTGTAAAAAGGCAGCTATGGCTTTCTTCAACGAATATGGTTTGATTAGTCATCAAATCAACTCATACAATGATTTCATAAAGAATGGTCTACAGAAGGTCTTTGATTCTTTCGGTGAGACTATAGTTGAGCCTGCTTATGGCCCAAAGAAGGGAGACGAGTGGCAACGTGCTTCAGTGAGGTTTGGCCAGGTCACTCTTGATAAGCCAAGCTTTTGGTCTGGTTCTGAAGGACGTGAGGAGCGCACTCTGCTTCCTAGGCATGCAAGGCTTCAAAATATGACATATTCAGCACGGATGAAAGTAAATGTTAAGCTTGAGGTAAATAAAAATTATTGTTTCATTTTACTAAGAGTTTAAACTTGTTACCACTTTTAGGTTTCCTTGGTAGTGGTTCATATTAGTATGGTGCCCTTTTTTTATGCTGTAATTGTTGGTGTTATAATCACTGTCTCTCCTATGATAGTTGAGGTTTTAATTATAATCAATGATTTCAGAAAGATGTGGATAAATTGCACTTTCAGCTTATTCTTTTGTTAATTTTGCTTAACTTTCTTGTCATTGACTACCTGGTGCAATTGCACTGAAAATCGGAAGACTGTCAGTTTGTCAGATAGCTTTTTTCCCTTGTCTTTGATTCTTTAATAACTATGTTTCAACTTTGTAATCTATCAGATCTACACTCAGCAACTTGTCAAAAGCGATAAATTCAAGACTGGAAAAGAAAAATTTATTGACAAGGATGTTAAACATGTGGATGAGAAGGATATCATAATTGGGAGGATTCCAGTTATGGTGAAGTCTGACATCTGCTGGATGAAGGGGTCAGAGAAAGATGATTGTGATTTTGATCAAGGAGGCTACTTCTTGATCAAGGGTGCAGAGAAGGTGAATTTGGAGCTTTTTGATTTCTACATTTTATACTACTAAGTATTTTTCTTGCAAGTTCGTTCTTTGTTTATTATATGTTGCATGTATAGTAAATGTCTAAATTTTTAATGGTTTTATTTTTGTGGAGAGATGCCCTTTTACTAGGCATATGGTACTTGATGTTGTTTGACCAAATTTCTGTATGATTTTAAGGATGATATTCTTTAATTGACATGCTCCGACAGTTGGTTATTTTTTCAACCTGTTTTGAAGTGCTACTAGTGTGTATAATTCCTGCTAGGTCTGAGCTTGAATTTCTTATAATGACTTTAAATTCTTGAACCTCTTAATGTGAATTAGTCATTATTTATTATCTAGCCAAAATTGTATTGGAATATTAGTTTTATTTTCTCTTTATTCAATGTAATCAAGTTGCTCATAATAGTGGATATGACTTGTAGGCAAATATTTTGGTGGTTGGAAAAATGTTTTTTCAATTTTGCTACCACTTGTGGTTTTATCACTTGATCAGGCATAACCAGAAGGAAAATTTGTAGACTTTCAGGATGTTGACTGTTTTTGTCATGTATTTTGGTAACTGCGTCACGAAATAGGCTTGTAATTCCAACAATATTGAACATTGTGGATGGTTGTTTTCTAGTGGATCTATTTTAGTTGATTTCTGAAGTAATAAATGAATTTATTTGTTATTTCTCCCCCTCCAATTTTGAAGCTTATAGTCTCACTCTAACCACTATGCAATATCAATGTGTAGTGTAAATTGAAAAGGAGGAAAATTATTTTCTTTGTTGATGTCACCGATAATGGAAACTAGCGTATATATTTATTGTTCTTCTATCTAATGTTCATTTTATCAAAATTATTAGCTCTATATTCCTTTCTTTGGACTTTGTTATCGTATATAGTGCAATGAGTGGTTTTATTGACCTTTTTTAAGTTTGTTATCATCCTGTCATTTCCAAGTTTATTAGTTGTTCTCTTTTGTTTTGTGCCCAATAAATGTTCAACATAACTTGAATACATAATGCAACTATTTTATGATAGTTGTATATTCGCTCTTATTTTACCTGCCATAATAGTTGTTAAATTGATGCCATGGTCACAGATATTCATCGCTCAAGAACAGATTTGTATGAAGAGACTTTGGGTTTCAAATAATCAGGGTTGGACAGTTGCATACAAGTCAGAGATGAAGAGGAACAGACTGATTATTAGACTAGAAGGAATGTCAAAAGATGAAGATATTAAAGGAGTGGAGAAAGCCCTTGTTGTGTATTTCTTGTCCACCAAAATCCCTTTATGGATATTATTTTTCGCTCTTGGTGTTTCATCAGACAAAGAAGTTGTAAATCTCATTGATTATAGTGGTGACAATGCTAGCATTTTGAATATATTGATTGCCACCATTCATGATGCTGATGACCAATGCAAGGGTTTCCGCAAAGAGAAGACAGCTCTCAGTCATGTAAATAAACTTATAAAGGCTACTCAATTTCCACCTGAGGAAAGTATTGACAAGTGTATTAGCATGTATTTGTTTCCTAGCCTTGATAGCTCAAAGAAAAAGGCTCGCTTCCTTGGATATATGGTGAAGTGTCTTTTACAGGCATATACAGGTCATAGAAAATGTGAGAATAGGGATAATTTTAGAAATAAAAGGTTGGAGCTGGCTAGTGAGTTGCTTGAACGAGAGTTGAAAGTACATATTGCACATGCTAGAAGGCGCATGGCAAAAACTCTGCAGAGAGATCTCCGTGAAGATCGTGCTGTGCGTCAGATTGATTACTATCTGGATGCTTCCATAGTAACCAATGGTCTTTCTAGAGCATTCTCAACTGGAGCATGGTCACATCCTTATAAGCGAATGGAAAGGATTTCTGGTGTAGTGGCAAATCTTGGGCGAGCAAATCCATTGCAAACGATGGTTGATTTGAGGAGAGCTAGACAACAGGTTCAGTACACAGGGAAGGTTGGGGATGCCAGATACCCGTAAGTTTTGCTTAACTTATTCGATTTTATTTCCTATGTGTTTTTTCAGTCTTATAATGCTGACATCCCAATGGAAAAAAATCTTAATTGTTGACGTTTTTCTGGTAGGTAGTCATGTGTAAAATGAATCATAACTCTATCATGGTTACTAATGCTTGATATTGATGCCTATTATAAAATTGATTGATAGTGAAATATTGTAGATTTTAATATAGGAGATTTTTAAAGGTGAGGGGTTTTCTGGGTTTAAAAAAAAAGAAAGAACACAAAAGGCTTTAAAAATATTTAACTGGAAGTCAGGAATGACAGTTAGCAATCCTGTGTATAGGGGAGTTCAAGTAAATTTGTATCATCTTCCATTTAAATGAAAACGAGTATAATAGATGAAACAAGTTTAATCTTTCTTTCGAAGATATGTTGGCCTATATATCTACTTGTTTTTGTTTTAACTCCTCTGGTATAAGGTGTGTGGCATGGTATAAGTGAACCTAGAATTAGAAATTAGAATGCTGCCTAAAAGTTCTGTCCATAACTTGCTGTTGTCTGCACCAATAATGTGAACTGATAGGTGTAATAGGTGAACTTGCTTTAATCGCCTCTTGCCATTTTGCAAAGGTAGTGGCTTACGGATCTACATTATGGCCGGGAGGACCATGCCCACAAATTTCTTTTAGGTTCTTATGTTAGCATTTTATTTTTTAACCCCTACATTGCCAGTTTGCCACTCTTCCTCCCCCAATCTCAATTTATTTCTTCTTACAATTCCACACCCCATGTATTCATGTAAACTTTAGATTGGTTTTTATATTTTCACTTACTTTTAGTTATCCCATCATCAAAAGATGGATTGTTTACCTAATAACTGAATGTGACAGTGTTTGGTCTCATCAGTAGTTGAGATGTACGGCAGGGATGGCAGTCAATCATTATTATTGATTTTCTTGTTGCAGACACCCTTCTCACTGGGGTAGGGTTTGCTATCTCTCTACCCCAGACGGTGAAAATTGCGGCCTTGTGAAAAATCTGTCTGCCACTGGACTTGTTAGTACAAACATATTGGAACCTATTGTTGACCAACTGTTTGATTGTGGGATGGAGAAACTGGTAGATGATACTTCTTTTTCATTGGAAGGAAAGCATAAAATTTTCATAAATGGTGATTGGGTAGGAGTGTGTGAAGATTCTCTCTCATTTGTTTTGGAGCTAAGAGATAAACGACGCAGGAAAGAGTTACCGCATCAGGTTCCCTCTATTTCATCCCAAACAGCCTTTCTTATATTATATCATTAATGAAATGCTTTCAAATGTTTTTCATGCCTTTCTGTGCTATAGTTGAGGCCAACCGAATGAACCGGGTGGTGAAAAGTTTATTTGAATGAACAGTTACTATCTGTTCAAAATGTTATGTAACTTGTGCGAATAATGTATATTGCTTAATTATTTTTTCAATTCTCGTTAGTATATTTTACAATCTAATTATAAACTAAATGTATGAGACCTACAAATGCTGAAAGTCTACCCTAATGGTGAATGTCTTACCTTGGCAGTGTATGTTAACAAAACTTATTATTAAGTTGTTCTTTATTGTGTAGGAAGCTTCTTCTGTTTTTCTAGAATCTCAACTAAGGAATATAAGGCTGCTATTGTTCAAAATATGAATGCCTGCATCTAGGACCGTAAGCTATTGCAAAATTAATTAATAAACTGTTAGTGGCAATGAATATGGGCTATGTTCACTATATTATTATGTATTGTATTAGATGTTATCAACCTAAGAGGTGGGTGGAGTGGTAATTTACCACTGTGACCAAGATGTTATTAAATAAAATCTCCTTGGAGCCATCTATTGGGATATATAATATTCCATGAGTTCCATGAGTACTAGATTGTAAGGCCTGGTACTAATCCCCAATTAAGAGCCTTTTTGAACATAGAAAAGTTGAGAGATTTTTGTTTTGTTGTGTTTTTCTTTTCTTTTTTTTTTATAAAAAAAATTGCACTTGAAGCTGCCAAAGAAGTTGTGACTTTTTCACCATTGTCTAAGTAAGATTACTGTAATCCTTGAATCTGCATTATCTGGTTGCAGACTTGCTCTGTTGCTGGTTTTTAATCTAATGAAAATTGAAACATATGTTTCCGTTGTCTAATTGGTCAAATTCAAGTACTCGAGACTAGTTTCTTATAATATTAATGTTGATTTTAAACTCCCTTATTGATCATGCTTTCTTGATAGACTACGGTGATAAATTTATAGGATAATGATATGTAAATATGCGGAATAAAGTATGAACAATAAAGAAAACATGCTACACACAAACACAAAGAATTTACCGAAGTTCGGTTGACTTTGCCTACGTCCTTGTGTGATCTCTCCTGAGAAATCACTAGCACTATGGAGAAAAACGCTTGGTTACAAGAAACTTATTGAAACCCCTTAGCTAATTCCCCAAAACCTTGCTAGAACTTCTCTATCACTCTTGCTCTCTACCCCTTTTTTATGCTTGCTGATTTTTCTGTGTTAAAAATAAGCTCCCAACAGCCCTATTTATAGGTATAGGACTTGGGTTACATTCCTTGCTAGAATAGGACTCCTAAATCCTCCTAGAATAAGAAAAGCTAATTTATTTCCTAATCTTAGTTGATTTGGGATTCTTGAGAAAATATAATTTCCTAATCCCAATAGGAAATTATGTGCACACTTTATTTTCTCCTAATCCAAAAAGGATTCCTTCTTAAGCCTTGACTTGGGTTTTGATGAGCCAAAAAACACAACAATTAATTGCCTCTATTTATGCTGCTTTACATTGAGAATCTCCTTGGGAGCAAACTTGAAAACCTTATAATACTTTTAAGGCCTGAAATTTCGTATATTCCTTGTAGCTCATTCTTTGGCATTCCAAATAGAGGTTTTCTTATGATGTGCATTGTGAGTTTGCTTTTCTTTATCTGGGTTGATTTCTTTCCTAACTTCTGCAGTAAACATTTTCTTCTTAGGTTGAAATCAAAAGAGATGAACAAGAAGGTGAAGTAAGAATATTTACAGATTCTGGGAGGATCTTACGCCCTCTTTTGGTTGTTGAGAATTTGAGCAGAGTTAAGTCATTTAAAGCTAAAAGTTACTCTTTTCAATCTCTCCTGGACAAGGGAATCCTCGAGCTTGTTGGAATTGAAGAAGAAGAGGATTGCCGGGTAGCATGGGGTATTAAATACCTTCTAAAAGACACTGAAGGGAAGAAACCTGTCAAGTATACACATTGTGAACTTGATAAGTCCTTTTTATTAGGTTTGAGTTGTGGACTCATACCATTTGCTAACCATAATCATGCAAGGAGGATTCTATATCAAGCTCAAAAACATTCACAGCAGGCTATTGGTTTTCCAACAACCAATCCCAACATCAGAGTGGATACTTTGACTCACCAGTTATTCTATCCTCAAAGGCCACTATTTCGGACAATGACAGCTGACTGTCTTGGAAAACCTGATTATCATTTTGGGAAAAATGAAATACTGCCAAGGCCTGAGATATTCAATGGTCAGAATGCTATTGTGGCTGTCAATGTTCATCAGGGGTACAACCAAGAGGATTCCTTGGTGATGAACCGAGCCTCAATGGAGCGTGGTATGTTTCGGTCTGAGCATATCAGAAGCTACAAGGCAGAGGTTGATAACAAGGAAACACAGGACAAGAGGCGGAAGGCTGATGACTTGGTGAACTTTGGCAAGGTACCCAGTAAAATTGGACGTGTTGACTGCCTTGACGATGATGGTTTCCCTTACGTTGGTGCCAACCTTCAGAGTGGTGACATTGTCATAGGGAAGTGTACAGAATCTGCTGACCACAGTATTAAACTGAAACACACTGAGCGGGGCATGGTTCAGAAAGTGGTCCTATCTTCTAATGATGATGGCAAGAATTTTGCAGTAGTATCTCTCAGACAGGTAAAGTCTGCCACTATGTCACTTGTATTTACAATATGCACACACATGAATATGTATGTGTGACCCACACGCTTCTGTAAATGCATGTAAACTTTTGTGCTTTGTACAACAAATGTGTATGTAGAAGATGACATTTAATATACAGTGAGAAAATCAAAATTACAGAGCTCTAAGATATATATATATATATACATATATACATACATTTTTATATGTGATAAGAGTAGTTCGGGATTGAATGATTTGGTTTGCATTCTAATTTAACTGGTTCTCCTCAAAAAAGTTATGACTGGCCATCAATGTAGGTTGATTTTTTTGATTTCTCAATGCAGATTCGATCCCCAACTCTCGGAGACAAGTTCTCAAGTATGCATGGGCAAAAGGGTGTTCTAGGTTTTTTGGAGTCTCAAGAGAATTTCCCTTTCACAATACAGGGAATAGTCCCAGATGTTGTGATAAATCCACATGCTTTTCCTTCACGACAAACTCCTGCCCAACTTTTAGAGGCTGCCTTAGGAAAGGGGATAGCCTGTGGTGGTTTGAAGAAATATGCTACTCCTTTCTCCACTCCCTCATTTGATGCCATAACAGAGCAGCTTCACAGGTTAATATGTTGTACTTGAGTTTTGATTTTACAGTAGTACTGCAACATGCATAATGTTTCTTTGATTCCTAATTTAAGTGGTCATTTTAGAAAGGGTAAATTTCATTCAACTCTCTAGTCTCTAAACTATGTTTCTTGTCAGCACAATTGAATTAAAATTTATCAGCACAAATGGGATTAAATTTGTCAGGTAGCTCCCCTGATATTTAGTGACTATAGAATTTAGAAAACTTTGCTGTAATTCCTGAACACTTCTTGAAATCTTTTTGGAATTTGTAAGGAAGATCCCTACATAGGAGGTCAACGATGAAATTTTTTACTAGATCTCCAGAGAAAATTAGCCTTTTAGAAATAAGAAATGGGATAATGTTTAGATTCTGTCCATCTTAAATATCTGCATCACGAGATCCTGCACTGGAGTCCTATGTGTGACATAAATATGGTTTAATCATCTTTTATCTCAGATTATGTTTCGTTTCATGTTTATATGATCTGTTTGCCAAATTGCATTTGTTTTCTCCAACTTCAGTTACATGGCTTGGGGATTACAGTCAAGTATATATATATTTTTGTTATGTTTTTTCAAACGGTTGTCAGATTGAGTTATATTTGCTGTATAAATGTGGCAGAGCTGGTTTTTCAAAAAGTGGAATGGAGAGAGTTTATAATGGACGTACCGGTGAAATGGTTCGGTCACTCATATTCATGGGTCCGACGTTCTACCAACGACTCGTTCACATGGCTGAAGACAAAGTGAAATTTCGCAACACTGGGCCAGTCCACCCGCTCACTCGACAACCAGTTGCAGACAGGAAACGATTTGGTGGGATCAAATTTGGTGAGATGGAGCGTGACTGCCTCATAGCCCACGGTGCATCAGCAAACTTGCATGAACGCCTCTTTACGCTCAGTGATTCCTCTCAGGTGCATGTCTGCCGGAAATGCAAGAATGTGGCGAGCGTGATCCAACGTTCAGTGGGTAATGGTCGCAAGGTTAGAGGTCCCTATTGCCGCCTTTGTGAGACCGAAGGTGACATTGTTAAGGTTGCTGTACCTTATGGGGCCAAATTATTGTGTCAAGAGCTTTTCAGCATGGGCATTTGTTTGAAGTTTGAAACCGAGCTCTGTTGAGGTTTACTGGGTGGGTGCTTATCATTTTGGCTGTATAAAATGTTCATGGAGTCATGTTTTCTTACTGTTAGGTGTTGATAGATAAAACTTCTTGTGGATTATTCAAAAACCAGTTGTTCAGCTTAGTGTCTCCTCTATGAGGCCAACTTATGGTGTCAGTAGCTTCCGAGCATCACGGTTACCAACTCCAAGTTCAAAATCCAGCAGTTTCACAGGGTATGCCTACTGGATTGTCTTGTCTCTCTTCTATCTTCTGGTAAAGGGCATATTCTGGTCTCTGTATATTTTGATCATTACTCTTATTTTATTTTTGTTTTCTATTTTAGAAGCTTTGTTCTGTGAATTTGAGGTCAGATCATTTTCATTTTCTTTCTGCATTCCCATTGATGGGAACACACCCATTTTTCCTTGAGAAATATCTTTATACATGTCTCGGTGGGACTTGACTTGCAAATGTCAAAGAGAGGTGTGCACCACTAAAAGTCTTAAAGTGAAAGGGGTACTAGGGTAGGGATGTGCGGTCTCACATAATTGGTATTTTTTATTTTGATTTATTTTCAAAGAAAATTTAGCTAGTGAGGTCCATTATTTATATATAAGTTTTGGTATCTTTTAACTAAACAGATGTGTTTAGAGTTATGAGTGAATGACGTTTTTATAAATTGTTCCTACGAGGAAAAGTGATTTATCAATTATAACTAATCTTAATTAAAGCTAAGCAATTAAAAGTAATTTATTATTCAAAAAAAAATCTGAATGAAGGATGCGTGGTGCCTGCGTGAATCCCAAAATGGACAACATATATTTAGTTGGTTTGGGTTTACCCGTTGTGGATGTAAGGGTGTGAGCCATGTGACAAAAATAGACAGGTAATAGACATATTATTTTAAGGTCAGTAAAATTAAAAACATAACCGATGTTGATTTTAAGAAATACTAAAAAAATAATTAATAATATAAGCAAATATATTTTTTTTAAAACCCTTTGAAATATGTCAATATGGGTTTAACCCAAAAAAGTCTAGAGGCCCAAGTGATGTTGAAATGGTACCCAACGGCGACGTTTGTGCAGAGGCACGTCAAGATCTCGAATGAAATAATAATTATTGGGTGGAGCCCATTATCTGCCCAAAAAGTCTTGAAAATGGTGGCAGTCTGGCAGACTACTACAAATCTATAATAAAGTCTTGAAATAATACTTTTGTTTTCATGAATATATGCAAGAATTGTGTCATGATGATATCATTGTCTGCAAGAATTGTCTAAGAATGATATCAAGTATCTGGAAACAATTTCTTCTCTAAAGTAAGTTTGAAGTTTACTTGTTCTTGATAATGGTATAAAGTTCTTGTTGTGTTGAAACAATTCATTAAGAAGAAAAAAAAAACTTTTATATATATATATATAAAAAAAAGAAATAAGAAGAAAAAATAAACTGTTCAATGGAGGTGAGACAGAGACGTATACAGAGATCAGAAATGTTGTGTATTAAGTTAGAAAAATAAGTAAAAAGGGAATTTTTGGAAATAAATCAAAAAAATTAATAAAAATATTTAATTCTATTGAATTAAATCAAAATTTTAGAAAGTGGGATGTAAATAAACGGATTGAGAGCGTGGCAATAGAACCACTTTATTTATTTATTTATTTATTATTATTATTATTTTTTAATTGAAATGGGTAATTTTGCAACTTGAACTCAAAATAGAGGCATTTTTTTTTTTGTTGTTGCTAAAATCCATTAATTAATCTAATATAGTATAATCCAAATATCTATTTGTTAAAAGAAAGATGCTAGAAATTCACTGGAAAGTTGAAAGGAACGAGGTAAGAAGAAGTCACAAGAAATTGGAAGGGAAGGAGCACGGAAGGATCACAGAGTTAGAATAGTCAATAAAAATAAGTGTCCATTAATTATTTGCATTCCATTAAGATATAATAAATTATGAACTTAAGTCACAGCGGCACACTTTACAAATTTATTCTATTGAAGGGAGAAAAAAAAAATGATACTGGATTTTTATTTTTCATCACTCTAATTTACCAGCTTCGACATTGATGAATTTTGATGACCTATGCTATGTTTTGAGAGAGAGCGGTATGAAATGTATTTTTACATAATTAGAGTTTTGAAATACTTCTTTTTAATCATCAATGTTTTCAAATACTTTTGTTTTCATGAAGCATCCGTAAGAATTGTGTGATAATGATATCAATCATCTATAAGAATTGTCTGAGAATGATATTACGTATTTGGAAATAATTCATTCTCTAAAAGTAAGTTTAAAGTTTACTTTTTCTTTATAATGATATCAAGTTCTTGTTGTGTTGAAACAACTCTGTTTTTTTTTTCTTCCTTTTTCTTTTCCATCATGAAATAAGAAGAAAAAAAAGCTTTTTTTAAAAAGAGAAATAAGAAGAAAAAATAAATTGTTCAACGAAGGTGAGATAAAGACGTATACAGAGATAGAGATATCAGAAATGTTGTGTATTAAATTTGAAAAATAAGTAAAAATGGTAGTTTTAGAAATAAATAAATTTTTTTTTAATTTTATTTAATTAAATCAAAAATTTTTAAAATGGGGACGTAAATAGCACCACTCCTTTTTTTTTATTTTTTTTTTATTTTTATTTTTAATGAATTGGGTAATTTTACAACTTGAACTCAAAATAGAGGTAAATTTTTTTTTTTTTTTGGGTTGCTAAAATCCCTTAATTAATCTAATATAGTCTAATTCAAATATCTATATATTAAAAGAAAGATCCTAGAAATTCATTGGAAAGTTGAAAAGGAACGAGGCATGAAGTCACAAGAAATTGGAAGGGAAGGAGCACAGAGGTAGGATAGTCAATAAAATAAGTGTCCATTAATTTTTTGCATTCCAGCTTAAAATCTTTATTCCATTTATCTATTTACACACACTAAAGTGACAAACACAATAGATGTGTATCTATATTGTGTTTGTCACTTTGTTGTGGACTCATATGTTAATTATATCTTACATATAACTTTTTAAAATGACAAACACAATAGTAATTATATGTTAGTTACTGAAGCCGTAAACTTATTTACTGAAGCTGTAAACGTAGTTACAAGTAAAATTTTAAGAAGCCGTAAATGTAGTTACCAAAGTCGTAAACGTAGTTACAAGCAAAATTTTAAGATTCCGTAAACGTAGTTACAAGCAAAATTTTAAGAAACTGTAAACATATTTACCAAAACCGAAAACGTAGTTACAAGCAAAATTTGAAGAAACCGTAAACGTAGTTAGCACAGCTGTAAATGTAGTTAGCACAGCCGTAAATCATGTAGTTACAAGTAAAATTTGAAGAAACCGTAAACGTAGTTACCAAAACCGTAAACGTGGTTACAAGTAAAATTTTAAAATTATGTGAAAAAAAAAAATTCTATAATTTATCTTAATTAAATATTATTAAATATAATTTTTAAAAATTTTAATATAATTTTTAATTTTTAAACTAAATTTTTAGATGGTCAAGTATTAATGGGTAAGAAATTCAAAATCAATTAGGTACAGTGTGAATACTACTTTGGATTCCAAAGGGTGTAGACATATATTATGCTAATTAATTTGTTTTCTCTCTTTATTAACACTTTATTTTATTTATTGTGGAGTGTGGACCCATCATTTTAACTCTATTTTATTGCACATATAATATTATTTTTACTTTTTGTTTTTCTCTTCCCCACCCACCCATTGTGATCGGGTACTTTTTCTTTACAACATTGAAAGAGAAAAAAGAAAAGCCCGAGGGAAGAAGACAAGAAAGTTGTCCATCGTTTCCCTATTTCTCGTCTGAAAGACAGAAACTCTCTGTTCTTTCTCTCTCCTTTATCGCATGCCAAAGACTGAAACATTACTGTTTTCCTCTTCTCTCACGCCAAAAACCTGTTTACATAATTGTTTAGTTTTATAACAATCTCTTGTATTGTGCCCTGCAATTTTTGCTGCTCAAATTAAGTCTTTCATTTCTTCTCTATGGGCAATTTACAATCATCTCCTTCTTCTTCCAGGGAAAAATATGATGTCTTCCTCAGTTTCAGAGGTGAAGACACCCGCGATTGTTTCACCAGTCATCTTTATGAAGCTTTGCGCCGAAAACAAATTGGAACCTTTATTGATAACCAACTCATAAGAGGGGATGAAATCTCTCCAGCTCTTACGAGAGTAATTGAAGAATCAAAGATTTCATTAGTCATTTTCTCGAAAGACTATGCTTCTTCGAAATGGTGTTTACGTGAACTCGTAGAGATTCTGAAGTGCAAGGAAATGAATAACCAAATTGTTTTACCAGTTTTCTACCAGATTGATCCATCCGATGTACGTAATCAGACTGGAAGTTTCAAGGATTCTTTTGTCAAGCATGAAAAAGAATTACAAGAAAAGGATCAAGACGAGGTGCAAACATGGAGAAAGGCTTTAACTAAAGCATCCAAATTATCTGGATGGCATTCCTCCAATGGGAGGTAAGTTTAAGTTTAACTATTACTTTATTTTATTTATACAATATTTATAAAATTATTAGACC
The DNA here is from genome assembly GCA_035582765.1 of Acer negundo. Taxonomy (NCBI): domain Eukaryota; kingdom Viridiplantae; phylum Streptophyta; class Magnoliopsida; order Sapindales; family Sapindaceae; genus Acer; species Acer negundo. The sequence continues at coordinate 42,216,311 of CM069235.1, read as the reverse complement.
TATTTTTTTTTTTTTTTTTTGTTGAAAATAATTAAACTAGAGTCCTCCTCTCCTCATCTCATATTTGTTAGGGAATAGATCTAGATTCATTTTTCAAAATTTTAATGTTATTTCTTTTTTCCTTTTCAAAATAGAGACCAATTGTTTTTAAATATAATTTTGTCAATTAATATACTTTTGTAACCGCCTTCTCTCTAACTACTACTTGTGATAAATTATATATGATCTGGTTGATTTGAGTATAACTCTGTTCTTTAGATTACCTCTACACAATTTTTATATGATCATATATCTAGCATTAACTAAAATTATTTGGAGTCTTTATATTCCAACTTTCCGGTTAGTTTAGAATTCATTTGTTATTTCCGTCAAAAAAAAAAAAAAAAAAAAAAAGACAGAAATCCCCTACTGTGATTATTTCTGCTTATCATTGTTTGGTATTTTCATATGGCAGAACTGACGCCACACTTGTTGACGAAATTGTCAATGATATTTGGAAGAAATTGATGAGTGAATATATATCTCCTGATTTTGGAGGACTAGTTGGACTTGAACGAATCAAGCAGATTATATCATTATTATGTCTTCATGTTACGACAGATGTTCGAATTATCGGGATTTGGGGCATGGGTGGTATCGGTAAAACAACTCTTGCTAATGCAATTTTTAATCAAAATTCAAATGAATTTGATGGTGTTTGTTTTATTCAAAATGTCGGGGAAAGATTAGCAAACAGTGGAGGATTAGTTTCTGTGCAAAAGGAAATCCTTTATAAAGTGTTAAAGGATGAAGGTATAAAATTAGACAGTTTAACTATTCCCCCAAAAATCAAGAAAAGGCTTAATTGCTTGAAGGTTTTCATTGTTCTTGATAATGTGGATGATTATTTACAAATGGAAAATTTAGTCAAAGGTATTGATGGATTGGGTCAAGGAAGTAGAATCATAATAACTTCTAGAGATAAACATATACTTCGGAAGTGCTGTGTGAATGATGATAACATATATGAGGTTGAAGGATTTAACTATCATGAAGCTCTTCAACTCTTTTGCAAGTATGCTTTTGACGAAAACTATGACATTGAAGATCTAATGGTACCCTTGAACAAGTTAGTAAATTTTACAAAAGGCAATCCGTTAGCTCTTAGAGTGTTGGGTTCATCATTATACAAAAAGAACAAAAAAGAGTGGGGAACTGTGGTAAACAAATTTGAACCGACAAATTTGAACAGTAAAATTTTTGATGTGTTAAAAATTAGTTACGATGGATTGAATTATAAAGAGAAGAATATATTTCTTGATATTGCATGTTTTTTAAAAGGGGAAACACGAGACTATATAGCGAAAATACTAGATGACTGTCACTACTCGTTGAGTGTTCTCGTTGACAGGTCACTAATAACAATTTCACCCTATCATACCATAGAAATGCATGATTTGCTTGTAGAAATGGGTAGGGATATAGTTCATCTAACATCTCCAAGTGAGCTAGGCAAACGGAGCAGGTTGTGGAGACCAGAGGATGTTCTTTGCACATTGAAAAATGATGATGTGAGTCTCTAACTTATACTTTACTTTTGCTTACCAACCTTGTCAGGGCAATATGAACGAATGTTGCTCTTTAACCGAATCAACATGCAAATATTTTAGAATATACGGTATATTATTATTATTATTATTATTATTATCATCATCATTATTATTTTATGATATAACTTATACTTTGCTTTTGGTTTGGCCTTTAGGGAACTCCCGAAGTACAAGGTATAGTCTTGGATATTATCAAGATAAATAAGGATATACATTTGAGCCCACGATTCTTCAAGAAAATTTACAATCTTAGATTACTCAAATTCTACGATTCTACTTACTATGATTATTCTAAATTGAATTGTTCGGAAGATCTAAGGGATCTTTCTGACAAGCTGAAGTCGCTCATTTTGTATGGATATCCTTTACAAGCACCGTTCTACAATTCTACTTATTCTGATTATTCTAAAGTGAATTTTTCGGAAGGTCCAAGTGTTCTTTCTGACAAGCTGAGGTCGCTCATTTGGTATGGATACCCTTTACAAGCACTGCCATCAAATTTTAATCCAAATAACCTTATTGAACTTGATCTACGTGGTAGTAACCTTGAAAGACTTTGGGAAGACTATATGGTATTATTTTAATATTTTAAGTTTTATTCTTTATATTTTAATTATTTATCGTAATGATTTTACTTTTTTTTTTTTTTGTGGGTTACACAGCATACCCCCAAACTGAGGTGGCTTAATCTATCAGGATGTACACGTGTCACTAAGATCCCAGACCTCTCACGATCCCCATTGCTTGAGACGATATATCTCCAAGACTGTAGAAGCTTGCTTGACTTTCCCCTACTTGCTCAACATCCGAAATACCTTGTTTATTTGTATCCGAGGGGTTGCACTAGTCTCAGGAGCTTTCCAAGTGATATTCATTTTGAATCTCTTACATCTCTTGATCTCAGTAACTGCAATAACCTCACAAAGTTTTCACAGATTTCCGGTAATAATATAACAAGGTTGGATTTGAGTGGAACTGCAATTAAGGAGCTACACCATTCCATTGAACATCTGAATGGGCTTACGCAATTGTTTTTGAGGAGATGCGAAAATCTTAAGACGCTTCCAAGTGGCATCTGTAATTTGACATCTCTACTACACATGGATCTTTCTGATTGCTCAAGATTGGAAATATTGCCGGAGAACTTGGGGAATTTAAAATCTTTGAAGTATCTCTCAGTGAATGGAGCTGCAATTAAGGAGCTACCCCATTCCATTGCACATCTGGATGGGCTTAATAAATTGTTTTTGAGGAGACGCGACAATCTTGAGACGCTTCCAAGTGGCATCTGTAATTTGACATCTCTACAACACCTGGATCTTTCGGATTGCTCAAGATTGGAAATATTGCCGGAGAACTTGGGGAATTTAAAATCTTTGAAGTGTTTCTCTGCGAAAAGAGCTGCAATTACGGAGCTGCCCGATTCCATTAAACATCTGAATGGGCTTGTGGAATTGTTTTTGGGGGGATGCGAAAATCTTGAGATGCTTCCAAGTGGCATCTGTAATTTGACATCTCTACAACACCTGGATCTTTCGGATTGCTCAAGATTGGAAATATTGCCAGAGAACTTGAGGAATTTAAAATCCCTCGAGTATCTCTCAGCAGACAGAATTGCCATATGTCAACTACCGTATTCCATGAAGCATTTGCCGGAGAACTGGTTTGGACGTACACCTTTTAGATTTACTCGTTCATCAGGTTTAGGTTTACGGCGCTCTTTAACAAGGCTATTTTTAAGTGATTGCAATCTAAACTATATACCTAAAGATATCGGCTGTTTATCCTCATTGGTAGAATTAGACCTAAGTGTAAACAATTTTGACGGTCTACCACAAAGCATGATGGATCTTCGTAAGTTGGAATTTCTGCACTTAGACAATTGCAATGGGATTGTATCATTAATAGACCTTCCACCAAATTTAACACATTTAAGCGCATGTGATTGCAAGCAGCTCCAATCAATAATACCACATGAATCGAAGTTTCAGGTGCTAAATGAACTAAAACCTATTGAGTTCATATTTACAAACTGCATGAACCTTGAAGAGACAGCAGTCGGCAACATGTTGGCACGACTAGTGAAATATCATTATCAGGTAATTACTCTGTTAATCCATCCATGATTCCATCTCTCTCTCTCTCTCTCTCTCTTTCTCTCTCTAAATTAATTATGATTTTCATGTTATAGGTATACACTAGTTTTAGATTTTTTTATCCGGGAAGGAAAGTTCCTAAGTGGTTCAGACACAGAAATGAAGGATCTTCGATAAAATTTCAAAAGACTTTCGATCGTAGAGTCAAAGGATTTGCTGTATGCGCTGTTATTGCATTTGAGAAATATCTTTTCAATGGTGATAGTCAACATAAATTGGGTATCCATTTTGACGGCACATGTAGTGATGGGGATCAAAGTTCACGAACTAATATCATGTCGGAGACTGCATATTTTGCTTCTAGAAACAGAACATTAATTGACTCAGATCATGTTGCATTTGGGTATTGTGATGCTTCATATCATCATTTGGATATTGGATTCGGGTATTGGTTCAAGAATTATTCATTTGAGTTCCGGCTTTCAGATGAGAGTCCTAATTGCAGATTGAAATCTTGTGGGGTATGCCCCATATATTATAATCAACAATTTGTCACTGATTACAGTGATGAGACTGGCACAAGTGGTAGTAGATTTTATGAGGAGGAAATGGAACCACCTCCCAAAGAGAATGAGAATTTGCAGACAGTGAAATATGCAGAGCCGATTGAGCATATTGGGGAAACAAGTGGAATAAGGAGAAGTTGCACATATAATGATCATCTGGAGGAGGAAGTGGAACCACATCCAAAGAGATTAAATATTTGATTCACCATTGTTGGACCTTTTTTCATTCACCATATATGTCGTGGACTTTCTCATCTTCCAGGTAACTCATTCAAGAAACTACAAGTATTTAATTCTATCTTTAAATGTTTTAATATATACTGTGCTGATTGTTTTGCCTTGGGCAGTTAATTTTTAAACAAATATGCATCAAAGTTGTGAGATGTGTCAGCAACTTTTTGATACCAAGAAATGGTTGCCTGGACTAGAAAGTAAGAGGCCATGCAGATATATCATCAAGAGTCATTGAAAATTGAACAAGTTTCTTTGAATGCTGCCATTGGTGAGTTCTGCACACTATTTAACATAGCCTAATACTTAATTACTTCAAACTATACATAGTTACAGGTTTTATAATACAATTTTTTTTCAATTTTTTTTTTTTTTTTTTTTCAATTTCGCTACCAGTTTATGGAGGCCTTTTTCTGTGCCCTGATTCTGAAACTAACATCTGTATTTAATGTTCTTCTATTCAATGTTCATTGTATCACAATTATTAGCTGTATATTCCTTTCTTTGGACTTTGTTGTCCTATATAGTACAGTGAGTGGTTTTATTGACCTTTTTTAAGTTTGTTATCATCCTGTCATTTCCAAGTTTATTAGTTGTTCTCTTTTGTTTTGTGCCCAACAAATGTTGAACATTACTTGATTACGATAATGCAATTATTTGATGATAGTTGTGAAATTGATACCATGGTCACGGATGCAAGAGCAAATCTGTATGAAGAGACTTTGGGTTTCAAGTAATCAGGGTTGGAGTCAGAGATGAAGATATCCGAAGATGAAGATATCTGGATGCTTCCATAGTAACCAATGGCTCAACTGGTGGCTGGAGCATGGTCACATCCTTATAAGCGAATGGAAAGGATTTCTGGTGTAGTGGCAAAACTTGGGCGAGCAAATCCATTGCAAACGATGGTTGATTTGAGGAGAGCTAGACAGGGAAGGTTGGGGATGTCAGATACTCGTAAATTTTGCTGAACTTATTTGATTTTATTTCCTATGTGCTCATTCTTTGGCATTCCAAATAGGGGTTTTCTTGTGATGTGCAATTGTGCATTGTAAGTTTGCTTTGCTTTATCTGGGTTGATTCTTTACTTTCCTAACTTCTGCAGTAAACATTTTCTCCTGTAGGTTGAAATCAAAAGAGATGAACCGAGCCTCAATGGAGCGTGGTATGTTTCGGTCTGAGCATATCAGAAGCTACAAGGCAGAGGTTGATAACAAGGAAACACAGGACAAGAGGCGGAAGGTTGATGACTTGGTGAACTTTGGCAAGGTACCGAGTAAAATTGGACGTGTTGACAGCCTTGACGATGACGGTTTCCCTTACGTTGGTGCCAACCTTCAAAGTGGTGAAATTGTCATAGGGAAGTGTACAGAATCTCCTGACCACAGTATTAAACTGGAACACACTGAGCGGGGCGTGGTTCAGAAAGTGGTCCTATCTTCTAATGATGATGGCAAGAATTTTGCATTAAAGTCTGCCACTGTGTCACTTGTATTTACATGCAATATACACACGCATGAATATGTATGCAAACATACACACACGCTACTGTAGATGCATATAAACTTTTGTGCTTTGTACAGTGATAGAAAATCAAAATTACAGAGCAGCTTCACAGGTTAATATGTTGTGTACTTTAGTGTTGATTTTACAGCAGTACTGCACCATGCATAAGTTAAGTGTTGATTTTGCTGTATAAATTAAATGTGGCAGGGCTGGTTTTTCAAAAAGTGGAATGGAGAGAGTTTATAATGGACGTACCGGTGAAATGGTTCGGTCACTCATATTCATGGGTCCGATATTCTACCAACGTCTCGTTCACATGGTTGAAGACAAAGTGAAATTCCGCAACATTGGGCCGGTCCACTCGCTCACTTGAGAGTCGGTTGCAGACAGGAAACGATTTGGTGGGATCAAGTTTGGTGAGATGGAGCATGACTGCCTCATAGCCCACGGTGCATGAGCAAACTTGCATGAACACCGCTTTACGCTAAGTGATTCCTCTCATGTGCATGTCTGCCGGAAATGCAAGAATGTGGTGAGCGTGATCCAACGTTCAGTGGGTAATGGTCGCAAGGTTAGAGGTCCCTATTGCCGCCTTTGTGAGTTAAGGTTGCTGTACCTTAACAATTATTGTGTCGAGCTTTTCAGCATGGGCATTTGTTTGAAGTTCGAATCCGAGCTCTGTTGTGGTTTCGTGTTTCTCATTTTGGCTGTATAAAATGTTCATGTAGTTATGTTTTGTTACTGTTAGGTGTTGATAGATAAAACTTCTTGTGCATTTGTCAAAAACCAGTTGTTCAGCTTAGTGTCTCCTCTATGAGACCAACTTATGGTGTCAGTAGCTTTTGAGCATCACAATTACTAACTCCAAGTTCAAAATCCAGCAATTTTACAGAGTATGCCTGCGGGATTGTCTTGTCTCTCGTCCATCGTTTGGTCTGTGCCACGGAAAACTGCCAATGCCCTTGTCAGTAGACCATTAGGTAAGGATTTTGCAAAATTCGCTAACAAGGATTGATGTTTGTTGTATAAACTCTAATGAATTATATATATATATGTATATGTGTTTATAGCCAGACAGAGAGGATGGATGTGCAAGAATAGAAGCCGCAGGAGGGAAAGTCTCCAGAAGGAGGTGAAGGAGTTGATCCTCTCAAAGCACGGTGCAATCTGCAGCAGATAACCTCTCAAAGCTTGCTATACATAAGGGAAGCAAAGACAATATAACTGTGATAGTTGTTGACTTGAAAACTTAAGCGGTAAACTTCCTTGCTGGTGTTTACAAACACTCTCATGCCATTACCAAGTTATTATCATACATGACATTACTGTCTGAATCAAGAAAAATAAAACGATCTTGAAAATGGGAACTTCTTCATTGTCCATTGTCCACAACAGGCAAAAAACGGTTTACTCAGATCCGAATCTCCATTGTCCCCAACCATTTCCCCCATAACTATCATCTCTACTCTAGAAAATGTGGGAACTTAAATGCTATAAAAACCAAGTCTAATAACTCAAAAGCATTTCTTCAGCCAAACAACAAAACACAAATCAAAGTCTCAAAACCCAAAACAAAACCAGCCAAATCAAAGAGAACTCAATGTATTAATGCTAACCAACCAATAAATCCTAAAAATATAAAACATTATTAATAACTTTCAAATTACTTAATTGTCATTACTCCCACAGTGTTTACATAGTTTTAATTTTTTTAACTGTAAACTGACTTCAGGACAGTTAACAACTAGTGAGGTCAAGTCAAGCATCTCCTCTTTGTTATTGATAGGAAGGAATCCCCCTTAGTTTAGGAGCATCCCTTGTCCTTGGTTTCTCATTATTGTAATGTGCATGATTTTAGGATTCTGTCATCTGTGTATATTTGACCGTTGCATTTGTATAAATATTAACAGCATTCAGTAATGAAAAACACATCATTACCAATCAGTATACCATCCTCTTTATGGTATCAGAGCCATTTAGCTCTCACAAGCCCTATTGTTTGATCCTTGGCCTACTTCTTTCCTTCTCGTTGCCTCCTTACCACGTCTGCAGAAGGCACACCCTTTGTTTCTCCTCTTAACCAACAAACCAACACAGCCTTCAGCCAAAATGGCCTTATAACTATAAATGCTAATACATAAATCCCATTGAAATTAAATCCTTCAAACGACTATTCATGGAAAACCCAATGATGCTCTTCTTTTTGGGTATGATTTACTTGGTTATATTGACGGAACCAAGCCTTGGCCACCTGCTGAAACTACAATTGATGGCAAGCAGGTCTCAAATCCAAATAACATATTATGGATGAGACAAGATAAGCTCTTGCTTTTCAGCATCATTGGGTCTCTTACTCCGAAAGTTATACCGGTGGTTCGATCATCTGCGACTTCCGATGCTGCTTGGAATAAACTTGCAAAGCTCTATGCTAATCCCTCCTCATCCAGAACCATGGGATTAGCGGAACAACTCACTCTAATTAGTCGAGGCACACAACCTGTCACTGACTATTTTGCAACGATCCGCGATATCTGTTGGAGCACCGGTTCCAAATCAATATCTTATTACTCACACCCTTAATGGACTAGGGCCTGAGTTTAAAGAGCTTGCTGCCGCTGTCCGGGCACGTAACAAGGTGATCAGTTTTGATGAGCTTCATGACAAACTTGTTGAACATGAAGCCTTTCTCAAACGTGAGGAATTTCGCTCTACAGGAAATCTTGGCAACATTACCGTAAATGTAGCTCGTTTTCCCTCTTACAAGAATGGGAATCAAAATAACAACGGAAAGAAAATTTTCTAGAATAATCGGAGCAACCAAGGCCAGAGACCTTCCAATACCAGCCACAATCAAGGAGGTAATTATAAACCCAACAATTATGGAAACAACAATACAGACAGAAATCATGTAGTAAATTGTCAATTTTGTGAGAAGCGAGGCCATACAGTTAAGCAATGTTACGCTGCCAAGAATTTACATTTTTCCTTCCAAGGCACCAACTGCTAATCCGACTACGTTCAATAGCAATTCTTCCTCAAATTGGCTATTGGACTCAGGTGCCTCCCATTATGTGACCTCTGATTTCAACAACTTATCCATTTGCCAACCATACGAAAGACCTGATGATATTGTCATAGGTGACGGTACAGGTTTGACTATCACCCATGTTGGAAAATCCACTCTCTCCACTCCTTGGAAATCTTTTTCTTTATCGAATGTTTTGTGTGTTCCCTCAATGAAACAAAACTTAGTGTCTGTTCTCAATTTTGTAAACATAATAATACTTCAATTGAATTTTTTCCCTCATTTTTTTGTGTGAAGGATCTCACAACAGGAGCACCTCTCACTCGGGGACAAAGCAAGAATAGTGTTTATGAGTGGACTAACATGGAGGCATCGACATCAGTGATAAAGCAAGCTTGTATGGGTGTCAAAGCTTCCTTTGACAATTGGCATGATCTTGGTCACCCATCCTCTAAAATCCACCATCAAGTCATCTCAAAATGAACTTCTTGTCAAAGTCCATGTTCTGTGATTCATGTCAATGTAATAAAAGCAATAAGTTACCTTTTGGCACCTCTAGATATTGTTTACACCGATGTCTAGGGACCTTCTCCGATTCGATCAATTGATGGATATTCTTATTACATCATTTTTGTTGATCATTTCACCAAATACTCTTGGCTATTTCCTTTATCTTACAAATCTGAGGCCTTTATCATTTTTCCAAAATTTAAGAAAATGGTTGAGAAATTTTTCAATTCCACCATCAACACCATTTATCTGATGGCGGTAAAGAATATCAAGGTTTAAAATCAGTATTTGAAAGTCATGGAATTCAACATCTCATATCTCCACCATATACCCCCCAACACATTGCTTCTGCTGAGCGCCATCATCAACACATTGTCGAAACTGCACTCACTCTCCTTCATCGAGCATCATTACCTTTATCAGTCTGGTCCTTTGCATTTAAAACAGCGATTTATCTCATTAATAGGCTTCCTATACCAATTCTTGAAAATAAATCCCCGTTTGAATGCATTTTCCGGTCCAAACCTAACTATTCAAAATTACGAATTTTTGGGTGTTTGTGTTGTCCGTGGTTGCGTCCCTACACTAAGCACAAACTTGAGCAAAGGTCAACATCATGTTTTTTTCTTGGCTATTCTAATGTTCATAGCTCTTACATTTGCTTAGAGCCAAAAGACCACAAATTCTATTATTCGAGACATGTCAAATTGGTTGAACATATTTTTCCTTCATTGCCTACATTTAATGACAAAGACAAAATTAACTCTCACACGTTATCCACATGGTCAGCTGCCTCAAATTCTCTTCAATCACTCAATCAAGATTCTCACTTACCTCATAAAGCTTCATCAGATTTGGTCAATAATCCCACTGATCATGTCCATTCTCCTTCATCAAAATTGGACAAAAATCCCACTACTCACGTCCATTCTCCTTTATCATTTTTTATTCCTATAACAAGTTCTCCCAACCCACCAAATTTGGATAACAGGTCACCAACAATTTTGGATTCTCAATCTTCTCCTCATTCACATGACATCTGTCTCTCCTCTAATCATGGTCATCACTCAATACAATCTTCTAATCAATCTTCACAATGCTCTCCCGAGTCAACGTCCAGTTATCATGGCAATAATGACCCCATGCAATCAAGCGGAATCCCCCTTGTAGTTGATCCCTCTTTGGCGGATCCTTCTCATCAAGCTTCTTCGAATCCTTCTCCAAATGAGGTGCTCTCTCAACCTAACCCCACACCACGACCCCTTGTCCCTCCTCCTGCACACTCCATGCAAACACGTTTGAAAAATCAGATTTTCAAACCCAAAACATGCAATATTTACCCTTACTGCCACCAAACATCCAATCTCCTTATCCATTGAGCCTACCACTGTCAACCAAGCTCTAAAAGATAAAAAATGGAGAGATGCTATGCGTGAACAATTAAATGCTCTCATAAACAATGGCACATGGGAATTAGTTCCTCGTCAATCTCATCAGAACATTGTGGGATGTAAATGGGTCTTTCGCATTAAGAGAAATCTTGACGGTAGCATTACTCGCTACAAAGCTCGTCTTATGGCCAAAGATTTTCATCAACGGCCGGATCTCGATTACAAAGAGACATTTAGCCCAGTGGTCAAACCCACCACCATTCGGCTAGTCCTCTCTATTGTTATCTCTTGTGGGTGGTCCATAAATCAACTTGATGTCAACAATGCGTTTCTTCATGGCCATCTCACTAAAGAAGTTTACATGTCCCAACCCCCTGGTTTTGTCGATGAATCTCAACCCAACTATGTGTGTCACTTATACAAGTCTCTTTATGGCTTGAAACAAGCACCTCGTGCCTGGTTCAATGAGCTAAAGACATTCATTATGTCACTTGGTTTTGTGAACTCCAGATCAGACTCATCATTATTTGTTTATACTAACAAGTCTATCTTAATTTACTTTCTTGTTTATGTTGATGACTTGTTAATTACAGTTAATTCTCAAGCTTTTATTCGTGACGTTATCGGTGCTCTCTCTCGTCGATTTTCCATCAAAGATCTTGGACACCTTCATTTTTTCCTCGGTGTGGAAGTCATCTCTACATCTCACGGATTATTCTTATCCCAGCAGAAATATATTCGTGATCTCTTGGAGCGGTTCAAAATGGAGGGTATCAAAGAAACAGTCACACCTCTTAGTGCAACAATTCGTCTCACAATTCAAGATGGATCTTCATTGGTTGACGCTTCTCAATATCGCAGTTTAATTGGTGGCATGCAGTACTTATCATTATCTCGTCCAGATGTAGCATATGCCTTCAATAAATTAGCTCAATATATGCACTCTCCGAATCAGACTCATTGGACCGCTGCTAAGCGTCTTCTTCGTTATCTGAAGCACACTATTGCATTTAGTCTTTTACTTCGCCATTCACAGCCGCTTACTCCGATGCTGATTGGGCGGGTAATCGTGATGACTACACTTCAATCTCAGCGTATATTATTTTTCTCGACGGCAATCCTGTCTCTTGGTGTTCAAAGAAGTAGCGTACTATTGCATGATCATCAACAAAAGCCGAGTATCATTCTATTGCCTCGGCTGCAGCTGAACTGACTTGGGTTACCAATCTTCTCACGGAGTTAGGCATCCATCTTCCTAAGTGATCGGTCTATTTCTATACATGTCTCAGGCCCTTATTTCCTATTATTTATGCTTTGTTCTCGAGTGAATTAGGTGGTTTAATGTGTTTGTTGAGCACGTATAGGTCCATTCCATTTAAGTGATGTTAAATCTCATTTTGGAAGAAAAGAAGTCAAAAGATGAAGAAAATGAACAAATTGGAAGAAACCATGGAAAGTTGATTTTTGGCAAGTGCAGAACATCCAGGTTTCGGGGCTTATATCTCTCTGCTCCGATTGAATTGTGTGTCCTACTACAGATCTACCAGACTATGGAGTGAATGATTTGATCAATGAATATTCGATTCTTCAACTTGGAATCCCAATTCTTTTGTTTTCTTTTTCATTAATATAAATACAGCTTTAGGTTGTCATTTTTGAGATAATTTTTCATTTTGTATCCCCATGGGTGTCCTAAAGTTCTTCCACTAAATTGCAGTACGGAATCGTCCCCAAAGATCTCGGTCAAAGCAGGCATATGCCAAACGTGAATAACGAAATTTTGGTCTATGCGGGCACCATAATATCAGATTGGGAAGGAAGATTAGAATTAGAGATTGATAGAAAAGCAAGGATATGGGCTCGTGTGAGTAGGAAACAGAAAATATCTATTCTAGTTCTATCATCAGCTATGGGTTCGAATTTGAGCATAAAGATTCCACTGACCTGTAAAAAGCGGGCCTAACCCTTGGGGATGTGGTAATACATCTAAGAAATTATTCCATCGAACATATTCTCCCCTGGACGCAGGAATAGCGACATGGACAAAATGCCCTGTCCAAGCCATGGAACTTACTCCGAACAGTCCTGACAAATGATGATTGAGAGGAGATTCAACATTTTTGAACCACGAAACGCTGGGTTTCCATTTCGGTTGTAGGTGTAACCAACCCGCTATTAAGGATATGACAGAAAGAAATAATAGAAAAAGAGCTCCAATATAAAGGTTTTCATTAGTACGTAAACCAATTGCATACCACCACTGATAAACACCAGAATAAGCTGATATTATGGATATGGATAAATTTTCGGATAGAAAATATTTTGATTGGAGAATTCTCGATTTTTGTCTTAGAAATAAGGTTGATATTGAAGTCTGGGTTGATATTGGTACCAACAGGAATCCAAATACTAAGATTGGGGCTGATAAGTATCAAATAATTGATGAAATTAATAAGAAAGTTCTTTTTTATCTTACAATTCATGAAGATGAAGAAATTAAACCATCCAATCAAAAAAAGTTCTTTTTTGATTGGATGGGAATGAATGAAGCAATACTAAGCTGTCCTATATCAAATCTGGAGCTTTGGTTCTTCCGAGAATTAGTGTCTACTGGCCAGGTCTTGAATTAGATTGGATGGATAATTGGCTTTTTTCTTTTACTTAATGATAATGAAGGACAAGAAAAATAAATAATAGGTATCAGTATTCCTACATATATATATTAGTAGTATTCCCTTTGATACTTCAAAAGAAAAGCGTAACTGCAATTTAATTTTTCATATTTATTGGAGTCTTTCATCAAGGGTGTTGGGTCAGAATTCCCTTTTGACTCTGCACCAGTGATTCCACTATTATTAATAAACACTAATGGAATAATTCCTTCATATTCAGAGAGATAGGAGACATAATTCACATGGATATAGTAAGTCTCGCTTGGGCTGCGTTAATGGTAGTCTTTACATTTTCCCTTTCACTCGTAATATGGGCAGGCAAGAGACAACCTGGCAAACTGAAACATCTTAGTAGCCAGAGGAAAAGAAAGCAAAAGGGATTCCCGTAGTAGCGGCGAGCGAAATGGGAGCAGCCTAAACCGTGAAAACGGGGTTGTGGCAGAGCAATACAAGCGTCGTGCTGCTAGGCGAAACGGTGGAATGCTGCACCCTAGATGGTGAGAGTCCAGTAGCCGAAAGCATCACTAGCTTACGCTCTGACTTGAGTAGCATGGGGCACGTGGAATCCCGTGTGAATCAGCAAGGACCACCTTGCAAGGCTAAATACTCCTGGTTGACCGATAGCGAAGTAGTACCGTCTTATAGAAAAAAAAAGAGTCATAGAAAAAAAAAATTCAGATATTGGGGAGTTGTAAAAAAGGAAAGAGATCAAAAAGATCTTTTTCCTAAAATTCATGTTTGGCTTTATTATATCATACTCCTGCCAATGAATATTATCATTCTATTGTTTTGTTCATTCAATTCAAATATAAAGAGTTATTTAAGGTTTCAATTTTATTTAGTTATTTAAGGTTTCAGTTTTATTTAACTTAACAATAACATATATATATATATATATATATTTGGATCACGATCACAATTTAAGCATAATATCCAATAATTCAAAAATTTTTATTTAATTTGCATAACTTTTGTCTTGTGATAATCGTTAGCTTTTTTTCAGTATGAAATGGATTGAAAGCCCCGGACGTCTAGTTTTCGGCGTACTTTTCGGATCTCTATTCCGATCTTTCTCGAAGGAGTTATACCTATTTCCGTAACGGTGCGCAATGCTGAGAAATTCCAAGTGGAGGTCGCCGTAAAGTTGGCACCCATCCATGGCCAATGTCACGGCGACCTCCTCTAGCCAACAATTCCAGAGATCTTCGCACCCATGCTGGTCGCACCCACCCATAACCAACATGGGTGCGACCTCCTCAACATCAAAATTTCGAGAGATCTTCGCAGTGAAGTGGTCGCCCCTTCCAACGGCGACTTTGGCAGCAACCTTCCGTGCCAGCTCAACCCATGTGACGAATTTAAGACCTAAATTCTGGGCAGCCATATATATATATATCATGTTTTCTTTGTTCTTAGAGGAGAACCCACAACCTTTTCCATAACATTTCACACTTTTACATCACATTTTCACACAAATCCCTTTTCTTCCATTCCACCATCATCTCTTCCACACAAACATCAAACACAGCAGATTTTCCTTCACATTTCACAACCAAAAACAACCTTTCGCATTCCATCATCTTCTCACATACGAAAACCATCCAAGTTCCCACCTTTCTACACCATTCATCTCCCTTTTCACATATCTCCTTCTCCACAACCATTTCCACCCATCCTTGGAAGTTTTGCAAGCAAGAGGCAATGATTCTCAAGAAGAAGCTCACAAGACAAATGGGTTTTCTCTACTCCTTTGCTTTCTCTTTTGATTTTTCATTAATGTGTAACTAATTTCTTAGTTAGGGGATTGATGTAACCGTATTGGACTACTTAATGTAATCAATTAGTCTATTTTTCTAATTCCATCCGATTTTAGTTTCAATTATTGCACTACTTGCTCTAATTTCTCTATTTATGTTTTATTGTGACCATAAGAAACAATGATTTGAGAGTTAGGTTATTTGAGGTGTTGAGTTTAGGTGTGGGTGACCATCCCACCTAATTCTCTCACAAGCTTAGTAATTGGGAAGGTTGGTTTATGCATGACCATGCTAGACCAACTTGGCTTAGAGTTTTAAAGTTAAATAGATGAATTAACCATTGCTTATTACATGACCTTGTGCAAGTAAAAGGGAAGACCTAGAACTTAATGGATTTATTTTAAAACAAGCCCTAAAATTGGATTGAAGTGCTTAATGAGACTAAGTGAGAACATTGAGTGATCTAAGAAGGTTGCATCGATTCCCTAGTGCTTTCCTCCATACTTTCACTTCTTATGTGTTTATTTGTTGTACTAGCCTAGTTTTTAGTCCCAAGATTGCATTTTTATTTCTCAAGTTTGCATTTTTAATGTTAAAGTTTACATTCTTAGTTACAAGATTGCACCCTTAATTATATGCAAGAAATCAAACCACTTTTTCAACCCAAAAGCATTATGCAATTTAATTTTCATGCACTTAGATTAGATTTTTCCTAGGCTAATTAGATTCCAACCATTTGAATCACCGATCCCAGTGAACGAACTTAAATATAAATTGAAAGTAAACATTTTCACTGCATCCAACCATTTGAATCACCGATCCCAGTGGACGAACTTAAATGTAAATCGAAAGTAAACATTTTTACTGCATCACTAAGCCTCCTCGACTACTTTGTGACAATATTGGTGCTACGTTCCTGTGTGCTAATCCTGTTTTTCATTCACGCATGAAGCACATCGCTTTGGATTATCATTTTGTGTGGGAAAAAGTCTCAAATGGCTCCCTTCAGGTTGCCCACGTCTCTACACATGACCAGCTAGCTGACATCTTACCAAGCCTTTTGTCAAGTCACGTTTTTCGTTTCTTCGGTCCAAGATCGGTGTCTCCGATGGAAGCACCGTCTTGCGGGGGCATGATAAAAAGGAATCCATCTCATCAATTCAATCCAGAAATCAAGAGCAATCAATAGTCAACCCTATAGTTTAGGAGCATCCCTTGTATTTGGTTTCTCATTATTGTAATGTGTATGATTTTAGGATTCTATCATCTGTGTATATTTGACAGTTGCATTTGTATGAATATTAACAGCATTCAGTAATGAAAAACACATCATTACCAATCAGTATACCAGCCTCTTTAGGGCCTGTCCTGTATCGTTTTAAAGACCCATTTTCGTTTTCATTTTCCAAATCTGATTTTGAATACGTATTTGTTACCATTTTCCATTTTGTTTTCCATTTTATTTTCAAAACAAAAACAAAAATAAAAACAACAATAGTGTTAAAAGTGAAAATTTTCCAAAACAACTTTTCGATGTTTTTCGTTTGGTTTTTCAATATAAATAAAAAACTTTTTTTTTCCTTTTTCTCTTCTTTTTTTCTTTTTGGTCGACATCCTCTTCTTCTCTTTATTTTCTTCTTCTTTTCTTCTTGCTCGCCGGGATATTCTTCTTCTTCTTCTCCCTGTCTTCTTTTTTCTTCTTCTTGGCTTCTTTCTTCTTCTCGACCGGCTCACCGATCTGTTATCTTCTTCTCTTATTCCACCGATTTGTTTCTTTCTTCTTCTCGACCGGCTCGCCGATCTGCTGTCTGCTTCTCTTATTCCACTGATCTGCTTCCTTCCTTCCGCCGAGACGCCGATCTCTTCCTTCCGTCGAGATCTGACCAAAATATATTTAAAGATTTTTTTTTCTTTTTTAGATTTTATTGTTTTGCGATTTTGTTGATTGAGATTGTTAGATTGTTAGATTGTTAGATTATTACCTGAAATGGGATTACTTTTATAAATGATTTGTAGTTGAAGTGTGGTCAAACTTTGTCAGATCTTAGTTCATTTACAAATTTTGAAGTTAATTATATAAAGATTGTTGTGGGTTTTTATTTTAGAATATTGTTATATAAAGATTTTAATTATTGTTGATTTAAATTATATTTAAAAAAATCTGACCAAAATAAAAAAATAAAAAATTTCACTCATTAATTTTGGCCTATAAAATGAAACCAGACGCGTTTTTTACGTTTTCATATTCAGAATTCAGCTTTCAGGATATGCTACCAGACGCATATTTGGATTTCAAAATTGAAACCAAAAACATTGTTTTCATTTTCGTTTTTATTTTTGAAAAACAAAAACAAAAACAGCTTTGAAAAATGTTACAGGACGCACCCTTAGTTATTATTAATTCTCTCACTTGACTACTTGAGAATAAAAACAGGGAACATCATTGACTATATATATATATATACTGTTGAAGGCTTCCGTTACCTGTGAAGTTTTCTTATCATAAGGGGATTGCATATAGTTACCATCAGCTGCAGATTCAGTCTCAACATGCAGAGTTGTGTCCGAAGCATCCTTTTCAGTTGACACAGCAGAGGGCTGCAGAACAGTAGAACTTGTGTGCTCACTAGAATTAGATGTAGGAGAGTGATGCTGTAAAAATGTTTACGTTCAATTTGCATTTGAGTTCGTTCATTGGGATCGGTGATTCACTCGGTTGAAACTACTTTGTTTAGAAAAAAAAAAAACATATAATCTAAGTACATGAAAAATAAATTACATAATGCTTTGGGTTTGGAAATTGTTTTGGGTTCTTGCAAATGATGAAAGATGCAAACTTTAAGCTGAAAAATGTAAACTTTAACTAAAAATGCAAACTTGAACACAAGAATAAGCACACAAGAAGTAAAAGTATGGAGGAAAGCACTAGGGAATCGATGCACCCTACTTAGACCACTTAATGTTCTCGCTTAATCTCGTTAAGCACTTCAATCCAATTTTAGGGCTTGTTTTAAAATAAATCCATTAAGTTCTAGGTCTTCCCTTTTACTTGCACAAGGTCATGCAATAAGCAATGATTAATCCCTCTATTTAACTTTAAAACTCTAAACCAAGTTGGTCTAACATGGTCATGTATAAACCAACCTTTCCAATTACTAAGCTTGTGAGAGAATTAGGTGGGATGGTCACCCACACCTAAACTCAACACCTTAAATAACCTAACTCTCAAATCAATGTTTCTTGTGGTTACAATGAAACATAAATAGAGAAATTAGAGTAAGTAATTCAATAATTGAAACTAAAATTGAATTGAATTAGAAAATAGACTAAATTATTACATCGAGTAGTCCAATACGGTTACATCAATCCCCTAGCTAAGAAATTAGTTACACATCAATGTAAAATCAGAAGAGAAAACAAAGGAGTAAAGAAAATTCATGTGTGTCTTGTGAGCTTCCTCTTGAGAATCATCTTCCTCTTGCTTGCAAAACTTCCAAGGATGGATGGATGAGAATGTGTAGTGTGGAATGTGTGAAAAAAAATGATGAGAGAATGTGAAAGGTTGAATCTTTGGTGATTTTCAGATATGAGGTGATGATGATCTGAAAGAACCAAAGAGAGGTATTTATATAGGATCCAAATAGGGCAAAAATCCTTCTAGAAGGACGAGTTGACGAATTGCTACGGTCCTTGATTGCCACGATCTTCTGAGACCACAGGTTAACCGCGGTAAGCCTTGGAATTTCTATCGCTTGAAGTGTCGCGGTTGATGCCAAGACGGCACTTCAACCGTGGCATGCCTTGAACGATTTCCGTCGCCTGAAGTGCTGCTGTGAATGCCAAGACGACACTTCAACCACAGCAGGCTTAACATGTTCTTGTCGCTGGATTGCCGCGATAGTGCAAAACAGCACTTGAACCACGATAACACATCCTCAAAGCTCCAACTCTCCATATTTGCACATTATGCCCCTGGATCATCTCTTTACTACCAAAATGCCCCTGCTATCAATATAACCCTGCGAAAACCTCAATCAAGCCATTAGACACTCGATTTTACCCGAAAACCAAACAAAAGCAATGGAAAGGGAGGCCAAAATATAGTATTGCAATGGCTCGATTAGAGAGCTTGACTTTTGATCATCATGCTTCTGATAATGCCATTTCTACACTCGGTATATTCCCGTTTTACATATCATTTGCCTTCATTTTCCGAGTAAAACCGATTTATTTAATGTTTGAACAAGCTTGTACAGGTTTCTAAGCTTTTCAGGGCTTTAATGTAGAGAAAAGAGGAAATTTGAGGCAAAACAACATTTCGGAAGACAAGAAGAGAGGACTGGCGATGTATAGGTTGTTTTACTTACAGCGCCCACAAGGGCGATTTAGGGACAGAGGTTTGGCGCTGTACAGAAGCGCTCAATGTACAGAGCCCATCGTGCCAAAACAACTTCAGTGGATTGGTGCTGTACAGGCACTGTATAGAAGTGCTCTACATGCAGTGCCCATCCTGCCAAAATAACATCAGCGAATCAACGCTGTACGTGCGTTGTACATAAGCCCCCTACGTACAACGCCCATACTAACACATCAACCATTTTCCTAGGGTTTTGTAACCTAATTCCATACATTATGAATACCTCCTTTCAGCTTCATTTAAGACACCTCTTGCACGACCCTTCCCTCCAAAACATTTCAAAAACACATTTTTACTCTCCAAATCCACCAAATCACCACATCCAACCTTCAATCCATCACCCAAACTTCAAATCCACTTTACCAATCATCAAATATCCAACTTTCCCACCATCAAAACCCAACCTTAGAGCATAGTAGGGGACGAAGAGAGAAGAAGCAAGCCAAGCACAACAACATACCAATAGAGGAGGAGAGCTTCACATATAGTTTTCTTTACACCTTTCTCTCTTCATTTCATTTGTAATTTGCTATGGCTTACATAAATATCATATCTTTTGTTGCTATTTCTTGTAATATGAACTAAATCCATCTTGGCTAAGGCCAAGATGAAACCTTTTCCATGAATCATCATTAAAGGTCATCACTTTATCATTAATGCTTGTGTTTTGTATGTGTATTTCAATTGCTTAATACTTCTAGGTGCCTAGCTAACACTTAGTTGATATTTGGTTGTTGTGTGAAGTACCGAGAGGAGAAGCACATAACGTGCTCGATGAAATGCCTGATACAAGTCTAGTAAGATAGAAATATACGAGGCTAGCTTATAGGATTCCATTTGTGTGCCATCATGCTTAATGAATTTGTGTGTAGTTCGGATAACCATCGAGTAATAGGTTGTTGGTGCATATGAATGTTGCCTTTATCACTTGAGAGAGGTTAGAGATTAATTAAGAGCATACGAATCTACACACACACTTGCATACTTTATTTCAATGATTTGACTAAATTGATGAGAATTGGATAGGTGGATTCAAAGGTCTTAGCCTTTCCCATAGGTAATACAATCACTTGTTTGTGTGAGACTTTGCTTTGCTTTGTTTGCTTGTTTAGTTTCATTTATCGCATTTTAGTTGTATAGTTAATTTAATTGTTTTTGATTAGTGTAATTCAACAATCAAATCTTTGCTTGTCTAAATAGTAGTAAATCAATCAATTGTGGTAATCAATACTTCAATCCTTGTGGAACGAATTCTATTTATCATTGCACTATTCTCACGGCTCCGTACTATTACGGGTGCTCTTTTAAGAGTGGTCAATTTTTGGCACCGCTGCCGGGGATTGAGCGGTTTATTGATATCAATACTAGTTGATTCATTACTAATTTAGATCTTTTTCTTTGTGTTTATTGCTTTGTGATTTCAGGCGGTTGCTCTTGAATGCAGCATAGTACAAGGAGCAACAACTTACAGGACTTGCGCTTTGATCCGGATATAGAGGGGATGACCCGAAGAAATAAAAGGAACCAAAGTCAAACCATGAATAGGGATAATTTGAATCAAGATCCAATGCCACCTGTAGCCCAAGAGGGACAACACGGGCAAGATGAGCAAATCGGGGAGGATGAAAGAGTCATGAGGGACTATGTCATGCCAAGGGTGAATCAAAATTTATCACCCATCCAACTCCCGACGATAAATGTCAACAACTTCGAAATCAAGTCTCATGTCTTTCAACAGCTAGCGATGATGGGACTATTTGGTGGTAAGCCAACAGATGATCCAAACGAGCATTAGAGGAGCTTTGACCAAATTTGCTCAACATTCAAAGTCAACGTGGCTTCAGACGATGCAATTAGGCTAAGGGTTTTCCCTTTTTCATTGAAGAACCGAGCTAAGACTTGGTATGATTCTCTTACACCAATGCACTAAGGTCGATTGCCCATTGGGATGTGTTGGCCCAAGCCTTCCTTAGCAAATACTTCCCTCCCAGAAGGGAGGCTCAATGAATGAACAAGATTCACCAATTTTCCCAATTTGAGATGGGATCTTTGTATGAAGCTTGGGAGAGATACAAGGAGATGCTAAGAAAATGCCCATGCCATGGAATACCGATGTGGTCAATTGTGGAAAAATTCTATCGGGGTATGAACTTGTCCACACGCTAATTTGTGGATGCTTCGGCAGGAGGCTCTTTGATGAACAAGTCTATGGATGTGGCATGTAATTTGATAGAAGACATGTCCGTTGCAAATTGTCATTGGGTAGCGATATGAAGACACCGAAGAAAGCACCCGGTATGTTAGATGTTGATCATGTGATGGCAATACAAGCACAAATTGATGTCTTGACAAGACAAATGAACAACATGGGGGCAAGCTCTAGTACGGCCTAAGTAAAAATGTTGAGTTGTGATTTATGTTTGGGGTCACATGAAAGTGTAGATTGTTAAATGGGGAACCCATTTGCTCCTGGATTCTCAGAGCAATTTCTTTTGTGAACTACAATAGAAACTTTGCTAACCAAAATGCCAACAACCCATATCCTAACCCAAACAACAATCCATATTCCAACACCTACAACCCCGAGTGGAGAAATCACCCCGATCTATCATGGAAAAATAACCAACAAACCCTTCAACCACAAGCCAACTTTAAACCACCCAAATTTAACCAACCACAACAAGCCGAGAGAAAGCCTACTCTTGAAGATTTGTTCTCTAAATTCATGACCAAGATAGATGCCCGGATGGAGTTTCAAAATAATTCTTTGATGAAGCTTGATACCAAGATAGACCAAGTTGCACAACACTCTTAAACATCAATCAAGAATTTAAAGGTACAAATGGGACAATTGGCAAGGGTTATTCAAGAAAGACAACAATGAGCATTGCCAAGTAACACAGAGATCAACCCAAAGGAGCAATGCAATGCTATTTCATTGAGATGTGGCAAGATAGTTGAGTATCCAATTAGGGGTGAGCAAGCGGAGAAAGAGGTAAACAAGGATATGACACATGAAGATTCTACCTCTCAATTCCATGGAAAGGAAGACAAGAAAAGAGATGATCTAACCAACACATCTTCCGATCTACCTTCTTCACCACAAGTAAAGGCATATATACCCCCAATCCCATACCCGCAATGCCTCAAGAAATATAAGGATGCTCAAAGCTTCATAAAGTTTTTGGAGATATTTAGAAAGCTACATATCAATATCCTGTTCGCCGAAGCGTTGGCTCAAATGCCAACATATGTAAAGTTTTTGAAAGAGCTCCTATCAAACAAGAAGAAGTTTGAGGAATGTAAGACAGTAGCTCTCACAGACGAATGTAGTGTCATTCTCCAAAACAAACTCCTTCCAAAATTGAAAGACCTTAGAAGGTTTACTATTCGATGCACCATTGGAAATTTGGAGTTTATAATAGCATTGATAGACTCGTGAGCGAGCATCAACTTGATGCCATATTCCATATTTAAAAAGTTATGATTGGGAAAAGTGAAGCCTACAAGAGTGACTCTCCAATTGACGGATCGATCTATCAATTACCCATACGGAGTTATAGAAGATGTTTTGATGAAAGTGGATAAATTCTTCTTTCCGGTTGATTTCGTAATTTTAGAAATAGAAGAAGATGTTGAGATCCCGTTAATTCTTAGGAGACCATACTTGAAAACTAGTGGGGCCTTGATCGATCACAAGGAAGACAAGTTGACCTTGAGGATTCAAGATGAAAAAGTTGTGTTCGACATGTTCAAGGCCACTGAGAGCCCTTCATTCTCTGAAGCATGTTTAAGAGTTGAGGTTGTTGATCCTCTTGCGGGAGAAGTTTTCGAAAGAGACATTCCGAAAGAGCCACCTAAATCTACCTTTGAGCATGGGTTTACAAGAAAGAAGATAAAAGCGAGCCACAAAATAGGTTCATATGGAGTAGTGAACAAGATCCAATCAACTCCTCTAATTAAAGATGAGAAAAAAATGGATAAAAGGGAGAAGAGAAAGAAAGCTTATATGGTGGAGCAAACAAGAATGGTAAATGGGTTTTGGGTGAGGACATTCTATGCCTGATATAGGTTGAAAAAGAAAGGGGTGTTTGATGAGCCCAAATCAATGGCCTTGCTTGAGGACCCAACTTGAACAATCGCCAAGGGAGGTACAACTCTTGTAAATAGTAGTTTTATTTTCATGCTTTTATATGCAATTTACATTTCCATTTAGCTTTAAGTTATGGAGTTGTAATGTGCCTAACTTTTAGGTTTAGTTTGTATTCAGGTTGCATTTGGCTTCCCTCCCGCTTCTAAGCTTATATTGTCCAATCCGCTTATATGTGCAAACATTGGGGAAATGTTTCGTTTAGGTTTGGGAGTGCGGCCATCCAATGACCCTTTCACATATTCATTTGTATCTTTCTTGCATGAGTGTCTTGTGTGCTTTATTAAAAAAAAAAAAAAAAAAAAAAAAAAAACTTACATGATTGTGTGGGTTTATAGCCAAATTTTGTCACATTTTCTTTCAATTTGAGTCAAAACCTAGAGCAGCAAGGGTTGCTTGTTGAGATGCCTTTGGGTTGAGCCGTTATAAGCTCTTTATGTATGCCATGCATTATTAAGGGAGGCCGTGTTGGTCAAAGTTGCATCACTTTGCTTGCACACATTCTACTAGACTCATTTTGTGTTTTAGAGAATGAGGTAGCGCGCTTGAGATATCTAGATCATTAGTGGAGACTACCCATGTGAGCTTCATTACCCAAATATTGCGTCCATAAGAGTGAATTTTATTTTTATTCTCTAAACACTCATCTTGTAGATATTAGGCATAATAAAAGGACCTTTTTTCATTACATTGAGCATTAAAGAACATCTCTTTAGCATTGTGCATTTTGTGTTCCCTTGTTGGTTTGCTAGACTCATACCTTTAGAGATGACGTAGGCAATGTGTGTTAGTCACTCAAAATGACCCAAACACATCCATAAGTCTTGTGTGTATGTGCTTAAGTATCCGAAAGAATATAGACCTTCACACTAAACCTGATCACTATATCCGCCCACGTTACACCACATTAAACCCAAACACTAGACCATCCTATAGCTATGATAATGATAACATGAAGATTAAAGCCTAAGAAGAAATATACCCAAGTAGCGTGTACTTAGGCCTATATTGTAACCTTTATCACCAAAAAAAAAAAAAAAATCTATCTAGAAAAAGTTGCCCAATTGCTAAGCAACTACATTGTACACAGTTCTCAAGTTAATAAAAGGTCTAGGCGCTAAAAGGGGATTGCAAAGTGCACCATGTAAAAGACTCATGATCATTAGCTCGTCAATGATTCCATATCCACCCAATCTCTCCATCACCATCAAACTCACTTGCACTAAAAAAAAAGTCCTAATAGATTTTTAGGAAGTGTCTAACTTGAAAACAAGGGTGTTCTTAATGTTTGATTCCTTTCTTGAGGTCCATTTGAATTGAAGATTGAGCGTTTTTAACAATTTTTCATATGCGTTTTAATTTTGAAAATTCTTTGTGCATAAACTCCAACTTGCATATGTTTGATGAGTGAGCCTAGGTTCGGTGTGATAAAATAATGAGATACTTAGAGTCAAGGCGAAATGTTATCTAATGACTCTTGTGTTCGATGCTTTTGAAACTAATTTTACTAAGAAGTTCGGAATTGCAATCATTAGTGTTGTAGAACCTTGGCTAACACACATCTAGACTACACTCAATGATCTTAGCATGCTTTTGTCTACTTTACGGTTCTCTCAATGTCGCATCTCATCTTTAGTTGACTCGGTAGAAAATACATTTGTGGTTATCGTTCTGTAAACCCTCACGAGACTTCACTAGTCCTTTAAGGATCGCTTAGGGGTTCAAAAGAATTTTAAAAAGTTTGTGGCACATGCCAAGTGCCATCGTGTCACCCACGAAAGTGGTGTTTTCTTTTTTTTCAATTTTTAGAAGGTTAATATGAGTTTTGTTTGTCTTTGTTTTGCTCGGGGACGAACAAAAGATAGGTTTGAGGGTATTTGATAATGCTATTTCTACACTCGATATATCCCCATTTTACATATAATTTGCCTTCGTTTTCTAGGTAAAACCAGTTTATTTAATGTTTAAACAAGCTTGTGCAAGTTTCTAGGCTTCTCAAGGCTTTATTATAGAGAAAAGAGGAAAATGGAGGCAAAACGACATTTCATAAGACAAGAAGAGAGGACGGACGTTGTACAAGTCGCTCTACGTACAACGCCCATAACGGCGATTTAGGGATAGAAGTTTGGCGATGTACAAGCGCTGTACAGAAGCGCTCTACGTGCAGCGCCTATTGTGCCAAAACAACTTCAGAGGATTGGCGCTGTACAGAAGCGCTCTAAGTACAGCGCCTATCCTGCCAAAGCAACATCAACAGATCGACACTGTACATGTGTTGTACAAAAACGCCTTACGTATAGTGCCCACACTGACACATCAGCCATTTTCCTAGGGTTTTGTGCCCTAATTCCATACATTATAAATACATTATTTCAGCTTCATTTGAGACACCTCTTGCACGACCCTTCCACTCTAAAACATTTCAAGAACACATTTTTACTCTCCAAATCCGCCAAATCACCACATTCAACCTTCAATCCATCACCCAAACTTCAAATCCACTTCACCAATCATCAAATATCCAACTTCCCCACCATCAAAACCCAACCTTAAAGCATAGAAGGGGACTAAGAGAGAAGAAGCAAGCCAAGCACAACAACATACTAAGAGAGAAGAAGCAAGCCAAGCACAACAACATACCAAGAGAGGAGGAGAGCTTCACATATAGTTTTCTCTACACCTTTCTCTCTTCATTTCATTTGTAATTTGCTATGGCTTACATAAATATCATATCTTTTGTTGCCATTTCTTGTAATATGAACTAAATCCGTCCTGGCGAAGGCTAAGATGAAACTTTTTCTATGAATCATCATTAAAGGTCATCACTTTATCATAAATGCTTGTGTTATGTATGTGTATTTCAATTGCTTAATGCTTCTAGGTGCCTAGCTAACACTTAGTTGATATTTGGTTGTTTGTGAAGTACCGAGAGGAGAAGCACACAACGTGCTCGATGAAATGCCCAATACAAGTCTAGTAAGATAGAAATATGCGATGCTAGCTTGTAGGATTCCATTTGTGTGCCATCATGCTTAATGAATTTGTGTGTAGTTTGGATAACCATTGAGAAATAAGTTATTGGTGCATATGAATGTTGTTTTTATCATTTGAGAGAGTTTAGAGACTAATTAAGGGCATACGAATCTACATACACACTTGCATACTTTATTTCAATGATGTGCCTAAATTGATAAGAATTGGATTGGTGGATTCAAAGGTCGTAGCCTAATTTCCCATAAGTAATACAATCACTTGTTTGTGTGAGACTTTGCTTTGTTTTGTTTGCTTGTTTAGTTTCATTTATCGTATTTTAGTTGTATGGTTAATTTAATTGTTTTTACGTAGTGTAATTCAACAATCAAATATTTGTTTGTCTAAATAGTAGTAAATCAATCAATTGTGGTAATCAATACTTCAATCCTTGTGAAATGAATTCTATTTATTATTGTACTATTCTCATAGCTCCGTACTATTGCAAATGCCCATTTAGGAGTGGTCAATTTTAGGCTTCTCACTAGTCACATCTTCCTTCTCGTAATCGTGATAATTCTCTGCAACTGAAGTTTTCTGCAGAGCATTCTTTCACATCATAGTCCTTTGCTTCATTGTTGTTGCCTTCTGAAATTTTGGGAGCAACATGAACTTTATTGTGAGAAGTTGGCTTCAATATAACTCCAAATGGGTTCTTATCCATGTTTACATTCGTGAGCTCCCTTCCCATCACCCCGCATCGAAAGCAATATGCTGAAACATTAGAATGCTTCATTGAAAATAATCACCTTTCCAGTTCTAGCTCAAGAAGGCAAATAAACTTTCCATAAAGGTTAGAAGAATCAGTTCACAAAACAACATGATGCTTTTCAGCCAAAACTTCATGTAGCATTAAAAAAAAAAAAAAAAAAAAAAAAAACTGTGCTTGACAACATATATGAAAATGGAAAGTGCTATACAGATCAAACATGGTAACATTGAGAAAAGAAACTAATTGTTATACATAAATGAACCAATTACATTAATTAAGAACAACTAACAAAGAAACAAAATATATTCATTTAATAAACACACAAAAAAAAAAAAGGAACTTTATAAATCAAACATTTTTGGGGGAAAAACAAAGAAGAAGAGCTCAAAATAAAAACTTGAATACAAAAAGAACATAAACTTAGGATTAAAAACTTCACAAAGCAGCCAAAAGTCAGAGAAACCAACAAAAACCCAGAAAAAGCATGCAAAATCCACAATGCACACACATAATAAATATAATAAAATATAAAATAAATAAAACCACAACAAAATATTATCATTCATTTCCAACTCCACCACACAATAAAAAAAAATCCCCATAACTCAAAAACCCAGATAGAGAAATTGATGAGACACCTTCATATTTAACAACAAAAAATTATTTAAAAAAAAAGGAGAGACCTTGAAAAGGAAGAACAACAACAACAGCAACATTGTTATATATATCAAAACACATTTTTTTTTCCTTACATGTGAAGAGCAAAACAAAGCAAAGAATGTGAGGAAATTTTTCCTTTGCCTTTGGTAGGATTCGAGTCACTGACTTGAGAGTTGGGAATCATTTGTCCAACCCCCAAACTCGTCCATCTACAGCTACACTCCTGGGGGCATATATATTGTTATTTTACATCATAATAATTATATGATATTACAAATTACCATATTTATTTTATTACTTCATTGTTCAAGTGATGCCAAATCACAATTTCAGAAAATAATGTTTTTGTAAGTAATTCAAACTCAGAAACTTTCAACACCTTTTTTTCTTTTAAAAAAAAAATGTATGTGATGTTGCAGCTCTCTTAGTTTAATTTTGGACATTATTCAATTTTTTAATATTACCAAATTAAATGGAGAAAGTATGTCTCAAAGGTAAATTAACTCAATTAGGCTAATATTAAAAATAAAAAAAATAAAAAAAAACCTATCATCAACTAATGGTTATACTTATTTCAAAAAATAATAATAATACATGTTTGTACAAACAATTAACATCAAATAGTGACATATAATTGCAGTAGATAAAATTTGGCTTTAAACTCAACCTTAATAGAAGGTCTACTTCCGTGATTTTAGAATTAATAAGCCCAAAAATAAGATGGACCTTAAAGCTTAAACCCACCAGTTATTAAACATTTCAAAAAGGACCAAGTCAAGAGAGCATGTGGTGTGACTTAATAAGCCCAAAAATAAGATGGACCTTAAAGCTTAAACCCACCAGTTATTAAACATTTCAAAAAGGACCAAGTCAAGAGAGCATGTGGTGTGACTTACCACTAGGACACAAGTTCGATTTTATTAACAATTATACAATATTTATATATTATGTTGTTAAATTTTTATTGATTATTTTAAATCAAAATTTATCGGAACAATTAAAAAAAAAAAAAAAATCTTGTTTGAAAAATTTAAAGTCATTCCACTATTAAAAAATGTTAAAAATGTATATTGAAGAATTTAATAAAACTATTTTTAGATCATATAGACTGATAGGGGTGTGCTAATAGTAAAAATCATATAGACCCGTAAGGGTGTGCCAATAGTACCACTCCTTTTTATATGAAAGGGGTGATTTTGCAACTTGAACTCAAAATAGAGGCATTATTTTTTTGTTGCTAAAATCCCTTAATTAATCTAGAGTAATACTACTTTGTCTAAATCTGGTACCCAAATGATGTGGTAATATCGTAATCCATTCATTTAAATCATGCAATTAATATAATCTAGTCCAAATAACTATCTGTTAAAAGAAAGATCCTAGAAATTCACCGGAAAGTTGAAAAGGAACTAGGCAAGAAGAAGTCACAAGAAATTGGAAGGGAAGGAGAACGGAAGGAGCACAGAGGTAGAGTCAATAAAATAAG
This sequence comes from Acer negundo, assembly GCA_035582765.1. Taxonomy (NCBI): domain Eukaryota; kingdom Viridiplantae; phylum Streptophyta; class Magnoliopsida; order Sapindales; family Sapindaceae; genus Acer; species Acer negundo. The sequence goes on along the minus strand of CM069235.1, from coordinate 42,186,513 downwards.
TGTCCATATGTTAATTAATTAATGCTTAATTAACTATTGTGTTTGACACTTTGTTGTAGACCCGTATGTTAATTATATCTTACATATAACGTCTTAAAATATCAGCATTATTTTTGAAGATGCATTGGGTTGATGTGTACATGAGTTATTATTATTTTTTTCCTACAATCGAGGAAAAAACTTAATTACACTTGTATAGTAGCTTTTTTGCAACCAAAATGTAACTCTTAACAAGTTTGAAATTCAAATTTGCTCGATCAAACATCACTCAATAAAAAAATAGGGTGGTGCTATTAGTACCCCCACTATTGAACTATTTATATCTCACTTTTTAAAATTTTGATTTAATTATATAAAATTAAATGGTTTTATTAATTTTTTTATTTATTTCCATAATTACTCTTTTACTTATTTTTCAAACTTAATAAACCTCATATCTCTAAAAAAAAAAATAATACACTTCAAATATATAAATATGTGACATATATATATATATATATATATATATATAAATTTACACATATACATAAACACCTGTCCTCACTTAGGGACATGAACCTTCGAAGAAATACATAAAAAAAACTTGCATTCTTTAAAACAAAAAAAATAATAAATAATAAATCGAGATGGTCTCTTGTATATAAGCCATAAATCTATGTTGAGTTTTTTTTTATCGATTGAAAACAAAATCTCAAAATTTCAAAGCTTTTCATGAAAAAAAAAAAAAATGAACATAGAAGCAAACTCGAATTTGTTTGAGTCAATCAGCCGCCACCTTGCCAATGATTTTGAGTTTTCAGTTGTTAATTTTGGAAACAATAATAATAAGGGTACCAATATTGACACCCATAAATATAATAAGCACACTCATATTTTAATAAAAAAATTATTTACAAAAAAATCCCAATAAGAATTTACTAATAAGGACAAATTAGTTTAATTAAAAATAAATCAAATACTATGTAAACCCATTAATCACACCCATATTTTCAACTATATCACTTTATTAAAAAATAAATAAATAAATAACCCTAATTTTCAAACTTAATACACCTCTGATTTCTAAATGTTATATTTTTCTCACCTCCATTACAGCCTTTCATGTTTTTTTTTTCTCTCTCTAAAAAATTAATGATGTAGAAAGAAGGAGGAACCATGGCTCATGCCGCTACCAGTGTCCTACGACCCAACCATGCCTAATTTCAGATTCATACGGTTTTGGATATTTTCTTATTTTATTAATTTGGGTCTTTGTTTCTTGTTTAGCAAGTTTATTTATTTCAGTTTGATTAGGAATTAAATTTAGGTTTTAGAAATAAATCAAACTTACCTTTTAGGTAGGATTGATCTTTGTTTTTCTGTCAAGTTAGGAATCATGAATCTTAGAAGATTTTGATTAGTTTTTTTGTCTTTTCCTATTTTAGTCTTTTTAGGAATGTCGTATTCGAGTCGTATTATAATTAGTTTATAATAAATAGTCTTATTATTTTCCATTATTGTAACTTTTTGATAATCAATAAAATCGTTCATTTGGAACACTTATTTGTCGTGGATTCGACATGCCCTTTGAGGATTCGAGAGCACCATTTTCTAACGTAGATTAGGGAATGATGGCCCCTGCATGGCAGTCCATGCTTAGGTAACTACCGGTCGCTGTGTCAAGGTTCGTCTGAGTGTGTCTCAGGGTTCGACAAAGTGATTATTCTTATTTCCGACATACCCCGCTGCGTCAATTAATAATAATAACCATGAAAAATACAAAATACAAAATACAAAAAAAAAAAAAAAAAAAAAAAAATGTGCCCATCCCTCTGATGAGCTTATGATTTTGTGCAGTTCAAAAGTATATCATGCTTATATTTTTGCAGTGTGTGCAATACATATTGTAAATATATATAAATATATATATATATATATATATATATATATATGTGTATGCAAGAACAATGGTTCAATGAAGAAAAGAAATTGTCTCTTCTCTGTGAAACAATTATCGAATGTGGGGATTTGCTTTGTGTTCATGAGATGTTTCATATTGGTAATAGTCTTCCAACTAGTTATCAATCCACGATTCCATTTTCGTATTTGGATTTCTTGTGAACAATAATATTATCGAAACCAAAATATATAGTTAAATGAACTTAATAATTTATCATTTATGAAAATTGGGTGTGTCAATAACTTAAGAGGGTTTATAAATAAATTATATTAAAATGAAAACATTCATTTAAATAAGGGTACTATTGACATTAAGATGGTGTTTATAGTAATGTTTTGATTTTAAATTTTAGATATGGGTGTACTTATCATATTTACGAGCATCAATATCCCCCACTCTAATAATAATGAACCATTTACATATTGCAGTTGAGCATTAGTGGTCTCTTTTTTATGGAAAACTGGGGTGGCTTGCCGTTGAAAGCGGAGGATTCAAACGACATGGTGGTGTATGGTGCCATACGTGAATCCATCAAGTGAAGTTGTCCTCGTATGTATTCAAGATTAGGGGAAAGTGTGGTTTTATTAGTTTACATTGTACAAGATTTTTTTTTTTTTTAATAAAAATGGTGTCTTTTTAAATAATTTAATAACGAAAAAAAAATTAAATAATTTAAAAAATATGGTATAAATAGTTCAGTATAATGTGCCAACAGCACCACTCTAAAAAATACAAAAAATGAAAAAAGTTTTTGCTTTGTGATTCGTTGCCTAAACAGACGTGCTAACTACAGCCCCATGTGTACACAAGTTAAGAATTTATAAAAATGAAATAAATAAAAAATTGTACATTTTTTTTAGGGATAATTATCCCGGTGGCCATCGAATTGATGACACATAATCAATATAGCCATTAATGTCACAAAATTCGTCAAAAAATGACCATTTGGAAACAACTTTTCAATCCAATGACCATTTTAATAATATGTCATCAATTTAATGGTCACCGGAATAATTATGTATATTTTTAAAGATATAATAAATTATACAGTAATGTATTGAAAGAATAAATTATGATTTATGAGTATTGAAAACTTAAAGTCACAGCAGAACACTTAACAAATTTATTTAATTGAAGGGAGAAAAAAAAAATATTGGACTTGACCAAAAACTTTTATTGGCTTTTTATTTTTCTCATCAGCACTTTTCATCACTCGATTTACCAGCTTTGACAGTGGTGAATTTTGATGACCTATGCTATGTTTTGAGACATGAGAGAGTGGCAAGAAACTCAAAATCAATTATAGTGTGAATACTACTTTGGATTCCAAAGGGTGTAGATATATATTATGCTAATTAATTTGTTCTCTCTTAATTTACACCTTATTCTATTTATTGTGGAGTGTGGACCATCATGTTAACTCTATTTTATTGCACATATAATAATATTACTTTTACTTTTTGTTTTGATCGGCTACTTTCTCTTCACTACTGTTTCTCTCTTCTCTCTTCTTTTTCTAACGCCAAAAGCCTGTTTACATAATTGTTTAGTGTTACATATATCAATCTCTTGTATTGTGCCTTGCAATTTTGCTGCTCAAATTAAGTCTTTCATTTCTTCTCTATGGGAAATTTGCAATCATCTTCTTCTTCTTCCAACACCAACACCACCCTCGGGAAAAAATATGATGTCTTCCTTAGTTTCAGAGGTGAAGACACCCGTGATTGTTTCACTAGTCATCTTTATGAAGCTTTGCACCGAAAACAAATTGAAACCTTTATTGATAACCAACTCATAAGAGGAGATGAAATCTCTCCAGCTCTTACAAGAGTAATTGAAGAATCAAAGATTTCAGTAGTCATTTTCTCAAAAGACTATGCTTCTTCCAAATGGTGTTTACGCGAACTTGTAGAGATTCTGAAGTGCAAGAAAACAAATAGCCAAATTGTCTTACCCGTTTTCTACCGTGTTGATCCATCCGTTGTACGTAAGCAAGCCGGAAGTTTCAAGGATTCTTTTGTCAAGCATGAAAAAGAATTACATGAAGAAGTGATAACATGGAGACAAGCTTTGGCTGAAGCATCCGATATAACTGGATGGCATTCCTCTGTTGGGAGGTAAATTAACTATTGCTTTATTTTACTTTATTCAATATTTATAAAATTATAAGTCCTAATTTTTTGAAAATAAGTAAACTCTAGAGTCCTCCTCTCCTCATCTCATATTTTTAGATCTAGATTCATTTTTCAAAATTTTAATGTTATTTATTTTTTCCTTTTCAAAATAGAGACCAAATTTTTTTAAATATAATTTTGTCAATTAATATACTTGTGTAACCGCCCTCTTTCTAACTACTACTTGTGATAAATTATATAGAATCTGGTTGTTGATGTGAGTATCACTCTGTTCTTTAGATTACCTCTACACAATTTTTATATGATCATATATTTAGCATTAACTAAAATTCTTTGGGAGTCCTTATATTTCAACTTTCTAGTTAGTTTAGAATTCTTCTGTTGTGTCTGTCGAGAAAAAAAAAAAAAGAATTATTCTATTGTGGTTATTTCTACTTATTACTGTTTGGTATTTTCATATGGTAGAACTGACGCCATACTTGTTGACGAAATCGTCAATGATATTTGGAAGAAATTGATGAGTGAATATATATCGCCTGATTTTGGAGGACTAATTGGACTTGAACGAATTAAGCGGGTTATATCGTTATTATGTCTACATGATAGGTCAGATGTTCGGATTATCGGGATTTGGGGCATGGGTGGTATCGGTAAAACAACTCTTGCTGATGCCATTTTTAATCAAAATTCAAATCAGTTTGAAGGTGTTTGTTTTATTCAAAATGTTAGGGAAAAATTAGAGAACTGTGGAGGATTAGTTTCTGTGCAAAAGGAAATTCTTTCTAAAGTGTTAGAGGATGGAGATCCAAAATTAGACAGTCTTACTATTCCTCCAAAAATCAAGGAAAGGCTCAATCGTTTGAAGGTTTTTATTGTTCTTGACGATGTGGATGATTCTTTAAAAATTGAAACTTTAGTCAAAGGTGTTGATGGATTGGGTAAAGGAAGTAGAATCATAATAACCTCTAGAGATAAACAAGTACTTCGGAATTGTCGTGTGAATGATGATAACATATATGAGGTTAAGGGATTTAACTATCATGAAGCTCTTCAACTCTTTTGCAATTATGCTTTTGACGAAAACTGTCACAGAGAAAATCTGATGGTAAACCGGTTGATAAATTTTACAAATGGCAATCCATTAGCTCTTAAAGTGTTAGGTTCATCGTTATACAAAAAGAGCAAAGAAGAGTGGGAAAGTGTGGTAAACAAATTTGAACCAACAAATTTGAGCCGTGAAATTTTTAAAGTGTTAAAAATTAGTTACGATAGATTGAAGGATATAGAGAAAGATATATTTCTTGATATTGCATGTTTTCTAAAAGGGAAAACACAAGACTATGTAGCAAAAGTACTAGATGACTGTTACTATTCCTTGAGTGTTCTTGTTGACAGGTCTCTAATAAAAATTTCATCCTATCATACGATAGAAATGCATGATTTGCTTGAAGAAATGGGTAGGGATATTGTTAATAAAGAATCTCCAAACAAGATAGGCAAACGTAGCAGGATGTGGAGGCAAGAGGATGTTATTTGCACACTGAAAAATGATGATGTGAGTCTCTAACTTATACTTTGCTTTTGCTTACTAATTAATCCTGTCGGGGCAAGATGAACTAGTGTTGCTCTTAATCAACATGCAAATATTTTAGAATATACGGGTATATTATTATTATTATTATTATTTTATGATATAACTTACACCTTGCTTTTGGTTTGGCCTTTAGGGAACTCCCGAAGTACAAGGTATAGTCCTGGATATGATCAAAATAAATAAGGATATACATTTGAGCCCACAAGTCTTCAAGAAAATGTACAATCTTACATTACTTAAATTCTACGATTCTACTTACTATGATTATTCTAATGTGAATTGTTCAGAAGATCTAAGTGACCCTTCTAACAAGCTAAGGTCGCTCATTAGGTATGGATGTCCTTTACAAGCACCATTCTACAATTCTACTTACTCTAATTATTCAAAAGTGAATTTTTCGGAAGGTCCAAATGGTCTTTCTGACAAGCTGAGGTCGCTCATTTGGTATGGATATCGTTTACATGCACCGTTCTACAATTCTACTTACTTTGGTTATTCTAAAGTGAATTTTTTAGAAGGTCTAAGTGTTCTTTCTGACAAGCTGAAGTCGCTCATTTGGTATGGATATCCTTTACAAGCACTGCCGTCAAATTTTAATCCAAGTAACCTTGTTGAACTTGATCTACGTGGTAGCAATCTTGAAAGACTTTGGGAAGACAATATGGTACTCTTTTAACATTTTAAGTAAATGTTTTATTCTTTGTATCTCAATTATTTATGGTATCGATTTTACTTTGTTTTTTTTTTTTTGTTACATAGGATGTCCCAAAACTAAGGTGGCTTAATCTATCTGGATGTACACGTTTTACTAAGATCCCAGACCTCTCAAAATCTCCATTGCTTGAGACAATATATCTCCAAGACTGCAGAAGCTTGCTTGACTTTCCCCTACTTGCTCAACATCCAAAATACCTTGTTTATTTGTATTCGAGGGGTTGCACTAGTCTCAGGAGCTTTCCAAGTGATATTCATTTTGAATCTCTTACATCTCTTGATCTCAGTAACTGCAATAACCTCACAAAGTTTCCACAGATTTCCGGCAATAATATAACAAGGTTGGATTTGAGTGGAACTGCAATTAAGGAGCTACCCCATTCCATTGCACATCTGAATGGGCTTAACGAATTGTTTTTGGGGGGATGTGAAAATCTTAAGACACTTCCGACTGGCATCTATAAATTGACATCTCTACAACATTTGGATATTTCAGATTGCTCAAAATTGGAAATGTTGCCGGAGAATTTGGGGAATTTAAAATCTTTGAAGTGTCTCTCTACGAAAAGAGCTGCAATTAAGGAGCTACCTCATTCCATTGCACATCTGAATGGGCTTAAGGAATTGTTTTTGGGGGGATGTGAAAATCTTAGGACACTTCCGAGTGGCATCTGTAAGTTGACATCTCTACAACACCTGGATCTTTCGGATTGCTCAAAATTGGAAATGTTGCCAGAGAACTTGGGGAGTTTGAAATCTTTGAAGAATCTCTCTGTGAAAAGAACTGCAATTAAAGAGCTACCCCACTCCATTTCACATCTGAATGGGCTTGAGGAATTGTTTTTTGGGGGATGCGAAAATCTTGAGACACTTCCAAGTGACATCTGTAATTTGACATCTCTACGACACCTGGATCTTTCAGATTGCTCAAGATTGGAAATATTGCCGGAGAACTTGGGGAATTTAAAATTATTGGAGTATCTCTCAGCAGACAGAATTGCCATATGTCAAATGCCGTATTCCATGAAGCGTTTAGGTTTACGGTTCTCTTTAAGAAGGCTATTTTTAAGTGATTGCAATCTAAACTATATACCTAAAGATATTGGCTGTTTATTCTCATTGGTAGAATTACACCTAAGTGTAAACAATTTTGACGGTCTACCACAAAGCATGATGGATCTTTGGAATTTGGAATTTCTGCACTTAGACAATTGCAATGGGATTGTATCATTAATAGACCTTCCGCCAAATTTAACACATTTAAGTGCAAGTGATTGCAAGCAGCTCCAATCAATACCAAATGAATTGGAATTTGCACGAATACTCAAAAGAAAATCAAAACCAAAACCTACTGAGTTCATATTTACTAACTGCATGAACCTTGAAGAGACAGCAGTCGGCAACGTGTTGGCACGACGAATGAAAAATCTTCACCTGGTAATTACTCTGTTAATCCATCCATTATTCCCTCTCTCTCTCTCTCTCTCTCTCTCTCTCTCTCTCTCTCTAAATTAATTATAATTATGATTTTCATGTTATAGGGATACACCGATTTTATCTTTTGTTATCCGGGAAGTGAAGTTCCTAAGTGGTTCAGATATAGAAATGAAGGATCTTCAATAAAATTTCAAAAGACTTTCGATTGTAACCTCAACGGATTTGCTGTATGCGCTGTCATTGCATTTGAGAAATATCTTTTCAATGGTGATAGTCATAAATTGGGGGTCCATTTAGACGGCACATGTAGTGATGGGGATCAAAGTTCACCAACTAGCATTGCTATCATGTCGGCGACTGCATATGTTGCTTCTAGAAACAGAACATTAATTGACTCAGATCATGTTGCATTTGGGTATTGTTATGCTTCAAATCGTTGGCAATTTGAAAGATGGTTCAAGAATTTTTCATTTAAGTTCCGGCTTTCAGAGAAGAGTCCTGATTGCAGATTGAAATCTTGTGGGGTATGCCCCATATATTATCAAGATACTGACACTGATGACAGTGATGAGGCTAGCACAAGTGGTAGTAGATTTGATGTGGAGGAAATGGAACCACATCCCAAAGAGAACGAGAATTTGCAGACAGTGAAATATGCAGAGCTAGTTGAACATATTGGGGAAACAAGTGGAATAAGGAGAAGTCGCACATCTAATAAGCATCTGGAGGAGGAAGTGGAACCACATCCAAAGAGATTAAACATTTGGTTCACCATTGTTGGACTTTTGTTCATTCACCATATATGTCGTGGACTTTCTCATCTTTCAGGTAACTCATTCAAGAAACTACAAGTATTTAATTCTATCTTTAATGTTTTAATATATACTGTGCTGATTGCTTCGCCTTGGGCAGTTAATTTTTAAACAAATATGCATCAGTTAATTCTCATCAAATGATTGCTTCGCCTTCGCCTTGTGCTGATTGCAACTTTTTGATACCAAGAAATGGTTGCCTGGACTGGACAGTAAGAGGCCATGCAGATATATCATCAAGTGGGGTTGAAAATTGAACAAGTTTCTTTGAATGCTGCCATAAGTGAGTTCTGCACACTATTTAACTTAGCCTAATACTTTATTACTTCAAACTGTACATAGTTACAGGTTTTATAATACAATTTTAGAACCTCTGATAGTCTAGTCCTGTTTATATACAAGTTTATTTAAAGGGCATACTTTGAGGATAGAGTACAAAATTATTCTTCAACTTTTATCATTAGTATGATTTCTATTTCTTGTTTGCTGCCAGTCAAGAGAAATAGAGCACTAGGGTACTTGAGATAAACACTTTTTCTTTTTATGGATAGTTTGAAAATAGTGGATAACCTGATTGAAAATGGCACAATGCATGTTCTACTTTTACTACCAAGTGCCAAGCTACCAGTCTTCAATTTTATTACTCTAGACATGTGATCCTCTTCTACTCAATGAAAAGTTGATTTTATGATTTTTATATGTAACTAAATTCATCTCATATGAATTTCCTCTTCTACTTTTTTATTTTTATTTTTTAATGTTAATAAAGATCTCATATTCATAAATGTTAAATCATATATAATTAATGATTAATCGCTTCTTTATAAATGCCTGTTTTATAGGCAATAAAGATTACATTCATATATGTTTAATTTATATAATTAAAGATAAATTACTTCATTATAATATAATTCTGAAAGAATTTGCTTCGTCATCAAGTGAGAAAATGAACTTTTTAAGGAAGTAAAAATGAAGAATCTATCTTGTAGCTCTTGCTTCATGTTCCCGTGCCTAGATTTATGGCTAGTCAGTTATTCTTTTGTTTTGTTCATGTTTAGTAATCTCTTCTAAATCCAATTTAATCCCTTGTCAATAGCTTAATGTTTTAGTGGAATCAAAATTCTGATCACACTTTTCATTGCATGTCAAGAGATTAGAAAAAAGGATACCGTATGGATGTCAAAATACTTGAAGATGATCTTGATGCAGTGCCCAAATTTCTGCCCTTCAGTTGCTAATTAGCATTAAAGGTCGGTGTTCATAAATATGCATCAATTTGCGAGATAGGTCAGCAGCATTCAAACCTTTCTATGTCTTTTATGTGAACAATGAATGCACATAATTTAGATTTAATATAAGTAATGCTATTAATTTAGATTATAAGTGGTAAATCATGAAATAACTGAAGAGTTCATGGACAAGATTTTTGCCCAAAGCAGCATTGCCGTTTAGAGAGTAAATGAGTTTGTATTTGTATTTTACCTTAATTCGTGGACTGAGTCTAGTTGACATATATATATATATATATATATATATATATATATACACACACTTAATACTCTCATTGCATTGATATATTTTTGTTTCCTATCATAAAAAAGATAGAAAAAATAAATAAAGAATAAGTGATTAAGTGAATAAATAAAGCTTTTAAGAAAGCAGATACAAGTGCAGAGGCTACATCGGCTCTTAAATCAGATTATATCAGATTATTATATGTTGCATGTATCGTCAATTGGATAAGTGTCAAAATTATTAATGATTCTATTTTTGTGGAGAGATACCTTTTTAATGGGTATACGGTACCTGATACTGTTTAACTAATTTTCGGTATGATTCTTTAAGGATGATATTCTTGTAATTACATGCTTCGAAAATTGGTTATTTTATCAACCTGTTTTGAAGTGCTAATAGTGTGTGTAATACCTGCAAGGTTTGAGCCTAAATTACTTACAATGACTTTAAATTCTTGAACCTCTAAATGTGAATTAGTCATTATTTAATGTTTATTATCTAGCAAAAATTGTATTGGAAAAATTAGTTTTATTTTTTCTTTATTCAGTGTAATCAAGTTGCTCATAATAGTGGATATGACTTGTTGGCAAATTTTTTGGTGGTACAATTTTGATGCGGCAAATCAACTAGCATTAGATTATTTGGAGGGGTGGGATTTGAAACAATCCAAGTAAGACCAAACCCGGGCGACGGAATCAGAATGACTTGAAATTTTGACAGCTGATGCGTTTCGGAGTTTCCGGAACTACTACATAGCTCTGCTGCGTAAGCACGTTCTTTTTTAAGCAAATTCCGTCGTTTAGGCCTTGAAGTTGCAGTTTTTGTCATTTTAGGAAAGTTTCTTTTTCGCAATAAATTGAGTTTCTCAATTCCGAATCGACTTCCGTCAATTCTGGAGTGTTTAGGATTCTCAGTAAAATTAGTTTTTGCTTTATTTTCGTTTTTGCCTTTTTTGGTAAATTTCCGTTTTTAAGTCGTTTTCTTGCTTTCCAAGGAATTCGATTAGGTTTAGGATTTGTTTTGCTTTAAATAAAGATGTAGGCCGAATTAGCCAGGGGCTTTTGATTGATAAAATTTTAGAGTTTTCTCTAATTATTCCAATTTCGGTATTCATCGTGAATCAACGAATTGAAGCCTAACTTTCTGGTATTTGTGGGCTTTACGTAGGTTTTTCTCGACAGAGCTTCCGCTACATCAAATTTTTTATTTCAATTTTGGTACCAGTGGTGGTTTTATTTCACTTGATCAGGCTGCCAGAAGAGAAATTTGTAGACTTAAGGATGTTGTCCGTTTTTGTCACAAAATAGGCTTGCAATTCCAAGGACATTAAACATTGTGGATGTTTGTATATCCATGTTATAAGTGAAGCTAGAATGCTGCCTAAAAGTTCTGTGCATAACTTGCTGTTGTCTGCACCAATAATGTGAACTGATAGGTGTAACAGGTGAACTTCCTTTAATTGCCTCAAAGCTAGTAGCTTACTGACCTACTTTATGGCCAGGAGGACCATGCTCAAAGCTAGTAGCATTTTATTTTTCTTCCTCCCCCAATCCCAATTCCACACTCCTTATCTTCATGTCAACTTTTGATTGGTTCTTACATTTTCACTTACTTTTAGTTATCCCATCATCAAAAGATGGATGTTTGCCTACTGATTGAATGTGACGGTGTTTGGTCTCTCAATTATTGAGCTAGTCATTTGTAGTCCTTTCAAGAATTTGTCATTAAACATGTGTGCACTTTACATTTGAAACATACTGTAGTACAAGCAGATTGGTCCGTAAGATATTGAATCTTATTGACTGTTATTGGTAGTTGAGATGTACGGCAAGGATGGCAGTCAATCATGATGATTTGATTTTCTTGTTGCGGACACCCTTCTCACTGGGGTAGAGTTTGCTTTCTCTCTCATTTGTTGGGGAGCTAAGAGATAAACGACGCAGGAAAGAGTTACCGCATCAGGTTCCCTCTATTTCATCCCAAACAGCCTTTCAAATGTTATTTTATTTCATTAATGAAATGTTTTCCATGCCTTTATGTGCTATTGTTGAGGCTAATAGAATGAACCGGGTGGTGAAAAGTTTATTTGAATGAACAGTTACTATCGGTTCAAAATGTGCATAAGCAAACTAACTTCTATGTAGCTTGTGCGAGTAATGTTTATTGCTTAATTGTTTTTTCATTTCTCTTTAATATATTGTACAATCTAATTTTAAACTAAATGTATGAGACCTACAAATGCTGAAAGTCTACCCTAATGGTGAATGTCTTGCCTTGGCAGTGTATGTTAACAAAATTTATTATTAAGTTGTTCTTTATTATGTAGGAAGCTTCTTCTGTTATTAATTGCCTCTATTTGTGCTGCTTTACATTGGGGATCTCCTTGGGACTAAACTTGAAAACCTTATAATACAAGGCCTGAAATTTCGTATATTCCTTGTTGCTTATTCTTTGGCATTCCAAATAGGGGTTTTCCTGTGATGTGCAATTGTGCATTGTAAGTTTCCTTTGCTTTATCTGGGTTGATTCTTTACTTTCCTAACTTCTGCAGTAAACATTTTCTCCTGTAGGTTGAAATCAAAAGGGATGAACCGAGAGGATTCCTTGGTGATCATGAACCGAGCCTCAATGGAGCGTGGTATATAATCAAGTTGTTCATAATAGTGGATATGTCTTGTAGGCAAAGTTTTTGGTGGTTGGACAATTTTTTTTTTTGGATCCTCAATGGAGGGTTGTATGTTTCGGTCTGAGCATATCAGAAGCTACAAGGCAAAGGTTGATAACAAGGAAACACAGGACAAGAAGCGGAAGGCTGATGACTTGGTGAACTTTGGCAAGGTACCGAGTAAAATTGGACATGTTGACTGCCTTGACGATGATGGTTTCCCTTACGTTGGTGCCAACCTTCAGAGTGGTGACATTGTCATAGGGAAGTGTACAGAATCTGCTGACCACAGTATTAGACTAAAACACACTGAGTGGGGCATGGTTCAGAAAGTGGTCCTATCTTCTAATGATGATGGCAAGAATTTTGCAGACAAGTAAAGTCTGCCACTGTGTCACTTGTATTATTTACAATATGCAAACACATGAATATGTATGCACACATACACACACGCTTCTGTAGATGCATGTAAACTTTTGTGCTTTGTACAACAAACAAATGTGTATGTAGAAGATGACATGTAATATACAGTGAGAAAATCAAAATTACAGACCTTTAAGACATATAAGTTTATATGTGGTAAGAGTGGTTTGGGATTGAATGATTTGGTTTGCATTCTGATTTAACGGGTTATCCTCAAAAAAAGTTGGACTGGCCATCAATGTAGGTTGATTTTTTTGATTTCTCAATGCAGAGATTCGATCCCCAACTCTCAGAGACAAGTTCTCAAGTATGCATGGGTAAAAGGGTGTTCTAGGTTTTTTGGAGTCTCGAGAATTTTCCTTTCACAATACAGGGAATAGTCCCAGATGTTGTGATAAATCCACATGTTTTTCCTTCACGACAAACTCCTGCCCAACTTTTAGAGGCTGCCTTAGGTGTTTTGAAGAAATATGCTACTCCTTTCTCCACTCCCTCATTTGATGCCATAACAGAGCAGCTTCACAGGTTGTTCTTTTGTAATTTTCATGAACTAAATGGCAAGTGGCTGCTGAATATGGCAAGTAGCATGTCCTGCATAATCAAATAACAATAATAATGAAATAACAACAATGACTTAGCGACTGAAGTTCCATTTACTGACTTGGTCTTCAATCCACCTGGATGTTGATATGGCCTTCCCTCATTGTATGCAAGGAACCACGTAATGATATGGAACATATCAGGCTGGTTTTTTTAAAAGTGGAATGGAGAGAGTTTATAATGGACGTACCGGTGAAATTTCGGTCACTCATATTTATGGGTCCGACATTCTACCAACGTTTCGTTCACATGTCAGTTATTAAGTGGAACCGATTCACCACCATCAGTGTGCATCGGTTGCCCCCAAGTTTTTCTCCCACACTCAAAGGTCTCCTTTAACCCCTAATTCTCTCTCCCTCTCACTCCCACTCTCACAAACACAAGAATATAAAAAAAAAATAAAGTATTAGTAAATTTACATTTATTGTTGAATAAATTTGTTTTTTAAAAAATAAAAATAAAAAGAGGGAATTAGGATGTTGATAGAGAATGATTTTGTTCACCCATATTAACTAGGGTGAATCATTACCCCTTATCCCAGGTGTTGCCACGTGTCTCTAACTCTGAGTTAACTTTGGACTTTGGGTTAAGTTAGGCAACCCAGGTGTTGCCACGTGTCCCTAACTCTGAGTTAACTTTGGACTTAACCCTAAGTCCAAAGTTAACTCAGAGTTAGGGACACGTGGCAACACCTGGGATTGGGGGTAATAGTTCACCTTAGTTAAAGGAGGTGAGCAAAGTCACACTCATATTGATAGGGGGTTGGTTTTGGCTTATTGACTTGAATATGGAATTGATTTCAGCTATGGGGATTGTGATTTGGTTAATTAATTTGATCATAGGGTTGATTTGGTGGTGGTGTTGGTTAATTAATTATCATCAATTACTGTCATCCTCCAAATCCTTCTCTCCCAAACTTACATATTCAGATTCCTCAGTAACTTTAAAATTCAGAAACCAATGAACTCAAAAATCCAAATTTCAAAACCCAGAAACCTAGATTTGTAACTTTTTTTTTCTCTTAATTTAAAATTTCTTGTCAAATGTTTTTTCTATTAGATCTTATTGAAGTTCTAATTTTTTTAATGGCTTGGTTCAAATCCATCGGTTTTAGGTTCCTGAGTTTTTAATTTTTATTAATTAATTATAAACTTCTAATGAAATTTAAGACAATCAAGAAAATTGATTGGAATTGTTTAAGTATTGTAGGAGGGCAATTTTGTTAATTTAATTTTCAAAATAGATTGGCATTTTGGTAATTTAACTTCCATCACAAACCGATGACATGTACCGTCGGTACCGAGGGCAATCGCCCACGGCTCTTTGATAGTGATGAATTTTAATACGTTTAACGCGCATTGGAAAGAGTGATATGACAAGAGAGAGAGAGATTCAAAATCAATTGGATTCCAAAGGGTGTAGAACACTAGAACTTCTTGTCTGTTTGTATCTCTACTCTAACTACACAAATCGGATTCTCCACAATTCCAGTGTTATATAATTATAAACTTAGTTTACATAATTGTTTAGTGAAAATTAAGTCTTTTATTTCTTCTCTATGGGCAATTTACAATCATCTCCTTCTTCTTCCAACACCACCCTCGGGAAAAAATATGATGTCTTCCTCAGTTTCAGAGGTGAAGACACCCGTGATTGTTTCACTAGTCATCTTTATGAAGGTTTGCGCCGAAAACATATTGAAACCTTTATTGATTACCGACTCATAAGAGGGGATGAAATCTCTCCGACTCTTATGAGAGCAATTGAAGAATCAAAGATTTCGGTAGTTATTTTCTCGAAAGACTATGCTTCTTCTAAATGGTGTTTACGTGAACTCGTAGAGATTCTGAAGTGCAAAGAAATGAATAACCAAATTGTCTTACCCGTTTTCTATCGGGTTGATCCATCCGATGTACGTAATCAAACTGGAAGTTTTAAGGATTCTTTTGTCAAGCATGAAAAAGAATTACATGAAGGAGTGATAACATGGAGACAAGCTTTGGCTGAAGCATCCGATATATCTGGATGGCATTCCTCCAATGGAAGGTAAATTAACTATTACTTTTTTTTTTTTACTTTATTCAATATTTATGAAATTATAAGTCCTAATTTTTTGAAAATAGGGCATGTCCTGTATCGTTTTACAGGTCCATTTTCGTTTTCATTTTTCCAAATCCTATTTCGAATACGCGTTCGTTACCGATTTCCATTTTGTTTTCCATTTTATTTTCAAAACAAAAACAAAAACAACAACAACAACAATGTTAAAAGTGAAAAATTTCCAAAACAACTTTCATTTTGTTTTTCAATATAAATAAAAAACTTTTTTTGTCTTTTTTTCTTCTTCTTTTCTTCTTGCTCGCCAGCTTCTTCTTCTTCTCGTCGGGGATCTTCTTCTTCTTCTTCTCGATGTCTTCTTCTTTCTTCTTCTCGCCGATCTTCTTCTTTCTTCGTCGATCTGCTTCTTTCTTCTTTTCAACGGCTCGCCGATCTACTGTCTTCTTCATTCTTCCGCCGATCTCTTCCTTCCATCAAGATCTGACCAAAATATATTCAAGATTTTGTTTTCTCTTTTTTAAAGATTTTAATTACTGTTCATTTAAATTATATTTAAAAAAATTTGACCAAAATTAAAAATTAAAATTTCAACTCATTTTGGCCCGTAAAATGATACCAGACGCGTTTTTTACTTTTTCATATTTGGAATTCAGCTTCCAGAAAATGCTACCAGACGCGTATTTGGATTTCGAAATAAAAACCAAAAATACTGTTTTCATTTTCGTTTTTATTTTCAAAAAACAAAAACAAAAACAAAAACAGCTTTGAAAAACGTTACAGGAAAAACCCTAACTAAACTAGAGTCCTCTCCTCCTCTCCTATTTTTTAGGGAATAGATCTAGATTCAATTTTCAAAATTTTCGTGCTGTTTCTTATTTCCTTTTTAAAACAGAGACCAATTGTTTTTAAATATAATTTTGTCACTTAATATACTTGTGTAACCGCCCTCTTTCTAACTACTACTTGTGATAAATTATATATGATCTGATTGATGTGAGTATAACCCTGTTTTTTAGATTACCTACACACAATTTTTATATGATCATATATTTAGCACTAACTAAAATTCTTTGGAGTCCTTATATTTCAACTTTCTAGTTAGTTAAGAATTCTTCTGTTGTGTCTGTCAGAGAAAAAAAAAAAAAAAAAAAGAATTCTTCTATTGTGGTTATTTCTACTTATTACTGTTTGGTATTTTCATATGGCAGAACTGACGCCACACTTGTTGATGAAATTGTCAATGATATTTGGAAGAAATTGATGAGTGAATATATATCGCCTGATTTTGGAGGACTAATTGGACTTGAACGAATTGAGCAGATTGTATCATTATTATGTCTTCATGTTACGACAGATGTTCGAATTATCGGGATTTGGGGCATGGGTGGTATCGGTAAAACAACTCTTGCTAATGCCATTTTTAATCAAAATTCAAATCTGTTTAAAGGTGTTTGTTTTATTCAAAATGTCAGGGAAAGATTAGCAAACCGTGGAGGATTAGTTTCTGTGCAAAAGGAAATCCTTTCTAAAGTGTTATATGATGGAGATCTAAAATTAGACAGTCTTACTATTCCTCCAAAAATCAAGGAAAGACTCAATTGTTTGAAGGTTTTCATTGTTCTTGATGATGTGGATGATTTTTTACAAATGGAATCTTTAGTCAAAGGTATTGATGGATTGGGCCAAGGAAGTAGAATCATAGTAACCTCTAGAGATAAACAAGTACTTCGGAATTGTCGTGTGAATGATGATAACATATATGAGGTTAAGGGATTTAACTTTCATGAAGCTTTTCAACTCTTTTGCAATTATGCTTTTGACGAAAACGGTAACAGTGAAGATCTGATGGTAAACCAGTTGGTAAATTTTGCAAAAGGCAATCCGTTAGCTCTTAAAGTGTTGGGTTCACTGTTATACAGAAAGAGCAAACAAGAGTGGGAAAGTGTAGTAAACAAATTTGAACCGACAAATTTGAGCAGTGAAATTTTTGATGTGTTAAAAATTAGTTACGATGGATTGAAGGATATAGAGAAGGATATATTTCTTGATATTGCATGTTTTTTAAAAGGGAGAGAACTAGACTATGTAGCAATAATATTAAATGACTGTCACTACTCACTGAGGGTTCTCATTGACAAGTCACTAATAACAATTTCATCCTATGATACGATAGAAATGCATGATTTGCTTGAAGAAATGGGTAGGGATATTGTTAATAAAGAATCTCCAAACAAGATAGGCAAACGTAGCAGGTTGTGGAGGCAAGAGGATGTCCTTTGCACACTAAAAAATGATTATGTGAGTTTCTAACTTATACTTTGCTTTTGCTATAACTTATACTTTTCATTTTATGAAATAACTTGTACTTTGGTTTTGGTTTGGCCGTTAGGGAACTCCTGTAGTACGAGGGATATTCCTAGATATGTTTGAGATAAATAAGGATATACATTTGAGCCCACGAGCCTTCAAGGAAATGTATAATCTTAGATTACTCAAATTCTACAATTCTACTTACTCTACTCACTATAAAGTGAATTTTTCGGAAGGTCTAAGTGATCTTTCTGATAAGCTGTGGTCTCTCATTTGGTATGGATTTCCTTTACAAGCACTGCCATCAAATTTTAATCCAAATAACCTTGTTGAACTTGATCTAAGTGATAGCAGCAATCTTGAAAGACTTTGGGAAGACTGTATGGTATTATTCTAACATTTTAAGTAAATGTTTTATTCTTTGCATCTCAATTATTTACGGTAATGATTTTACTTTATTTTTTTTGTTACTTAGGTTGTCCCAAAACTAAGGTGGCTTAACCTGTCAGGATGTACACATGTCACTAAGATCCCAGATCTCTCAAAATCCCCATTGCTTGAGTCGATAGATATCCGAGACTGCAATAGCTTGCTTGACTTTCCCCAACTTGCTCAACATCTCAAAAAATTTCGTTATTTGCACCGGAGGGGTTGCAATAGTCTTAGGAGCTTTCCAAGTGATATTCATTTTGAATTTCTTATATGTCTTGATCTCAGTAACTGCAATAACCTCACAAAGTTTGGATCTCAGATTTCCGGTAATAATATAACAAGGTTGGATTTGAGTGGAACTGCAATTAAGGAGCTACACCATTCCATTGGACATCTGAGTGGGCTTAAGGAATTGTTTTTGAGGAGGTGCGAAAATCTTGAGACACTTCCAAGTGGCATCTGTAATTTGACATCTCTACAACACCTGGATCTTTCGGATTGCTCAAGATTGGAAATGTTGCCATGGAACTTGGGGAAATTAAAATCTTTGAAGTATCTCTCAGCGAACAGAGCTGCAATTAAGGAGCTTCCAAATAGCATCTGTAATTTGACATCTCTACAATACCTGGATCTTTGGGATTGCTCAAGATTGGAAATGTTGCCGAAGAAGTTGGGGAATTTGAAATCTTTGACGTATCTCTGTGTGAAAAGAGCTGCAATTAAGGAGCTTCCAAGTGACATCTGTAATTTGAGATATCTACAACACCTAGATCTTTCGGATTGCTCAAGATTGGAAATATTGCCGGAGAATTTAAAATCTTTTAAGTGTCTCTCAGAAGACAGAATTGCCATAAGTCAACTACCGTCTTCCATGAAAACACTTGAGATGCTATCACGTCGTGGATGTACAGTTTTGAGATTTTTTTATTCTTCAGGTTTACCGTGCTCATTGGAAAGTCTGCACTTAGACAATTGCAATATGATTGTATCATTAATAGACCTTCCATCAAATTTAACACATTTAAGCGCATGTGATTGCAAGCAGCTCCAATCAATACCAAATGAATCGGTTTTTGCACGAATAATCAATACAAAACGAAAACCTACTGAGTTCATATTTACTAACTGCATGAACCTTGAAGAGACAGCAGTCGGCAGCATGTTGGCACGACTAATGAAATATCTTCTTCACCAGGTAATTACTCTGTTAATTCATCCATTATTCCATCTCTCCCTCCCTCTCTCTCTCTCTCTCTCTAAATTAATTATGATTTTCATGTTATAGGGATACATTCGTTTTATCTTTTGTTACCCGGGAAGTGAAGTTCCTAAGTGGTTCAGATATACAACTGAAGGATCTTCGATAAAATTTCAAAAGACTTTCGATTGTAACCTCAAAGGATTTGCTGTATGCGCTGTTATTGCATTTGAGAAATACCTTTTCAATAGTGATAGTCGACATAAATTGGGGGTCCTTTTTCAGTGCACATATAGTGATGGGGATCAAAGTTCACCAACTAACATCTTGTTGGCGATTGCATGCGTTGCTTCTAGAAACGGAACATTAATTGACTCAGATCATGTTGCATTCGGGTATCGCGATGTTTCATATGATTGGCAACTTGGAAGAAGGTTCATTAAATCATTTGAGATCCAGCTTTCAGAGGAGAGTCCTAATTACAGATTGAAATCTTGTGGGGTATGCCCCATATATTTTCAAGATTCTGACAGTGATGAGGCTGGCACAAGTGGTAGTAGCCACATTCCAAAGAGAATGAGAATTTGCAGACAGTGAAATATGCAGAGCCGATTGAGCATATTGGGGAAACAAGTGGAATAAGGAGAAGTTGCACATATAATGATCATCTGGAGGAGGAAGTGGAACCACATCCAAAGAGATTAAACATTCGATTCACCATTGTGGACTTTTGTTCTGCACACCATTTAATATAGCCTAATACTTTTTTACTTCAAAATTTACTTAGTTACAGGTTTTATAATACAATTTTAGAACGTCTGATGGTCTAGTCCTATTTATATACAAGTTTATTTAAAGGGCAATCCAAGGGTTTTTTAAAAAAAAACTAACCCCTTTGGGAGACTCAAGTTGAAATCTAACTCATTTTTGAAAAACTTATAAAACTAACTCTTTTTTTATGCATAAGTATCATTTTACCCTTACTTACTAACTTTTCTCTTTTACTTATTATATACCTATTATTTCCTTCTTTTCTTCACTTCTTCCTCTCTTCACCAACACAGACATGTGACCCATTCTTTTCCCTCTCAATTTTTTTTCTTTTACTTTCTCTTCCTTTGCAAGTACAAATTAAGCAACTCCACCATTGTACAAGTAGAAACAAGCAACTCCACCATTGAGCAACTCCACAAGGGTTCCTTCCATTGAAGCAATGAGGTGAGTTTTTTATTTTTGTTTTTTAACTTTTATACCTTATATCCGATTTTTAGGTCCAATTTGTGGAATTTGTGTAATATTTTTGTGAAAATAGTTTACATTTACATAATAATGCATGGGTCTTGATTGAATTTGATGTTGTTGTGATCAATTTAAAGTTTATACTTAAATTTAGAGTTTATTTATTGTTAAAATGTCTTATTTACTTAGATTTGTGTATCAGGGTTCTTTATTTCTGTGAAAACAACTTATATGAATGTAATATAGCCTGCGTCTTGGTTGAATTTGATGTTTTTGTGATCAATTTAAAGTTCACAAGCTAAATTTTGAGTTTATTTCTTGGGTTTTATTGAAAACTAACCCATTTTGGGAGGCTCAAGTTGAAGACTAACCCTTTTTTGAAAAACTTGCAAAACTAACTCAATTGAGGTTGTTGAAAGATAATATTGTCCTTTTACAATTTAAAAATTACATACCAATCAAAACAGTCAAAATCCCTCTTCTCTTCAAATCAACCAAACCTAGGCTACCTAGCTAAAATTCCAAAATCCCATCGAATACTGAAATCGACCAAAATCCCTAATCTCTTTCAAATTTCACCAAACCTCTCTCAGAAAATCTCTCCCTCTATCTCTGACTTCAATTCAAGGCCGGCAGTTAAAGACAACGACGGCGTGACGGAAGGTTAAGACGACGACGACACGACTGAAAGTAGTCCCAGATTGATCTGACCCGAATAGGGTTTAGGGTTTGCTTATATATAAATAATCACATTCGTCTACCCTCTGTTTCCTCGTCTTCATTTGTCTTCCACACTCAGTGATGGTGCACGTCAGCTTCTATGGCAACTGTAAGATCTCTTAATCCCTTGTATTTCATGTTTGTTCATCGTCTCTTTTGTTGTCTCAGTTTAGAGATCTTGCTTTTTTAAAGGAAAAAAAGATAGTTAGGATCATGCTTATTGTCGTTTTGTTTTGTTAAAAAGTTGAATAATGATCATGATTATTTAATTGTCGTTTAGTAGTTATACTGAGGCTCATAGTTTACCTGGATCTTGAATGATGATGGAATAATTTAAATTTTTTCGTGTCCGGTTTCGTGAATTTAGGCTTGACATTGACCCCTTTGTTTTGTCACATTATAATTTGGTATATTGTTGTTGGTTTTATTAGATGGGAAGACTTTCAAGAAGCCTCGTCATCCATGCTTATTGTTGTTGTTGGTGTTTGATGTTTGATTTGCATAGTGATGTTTGATTTGCTATATTACTAGTGTTTTTGTTATCTTATTGTTATGGTTGAGTTCGTATATTACTTGGTTTAGTGTTGTTTGAATGTTAGGAATTCCCAACAGCTGTTAGGAATTCTCAACTTCTGTTAGGAATTCCTAACACCCGTTAGGAATTCCAAACTAGTGTTAGGAATTCCTAACAGGTGTTAGGAAATTCCCAACAATAGTTAGGAATTCTCAACTGCTGTTAGAAATTCCTAACATCAGTTGGGAATTCTTAACACCAGTTGGGAATTTTTAACACCTATTGGGAATTCCTAACATCCGTTGGGAATTCCTAACTGCTGTTTGGAATTTCCAATTACAGTAACAAATATCACCTTAAATTACTTATTCGGTTAAAACGTTTGTACTAATATAAATATTTTATGGTTTTATGTTATATTTCAGGATAATTAAATGGGAGAAGAGGTGGAATTGTTAGTAAAGGTTGCAGAACATTTCTCGGCGAAGATAAACAGCACTTCGTCAACGGCTGATGTAAAGTGCATTAAGGAAAAGTTGACGGAGGTGCAACTATCCCTCTTCTGCACAACATGCTTTGGGAAACTTCTAGACATGAATGACCTTAAATTTTCCGGAAAGTTGGTACATCATCTCTTACTTAGACAAATACAGTCTCCTAATAAATCTAAGATGTGGTTTGCAGTAGGTAGCAAGAGATTGCGGTTTTCTATTCAAGAGATTGTGAGATTAGTTTTCTGAATTTGGCAGCCAGCAAGATTCTTGAATACAACATGCAGAAATTTCTGTATTTATTCAATGTAGAGGCAATTTTGGTTGTTACAATTAGGGACTGTTTTTGTTGTTAAATTACAGGGGTTGTTTTTGTTTTTAAAGTGTATGGGCTGTTTTTAATCAATTTATGAGCGGTTTTCTATTCAAGAATTTTACCTCATCACGGGTTTAGCCGTACAACCTTGAAGCTTCTTTTTTGTATTTCAACTTCTCTCTTCAATATTTTGTATTGTGTTGCAAGATTATTTCAATCAATGATGAATCATGAATTCAACTGTATGCAACTTTAGTTGGTAATATTATAGTTGAACTCGTACGGAGGCACGGTAATACATTTTGATCAAAAGGGGATGTTCAGTTCAAGTAGACAATTTTTATTGCTGCATTAAGAGAATAAATGTTAGATACAGCCAGCAATTTTTATTGATCCACAACAGCTTTGGAACAATACGAACTAAAAGTTAGCTTATACAGCATCAAAAGATATACACACCAACACAGATTATGAAACAAAAATTAGAAACTTATCGAAATAGCCTTGCATGTATGGTTAAGAGACTATCAAACTCAATAAGTCAATTACGACAAAATTCAACTGAGAACTACGATAGTAATCCCAACCATTGCATCACAAAAACAACCCAAAATAAAAATAAAAGCTTCCAAAAACAACTTTCTCATAAACCTCAAGGTTCCACATGACACTACATTAGAGCAAAAAATCAAATATATTGTCATGATATTACAGGGGAAAAAATTGGAATATCTCTACCATTAAATATGAAGTACACCACTATGCTGAAATCTTTGGTTTCCTGGGAGCAATCTGGGTCTCAAGCTGCAAAACAAACAAAATGCATAAGATGCAATGCAATAGCAGTGAAAACAACATTAACAGATTGCACACATTTAATATTCAAACATCATTAGATCAAAAGCGTATCTCTAGAAAACAAAAAGAAAGCACATCATACTGATACATTAATAACACTGTTAGGAATTCCTAACAGCCGTTAGGAATTCTCAACAGCCGTTAGGAATTCCAAACACCCCGTTAGAAATTCCAAACATCCGTTAGAAATTCCTAACACCCGTTGGGAATTCTAAACACCCGTTGGAAATTTCAAACACCCGTTGGAAATTCCAAACGGCTGTTAGAAATTCCTAACGGGTGTTGAGAAAACAGTGCTGGACACATTCCAAAAAAATAGTTTCATTTGTCTAGATTCAATACTATAATGGAAAATCAACAACAACATCCCAACCAAGACCCATGCTCTATTACATTCATGTAAGCTATTTTCACAAAAATAAATAACCCTAATACACAAATCTAATTAAATAACATATTTTAACAAGAAATAAACTCAAAATTTAGCTTGTAAACTTTAAATTGATCACAACACCTTCAAATTCAAACAAGACCCATGATTTATTATGTAAATATAAACTATTTTCACAAAAATATTACACAAATTCTAGAAAATCGGATATAAAGTATAAAAGTTCAAAAAAAATAAAAAACTCACCTCAAAACTTCAATGGAAGGAACCCTTGTAGAGTTGCTCAATAGTAGAGTTGTTTCTTTCTACTTGCTCAATGGTAGAATTGCTTAATTTGTACTTGCAAAGGAAGAGAGAACAAAATAAATAAATAAATTGGAGAGGGAAAAGAATGGGAGGGTCGGCTGGTCTTTTGGTAAGAAGAGGAAGAAGTGATGAAAATAAGGAAATAAGAGATTTATATTGAGTAAAGAGAAAAGTTAGTAAGTAAGGGTAAAATGGTACTTATGCATGAAAAAAGAGTTAATTTTGCAAGTTTTTTAAAAACGGGTTAAATTTCAATTTTAGCCTCCCAAATGGGTTAGTTTTCAATAAAACCCTTATTTCTTGGTACAATGTGTTATTTACTTAGATTTGTGTATTACGGTTCTTTATTTTTATGAAAATAGCTTACATGAATGTAATAGAGCATGGGTCTTGGTTGAATTTGATATTGTTATGGTTGATTTTCCATTATTGCATTGAATCTAGACAGTTGAAACTATTTTTTTGGAATGTGTCCAGCACTGTTTTCTAAACAGCCGTTAGGAATTCCCAATATCCGTTAGGAATTCCATAACACTATTAGGAATTTCCAACTACCGTTTGGAATGCCTAACATATATTTGGAATTCCTAACGGTTTAATGGAATTCCTAACGGTTGTTGGAAATTCCTAACGGCTGTTATGGAATTCTTAGCGACTGTTGAGAATTCCTAACTGCTGTTGGGAATTTCTAACGGCATCCAGATTTCTAAACAGTGTTTGGTAATAAGAATATTTTGTAGATTCAATGTACTATAAATTTAGAATATTTATTTTGGAATTTAATTATAAATTTCTTATGCATTTGAAAGGTGGGTTGAATGGATAAAGTCCGGTTTGTTGTTTTATATGCCGGTAAAAAAACGCAAACCATCTCGAGGTGAAGAAATTGTACAACGGAAGTGTGGTAGATACGGAGAATTAGAACACAATAGGCAGAAATGTAACGTATCAATTCCTATATCCGATCAAAATAGAAACTCTTAAGGTATAATAAACATGTTTTATATTATAGTTGACAGTTGTTGATAGTTGCTATTTAATTTTTTGAAATGATTAACTTTGTTGACTATGTATTTATATGTTCTATCACTTTTTGTTCCTATTAATTTTACATGTTTATTTGTAGGTGGCTGGATGGCACGGGACGTTGGTTATGTAGTATTCAAATGTTACATACTGAGTGTTTATGAGTCATGTAATGAGTGTGAAGCACAAATCAACGGATTTTGTGGAACTTTTGTGAAGTCTTTATGAGAGTCGTTGTGGCTATTGTTGTTATTATTATGCTCCATTAAATTGTAATGTTTATTTTTATGTAATGCAAGTGTTGTTTGACAGTGTTGTATAAAACAATTGACACAATTTTATATGCTTGTTTTTAGGGATTTAATTGCTTATTTTTATGGATTTAATTTCTATGAAGCTTGTTGACAAAATTTTATATGCTTGTTTTTAGGGATTTAAGTGTTGTTTTACAGTGTTCTTATGAAGCTTGTTGTTATGGATTTAATTGCTTGAGATGACAGTGTTGATAGTATTATTAACTTGTTAATATATGTGTCTATTTTGTTAAAACAACCCCTGCATTCTAACAACAAAAGCAAGTCTTACACATCCATAAAAGGCAGAAATTTCTGCATATTCACAATAAAAACAACTCATAAATTGATTAAAAACAGCCCCTACACTTTAAAAACAAAAACAACCCCTGTAATTTAACAACAAAAACAGTCTCTAATTGTAACAACCAAAATTGCCCCTACATTGAATAAATGCAGAAATTTCTGCATGTTGTATTCAAGAATCCTACTGGCTGCCAAATTCAGAAAACCAATCTCACAATCTCTTGAATAGAAAACCGCAATCTCTTGCCACCTACTGCAAACCACATCTCAGATTTATCAGGAGACTGTATTTGTCTAAGTAAGAGATGATGTACCAGCTTTCCGAAAAACTTAAAGTCATTCATATCTAGAAGTTTCCCAAAACATGTTGTGTGGTAGAGAGATAGTTGCGTCTCCGTCAACTTTTCCTTAATGCACTTTACAGCAGCCGTCGATGAAGTGTTGTTTATTTTCACCGGGAAATGTTCTGCAGCATTTACTAACAATTATACTTCTTCTCCCATTTAATTATCCTGAAATACATAAAACCATAAAATATTAATATAAGTACAAATGTTGTAACTAAATAAGCAATTTAAGGTGATATTTATTACTGTAGTTCATAATTCAAAACTCTGTTGGGAGTTCCTAACTGCTGTTAGAAATTCCAAACGGCAGTTAAGAATTCCTAACAGCACGGGTGTTAGGAATTCCCAACGGGTGTTTAGAAATTCCAAACAGCAGTTAGGAATTCCCAACCGGTGTTAGGAATTTCTAACATCCCTGTTAGGAATTCCAAACCTCCATTAGGAATTCCTAACACCCGTTAGGAATTCTTAACTCACGTTGGGAATTCCTAACACTAATTAGGAATTCCTAACACCCGCTAGGAAACCAACATGTTCTTCAACTTTTATCATTAGTATGACTTCTATTTCTTGTTTGATGCCGGTCAAGAGAAATAGAGCACTAGGGTACTTGAAATAAACACTTTTTTCTTTTCATGGATAGTTTGAAAATAGTGGATAACCTGACTGAAAATGGCACAATGCATGTTCTACTTTTACTACCAAGCTATCGGTCTTCAATTTTATTACTCTAGACATGTGATCCTCTTCTACTCAATGAAAAGTTGATTTTATGACCTGTATATGTAACTAAATTCACCTCATATGAATTTCCTCTTCTTCTTCTTTTTTTCCCTTTTAATAGGCATACGGTACCTGATATTGTTTGACTGATTTTCTGTATGATTCTTTAAGGATGATATTCTTTATATTACATATTTCAACCGTTGGTTATTTTATCAACCTGTTTTGAAGTGTATAATACCTGCAAGGTTTGAGCCTGAATTTCTTACAATGACTTTAAATTCTTGAACTTCTGAATGTGAATTAGTCATTATTTATTATCTAGCAAAAACTGTATAGGAAATATTAGTTTTATTTTCTCTTTATTCAATGTAATCAAGGTTCTCATAATAGTGGATATGACTTGTAGGTAAATGTTTTGGTGGTTGGACAATTTTTTATTTTTTTTCAAATTTTACTACCAATATTGGTGGATATGAATGGCGATTGGGTTTAAGTATGTGAAGATTCTCTCTCATTTGTCACGGAGCTAAGAGATAAACGGCGCAGGAAAGAGTTACCGTATCAGGTTCCCTCTATTACATCCCAAACAGCCTTTCGAATGTCATATTATTTCTTTAATGAAAAGTTTCCATGCCTTTATAAACTAAACGTATGTGACCTTAAACTATTGCAAAATTAATCAATAAACAGTTAGTTGCAATGAATATTGGCTACGTTCAGTTAATTACTCTATATTATTATGTATTGTATCAGATGTTATCAACCTAATAGGTGGGTGGAGTGGTAATTTACCACTGTGACCAAGAGTTATTAAATAAAATCTCTTTGGAGCCATCTATCTGGGATATATAATAATCCATGAGTTCCACGAGTACTAAATTGTAAAGCGTGGTACTAATCCCCAATTAAGAGCCTTTTTGAACACAAAAAGGTTGAGAGAATTTTGTTTTGTTTTGTTTTTATTTTTTTTCTTTTTTAAAAAAATATATATATATACATTTGCACATGAAGCTGCAAAAGCAGTTGTGACTTTTTCACCATTGTCTAAGGTTATTGTAATCCTTGAATTTGCATTATCTGGTTGCAGACTTGCTCTGCTACTGGTTTTTAATGAAAATTGAAACATATGTTTCCATTGTCTAATTGGTCAAATTCAAGTACTCGAGTCTAGTTTCTTATAATATTAATTGCCTCTATTTGTGCTGCTTTACATTGAGGATCTCCTTGGGAGCAAACTTTAAAACCTTGTAATACAAGGCCTGAAATTTCGTATATTCCTTTTTGCTCATTCTTTGGCATTCCAAATAGGGGTTTTCTTGTGATGCAATTGTGCATTGTAAGTTTCCTTGACGATGATGCTTTCCCTTACGTTGGTGCCAACCTTCAGAGTGGTGACATTGTCATAGGGAAGTGTACAGAATCTATTGACCACATATTAAACTGAAACACATTGAGCGGGGCATGGTTCAGAAAGTGGTCCTATCTTCTAATGCTTATTGTCAGCACAATTGCATTAAAATTTATCAACACAATTGGGTTTAAATTTGTCAGATAGCTCCCCTGATTTGTAGTGACTCTTTAGAATTTACAAAACTTTGTTGTAATCTTATGAACACTTATTGAAATCTTTTTGGAATTTGTAAGGAAGCTCCCTACATGAAATTTTTTACTCGGATCTCCAGAGAAATTTAGCCTTTTAGAAATAAGAAATGGGATAATATTAGATCCAGCACTAGTGTCCTACCTGTGACATAATCACTTCATGTTTATATGATCTGGTTGCCAAATTGTATTTGTTTTCTCCAACTTCAGTTACATGGCATGGGGATTACGGTCAAGTATATATATATTTTTGTTATGTTCTTTTAAACGGTTGTCAGATTGAGTTACATTTGCCTTATAAATGTGGCAGGGCTGGTTTTTCAAAAAGTGGAATGGAGAGAGTTTATAATGGAAGTACCGGTGAAATGGTCTTGTCACTCATATTCATGGGTCTTACATTCTACCAACGTCTCGTTCACATGGCTGAAGACAAAGTGAAATTTCGCAACACTGGGCCATTCCACCCGCTCACTCAACAGCCGGTTGCATACAGGAAATGATTTGGTGGGATCAAGTTTGGTGAGATGGAGCGTGACTGCCTCATAGCCCACGGTGTATCAGCAAACTTGCATGAACGCCTCTTTATGTTAAGTGATTCCTCTCAGGTGCATGTCTGCCAGAATGCAAGAATGTGGCGAGCTTGATCCAACGTGCAGTGGGTAGTGGTCGCAAGGTCAGAGGTCCCTAGTGCCGCCTTTGTGAGACCAAAGGTGACATTGTTTAGGTTTCTGCACCTAACGGGGCCAAATTATTGTGTCAGGAGCTGTTCAGCATCGGCATTTGTTTGAAGTTCGAAACCGAGCTCTGTTGAGGTTTCCTGGGTGGGTGTTTTTCATTTTGGCTGTATAAAATGTTCATGGAGTTATGTTTTCTTACTGTTAGATAAAACTTCTTGTGGATTTTTTGGAAACCAGTTGTTCAGCTTGGTGTCTGCTCTATGAAGCCACCCACCATATGGTGTCGGTACTCGGTAGCTTTTGAGCATCACAATTACTACTAGGGAAGGCAAAAACCCGGTCCGGGTACCTAGGTTTTGACAGTTCGGGTACCCAGCCTAGAAAAACCCGACCGTTTCTAGGTATCCATATCCAGATTTTACCCGGGTTTTACCCTTTTTTTTCTTTTAACACAATCACTCGTTTCTAGGTATCCATATCCAGATTTTACCCGGGTTTTACCCTTTTTTTTCTTCTAACACAATCACTCAAGGTCTTATTCAACTTACTCCCAAGATCAAAACCCAGCAATTTTACAGGGTTGGTAAATGGCATGTTTTGGTCTGCATATAGGGTTGCACATTTTCCCCCGGATCCCCGTTTTCCCGCTTCCCCATCCCCATTTGAGGGAAATTTTTTGGGGGAAAATAGGGAAAGGGGGGGGGGGGGGGATGGGGATGAAAATTATCCCCAAATTGAAATGGGGATGAGGATGGGGAGACCCTCCCCCATCCCCATTTCCCCATTTTCCCCATTAATATAGTGAAATGGGGATGGGGATGGGGGTACCCCCATCCCCATTTCCCCATTTCCCCCAACATATTATAAAAATAATTTTATATATATATATTTTTTGTAATGTATTTTCTTTTGACATTATATTGTAATGTATATATATATATATTTGGCATTATTTTGTAATGTATTATCTTTTGCATTTATAATGTAATGTTTTTTTTTTTTTTAGTTTAATTTATAATTTTCAACCAAATGGGGGAATGGGGGAATGGGGGAATAGAGAAAACGGGAAAAATGGGAAAATGGGGATGGTGATGGGGGGACCTATATCCATCCTCATTTCCCCGATGTGCAACTCTGACTGTATATTAAAATAAACATTAATATAATAAGTCAGAAGAGTTGCAATGTACGGGTTAACATAAGAAGGCAAAAGAAATTCGTGGGCATGGTCGTCCTGGATAAAGCTACTAGCTAGGTTTGCAAAATAGCAAAAGGCAATTAAAGAAAGTTGACATTAATACAATATTGTTGTCTGCGACAACCACAAGTTATAATGTTATATGTACATATCGAGAAAGGAGAGGACTAAGAAATGACTAAGTAAATATTGGGAGACAAACCCCCTTGAGATTCAACTCTCAGGTGAGTATTGTTAGAGGAGGAACAAAGTTTGTTTGGTTTAAAATAGCAAGTGTGGCAAATGGATATGCGTTCGTAGCGTAAAGTACAGATCAAATGTTTCAAGAAGATTTCTAATGAAATTACTATCTGCCGATCAAATGTAACTCTATGATTTGCGGTAGTATAAATCCGGGATAAAATAAGGAATCATATAGTACTACTTCATTAGATTAAGTCTTATTTAATGGAGCTCAAAAAGATGTTCCAAGTTCATTGTTGACGTCGATTTTTAGATTGTTTAGTCAACAGCACATAGGTGAGTTGATGCTTAAGAAGCCTGTGACCAAAGAACCTTCTCAGTACGTGAACGTGATATGTAATGGAGTAAAGTACATAAAAGCAATAAATAACACAATATTTTTACGTAGAAAACCCTAAGATAAGGAAAAATCATGGTCGCGTAACGATAGGGAGAAGAATGTTCACTATTCTTAGAAAAGGATTACAAGTTACAAAAAGAATCTCTCTAAAACGATGTATCGCCTTATTCCTCCCTTTTGGCCTTTGCTAATTACATGTATTTATATGGGAATTAAAGTGTTGCCTTAATCTTGTCGTGCAAGCAAAGGCTTTAAGGAGATGATATATTGGTTATCCGCCCATATTTTGGGGAATCTCTTTTCCTTGTATGGATTATTTTCTGGATCTTCGAGTTTATTATCTGATTCGCCAACTGTTTGATTAGCGGTGATTATCTTTCTTATTATAGGCCCAGATTTCGTGGGAGATGAAAAGAATCCTGGATTTATAGTGATCTCAGGGGTATTTCGTGTTCACAACGTAATCTGCGAGTTGGCATCAAATCACCGCCTAGGATTACTTTGGCAAACTAGTTCTTAGTGGGTGACCTGGATTCCGTCTTCAAGTCCTCCGCTACTTAGTGTACCTTGTCGATTTGGCATGGCTTAATGATGTGGATACCTGATCTAGTGAATTCTTCTTTTTATGCTGACTTGTCAAGCTAACTAAGATTTCCCCAAACATCCATCAATTGGATGCTTGGATAAATCGCCGGAGCGCCCAATATATTGTTAAAGTAAGCTTCATTTAATTGATCTTTTTATATTAACTTTAATATATTCTCAATATATGACCGATGATGATTATTTATTTGGTTATTTTTTGCAAAAGTTCTAGGAGCATCACGGTCTCTTCCCTTCAACAATCGATATCTCTATGTAGAGATATCGATGGATGAAGGAAGGAGACTGTAATCCTCGTGGAAACCCTAAAAAATATAAATAAATAAGCATCGGTTATATATCTATATCTTGAGATTATATTGAAATGGGGGGAATTACAATTGATCCTTATCTTTTAAGGAAATATCACTTTTTTACCCGACTTATACTTATTAGGATCTTTGGTCCTCATCTTTTTGGAAATACATCAAAAAAATCCCTCTGACCAAAAAGTTGATGGTCCCTGTCTAACAATTACTCTTAAACCCAATTTAATATTGGAATTAAAAACACCTCTATCAGGGATTGAACCCTCAACCTTATAAATAAAAGCAACAGGCTCTAACCAGTCAAGCTACTTTAACTCATTGTTGGAGGTTTATTAATTTAAATATATATAGTTATATAATTTGTTTAAAATAATTTAAATATGTTTATTTAATTTAAAATAAACTCATATATATATAATTTGAAATAAACTCATATTTAATAATAATATATCAAAACAGATTTATGAGAAAGAAAAAGAAAAAGAAAATAAGAAAATAAAAGGAAAAAAAAATTCTTTCTTTATTTTTCTTTTTTGAATTTTTTCTCTTTTCAATTTATGGGCTTTGTTTATTTTAAATGATATAAATATATTTAAATTATTTTAAACAAATTATATAATTATATATACATTTAAATCAACAAACCTCTAACAATGAGTTGGAGTAACTCAACTGGTTAAAGCCTGTTGTTTTTAATCACAAGGTCAAATGTTCAATCCTGATGGAAGCATTTTTAATTTCCCAATATTATAAATGTAATTATTAGAGGGGCATTTTAGTCTTTTCGCATCTCTTAGGGGTTAAACCGTCTTTTTGACACTTCCATTACTAAAAGTACCGATTTACCCTGAACCAGTTAACTTTGACTAACCATTGACTGATGGAGAGAACTTTTGGATACATTTTCAAAAATATAAGGACTAAAAACCCTAATACACGTAAGTCGAGTAATAAAGTGACGTTTTCTTAAAAGATAAAGACTAAACTATAATTTTCTGTATTGAAATTAATATTAAAAGATTAATTAAATGAAGCTTGCTTTCACGGCGCTCCAACGAGTTCTCCAAGCATCTGGTTGATGGACTTGGAACTTAGCTTCTCCATTAAATAAGACTTAATCAAATGAAGTAGGATTGTAAAGAATAAATAAAAAGAAAATTATAAAAATTAATTAACTAAATTA
Organism: Acer negundo; assembly: GCA_035582765.1. Lineage (NCBI taxonomy): Eukaryota > Viridiplantae > Streptophyta > Magnoliopsida > Sapindales > Sapindaceae > Acer > Acer negundo. Next base: position 42,152,994 of record CM069235.1, on the reverse strand, counting down.
TTTTTGGATGGAAAGAACCGTAATTATTTTAAAAATTGGAATAATATCAAACAAGCCCTCCAGTGAGTTGTTGAATAAAAGTGAGTCTATAACCAATATTTGTCCGGACATGAAAAGTAGAGAATATTTAAAAACACAAGAAGAGATTTTGGAAGAAGGAAAAAAAAAAAAAAACTGAAAACTGAAAACATCATCTTAGACGATTCAAAAAAACACAAAATGTGAGAATCTAAGAGAGTGAGTGAGAGGCTGAGTAGAAATTAAAGAGATGACTAACCGACGTAGAGGGAGAGAGAGATGATGAAAAAAGGAAGAGAAAAGGTAAAACTCTAAAATGTGAGCAAAACAAATGAGTGATTTTATATTTATAGAGGTAAAATCTAGGGTCTTCAATGTAAAAGTCTTAGTTCCAAGGGACTTTAGTTTAAAATTCATGAAGTCAAAGATCTTCAAAGATTTTATCAGAAAACATAAAAGCATTGGCAAAAAGATGTAAAAATGTACAACTCAAGTCCTCAACCTACAACGGCCGGTGTGAAACTCAGTCGGTAGATGAACGAGTTTGGAGTTTAAATAAATGACTTCTAGATCAGCGATTCAAATCCTATCGATAGCAAAAATACATAGTCCAGAATTAATAGATATTATCAAAAATAATAATAATAATAATAATAATCAACCTACCAACAATTTACAAACAATCTAGTCAGAGCTCTTCCAAATTCAGTTCCAAGATTAACCTAACCACTCTCGAGAAACATTTTGATTTGTTATTTTTATTTCAAATGGTTTGATTTGTTAAATATTTTGATTTTTTTGGTACATGATTTTGATTATCTAGTAAAAGATTTTTATTCTATTGTATACGGTTTTTCTCCAATTCATCAACTACTTTATATATGAGTTTTCAAAAGTTTCAATCTCTTCACAGCTTTCTTCTTTTGTTTTAAGTTTTATTAATTTATTCTAATCTTAATAAATTAAAAATACTTTTTAACTCATTTTTAAATTGAAAAACCTTTCTCATTCATCAGATCATGACCAGTCAAAAGCTATGGACTCATTCTCAAATGAAATAAAAAATATTTCTAACTTGTTTATTGATGAAAAATTATCGTAAGTGTACCTTGATTTTATTTCCTTAAATAATAATATAATATTAAAAATATTTACAGACATGTTTCAGTTTTATTTTTTATAAATAAAAAAAGAATAAACACATAAACATTCTTATTTATTATAACTATTTATTTTGGAAAAAAATTAAACTTTAAATAAAAATAAAACATGTTTAAAAACCATGTATTCTTTCAAAAAAAAAAAATTCTGGAGATATATTTATTTAAAAAAATTAGTAAATATATATATATATATTAATAGATAGGTTTCTCTACCATCCATCTCTACAATGGACAGGGAAGATCACATTAAAAAATCAAAAAATTAAAAAATTAAAAAAAAAAAAAAAATTAGAATGTCACGCAAAAAAATGTAGATGAACATCGAGTCATCAATAGAGAACCTAGATTAATAAAAATAAAAAAAAATTAAAAAAAAAAATTGAACATCTATGGAAAATCCAGACCACCATTAATCTTCCCGGTTGTTGGAAGTAGTTATCTCTCATTATGGGAGTAGATATCTAGACCGCACATGTATTGTTTGATCTCAACAGGTCTCGACAATCCTATTGCAATAGTTCTTGTAATATTTCAAAAAATAAAAAATTTTAAACCCAGATCATTAACTTTACAAACCCAAGTCATCAATCTCACAAACTTATCTTCATAAATTCTCCACTCCAACACCCAACATATATCATCAATCTAAACAATATCTCACCTTCATAAGCCCAAATTATTTACAAACTCAAATATCTTTCAATCCTAATACCAAATTGAATTCCAAAATACAAACCAGAAATCAAAATAATTCCAAGCAATAAAAGTTAGCAGATCATAAAAAATAAAAATATATATAAAAAATAAAAAACACCAAATAAAGAAAAAACAAAAAAGAGCAGATCATGGAATGCTCCATTGGAGCTTGCGAGCTCCATCTCCAACGAGATGGAGCACTGAGCTCCAGAGCTTGCTGCTAGCGCCATCAAAGCTCACTCCTCTATCAATCTAGATCTTTAGATCCAAATCGATTTCACTTTTCACTTTATATATATTTATATATATATATATATATATATATATTTAATCTTGGATCTGGAGAGTTAGATCAATATCACAACATAACTTAAATAATTAAAAAAAAAATCCATTTAGATCTCCAACATCCAAATTTTTTTTTTAATATTTCTAATTACTTAAAAAAAATAAAATGGATCTCCACAATTATGGAAGGTGTAGATTCATTTAAAAATCTTTTTTTTTTAATTTTTGTAATTAATAATTTTAAGAGGTATTTGATATTTTGATCAACAGTTAAGTTTGACCAAATTTAACCAAATATATGGGAGATGAATGCCAACCCGTGTAAAATGGCAAACTTCAGGAGAGTTTGGTGCTATTTGCTTAATTTTAAAACTAATAATTATAACAAAGGTGGGATTTGTAAGCCTAATTGGTAGTTGATAGTCAAAGATTTTTCAATGGCAGAAATAATTTACAGGACACTGAAAAAGCTGTGGCATATGGTGAACAGATGGTATTAAAATAGTACCATAGAGATTCTGACATCTTTGATGAGTGTGCAAGGGAGGGTAGCTGAGGTTGATAACAGAGTAAAATGTATTATAGGTGAAAATCAGAGAGTGGTTTAGAATGGTTAATTACTTTCATTTATTTATTTTGAAATGTTATAAGTCTTATTTATTTTGCATTTTGTATGAAATATAAAATAAAAATAAATGAAAAAGAAAACAGAGACATCGAAGATTAAATTAATATTTTGATATTACTTATGTGAAGATTACGAAAGAGTAAGAGAAACATGTTAATAGTAAGGAGATCAAACAATTTAGCAATCAACATAAATAAAACAGTTTAATAATCAATAGTGTGGAAAGTGGAAAGTTAAGTTTGAATTATGAAATAATTATATTAGATGATCTAGTAGGCTTATGATTAACTAATTGGGTTATAAGATAAAACTTACTCTAAAATGTTTTTCCAAATTTCAAAAAATTTTGTTCGATTATGTTAAATAATCTCATTAATAATTTAACTAACTAATAAACTAAAAAGAAAAAATTCTTAAGTTTTAGGGCGGGCTGCAGCCAAGGGCTCCAAGGTAGCCTACCCTTGGCTACACCCTTGGGTATAGGTATGAGAGGTTTACTATGTTACAGTTATATATATATATATACACTGTCTTGTTCACATCAATATGCACTGATGTAACTACATCAATACCAATGTATATGGACCACTGATTATGGAAAAGTTTTGACAAGTATATACACTTTGAGTCAAAGTATGTAGATCTAATGATCCACATCCAATACACTGACGAAAATATCAGTAAACATGACTTGAATATTTATATATATATATATATATATATATATTTGTTTTGATAAAATAAAATTGTACTCTCTTGTGAAATAATTCTCAATAAGTAAATATGCAAAATAAATTAAACATCCCTCCGAAATATACCGGGTTAAAGAATCGGGTGATGTGTTTGGTGAGATCATTGGAAACCTGAATCGGTTCATGTCAGATTGTTCTAGAGTACGCTTAGTGCATAGACCGATTAGATGCTTCCTAAAGTGGACTCTTTATATATATATATATATATTTTTTTTTTTTATATAGGGCAACAGTACATGATTTGTGTTTTGTTGGCTTTCATGCATGTCATAGAATGTGCATGCCTAGTTAGCTATAAAATGAATATGAGCATGATATTGTTAATTAGTCTACATGATACACAATACAAGATTTTGTTAATATTTTACATCATAATAATTATAAACTTGGAAATAATAACAATATCATATATTATGTACCATGGCATCAACTTCACAACTAATAAACTTAGAAATTTGAAAAACAAAACTGGGGTTTATTTACAGAATTAAAACACACCGTTTACACTTTCACAGTTTCACGTGCCCTTTAGTAATCTGTCAGACTGCCACCATTTTCTACATCTTTTGGGCCTATTGGGCCGCTAATGGGCTCGGACCATATTGACCTATTTTAAAGGGATTTCAGCTTTTATTATATTAGCTTATATTTTTAATTATATACATCTTTAAAAACAACATTAAAATAAAATAAAACAAAGCAACCAAATTAAAACCATCAGCCCCAGAAAACCATCAGCCCCAGCTCCAGCTGCAACACTGTCATAATAATACAACAAATAAAAAATAAAAAATTATCAAATAAAAAAAGTTTTTTTAAATAAAAAAAAAGGAAAAAAAAAAAGATAAAAAATTATCTAACCCTCCCTTGATTTCGGTCACCATTCAAACTTTAGTCAACTTTAGATTTATTCAGACTTCAAACCAAAAAAATAAACGCCACATAGAGCTCAAAAAGAAGTTCCAAACCCATCAGCTCAAAGATTGGGTAAATCGCCGGAGTGCCGAATCTATTCGTGAAAGCGATTTATCCAAACATGAGGCTGATAGGCTTGAAACATCTTTTTGATCTCCATTAAGTAAGACTTAATCTAATGAAGCAGAATCGTTAAGAATAAAATACTGAAAATATGATTTTAGACGTATTAACAAAATGATACTGAATATTATTTCATAACAACAAAAACTTTCCACTCACATCACAAAAAAAAAAAAAAAAATTGAGAATCTAAGAGAGTGAGTGAGAGGCTGAGTAGAAATTAAAGAGATGATTAACCGAGGGGTAGAAGGAGAGAGAGGATGAAAAAAAGGAAGAGAATGGAAAAACTCTAAAACGTGAGAAACACAAATGAGTACTGATTTATGAGGTAAAGTCTAGGGTCTTCAATGTAAAAACCTTAGTTATTAGGGACTTCAGTGTAAAAATCTTAGGAACTTCGGTGTAAAATTCATGAAGTCAAAGATCTTCAAAGATTTTGTCAGAAAACCAGAAAACTAGAATTCATATTACCCTTCGAATGATTTATATAAATGGATTTATAGATAAAATAATTTTTTTCTTTTTTCTTTTTTCCCTTCATTTATATTAGTTTAATGTGATGATCATGTATGTTATTTACATGCACTCAATAAAGTGAAGAATTTACCTTAAAGCTCCTTAAGAGTGATTTATATATATATATATATATATATATATATATATATATATTTCTTATTTTCCCATTATTTTGTTGGGAATTTGAACCGATGAACGCGGAAACAATAAACCTAATATTTGTCCATAACTCATAGCAATTAACATCTATAGCAGAAAGTTCCACTGTATAATAAATTTGTACAACCATATACTCTAGGATTCTCTCTCACACCTCAACCTCAAACCACAGAGCCTAACCAAGTCCCCAAGCTCATAATCGAGTTTTATATCATGACTCTCAGCTCACAACACTTACAATATCCCCTAGGTCTCCCCTGAATATCATCCACAGATCTCTAACTTAATCTACTAATATTCCCAGGATTCCTTCCCGGATATTCCGTAGAGTCTTCCCTGAATCTCACCACTCTATGATGTTACAGGTGTTGTTTTGCTCCACCAAAATAACCAAATTACAAGGTTCTATTTATACTAGTTATAGGGAGCTAAGACCAACAAGGAAGATATCTCATATACGTACAAGGCTTATTTGTTCCACATAAATACTATTTCCTTTTATGACAAAGAGAAATCTTTTTCCTTCAAGCACATGAACTTCCAGAAGAATTACTTTCCTTTTCCCCTGAAGATTTCCCGTTCTACACATGTTTATGATTAACTACGGTTCCGGTCACGGTTGGCCACCTGCACCCTACATCGTTACAAGTCACCTGGAATGCACCACGTTCTAGCATACCGTTGTCCATACCGCTATCCAACCCACAACGTCCTTGACAGCGTAAATCAATGGTCTTGACTGATGTCCTTACCGCTGTCAAACCCACAGCGCAAGGCACATTGCTTTTCTCTGGACTTGACCGATGTGGGAACCGTTGTCAATGCCACAGCGTTACCCACAGCAGTTGTCTTCAACCTTCGATTCTTCAGTTCTTCTTGATCTTCAAACTTCCCTCAAACACTATCTTCAACTTTTAAATATATCACATGTCTCCAGGAAATATCACCTCAGTTAAGCCTTGTTTAGTTTACACTGGATTCACTTAAGAACACAAGCGAAAGCCTAACATATTTATCATCGTTTTTTTCTTATGATGTTCACGAGGTTTGCATGGTCTAACAAATTGAAGTTTTTAATCTTGATCAAGATTGCATGGTCTAACAAATTGCACGGTCAAGATTCTTTCAAATTAAGTAGCAGTTGAAAAAGAGAAATTTTTTTTAAAAACTCTTTTCAGATTTTGATTTTGTGATTCTTGCTAGTTTTTAGCTTTAAGCACAAAAGTAGCAGTGGCAACCGGCAAGTACACCCACTAGTGCTCTAAAACACTGCAAAAATGTAAAACCCAATTAGAAAGTAGAAACAGAAACAGTGTATTTTTGTATGTGCAACACTTCAAATTTTGTTTACATGGGGCCAATTTACAGTCCAAAACGAAAAAGTTTTGTGATTTTACTATTTTAGAATTAATTTTTTATTTGAAGCAGAAAAAATATTTTAAATAAATTTTTTTATATATTAAATAAAATGATACACTTTTAATTAATAAGAATATCTTATCATTCTCGGTATGTATAGTAATTTGTCTTACAATTTGTTTTCTCTGATTAGAGATTTAGAGTTAATATGTGATCTTTTCCAAAAATATAAATTCTCCAAATTCTCAACTACCAACTTTAATCAACTTTAATCAACTTTAATTATTCTCATGTATAATCAGCTTATGTATCTTTAAAATTTAATGAGTTATTGGCACACACAAAATCTCTTATGTTCTAAATTACACAAATCAAGAACCATATGTTGAAGATAAAAGAAGAAAACAGAAAAAAGATTTATTTCTTCTTTCTCTCTCCTTTGGAAAATGTTGGTCAAAAATATGTACAATTCAAGTACGATAAAATCTTCAATGGAACAGTCTCATTGCCACTTAGTGAGACCGTTGAATGAGATTATACGGTCCAATGAGACCGTCCAATTATTAATTATAGTTTAATGATATATATATTTATGTTGTCGAGATAAATTATGCAATCTCATTTGAACGGTCTCACAAAGTGGCAATGAGACCATCACATTGAAGATTTTCTCCCAAAGTACTCAACCCTACAAGGAAATAGGAGGTTTTGTCACTTTTTTGAGTTGGTGTTTCAAGACTATCACTATTTTAATAACTTATGTTTTAAAGGCACCAAAGTAAGTGACTTCTAAAAATACCCTTATTTTATACATTTTGAAATTATATCTCTGACTTTAACTTTCTTCTCCTACTTTTACGTTGTTTGAAACTTACTTTTCTCTCTCAAACTTGAAAAGCTCTGTAAACTGAAACTTACAGATCTAACAGATCTAACTTCATTTTCATTGGATTAGTTTAGTGGCACTACACTGACACAATCGGGGTTTTGAATCTTCCATTGTTGAGGGTTGGGATTATCGAGTGGGGAAGAGGATGAACAGTAACTTAGTTTCCAAGACTTTTGAATGCTTTCTGAAACTTGTATTCTAGACTTTTGAATGCTTTCCGAGACTTTTGTATTGTGTTCCGAGACTTCCTGGGACAAAATTTCAGACTTACTCGCTGCAGTCATTGGTCGTGTTCTACGTCATAATCCTATTGGTGGTCCATCTTCGTCGTCATCGTTCGCTTGTTCTTCGATATTTGAACGAAACTTTCTCACTCTACTCACAACTCTCTCACTGTAAACTGAAAAGTAAAACTAAAGAATGAAACAAACTAAATTCAAAATAACTGACGTGGAAGTAATGTGGGGTATTTTTGAAAAAATCCCAATTTTGATATCTTTTAAACATAATTTATTAAAAGAGTGATAGTCTTAAAATGTCAACTCTAAAAAATGTCATTTGACTCCTACCTACACACAAACAGCCCAATCGAAGCTCTTCCGGAAGCTCTTTCAGATTCAGTTCCAAGATTAACATATCCACTCACAAGAAATATATGAGAAAATAAATTCTTTTTTTATTTCAAATGGTTTGATTTGTTAAATACTTTAATTTTTTGGTACATGATTTTGATTATCTAGTAAAAATTTTGATTCTCTAATACATGATTTTTCAACTACTTTATACATGTGAGTTTCCAAAGTTTCAATCGCTTCAAAGATTTCTTCTTTTGTTTTAAGTATTCCTTTCTCATTCATCAGATTATGAGTAGTCAAAAGCTATGGACTCATTTTCAAATGAAATAAAAAATATTTCTAACTTGCTTATTTATGAAAAACTATTGTAAGTGTACCTGGGTTTTAGTTCCTTAAATAATAATATTATATTAAAAAAATTTACACACATGTTTCAGTTTACTTTTCTAAGAATAAAAAAAAATAACAAATAAACATTCTTATTTATTATAACTATTTATTTTGGGAAAAAATAAAAATTAAACTTTAATATTATCTTGTAATTAAAATCATGCATTTAAACAAACCTGATCAACACATAAAAAAATTGATAATGAATTTTAAAACTAATAATTATAACAAGACAAGGATCCGGAGGAATTCCTGATCCTCTCATCACCTTAATTATCCTCGATCGGCCTTATTTTCATAATCTAATGACATGTATCAAATATAATAAATCAATGGTATAGATTATTTCAATTAATTTTTATGCCAACCCTATCAAAAGATAAAATTAATTTTTATGCCATAATCTAATGACACATGTTAAATATAGAAAAACAATGGTGCAGATTCCTCACCTTGATGACCGTAGAAGAGTAAATTGTACTATAGGTGAAAATCGGAGAGTTGTTGAAAATGGTTAATTACTTTCATTTATTTCTCATTCTTTTGGTAAATGGCATATTTTAGGATATTTTGATATGGGTGTCGATATTGTCATCCATAAAGATGATTTGTACATCCATATTTTATTAAAAAATTTAAATATAAAAATATACCAATACAAATTTATTAATAAAGATAAATTATTTTAATTAAAAATAAACTAAATATTATACACAACCATTAATTAATTACACTCATTATATCTTCAACTATATCCTTTTATTAAAAAAAAATTACAATAAAATATAATTAAACTCTAATTCTATTATGATATCCGGTACTCCTCGTAACTTTGTGAAGAATCAAGGAGTTTAATCTCCCTTACAGGTGAGAGGAAGTGGCTTTCTCATCTAAGTACGCAGAATCGTAGACTGGGCTTTTGGCTTTTGTATCTCTGAAGTCATCTTCACATTCTATTTTTCTTTAAAAACAAAAAAAACTAATAGATTGACTATTAATTTTAGTATGTTGTGTTGACATTAGCAGTATGTTTTATGCAAATGTAGCAGAGATGGCTATCTTTTTTGTTAATTAACCATGGTCTTTCAGTTTTGTGTATCGGATTGAATTTTGTTGTAATACTATAAGTGGAAATCGTGGAAAATGTCACTTTTTTAAACTCATGTGGTGACAAGTCACTCCTTTAATAAGTTAAGTTTAAAAAGCACCTATTATGGTGAACTACGAAAATTGCTCTTACTTTCTACATTTCTCTTTCTTACTTTGAAGTTTTCAAAGCTTTTTTTCTTTCATCTTCCTCTATAACAGACCTACAATGGAAGTTGAATATTGTAACCTTATCAATTCATCTTCATTGGATAATTAATTTTGTGGTGCCAAGCAGACTCATTTTGGATACAAATATGAAATATTTAAAAGGATAAACATATAATGATCTTTTCTTTTTCTTATTCTTTTTTTTTTATATACATAGCCTCATAGCTCATCGACATAAATAATTATAGTATTGGGTTCAAAAAAATTTTGTCACTATTTGGGGCGCTTTTTGTAAGACAGACACCACATTACTAACTTAAATTTTAAAGGCACCTATTTAGGTGACCAGACAAAAATACCATTGTTTCAGTTTGTGTCTTTTTCAAACGTAGAGAGAAAACCTTTTAAAGAGAAAACCCGACGGTGCAACAGTCTTAAAGTCGACCAAAATCTGATGGTGAACTCACCAGTGACGGCGCTACAGTACTGAAGTCAAAGAGAACTCATCGAGCCTTTTTGAACTTTTTCCGAGCCTTTTATAACAGTCCTCAAGCCTTTTAAAATATTACCCGAGCCTTTTAAAGGAAAATTCATAGGTTAATCAGTTTAGAATCATCGAGCTTTTTTAAATTAGATTCGAGCATTTTCGTGTCTTTTCTAGCCTTTTTACACTAGATCTGAACCTTTTCGAGCCTTTTAAACTTAACTTATTAAAAAAATGACTTTGTCACCACATGAGTTTAAAAAAGTGATATTTTCCACCATTTCCACACCATATATATATATAGAGATAAACATAAAATTATAGACGATATGAGGTTGGTTTGGTGGCAAAACCCATCACACATACACCACGAGGTTATGGGTTCGAGTCTCTCCCTCTCCCAAAAAAAACCCGATTTATTGTAATATTTCAACAACAAAAAAAAAGCATAAAATTATGAAATAAATATGTGAAATAAAACATCCCTCCAAAATCCCGCAAAGAACAAATTTAAAATTACGAAATAAGTAAATATATAAATAAAACATCCATCATAGAAATCCAACAAAAAGAAAAACAAATTAAAATCATTAAAAATTCGGTTCCCTTTGTAACAAGTGATATCAAAATAGGTTCCATGAGTGTCTATTGAGGTCCAATGTTTATCACCATAAATAACCGGGTATATTTACTCACAAATGTGAAAGAAGACATCTCACATTAAAAACTAACAACATCAATTTTTTTGTTGTTACACTTTGAACCTCCTCAAATCAACCATCGTTTGGCCCAAGATTTGCCACTACCCGTTCGCTTAATTATAAGGATAGTTTAGAATGCTGCAGAAAGACCAATGGTTACTATGGAAAGCATCCATACATACATATATATATATATATATATATATATATATAAACATATATATATTATGTCCAAAGATGAAGATATATATAGGAAAATTTTCAAGTCAATGCGTTTTGATATAACTCCATTAGTGCATTGGACGTGGACCATTAGATTTATATGCTTTGACTCAAAGTGTATGCACTTGTCAAAACTTCTCCATAATCTATGACCCATATGCAACGCACTAATAGAATTATATCAGAATGCATTGAGGAGAAAAGAACTGTGTGTATATATATATATATATATATCTTCATCTTTGGAAATTAATTGCTTCTAGATCTAGTCTTATAATCATACAGATTTGCTATGGCATCTGTGTGACCATAGCATCAATTTCACAACTCAACTATTTTGGCATCATCAAATACTTGCCATTTGCCAACATTTTTTCACAACCACGTACTGTAATAAACTTGGAAATGATGATAACCATCAATTAATCCTTGTTGGACTGCCAACTTTTTCTACATCGTTTGGGCCGGTAATCGATAGAGGTTTGACTTCTTGATTTGATTTTATAACTTTTGGGTGATTTTAATTTTTAATTTTCAATTTTAGAGGAATTATCCGATAATTAATAAAAATAGACTAAAACATCAAACTTTAATTCATTAAAACTAATGAATGCTGTGGCAATGACAACATGAATGGCACATTATTTGAACCTTAAATTTGGACAAAGTAGCATTATTGATAGAAATTATAAGGTCAATATCGTCCTAATACTCAAAATCGGTTAATTCCGAATGTGATAGTGGTGATGCATTTGAAAATTATCAAGACCTAAGATAATCAACCATTGGATACATTGATGAAATCAGATTTGATATACTTTCTTGTTGTCAACTCTCGTCTCATCCATCATGGCATCACAACATAATAAAATCCTTACCTAGTCTGTATCATTTTATGAAAGAAAAAAAAAAAAAAAAATTAAACCAACGGAATCCACTTGTATTTAATCAAATCTCAAGAAAGGCCTCGGAAATTTACCCTAATTGTATCGAGAAGAAAAATATTAACGAATGAATTGGTGCCTGATACACTTTTATGCAAGTTGATTGTGAAGGCAAATATAAAAGCTTATTCTTGGAGACATGTAGACTTTAAACCAGTTTATATGCCTGGTTCGAAAAGCAACTAGATTTAGCAGGCAAATAATACATAAATTAGTTAAACGGTATAAATATTGATGCTATTTCCTACTCGGTTTGACAATGAAGCTCAACGGATCTGACCTGATTATGAGAGATGTGTGAACATGTAGAGGTTCCAAACTGCTGCAGAAACAGCTACCGTTAAGTTTTCTGTTCCAAAATGAACATCATAAATCCTGCATATGATATTAGGCTTCATATTCTACCTGCTTTCAAAGAAACTATGGTTCAGATACTAGAAATGTCCTCTCAAGGAAGTTGGGGAACCAACCATCAACCTCTATTGTCGCTTGCTTCTGAAAAAAACATCTTACCAAAAAGCTCACTTGTAGAAAAATCTCGTAAAAAGCATCTGCCATTAAGTGGACAAACAGAAGGTATCGTAGAATAAGCTTCAGTATCTTGCTTAGCGACTACTCCAATTACTATCCCGTGTTCCCAAGATGTGTTGCCTAGTCATCATTGCAAAGAAAAAAAAAGGACGATCAACATGGCAGTCACTCAAATGTAAAAAGGAAAGAACAGGCAGAGTATAAAGACAATCATACTTGATAGAACTCCCGAATATTCATGGCCTGATTCTGAATTCATGGGGTTAGTTGATATGTTTGAGCCTCCTCTTCAACCTTGGACTCTAAACCTGGAAATTGTCCAATATCATATCCTTCAAGGGGCTGAAACTCATCATGTAAACCGACAGCAAACTCCTCAGGATCAACTCCACCACTTTGTATATATTCTGCAATCTAAATTGCAAACCCCAATATATTACTTATAAATGAATAATCAAGCTTTCAAGTTTATGTTTGAAAACCTTGTACGATCTTACAAAACTAGTTAAAAGCAAAATCGCAAATTTGATATTAAATTTCTACATATATGTCCTACTTCTTTTGTCATTTCTTTTTACCGGCTATTATATGTTAATTTTGATATACATATTTCTATTGAAAAAATATAACCATATAAGTGAAAAAAAAAGTTCATTTGGTGCTTACATGATTGGCAAGAGCCATGCCACTTACAGCTGCTGACTCTACACTTGAACCCAACAGCCAGTCGCCACATATACCAGCCCTTCCGTGAGGATCAAAGATACAAGGGACACCAGGAGTGTTAGTTGGAAGAGCTGCACCCCTACACATTTCAGAAGGAGAAATTGGTCTGAATGATCATAGAGTAGTTGACTGAAATCTAGTGTGAAAAGGGCCTCAAATGTGCATAACAGTTAACACCATTCAAGTGATGTCTTACCATAATTGGAGTCTACTGTAAAATGGCCTCGGAAGTGAACCATTTGATAGCCCAAGTGCAGCTTCAATACCCTCAAGCATTCCTGTTTTCACCTTCTCAGCTGTGGCATTCGGGATGTTTTCCTAATAATCAACATAGAACAATCATAATGTGCAAAAAACCGGAATTGCAATGTGACAAGTATCTCCACTTCACACATGAAATGTAAATGCAAAGATAATCATATATTCATGTAGTGTCATAGTTCTGACGCCAGGCTAAAAATGGGAGTTTCAAGATTCAGGTATGTATATATTCAACTATTGGTCTAAGCACTTGATCAAAGTGTTTGATTGCTAGCAGATAAGTGTGTATAAACAGGTATTTTCAACAAGGACATGTATTTATATATGACTGACCTGTGGAACTTTGGTTTGCTTTGCATAAGCTGCAGTACTAAAGAAGGTCCAACATTGAGGATCATTACTTTGAGAGCTCGAGAGTTTCTTCGAGTTATTTGCCATCCACGAGATGGAATCAACTCCATTTACAAAGGCTCCTTCAAACTGCTCTGGGCCAGCAATAGGAAGTGGATCCTCAAATGCTGCAAGGAGAGCCCATATAGAATTCAATTCCAGCCTCTACAAACAGGAAAATGCACCATGAATTATTCAAAACACTTTAGCCATTGCCAATGAAGATAAAGGATAAGGCAGATTACATTAGAAAAACTGCACAATTCAAAGTATACCTTCATTTGTCTAGCAATTAGAGGTAAGCCTGATGAACCAAGCAAGCGATTTGCACATTTTCCTGTCAATTACATAGAGGAACTATCAGTTAAACAAAATGCCAAATGTACATACAAAAGACACAGGTGATTTATAGTTGTATAATTAATTAACGGAAACAAAAATGAAACATCTATCACCTTGTCTTCTAGATCCAAAAAACTACTCTTCCTTACGAATTTTATATGACTTTTCCAACTCAATACCATAAAACATTATACAGATAACAAATATTTCATAAAAAACCAATAAGACAATAAAATGTGATGAGTTATGGACATCTCTAAGAGTAGTTGCATCAATTTTGAAAACATATCTTGTTAATGAAAGCATATTTTCTACTCAATATTGAATAGCATAAATAGAAAGCTGCTCATAAGCTTCCTTGGAATTTGTCCATCGTTTTTCTTCCAATTCAGAGAATTCAAATATGCAAAATTATATGAAATTTGTAGAATTCTTTTTGAAGTTCCAGTATTACTCAGAACTTAAGATTTTAATGAATCATTATATGGTCAAACAATCAATCATGTGATGGTAATTGACACTATATGTATGTTATGATTAATTGGTGAATGCAATTTCTAAACATGAGTGTTCGGTGTTCCCATTTCAAACCTCTGCTAGAGGTTACGGGAAGGTCCAACATGGTTTGGATTTAGGGAGGGCCTCCCTACATCAAATCTAATCTGTATTCCTAGACCATCATAATGTTCTAATTAGTTCAATTGGTGTAGTCTCTTACAGTTGCATAAGAGATCTTGGGTTCAAATCTCGCTTACATTGGATTTGGGGAGGTTGGTTTATATTCAAGAGGGGTTGGGGGTCGAATGCAATGCAAACATAAAAACAGCACAAAACAAAAGGTGAAATCTGATATCATTTTTTCCTTTTTATTCATAAATGATTAGCATTTTTACATTTATATCATTGTAATAATCAAACATTCACATATTCTAAACACAAAAAAGGAATACTATAATATAATGCAAACTTCAGAGGAAAAAAGCCAGATGTTATAATATCAAACTCACCATTATGAGCAATAATTATAATATCAAACTGCCCTTGAGGCTTTCCATTCTCGCTCAAGTGCCACATCCCATTATACGGCTCAAGTTTACTTATCCAGCTAGGTCTCACAACATTAACCATAGAAGTCTGCACCACAAGAATGAAAATATGTTTAGCTATGAAATGGATGACTATCACCAAGGACAAAAGAACTTGATTTTCCTAAATTCAATATCAATGGTAAAGTCAAAATATTTTTGTATCTACAAAAACAAATGCCAGTTTCTTAACACTAGGATCACAAAAGAAGAAGATGAAAGCAAAAGAAAGATTTGTCACCTGGGCCAATAAAGAATCGGCAAGAGGGCGCATTCCATTAACACCAACATATCGTGGAGGAGAATCAAGATATGGAACAAATCTGCCACCCACTTCAAGTTCTCCAATCATGCCTTTCCATTCTCGAACTAGACCTCTCTCCAACCAACCATCAACCAATTGACCAAACCGAGAATCACTCGCCGTAAAGAACTGAGCAGCATGATCAAATATCAAAGGTTGAGGATCAATTATTCTGGTTCCCATTCTTCCTCCCAAACCATGAATCCCCTTAACACCGAAAAACACCATTAGAAACCCCCAATAATAGCTTAATTGATGTGGTTGAATAACTCAGTGCTTGACTTTTCTCAACTCATTCAACTTCTAAACTAGAGGTGGAATTTTGATGCTTAATCAATCATATCAAGAATGTACAATGAAAATGTCGATTAAAGCTCCAAAATCAGCAACCATCAATACTATCAACAACAACAACAACAACAAAACAGGGCAATTCTTAACTACTAACATGGATCAAAATAAAATAAAAAATTGGAAAGCTATTATAATTCATCCAAGCATTATGAGTTTACTATGCAACAATCAACAAATATAATATTAAAATCATACAAAACAAGCAAATTCATAGGAAATTAAAGAAGATGAAAATCAACAAATAACAAACCGTGTCGAAAACAGTGGACTTGACACCTCTCTTGTCCAAGTTCAAAGCACAAACCAGACCCGCCATGCCTCCACCAATAATCCCCACTTGAGGTTCACTAGAGAAGGGTGCAGTGAAGTTGACTTGCTCTTGAGAGAAAGTTTTCTTGATAGTGGACCTTCTTGAGCTGCCATACGATGCTCTTCTGCGGAATTTGGAGGTGGGTTGTTTCTGGGGTTTCTTGGAGGGGTTTTTGGAGGGTTTTGACTCAGAACTGGATGTTACTGTCAAAATCAAGGTTCTGGGTTTTAAAAATCTTGAGAGTTTTGAAGGTTTTGGAGGCTTAAGAGGTTGGAGAATGAGAGAAGATGAAGAAGAACAAGTGAGAGTTGTCATCATTTTTCCAAGAGGTTGTTTTGATGTAGTTGTAGTTACAATTTCTTATCCAACATTTGAAACTCGAGCCAAAAATGTCTATATATTTTGTGTGTTTTTTTTTTGTAATTTATAATAAATTCAGGATGTATACAGGATACGACTCGAATCCATAAATTTATGGTCTCGGTGTTGTTACGAAATATACACACTCGAAAGCAATCGAACAATCACATACAAAGAAAGCAAATAAAAAATAATAAAAAGAGACACGAGATTTTATGTGGTTCGACGTAAGATTAAATTTCTATGAACTCAATTTCCACCGTCAAATTGTTGTTTACAACAGTTACAAAACTAATTTAGACCTCATAACCTATGTGTTGCGTCAAGAGCAACAAAACTGATTCGGGGGCATATCATGATATCATCAATTCAGGTTTCACAACCCAACAATTGAAAATATTTAAGAAACTTATGGACATTGTCGAAAATAAATTAAGGTCAAAGCATGCTAAAATACTTTATTTAAGATTAGGGAGCCTTTTAGCACTATATTAGGTTACAATTATTTATTATTATTATTTTTTTTTTTTTGGTTAACTATGAACCATAATACTATATAAGTCTGATTTCTTTCCCAGGTGAAATTCAGATTTTATTGCCCCAAGAGACATTGTTCAACTAGTAGATTAACAAGCTTGAGATTTGAACAGATGACTCCTAAATTAGTGGCTCGAATCCTACCGATGACAAAAGGTTTCAAAAAAAAATACATGATCTAGATAGATAGATAAATAAATACTGAAAATAAATAAATAAATTCAAATTCTACTTTAGAGTATTAGGCCATCCTAAATTATATAAGATCTATGTTGATATGGATAATTATCATGGTTCCATAGGTTGTCTTTTTTTTTTTTTGGTACATGGAAGGGCAGACAGCGCAGAGAAAGAAAAGCTAAGAAGAAGAAAAAGAAGGACACAATATGGATAAGGCCATGCCTTTCCAATCGTCTTGAAACACCAATCAAGTCTCAGGTAGGGGAGTCTCAAAATACTGAATACCAATCTCCAAACCA
The DNA here is from genome assembly GCA_035582765.1 of Acer negundo. Taxonomy (NCBI): domain Eukaryota; kingdom Viridiplantae; phylum Streptophyta; class Magnoliopsida; order Sapindales; family Sapindaceae; genus Acer; species Acer negundo. The sequence continues at coordinate 42,135,236 of CM069235.1, read as the reverse complement.
TGACCCATACGCACCAAACCATCAGCCAACTTATTACCCTCCCTCTAAACATGCCGCACCTCACAACACCGGTCAGAAGCAATCAAATCTGAGCAGCCTCTAGCAATACTAAACAGCGAATATCCTTAGCAAGAAGATGAACAATGCATAGCAAATTCGTTTCCACAATAACCTTCTGAAAACCAGACCTCCAAACCATATGAAGACCTTCAAAAAGACCCCAAAACTTGTCTTACAGCGCACTTCCACTACCCTTATGCAATACAAACCCTCTCAACCAATTTTTCGAATGATCCCTTATCACCCCACCAGCAGTAATCGTGCTCAAATTACTATCACACCTCCCATCCACATTCAACTTAACCCAACCAACAGAAGGGGGCCTCCAAGCAACCGACACAACAGAAATCTGATTACTAATGGGACCCGAATTGGCATTTACCCAATCCAGACAAAACTGAAAAATAACCAACTGGGGAGAGCTAGGGGTAACAAAACCAGGCTCAAACACCAACTTGCACCTCCATTTTTAGATAAACCACAACCCAACAGAAAAAATAAGTCAATAAGGGATCTTACTTTCCACATGGCCACCATTACAAAGGTTACTCATCAGCCAATCTGAAATGTCACCTGTAGAAGCAAACATATATGGTTTACAGGTAGGCAACCTGTCCCAAATCATCATCGAATACTTGCAACCCGAATCAGATGATCGATATCCTCATTCCTAACAGCACACCTAGGACAAAACCCATCAGACACCATCCCATGAGCAACTCTCTGGCTGGTAGATAGAATTTTCCTATGAAGAAAGAGCCAAAGAAAATACTGGACCCTAGGGGGGAGCTGTAAACTCCAGATGAACTTCCATTTCCATGGAAGGCTATAGTAAGAACCTAAGAAACCATTATAAGCAGACTTGACAGAGAACTCACCATTGTTAGATCATTCCCAAATACCTCTATAAATACCACTATTACTCCTACCAGCATGGATACTGGCAATTTTATGGATAATGCTCCAAGGAAGGACCAACGCAAGATGCTGCAAACTCCACTGACTATCAACCACATACTCGTTAACTGTTTGACTCACCATATCCAAATCTGATCCCCAATACCGACTCTCCACCGCAAACCCTTGTTCACCGATCAAGCACCAAACACAAAGGCTTTCCACGGGCTAGAACAAACCACCCTTTTACTAATCTCAAGGTCAAAAAAGGATTTCGATCTCCTATACTTGTGCGGTTGTGCCTAAGGAGCTGGCACCAAATTCTAAGATCTTCCTCATGTTCTAATAAACAACCAAAACGTGTATTGAAACATTTGATATCATTATTACAAATAAAATTCCAATGAACTATAATGATATTTTTGATACAAGAACTCTGTGAAGTATCAAAAACCACAATGATTTTACTCGAAACACAACAAGCAGAGCTGAGTTGTGCACAGAAAATCAAAAGAGTCTCCTGTTTGCAGCCTCTCAATAGAAGAAATCCTGGCAATGAAACAAATTCAACAGAGAAGCTAAAACAATAAGGAACAAGACTACAAAAGAGACTTATTCCATATTAGAATCAATAAATCTTTTTTATATAACATGATATATAATATGTACCAATATAACTTACAAAAATATACAATTCACATCAACACAAAAACAGTTAAAAAAGAAAAAAGCCAAAAAAACGAGTCGATACAGGCTGAAAAAGAAACTGGCTCTCTCTCTTTCTGGGCATCTATAATATGGTAGTTAGGCAATTGAAGAAGACCATTCCACCACTTAAAAGACTTAATCAAGATTAGTAGCAGTTTATGACTCAACATCAATATTTGTGATTGCCTGGTCTGAAATCTTCTTTGAAGAGGCTTTCGTCGTTTCCTTCGCCTGCTTCACTTGCTCTTTGACCTTGAAAGTGCCATTGCCGTTGTTCTGTCCGCGAATCTTTTTCTTGGTAGCATTGCCAGCAGAGGATTCATCTTTTTTGTAAGTACCGATGCTGTGTCGCTGTGCGCGAGCACAAACTTTCCCCTTGTCATCAGTAGAGATAATTACATCACCACAGCTCTTTCTCCGGCTTAGACTGTTTAGCTTTGGAGATTTGGGTCTGGTTAATGGCAGCTGATATTGGATAAAAATTAGAATGTTAGTACTTCGTCAGAACTACAAAGGCTTCACGTAAAATATATAGCAATTTTCTATTCAATAACATGTCCCAGGACTACTACATTGCTAAGATCGCCATCACTATCATCATATCGGATATATCCTTCCTTTCCATCTTAGTACTTATAAATTTAAGAATACTTCAAAGGATTGCTCTAGTAAGAAGATATTGTAACGTACCTTCTTACGTTCAGCCTTGGGTGGGGGCTCTTCGTAGTAAAAACTAGGTATTGGATTTGCTTTGATCACCATGTTCTTTCTAAGCTGCTTAATGGCAGCTTCACGCTCTTCCTGGAAACGGGTACAAAAAGTTTTTAAATGCTAATTTCTTCAATAACATCTTCAGATGTGTAACAAGAGGAACATAACTGTTCATGCCAAAACAGTGAGCGACGAATACTTAAAGAAGTGTTGTTTGTTACCTTTTGCCTTGCTTCACATTGTCTTCTCTCTGCCTCCAGGGCTTGGTGTTTTTCCCCTAATTTTGAGTAAAACTGGTTGACGGAAATGAAACCGAAAATAATTAGCATAATGAATGAAATGAGAAAAAACTGTTGTTTAGATGACACCTTACAAAAGGAATTATATTCTCCATTGTTTGATTATAATAATAATACCTCCTTCCGTTTCTCAAGACGTTCGGAACATCTGAATTTGGGAGCCGTTCCAATAGTTATCCTCCGGACAGATGTAGCAGTACTATGCATAGCAGCTAAGGATAATTCATTACCAAAATAACAAATTTCAATTTTTACAAAACAATATAATGGGGAAAAAAACACAAAAATGTAAAGCAAATAAGCAATCAAACATAAGGATACGAGGAAGCAACAGAATAATTATCTTCTTCATCTGCAAACTTCTTATCGAGTTGCGATAGCTTCTTTGATGTCAGGGGAGAGCTTGGCTGAAATAAATTGCAAAAGTTTAAAGACTAGCATATATCATAGAAATATTAATTCTGCAACGAAGAAATTTCATTGCATGCAAATAGAATCACAAGAACATAATATACATGCATCAACAGAATTCAGAACCACCAGGAAAGCAATTATAGGTGCAAGGAAACAAAGGTTTAACCAAGCAAGAGGCCATAAAGTGGGTAAAAATCCTCAAACTAAATCTTTTTAGGCTTTCATCAATGTGGTAAATTCCTTGACACAATCCTCTAAGTAGCAGGGAGACCGGACAAATGAATCATAATTTGTATTTTGCCTTTTCCTTCGACAAACTTCCTAATACACAATGCTGGAGAGAAAACCTCTACCTTACGGTATGGCATTATAATTTTTGTCAGGCATGTTCATTACTCCCACACTTTTTACACAGTTTTAATTTTTTTAACTGTAAACGGACTTCAGGACAGTTAACTACTACTGAGGTCAAGTCAAGCATCTCCTCATTGTTATTATTAATTCTCTCACTTGAGAATAAAAACAGGGAACAGCATTGACTATATATATATACCGTTGAAGGTTTCCGTTACCTGTGAAGTCTTCTTATCATAAGGGGATTGCATATAGTTACCATCAGCTGCAGATTCAGCCTCAACATGCGGAGTTGTCTCTGAAGCATCCTTTTCAGTTGACACAGCAGAGGGCTGCAGAACTGTAGAACTTGTGTGCTCACTAGAATTAGATGTAGGAGAGCTTGACTTTTGATCATCAGGCTTCTCACTAGTCACATCTTCCTTCTCGTGATCATGACAATTCTCTGCAACTGAGTTTTCTGCAGAGCATTCTTTCACATCATAGTCCTTTGCTTCATTGTTGTTGCCTTCTGAAATTTTGGGAGCAACATGAACTTTATTGTGAGAAGTTGGCTTCAATGTAACTCCAAATGGGTTCTTATCCATGTTTACATTCGTGAGCTCCCTCCCCATCACCCTGCAACGAAAGCAATATGCCAAAACATTAGAATGCTTCATTGAAAATAATCACCTTTCCAGTTCTGGCAAATAAACTCCATCAATATGCAAAAAAGGAGCCTAAAAGAAACTTTCCATCAAAGGATTCATTCCAATTCGTGCCAATCAGCCCACATACTTACAATGTTTTAACAAATGTATATCATCACTCATACGGACCAGCAACTGCTAGATATATCGTTCAACAATAAACACCTATGAAAGTCTATTTTATCAATGTCAGAATGCTTCGTGCAACTTACTATTCATACTCACAGAAGAACATGTCATCTCTAGTCTAAAAGCAACTCGGAAAATTTATCAGAAACCGGCAGATACTCAATAGGACCACTAAGAAATGCAAATAATTCCAGTTGAGACGAGAAGAATAGTACTGAAGGTTAGATGCTTCAGGTTGCTTTTAGTACTGATGAGTTCACAAAAAAATATGATGCATTTCAACCAAAACTTCCTGTAGATTGACTAATAATTTTCAAAGTTTAGATTCTCTTCATATTTTATGTATTCCTCCAACAAGATGAAGACTTTGTCAAACAACGAATTTCAAGTACCTAATGCAAAGGTGTAAATTTCAAACATATATTTATGTCTAAACTCAAATTTCAAATCACTTTTATCAGTTAAGAAGAATAAATTCTTTATGACAATGAAACCAACCAACAAATCAAAGGCTGGTCAAAACATGAATTTTGATACCTAGTGGAAAGGTGTAAATTCGTATACACTCTGCAAAAGACTTGAAAAATTCTCTCTCACTTAGTATTCTTTCCCTGAAAAACTCTAGAATCAACATTGAAATAAAAATATACACTTCCAAATCCTCCAATCCAAACATACTAAAGAGGACAAGAGCACAAATTCAATACATACATAGTAAACCTGAACTCCATGTTTCAAGAAAACCTATATTTTGATATAGATCTGGAAAAAATCTTGGCTTGAAATACCCATCTATGAATTAAAACTAACCATTCTTTGAAGAGGTGAGTTAATAATCTAAAGTAATTTCATTTTCAATATAATTTCAACATGGAAGCTTTGTCAACACTGTTTTTTAACATTAACAGATAAACAAACAGCTGTCTGAGATGAATTTTCAGAATAATATAGAAATCCCCAAGAGAAATATAAGAGGATTTCAAAGAAAAGGAATTAAAAAAAAAAAAACAAAAAAACAAAAACTGTGCTTTACAATATATATGAAAATGGAAAATCCTATACAGATCAAACATGGTAACATTAGAAAAAAGAAACTAGTTTTGATACATAAATGCACCAATTACATCAATTAAGAACAACTAACAAGGAAACAAAATATATTCATTTAATAAACACACAAAAAAAGGAACTTTATAAATCAAACATTTTTGGGGGAAAAACAAAGAAGAAGAGCCCAAAATCAAAACTTGAATACAAAAAGAGCATAAACTTACAATTAAAAACTTCACAAAGCAGCCAAAAGTCAGAGAAGCCAACAAAAACCCAGAAAAAGCATGCAAAATCCACAATGCACACACATAATAAATATAATAAAATATAAAATAAATAAAAACACACAAAATATCATCATTCATTTCCAACTCCACCACACAATTAAAAAAAAAAAAAAAAAATCCCCATAACTCAAAAACCCAGATAGAGAAATTGATGAGACACCTTCAGATTTAACGACAAATTTTATTTTTTTTTATTTTTTTTTTTTAAAAAGGAGAGACCTTGAAAAGGAAGAACAACAACAACAACAACAACAACATTGTTATATAGATCAAAACACTTTCTTTTTTTTTTCCTTACATGTGAAGAGCAAAACAAAGCAAAGAATGTGAGGAAATTTTTCTTACAATTCGTGTCCCGATCTGATAAGATCTTGAACACCCTTTGTTTCTCTATCTCTCACTAAAAAAATTTAAAAAATAAATAAAAAGTTGAAAACCCACTTCTCTGTTCTCTCTCTCTCTCTCTCTCTCTCTCTCTCTCTCTCTCTCTTACCTTCTGTCTGCTCTCTCCTCCTCCGTTTCTCTGTCTGCTCTCTCCTCTACTCTTCCTTCTCTGCTGTCTTAAAACAAACAAAAATGTTTTTGTATGATTTTCCTGCTCTTTAGCTAAAATGACTTTTCTAAACCAAAAACTGTTTTTTTATGTTGCGGTGTACGTTATTTATAGGGCAGTTTTTTCAGTTTTAACGCCGTTCTTTTCTGTGCTCTGTTTTCTTTTTTTCTTTTTTATAAAAGAAAAACAAATGATAGATAAATAAATAAATCTATGCAAATGAGCCATTCCCATTCCATTAAAAAGGATAAAATGGTCATTTTTCATCTTAAACATTTGCGGGTCGCAGCCCCGGAGGTATAGATCAATCACTATAAACACAATCTGAATAGCTACTCCAATAATACATAAAGAGATATCTTAACCCTTTATGATTTCATGAATAAAGGGAACAGGTCTACTAGGCCTTTGGTGAATCCCACATGTTTTACATTTTCCATATAAATCACATCATATTGCATTTCGGTGGTGAATGTGGTGATTTCGATCATCAATGAATGTGATTGTCTATATATACATTGTGACGTAATTCATAGTATTTAACGGAAATACATGGTACATCGGATGAATTAACTTTATACTTCTTTAACCGGTCAATAAAGTTTTTGATGTATCGAAGCTTCCATGTATTTGTACTTAGTTGAAGTGTTCATTGGATGAATTATATTATGTATTTTATTTAAAATGTAATCGAAATATAAATAATTCAAGTTAGAGATAAATGTAAAATGTTTATTGGTTTGATTATGTGCTAGGTGGTCTTATGTAACTAGTACTTTATAAATTATAACCTAATCAAGGACAATTAGGATTTAGGACTATATATTGAGTTCTAACTTTGGCAAATATTAATTAAAATAAATTTTCATTGAAATTAGAATACTAATGCTATGTTTGGTAGGAGGGAGTAAGAGTAAGAGGGATTGATGAATTAAGAGGGGGAGAGAGTATGAGGGATGTAGGCGATAATATTAATCTTTCATGTTGTTCGGTATTGAAAAAAGAGATGAATGAATAGATTGGTATATAATGCGTAAATTTATTATATGTTACTCTTTTTGTAAGTTGAAGGGTAATAAAAAATTTGAGATGTTTATTGTTATCATTTCCTCCCATCCATCCCATCCATCCAATGATGGGATGATTGCTTTTGGTATGAGCAAAGATCCATCCTTTTCTCCTCTCCTCTCTTTTGTCTCTCCAACCAAACAAGATATTGGCGCTCTCCTCCCACCTCTGTCACTCTCTCCATCTCTTCCTCTTACCAAACAAAGCCTAAGTGATAATATGACATGAATCTCTTCAATCCAAATGTTATGATGGAGTCTTTAATTAGAATAAGAAAAAATGTCATGATCAATTTGGTTGACTCACCATTTTTAAAATATATATATATATAACAAAAACTGGGTTGGGATCCACCGAAATCCAACGAGACCAACCACTTCATCTAGGGAAGAGTCTCTTCACACTTCATGATTTAACATACAAATGTGATATTTGAACTCCTATCTCAAAAGTGAAGGTAGTTCTCCTCCCACCCCTGTCCCTACCTCCATCTCTTCCTCTTACCAAACAAAGCCTAAGTGATAATATGACATGAATTTCTTCAATCGAAATGTTATGATGGCGTCTTTAATTAGAATAAGAAAAAATGTCATGATCAATTTGGTTGACTCACCATTTTTAAAATATATATATAACAAAAACTGGGTTGGGATCCACCGAAATCCAACGAGACCAACCACTTCATCTAGGGAAGAGTCTCTTCACACTTCATGATTTCCAACGAGATCAACCACTACATCTCCGGAAAAGTCTCCTCACACTTCACAATTTAACATACAAATATGAGATTTGAACTCCTATCTCAAAAGTGAAGGTAGCTTTCCTTCCACCCCTGTCCCTCCCTCCATCTCTTCCTCTTACCAAACAAATTCTAAGTGATAACATGACATGAATCTTTTCGATCTAAATGTTATGATGGAGTCTTTAATTAGAATAAGAAAAAAATGTCATGATCAATTTGGTTGACTTGCCATTTAAAAAATATATATATAACAACAACTGAGTTGGGATCTACCGAAATCCAACGAGATCAACCACTACATCTAAGGAAGAGTCTCCTCACATTTCACGATATAACATACAAATGTGAGATTTGAACTCCTATCTCAAAAGTGAAGGTGCACCTGAACCATTTAGCTAAGGGTGAATGTATTTATATTTTACAATAATACACACACACATATATATATATATATAACATTTATTTATTGAACCAAAATTATTTAATTATTTATTTTTAAACTAACACTATTAATTCGGGTTTAGGGAAAGGGACACCATTCGAACCAACAACTTCAATGAGCTAGTATGAGTCTAGGAGGGAGATATCACTAAACCAAATTTATCCATGTTTTTATTTTCTGTAATAGGATGAATTCAAAACGTATTGGGGTAGCATATTAAATGAGTACTTATTATTTTGTCTTAGAAAGAAAAAAAAATGTATATAAAGTATAATTGAGTAAATTTTTTAGCTTAAATCTAGTTTTTTTTTTTTTTTTTTTTTCTTAATAATGGTTTGATCATTTTCAACTTTCAAGTCATTTTATTTAAGAATAGTAAAAAAAAATGATGGTTTAGTAATTATATATATTGTATATTTTTATTTTATTTTTAAAGTCTCAAAAATGGTCACCAAAATCTTTCCTGAAATGACGGCGTTAGATGACGGCGGCAGTGAAAGACAAATTTGTACAGTAAAATGGACCGACGGTGTCGTGGACGGTGGACCTCATGGTTGATTAACGGTCAAATTTGGATCCGAAAAATCCCCAAGTAGTCCTGGGTTCGAATCTTGTCGGCAGATTTTTCATTTTTTTGTTTTTTATGTTCAGTCTTCATACCAATAGATCATCTCACTGTTATCTCATTTTTGAAAGGACGACTTGTCGGAGATTCTCTTCAAAAGTGGGCCCTCTGACACAAAAATGACCATTTTGCCCTTTTTCCAATGTGTCCCTTAATTTGTCATGCCAAGAGTACGTCGGAATTTACCAAGATCAACCAGATATCCACCCATACAATCAGAGATCAATCAGAGATATCTACTTCAATAATATATATCATTATATATTTACGGCTCGGATATCTACTCTTACACTCCGAAGACATTAAAGAAAAAATTTTCCACGTATATTTATAAACTTTATATAATAAGACTAAAATTATTCGATACTAATGTAGAAGATCACGTGAGTTAAGAGAGAATGTGTTTATTTTATGACTCGTGATTCGGTTCGGTGGATAATAATGGTATGAAGATGACCATGTCTTTGATTTAATAAAATTATAAGAGGGTTTTGAGTTTTGATTGGGGTTTTGATTTGAACATGTGGGCACATATAACAAAAAAAAAAAATGTAGTAATTAAATGGGTTCACATATATTCTTCTTTTTTTGGAGGTGGTGGTACCCCCATGATATTCATCTATGCACATCAGAGTGACTTTGTTTGTGTTATAAATTTTGAATTCAATGTGAGGAACATAAAAAGAGGTGGTAGATTTTGAATTCAAAATTTACACTTTTTTATGGGTTTTAGAAAAAATACCCTATTTCAGGGTTGAATTGTAAATTTATCTTAAAGCCCAAACTAATTGTAAAAATGCCCTAAAATTTCCAAAAGGCCCTCACTTATTATATTTACCAACCATCAACTAACAATTTACCAATAAACTTATCAAACCATTAACTAAACAACATCTAACCTTTTTCTTTCTCTACACAACCTTTCCTTTTCATATTTTAAGTTTTAAAAACATTGGGGATTGCTATATAAAGTTGTTTGAAGGGCAAGTGTTACATTATAAAATTATTTTTCCAACCTCCTAATCCTTATTTTGATGATGGTATTCATATATCTTCGCTCTTTTTTATTTTTTTTTATTTTAATTCTAATGGGGTATAAAACCTATGGAAAAATCCATCGGGTCACCCTGACCAAACGCTTTTTTTCCTCGGATCACCCTGACCCGATGGATTTTTGCATATGTTTTCTAACCCATGAAAAAACCATCGGGTCAGGGTGACCTGACATTGGGTCACCCTGGCCAAACTTTTTTTTTTTTTTTTTCTCGGGTCAGGGTGATCCAACATCAGGTCACTCGGACATGATGGTTTTTTTATGGTTAGAAAACATATGCAAAAATCCATCAGGTCACCCTATCCTGAGGAAAAAAAGTGTCAGGTCAATGTTACACGATGTCTAGTCACCTTGACCTGATGTTTTTTTTTTCCTCAGGTCACTCTGATCCGATGAATTTTTACATAGGTTTTATACCCCATTCGAATTAAAAAAAAAAAAAAAAAGCAATCCATCGGGTCACCAATAGATTTTTCCATAGGTTTTATACCCCATTCGAATTACGAAAAAAAGAAGAAGCAAAGATATGTGAATACCATCATCAAAATAAGGATTAGAAGGTTGGAAAAATAATTTTATAATATAATACTTACCCTTCGAACAACTTTATATAACAATTCTCAATGTTTTTAAAACTTAAAATATGATAAGGAAATGTGGTGTAGAAAAAGAAAAAAGGTTAGATGTTGTTTAGTTAATGGTTTGATGAGTTTATTGGTAAATTGTTAGTTGATGGTTGGTAAATGTAATAAACAAGGTTAATAAATGGGATGTAGTCATAAGTGAGGGAATTTTAGGGTATATTTGTAATTTATTTGGGTTAGAGGGTAGATTTACAATTCAACCCCTAAAATTGGGCACTAAAAACCCTTTTTTTTTTTTTTTTGGTGAGAAAGGGATAAAAATAAAATAAAATTTGTGTGGTATTTAATGTGGGAAAGTGGTTTTTTATTGTTCTACCATCCAAAAAGCTCTCTCATCGAGTATTGTGTAAAGACTAAAGAGAATGACAGTACAATAATTATAAAGATAAATTCTTCAATAGACAAGGAATTCATGACATTTTGATATATCCATATATGTCTATATACATTACACACACTCATCACTGGCTTCGTTTGGTTGGATGGATAAATGGAGGGAGGGAGAGAGTTGGAGGGAGAGATCAAATCCCTCTTTTGTTTGGTTGGAGGGATGAGAGGAAGGAGAGGATGAGAGGAGGGAGATGGGATCCATTCGGAACCACAATTTTACATCCTCCCAAATATGGGGATGAGAGGAGAGAGAGCAAAATGGGAGGGAAATGACCATAATGCCCTCCAATTTTGCATTGCTCTCTAATATTTTATGGGTGATATAGTAATTTTATAAATTTAATACAAATCCATCAATTCAACTATCTTTTCAATACCAAACACATGAGGGATAGATATTATCATCTTCATCCCTCCTACTCTCTCTCCCTCTTACTTCATCCATCCCTCATACTTTTCCTCCCTCCTACCAAACATAGTGTAAAGAGGAAAAAATCATATAGATGATATGAGTTAAAAGTTGTCTGAAACTCTGAAAGTGTGGGAAGACTCCTCTCTATAGTGAGTTAAATTTTGAGTTTTATTTATAACGGTTAATCTCGTTAGGTTCAGTTAAATCGGTGTCAAATTTTGAAAAAAAAAAAAAAAACAGTCCATTGAAATAAAGTCGGTTCTAATATATGGAAATTAGCGCGCTGTTTGTTCAGTTAATCTCTATAATTATCCAATACTTTAACATACAAAATTAGCAATTTCGTGTTATCCAAAATTGAACCAGTAGTGGATAAAAGGGTAACCTTTTAACTACCCTTTAACCAGAAAATAATAATAATAAATTTTGATTCTTGAAATGTATTTTACATGAATTTCAAAATTATGGTCAAAGATCAGTAGTGTGCTGCATATAGTCAAATTTAATGGGTATTTTACAGAATTTCAGAGAGAGAAAAAAAAAAAAAAGCCTTAATTCACTCCTCAAAGTAATAAACATCTGTCTAAGAATAAATTTCCACAGCTGGATAAGTTATATATAGTTTTGTAGTTTTGATACAGGTTTAATATTTCTATTCCATAGAAATTATCTATCAGATGAAGACGGTCTGCACAGAATGAAACTTCAATAGTCTGTACGAGATTGATGTAAACTGTATCTAACGTATCTGATTAGGGTTTTGTAACTAGACAATATATAACTAGTCTAGCTTCTTTTTTTCTTTTTTTCTTTTTTTCTTTTTTCTTTTTTTTTTCTTTTTTTCTTGTACAATTGTAGTTTCTGGAATTTATGAATTTCATGAACATTAAATGTGTTAGTATAAGATCCCGTGGTCTTATTATATTTCACAGCTTTAAATAGTAATTGATCTTGCATATTCACAAAAATCATGCACCATCGAAACTTCTTGATAAATAATCATCTACCGACTTCTTGTTGTCACCATTTTACATTTCCATATTAGATATGAACATATTGAATATATATAGTTACAGGCTTACAATATGATAGATCATATGCAGCACCAGGCCAGAGCTAGTTTGACGACCTCTGGCCTGGTGTATCCGATTGATCGAATTCTGTTATGATCAAATTCTTCTCAAACTCTACACAACTAAATACCATAGTTTCATGTGTTCTTAAAAGATTATAGTCCGGGTTTAATAGACACAAATTTAAATAAACTTTAAAAATAAAAAATAAAAAATAAAAAATAATATTTGTGAGCCCTCTCGAATGGCTGAACGGGGTCGGGAGATTTCTGGGTTATCAAACAAAAATCTTTTAAAAATAAAAAAATAAAATCCAAGTCAAATTCTGTGTGGTTCACACGTATATGAACAGAAGAAGAGAGAGCAGAGTCCAGAGTCACTGAGTCAGCTTGTTTGTTGAGGTTGTTGTTGATAAGTTTCATGGTTATAAATTGTGGTTGGTGATCGGTTGGAAAAATGAATATATAAAAGAATTCAACATTAATAATAATTAAAAAAGAGAAGAGGGGTCCCCATTAAAAATAAAAGAAACTTTTGAACATTCCAATAAATTTTTCAAAAACGTCAAAAAGATTCAACAGTTTCCTTTGGAAAACTTTTGCCTCCCAACACCAACACCACCACCTTCTTTTGAATTTTTTTGCCTCTTCTTTTATTATCAATATTGGAGTACAGCCATTAATTAATTTTATTTCAATTATGTTTCATTTTTTTTTTTTAATTATATTTCATTATATATATATATATATATATATATATATAATAAATGTGCATGACTTCTCTTCTCATCGTGTGAAAGATTTTTGTTGGTATATATAAAGATTCCAACCAGCTCGAGCATTGTTCCTATTAATATATAATTGATTAAACAATGAATATTCATGGGGCAAGTCATAAATTAAGTATATATTCTCTTAAATAGTACAGCTTGCATATATATATATATATATATACATACAGAGGGAGGGAGAAAGAGAGTTATCAGATTTCAAATGCAGAATTTCCGTACATTTTTCATACGGGATCGATTATTTAACATTAGATAACATATCTAATGTTACATACACTTTTAAGAGAGTGAACAAGTCATTTTGTAATATCACGTAGCTCATTATGTAATGTTACTGAATAACCAAATCGAATATGTAGGGAAAAACATGCTAAAATTCCTTATTTAATTAATATGTAAAAATTGTCGGTGTTTGCATATAGAAATTGGATACCAACTAGAAACTGCACTATTATTTAGATAAAACCTCAAATCAAAGGAATATTTTTAATATATTTGTATATATTAAAGTTTTCTCAATCATATAAAATATTAAAAAACATACATGCACTTCAGTAATATATATGGTTTATGATAGATAACAAAAATCAAATTTAATCCAATCATAATAAATAAAAAGTCGGATTTTTTTTTTTTTTTTTTTTTTAAAGATATAACAAATAACCATCACCTTTCAACACAGCTTATCTATCTCAATTTTGATAGATAAATCAATAGCAAAAGCCATAGGGGACCATTTTATATAGGTGTGATCACTTTAAGTCTACTTTACACATAAATATATAATGAGTCTACTATTTCAATACTGGTCCAAACCTACAGCGATTCAGAGTTGATTTTATATGGAAAAATGTATGAGAATTACCTCGCATTTGATAATTTATATGTATAAGTGTATATATTGTTATTAAATTTTCAAAGGATTAATAAACCAAAATTCATATTAGTCAACAAGTGTTAATGGACTAATGGAGTGGAGATGATAGAGGAGAAACCGGCGGCAAAATTTTTTTGGATTAAATTAAGAAAAAAAAAAAAAAAAAAAATGCTGGTTGTGAGCAGACAATGTTGGGGCCATTCGCATAATCTTTTTCTTTCTTTTTGTAACCTAAACGTGAAGGAAATGAAAGTGCTTCTCATGTTTTTGTTTTCATTTTCTTTTTAAAATGTTTGGACCAAATTCAAACCATATTACCACTACCTAATTCATGTAAAAATTAGGTGCTTATAATATTTATAGTTATAGACGATACGAGGTTGGCGAGCGGTAATTATCTCACACTGTATCTAAGAGGTTATGGGTTCAAGTTATATCCCTAACGGAACCAAAAATATAAGACATTTATTTTTTTTGGGAGGGGGAGAGCAAAATTAAAAAAAATAAAAAAAATAAAAATAAAAATATGAAAATAATTTTAAAACTGTATAAACTTATTTGTATATAAAATGAATAATACTAGATGTTTTAATTTTTTTTTCCCAAATTTTATCCTATATAATGTCATGAGATGTCAATATCTTCTAAATCATGACACTCACGTGCCACATTATTTGAAACAGAGTTTGAAAAAGAAATTAGATAAAATGATTATTAAAAAAAAAAAAGGGAATGACGGAACGAAGGATCCTGGCCATGTGGGCCCCCTACCTTGCTTTTGCCCCTTCTCCCAATATCTGAACATTGTGATAGTTAAAAAAAAAAAAAAATTAAATAAAAAAATCATTATAGTAAATATACAGTGATGCGTTATAATTCTTTTGCTTTTTTTTTTTTTTATATATAAGTTATAGAGTTTGAGAGATTTTTAAATTTTATTTATAAGTAAATTTCATTAAACTTATTATACGGAAAAAAAAAAAGATTAATATTTATTAAAATTGATTGATTTTCATCAAGGTTCTTATGAAAATAAAATAGACGGTCTTTTAGTAGAGAATCGTTATAATGTTAGGAAGGTTCTTTTTTTTTTTTCTTTTTTTTTAGGTATCGTTCTGTATATATAGAGAAACATTTCATACGGTATATATGTGTGTTAGATTAAATTGATAGTTTTTTTCTTTCTTAAAGACTTTGAGATTTGACAAATACAACATATAAATATATATATCATGAAGTTTAGATTTTGATGAACTAAGTAAAATAAAAGAATATTTTAATCAACTTTCATGGTCATTTTTTGTTGAGGTTGTGACTTCAACCTAACAAAAATAGTTTTAAAGTGGATATAATATTAATAGCAATACAAATCAATTAATTATTTTAATCCACTTTATAATTGGTGGTTTGATAGACATGGATCAAAGGCTTTTTGGGATTAATTATTAATTTGAATTTTTTTTCTTCTTTCATAAGAAAACATTAAAACAATATGATTGATAGTTATCTGGAGCCAGAATTTGACTTTTTTGGTAACTTTATAGAAATATGACAAAAATTTATTTGACTATCTACCAGAAACTTTAGATAAAAATTGACTTCTTGCAATTGTTAGTGACTAACTGCATTCAAAAGTAACTCTTTAATTATAATCAAGTAATCAACCAACTAAACATCGGTATCAATAATATTTGTGATGTCTAAATTTATGAAAATATCGTTAATAATATCGATATTTGAGAAAAAATAATAATTAAATAAATAAATTGTTATAATTAAAATAAAATGTTTAAGATTAAATAAATAAAAATTATGTAAATATCTTTGCCTATGTCCCAATATATCCCGAAATATTGCTGAAATTACTATTTATTTTCGAAATATGTAGATATATCATTGAGTCAAGCTAAATCAACTCTAAAAATTGACTTAAATTTGTGACTTTAATATTCATCAATTCATTTGTTATTATTAATCAAATGGTGGAGAAGTAGAATAAAATGATAACCCTTAGATTTAGACTATATAAATAGAGGAATATTGAAATCACATAATTTAAATTTAAATTTTAAATTGATATAGTATGACCGGTTAAAAATATATAGAATATATTATTGATATTTACTTCCTTGACTATAAAACAATGAGTTAAAGAAATAATATTAAAGGACGGTGGAGAAAATAACAAAACCGCGTACCAAATTAAGAATCAACACAATTCAAAGGAATATGATACAACAACCACTCAATATGGTTTGATTGTAAAGAATGTCCATTCAATTTGATAATATTTCAAATTCGAATCGACATATTATATATATGTATATATAATATTACTAAATGCGGGATTCCGTACGAATTTTTTGTACGGGATCAAGGTTTATTACATATGATAAACCTTGTAAAATTATTCACACGGTTTATCACATATGATAAATTTTAATTTCGTACGAAAAATTTGTATAAAAACCCACACTTGAAAGTAACTATAAATATATTTATATATATATAGTCTCGTTCCTATCAGGACATCCTTATATAACTTTATCAGGATATTGAATGCGAGACACTCATTTATGAAAATGATTTGACAAGTGCATACATACCAAGTCAAAGTGTGTAAAACGAGTGGCTCACATTCAATATCCTGATAAAGTTATATCCTGATATAACTTTATTAAGATATTGAATGCGAGTCACTCATTTATAAAAGTGATTTGACAAGTGCATACATACCAAGTCAAAGAATGTAAAACAAGTTACCCACATTCAATATCCTTATATAATTCTATCAGGGCATCTTCATAAGAAAATTTCTATATATATATATATATATATATAACTTGCGCTCGCATATAATTATATATTATAATTAGACAGTCTTTGTATTCCAAACTATATTATAATTAGTCAGTTCAATATTCAGACTTTCTGAGTATATCTTTTCAATGTTAATTCACTTTCTCCTTTTTAGTTCACATTTAGGTTTTGTTTTTGATACACCACCTATAAACTCTTCTTCTATATTCTATATATTTTCAATGTTAGAGTCACTTACTCCTTAATTAGTTCACATTTGGATTAGACATATTACTGAATCAACCTAATGTTATCAGATTAAATTAGCGTTTTTTCATGTCTACCACTAAATCACATTAGATGTGGTAATATTAATCTAATTATGTCTTGAGTTTATTTTGACCTTATATATATATATATATATATCATTTTGAAAATTAGTTTAGCATTTTCATACCTCTAACTTGCATATATCATTTAAATTTTAGGTTAAATATGAAACAAAATAAATTAAAAAAAAAAAAAAAAAAACACACACACACACACAAGAAAAAAATATGCAACACTTTCTCAGGAAGCTTCATAAAATTTTGTCATATTTTAGTTGAAAATTTTGTATCAAAAAAGGTAGATCGTATCAAAACCAATCATGAGGTCATATTAAAACGAAATCGGGCCATTTGTCCTTTTCATTTTACTTGAAAACAATATATATATAAGAATTTTTTGGTTAATTTAAATGAGTAATCAAATTGACAAAATAAAGTTTGTTCGGTAGTTTGCTCCTCACGGTTATCCCATTAAAGTTTTGAATTCAAATCTTATCCGGTGTTTTCATCCTTTAATTGCAATTTTGTTGTAATAACCAAAAAATTAATTAATTAGATTATTTAACGTGTGTTGATATTGTTATTCATAAATATGATAAATACACAAATTCTGTTGATTACTTGAACTAGCTGGACAAGGTGTTCATGAATGATCAATTTCTCAATTGGGACACTAAACACTGGATCAAAGTCCGAATTATTTCTGCTAGAGCTTATCATTCCTTGTTCATGCACAACATGCCTGCTCCTGATGAGTTGGAGAGTTTCGGTTCGATTAATTGTTATATATATATATATATATATATATATATATTTAGGATGGTTTATTTAATGTATGAACCTAGTTTAATCAAACAAAACTAATTAATTGAAATATAATGAAATTTATTTAAAACCTGTACATTTCCAATTAATTTTTTTTTTTAAAAAAAAGTTTTTCATTATAAATTGCGTGACAACTGAACTTTAACTACTATGTATATAAATAAATAAAAAGTATTGATATGTATTAGAAGAAAAAAAAAACTTTGAAAGGCAAAGACTACTCAGAAAAAAGTTGAGCAATGAGCCAAATTAATTTTGTGTATATACGAATATATAAATACAATGGAAAATGCTTAGATACTGACCACCCAATAGAGTTTTGCCACGTGACCCAAATTCTTTCACTTTTTATATTTTTCTTCTTGTTTTGAGTTACGTGGTAACCAACCAATGGTTGGTCAGTATACCCCGGATGTTGACCGGTTAACATCCAAATAGTATCCTAAATACAATCGAAGCCTTTTAAATACAAAAATATTTTTAAAATTATAAAGATAAAAGTCATGGCGGCAGGGCACTTTGGTGAGCAAATTAATTGAGATCATTAATTTGTGTGACCTTCATCTTAAATATGCTATAAAAATCATCATTCTATTGTTGACCAAAGAAAGGTCATCTAATACAGTATTTATAATTAAGAGTATGGGTTGTTCACAATTAATTATAAGATAAAGGCTTTTCTTTTTCTTTTTCTTTTTCTTTTTTTAAAGGTTTCAAGAAAAGAAAATATCAAAATGTGATGCTTTCTGTTGTTGACCGTATTAGTAGTTAACAATTAAAAGAAAATATACTCGGTCAATGAAATGAACCAAGTCTACTCGATCCGTGGTGTTCACCTCCCGTTCTATAATACCGTTGAAGTTTCGATTCCCATCATATACATCTTACAAACGTACGTGAGATATTTTCTCTCAGTTTCATGTCATTAGATATCTAAAACGTAAACGTATATACAGCATTTGATCTCGGTAGTTTCCAATGAACCCTAGACCTGTTGGTGCCAAATTTAAAGAAAAAAAAATATAGTTCAATGAAATTCATTATCTTTTATAGGCCAATGATCTCATCTTAACAAATAAATCATTCAACAAAACAATTTTCACCAAAAAAAAAAAACAAAAAAAAACTTGTTAGCTTTTAGCTTTTGATCCTACTATAAGATTATTTTTTATTTTTTATTTTTACAAAAAGAAAAGAAAAGAAAAGAAAGGAAAAAATTAGGATCCCAAAGAAATTGACAATTCACAAGAAATGATTTGTCCCAATTTTGATTTCATGTGAATTAACTTGTAAATACTTTTTATTTTCAATGTCAATTTCACTCAACCACCTTTTTTATTAAAAAAAAAATATATTTTTATATAAAATAAAAATAAATTCCCCACGTGTGTGGTGGGAAAAGCAAAATATGTTTCACAAAAATAAGAAGAGAATTTAAAACCAAATTGTTGAAAGAGAATTGGGGGCAAGAGACCACTTAATATGTTTATGTTTCAAACTTTTGATTGAGACTTCACATAATCTTTGGAGATTCCACTTCAGATTTGGTTGTTTTGTTGACTTATTCTTTTCCTTTTTATTTATTTATTTATTTTTTTTAAGAATAAATTAAATTATTCCTTTTGATCATACAATTTCAATTTCACCAAAACACTGATGCAAAGTCAACCAGCCCAGCCCAAATTTTACATGATCATGGGCTGGGTTAGTTTTTTGAATTTTAATGTTTTCTTTTTAAATATATAAATTTGAATATTATATCATCTAAATTATTTGTCCAAATTTATAACGAAACAAGGCAATATAAATCATAAGTCGTAACTAACACATTATTCATTTTACCATCTCAAATTTAATATGGGGTACAACTCTAACATTATTCTATATAAATAGACTCTTACCGCTGCAAAATGGTATATATTTTCAATTTCAACCCAATAGTATAAGATTATTTTTAATTTATATCAACGTGCAATCCACACGATTTTCGTCCTAACTCTCAGTTTATTTAGAGATGGCAAAGAGGTGAGGTGGCTCTGCCTACACCCAAACCCATTTATTTTTTGAAAACTCGTTTTCTCATGAAACCTGAGCGGGGTGGGGTGGACTTTCTCTATTCCCACTCCATTTATCTCATTTAACTAATTTATCCAAATTATTTATCAAAATTATAAATATACAGTATAACCCGGTGAATATAATATAATACATAAAGTAATTTTAAAATACTATAGAAAATCATCTCATAAACAATAAAAATAAATCTTACAACTAAATAAATAAATTCAATCATTTTTAAACATAAATATTAAAATAAAAGATCTAAATAATAAAAAAATTTAAGTAGGGCTAGATTATAAAAGTCATCCTATCCCATACCCATCGTAAATGTTACCATCTATACACATCCTCATTCCTCACCTCATAAGTACGGGTCTCCACAGAACCTGTCCTGAGTTATTTTGGCACCCCTATCGGATAAATCATTTATCATCGAGATTCCATAGGAAAAAAAAAAAGTTACGATATTTGTACCCCTTAAAAACTGTTTGTACACCCCTTTTTGTATTTATACCCTATTAAAAAATTTAAAAAAATGAAATTTTGTAGTAACGCCCCACACATTACAAATATGCCCTTTCTTTTAATTTTAAAATAACTATTTAAATACTATAAAAAGAACTATTTAAATAAATAAATTATACATATTATATATATAATTAAAATTATAGCACTAAGAAACCTAATAAACTTACAGCAATAAAAGGGTAGACATATCACGATTATTGCATAAAAAAGTTTGCTAAAATTATTATTAGATATGAGATTTTTTTTTTAAAAAATGATATGAGATTTTTTTTCTTTATTTTTGGGAATAACCAGCCTTCGATCTCCTTACTTTTTAACGGAGGAGGCTGCTTTTTTAGGTTTGGAAGAAGGCTATTGAGTTCTGCGATTTTTAATTTGGATTTTGTTTTTGTTTTTATTGATTTTCCCTTCTTTTAATTTTTTTTTTTTTTTGTTTAGTTAATTAAAAGTTAAAAACAGTAAAATAGTTATAAAATTATTATGTTATTTTAATTAAAATATTAATTATATAATGTAAGGGTAATATTGAAATTTTAAAAATATATAAATCTAGGGTGTACATACAATTTTAGAAAGTTTCTCCTTATAATCCACAAATTATCTATTAATACTCAAATTTAATTTAATTTTTTTATTAATGATAATTTTAACCTAAATTAAAATTACTAAACGAGACAAAAAAAAAAAAATTAAAGACACTCCAAACTAATTAAATTAATAAAAAAAAAATTATCTCTCCTAAATCATCAGATTAAATATTATGTATTTATTTTTTTTAAAAAAAATTATGTATTAAACTCTCTCTCATAAATTTATTATTATCATATTAAACACTTTCTCCTGATTAATCTTTCTCCATTAAAAAAAAAAAATCATATTTCCATACTTTTTAATCAATTTCCGATTAATAGTTAAAGAAAAAAAAAAAAACTTATAAATATTTTAGTTTTTTACTAACAGTATATATATATATATATATATATATTAAAAAGTCAATTTTCAAATATATATATATATATATATAAGCTTGAATTGTTTCAACTATATTAAACTTAGAATTTCTAAGATTAATGAAAGAATTAAAGTTCTCTAGGTAATCATATATATACATATTTCGATTTATATATATATATAAAAAAAAAATTGTTTTTTTTTTTTCTTTTTTTTTAAGTATATACATACATGGTCTCGTTCCTATCAGGACATCTTTATATAACTTTATCAGGATATAGAATGTGAGCCACTCATTTATAAAAGTGATTTGACAAGTGCATACATACCAAGTCAAAGTATGTAAAATGAGTGGTTCACATTCAATGTCCTTATATAATTCTATCATGACGTCCTCATATGAAAATTTCTGTATACATAAATATGATTCATAAAAATTAAGTTTATCAATAAGTTTTTTTTTTTCTTAAATATTAGTCTTGAGAAATAATGAAGATAAAAAACTTAATATGTAATAATTAATTTAATGATTTATAAGAGATAATTTTTTTTTAATAATTTAATTAAAAAAAAATAAAAAAGGTGATTTTGTAAAAAATTAAAAAAGAATATAAAAAGAAAAAACTAGATGTCAAAAGAACCTCTCACAATTTTAAAGGAATGCATTCATGAATCAGAAGAAGGAAAAAAAAAAAAAAAGTGCTGGATCCATTCTATTTAACGACTCTAATTTTAGTTTTCTAGTTTCCAGGATCAAGTTTTGTAAACAAATAATAATAATAAAAATAATAAAAGGTAAAAAAAGAAGGCGAGTTTTGCTCTGACCAGTTCAACAAACAACGAGCAAGAATGGCGGTCGAGTTGGATATTAACGGTGTCCTCTACTTTCCCGCCTGTTTTCCCGCTCCAAATCACCCAGAAAAACACCCACCAACAACACAGATCAAGAAAGCAAAGACAGAATGGCGACAGAGGCAGAAGTAGCCATGACAACAACAGAGCCCCAGAAGAAGAACAGAATCCAAGTCTCTAACACCAAGAAACCCCTCTTCTTCTACGTCAATCTTGCCAAGGTGAGATCCTTTTCCCATCTGGGATTTCATCCTTGAAATGTCAAATGTATTGTTACATGGTTTTCGATTTGATCTTTCTTTGCTAGTTACAGTGTCTTACATGTTTGTTCAATTGTTTGTTTCTACTATTTGGTACAAAGCTGACATCTTTCAGTTCAATGTGTATTTCTTTTCTCCTCTGATAAACATGTTGACGATTTTGGTGTCAATGTTATGGATGTTTTATTAAAAAGCACATTTTTTTTTTCTTTTTTTGTAAATATTTTGACTTCTTGATGTGTTACATGATCTTTTTCATTGTATTTGAATTATATTCTAGATGAATTAAGCATTTTCAACCTTTAATCTTTGATCAATGTTTTGATAACATTATGTTTAAATGAGTGTTTTGAAGTAGAATTGTAATATTTGATAACATTTTGTAGATAATTGTTGTATCTATTTCTGGTTTTTATATTAATTTGTCTTTCTTTTGATGCAGAGGTACATACAGCAGCACAATGAGGTTGAACTTTCTGCACTTGGCATGGGTACATCTTTTAAATTGCCCCTCTTATGTCTTAGAAATCGAATAATCTAGTAATGCTTTAAGACGGGTCCTTCGATATGTGGACCGATGATATTGCAACTTAGAGAAAGATATAAATGTACTTTGCTGGTTGAATGTAACACACAATATGGAAAGATTGGAAAGAAGGGGAAACAATGAGGTTCTCTGTGTTTACTCGTAAAAAGGAGGAACCGTTATGATTCTATCTAGTAGTTCATGACATTGTTTGGTGTTGGCAATTATTTTTACTAAGGCTGCATCTTTTAATTTCTTTACAGCAATTACCACAGTTGTCACAATTGCCGAAATTTTGAAGAACAATGGACTGGCTACTGAGAAGAGTAAGAATTCCCTCTTTTTCGATGTTAAAGCATTGTCTTGATTGAGTTCATGTAATAATAATTTTTTTATTTTGATGGCTTTGCTGCCTTTTCTGTACAAAACAGAAGTCTTGACATCTACGGTAGGCATGAAAGATGAGAACAAAGGGCGATTCATCCAGAAGGCCAAGGTGGGTCGATTTCAGTATTGCAGGTGTTATATTTTCTTTTAAGGGTGACTCATATATTTGTTTGTTTTTTCACTTGTAGATTGAAATCGTGTTGGGGAAATCTGAAAAATTCGACTCTCTGATGACTGCTTCTGCTTCTGCTGCTGCTGCTGCTCCAGCCACAGATTCAGACGCTGCTGCCAAAGACAAGGAATGACAAGAGAGATAGAGACCGGAGAACATGTTGATATCCTTTGTTGTAGTTTTATTCACATTCTTTCTTACTGTCTGGAAAAGTAGTGAGAGTGATAAGTAGGAGGTTCGGTACGTAGGTATTTTCTTGATATATAGTTCACAAGCCGCGTAATGGGGCAGAGGCAGTTTCATGCTTTCATCATCCTTTTCACCGATAGAGTTGTCATATCTTTTATCATCGAAACTTTGTATGCTGCTGTCACAGCTTACTGCACAGATATTAAATGATATCATTGAATGGCAGATATTAACCACATCGATCTATGATACTTGCTGGTAACAACTTTTGTATGAACGAATTTTTTATTTCTTTCTCTTTGTTATCTTGTATACAATGAATTTGTTCAACATAAAGAAACAAATGCAGGAAACTTTTGTGTTGTTTTAATGGAAGCATATATATATATATATATATATATATATCAGTTTGAGTAAAAGTAATTCCTTTTTTGAAAATGTTACAAATAGTTGAAAGGGATGTTTACAGAAATCTATATTGTGGAAATGCTTGCATGAAATAAACTATTTTTTCTATCAAAACTATACCTTGGATCAGAGCCGGTCCTGACTTATTTGAGGCCCGGGGCGAAAATGTAAGAAATAGGCCCCGTATGCAGCTGAATGCATGCAGTGCAGCAAGTGTTATAGTAATCGAAAAAATTGGCCAATTAGTGGCCAGAAAAACGGTAGTTTTTGGCTGTCGTTTGCAGGCCAAGGCAGCCATGTTCGACGATGATAGCTGGTCCCAGAGCTAAGAGAGATGATGAGATAGAGAGCATTTGTGCGTTATAAAAACCAAATCTTGATAAAGAAGATGAAGAGAGATGGAGGGAGAGAGAAAGAGTGTGTTGAATTGTAGGGTGTAGAAAAAATGAAAAAGAGATTTGACACAAATAATAAGACAAAATAAAAATAAAAATAAATAAATGAACATAAAAAGTCACTTGTTGACTTGTGGTCACGTGGGTTCAGTGTATTGGGATCTTAAAAATATAACAAATATTTGGCCATTTTTCTCTGAATCATTCAAGACATAACACATAAAATAAAATAAAATAAAAAAGAGGCCCTATCTGAGCAAATTTTTCTTCGGCCCTGGGCGGGCGCCCCTAGTGCCCCGCCTCAGGGCCGGCTCTGCCTTGGATATTAACTTTTATTATCAATAGATTTCCTATAGTTATATAGAAGGTCTTGGGATCAAATTTCACTCACATCTGTGTTAAATGAGATTCGGCTAAGATTAGCAAAAGTCGTATACATAGAAGTAGAGGTGTTAAAGTCCTCAAGGACGTAGCTTAGCTGATAGATGGACAAATTGTTCGAATCTTACTGATGCCAAAAAATTAAAAAAAAAAAACACTTGGTTTAGATGGGTGGTTAGATAGATAGTGTTAAATGGGTTGCAAACGGTTTTGAGGGCGATGTACACCTTAATTTTTTTAATGAAGATCTTCTCTATTCATGACCATTGTCTATACTGATAAGATAAGGTTGGTATGGTGGTATACCCCTCACATCTACACTATAAAGTTGTTGGTTCGAGTCCTCACTCTCTCATTTTTTTAATGAAGATCTTCTCTATTCATGACCATTGTCTATACCGATGAGATATGGTTGGTATGGTGGTATACACCTCACATCTACACCATAAAGTTGTTAGTTCGAGTCCTCACTCTCTCTAAAAAAAAATCCAAATTTATGTATTACTAAAAAAAAATAAAAAAAATAGAGCGAGCTTGCCTGCATGGGCGACCCCATCGGGCTTTTTGCTTGTTTTTTATGTAATACTATTGAGTATTGAGTATTGAGTTTGTTTCGTTTTTTAAGTTTGGCACTCCCGACTCACGTGTTTAAAAGCCCTAAAACCCCGAACAGTTGACCTAGCTAATTTGTATCAAAAAATGAGAGGTATTTTAGTCATTTATGAAACAAGGGACAATTTTATAAAGAGAGATTCTCCTTATAATTCACAAATTATCTATTTACACTCTAATTAATTTTTTATTTTTATTTATTAATGACTATTTTAATATGAAGTAAAATTACTATACAAGACAAAAAAATTATAAAGACATTCTAAACTAATTAAATTATTAAAAAAAAAAAAAAAAAAACTATCTCCTAAATCATTAGATTAAATATTACGTATTAAATTCTCTCATCTAAATATGTTATTACCATTAAAAATGAACATTTATCCCCGGATACCCAAATCCCCACTTCCCTATTCCCATTTTTTTTTTTTGGGGGGGTGGGGTGGGGCGGAGGAGGAGTTTGAGGGGACACAAATGTATTGAAATGGGGATGGGGGATGAGGGGAGGCTCCCCCATCCCCATTTCCCTATTTTCCCCAAACCTTAAATATATATCTTAATATTTTTTGTTCTTTCTATTTTTTAACCTCAAATTACTAAGTATATATATTCTTAATATTTTTTATTATTTCTATTCTTAATATTTTTGTATTTGAATTTGTAATGGATTGTTTTTTTTTTTTTTTTTTAGAATGTAATTTTTAGTAAAATAGGAAAAACAGGAAAATGAGGGAATGGAGAAAACGGGGAAATAAGGAAAAATGGGGAAAAATAGGAAAAACGAGGAAATATGGAAAAATGGGGAAAAACTGAGAAAACGGTGAAATAGGGATGATGATGGGCATGGGGATACCTCCCCCAAAACTCCTCCATCCCCATTTCCCTATTTTGGGGAAATGAGGAGAGATGGGGAAGGGTTTTGGAAATGGAAATGGAAATGGAAATGAAAATGTGGATGAGGATGGGGATGGGGTATCTATATCCATCCCCATTCCCCAATGCGTATCTCTAATTACCATATTAAACACTCTCTCCTAATTACTCTCTCTCCATTTAAAAAAAAAAAAAAATCTCATCTCCATACCTTCTCAATTAATCTCTGATTAATAGTTTTTTTTAAAAAAACTTATAAATATTTTGTTTTTTTACTAATAGTAATATATATATATATATATATATATATATATTAAAAAGTCAATACAAATACCTTATTTTCCAAATTTTTTTTTTTTTTTAATGAAAACTTGATTTGTTTTAACTAGATTCGATTAAACTCAGAATTTTTAAGAGTAATGAAATAATTAAAGTTCTCTAGGTAACCACATACCTACAAAAGTAACAAAAAACATTTTCATATTTCAATATAAAAAAAATAAAAAATAAAAAATAAAAAAACCAAATTTATGTATTACTTAAAAAAAAAAAAAATAGAGCGAGCTTGCCTGCATGGGCGACCCTATCGGGCTTGGGGATGGGGGATGAGGGGAGGCTCCCCCATCCCCATTTCCCTATTTTCCCAAAACCTTAAATATATATATCTTAATATTTTTTATTATTTCTATTCTTAATATTTTTGTATTTGAATTTGTAATGGATTGTTTTTTTTTTTTTTTTTTTTTTCTCATTATGTAATTTTTAGTAAAATAGGAAAAACAGGAAAATGAGGGAATGGAGAAAACGGGAAAATAAGGAAAAATGGGGATGATGATGGGGATGGGGATACCTCCCCCAAAACTCCCCCATCCCCATTTCCCCAATGCCTATCTCTAATTACCATATTAAACACTCTCTCCTAATTACTCTCTCTCCATTTTTTTTTTTTTTAAAAAAAAAAAAATCTCATCTTTATACTTTTTCAATTAATCTCTGATTAATAGTTAAAAAAAAAAAAACTTATGAATATTTTGGTTTTTTACTAATGGTAATATATATATATATATATATATTAAAAAGTCAATACAAATACCTTATTTTTCAAAAAAAAAAAAAAAAAAAAAAAGATTTATGAAAACTTGATTTGTTTTAACTAGATTCGATTAAACTCAGAATTTCTAAGAGTAATGAAATAATTAAAGTTCTCTAGGTAATCACATACCTACAAAAGTAACAAAAAACATTTTCATATTTCAATATAAAAAAAAAAATAAATAAATAAATAAAAAACCAGGGTAGTTGTTAGTCTTGCTTAAGAAAAAATGAAGATAAAAAAATTAGAGATATATTAGAGATAGTTTAATATGGTAATTAAAAATTTAGGAAAGAGTGTTTATTATGTAATATTTAATCTAATGATTTAGGAAATATAATTTCTTTTTTTAATAATTTAATTCAAAAAAAGATTACTTATCAGATGAATCCAAAGACTACGATGGTTCGTCCTAACTTTTATTAAAATAAAATGAAGTGTATTTTTATTTTTTAAAATGGGAGTGTCTTAAGAACATGAGTGAAAAGATAAAAATGATAATTTTGGCAAGATAATTTTTTTTAATAATTTTTTTTAAAAAAGATTACCCATCGGATTAATCTAAATGCTATGATGGTTCGTCCAAACTTTTATTAAAATAAAATAGAGTGTATTTAGAAATTTATTTTTTAAAATGAGAGTGTTTTTAGAACATGAGTGCCAAAAGATAAAAAAGATAATTTTGAAAAGATAATTTTTTTTTAAAATAATTTAATTAAAAAAAATTATTCATCGGATGAATCCAAATACTACAATTGTTTGTTATGACTTTTATTAAAATAAAACGGAGTGTATTTGGGAATTTATTTTTTTAAATAAGAGTATCTTTAGAATATTAGTGCCAAAGGATAAAAAGAATAATTTTGGAACAAAATAAACTTTCTTTATAATTTTTTTAATTTTTAATTTTGAGAAAAACGTGTCTTTAGAAAAGAAAAAGAAGTGCAAAAGAAAAAAATTAAATTGTGAAAATAAGCTCTCTTTTATAAATTAAAGAAATTTGCAGGACCACAAAAAAAAAACCAATCCATCGGATAATTATTTCACTTTCTCTGGTGTGTCGACTCCTTTTCACTTCTCTTCTCGCGCTCCCTCAAAACCTAAAACACCAACAACGAAAACAAAGATCTTCGAAAACCACACACTCACTCACTCACAAATCTCTCGAAACCCTTTTGTTCTCCCTTATTGCTACTCTCGAAAAGTTCACTTCTCTTAATCTTGGTGAGTGTCTTTTTTAGGGTTTTATTGCATGTTGGTTATGTTAATCTTGTTGTGTATGGCCTTACTGTGATTTTTTCTTTTGGATTTGAATATTTTATGGTTGATCCACTACTGGGTTCCTTTTGCTTTGAGGAGTTATATTAATATATGCGTAAAGAAAATATTTTTTTTAGTTTTAGGTTTTTATAGTTATATATGCTGGTTTTTCCTGCGTTCATTTCTTTTTTTTTGATGATTTTAGTTTTATTTCGTGGCCCATTAATGGGTTCTCTGTTCTCTATTATGGTATGCTTTTTATTATTAGTATTTGAGTTTTTATAGCTTTAGAGTTGTAACTTGTAAGTAGAGCTTTTCGCTTTCTTTTTATCATTGTTGCTCGGTAATGGGTGTCTTTTTGGGTGAATTTCTTTGCTGAAATGTTGGAGTACTTACAGCTTTTTACGCGTTGGATGTATCTGTTGGTTCCTCTTTCTCAGTAATATTTTTTGTTTCTATTTTCTTGCTATGTTCTGTTAGTTGCTCTTCTGCTATTGTTTTTTGATTATTGATTATCATATTCTCTCGAATCTGTACATAGTGTGTTGCGAATTGTGATAGTGTTATTAGTTGGTGGAGGTTGAGATATCATTGTATCAATGACTGCATAAACGGAGAAAGAACAGAGAAGATGCATTTATTTTTATAGAACCAACCTAAAAACATTACAAAATCAAGCACCAAGAAAGGATCTCACTTTATTTTTCTTGATTATATTGCGGATGTTTTTTCTAATTAAACTCCTATTGGCTATTTCTTCTTTGATTGGATGAGGTTTGTCAACATAGATTTTTTTTGTTCAAACTGTTTGAATCCGGGTTATGTGTTTTTGCTTATAATGACAAGAAAAATTAAATGTGCTGAGGTTCAATTGTTTTTTATTTAGTACTCTTTGTCTTTGGCATAATTTGTATCGGTTTATGCTCTCTTCCAGTGGGAAACCTATGGCTGAAGTTGATCAAAGCTTTGTTGAACATGATGTGAATCATGAGGGAGATCAGCTACCTGAGAATGAAGTACTTGAGCATGAAGTACTTGAGGATCAAGTACACGAGAATGAAGTCCCTGAGTATCAAGTACCTGAATATCAAGTACCAGAAGATCAAATTCCTGAGGATCAAGAACCTGAGATGGCACAGCCTCAACAAAAACAAGAACATGAAGGGGATTCTGCAGTTGGAACCGTTGAAAAGAGGTGGCCCGGATGGCCTGGAGAGAGCGTGTTCCGAATGTTGGTTCCTGCACAGAAAGTTGGTAGTATTATTGGCCGCAAAGGGGAATTTATTAAAAAGATAGTTGAA
This sequence comes from Acer negundo, assembly GCA_035582765.1. Classification (NCBI taxonomy): domain Eukaryota; kingdom Viridiplantae; phylum Streptophyta; class Magnoliopsida; order Sapindales; family Sapindaceae; genus Acer; species Acer negundo. Next base: position 42,104,766 of record CM069235.1, on the reverse strand, counting down.
GAAACAAGAGCTCGCATCAAGATATTGGATGGTCCACCAGGGACAACAGAAAGAGCTGTAAGTTTTTTCATTATCGATATCCTTGGTTCAATTTATATTGACATAACAGATTTGTGAATATGCTGGTGTAGAGGACTTGTTTATGGTTATTGTTACACTAAATTTATATTTGGATCATATTTTCTGTTTGAAAATACTTCTTTTGCTAACCTGCAGAAGTCACTGCAAGAGTTCTAAATCATCTTTCCTTATTGTTATTGTTTTTATTTATTTTATTTTATTTTTATTTAAAAAAATTACTCATTTTAGATACACTCTCAATGCACCAAGTCTGATTGGCTATATATAATTGTCTCTTGGCCCTGTTTGTAAACTTGTTATGATTTATTTTTCTTGGTTTGACCTCCTATGTTCATGTGATATATATTACATGCTTCAATAATTTCTGCCATATGGTATTAAAGTGATATAAATTATAAAATGACTTTAATGAATGTGCACGAGAATGCTATAACATTATCTTTCAATCTTTTTATGAAATATATTGTTAATTCAAAGAAGGGAAATAGCACATAATATTACCACCTACTCTAAGTTACATCGTCAACGCCACAAGTGTTCAAGATTTCATTTCTAATTAAGTTAAATTTATAAAAATTGTAAACAAGACTCTTAATAAAAAAGGACAAAGAGGGGAAATGTATAGTATTAATAAGTGCATGTTAGATTAAAAAAGCCTTTAATCCAATCATGGAGATGTTTGGTTGTTCTGACAAAAACTACAATTCTCTATCTGCCTAAAGTTTAGAAGTTAATTGTGTACTTTTACAAGATGTTGAGATGGAGAATGGTTCTGCGGCAAATGTAATTCTACTGTTTGGTTCATTGCCTTCTAAAACTAATAAGAAAAGTTAATGTACCAAAGTAAAACTCAATGTTAGACTCTTTATTCTTTAAAAATTAAGTAATTGGTGAAGAAGACAAGAAGGAAGAATCTTCACTTATAAAAAAATACGTAAAATAAGAATACAATTCACTTTATTGCAATAACAAACATGAATCTTTGCAGGTTCGGTCCGAATTTTAAAGGCAACTATTCAAAATAAGATCCCAAATCTGAAGGACCAAAGATCCAGATTGCAGGGATCAGCATTGAGCATTACAAAGTGCTGAAAAGTTGGTCTGAATAAACTCAGATACATCTTGTATGATACAACAGTACCAAGAAGCTCTGCATTCTCTCTGGTAACTTCAGAACCTGGATTGTTGATGTCTTGCCGCCGATTTTAAAAACCACAAAGGAACCTGTTAAACTCAGATTTAAGATAACACTTAAGATTGCTGTAAAAAATTTCTTTCTGAGTCTGTCAAACTTATGTTTGCGATGACGAAACCCTAAATTCAGCTGAAGTCAATTAATCAGTTATATTGAAATACATAAACATGAATTGTCTTTATTCTTTTTCCTGGTCAAATATCAAATCTCATGTCAGCAGCAGCTTGATGCCTGATTCATACGAAAATAACATTGTAATTAACCACATTAAGTCAAATTAAGAGAAAAAAATAATTTTAATTACTCGCAATGTCACAACATAATTAGATAATCACAGTCACAGTATTATGATAGATTATTTTGTCTTTGATTTTTATATTAAATTTTGAAATTACCATAAAATGTCAGTGGACTTTCGTTTAAACTTATTTTTTGCAAATTGCTAGATATGAATTCACTTTTTCATATGTTGAAATGTTTGTTATAGTTTGAATTGTGCTTCATATGGTGGTAAATAAAATAAGATTTTCTAGGCTAAGGGAGAAGCAGTTCAAGCCTGGTCTGGGAAATTAGGCTCATGGTTAAATTTGGTTGACAAAAATATATTTTGTTGTAAGTTATGATATTAAGTTGGTGAATAGTTGACGCATGAGACATGAGAAGCTTTGGAAACATTGATAATGTCATTGTTACGTATAGTAGAAGACTAGTCTTTGGTTGCATAGATAAAAGAAACTTGGATTTAGTAATTGTGTAAATTCTGTCATCCAAATTTGTTGGTTTATGGTTCTGACTGTTCTCTTATGAGGTTTTTTCTTTTTCTTTTGACATGTATTATTTATTTTTGGGTGTGTAAAAGTTGTAGAGCCAGACTTATTTTCTGTTCCTGTTATATATTGATGTGCAGTGTCTGTTCATTTGTTGCTATTTATTATTTGTATTTATAAGCTAAGAATTTGAATTGTCCAACCTGTTTATTTTTTACTTTTTGTACTTGTTCTATGTTGGCATCTGTTGGCTTTACTGGATATTTAGTCCTTTCTCCTGATGGTGATTTATCTGTTTGTTGCTCATGTTTAGGTTATGATATCTGCCAAGGAGGAACCTGATGCATCTGTTCCTCCTGCTATGGATGGCCTTTTGAGGGTTCACAAACGCATTGTTGATGGCTTGGAGGGTGATTCTTCTCATTCTGCACCTGGGATGGGAGGCAAGGTTTCAACAAGGCTGTTAGTCCCGGCTTCACAAGCAGGAAGCTTAATTGGTAAACAAGGAGGAACTGTCAAAGCTATTCAAGAATCATCTAGTTGTATAGTTAGAGTTCTTGGAGCAGGTAATCTTATGATGTTTTGTTTTCTATTATACATTCCATTCATGCTTCTGAGTTAAAATAAAACTTAAATTTTATCATCTTTTGTGTTACTTTTCATCTTCACTTTTTTTTTTTCAACGTGATGTAAAGATGAAACGCTTACCATGTACCACTTTTTCCAAAGAGAGCCCCATGTTTGGTTCTTGGATACATGGTACAGCTGTGCCCTGTGATGATGTTTCAAATTTGGTTATAATTTTTTACTGTATATTCCATGCAACAAATTACCAAGACATAGTTTAGTAAATAGGATTATAGGAATAGAGTTAATTTCAAGTGGCAGGATCAAAGTTTCACAAGAACTGGTATTACTCTTCAGTCTTCGGCCTTCTTTCTCTTTAGATTCATGCCGAGAGGTACTTGTGTATATATTTAAACTTTACCAGTTGTACACATGGGAGTTTTGGTTCATGAAGCTTATGGATAAAATTGAAACTTGGGGCTTTCTAATCTAAACATTATATTTGACTTTGCAACCTGTTGATTATGGGCCAGATCCACTCAATTTAAGATTCCATTTTGTATGTGAGGTGAGCGAAAATTTTAAAGTTGGACTCTGGGAGGAGTAAAAGTACTATTTATATTGCTGCCACCACCGCTTTTATATAGCCACTTTTAATCATTTGTGCTTGCTGCCATTTTTCTATCTGCCTCCTATATTCCACTATTTTCACTGTTGATGATCTACCATTTCTAATGGGTTGCACCATCACCTCCCCAAGACCTATAATGATGCTAATTTTACCACCCCGTCCCAATTATTAACTACCATTTCTCAACTTCTAATCGTTCAACCTGTATTGAAGTTTAAGGTTATGCTTAATGCCTTAATCCATTTCGTGAAGTGCAAGATGACTGATTGTTTTGTATGTTATATTATAATACATCGCACTTGACTCGTTAAAATGATTTGCTACAGAAGATCTACCAGTCTTTGCTCTTCAAGATGATAGGGTTGTTGAAGTGGTAGGAGATGCAGCTGGTGTACACAAAGGGATAGAGTTAATTGCATCTCATCTTAGGAAGTTTTTAGTTGACCGCAGTATAGTCCCATTATTTGAAATGCATGTAAGTATGCTGTTTTCATTACTGTACCTTTTTAATTATTTTACCTGTTTTATTTTTTACAACACTGTCAAATACTGAGTTATTATCGTTATTTCTAAGCAGATGCAAATGTCGAATGGCCCGAATCCTCAAATGGAGCACATGCCACCTCATCATCAGCCTTGGGGTCCACCTCATCAAGGTCTTCCACCAAATGCTAGTGGAGGTCCTGGTTTTGGACATACTCAATATATGCCACCTCCACGGCAAGTTGATAATTACTATCCTCCTGCTGACATGCCACCTCCTATGGAGAAACAGCCTCATCAGGGAATATCTGCCTATGGAAGAGAAGCTCCGATGGGTGTCCATGCATCCTCAAATGCTCAGTCAGCCCCATCATCAATGATAACACAGGTTAATTTTAGTATTTATTTTTCTTTATATCGTCCCTGGGGATGAATTTATGAATATTATGCCTTGGGGATTGGAACATCAGACCATGCTGCAAGCTTGATGCATCCTGAATGAAACCTACCTTTGTCTGGCGACGCTATTTGCCTATTTATGGGATTGTGATCTTGGGTCAACTCTAAAAGTCTTGTTTCGAAGATTTTTGAAATTTCTTAATGATGCTTATCTTGCGACTTTGCAGGTCACGCAGCAAATGCAAATCCCTCTGTCTTATGCTGATGCAGTCATTGGGACAGCTGGTGCAAGTATAAGCTACATTCGTCGTTCTAGTGGGGCAACTGTTACTATACAAGAAACCAGGGGTGTTCCTGGGGAAATGACAGTTGAGATCAGTGGAACAGCATCGCAAGTCCAAACTGCCCAGCAACTAATTCAGGCAATATACCTTGTCTTGGTTTGGTTTTGAACTGATGTTAATCTTTCCATTTCTCACTTAAACTAGATACTGTATAATGCTTCCATCGATGTTTCTTCAAAGTGTATTCTTTTTATTTTTATTTTTTTTATTTTTTTATATCTACTTTATACTGGACTGTAAGCTGATAGTTCCTGATTTTGTGCTGCAGAATTTCATGGCTGAAGCAGCAGCAGCACAGGCGGCTCCAGCACAGACACAAATGGGTGGGTCTGCAGATCAAGGTTATAATCCATATGCAACTCACGGTTCCATGTACGGATCACCCCCTTCCAATCCAGGACATGGACATGGAGGCCACACTGGAGGCTATGGCTCAGTCTATGGCTCCAACTATGGGTACTAGGCGGATCTGTTTTAGTTAGTTTTTTTTTTCTTTCCATTTGAATTGAGTTCTATTTTTATATTTGATGAGAAGAGACTTAATGTTGTACTTTAATTTTATGTCAAATTCTCAGCTATATTTTGTGCGGGCATTAGGCTAACCGCCGTAAAAGTATTTTTGGAAAAATCTAACTCCAGTTTCTTGTTTCGATATCCCTCGCTCATGCATTTCTTTTTTATAAAATGACCATTATACTGATTGATTCATTGTCATCATTGTAGCATTCTATCATTTTCTGTTTAACCATCTCAAGTGGTATTGATATGAAGCTGGGATTCTGTACTGCGTTAAGTGCGGAAACCTGTATCCGCACCCGCACCTGACGTTAGTATCGGTAACAATACCGTGGATTCAAATATATATATATGAACCCAACAACATCATTTCCAGGAATGAACATAATCCCACAACTACAACATAAGAAGAATGTTCCATCTAATCAGTTCCTATAGCTGAAAATTCAATTTGATGCAGTCCAAGCATGGTGTATATACACAAGTATTATAATCCAAACATTGAAAGAACTCAGAATCCGGTAATACTCAAACAGCTTCAGTGAGCAAAACCGAACCCAGCCAGAAATTCAGATGTTCAATCTAGATATGATAGGTAAGAAACAAGCAAATCAAGTAAACATCCATGTAATGAAATCCTCCATAACATTGCATTATTGAACTGAACACTCTCTCATGCATGATAGACAATAATGTCATGTCACAGAAAATAAGTTAAGCATTTACTAAAAAAGCTAAAAACTAAAAACAACTAAAGATGAATCCTTTTACACAGAAGAGACATACTCATATATTAGGTAGGACCAACTTTCAACTGTTAAAAAACCTTAAATGGGTGCTGCACACGTCGTTCTAAAATGGCCTGTCTGATTGCAACGACTACAATGCACAACTCGCTTCACGCGGCCCCTGTCTTCTGCACGAACTCGCTTTTTTCTTGGTCGACCAGGTGGCCTAAGTGATTTGGGTGGGTAGACAACAACCTCAACGGTTTTATTGCCAGCATTCAGATCCCCCTCAGAAAACTCCTTCCACAGACTTTTATCTGGAATTGGATGAATGGTTTGTGAATATGTCTTTCTATAGGTTGCTACAGTGAAACAACTCTCAGTAAAACGATGGACATTCTGCCTGCAAGAGAGAAGGGCAGCAACAGCATGAGCACACGGCAAACCATACAGCTGCCAACCCCGACAAAGGCAACAGCGATTTCGAATGTCAACAATGTTTGTTCCTTCATGAGATATAACTTCGAATTCAGCTTCGTTAGCACGAAGCACCTGGAAAGTGCGTGCACGATCCAAAGCCTCCGCAACACGCCTCTCAGCAGACGGCACAAGTAGTGATGTCCACTGCATACTGGTCTCTCGGCGTTCATTGAACCAAGTCATGAGCTGCCTCCTAATGCATTCCATCATCTGTATAATAGGAAGTCCAGAGGCTTCTAAAATCCAAGTATTTAAAGACTCAACTATGTTAGCTGTCAAATGCCCAAACCGGGATCCTTCAAAATAAGCTGTGGCCCACAAACGTGGGGGAATTCGTCGAATCCAATATGCAGCATCCTGAGATATCTCCTCAATCTCCAAAATTTTTGCTTCAAATTCAATTACAGTCAAAGCATTAGCAGCTTCCCACAAAAGGTTGACAAGCATTGTGTTATTGAACTCTTTGCGAAAGTTTTCACTCAAGTGACGCATGCAAAACCCATGAAAAGCAGTTGGAAAGTTCGCTTCCACTCCCTCTACAATGCCCTTCTGCCTGTCTGACAAAATCGTAAACTTTGGCATGTTTTCCGTATTAATCTCAAGTAGATTATGAAGTTCGGACAGAAACCACATCCAGTTATCATCATTTTCCTCATCAACAACACCAAATGCTAGAGGAAACAAAGCACCATCCCCATCAAAACCAGTAGCAAGAAGCAAAGTACCAAGGTACTTACTTTTCAAAAATGTCCTATCAAGACCGAGGAGTGGCCGACATGCATTCAGAAAACCATAAATTGATGCCTGAAATGATATAAAGAGACGCTGAAAGCAGTTATCAGATGGATTTCCATAAACAGAGGCAATACTCCCTGGGTTTGTCCGTTTAATCTGCTCACAGTATGGAGGAAGCAAGCGATATCCTTCCTCAAAGGATCCACGCATCGCAGCCATGATGCGCTCCTTGCCCCGCCAGGCTTGCTTGTATGATAAGGTAATACCATGAACTCGGTGAATCTCTTCCAATATTTCCTTTGGCTTATAATTAGGGTTTTCCTTCAGCCGTTGCTCCACAGAATTTGCAACCCACTGAACAGAGGCCTGCTGATGGCCCAGATGAGAAATTCCTCCACATATATGACTCTCATGAATGGTCCTGATTGTGAAAGTCGGAACGCCGGGGAGCTTTGCTGCATGTATACGCCAGGGGCATCCCTCACTTGCACATTTAGCAGTAAAACGAGTCTTGTCTGACTTTATGGTCTGCATTTCAAAGTGAAGAGCAATGGCTGTATCCCTCAATGCCCTGCGGCAGCTCTTCACATCTGGAAATTCTTGGCCCACTGTCAGCTCATAAGTAGGACTTGCCGTCATGGTACGGGCCTGAATGACAGAACCATTACTGAGAACAAGCTGGGAATGAAGACCCAAATCATCAGCAGGTACTATCCCCATTTCCTGATGCTGATCCACTAATTCTAGATTATCGTCAAGTTCTTGGTTCTCCGAAACAGCCAATTCATTGTTCTCTGATAAAGCTAACTCATGGTTATGTGCGACGAGAGCCAACTCATGGTTACTGTGTTCAGGTTTCTGATCCATAGCTAACTCATTCTCATGTCCATAACTGTGACCATCATCCCCTTCTTGGTCATGGTTCTGTCCTAAACCCATGTCGTGGTCATGAGGATGTCCTAAACCCAGTTCATGGTTCTCAGTCTGTCCCAAACTCAGATGATGCTCATGGGATTGTCCCAATTCCAAATCATGGTTCTGGGTAAGACCTATGTTATGATTATGACCTAGCACCAACTGCTGGTTCTGCCCCATACCCAAATTGTGGCGTTGCCCAATAATCATATCGTGGTTTGCCATTGAAGAAATTGATCACTATCAATAACCAAACCAACTCGCACCCAAAAGAACTACCAGTGTCAATACAAGCCTGAAAAGTAAGTTAAAAATACATCTGTTAAATTAAAAGCCATCTTCTCTCACCAGATTCACATGCAATACTCAAAACCAAACAATCGGGTTTATTTATTTATTATCTTTTTTTTGGTGGTAAACATGTCTCAAACAAAAGGAATATGCGCACAATGAACAAATTCCCAAACATGATAGCACATAACAATATGGGTGATCCAATCACAGACAAAGTTAAGCGATCTCAGACTACTCCAGAATTATAAACAAAACGACACAATATAAGAAAGAGAATGTAATTAATGACACAATTACGTATTCATTACTCAACTTCCAAAATAAAAACCGTTAACAAAGGTAAATTTTTTTAAATTTTTACATGATAGCACCTAACAATATGGGCGATCCAATCACAGACAACATTAAGTGATCTCAGACAACTCCAGAATTATGAACAAAACGATACAATATAAGAAAGAGAATGTAATTAATAAACACAACTAAGTATTCGTTACTCAACTTCCAAAATAAAAACCGTTAACAAAGGTATATTTTTAAATTTTTAAATTTTTATCAACGCGCGAAACTTAACAGTCCACCTAAGATACTAAATCTTTCAATTCTAAAATTTGCAAAACCCAAGCAAACAACAAAACCTGATTGTCTCCAAATTTGTCCACAAACACATTTATTCACACATAAAAACCATTAACGAAAGTAAATTCTTCGGATTTTATTGACACGTGAAACTTAATAGACCACTACAATGCTAAATCTTTCAATTCTTAAATTTGCAAAACTCAGACATACAACAAAGCCCGGATGTCTCCAAATTTGTCCACAAAAACATTTCTTTAGACAAATAAAAACCACTAAGGAAAGTAAATTCTTAATTTTTTATTGATGCGCAAAACTTGACAGTCCACCTAAGTTGCTAAATGTTTCAATTCTCAAATCTGCCAGCCCATACAAACAAGAAAACCCCAATTTCTCCAAATTTGTCGACAGCAACATTTATCCACACAAATAAAGCCAAAACCAGTAATCAACACAAGTTAAAAACCACTATTTGATTGCCAAATAAATGCTATAAACACACACATTCACATAATTCAGATCATTACATAATCGATATTTCGGATTCTATACCCCAATTACCAATTATTAAAAAAAAAAAAACCAAATCACAAAATACAATTGCGCCTAAAATTAATTATGTTAAATCAATAAAACAAAATTCAACGAAACGAATAAGAGAACCTAAGAAAGCATAATTGAACACAACAGCATAAAAAGCACAATACAAAACCCAAGAAAGCAAAAACACCCAAGTGAGTATCAAAGCGTACCTGAACAGAAAAGAACCAAGAAAGACAGAAAGCGCATACGAAACCCTAACCCAGATCACCAATTCACATCTCCTGAAAAAATTTAAAAAAAAAAAAAAAAAAACACAAAACACACACTTTACAGTCCAGATAGCTTGAAAACCCAAAAAGGCGAAGTGGGTATCGCGTCGGAAAAGAACAGCAGGATCCGACAGGGGTGGATCGGGGGAATTAGGGTTTTGGGTGGAAAAATAATCAGAGTTGAAGAAGAAGGTAGCGAAGATGGGGTTTTTGAAATTGGCGGGTAAATTGAAAAGGGGAAAATCGGGGAAGGGCAGAGGTGGAAGAGAGAAGAGAAGAGAAGGGTAGGGCTTGGGAATTGGGAATTACAGGGGCAGAAGAGGGACTCTGTTGTTCAAAGGGTTTCCAAGTGAAATACAAAAGCTTCTCCTTTGTTTTTTGTTTATAGGGGTATTTCTGTCTCACTTGGTATTTTTAGGGTTTGCCCTTTTCTTTGTTGCCTTTTTCGGATTTACTGTTTGGCCCCTTTATTATTATTATTATTATTATTTTTTTTTCTCTATTTCAAGATGGGTGTATTGGGTTTTTGCTAACTTCAAAGGGAATTTTTTGTTTGAAAAGGGAATTTTTTGTTTTTTATTTTTATTTTTTACATATTACATAAATTGGAGATTGTTTATTTACTGAGGGAGTGGTGTAAGGTTCTCATTATGCTGTTATGATAATTCAAACCAACTATGAGTATTCACCGATCACCACTATGAGTAGGAAGGTATCTCCCCAAGCTCCAATGTCGTGGGATAAATATATATCATAATATGTGCGTAGATATTTAGATCGCGCGTAGTGTTTGATCTCGATAAATTTTAACAAACTCCATACTCGAGTTAGATTTCAATTATTTTGTATCATTGCCTCATATGTTGTGATAATGAATTTTCTTTTATAGAAATTAGAAGCGTGCAACGGATTGGATTTGTTATGCTCAAAGATTTGATCTTATCCGATTTTATCGAAGAAATTACAATCCGATATTCCAATCCGATCCGATTTTAGAGTGAAATCCAAACCAATCTAATCCAATTGTAAAATAATTAAATTTGATTTAACAAATCGAATTCATATTAAGCAATTTTTAATATATAAAGGCTAACGATTTTTTTTTTTTTTTTGTTGAAGTATTACATTAATTCAGTGTTTTTTTTTTTTTTTTTTTTTTTTTTGAGGGGGAGAATTCGAACCTGCAACCTCGTAGTGCAGGTGTGATGAGTTTACCATTGGACCAACCTCATCTCGTCAAGTTAACATTTTCTTAAAATTAACAAAATCAAATTATTATTCATATTTTCATTGACTTTTAAATATACTTTGTTTTAGCAAAATTATATATATTTATCATGTTAATAAAAATATTTTTTTAAATGAATAAAAAAAAGAAAAATCATTGTTAATTAAACTTGACAAAAGCAATCATATCTATATATGTGATTTTAAAATTTTTATTTTTATTTTTATTATATTTTTCATTATAAAGACATTATGCACCTTTTTTTTTAATAATTCAAAAATTTATTTGTTTTTTATAATTAGTCAAAATATTATAATTTTTTTTTAGAATAAATGTAATAAACCGACAATAATATTAACATTTACATATCTCTACAAAAAGTATGGCAATGATTGTAACCTATAAAAAAATCATCTAAAAATTCATTAACAAAGATAAAACATAAAAACCGCACTTACTTGCTGAATAAAACCCATGCCTAAAAGTGGGTAGTTTGATATTGATCATAATTACATGGACTCACGCTCATACGCGACTTTGATTATGGTATATTAGCATGAATAAGTAGTGACTTTTGTCTTTTATTATTTTTATTTTACATAAATAAAGTTCATTTGATTTGTTTCGATGTTGTTTTAGTTATTTTGAAAATATAGGTAAAAAAAATATGAATCTCTCTTCTTTAATTGCATATCTAGTGGAGAGTTGGTTTATATATATATATATATATATATATATATATATTTATTTATTTATTTATTTTTTGTGTGGATAATGTTGATTCATTTGAAAAGTTATTTATTTTATTTTATTTATGAAATTTGTTAAGAGTGGGTGTGCTTTTATTTGAAAATAGAACATATGTTTGGTGGTCGATGTTTTTCAAAGAATTTTATGTTTTTCTTTTAAAGTGAAATTCTTTCTATTTTTTTTTATATAAAAAAAGTCATTCGAAGTCTTTGGTAGGAATGGAAAACAAATTGTAAGATTTGTTTTACTAAAAGTCTTTACAAGTCATTAAAAATCATTGATATTTTAAAAATACAATTAACCAAACATTTGCTAATTAACTTCACAGCTGATTATTCCTTCAGCACAACTAATAGTGATTATTATAAAAGTTACAGAAATGTCGAGACGTGGAGTGGAACTAGATCTATCTTTTTCTTTTCTTTTTTTAATTAATTTATTTTTAATAAAACTTTTGATTTTATTATAAATGATAATAGTAGGGATATTTAAGTCTTTTGACCCATTTAATTTAGTCAACCATTAGTTTTAATGGTCAAAGACTGACACCAGGGGAGTTATGTGTGAATTGTTTGAACAGTTGTTTTTGGCTATGAATAGCCATACCCTAGGTAGGTAGGGTGTAATTTCCTCTTTTTTATTTACCATACTTTATCATTTGTTATTCATTTTATTATTTTGTTAAAATTTTCTCTAAAAAAAATTTTATTTTATATTATAAAAAAAAATCTCTTATTACATATTAATAATCATAAGTTAGTAATAAAAAAAAAAAATCCGAAACATAGTATTAAAATAAAAAATATTAATATTAAAAATTATAATAAGATGAAAATATTAAAATAAAGATAGAAAAAAAAAAACAAAAACAAAAAACTTAAATAAGCATAGCATAACGTATTATAATGTCTAGATACATTCATATTTTGGAATGCTATTCAAATGATTTTCATATCCATCCGAAAATGATCCACCTTGTATTTGGAAATTGTGAGTCTTTTTTTCTAAAATTTCCATCTTCTTCCTTCAAAAAAAATTTACGTTTATTGGGATTTTTAATGGAATCCAAATCTATCATTATAATTTTATTCTCTTCACGTTGACGTCAAATCGCGAGAACCTAAAAATTAGTTATTATAAATTCATGTACTAATAAAACATTATATTTATCAAAAAAGTTTAAAAAAAATAATTACAAATGTTATTATAAATAATATTTGTTAAAATTTAGTTGAACAATAATTTATTAAAGAAAGTAAAACAATAATAATATTGAAAATATAAGTTATTTGAAAATATAAATAGAAATATAGTTAGAGATAGAGATAAGGATAGAGAGTGTGGTGAGAATATAAAAAATTTAGAGATAGAATCTGAAAGGAATATTCCCTCTTGGCTCTCTATTTTAGAGATAGAGATGGATGGGAGATACTCTGGGGCTATAAAGACCGGATATGAGCAGCATCGGGCCCAATCAAATTTGGTTTGACAACATGTTTGGTTTGAATTGTACTGGGTTGACATACATAAGATGCAACTGAAGTTTGGGATACTTTTTATTTTTTGCTTTTTAGAAGACAATTAAAATTTAAAACTCTTTTGTTTGCGTTTTAGAAGACAATCAAAATTCTACCTAAGTACAAAATTCAAAGTTTGAAATGAAACAATTATACAAATCTTACAAAAATATAAAAATTCAAAGCAGTGAGAATGGCAAGCATCAACCTCCTCGTCCTTTGAGCCAAGGAAAGAATTCGTGGAGACCACCAGATTCGGACTGCTATAAAATTAATTGCGATAAGGCTGTAAATGAGAAAGGTGGTCGTATTGGTCTGGGCATTATCGTTAAAGACCATTTAGGTTTTGTTATGGCTTCTTGCTCCTTGACTATGGCTACGTGTTTTGATGCAAATATGGCAGAGATAATGGCTATACAGAGGACTAGTTTTTAGTAGGGACTGTGGCTTAGCTCCATGTATTCTAGAATCAGACGCAACTGTTGTGGTAAATTGTATCAACGAGGATAGTCACCGGGATTCGATTAGTGGTAATATCCTTGCTGAAATCTCTTCTCTTGTTTCCGGTCTTCAGGTTATTTCTATTAATCATATACCTAGATTGGCTAACAATGTCACACACACCCCGACAAAAAAATGCCTTAAAGGTTGTAGATGATCTTTTCTGGATAGAGGATTTCCCTCCTTATGTTAGGAGAGCTGTCCAGTTGGATATACCTGTTTAAGTTCCAGCTGCTCATTCTACCTTCCTTGTTATATGTTTCTTATTTTATCAATAAAATAAATAAATAAATAATTAAATTCTAAAGGAATTGATTTAGGGAAGGGGTGACTGCAACATGGGATATTAAGTTAGTAATAAATTTTTTCAAACGGAATAAATTTTATAAGTGGTTGAGATATCTAGCGTCAAAGGAAGCATTTTAATCGGACATATCCCTTACCAATGCTCTTCATGTTTTTTCAAATTGCAGAATCCTTTGATTCTAAGAGGATGTTATGCTTTTGATTTTAATTTTAAGTTGAATTACAAAGTTCTTTAAGTATCCTATGCTTATAATTATCTTCATTGAATCAACGTCAAAATTGAATCAATTTTGATTGTTTTCACTTTCAAAAACTATCTTAGAGAAAGAATAACTATCTTTCAAAATTGAAGTGTTAACTTTTTATTTATTTATTTATTTTTATAATAATGTTAAGTGATAATTAACAATACAAAAATGTGTTTGTTTATGAAAGATGAATAAACAAACAGACTTTATTGGGAATTTATTTGGGCCAATAGATATTTTCGAAAAAAATAAAATTATCCCAAGGTCTGTTTATGAAGCTGACTAATTTGGTCTTTTACAGGAGGGTATATAGGTGGGCCTAGACTGCTTATTGGGCCTATTGGGTCTATTTTTTTCTAGTTGGTCAATTATTGGTGGAGTGTTGCACCCCTACAAAATTGTTACAAAATTGTTTGTGCACCCCCAATTCTAATTAATTTTAAATTTCTAGAGTACCTTTGAGTAAAGTTACCCATATATAGTCATTTTTTCTTCGGTGTGTATTGATGTAAAATTCATCAGTGCATTGCATGTGGACTATAGATTATGGAGAAGTTTTGACAATTGCATACACTTTGAGTCAAAGTATGCAAATCTAATAGTCTACATCCTATGCACCGATGAAATTATATCAGTGCGCATTGACTTTAAAATCTCTCTCTCTCTCTCTCTCTCTCTCTCTATCTCTCTCTCTCTATATATATATATGCAATTGATTTGTATTTGTTGATGATAACATAAGAACACTACTTGGCTATGTATTATACTATTATACATCAACCCGAACCCTTTTACTCAAATATAATATTGGAATTTGAAAAACTACTAATCTAGAAAATCAGTCTACAACTTATAAACTCCGATACGAGTTGGAGTTTATAGGATGGGCCAGCCAGGCCCAAACCCTTATAACCACAGGTGAGCCTAAATCAATAACATCTTAATTAACAGATTCTGACCCAAGCATGAACCTGAATAAGCCCAATCAAAATCAATGTCACTGTCTCTTGACTCTTCAGTTTTCTATTCATGCCTATGTGCTCTCTCTCTCTCTCTCTCTCTCTCTCTCTCTCTCTCTCTCTCTCAAAACACATTGTTTTGAGCTCCTCCCTTAGTCTCGCTGCCGTCTGGTCACTTTTAGAATTTGAATAATTATAAGTTTTAGACTTATCGTGTTAGTGTTGTATAGTGATGTATGGACTAAATATTTTAGAGCCCAGAGTTTTGGGCTCTCTCTCTCTCTCTCTCTCTCTCTCTCTCTCTCAAAACACATTGTTTTGAGCTCCTCCCTTAGTCTCGCTGCCGTCTGGTCACTTTTAGAATTTGAATAATTATAAGTTTTAGACTTATCGTGTTAGTGTCGTATAGTGATGTATGGACTAAATATTTTAGAGCCCAGAGTTTTGGGCTGAAATGATAAGGGCCCAAGTAGTTTTTAGCCTAAATATTATTTAGTAAAATGTTATTGGTCCCTAAAACCCTAAAGAGATACGGCTAATGCGCCAAAATATTTTTTAAAACCCAAAGTATTTTTGGGCTAAATATGTTTTGGGTCCAAAGCAGATCGGTGCCCATAAAAAGACAAAAGACAAAAAAAATGACAGTGAAGAAAAAAGGCACAAAGAAAAAGAAGTAATGTGTACAGTTTAAAATGAAATTTAAAAGCTTCCATTAATTCAATTTTAGATATACCGTGCCGTATCGTGCTCGTCTCATGATGTATTATTTATTTTAATAAAATTTATTTAGTTTTAATTATATGTATTATTATGCCGTATCGTGTCTTGCATTATTTAACTTTCTAGATTTTCTTAAGTTTTAATTTTCATATACTCGTAATATAAAATCTTTAGTGTCGTTATTTCTTTTATTGCTTTCGTATAATTTGTGTGATTGTTTATATTTGTGTGTGACCCCTTTTTTTTTTTTACAACAATACATTTATGAATTTTGGAAATATCAAATTCAATTTTGTATAACAATATCGAATGCAATTGCTAAAATTCGTTAATAATCTTGATTGCGTTGATCACAATTAACATAATGAAGCTGAGGTTTCTTACCGGTAATGGCGAATCCAACTTGTTTTTATCTTCCTCTTCTAACACTCTCTATTGTTCTTCATATTTTATTCGTCAATCATAATACTGCAACAGTGACAAGTAATAATTATGAAGTTCCTCTTATTAGACTGTCTTGTAAAACCACCGGTGTTCCAGATACATGTGTATCGATTTGGCACGAGCACGATACAGTACAATATGTCTAAAATTGAATTAATAAAAGTTTTTAAATTTTATTTTAAAGTCTCAGTTGTAGCAGACTCCAGACATTACTTGTTGTCCATCGATTGGTCTCCTACCATGTATAGTTGAATTTTGTATAATCAGTGTAGCATCACCAAATATGAAGTCTATTGTCCTGTATATGTCACAATTATAGAAAAACCGGCTCTTCCCTTGGTGTGTGTACAAGGTGTTATGAAACCCCTCGATAAAACATCTCAAACAGACGATATAATCACCGGCCGTTCTTAATGCCACGGTTTGTCTACCTTCGGGACCTTCACGGTGCTGATATCTCTGGCTAGGAAAAGTTGAGATTTCCATATCTATAACAAAAAAAATAATATTATTTTAAATTTATTTTAATAGATATATATGAGGAAAACAAGTAATATAAACAGACTTAGCTCAAATAGGATACAATACTAGGTCTAATACAATTAAAAAGAATATGCCGATTTGGCTAAAAGGGTTCACGACCCAAATGATTATGGGCTTTAATGGGCTTTGGATCAAATAGGTCTAGGCCCAAATGGTTTTGGAACAAATATATTTGGGCCAAATTTTTTGATAGATAAATGGTTAAAGGCCCAAAAATTAAGTGAGTATATGAAAATTAAAACCGAAGAAAATCTGGATAATTAAATAATTCAAGATATTATATGATACGAGCATGATACGGCATAATAATATATATATATATAATTAAATCTGAATAAATTTTACTAAAATAAAATAGTACATCATGGCATAACACGAGCACGATACGGCACGGTATATCTAAAATCTATTTGGGGGTAAAGTTTACCCTTATCCCCACCCCCAAAATCCATTTGGAGGCAAAATTTGCCCATAAAACCCCATGGGGGATGGGGCCCCATGGGGAAACACCTATCCCTAGAGGGCACATAGGCATGAATAGAAAACTAGAAACTTAAGAGTCAAGAGACAGTGACAATGATTTTGATTGGGCTCGTTCGGGTTCATGTTCAGGTTCAGACTCGGGTCAGAATCTGTTAATTAAGGTGTTATTGATTGGGCTCACATTAGGTTAGAAGGGTTTGGGCCTGACTGGCCCATCTTATAAACCCCAAATCGTATTAGAGTTTATAAGTTATAAAATGATTTTCTAGATTAGTAGTTTTTCAAATTCCAATATTATCTTTGATGATTATGTTTTTAGGGATGCACAAACAATTTTGTAGGAGTGCATATATCGACAATCCACTGATAATCGAACCAACTAAAAAATAGACCCAATAAGCCCAAGAAGCAGTCCAGGCCCACCTATAAAAGACCCAATTAGTCTTTTCCATAAACTAACGGACTTTGAGATAATTTTTATTTTTGAAAATATTGATTGGCCCAAACAAAATTCCAGTAAAGTCTGTTTGTTTATTCATTTTTCATAAACAAACACATTTTTGTCTTATTAATTAACACTTAACATTATTTAAAAAAAAAAAAAATTAGTTAACACTTAACAATAAGAAACCTCAGCCTCATTACGTTAATTGTGATCTCAAAGATAGTTTTGGAAAGTGAAAACAATGAATATTGATTCAATATATATATATTAAAATTAAATTATTAATTTCTTTTTTAATTATTTCGTTGGTAGTGCATCTTAGATTTGATGGTGTGGGACATGACCTCGACATCTAAAAAAAACTTCCAAATTATAAATATTTTAAAGTTCAGACCCCTAAACCTTTATGTTTTATGGCTCTACTGTAATCGTCAGCCCAAAAAAAAAGGTCTTATGATTCTTTAGACCCTAAATAAACCATTATAATAGATATACCATTTTAAAATTGCACGTGCATCCAATATTAGTAGTTTTTTTATTTTTATTTATTTTTTATTTTTTTATTTTTATTTTTAATTCCAACATTACCCTTAAGTAAAACTATTAAAAAAAAAAATTGTAAATAAATTATTTAAAATTTTGAACATTTTAACAAACATATAAAATTAATTATCTTTCGGTCATATTATTTTACCATATTCATTGAAAATAATAATTAGTGATATCGGAGATTTGATGTTGGTGAAATCAAATGGAATATATATATTTTGTTCGTGAAATCGAATGGGAAAAATATATTCCTTTTTCTTTTATATATATTTTTTTTATAAAAAAAATTAACACATAAGTTTTTCTATCTCCTTCATGTTTTTTTCTTTTTATTTATTTTTTTCATAATTATTTTTCTTCTTCTTTTTTTCGAAATTTCTCCAAAATCTAATTGTGGTTGATAATATCTTTTATTTATTTTTTATTTTTTAAGTGTGGTGGATGATATCTCCAATAGATCATCATATGCATTATATTTTCCAGATTTTTTTTTCTACTAAATCACTCTAAAAGCTAAAATGTAGATATAGTTATGATCTATTTAAAAATCAAATTTGATCACAAATGAACTATATATATATATATAGTGGATCTCTTATAAGAGATCCTTTATTTATAGAATTTTAAGGACCGTATAATTTGACCGTTGGATATATCTAATGGTCATAAATTAATGAAAAATCAATGAATTCGGGCAGCTAAAATTGAGATAGCTAGCCACTAGAATATGGAAAGAGCAATTAATGCTCCATTGATTCTTTATTTAATTTTCCATAACCATTCTATTTAATTTTAAACATTTAATTATCAATATTTTTTTTAATTAATTTTATTTGATAGTGGTTGGATCCTCTTCAATCTCACTAATTTCCCTTTCCTCTTCGGATCATCTTCTAATCTCCTTCTTTTGATTTCACTTTTAAGTTGCAAAAAATTGCATGCATCTTGACAAACTTACTTTCCCTAGAATTTTGTGCATCTGATTTTTTTTTTTGGGAAGCCAGACTCCACTTTCAAGTTGAAAAAATAAACACTCAAAGTAGACAATATCTTACTGTATATGACGGACAGATTATAATAATCATTAATTCACGTTTTAAAAATGTTCTTTCATGATTATGTTTTTGGAAGCAATCATTATAATTTCCTACCATTTTCAGCTATGGCTTCATGAATGCTAGAACTCTCTTTGAAAGATTGCTTCGCTGTAGAATTAGATCCGTTTGAGTTCATTAATTTTTTAATTTGAGCACTTCCAAACAAACATAGTTTAAATTCATACAATTTTGATTTCCCTAGAATATTTTGCATTTGATTTCCCTTTTTTTTTTTTTGGAAGCCAGACTTCACTTTCAGATGCAAAAAATTCCAGGGAAAGTAGATTGTTTAGATGGAAAAATAGTTGTAGGAGTACTCTTTTTGTCAAGATGCAAAATATTGCAGGCAATTCTTTGCAACTTAAAAGTGAAATCAAAAGAAGGAAATTAGAAGATGATCCGAAGAGGAAAGAGAAATTAGTGGGATAGAAGAGCATCTGGCCACTGTCAAATAAAATTAATTAAAAAATATATTAATAAGTAAATGTTTAAAATTAAATGGAATGGTTATGGAAAATAAAATAAAGAATCAATAGAGCATTAATTGCTCTTTCTATATTCTAATGGGCAGCTTTCTCAATTTTAGTTGTCCAGATTCATTGATTTTTCATTAATTTATGATCATTAGATATATCCAACGGTCAAATAATACGGTCCTTAGAATTCTATAAATAAGAGATCCATCATAAGAGAACCACTATATATATATATATATATATTGTTAGGATTTGTTGAAAAAAATCCCAAACGTAGTTTTGGCACATGTTCAAATCTATATTCAAACCTAGTTTTTTTAAAAAATTGTGAACCATAATTTTTTCAATTTCAATAGTATACTCTCATCCTCACATTACAAAGAGATCCCTAGACTAAAAGGTCTTCAGGTCTTCAAGTCTTCATGAATTTTCAAGAATCCCTTTTTTGATCTTCAAGGTACCTATGAGAAATATAGCAACCAACAAGAGATCTTTTTCCAAAGAAGAATGGTGAAATATTATCACATAAACAAATAATAAGCTCCCTTTATCTCAAACAAAAATGCATTATCTCAAATGTATAATGTTTTCATATTAAAGCTCTCCCGAAGATCCTTAACATAATTAAACAAGAATTCTTTTCTCCCCCTTAAGACAAAGTCTCCATTAAAGTACAAAGAGGTACAAAACTCACACATTTAGAATATTTCTCCACACATGGTGATGTATACATTTTCTTTCTCCCATATATCAAACATGGTCTCCTCCATATCAAATATGGTGATGTATACATTTTCTCCCCCCTTTTGTCAAAGAATAGACAAAAGACACAAGAGATAAAGAATGAGATATGAAGCAAACAAATCTTATAGAAAGCGAAGTTGAATAAACAAAGCTCTTCCTAAACATATGCTCCACATTATGATCACCAAGTAGATTTGTTCACAAGGGACTTACACATTCACACATTCACACATTCACACATTTAAGTAATAAGAGAAAATATTTCATCACTTTTCAAAGTCTATGAGAGAATCATAGATTTTCATTAATCTCTCAAAAATATTCCCACATTGTTAATAAATCAAGCACATAAGCAAAATATGTGTGTGTGTGAATGCTTCTCACATATATAGAAGAGTAATTGTGATTTCAACATGCAAATAATTTCCACACCTATCAAACTAAAGCATTTCCAAAAATAGGTCAAACCGATATTCATCTGGGTTTTTTTTTTTTTTTTTGCTTTAAAAGAATAGATATCAACATTTGAGCGTGTGTGTGCAATTGGCTCGTTTACTCATTTCTATTTGACAATCCGAGCATTTCACAATTCTCAACTATATACCATTTAGCCTTTTTATTTTTTATTTCTTTTAGGCTATGAATCAAAGATATTTTTAAATGATTCTTTTCAACACTTCTTTGATTTTTCTAACATAAACATATACACTTCATGACGGCTTTCACTTATCACAATGGCGTAGCCATTTCCTACATTAGGCGGCTACATAACCAAGGTGTGTAACCCTTTTCATAAGGGTACTCGTTGAATTCTATGTAGTACCGAAGCAAAATGGATACATACCATATGTTATTTATCATGTACTAAGCAATAGGTTTCTAGATGCATCCATAATCTACATACTTTCAACCATATATACTCAAAACTAAAACATATAAGAGAAGCATTAATGCACTTTTCAAAAATGAGATTTTCAAGCTCAAGTGCATGATATAAAAATAATACAAGTTATTTATTTAAGATCATTACTTCTCAAGTGAGTAGTTCTCAAAGATATTGATTTTCAATTTAAGTCTTGCTCATTAAGTCATTCATCAATCACACAAAGACACTAATCAACACAAGTCATGCTAATGAACATTTTAAAAGTTTTTAACCTCTCTTTATCCAAGGGCTTTGTGAACAAGTTCGCAAGTTGATTTTTAGTAGGCATATGCTCTAAAGTAACAATAGATTGTTCAACTAGATCTCTAATGAAATTATGCCTAATATCAATGTGCTTTGTGCGTGACATGCTTACAATATGAGAACCATAAGAATACTATACTAGTTCTCTAATATGACATGCTTCATGAAGTAGTGCAAACAATGAGTTGAGAGATGAAAATTCAAGTAAGCAAGCAATGTGATATAAAGATACATTCGCATGCTATTTTCATCAAATGTAAAGACTTCACCCTTTTTTGAGCCATATTGGCTTGTTTGTCCTCATGACAACAAGTTGTTGGTGTATCGATCCAAGAGATTAAAGACTTAGCATTTTCAACTAAAAAAAAAATGACTTTCTCCAAAAGTCTTAACATGATTGTCACCATATAGATTTCACAAAAACAACTTCTCAAAAGTTAATCAATGGATTTCGACTATCATAACAAGTATGTGAGATAGCTAAGTTCATGTCAAGTTATATAGAAACAAAGCTAGATAGCTAAGTTACTCAACAACTTGACACTAATCTTAAAGCTAACTCACATGTGCAATCTTACACTAATGGTAAGAACACTCACCCTTTACCCATTTGGTCTTGGGTGCACTAACACTAAATCATTATGATCATTTCTCACGGTAATAGTATATCTAGAAGATAAAACATCAACTATCTTCTTTATAAAGAAATTACTCATGTTAAACACATCATTATTGCCATCAACAAAAATATCATCAAGACTATGAATATGACCATGTGAAACACTCTTTTTCAACCAAATCTTCTTGACATTCTTCTTCACATGATTATCATTATCATGCACAAAATTCAAAGAGTTATTATTAGAAACATGTTTAGAAGAATGACTAGGAACATTTTTCACATCATACTTTTTTGAAAGCATGACAGTTTTAACACGTTATTATTTCATGTATGAACGTATGGTATGTTAATAGTATGATTATAGTGTGTATGGACTGTTAACATGTAAGATATGTGTATGGACTATGGTATGTTAACATGTTTTTCAAAGCATGTTAACATATTATTTCTTGTATTATAGGAACAATGAAAATTTTTGAGGAAAACTGTTACAAACCAATACCACTTGAAGTATCCTTTTTCACACCTAATGTGGAACCTCATAGTTTGCCTGATGATGAAGTTCTATGTTGAAGTAATCTTGATGACAATATGTTAGATTATTCAGGTGGCACTGAGTATAATGAGGTAAAAATTATTACTTTATCAGTGATGAGGATGAGGTAGTTCAAGACCATGTGAATGAGGTAGTCTTTGTAGAATAAGAGTGTGACTTGCAATTGTTTAAGGGATATGAGTCTTAAGATAATGATGTCTTTATTAGTGAGTCTGAAAATGAAAAGCCAGAGGCTAGAATAGCTAGAATGGTTAAGGGACACCCTTTTCAACATATGTTGGGGGTCCAATAAAATTTGAAGTTGGGCAAACTCATGACACTATGGATGCTTTGAGAGATATATTGACAGAATATGCAATTCAGGAATGGATGAATTATAATAAGCTAAAAAATGATAAGAAAAGAATTACCTACAAATGTAAATGGGTGGGTTGCCCTTGAAGTGATGGTGCTAGGTGCTAGCATGATTGTGGTGAATGATACATTACATCATGATAATTTATTAATTGTTTTTAAGTTGTTCTTGCAACAGCTGACACAGATATCATATATGACAGGTAAAATGCTTGCTTTTTAATATTACTTTTCTTTTTCCTGTTCTCTTTTAGTAAGCATGCTGCTTAACTGTTAGAGTAATCAAACATACCTGGTATGGGTTTGGAAAGTGTGGAAGCAATATGAACCAAATCTAGTGAAGATTTCCTTAATATATTTGCAATATTTGAGCAAGTGGTGTTTTTTTTTTCTTCTGAATCTGTCTTTTTCTTTGTTTTCATTTGACTTCTATTTCTTTTTTCCCCTTTAAATTTGTCTTTTGAATTGTGCTTTCATTTGACTTTTTATTTTTGTTGAGTTATATTGTTGTTGTTAGATATTAACAAGCCTTTAGATAATCGTTTATGTGTTATATGAAGTGCTACCGCATTGCCATATCTTTTCATGAATTTGGCAGCTCCAAAGGATTTATAAAAAAAGCTTTATAATCTCTTTTTTATTTCTTCTCAGGAAGTAGATCTGCCTAATGCTAGGTTTCGGACATAAAATTAATCTAGGTGTCTCTTGTGATTAAGTTGAACCAAGGGTCTTTTTCCAGATTGACTTTGCTTCTACTTATTTGGTTATTCCTTTTTGTTCTTTTCCACAAAGGGAAGCCTAATAGGTCCACATCTCAGGATGACAACATCCTGATACTTCTCCTCCCATTGCATGCATCTCTAAAGTCTAAATCTAAATGAATTGATTAAGGGAAGGGAAATTAAGTCAGTAGTAAAATTTTCAAACAGAATATATTTTAAAAGAGGTTGAGATATCTAGCGTCAAAGGAAGCATGTTAATCAGGCATATCCCTTATTAATGCTCTTCATGTTCTTGAGAGTGGTTAGCATGGCCACCATTTTATTATTTTGCGCGACCCAATTGCATTGTCTTCACTTAGTAGAATAAGTCTTTTATTCTAAGATGATTTTATGATTTTGATTTTAATTTTTAGTTGAATTACAAAGTTCTTTAAGTATCCTATGCTTATGACTTATTAATCTTTTTTTTTTTTTTTTCCATACTCAGAAAGACTAATAATTGCATTATGTTTAGTTTAGCCCAACATAATGTTTAGTTTACATTTGGTTCCATTCTATTTGGGCTAAGACTAACCTGGGCTCAGAATGATGTCTGCCGTGAACCCATTTTATTGTTAGCTCACTAGAACCGATATGGTTATTTCATTTTGTTTGCTCACAAGAACCAGTTCAAATAGTGAAATTAGGACTAAAATAAGCTTCAACTCCATGTAGTGGATGAATGATCACCATACACATCGTACTTTTTACAAGATTACCTGAAGCAGGTTTGAGCGCGTGAGGATCAGATTGCTCCTTAAGTCCTCTGTGCAAAGAGTGTTTGTTTCTCTTACGAATGAGCAGATCATCCACCATTGGTGGAATTGTTTGTTGTTGTTTTCATGTTCTTGAGAGTGGTTAGCATGGCCACCATTTTATTATTTTTCGCGACCCAATTGCCTTGTCTTCACTTAGTGGAATAAGTTTTTTATTCTAAGATGATTTTATGATTTTGATTTTAATTTTTAGTTGAATTACAAAGTTCTTTAAGTATCTTATGCTTATGACTTATTAATCTCTTCTTTTAGAGTTATGTATATTTTTGGTTTTGTTTAGTTCAGTGTTCATATACCTGCATGACAAATAGAATATCTCTCATAAAAAGTTCACTTGTTTTGTTCAAGCATGTGAGTTTATGTTTTTGAAAGCATGACAGTTTTAACACGTTATTATTTCATGTATGAATGTATAGTATGTTAATAGTATGATTATCGTGTGTGTATGGACTGTTAACATGTAAGATATGTGTATGGACTATGATGTGTTAACATGTTTTTTTTTTTTTTTTTTTTAAGCACGTTAACATGTTATGATTATAGGGATCTTTTTGTAATGTTAGGATGAGAGTATGCTATCGACATTGAGACTTGTATATGTATAAATTACAATACTTTAACCAAATGAGTATACCTAACATAAGCTCTGGTAATAGGTGAAATACCCTCGCTATTGTTATAAGACATGAGTTTTCTAATTTATGTTGGATGAAAAAAAATAAAAATAAAGTCATTCCCAAATCGACGTTATTATAATTATCGAAATCAATAAATGAAAACTAATCCTCGATCTTCAGACCACAGGGGGTGGGGGGAGGGGAGGGATGGAACAAATTGCTCTTGTACCCCAAACCTCAAATATTCATATGGTGGGATTGGAAACCCTAAATCGAGGGGGCAACTGTTTTGTAATTTCAAAGATAGAAATGCAAAACATAAGATGTTGATGTATCATAAACTTGAAACTAAGTTGTGAAATAAGTATGTGGTTTGTACCCATGAGTTTAGAAATGGTGGGTGTGTGGCCCCATATATGACTGTTTCATAATTTCAAATATATAAATGCAAAAGATTAGACTATAGAAATTCAAGAGACTAGATATTGATATATCAGAAACTTGAAAATTAAGTTATGAAATAACATGTGGTTTGTACCCGTGAGTTCGAAAATGGTGGGTGTGCAAGCCCAAATATGTTTGTTTCATAATTTCAAAGATAGAAATGTAAAAGATTAGACTACGTTATGAAATAAGTATGTAGTTTGTACCCCTGAGTCTAGAAATGGTGGTAGTGTAGGCATCCAATATGGGAGGGGGCTACTATTTCATAATTTAAAAGATAGAAATTTAAAAGATTAGATATTGATGTATTAGAAACTTGAAACTAAGTTATGAGATAAGTATGTAGTTTGTACCCTTGAGTCCAGTTATGGTAGGAGTGCAAGCCCTATATATGGCCATGGCTCATATAATGAAGACTCTGTCACTACTTCATTTCTTGGGAATTTGATTCAACATCATCTTCATATTGTGATATTGGAGATTCTGGTGGCTCATATATTGGAGATTCAAGTGGCTTTTACTGCTCAGGTTCCTTCTCATAAAGCGAATTTGGTTCCTTCTTATAATGCCAACCTAGTTCCACCCCATAAAGAGGATATGATGATCTGACATATTAATTGTAATTAACAAATGATGTGATAATAGTTATAACTCTCATGTCAAATAATTTGAGCAAATTATCTGAACAATTTGTTATTATTCATTTTGATATATGTTTTGATTGGTATCTAGATTTTGATCTCAAATCTCAACTAAAGATGTTGTTGGTACTAAATTTAACCACATTCAGAAGACGTAATCGGTGGAATATACATATTCTAATGACAAAACACATAACAATACAAATCACTCAAGCTATGACATGACATGTCATGCCAACTCATCATAATAAACACTATAAAAACCCCTTTAGAATGGAGAGAGCATATATTTCTGGAAGAGCTTATTATTATTATTTTTGTACATTCGAACAATGAGAAGGAGATTCCAAAAAATTCAGATAAATGCACTAAAAGTGTCTCATTTTTTGTCCCAACATTTGCTCTAGAAGGAGGGGACCATAACTCAACTTCAGGGAACCTTAGTGAACAAGTCACAAGGAACCTGCTAGATCTCGGAAGTCCGGATTACTAACTGCATGCATCCAAACGAGCAGCAGAAGAGCCACTCAGTTTGCTGGTGAGTTAGCTGACACTACCACGGCCATCTAAACCGGAATTGGCCGATCTACAAGACTCTCAAAAGGACCATCACCAGCCGATCGTCGGTAAAGAGTCAAATCGACTAACGAAGAGCAGTCGCTTGAGTCACTGGTGACTAGGTTTATGTTATCACCACCATCTTAAGCAAAATTCTCTGATCTACAACTTTTCCTTCTTGGTTGACAACATCCGACCATAGGAAAGACTTCAAATCGGCCGACGAAGTCCTTCGGAGCATCCCGAAGACCCGAAAAGTGAATAGTCACCTCCTACATCAAAAGATTTGGAAAGAGCCGATCTACACATTTTCCTTCTTAGCTGACGACAGATAACCACCAGAAAGCGATCAAAATGGCTGACGAAATTTGAAGAACGGCTGCCCGGTCCACCGGAGAGTAAGCCGACACAACCAACACTTTTAGCAGCAAAATTTACAGATCCGCAATTTTGCCTTCTTGGCCGATGTCAGCCGAGCACAGAAAAGGTTTCATCAACTACCATTATCAATCTCTTTTTGATATCTCATACATCATTACCCTCTCTCTCAGATCTCTCATTTAAACAAGAACACATTTGCTTTCTTGTTATTTTATTTTATTTTATTTTATTGTTTTGGTCAAAAACTAGAAATATTCCTTGTAGAGCAACTTATAGATGTTGAGGTGGGAAGTCCTAGGATTGGTTATATATATATATATATATATATATGGGCTCTTGCCAATGTGGTAGGCCTCTCCAACTAGAGCCCCTACCACCAAGGTTCAATCCCCAGGGCATGCATGGTTTTGTGCAAATTTTCCAAGTCCCACCAATGTCCAATTGTGTGGGTGTTGTACACCTATGTGTGGTCTCTCTCTCCTCGTAAGTGGGAGCTGCGGTCCGTGGCTGTGCTTGTAGAGTCTAATTCTCGTCGGTCCCGACAGTTGTTGTAACCATCAAATATATATATATATATATATCTATGCAGAATAGTTTTTTAAATTATTAGTTATGAGTATAGTATGACATAAATTATTTTGCTAAATACATCGGTACTAGTTTGGTTTTCTCTTAATGATGTTTGCCTTTTTACTTAATTTCTCTTAGCATGGAAACTGTTGGCCGGTTGTCCTTCATATATGGTCCAAGAAATAAACTAGTTAGCATTTGACCAACAATAAAATAAAATAAAATAAAATAAATTTGGCAGTGGCATTTGATTTAGACTTTTGTGTTCTAAAAAGTTCTACGGAACCAAAAAGAATCTCCGAAGGGACAAAGTCTCTAAAAGTTCTATGGAACCGAAAAATTAAAGGGACAAAATCCCCAAAAGTTTTACGGGACTGAAAAATCGAAGGGACAAAGCCTATAAAAGTTCTACGGAATCGAAAAATCGAAGGGATAAAGTCTCCAAAAGTTCTACGGAACGGAAAAGAATATTCGAAGGGACAAATTTCCCAAAAGTTCTACGGAACCAAAAAGAATATCAGAAGGGACAAAGTCTCAAAAAATTTCACAGAACTGAAAAATTGAAGGGACAAAGTCTCCAAAAATTCTACAAAAAAAACTACATCTGAAAGGAACCTCCAAAGGGACACCTTTCGAATAACCACACCAAGGCTATAAGTAAGACTTTGATAATCGAGGCACCCCTATTAAACGTCAAGTTAAATTTACCCGATGTAATATACAACTGGTCAAGTCCCCAACTACATCACTAAAGACTCCTAGAGTCGAGAACTTGAGGGACAGTTGTTGGTACTAAATTTAACCACATTTGGAAGATGTAATCGGTGGAATATACATATTCAGATGGCATAACACATAATAACACACAATAATACACAATCACTCTAGCTAGGACACATATCATGCCAACTCATCATAAAAAAAAAACTCTATAATAACCCCTTTAGAATGGGTATATAACATATATTTTTGGGAGAGCTTATTATTATTATTATTATTATTATTTTACATTCGAACAATGAGAGGGAGATTCTAGAAAATTCAGACAAATACACTCAGAAGTGCCTCATTTTTTGTCCTAACATTGATGGTGGAATATACATATTCAGATGACATAACACACAACAATACACAATCACTCAAGCTATGACACATGTCATGCCAACTCATCATAAAAAATTCTATAAAGACCCCTTTAGAACGAGGAGAGAGCATATATTTTTGGATATCTTATTATTATTATTTTCTTTACATTCGAACAATGAGAGGGAGATTCCAGAAAATTTAGACAAATGCACTCAGAAGTGCCTCATTTTTTGTCACAACAGATACAATTCAACAACATACCATCTGAGGGTATGCCGACTCGAACATCCATGTTGAATGAGCTACCATTACGAAAGTACTTGGACACTTACCCTTTATTTCAATGATAGAGATTTGAGTTTTACCTTTATGTATTAAATTGTAAAATGTAGGTAGACCTCTTTCTTGCCATGAGATTTGTATTCTAGAAAAATGTTAACTCCAGACAAACTCCTATCTGATAGTTGTCTGATTTAAAAATAAAATAAAATTGCAAACAATATAAACCTAATAAATTCTAATGCTTTACTAATCGTGCCATAAAAGTACAACTTTTATGCCCCTATTTCCTATTATTTTGTGCTTGTTTCTCGGGTAAAATCGGGTATTTAATGGATTAAATAAGTGTTTCAGGTAATTAGGAAAGTTCATGGGCATTGTTGTCATTTTGGACATATTAGGGGTAAAAGTGTAAACATTCGAGATATATTATTATTCTGTGATTAAGAGAGAGTTGAAGGGAGCTAAACGTAAATTACCAGCCAAAGAAGGGTCAGCCTGCCACGTCACCAAGTCAGACGACGTCGTTTTGAAGGTCTTCTATGCGTGTCAACATGACATCATGATGACGTCACCCATATTCAACCTCCAGTCTGCAGCTGCCTGACCCACCACTCGGTTTGACCCGGTTTTGACCTGATGATAGACCGATAATTTTCGGACAGTTTCCGACTATTTTTTCTGTAATTATTCGCCCAAATCGACGGCCAAACTCCCTTTGGTCAAATGGACCCATTTTGAGGCCTTCATGTAGAAGTTTCTCTCTCCAATAAATCCTCCAAGTCTCCATGGAAGTGCAAGCTTCAAGATCACCATCCACGCCTTCTTTCTAGCGAACCAGACGTTCCAAGCACGCGGAAACTCCGCGGTTTCATGCCAATAGAAGGAACCTGTGAAGCAGAGTGACTGCACTCACGAGTTCACGTGCATAATTTTCAACAACTTCGTGCTGCGGGAATGAACCCGTGAATCATGGGTTTCAAACCAGCGAGCACACCATTTTCTGAGGAGAAACTTTTCACGTCCAAACTTTCCCTAACCATTCCATGTATAAATATATCTCTTTTGCCAACTAAAACACAATCCCTAACATCCAACATAACCTAGAATTACCTAAATTACACTTACAATAGATTAGACATCAATTGGAAACCACCAAGTACAAGGAGAAGTGAGCTAGCTTGGAGATTTCAACAAGAATGGGTTATCTCCTTTCTCTCTTGTAATTGCTTTAGTGTTGTTGTATGTAGAACATGTTTATGTATGGATTTTGGTGAGATTGTAATAAAATCCATTATTTGGTTGATGTGTTATTTGCTTGAGCTTAATGTATGCATGTTAATTGATTAACCAATTAATTGATATATGTAATGGATATAGACTAATTGAGACCTCAATATCATGCATGAATGACTATTTATGTATGTGTCTTTATCCTAGGTTAGATTGGTTAAGACTAATCTTGTATGCTTATTTGCTATCAGCTAGGAATTAGATTAATTGCATGAACACCATTTCCTAGCATTTCATTTCCGATACCACTTCACACAATCCTCAGTCTTGCATGACCATGCATGAGTTTAGCTAGTTTAGTTAGTTAGTGTTAAATTAGTTTAGTAAGCTTGTTAATTCAATTAATTGTAGTTGGTAACTTAGTTGATTAGTTTAGTTAATTGCCTAAGGGATTGACAACCTTTAGTTGTAGTTGTATTTAGTGTAACTTAGTTGTATTTAACTTAAGCCATCTTAGTGTAATTTTAGTTTAGTTATAGCTTGCTTGTGCCCATCTCCATTTACTTTTCATGCACATGTAATTAGTGTATATTGTACATAGTATCTAAGACTAGAACCAATTTAAGGTACTGCACCTCCTCGTGGGAACGATACCCTTGCTCGTAACCGCTATACACGTCAAACGATTTGTATACTTGCGAAGGGTAAAAACACTCGTACATCCTATTATTTACGATAGTTTGTAGAACTATCCATACAGTTTTAATAATATTGAGCAAAGTCTAGGTGTTGTTTTGTTTCCCACGTTTCTAATGGATTGGATCGGATCCAATGGATCGTATTAGATTGGATTAGATTATGCACACCCCTAACTTACTCTTTGCTTTGCTTGACTAGGCTCTTCCATCTCAATCGATAATGAAAGCTCAACAAATTCATAATTGTAGGAAGTAGAAAGTGACAATTTCATTACTTACCTAGACTTTAGTCCAGCTTTTTCAAAAAAAAAAAAAAAGGTTAAAGTTAAAAAAATGAATTATTTATATGTGAAGTTTTATAACATGATTGTGATTTGTTAGAGGTATTATAATATATTTTTTAATTAAATAAATACAAAAGAAAGACAATTGAAAAAAAAAGAAGGTAACATTGCTTGATATATAATTCTAAAAATTGGTCATAATTGAGATAATCTCAATAGATTCATTATAGTGATATACTCAATTTTTTATTGACACTCAAACACATCAAAGTTTTTTCTTCCTTTCTTCATTCTCAATTCATTCAATAAAAAAGAAATATATTTTAAATTCCTTACTTCATTTGCTAAAGTCCAACAAGTATGTATTTAGTCTATGAGTAATGCTAGACGTCCCAATTTTTTTTTTTTTTTCCAAAATTCTGTCACAAATGATGTGGCATGTGATGTATCAATATCTTATAAATCATGAGATTATGTGGTGAATGATGTAATGTCGACACCTCACGTGTCACATCATTTGAGACAGAATTTGAGAAAAAAATTTGGGACGTTTAGTATTACCCTTAGTTTATCGAGGAGTGCTAGATTCACTTTCTCAATCCATTCTCTCAACTCATTCTCTCCGTCTCTTTTCATATGTTGACATGTGGACATTATTGAATTTTGCACATTAAACATTGAGCCTTTATAAATACTATCATATATCTTTTTATTTACGATACAAACTGATAACTAACTTTCAAAATTGCCCTTCTTCTTTAACTATAACAAATTGTCATTTAACAAATTGATATCATTTAATATCATTAACAAACCACCACTAATTTTTATTTTAAGAAAAATAAACATTAAGATTTGCGAGCCTCCTCCGCTAAAACCAAACTTGGGAGATAATTTCCCATTTGTAAAGAAGAATTATAAACATTTATTTTTTTTTATTTTTATTTTTTTTATTTTTATTTTTTTTTATCTTAATCTATTTTTTTTTAATTGTATTTCATCAGAAAAGTCATAAATTATTATACACCTTTACGGATTAAGGTGAATGCGGTATGAGAAGTTTGAATAGATTAACTCAAATTTGTTCTCCAACAATCTTTATGTCAAACTTAATGGGGTACAGTGTCCGTCCATTTGCCCCTATTTTAAAAATCTGAATTAATTAACATTCTCATTATTATTTCATAATTAGACAATACGTGTTTAGTTAATCCGAAATTAATTTTTTTTTTGGACGAAAAGGAAATCATTGAAAAAAAAGGGGTATTATCACTAAAGTCCCTACTTTTTCGTGAATTATCACCTTTTTAAATGTGTTTGCCATATTAGTCACTTTAGTCACTTATTTTTTTAAAATACATCACTTTAATCCATTTGACCAAAAAACTAACGGTCAACTATAACAGAATTTGTACAAATACAATTTTACCCATTATTTTAATATTTTAATTTTTTCCTTTTAGTCCTTCTAGTTTCAATAATAGCTAGACATCCATCAAGGATCGAACCTTCAACCTTAAGATTAAAAGCCATAAGCTTTAACCAACTGAGCTACTTTAGCTCATTGTTGAAGATTTGTTGATTTAAATGTATATATAGTTATATAATTTGTTTAAACTATTTTAAATCTTTTAAAATAATTTAAAATCAAAGCCCGCAAATTTTTTCTTTCTTTCTTTTTTTGAATTTTTTTCTTTTCAAAAAATGTATTATTTCAATTTGATAAAAAAAAACCCAAAAAATCAAAGTCCATAAATTGAAAAGGGAAAAAAAAATCATATATAATAATATATAAAAATATAATTTAAAATAAACTCATATATAATAATGATATATAAAAACATTGTTATGAGAATGAAAAAGAAAATAACAAAACAAAAGAAAAAAAAAGTATATATATATATATATAAAGGAAATTTTCAATTTATGAGATTTGATTATCTGGGTTTTTTTTTTTTTTTTCTAATCAAATTGAAATAGTATATTTTTTGAAAAGAAAAACAATCCAAAAAAGAAAGAAAGAGAGAAAGAAATTTACGGGCTTTGATTTTCTAGATTTTCTGGGTTTTATTTATTTATTTATTTATTTATTTTCTTTTTCACTTTCATAAATATGATATTTATATATTATTATTAAATATGAGTTAATTTTAAATTATATAAACATATTTAAATTAGTTTTAAAATTTTTTATAAATATATATACATTTAAATCAACAAACCTTTAATATTGAGTTAGAGTAGCACAACTAGTTAAAGTTTGTGACTTTTATCCTTAAGGTTGAAGGTTCTATCCCTGATGGAAACGTTTTAGTTTTTTAAATTTTTTTCAAGGGTAGACTAGCTATTATTGAAACTAGAGGGACTAAAAGAAAAAATTAAAAAAATAACAATAAAGGGTAAAATTGTATTTTTACACATTATGTTATAGTTGACTGTTAGTTTTTTGGTCAAATGGACTAAAATGATGTATTTTGAAAAAAATAAGGGACTAAAGTGACTAATATGATAAAGACGTTTAAAAATGTAACAATTGGCAAAAAAAGTAGGGACTTTAGTGATAATACCCCTTAAAAAAAGGATTACAAATGGGCGATCACCCGTAATAAAAAAAATAAAAATAAAATGGGCGATCACCCAGGACAATCAGAACCACACAACTACACATGATATTCGTCTCCCATTACCGGCTTTACTTGCCCAACTTGCTGTTTTCAGACCAAAGGCCGATGAGATGACCCTCATTTCCATCGAAAACATTGCATTTACTCCGGTATGTATATATTAGTTGTTCGTTTGAAATGTATTAGTTTTGATTGACATTCTTTGTTTCTTAGCCTCAGATCCTGGAAAAAATGGCTTTAGGTCAAATTTGTTTGCACATTTGAGTTAACTTCCAACTCAAGCAATCAAATTCCTTTGTTAGGCTGAAAATGGTATGAGTTTCAAAGTAGTTTTCCCATTTTCTGTACTTTGTTTTTTGGCAAAGTTAATCGGTATAGTAAATCGAGTACTTGAATTTCGAATTTGATGAAGTTGAATTATAGATTTTTTTGGTCACCATATGTAATGTAGTTTAGATGCCCTTTACTTGGATGTTCTATTTAGTTCACCGGAAAGAAGTTACTTGCCTAGTTCATATTCTGTAAATGATATCACACTCTTAAAAAGTTAAGAAGTTTAAATAGATAAACATATATGACCACCCTGCTCTCTCAATATTGTATGATTTGTCTTTATGACACTACAAGGAAGTTGTTAGGATGTATTCAGGGCAACTAACCATATGATGTTTTTTGAGCTTCCCTAGCTTTCAGAATTGATAATCCATTTGATTTTCTAAAAAGCTTGGATCGATCGTATGGGATTGAACATTCAATGTTTTCGATATCACATGTTGTTCTATGCCAATTACGGAACAAATAGTTCCTGATCAAACTTACATTTTTTGATATGTAATTTTCATAATTGTCTTCAGGTTACATAGCATAAGGTAGCATTTGCTGGTCAAAAATATGCAGCAAGATCGATCCCAATAATGGTTTATGAAAATAATCACACCATAACGAAATATACATCGGTAAGTCCATTAAACGCGGGCACAGTCCTTTCTTTTTTTCCTCGCATTCTAGAACAGCAAAGCATCACCGGCTTTGTTTTATGTTGCTTCACAGGTCCTTGAATTCCAGTACGGTACTCTGTAGAACTTGTTCTGGAAGAGCTTTGGCTGCGATTCGTGCTCTAGGGATTCAATTTGCCTGAACAAGCAAGACTGTGCAGTGCCAAACTCAAAGTGTAAAAGAAACGGTGGTCTTGTTGATTGCACCCTGGCCATACAGCTGACGTTTTCAAGCACGGACAAGAACCTTGAAGCGCTTAACTCATGGTTTGAGTTGAAAAACTTCTGAAAGCATTCGTTATATGGTTTGTACTCGGGTGTTATCGATTCTCACCCCAACCTGCCGAATAGAAAAGCTTTTCGAAAACTAAAAGTGTACAAGTTTCTACATGATAGCCAGTAGTCCATTACTCACTCACTCCAAAGCCCAAATTAACTGCAATGAACTACAATGAACTTACTGCTGAAACATAGGCTAGCAGCTCTCTGTCTGTTACAAATTTAGCCATATATTCTTCTTTCAAATGAATCCATGCCTTTATTCCATCTCCTGATTTAGTGTCTATGAAAATGATAGGAATGCTTGCTTGGTGGATTGTCGTTGGTTGGTTAGTTGGGACTGCCAGGTGCACGCACAAGACTAAGTCACCTGTATTT
The DNA here is from genome assembly GCA_035582765.1 of Acer negundo. NCBI lineage: Eukaryota > Viridiplantae > Streptophyta > Magnoliopsida > Sapindales > Sapindaceae > Acer > Acer negundo. The sequence goes on along the minus strand of CM069235.1, from coordinate 42,068,905 downwards.
GTGTTGCTTTGATTTAGTCATTTTGAATAAGTAGTTGTTTATTTGTTAGTGGCTGAAAGATCTCTTGTTCTTTAGCACCACTAGGCTTGAATCCCTGATATCAGGCGATTCTTAGTTGTAACCAGTTTAAGGCCTATTTAAGGTCACGTTTACATTGAATAGATATGTAGAAAATATATCAAGCAACATTTTCCAACCTCAGTTTTCTCATTCTACTTCTTCCTCAAAATTCTTTTTACTAAGTGGTATCAAAGCCGTTCCGATTCATGGATACACGTTCGAAATCAAATGCTGAGTTCCGAAGTGAAGTCAATGACGTCTTAGCTCATCACGAAACCAGCTTTGACGAAACGAAAAATGACGTGAACGAGATGAAACATGACTTGAACTAGATGAAACAAAATTTTGCCCAGGTCGCTTCTACCTTGCAAGGAGTCATGGCCAAACTACAAGCATTTCGACTCATCCGTCAAGAACCTCCAATGGAAAGAGAACTCAATCCATTGGATAAAGGAGAAATGTCAGGCAGCAGTCCTACCACCCATTTGCGCCCTCATCTTGACAGAAATCAGGGTGGTTTTGACAGGATTCAGGGTCACTCGATGGACAGAACTCAGAATCATACTCAGCTGAAATTGAATTTTCCAACTTACAGGGGGGGGGGGGGGGAGATCCAACCGGGTGGATATTTAAAGCAGAGCAATACTTTGATTTCAAGGGGATTGTAGCTGCTCAGCAAGTGCAGTTGGCGTCGTTCCATTTAGAAAAAGGAGCTTTACAATGTTATCGATGGTTCACGAACGATCGAGCCCTATTGCATTGGCGGGAATTCACCAAAGCTATTCTAAACCGATTTGGGCCAACTGACTACGAGGACCCTTCAGAGGCATTGTCTAGGCTTAAACAAACTACCACCGTTATTGCTTACCAAGAAGCCTTCGAGCGATTCTTACATAAGGTAGACGGCTTACCAGAAATTTTTTTGGTGGGATGTTTTATTGCCTGTTTGAAGGGCGATATTATGATAAATGTTCGGGTCAAACAACCAAAGACACTCTCAGAAACAATCAGTGTTGCCCACTTTATTGAGGAAAGAAACATGCTCCAGCGGAAATCAGGCACTCATTTTCGTCCAGCAATACAGAATTTCTATAACAAGACATAGCCAAGCTCAATAGGGGGACTCCTTGGGCCATCGCCGTCGCAACCTATGAACCAAATTGCGGGAACCAAATTCCAAGGTCCGGTCCGCCGAATCACTGGTCAGGAAGCAAAGGACAGACGTGAGAGGGGTTTGTGTTTTTATTGTGATGAAAAATTCACGCCCGTTTATCGGTGCACTCGACCACAATTGTTCATGATGGAAGACATGCAAGACGAAGAGGGAACTACCGATGTGGACATGGATATTGAAACACCCTTGGAGGAAGCCACACCGGAAATTTCGTTCCATGGCTTGGCCGGAACAAACCATCCACAAACATTCCGAGTCACTGGCAGAATAGGAAACAAGGACTTGACGGTGTTAATTGACAGTGGAAGTACCCACAACTTCATTGATCAAACCGTAGTGACGAAATTGGGATTACAGGTAATTCGAGATAAAATATTTCAGGTTACAGTGGGAAACAAAGAAACTATAGAATGTACAGGGAGATGTATGGGGTTATCGCTTCATATCCAAAGCTTAACGGTGCGAGCCGATTTTTATGTCCTTCCTGTGGCCGCTTGCCAAGCTGTCTTTGGGGTGCAGTGGCTTCAAACGTTGGGACCAATCGAAACGGATTACCGAAAGCTTCGCATGTCATTCACACAAGCGGGTCGAACACATACATTGCAAGGGTTATACAATACCGACACAGCACCATTGAGCAATAAGGAATTAACCCACCTATCAGGTAATGGATTTTTCCTACATATGATAACTTCAACTCTTCCATAAGTGACATAGGCCAAGATTTCCACAGACCTTCTTGCCATCCTGATCAAATTTTCTAACATATTTGAAGAGCCCAGCAAGTTGCCACCATTACGCCACCATGACCATCAGATAACTCTCATTCCGGACCAATCGCCTGTGAGTACCAGACCCTATCGGTATCCGCATTACCAAAAAAATGAGATTGAAAGGTTAGTCTATGAGTTCCTCAAATCCGGTATCATCCGTCCGAGTCATAGTCTCTTTTCCTCACCGGTATTGTTAATTAAGAAAACAGAAGGATCTTGGTGTTTCTGTGTGGATTACCGTGCCCTGAATGATATTATGGTAAAGGATAAGTTTCCGATACCCGTGATTGATGAACTACTTGATGAGTTACACGGAGCGAAATATTTTTCGAAGCTTGATTTACGGTCCGGTTATCACCAAATCCGAGTGCGAGAGGAGGACATCTAAAAAACAGCTTTTCGAACCCATGACGGTCACTATGAGTTCCTTGTGATGCCGTTCGGACTAACAAATGCCCCGACAACTTTTCAGAACCTCATGAACGACATATTCAGTCCTTTTTTGAGAAAGTTTATTTTGGTTTTTTTTTTTTTTTTAATGATATATTAATATATAGCAGGTCATGGCAAGATCATATTCAGCACGTCAGACAGGTTTTACAACTCTTAACAGACCACCAGTTGTTCATCAAATACTCAAAGTGCCAATTTAGGGTGCTATTGGTGGACTATCTTGGCCACCGAATTTCCTTAAAGGGGGTTGCAGTTGATCCCAACAAAATCCAATCTGTACAGAGTTGGCCAGCACCAAGTTCAACGAAGGGGGTGCGCGGGTACTATCGAAAATTTGTCCGCAATTTTGGGGAGATTGCAGCTCCATTGACTCAACTTTTGTCAAAAGATGGCTTTAAGTGGATGCCAAAAGCACAGACTACGTTTGAGGATTTGAAGAAGGCGCTTGTTTCTCCTCATGTATTGCGCCTACCCGATTTTTCTAAACAATTTGTCATTGAATGCGACGCAAGTGGAGCTGGTTTAGGTGCCATTCTGTCACAAGAGAATCAACCCATCACATATTTCAGTGAGGCCTTGAAAGGTACAGCTAAATCCTTGTCTACTTACGATAAAGAAATGTTAGCTGTGGTGAAAGCCGTACGTAAGTGGCCAACGTACCTCTTGGGACAGTCGTCTCTCATCAGAACGGATCACAAGAGCTTGAAATACCCACTCGAGCAGCGGATAACAACTCCTTCTCAGGCTCGTTGGTTGCCCAAACTTATGGGTTATGACTACTCGATTGAATATAAACGAGGTAAAGATAATTAGGGTGCCGATGCTCTCTCTCGAGTCACTTTCCAGTTTCTTGCCTTAACATTGCCTGTTGCCGATTGGTTGAAAACATTGCAGCAGGAAGTGGCTACTGACCTTTACTATAAAACCTTGGTTCGCCCAAGCTGCCAAAAATTTGTTACCAAGAATGGCATTTGGTTGCACAATAATAGAATCCATTTGAGTCCCCAGTCTTCACTATTGCCAGCTGTGTTGGCAGAGGCTCATTCTTCTCCTGCAGGTGGACACTTCGGTTTCCTCAAGACACTTGGTCGTGTGTCTTCCAGTTTCACTTGGCCCGGACTTCGCACAACTGTGAAGGATTTTATTCGTTACTGCTATATGTGTCAGAGGTGCAAGTATGAGACCCTCAAACCAGCAGGATTGCTCCAGCCACTTCCGATTCCACAGCGTATTTGGACTGAAATATCTATGGATTTTGTCGAAGGATTGCTGACCTCACAGGGGTTTGATGTGGTCATGGTGGTAGTTGATAGATTGTCCAAGTATGCGCATTTTATTCTTCTGAAGCACCCTTTTTCGGCCATGTCCGTAGCGAAGGCTTTCATCAGTAATATTGTGAGCTTGCACGGACTGCCACTCTCTATTGTTAGCGATCGGGATCGAATCTTCCTTAGTTCCTTTGGGAAATCTCTTTTCAAATTACATGGTACATCTCTTTGCTTCAGCTCTAGTTACCACCCGCAGACCGATGGACAAACCGAAGTCGTTAATCGCGTTCTCGAGCAATATCTACGTTGCTATACCTATGATCAACCGAGGAAGTGGATGGACTGGCTATCTTGGGCGGAATACGGCTATAATACTGCAATCCATTCATCTACCAAAATGTCACCGTTTGAAGTCGTTTATGGCATTCCTCCTCCCTCCATGCTGTCCTACATTCCGGGGACAACCAAGATCCAAGCGGTTGATGATCTCTTGCGAACCAGGGAATCCATTCTTCGTGAGCTCAAACAAAATTTGGTCGCAGCCCAATTACGCATGAAGAACATTTTGGACCAGCATTGTAAGGATGTTTCATTTGAGGTTGGTGATTTTGTGTATTTAAGGTTGCAACCGTATCGACAAAAATCTGTTGCTTTCCGGAGTTCATTAAAACTGGTACCTCGATTCTTCGGTCCCTTCAAAGTTCTTGCTCAAATTGGTTTGGTAGCATATAAACTAGAACTTCCAACTGGTTCACAGATTCATGATGTGTTTCACGTCAGTCTACTGAAAAAGAAATGGGGTCCATTGGAAACTATAGGGTCTAATCTTTCTCCATTGGCAGAGGATGACATTGTCTTACCTGAGCCTGAATTGGTCTTGGATCGTCGTGTTGTACAGAAGGGTAAGTATCGACCGAAAACTGAGATTTTGGTGAAGTGGAAGGGAGCTCCTTTGGAGGACGCTTCTTGGGAGACATTGTGGCGATTCTCTAGGACCTATCCGAATTTTGATCATGCGGACAAGGTCATTCTGAGTGGGGAGGAATGATAGGAATGCTTGCTTGGTGGATTGTCGTTGGTTGGTTAGTTGGGACTGCCAGGTGCACGCACAAGACTAAGTCACCTGTATTTGTGTTGCTTTGATTTAGTCATTTTGAATAAGTAGTTGTTTATTTGTTAGTGGCTGAAAGATCTCCTGTTCTTTAGCACCACTAGGCTTGAATCCCTGATATCAGGCGATTCTTAGTTGTAACCAGTTTAAGGCCTATTTAAGGTCACGTTTACATTGAATAGATATGCAGAAAATATATCAAGCAATATTTTCCAACCTTTGTTTTCTCATTTTACTTCTTCCTCAAAATTCTTCTTACCAGAAAAGAACAAAATTCTTGTAAGCCAAGCCACCCAAAGTCACCGATACTGGTCTTCCCCAACCAAAATCAGTTTCATATACATGATACCAGCATAAACTTGAAAAGCAGAATTCAACCATCTCTCCTTGTTGACTCCTTGAGCCATCATTTTCTTTAAATCTGCTAATTCATTGGTGCCATCTTGCAGTTTCTTCACATAATCATTGTCGATTCTGCTTACCGATTCTCTCAACTTGTTAACTAGGCTGTAACAGTCCTTCTCCCTGGTATCTTGTAAAGAAATGGTTGCTGCCTCCTGGGATAAATTCCCGAAAGAGTCATCAGATAGCGATGGATTCATCCTCTTGCGCAAATTAACTGCATAACACAACAACAAAGGCTTGTCAGGCCCTATCTTTGTTTGAGTTGAAGCTGAAAAACGGCTCCATATAAAAGTTGATAGGACCTCAACACGCGTTGGACGTATTGGATTTTCTGCGGTTGATTTATGAGCATATCTTTTTTTGAGAGCGGCTATCACAGAGTTTCTAAACTCAAATCTCTTCAGCACAATATTCTTCTCTGTACCACCCATATGTTGTTGGAAAATTCCATCATGTGGGGCCACACATGTAAATATTAAATGTGTTATGCTATCTTTGGTTAAGCTTAAATTAAAGTGTTCTAATTAAGATTTAAAGTATTAAGGCTTGAGGGTATAATTGTTATGGAATTAATGTGTAGATACCAGAATGCTATATCTAATTTGATGAGGGGTCGAATTAGAAATAGTAAAACCTATAATAATCTAATTATTATATATTAGGGTTATGGTCCCCAAATTACACGATCCTTTTGAGTTTGTCTGCATCCCCATCAAAAGAGAAACAGAGAAAAATTTAGGGTTCATAAAGATTGTGATAATTTGGAAGATCACAATCCGTCCACCAACTCCGGCAATGGATTCAGGTACGCTTCCGCTTTCTATTATCTCCATTTTCTCTTGAATTGATATGGGTTATTAATATGTATTTAGGGTTTGATTAAATAGAAACATGTTTAGGTTAAGATTCAGATTGATTATGTGCCTATGCATGTTGATTTAGTTTTAATCAAAACTTACTTACAAGTGGTATCAGAGCCACCCGTGATCGATTCTTGAGATTTGAGATTTGAGATTTGAATTTTAGGTTTTAAGATATATTTCTGAAAATTTTAGGGTTTTAATATTCTTTTGTAAAATTTGCTTTTATTTTTGGTGTTTTGGTGTTTTGATTTTCGTTATTGTACGATCTAAAGGTTCATATTATTTTTCAATTTCCGCACCAGATGCATGACTTCATTCCTACATAATGAATAGTATGTTGAACTGTGCTTAAGCAATAAAAGTGTAGAATTGTCTGGTGCTTGAGTATTAAGAAGAGAAAAAAAAAAATTAAAAAAAAAAGAGAATTTTGTTGGTGGCACACTGACATGCATATCAAGCAAGTTATATATATATATGATTATATGAATAATAGTATGTACTTTGAAAAGCGTATTTTTTTTTTTAAATTATAAATAAAAAAATTCTGAAATTCATAGTGTTGATTTTTTGCTCAGGCTCCCGTCTTGAAATTTTGAAATTTTTGAGGGGTCTGTTTTGTAATTATTTTGGGTCATTATATGATTTTGATAAAATATTGGGATCTTTTGTAATTATTGAAACTTTAAGGGCCTTTATGTAATTGTAAAAACTCAGGGACCGATTTATAATTTTAAAATTAAGAGACCTTTCTGTAATTATACACAATCAGGGGCTGTTTTGTAATTTTTTAAAAAAATTTCAACTCAAATTCAAATATTTTTGGTATACCTTTTGTGGTTAAATAAAGTAGTCCATCATTCTAAATGGTCTAATTGAAACAAGATGTCGCCAAAGTGACCTCTCTTGTGTAGATTGTTCATAGGGATCTTGAATGTTTGTATGTGTGTAAATTCATACGGGAATTAGCTGGCCCAAAGGAAGGTTAATACTTGGCCGAATTGCATATACGCCTGTGATGGTAAACATGTGGCGATTATAAGGTTTTACATGTGAATAATAAGTCGATCCAAAGATAGATTTCTTATTTGACATGAATTATTGTTAATGTTTGATCACTACAACAAGAGTACCATTTATAATTAATATTACTGTCCAAGGACTTGATATTAATGTTGTATTAGGTATCTTGAGATGGAACTTACCATTATTTGAATTTGTTGATTATTGTATTTGGTTATTAATGTGAGCATGTTTGTTTGTTTGTTTTTGTTCTCTTTACAGTTAGTGTTTCTACTATATCTGCTAATATTAACTCTATTCCCATGCTTAATGGGACCAACTTTAAGGATTGGAAAGTGAACCTTGCACTTCGGATTGAGCAGCCCGCTTCTCTTACGGATGCAAGTTCTCCTAATGACATGAAGAACTTTAAGAAGTGGGATTGCTCAAATCGCATGAGTCTTATGATCATCAAGCGCGGCATTCCGGAGGCATTTAGGGGTGCGGTATCTGAAGAGATAACCAAAGCCAAAGAATTCCTAGCCGAAATTGAAAAGCGTTTTGCGAAAAACGATAAGGCAGAAACAAGCGCGCTTTTGCAAAGCTTGGTTTCTATGAAGTACAAAGGCAAGGGAAACATAAGGGAGTACATTATGGAAATGTCTCATATTGCTTCTAAGCTTAAGGCACTGAAGCTCGAGCTGTCTGATGACTTGCTCGTGCATTTGGTATTAATATCACTTCCTGCACAATACGGTCAATTTAAGGTCAGTTACGACTGTTAAAAGGAGAAATGGACTCTTAATGAGCTCATTTCTTATTATGTGCAAGAGGAAGAGGGATTGAAGCAAGACAGGACTAAAAATGCTCATTTGGCTAGTACCTCTAAGAACAAGGGCAAAATGAGTGTCAGGTCTGACCATGGTAGTAAATACTACGACAGATATGACAGTTTAGGTGAACAGTTTATATTCTGAATCGAGTGCCAACTAAATCAGCTACAAAAACACTTTATGAGCTTTGGATAGGCAGAAAGCCTAGTCTAAAGCATTTTCACATTTAGGGATGTCCAGCTGAGGCAAGACTTTATAGGCCACATGAAAAGAAATTGGACTCCAAAACTGTGAGCAGCTACTTCATTGGCTACTCTGAGCGATCTAGGGGCTATAAGTTTTATGATCCCACATTTAGGTCAATTTTTGAGACGGGAACTGCCATATTTTTTTGAGGATGTTGAGTTTGGGAGAGAAATAAGGTTAGAGACATTGTCTTTGAGGAGGAATCGGTTTCGATTTCCACTATCGCTTTTGACAATGTGCAGGTTTCTATACCTGTCATTAATCAAGAAGCGAATCCGGATCCTCAACCAGACAATGTTGATCAACCCCCTATTCAAAATGAGGTAATTGTTCTTGAGGAACAAACTCAACAACCTCAAGAACCAGTGCCATTAAGATGATCCACTAGAGAAAGGAGAAATGCTATTCCGGATGATTTTATCGTATTTCTCCAGGAACATGAGGAAGACATTGGAATGGTGAAAAATGATCTAATCAACCTCCATCAAGCCATGTAAGGTTCCAACTCTCAAAAGTGGATTGATGCCATGAATGAGGAGTATAAGTCTATACAAGACAATAAGGTTTGGGAACTTGTCCAATTACCAGAAGGTGCGAAACCCATTGGTTGTAAATGGATTTTTAAAACCAAAAGGGATTCGAAAGGTAATGTGGAGAAGTATAAGACTCGTCTTGTAGCTAAAGACTTTACCCAAAAGGAAGAGATTGACTTTAAAGAGACTTTCTCTCTAGTTTCAACGAAAGACTCTTTTAGAACAATCATAACACTTGTTGCACATTTTGGCCTTGAGCTTCATCAGATGGATGTCAAGAGGGCGTTTCTTAATGGTAACATTGACGAAACAATTTATATGGTGCAATCAGAAAGCTTTGAGTCAGGAGACCCAAAGAATATGGTCTGCAAATTGACAAAATCTATTTATGGACTCAAGCAAGCTTCTCGTCAATGGTACCACAAGTTTCATCAAGTGATTATCTCGTTTGGTTTTGAGATAAACGTTGTTGATAATTGTGTGTATCACAAATTCAGTAGGAGTAAGCACATATTCATGGTTTTATATGTCGATGACATACTGCTTTCCACAAATGATATAGGCATGTTGCACGAAACCAAAAGATTTCTATCAAAGAATTTTGAGATGAAAGATCTTGGTGACGCCTCTTTTGTATTAGGGATCCAGATACAACGAGATCGATCTCGGGGTATTCTTGTATTATCACAAAGGAGCTATATCGATAAAGTGCTCAAAAGGTTTGGCATGCAGGACAGTAAACCAAGTGACACCCCTGTCTCTAAGGGAGACAAGTTCAGTCTCAATCAGTGCCCTAAAAATAACCTTGAAGTTAAGAAAATGCAGAAGATTCCCTATGCATCAGCTGTAGGTAGTCTAATGTATGCTCAAGTGTGTACGCATCCGGATATTGCGTACATTGTTGGTATGTTAGGCAGATATTTAAGTAACCTTGGGATGGATCATTGGAAAGCAGCCAAACGGGTAATGAGGTATTTACAGAGAACAAAAGATCAAATGCTCACATATAGGAGATCGGATCAATTGGAGATCATAGGGTATTCCGACTCCGATTATGCTGGATGCCAAGACAGAAGGAGATCCACATCAGGCTACATATATCTGTTGGCTGGTGGAGCTATTTCTGGGAGGAGTGCCAAACAGACACTCGTAGCTTTTTCCACCATGGCAGCAAAATTTGTAGCATGCTATGAGGCATCCAACCATGGGATATGGCTGCGGAATTTTGTCATTGGGCTACGCATTCTGGAGGGTATTGAAAGACCACTCAAACTATATTGTAACAATAAGTCAGCAGTGCTATATTCCAACAACAACAGGAGCTCATCTAGGTCAAAACATATTGACATTAAGTTCCTAGTTGTAAAGGAAAGAGTGCAGAGTGGACAGATATCCATAGAGCACATTGGGACAAACTCCATGATAGCGGATCTGCTTATAAAGAGATTACCACCCAAGGTCTTTCATGAGCACACTGCTCATATGAGTGTTATTTTGTGTGAGGATATCACATTATAGTGGGAGTTTGTATTATTTTGCATTTTATTGCTTTATGTTTGATTTTGGACATACTTATGCTATGTATTTGAATATTTTTCTGATCAGAAATAAAGTATTCGGTTTATTTCACTCTGTTACATTGTGTTAAGTATTGATCTCACTAAGAAATAAAATAGGACCAGTTGGAAATAGACATATATAGATCACACTGCGTGTAATTTCCATGCTACGCATCCATGATTGATCTATGTCATTTGGTTATGTTGCTGTACGTGACCATTGATGGATTTAGTCACGCTAAATGTGACGAAAACCGCTTTGATCCTATAACGGCATAATCAATTGACAAGATTGTTCGGATATACCCTAAAATTGTGATAACAAAATTTTGGAGCTCATAAAGTCATACACATCTGTATAATTACATATGTGACCCAGTGGGAGATTGTTGGAAAATTCCATCATGTGGGGCCACACATGTAAATATTAAATGTGTTATGCTATCTTTGGTTAAGCCTAAATTAAAGTGATCTAATTAAGATTTAAAGTATTAAGGCTTGAGGGTATAATTGTTATGGAATTAATGTGTAGATACCAGAATGCTATATCTAATTTGATGAGGGGTCGAATTAGAAATAGTAAAACCTATAATAATCTAATTATTATATATTAGGGTTATGGTCCCCAAATTACACGATCCTTTTGAGTTTGTCTGTATCCCCATCAACAGAGAAACAGAGAAAAATTTAGGGTTCATAGAGATTGTGATAATTTGGAAGATCACAATCCGTCCACCAACTCCGGCAATGGATTCAGGTACACTTCCGCTTTCTATTATCTCCCTTTTCTCTTGAATTGATATGGGTTATTAATATGTGTTTAGGGTTTGATTAAATAGAGACATGTTTAGGTTAAGATTCGGATTGATTATGTGTCTATGCATGTTGATTTAGTTTTAATCAAAACTTACTTACATATGTATGTCAAACCCACCATCATCCTTTGGTGGAAAGACTTTTGCAGCCACAAATTCAGGACAGATAACGTTGGTCTCAAGATGACGAGCAGTTGCAGCCCAGTTCTTGATAAATGTGAGAAACGATGAACCATCTGCAATCCTGTGAGACATGCGTGCACAGACGACAACATTTCCACATTTAAAGAAGTTAACTTGGATGGCAAGGGCTAAATTACTGACACCATCTGGGACGGGGGCGAATTTGATGACCTCCTCCAGAAATGGATCCTGGAGGATCTGTGAGAGTTGGCAGCTGACTTGGACCTCCAAGAAGAGAACACCCTCATCA